>CM051368.1:1573006-2873006 GCA_028015245.1 Cardamine occulta
GGTAAAGCTTTCATTTTTTTGGTACACTCTTGGTTTTGGTTTTAAACGGTCCAATGACTCATTTTGTCATTCATGTAGGTTAACATTCTAATGCATACGGCTGAAGTAACCCTAAGTCAAGAACAGTTATCTGCAATCAAAGCTCTGAAAAAGAAACACAAGGAACAGAACAAGTTTGAAGAACAGAGCACTGGAGAGTGTAGTGAAATGGAAGAAGAATTGAACATGGCAGAGATTCTGAGCTGTGAAAATGACGAAACAGGCAGTGCTCTTTGGGACATATTTAGGAGAGAAGATGTTCCTAAGTTAGAAGAGTATCTAAGAAAGCATTGCAAAGAGTTTAGACACACTTATTGTTGTCCAGTTACAAAGGTAACACAACACCCACCTGCAACAACCAACCTTTGACAAATTTACTTTCCGGGTACTGATGATGTTTTCGAAATTTCTTCTTTTCAGGTTTATCATCCCATACATGACCAAAAATGCTATTTAACCGTAGAGCACAAAAGAAAACTCAAGGCAGAATTTGGTATGTAACCTGGATTTCTATATTACTTAGACTGATGTTTTTAAGAGTCAATCTTGACGAATTATATGTTTTCTCTGAAATCGTAGGGATTGAACCATGGACATTTATGCAAAAGCTAGGTGAAGCAGTGTTTATTCCCGCAGGTTGTCCGCATCAAGTTCGGAATCTGAAGGTAAACTGAATGGTTTCTCTTCTTCTTCTACATCACACAATCTGCTTTTGTATTGCAAAATCTAATAAAAAACTTGTCTTTGTGATTGGGACAGTCATGCACAAAAGTCGCAGTTGACTTTGTGTCTCCTGAGAACATCCATGAGTGTCTTCGTCTGACTGAAGAGTTTCGCCAACTTCCAAAGGACCATAAGGCCAGAGAGGACAAACTTGAGGTTAGTCTTTATCACTTTACCATTTATTTATCTTTCTTGTTTGTTTGTCTGTGTGAGCGTATTGCATGTTTGGTTGATGCTTGTGGGGTTGAGTTGGGGTTGTTTTTGGATATCCGAGTTCTATTAGGAGTGATGGGCATTTGAACCAAACCAAACCAAACCGATTTACTCGATTTAATTTTTTTTAACTCGAGTTATGGGTAATAGTAATACTAATATCTAGTGATTGGTGTTTTTCTTTTTAACGTCTAGATGATCTCTAGTTATCTGAACTATTGAATAACGTAATCTTTCATTGTTTGTTTGTGCAAATGCTTTTTGTTTCCGTTTGGTGTGTATATTTCACCAAAATATTTTTACCTTCAAAGTAAAAATGTTTTTCTTTTGACGGCAAAAAATGTTTCCTTTTTTAAATGTGATTTTTGTTAGTGTTCTTTTTTTTTCTAAACGTAAACACACAGATTGAAAACTAGTGAGGTCTGATGCAAAATATTGCTAGCCATGGGCTTTTATTGTAATCAGCCTCAAAAAAGAAAATATTAGGGACATGAGTTTGGGTTGTAGGTTAGTGGTTTGTGCTAGTATCTCGGGGCTCGGGTTGCAGAGTCCTCTCTGCACATGAGACCCTTTTCTCTGCACTAAATGAGAGATTCGAATTCCCGAAGACCTGTGTCGCTACACCGAATAAATATCCGGGGCGTAAGTATAGTGCACCTCTTTCAATTTTCCGGGATAGATGGTGGTCATTGGCCATCATCTTACACGTTTAAAGTTTCCGATGCATTCAATAAATTGCTAGCTTTTGGTTTACTACCAACTCCTCGAATCGTGGCATCCCCGGCGTGATATGATCTTGTTGGATCTTATTTGGATCTAATGGATCATACGATATCGACCAAAGGATAGAAAACTATAACGGGTGTGGGTTGTCGTTACGTGTAAGCGTTTCTAATTTTTTCACACATTCTCGAGGATCAATAAATTGACTACAATAATGTATGAAAATCGAAGAGCCTCAAGTTCATTTCCAATTAACTAGATTAGTCATTATCCTCTCCTTTTGTGGGGAAAAGCTCATTGATGTCTTTGTATATGTTTCCTTGCTTTATTTTGTTGTCATGTATAATGCTATATATATTGCCTACTATGTTTGGATTGTTCTAATTATATTCTTAGTTAACTTTGGGGGTTAACCAAATTGGGAAATATTGACTCTAGATATGGCAAAAGTATAGTTTTCGATTAACGTCGAAAATATTTGGTCCGGTGATTGTAGATATTCGATGATGGTAAATATATCGGATTCAAATACATGTCTCAAAACAATGTGGTTTCAACTAGCAAAAAGAAAATGACGGGTCGATTAACTCGATCGGCAAGTGTTATTAGTAGTAGGATGATACCAAATGTTCTGTATATATTTTCATCACAATGTGGTTTCAATCGGCGCAAAACTAGCTTCATCTTGGACAACACAACTATCGCGGATTCCACCTACAAGAATGAGATTTTAACTGGCGAGAAGAAAAATGGCGAGCGGGTGGTGAATTGTCTCTTTACATGTGTGTTTTGGTGGCCATGCATATACAAGTGGTTATTGTGGATGCTTTAAATGACAAGAATATATGGCGTTCCACATATTTTGAAGATTAGCATGACCATCAATAAGCAAGATTTCTAGCTATCTACAATAAGCCACTATAATCCAAGAAAGTAGGGCTAGTGGATGGGAGTAAACGATTGAAACTATAATCCAAAGCATCTAAGCTAGTAGATGAAAACATAATTATCAAGCTAAATATCTCCACCCACACACTTATCCAAAGAAATAAAACATCAATAAACATAATCTACAGTGAAACTTTTTTTCGCCGTCCGGAATATTATCATCATAGATATTTGACTTAATTCTATAATGATGATTGAATCCATTGAACTTACTACTTATGATGAATAGCTTCATGAACAACTTGTAGCTCTTTTCGCAACACTCGGATCTTCAACAGATAATTATGTCTGCATCACACTATGATGGGCAGCTTTACCTGACTATAACGAATATCTCTGTCTACAGCAGTATGAAACTTTGGAAGAGATTTGCATCCATTAATATGCAAAAAATTGTAGTTAATGGAAAACAATTGAAACTTTTATCAATTAATACCCGATAACTCAATAAAAATTTCTGGCTCTGAATTTATTTTTTTACTTGGTTAGTTTTCTTATGACATACACTTCCATAAATTAATAAGATATCATAATTTCGACGATATTAATAGATAGATGTTTTACTGTAAGTGGCTCCATCTCCTTTTGTGTTCATTAAAAGGTCTGACCATTTTGCTTCTTTTTTTTCTTATTTAATCTTGTGAAACAGATAAAGAAGATGGTGTTCTACGCGATCAAAGACGCTGTCAATGAACTTGAAGCATTATCTAGAGACTAATGACGCTCCAGTTGATGACTGTTGTTTGTTAGTGTCCTCAATAGCTATCAGCTACACTGATGTGCCATTAAGCTGTGTAGGGTTCTCAGGTTAAACCACAGTCCATTAGGGATTTTCTTCTTTGTTTGTGTCATCTTCATTTGCTTTTGCTCTGATCAGTTAAGAAAGAGACCACATTGTTAGTTTGTAATTATATAACATGGCTATCTATTGGAAAAGGAATATAGGCTCGTTTCAAAAGAAATAAAATGTATCTCTTCTCTTCAAAGATACAAGTACAGTAAAACCTCTATAAATTAATAATATTGGGATCGAAGAATTTTATTAATTTATAGAGGTTATTAATTTATCGATATTAATTTATAGAGAGTTTTTCCGAATTTTAAAAAATGTTATATAAAAAGTAGAAAAATGAATACAATACTTCGATGTGTTTTAATGCATTTACACATTAGAAAATAATCGTTGCATATAATTTTTTTTTTATAATTTTTGATGCAATTTGAGAATATAATATCATATATTTTGATATTTAAAGAAAAATAGAGATAAACTCCAACAAAATTACAAATTTATGAATAAATAAACAATATTAGAATCATATTTCACTAAAATATCTTATATATAATAAATTTATATGATTATTAATTTATGTTATTAATGAGACCATATATTTACATAGAGATTTCAAAAAAAAATTATTATCTTATTATCTTCTCGAAATGTGTCAATTATTACACCAATCCAACTCGGAACCGAGATAATTTATTAATTTATAGAGATTATTAATTTATCAAGTATTAATTTATAGAGACTGTACTATATATAGCTTTCTAAGATTTTGAAACGTTGTCTCAGACTTTATACTAGACCACTAATATGTATAATAGACGACCCTCATAGTAATGGATTCCATATCGCTATCAAGTAACAATCATATAGGTTTGAAAAGTACTTGCGGACCAAATTTTGAAACCTAGTGATTTGTATTAAACAAAGAATAATATGCATGATGATTATCTCTTGGATTCCACCATCAATTACAATCAAGTCGCTTTCTATGAATTTGAAAAATAGTCTCGGACCGAAGTTTTTAGCCTAATGATTTGAACTAATGCTATTGAATGTGTGAGTTGTAGATGACGGAAAGAAAAAAAAAACTCATGGACAACACTAGCAATAGGGAACACATTATTTGTTAGTTTTTTTTCTTTCATTAGTGGATTTCATTGAAACTTTTAGGCCATCGATTTTGAACTTATATGTTCAAATCGGTTTGGATATTATCGGGTATTTTGGTTAAAGGTTAAGATTACCGAAAGTAACTAAACAAAAATTCGGCTCAGATCGGTTCGGTTATTTGGCTAAAATCTACACAAAAATTTAGTTTGCTTCGATTATCGAAAGTAATCGATTTTGGTATAAATCCAATTAAATCCAGTTTAACTTGGTTAAAAAAAATTAGGAAAAACCGGTTAAACGTTTGGTTCATCAAACTAAACCAAACAGGTAACCGAACCCATTTCAAAAAGTCACCGATTGGTTTACCAAACCTCCAAATTTCGGTTTGGTTTGGAAAAAAATCAGTTTGGCGAGTTCATGGAACTCTGGAGACAATGTCTCCAACTCTGAGAGACTAACAGAAGGATAAAAACCTTATAGAAATGGCACAAACAGACTAAAAACCATAACACTAAAACTGAAAACTTGAACCAGCACTGAACCTACATCAACAAGCCAACCTAAAAAAACAAGAAATATCTAGCTACACCAAATTCCAACTCATATATTACTAACTAATCCTAATAAGTTTATAAATAGAACAAACATCAATGTATCATTAGATCTAAAAATTTTCTTATTAGCTATATTTCAAATCTAATGGATTCATCCCAATAAAAGAAAGAATGAGAAGATTAACCTCTTTTGATGAAATGAATTCCTCTTCTTTTCTTGTCTCAAAAACTTGGTAGGGGTTAGAGGTAGGGGTTTTGTGTATCCATGGTGAAATGACTAAAAGACCCTTAGAATAATTTGGAACATATCTATAAACTTGTACCAAACTTGATTCTTTCCATTATTTTCTACACTCAACCTCCAATCAATATTTTTGGTAAGACCCGATTTTTGTTATGTTTCCCTGTTTTTGCTCGTGGATTTAATATTCAACAAATCGTGCAAGATTCCAAAGTTGTTGAAAATATATTCTCATATCAGTACGTGCCACGGTGCCAGTCATTATGGAAACAAAGCAATCGGAACTTCCAATTCAAGAAACATAAAAAAAAAAAAAATTAGAAGTTATAGACATTGTACATAGAAGAAAAAATGCAAAAAATAATTCAGCGAATCCTATTCATCTAGTGATCAGTGTCTTTAGTTAATGTCTCACTACAAGAAATCTACCGCAAAACTGACGGCATTTCCGACGGAATTAATAGCCGTCGGAAAATACTGACGGATTTCCGACAGATTTCTGACGGAAATTAAAATTGTTAATTCCGTCGGAAATCCATCGGTTTACCGTCGGATTTTTCCGACGGATTACTATCAGTCAGTTCCTGTGAGAAATCCGTCGGTTTGCCGTCGGTAATTTCTGACGGATTCATATCCGTCGGAAAATTTGAACGTTAATATAGCCGTTGTTATAGCCGTTATTATATCCGTTAAATTCCAACGGATTTCCGACGGCAAGCGTTATTATATGAATGTTACCATACTTCTCCATTCAATCACAACAACAAATTTATACCCAAGAATTCTAAAAAAACGTGTAGAGAGAGATGTCGTCTTCTAGAGATTTAAGATCGTGGATGGATGAAGAAATGTTTGATCCGGAGTCGAAGTTATTAAACGATGGTTATGCACGAGGTATATGCGAGTTCATGGCCGTTGTTGGAAATCAACCGCGAGTGAAAACAAGTGGTAAGATGAAATGTTCATGTTCAATTTGTCGCAATTCTCGTAATGTTAATATAGAGTTAGTATGGCATCACTTGTATAGCAATGGATTTATGTCGGGTTACAAGATTTGGTATCTACATGGAGAAATTTTTTTTGATTATGCTAGTAGTAGTAATGAACCCTATGTTGCGGATAGCTTAGGAGAACATAGAACGGAAGTAGATTTTGGTGTTGGTACCGTTGAGATGGTGAATGATGTGTTTAGAGAGAATTTGCCATCGACCGTAATAGATGAGGATAGGGTTGAAGAACCAAATGTAGAAGCTAGAAGATTTTTTGATATGTTAGACGCAGCGAAGCAGCCATTATATGATGGGTGTAGAGAAGGTCATTCACCTTTATCATCTGCTAGTAGAATGATGACCATTAAGACGGACTTCAATTTGGCAGAGGAATGTGTTGATGCGATAGCAGATATGGTGAAAGATCTTTTGCCTGAAGATAATCTTGCACCGGCATCATACTACGAGGTACATAAACTTTTAGGTGGTCTTGGTTTGCCGTATCAAGTAATAGATGTGTGCATCGACAACTGCATGATATATTAGAGAGAAGATAAAGACAGGAGAAGTTGTCAATTTTGTCGTAAACCACGGTTTCAGGATACTAGTGGTAGAGTTCCAATTCCATTTAAACGTATGTGGTACTTATCGTTGACTTCGAAGTTGAAGAGGTTATATCAATCTGAGCGCACGGCAGAGCAAATGAGATGACATGTAGAACATCGTCAAAATGGAGAGATTACACATCCGTCGGATGCAAAAGCGTGGAAACATTTTCAATCCATGTATCCGGATTTTGCGTTTGAGAGAAGAAATGTGTACCTCGGGTTATGTACAGATGGTTTCAACCCATTTGGGCAGCATGGAAGGCAGTTTTCGTTATGGCCCATAATCGTAACACCGTACAATTTGCCCCTGGTATGTGCATGCGTCGAGAGTTTTTATTTCTCTCCGTTCTTGTTCCCGGCCCTGAGCATCCGAAGAGATAACTAGATGTATTCCTCCAGCCATTGATCTATGAGTTACAAATGCTATGGAGTCACGGTGCTGAAGTGTTTGATGTTTCGCGCTAGCAGAATTTTAGGATGCGGGCGGTTCTTATGTGGACCATTAGCGATTTCCCAGCATATGGAATGTTATCTGGATGGACAACTCATGGAAGACTATCGTGCCCATATTGCTCAGACAACACAGATGCATTCCAATTGAGGAACGAAAGAAAGTCGTGTTGGTTTGATTGCCATAGAAGGTTTCTACCGATGGAGCATCCGTATCGTCGGTCTAAAACATTATTTACGAAAAATAAACAAGTGTTTGAAGCTCCAATTGATGAGGCAGATGGCAATACTTTATTCGATCAGTTGAGAGATTTTGGTGCTCCGATGATTTCTGAATGTGGAGGTAATGGGCATGAAACTGTTTACGGAGCCGGAGAAGTTCATAATTGGCACAAGAAGAGTATCTTTTGGGAATTGCCTTACTGGAAGGACCATTTATTGAGGCACAACCTCGATGTGATGCATGTTGAAAATAACTTCTTTGATAACATAATGAATACGGTTTTAAATTTACCGGGGAAGACAAAAGACAATCTGAAGTCTAGGTTGGACTTGGCAGAGATTTGCGATCATGATTTTCTTGAAATTCTACCCAATGGTAAATATCCTTTTGCTCCGTAGTGGTTGGATGCACAAAAGAAAAAAAGAATTTTTTGATTGGATTCAAGACGATGTCAAATTCACTGATGGATATGCATCTAATCTGCGTAATTGCGTCGACTATGGAGAAGGAAAGTTTATCGGAATGAAGAGTCATGATTTTCATGTTGTGATGCAGCGACTTCCTCCATTTGCTTTTGTGGAGCTCCTTCATAAAGATGTGTACGAAGCAATTGCAGGTATAAATTATTTTCATGTGTATTTTAACAATTACTGATATTTATATTTTATATATATTTAAATTTGTGTATTTATATTTGCATGAGTTGGTGATTTCTTTAGGGATTTATGCACGAGAACACTTACACTTGAGGGGATTCGCAATTTAGAGGACAATATACCCTTGATCCTTTGCAATCTTGAGAAGATATTTCCGCCGTCCTTTTTTGATGTTATGGAACATCTTGCGATCCACCTCCCCCATGAAGCCGCACTAGGTGGTCCTGTTCAATTCCGTTGGATGTATCCTTTTGAGCGGTACATGTTCCATCTTAAGAAGAAGGTTAAAAATTTAAGTTAAGTTGAGGGGTCAATTGTCGCACGGAGCATCAACGAAGAAACCTCACATTTTGCGGAATATTACTTTCCATCGGAAGTTTGTACAAGAGTAAATGTCCTGCTCACCATGATGATAGAGGTGAGAAAGCCATGTATCCCCTGGTGGTCCCTGAGTTGTTTTCGCAAGTTGGTCGAGTAAGTGGAAAAGGGAAGAAACGCAAATTTTCACAACAGAAGTGGACTCACTTGCATAAGTATATCGTAACAAATTGTGAGGAGATGGCGGAGTACGAAAGGTAAAAACTTAATCTATTTAAATACTAAATTATTTTATACATAAGTATTAGCTTTCAAAGGTTATATAATGTTGTTTGATTTCAGGCTTTACATGGCAATAATACGTAGCCATTTTCCGGAAAAGACTGAAGAAGAATTTGAACTGCATAAGGAGAACGATTATATTACTTGGCTGCAATTTTACGTAAGTAGGCTATAATATTAATATATAAATGCCTTCAATTATTACGTAAGTGTTTTATATTAATTTTGTGGAAATTATTTTCTTAGGTTAATGAAGGAATTAGAGGTGGATCGGTTTTTCCGACATGGTTAGTAGATTTAGTTATTGGCCCAATCTACATTGCGACCTCATATCCTAGGTATTGCAGTAGGGGATTTGCGTTTAGGATTCACGATGAAGGAAGGTCAAGACCAACTGTAGATTATGGTATTTCGGCTCAATCTGGTGATATTGTCTACTATGGGAATCTCAAAGAAATATTGCTAGTGCGCTACCCAGGGATGTTGGACATGAGGTGCATTGTTTTTATGTGTGAATGGTATGATCCAGAAGTTGGGCGTGGGGTTAAGGTGAACCAATTTGGCGTCACGTCAGTAAATTCTAGAAGAAGACTTCGTACGTATGACTCATTCATCCTACAATGACAGGCAGACCAGGTTTAGATATTTTAATAAATATTTTATATTACGTCAGTTTTTGGATTCTATTTTTGATTTATTTGACTTCATAAATTACATTTGTTTTTTTTAGGTATGCTATATTCGTTACCCTAGGGTAACACGGCGTTCAGATCCTTGGATTACAATTACTCCAATTAATCCAAGAGGAAAAATTTATGGAGTTTCTGAGCACGATGCTTTACAACCAACTAGAAGTGTTCCAATGGATCATGTTGAGCATTCTTTTGATACATTCCTTCTGGTTGATTTAACGGTAATTGGTGACCACAAACCCATCGGAAATCCGTCAGAAATCAGATTTAACCGAGACACGTGTAACCACAAATCCGTCAGAAATTTTCTGACGGATTTCCAACGGGTTTGTGGTTTCGTGGTCGTTTACGATCCGTTTCTCTTGAAATATGTTTGTAGTATGGTTTGTTACTCATTTCAATGATAAAATACTAACATATACCTTGTAACATATTATATATATCAAAATCAAAAAAATCCCGACTATCATGTCTACATGTTAGACAATAATACATATCTTAAAACGATGATTTATAACCATAACAACTAAAGTTTTCTAATTTCGTATATTTCATTTGTAACAATGTATTTATTTATATTTTATCATTGAAATGAGTAATAAAGCACACTACAAACATATTTCAATAGAAACGGATCGTAAACGACCACGAAACCACAAACCCGTCGGAAATCTGTCGGTAATTGCCGACGAATTTCCGACGGGTTTGTGGTTACACGTGTACCAGCTCAAGATTCTAGCCTAAAATTTCGCGTATCCATTACGTTACACGTGTACCAGCTCAAGATTCCAGCCTAAAATTTCGCGTATTACACGTTACACGGATTTCCGACGGATACGCGAAATATTACGCGGCAAATTAAATTTTCATTTCCCGGGAAACTAAAATTTCGCATATCCATCAGAAATCCGTCGGTAATTTCCGACGGATACGCGAAATATTACGCGGCACATTAAATTTTCATTTCCCAGGAAACAAAAATTTCGCGTATCCGTCTTAAATCCGTCGGAAATTACCGACGGATTTCCGACAGATACGGAAAATTTTAGGCTGGAATCTTCTCGAGACCTCGTTTCATTTAATGTAATAAGATTCCGACGGAATATCAGTCGGAAATCCGTCGAAAATCTTTGATAAATAATGTCTTCTTCTTCCTCGCGGATCTGTTACGCGAAAGGAAAAAAAAAAACTAAAACCTCCGATTTCTCCATCGACTTTTGCTCCGATTAGACAACTTTTTTGGCTCAATCATCAGGATGTCTAACAATCCATCAATTCCATCCAATTTGTAAGTTTCCAAAACTCTATGGTTTTAAGATTGATGTTAGATTTAGGTTGTTGGATGTAAGATTTAGGTTTTTGGATGTTAAATTTATGTTATTGGATGTTAGATTTATGTTTTCTAGTGTTAGTTCTAGGATTTCTATGGTTAGATTTAATTTTTTCACTTTGGAGAATTTTTTATGTTATTGAATTTAAAGAATTTGGAGAATTTGTTATGTTATTTTGGAGAATTTTTAACTTTGGAGAATTTGTAATTTATTTTTACTTTACATTATTTATTTAGATTAGAATAAATTATAAATTTGTTTTAATTAAATTATAATGCTTTTTATGAATTTATAATCATTTTAAAAAATATATAATCATTTTTTAGAAATTTATAATAATTTTAGAAATTTATAATCGTTTTTACAAATTTATAATCATTTTGTATAAATTTATAATCATTTTTTAGAAATTTATAATCATTTTAGAAATTTATAATCATTTTAACAAATTTATAATCATTTGTATAAATTTATAATCATTTTAGAAATTTATAATCATTTTTACAAATGTATATTCATTTGTATAAATTTATAATTATTTTAGAAATTTATAATCATTTTTATAAATTTATAATCATTTGTATTAATTTATAATCATTTTTAAAATATTTATAATTATTTTAGACATTTATATTTATTTTAATTAATTTAAAAAAATTAATTTTGTTTTAAAAATTTATAAGGGATTACGGATTATATTACGAGGGTTCTGGGAGCCGAGTACGTCGAGGTTCTGGGAGCCGAGTACGTCGAGGTTCCGGTAGGGGTAGGGAGTTGCGAGGAGTCATTCTACGGCGACTACCCATATTCCGGACACCGCATCACCTGTACTATCCGCTCCTGCATCGACACCACCCTCTACTGCACCGTCGGCAATGAGCGTCGAGGACTTCGTTGCTTTACCTGGACGAGAGAGATTCACTCGTCTTCATCCGGATTGTGTTGGGATAGACACATGGCAAGTCTGATTTTCCTATTTAAAAATATTAAATTTTATTTCATATTTTTTATAAACTATTTAAAGTCCACAAAACAATTTGTTTTGAAGGTTTAAAGATTCGGGAAATGGGATTTCCAAGTCTATCAACCGGATGCTTAATGGATTGCTTCAGCATCCGTATCCGACGTATACCCAAATGCCCTTAGAAGAGCAGGAAATGTGGTTTCGGCAATTTGCGGTAAGTTTTTCATTTTCTTTATTGTTTACTTTGAATTTAAATAGTTTATTAGTTTATTTTAATTTAATTTTCATTTTTTCAGCAAGAATTTACTTGGGAGAGTCACATTACCGCTTTGGTTAGAAGGGAGTTCCACAAAAAAACGGTAATAATGTATTCACGGAAGATGAACGAGTGGAAGGGGTTGTGGTCGAGGAATCGTGTTCCAAGGGAGTTGGTTATGAACCCGACCCTATGGAACGGGTTGATAGCGTACTGGAGTGAAGACGCTACGAAGGCTAGCTCCACAACCCACTCTGCGTGCCGGAACAGCGATCGCAAAGGAAAAGGTAAGGTGACGCACAATCTAGGAGCAGCCAGTTTGGTCACAAAGGCGAAACAACTTGTAAGTTTTTGGTTTAATCAATATGTTGTTTTTTCAATTTTATAATCAAAATATTTACTATATTTGTTAATTTTGTAGTTTCAGAAAGATGGTGTCCAACCTTCTGCCCTCAGATTGATCGAAGTTGCACACACCAACAAGAACACCAATGAAATCCAAGATGGTGAAGCTCGGGAGATCGTTGGCAACGTCAGGAAGATGGGTGATGAGTATCTTCTTAGTCAACCAATCATTGAAAGAACCCCGTCTCTCACCGAAGTCCCGATCGAGAAGATCAATGAATTCGTATACGAGGTAAGTAAATTTTAAAATTTTAATCAATTTTTATTTAATTTCAAATATTTATTCAACTTTTTATTTCTGCAGTGTACTCCGAATACCAAAGGTCGGGTCTTTGGTCTTTCGGACGATTCAGCATCTTAGTCGGCTACTTCACGTTTTTACGGAGATCCTAGCGACGATCTTAGGGCGAAGCTCGCACAGATAGACGCTGAAATGGAGGAGATGAAGGCGGATATGCAACGCCTTAGAGAGGCCGGAGAAGCGCAACACGCGAAATATGAAGCTGATCAACAAGCAATGATCCAACGGATGAACGAATTCTTTTCGCAATATCCACCACCTCGACCGGGCGTTTAGTTTCATTTTCGGATTATAAACAATTTTCTGTTTTTTTTTTTTGAATTATTAAAAAATTTCAATAATATTCAATTTTAATTTTCAATACAATTAAATTTTATTTTTCATTTCTTTATTAAAATTTTAATTTTCTTAAAATTAATACATTTTATTAATTTTTCAAATTATTATATTTAAAAAAAACTTCGAATTCCGTCGGAAATCCGTCGGTTTTTAGGTCTGTCGGAAATCTGTCGGTTTTTATCCGTCGGTACTACGTCGGGAATCTGTCGGTCTCCTTCGGTTCAAAAACATCAGAATTCCGTTGGAAATCCGTCGGTGTTTAGATCCGTCGGAAATCTGTCGGTTTTTATCCGTCGGAAATCTATCGGTCATCGTCGGTTTAAAAACATCGGAATTCCGTCAGGAATCCGTCGGAAATATTCTGACGGGAACCCGATGGATTTCTGACGTAAGAGATTCCGACGGATTAGCGACGGATGTCCAGAAACTAGATTTCGTCGGAAATTCAGACGAATTTCCGACGTGGTTTTTAATTCCGACGACATAGTTTAGGCGGCAAAATCCGACGGATTTCCGACGGATTTTGCGTTTTCCGACGGATTTCCGACGGATTTTTCCATCTGATTCCGGCTGTTTTCTTGTAGTGTCTTAGTGATTAATGATATATTTTGTGATTTTTTAACGAGAGTTTGACTCTAGTATATCGAGTTTCTCCGCGAAATAAAGATTTGGTTATGGATCGAATCTTATCTATCCAAATGATGTAAAAAAATACTATTTATCCTAGGTCAGTTAAAACTTTGATTATATTCTGTATTTTGCCTTTGTTCATACGGTAGTAAATCACTCATCCTTCAATCATTGCAGGTTTGCAGCTCATACACGGTTAATCTTGAAGTTCTTTCGAAACAAGTTACAGAAAATATAAGTATACTTTAATAACATAAGCGTTTGAATCAAATGTTTTAAGCACTTTTATGAATTACTATATTTCCAGAAAATTTGGATGTTACACATTTTCAACTTAAAATTCCATCGATCAAAATAAAAAAAAATAACAGAAAAATGTAAACCGAATCAATAACGGCCCATCTACAAAGGCTCATAAAACCCTTTAGTAGTCCTCTTCAAAGTTCATATAAAATAGAAGCATATCAAGTTATAAACCCTAAACCGAAAATGATCGACGGAAGAGAAATGAAGAAATCATCATCAGAGTCTCCTCCTCTTCCTCCATTGTCGTTTTCATCGTTACCGTACGAAGTCGTCCTCGATTGTTTGGCTCGTGTCTCAAGAATCCACTATCCAACTCTATGCTTAGTCTCCAAAGATTTACGATCTCTCATCACTTCCACTGAGCTCGACACCACCCGATCCCACATCGGAAAAACCGAGAGTTGTATCTATGTCTGCTTAGACCTAAATAAAAACAATCCTAACCCTAGCTGGTCACAGTTTCCCCAAACCCCAAACAATATCTAAAATTTTAACCCATCACTTCGTTTCCTTATAAACATCATAAATCCTCAACCATTCTTTCATTTGGTTCAGAGAGTTACATAATTGGAGGCTTCATCAATGGAAGAAGAAGCAATAGAGTGTTCATTCTTGATGTCTCGATGTCTCTCTCGAGTAAACGCAGACGCTGATGTAATTGACAGTAAGCTTATGACCTAAAGACCCAAACTTGGAAGCCATTATTACCTAGAACATTAGATCACACTAATCATATGCGTGTGGTGCAAGGTAGCTTGGTAATGAGTGACACTGAGATATTTGATTGATGTATCTTAGGAATTTCTCACTCACTTGTAACTAACATATTTATATATCAAAGCGATTTATTAGTCAATTGTTGAATTGCCTAGGCCAGTAGGAGAAGTTGTATGGAGGTCGCTGCTAGTAATTGTTGTTGGTCTAGTATCGTCCTCGGATACGTTGACGTTTCCTACCTTTATACGTTAACATGTTGGAGATGGAAGAATCAAGCTTGAAGAAGACTCACAAAGCTTCAGATAGTCATTTTGATCATGCCATCATCTTCACACAGCCCTTGTCACCACAATTCTTGAACCAGAGCCAAAGCAGACTCATCAACAACAACAGAACCTGTCAAGAAATTACAACAACCGAGGAAATCGATCCGACAATAGTAACAGAGGACGATACAACAACAAATCACTTTAATTCCATAAAAGCCTGAATAACTTTCTTGATTGATTCAATGTGTTTACAACCATTTATAGATATGTGAGTTACAAAGTCAGTGAGATCTTCTTAAGTTACAGCAATCAATATCTCACAGTTACAAAAGATATAATAGGAATATTTGGCATATTCTTTTTGAAAATATTCATAACTATTTTGCCATAGTTGTGTTTGTATCTTTGTCACAAAATGACGTCAAAAATCATAAATACATAGAAGCCTTTGATCCGACAGTTTCATGTTTACACATTAGATAGTATAATTATATTTATGTTTATGCATGTGATTTGCAATTATTCGACAGTTTATATTTGGGAAAAATTCATAAAAATATACCGACTATTTATCTATTTCTATTAAAATACATATAAATTTTTTAAGTATCCACAAAAATACATGAATTAATTTTTTCTTCAACTAAAATACGTGAATTCTTAAATTGTATCCATCAAGCACCCATGAATTTATGTAAAATAATATCCATTAATTTTTTAATTATTTTTTTTTAAAATTTCTAAAATACATATAAAATCCTAAAGAAATTATAAACAATTGCAAAAAGCCATATTCTTCAATGATTCAAAGACTAAACATTAAAATTGTAAAATTTTGTATTTATAAAAAACAAATAAAAAAATGGATAAAGTTCCTTCTATTTTTAAAAAAATCTAAAAATTATAAAACTTTAAATAAAATATTTTTTATATATTATATCTTTCACATGAAATTTACACGTAACAGAATTATATAAAACTTATTATGTTATTATATTTACACTCAACACTCTCATCTAAGTAACTTGAAAAATAATATAATTTTGCAATTATATAGTTAAAAGATATTATTTTATGATGCTAGTTTTTTCAAAAAAAAATTAAAAATTAATGGTAACTACATAATTGGAATTTTATTCCGAATCTAAAACTTTATATTTTGTAGCTTTTAGAAATTTCAAAGAGTATTAGGAATTTTATCTGTTTTGATTGTTTCATTTATAAATCCCAAAATTTACAAGTTTAATTTTATTTTTAGATTTACTTTAGATTTTATACAATTCTTGACTTTTTAAAAATATTTCATATGTTTTTGGGATTAAAAATTAATTAAAAACATTAACTGGTATTATTTTCCATCAACTAGTGGGTGTTCAATGGATATAATTTAAAAGTTTATATATTATAATGGAAGAAAACATTAATTCATGTATTTTTGTGGGTATTTTAAAAGTTCATGTATTTAAGTGGAAATAAATAAATAGTTGGTGTATTTTTATGGAATTTTCCAATTATATTTTCACACACATTTTTAGTATATGTTTTCTTCTACAGTAAATGCGGCAAACATGTTTCTTTTATGTAAAATAAAAATAGTGTAAATTACATAGGGAAACGGGAGAAAGAGAAACAAAAGCTTTCGAGAGCTGATAATGACACAACGGTTCAGAGGAAACGAGAAAAAAAAAAAAAGAGAGAAAGATAGGCAAAGTAGAAAGTGACAATGAACTTGAAGTGAATTGTACATCTGATTCTGAAAATCATGAATGCACATTAAGTGAATGGATTCATAGGTTGAAAGAGAAAAAAAGAGATAAACGGGAAAAAAAAAGTTTTAGTTAGGCGTAAGATAAACTCAGAGGAATACTTTGAAGTTGATGATTGCACAATAGGCAATTGGATCTCTGATAAAAAGAGAGATAGAATCAAATTAAGTAGAACGTGAAGAAGATATAGAATGGGAGCCAGAACGTCCCCAAGCAGGATCCGAAATTTATGTTCTAACATTCCAAAACATGTAACATAAGAGGGTCTTTCTTGTTCACGTTCTCCAACGTCTGAAGTATCAAATTCTCTTCTCAAAAACGGGACTTCTAATGACTGCAGAAGCATAAAAACTAGTCCAAAAGTAATGTGTCCTTGAATCTGATAAGAGGAAGAAATAAATGACATCAATCAATAACATCATCCTCATGTAAATGTGGATACATGCAACCAACCAGAAATCAGAGTAATCTTATATTACAATATAGAAAGAGATATTAAAAGTAAAGACAGAAACTAACCATTTCCTTATACATTGACAACAATACATCGTTTCTTCACAGTCACTGCAAGTGATAAGAGTTTTCCTTCCCCCTTTCAAGCACTGATGACAAATCACATGTCCTTCCTTCGATTCATGCCAGCACAAAAACATTAGACAAATTTCAGTACAGTAAGAAGTTTTTATTTCTTTGTTTGATCGTATTCAAAAACATTACCTGTGAACTAGTTTTCATGCTTTTGCAGTCACTAGAAGTCCCTTTTCTGAGAAGGAAATCTGATACTTTTGAAGCTGACGAACGTGAACCAGAAAGACCCTCATCTCCTACATTTTATGGACTGTTAGAACATAAAATGCGGGTCCTTCTTCGGGTTGTTGCCTTGATCTTACTAATCAGCTCAAGTTCTACTTCCCATTCCAGATCTTCTTCAAATTCTACTTTGAGCCTTTCTCTCCTTTAATCAGAAATATCCAATTACTTATTGTGCAATATTTAGCTTCAAAATGTTCCTCTACATGTATCTTAGGTCTAACTACAACTTCTCTTTTCCGCTCATCTCTCTTTTTCTCTTTGGACCTATGAATCCAATCACTTAATGTGCAATCATAATCTTCTGAATCAAATATACGATTCACTTCAAATTCATCATCGCTCTCTACTTTGCCAATATATATACACACACATTAGTTACAAGTGAGTGATATCGTCTTAAGTTACAACAATCAATAATCAATATCTCACCGTTACAAAATAGAATAAGAATATTTGGCATGTTCTTTCAAAATATTCATCAGTTTCTTGCCACAGTTTTACCTTTAAATTGCGTTTAACATTATTTGAAATTAATGTATATTTTTGCAGTTATTTTTGTCAAAAAATCATATTTACATAGAAGCCTTTGATCCGACAGTTTCATGTTTGCACACTAGATTTTTATGTTTACACAATTGTGCTTTGCAATTATTCGGCAGTTTATGTTTTACACAAATCTTTTATACGTTTTCTTCTGCAGTAAATGCGGAAAACATACAAAACGAAAATAGTGTGTGTTGCAAATGCAATGAAACATACCAAAACAAAACAATTAATTGTGTTTTCCGCATTTACTGCCAAAAAAAAAACGTATCAAAAACATTCACGCTTAAATCCTTTATGGAAACAATTTAACTGTCATTTGAATGTTTTTTTTTCTTTCCAATATTTAAAAATAAAACGTCAAATTATGCCGAACCAGTTAAAAACTCCCACGTGGACTTGACACGACGTCGTTTTAAAAAAACTTCAACGTCTTCCTTAAGTGACTTGCCTTCATCTCCCATCACTACTACATGCCAAAATCCTCCGATTTTGATTTCTCCCTCAAATCTCGATTTCAAAAATAAACCCTAGAGATTTCAAATCCCTGATCCTCCTGATGCAGATTCGCCGGAGATAAGTAATCACTAGTTACTATGCCGCGGAAATCGCAGCTTCCGACGACTCGTCGAAGCGTCGTGTGGCTTCGATGGAAGCTAATTTTGACTATCTCCGTCGTGCTATGCATCATCACTCTCCTTAGTATCAACCGTCAATCTAACTCCGGTTCAGCACTGCCGTCGTCGCTCTCCATCGCGAGATCTCGTACCCCTCTCCGTAAATACTCCGGCGATCGTCCCAAACTCGCGTTTCTTTTCTTAGCTCGACGTGATCTTCCACTAGATTTTCTCTGGGATAGATTCTTCAAGGTTTTTTAAACTCGAATTTATCTTTTCATTCTTTCCGTTGAATCGGAAAATTCGCTTATTCTTCTTAAATTTTTTTAGCAGGGTGCAGATCAGAGAAATTTCTCAATTTATGTACATTCAATACCTGGATTCGTATTCGATGAATCCACCACACGATCACGCTTCTTCTACAATCGTCAATTGAAGAATAGTATAGAGGCAAGTTATGACTAAATTTGAATATTTTCGCTTGTTCTGAGAATTTTTGAATGGATGAATTGAAAATTTAGAATGGAATAAATTACAGGTAGTTTGGGGAGAATCAAGCATGATTGCAGCAGAGAGATTGTTACTTGCTTCTGCTTTGGAGGATCCTTCGAATCAAAGATTTGTTCTTTTGTCTGATAGGTTTGATTTGTTGAAGCATTAGACTTCGAAATGCTTGTATCAGTGTATGATAACCTTATTCTGGTTTCTCATTCCTTTTTTTTTACTCTTTGTGATGCAGCTGTGTTCCGTTATACGACTTTGGTTACATGTACAAATATCTAATGTCGTCAGAGAAAAGTTTTGTAGACAGGTAATTTTTCGATTTTCCGATTCATTATGTTATAAATTATGACTAGTAGATATAAAGAGAAGTTATATAGATTTTGACGACTGTATGGCTCTTTGTTAACAGCTTCCTTGATACTAAAGATAGACGCTATACCATGAAAATGTTTCCTGTTATACCAAAAGAGAAATGGCGAAAAGGATCCCAGGTCTGTTTCTAATCATATTGATCTCTAGGAGAGAAAGAAACTTCCTTGTTTAGCTTTTTGAAATGAAATCTTATAGACTTTTTCCTTTGCAAGATTTTTGGAAGTTATTAGTTTCTTTTGGAGCACAAGCTTTACATACAGAAAGTGACAGAATTTTATTGCAGTTATGTGAATCATTCTTTGTGTTTTTGTTTATTGTAGTGGATATCATTAATCAGAAGTCATGCAGAGGTTATTGTTAATGATGATACTGTGTTCCCAGTTTTTCAGAAATTTTGCAAGGTAAAAGCTCAAGCTTCTGATGTCATCTACTCAATTTCACTAAGCAGAACATTACCCTTGTATCTGATGCTGTTATAGTTTCTATTGTGCTGTTTTATTGAAGAAATTTTGTTTCTTTTCCAGCGGTCTCTACCTCTGGATCCCAGAAAGAATTGGCTTTATCATGTAAGTAGTATTACTTAACTGTTTTTCCATAATTTCATTTATGTCAGCCACTTAAACGATCAGTTTATCTTGATTCTTACTGCTTCTAGGTCACTTTGATTATATGACAATAGATTGGCTGATATAAATAGATTGAACCCACAAACAAGTTGTCTCTACTATCTCATTCATTCTCAGTAAAAGACGGCTTTGTTTAAACATTTTGTGTTGCAATGAATGATGAAACAGAAAAAGAGACGTCACAACTGCATCCCTGATGAACACTACGTGCAAACTCTGCTTACAGTAAGCACAAACAATTATCAAAGTGATCTCTTTCTAACCAGCTGATTTTCCGGACTCATTTGTGGTATCACAATCTTAACCTCTTTAGATGCGCGGCTTGGAAAGTGAAATGGAACGGAGAACAGTGACATACACTACATGGAACCTATCAGCAAAAAGAGCTGAAGCCAAGTCTTGGCATCCTCTCACTTTCACATCTGATAATTCCAGTCCAGAGGAAATACAAGGCATAAAGGTACATTTTCTTTATTTTAATTTGTTATACACACTCAGATTGAGCTGATCAGTCTCTTTTGCTTTTGTTTTTTTTCGTAATTCCGGGAAACAGAAAATCAACCATGTATATTACGAATCCGAATATCGAACAGAGTGGTGCCGGGCGAATTCAAAACCTGCCACATGCTTTCTCTTTGCAAGGAAGTTCACTAGAGGAGCTGCAATGCGTCTTTTGAGTGAAGGATTAGTAGAATCATCAACAGATACAACAACCTTTTAAAGTGCAAAAAAGGTAAGCACAAAGTGCTATAGAAACTAAGAAAGACTGAAACCAAAGATTGACACCATACGAAGTTAACTTAGGATATACAATCGAATAGGTTCTCGATGAATTGGATAGTTTCTATTTTCGCATCGAGAATGATTATGTATGTGTTCCTTGATCAAGGCAATGGATTCAAGCGTAGACTTGCCATTGATAGACAAAAATGGAGACTATCCAATCCATCGAGAACCTATCTTTTTTTAATACATCAATTTCTCATATGACAGTAGTTTATGCAGGAAAGTTTTTTTTTCCTTTTTGGTATTTATATGTATTTTTATTTATAGAATGACAATTTATAGAGTTAATTTTCATTTATTTTTTTGTTAAAGGATTAAATTTATAGAGTTTATATAATACAGATGTTTTGAGCGAAATTATTCGGTGGTTCTATACTTTCATGGATAACAATGTACAGACTTGCAGAATGGATGTAGGGATCAGGCTGTTTAATATGAAGGCCATTGGTGTATTTAATGTCTCTTTAGAATACAAATTTCTATCTCCCATTGTAAAGCGTCTACCAAACAGGTTAGAGTTAGTTATGTAATAATGGGCTTAAAACTTAGGGATGGTCTGTCTCCATTCTGTGAAAATTGGAGGATCGATATGTTTTGCAAGCCGGACAAAACTCAATGAACTCGCCATTTTTCCTTTGTAACTTTTGAAGTTGATCACGAGCCGGTATGTGTCCCGCATCCAAGACTCGAATACTGGGTAGGTTCAGGTGTCAAAATAGACCAAAGCTTAAATGGGCCAGGCCAGACTAAAACGAATTGGACTCAAGTCTGAGACAACAGCCTGGCTGGTGAGACAGTGCGTAATCATCAGTTTCAGTGAATATGTCTTAGCTTTAGGGTGTTTACATCGGGGGATTATGAGAAGTATACTCACATGGTCCATGGATATATGCAATCTTCTTCATTGACAATGTTTTTTTTTTTTTGGTACGTTATAATGTGTGTGAGTAAATGTAGTTTGAATGAGGTAATGTGATCTGAGTATGGTGAAATCCCTGATCTATTACTTGCGAAATTAGTGAGAGAAGTTTCGATTATGTCAATACAAGATACTCTCCGTTCTATTTTATAAAATGTTTTGTGAATTTCTATGCAAACTTTAAATGTATTTGGTACTTTATGAGCATTTATATTACGATGTCTTCTTTGTGATTGGTTGAATTGATTTAAATTAAAATATTAAGTGATATTTTTGTAAAAATTAATAAAAGATTTAATATGCGCAATTTTAACCAAAACATATTATAAAATGGAACGGAGTGAGTAGTCTTTCTGTTTTTTTGTCATGATTGTTTTTCTGTTTTGTAAACAATTTTTCTTTTCTAATTTTGTCATGATATACATCATTATGAAATTTACAAAATATATAAATAAAAGGAATATAATTCTTTTTAGTTTTTATTCTTTTTTAGTAAAGATACATCAAACAAAATAAAAAAATAAAATGAAATTTCCAGACAAAGTTGAACCAAAATTTGAATTTCCCACTTCTACTTGCTATGCTAGAAAATTTTACTGCGTGACCTAGATTCAGATTATTAACCACGAAACCATCATTATCGAGGTAGTAAAATAAAACAAACAAATGATACTATATATGAGAATACATCGCCCCTCTTTTTAAGAGCATAAAGATCACAATAATCAAAAAGGTTTAGCTTAAAGTATTGTCTTTTATTGACTCTTATCATTAGACAAAAAAAGCTCTTAATTTAGATGCTGATGAAATTGCAATGTTTAATTCATACTTGGACTATTGTAAGAAAGGTTTCTCTAAAAGCACATGCTAAATGATTACGTACCAATTTATTTCGGTCTTGCAATGTTTGGTGAGATTTAGAATAAAGTAACAAAGGAAAAATAAGTGAGTATGTTAAGATAACAATTATTTATCGTTTGTTTATATTTTCTAAATGGTTTGTGTTAGTATTGTTGATGTGTTACCACGAAATTTTAAATCCGTGATAGATATTTTGTCAACTGATATAATTACTTAATTAAGAAATTCAAAATCTTAAATCAAAAGTATAATTTTTATGGAAATAACATCACGGAAATCAATTCTAACACTCTATGTTACGCAATCCGCTTTTAAATTTTCACTAATTCGTCGTGTAATTCATTGTTAGCACAAACAAAATGTATACTGAGAGAAAAGAAAGATTTTACTATATTTTGGGAAAATATTGAATTATAACATTCACGTTTAATGAAGATTTTTTATGTTTTGCATTCTTCTGCTATAAGACAGGGTTTTTCTAATCACAAATTTGTAGACTATGTCCGACCAATTTTCAAATTTTAATTCTTTTTGTTTTGTATGTGGAAGTTTATCTACATAGAAAAAGCATTCATTCTTCAACATGAAGACAAGAATCTTTCGCCATTTTCGTAAATGACTGTTACATGAGACAGTTGTAAATGGCAGACCAATTCCTTTCTACGCACTTTGGTTGCACTCAAAAATAATTTATTTTATTTTGTTTCTCTCCTTTATATTTTTTTTTTTGTAAATTCAATATAAAGATGGCAGACATGGTACGGAACAAATGATTCTTTGGTTAAAAGTTGATATTTTGTAGTTCATTATATAATAATTGGTTAAAAGAAATTATTTTACCCATGCAAAAATATAACAGTTGAAAAAATAAAAAAAATAAAAAATTTTACAATAAAATATCACTTTATAATAATATTCAGAATGTTTCACAATGTTTTAATAATTTTTATATATACTTTTAGTATTCTTTAATATTTAATCAAATAATACTTAAGATATATTTAGAATCATTAAGAATATTATTTGTTTATTAAGTATATGTGTATATGAGTAACTTTCTATTGTGCTCTCTCGTTCTGCAAATTTATCAAGTCATACAAGTAATTTCGTTACATAACTTTTTAATTTGAAAATTCATCTATTTTTTTGTTAAAGGTTTTTTATAATTAAATATTTTTGATTATTTGTTACACATCACAAGTACAATGCAGAAAATAAAAACACACAGCCGAACCGAGAAACAAAAAAAACCCGATATGGCACTTAACCATAGACAACGGTTAGATAAAAAAAAAAAAAAGAAGATAACCAGACCAAAAAAACCTAGACAACAAACAAGCAAAGAGATTCGCTGCCGATATCTGACCCAAAGTCATGCCGATATAGAGCCTGACTGATCGGATCGGATGACTTCACCACCGGCCTAAGTTGCCACCAAAGTCACCAGGGAACTCGATCAGAGTGGGAGAAAATATCAGCCTCGCCTCTAAGAATCGCCTAAAGCATTACGGAAACTTAATGTTTCATACTGTGATTACAATGTCAATTACCAATAGGAGTATTAATATGTTAAATCCTTTATAAAAACTCACTAAAAAAAAGAAATTAGTTACATCAATGAACATTACTTTAGATAACTACATAATATTTTTAATAGAAAATAGATACATAATAAATACATTTACATACGTCAAATTAAGATGAAAATTTAAGTGAACAAATTTACCAGTTTTTATTAGCTATTCACGGCTGATAATGTATACAGTAATATAAATATATAATCAGTAGATCAATTTGCAAGTTGATTTATATGTTTTTTAATTTCTGTAATATAGATTCAAATTTTTTTTTTCAATATATAATTTGTATTAAAAAAATTTGTAGTTGAACATCTATCATTAAAATTATTTTAAAAAGTAAAAATAAAGAATTATATTGCTTAGCTATAACTTTTTCACAATAAAATGCATTATACGAATTTATATTCAGATGACGACCCCAACGACAAAATTATCACAAACCATCCAACTATATGTTTAATCAATCACAATTACTTAAAAGAAGAGTTTTGAAGAACAAACTGATCAAGTAAACATATCAGTTTTAAGTTTAAAATATAGGTGTTTATTATCATTTCTTACTCAATCAAATGGATGCGTATGTAGTTCTCGTGATTTTAACTCATTTTGAAACTATTCAATCCGAAAACTCTAATATTAATTGATACCATATGTCGAGAGTAAATCAAATCGTACATGGCCAAAACTAAGACGCGGCATCTCATTCAGTTGCAATCAAGAGGTCTAAGTTAGTCAAAGTTATAAAGATAAGAAAGTGTTATCATCTATATCTATGTTACCTTCTTCTTCCGTCGTTGATTTTTTGTCTTCTTTGCCCTTTACTAGTCATATATATAGACCTCTTTTGGACTTATCCACTCTTGAAATATTCATATTGACTTACTATTAATGCCCCAAAAATCGATGAAACTTATCAATACAAAAGACCGGAAGTGATTGGTCCGTTGGTTAAATAAATCCTTTGTGCCACCCAAAATTTTAGATGGGTTCGAACTCTCGTGGGAACTAGTAGTATAAAACAACCACTTGGAGTAAATTACCAAGAAACCCATCAATAAGAACAAGAAAAAAGCATTTTGGATGTTTTCAATATGACTCAAGGTTTCTTCTTTTCTTCTTTTCTTCTTTTCTTCTTTTCTTCTTTTCTTGTTGACCTTATTGCTAAAGCAGCAGCCGGTAACGAAACTTGTTCATATACGATTCAGTGTTCTAAAAGATGTTAGTTTCTAGTTGGATAGAAAAACGAGTTTATTATGACAATTACAATTTTTCCAAGATTGGTAAAAAGTAGTCCATATCATTTCGTAGTATCCGGCTAATCATTTATGAGATGAACATTTCTTTGATAAAAAGTTCAAAACTCTATTTCGGAATAAACTACTAGATTAAAATTTTAGAGTCTAGTACTAGTCTAAAACAGATGGTTTACACACAAATAAAATGATTATCAAATTCTAATATTTTTGAATTACATTTCAAAAAAATTTCACAACCTAAAATGCAAACTTAAAATAATATACAAAATAAGTTTTATGTTGAAAACTCATGATATCTCGCATGATATGATAAATCCAAGTTAGATATGTATTTCCAATCTTAAATGAAAACAACCATCATCCAAAATGGACGAAAATAGAGTAATTTAGAAAACCACTGATAATTACAAACCAATCCAATCTGAATGCAGTTATATATTTATTTTTCTAATAACTGATAAATATGTCTAAAATAAATGTGGTTTGATAGAAGTTTTGGACGGTTGAATAGATATGAAGACATTAAATTTTCACCGATATGGATAAAATCTGGTTGCTGACTACGTCAAATGTTAAGACTTATATCTCTGGTCGGATTCAAAATATAGACCTCGTGTATGATGTAAATTGGAAGATTTCTCTCATGATCTCATGAACTCATCTATATGTTTATATTCATGTAAGGAAAATTTAAAAAAGTACAGACAATGACAAAGAAAAATAGAGAGAGTACAGAAAGATGTCAAAGGAAAAACAAAAAAAAAGTACAGAACTAAAAATTGAAAAATCTATTAAAGTGTGAAAAGCATCAATGGTGAGATGAATTACTTGTTAAACCAAAACTATTGTCGACAAGATTTCTACGTCATGCGAACTCGGCCACGTGGGGTAGTATCATGTTTGTCAACGCAAATCTCAGACAGCTCTGCAGATTTTCTTCTTCTTTTCTTCAAGTCATTAAATTTTATGGGGAAAAAAATTTAAATATCGCCGATTCTCCCCTAACAACTTAGCTTTTGAGGTGATAAATTTATACATTGAATATCTAATTACTATACTTTAAATTTCAGTGGGACCAACTTTTGACATCTTACACGCGTTCTTGGCTCTTTCCTCCATCTTAAATATAATAGTATGATTTAAATGTATAATCCTACAAATTAACGTTGCTTAAAATTGAATTTTTTCTAATAAAGATTGTCTACGGAAAGTTCTGTAGACTTTGAAAATATGGTTAGAGAGTTCTTACTGATGAAGAAACCTTTTAAAAATTTAAAATTACTAACAAAACAAATTGTAGTTGTAAAAAAAAATTTGACCTAAGAAAATTTGATTTAGTGGAGACTAATGATGAAGAAACCTTTTAAAAATAAATTAACTAACCAAAAATCTTGTAATTGAAAATATAATTGACTCGATATGAACCAAAAATATATGATAACTGCTGTAATTTTTATTGTGAGGTGCAGATTAATTTTCTTACATAAATGCATCGTGAGAATCCGTGAGCTTATTTTCAAAAATATGAGGAAAATTAATGGAATAAATTAATTAATTAATGCCCCATATGACAGGTAATATTAACACGAGGGGCGGAGAAAAGTGCCAAAAAGGTCAGAAGAAAAGAAAAAGGAATTTTCTGTAATCTAATAACATTAATTTTCTCTAGTCTGAAGACATTTAAGTATTTAAATGTGATTAGAGAGACAATAAAAAGGCAAAAAAATCAAAGCTAATGACTCGGTCGTTCCGGTAGACAGTCAACAGATCTACATCTCTTTTGTCCAATACGTGGGAGCCCTTAAGTTTCTTCGTGTATGGACTAAAACCATTTTTAATTTTTTATTATCTTCCCAAATTTTAAATTAAAAGGTCATGTCAAATAAAGTGACACGTTTCTTCATCATCTACTTATTTAGTTTATTTAAATTTGACATTGGACATCTGTTTTTTTTTTTTTTTTAATGGGATAGGTTGGTTGGTGATTTTATGTTATAATCATTCCCACTATTTTACTCATCAAAATTATTGACGGTAAAAAGTAACGCAAATCAAATCAACAGTATCCCTATTTGTAGGTCGTAGCCTTATATTTTAAAATCTATCAAAAAAATTTCATTATATAGTTTTTTTAGTTACGTATAATATTTTAGCTCCCAAGCTATAAAAAGTCTAAGTTTTATATTGTAAATTTGTAACATTACTATAAACTTAATAACTAATCAACCAACCAAATTTTATGTTTAACTTCTTTTTATAGCGCAGCACGTATTATAAAAAAAACTATAATCATAATGTTTTCATTACTAGATTTGAGTGAGATTTTTTTAAAAATGCAAATTTTAAGGTTGTGGAGTAGTTTCGTGAATTAAAATAATTCATAGTGAAATTAGTACATATAAAAATTCAAAATATATCGTGGAAATATGTTATATATGCAAGAGAGTTATTCCGTCCATATAATCGGTCATTATGATTAGATTTACTAGAAATATTCATGTCCAATCTAAGAGCGTTTTATAAATATTATTGTTTTGCACTTCATAATTTGAAACGATAATTTTGGAGATTTAACAAAAATATATATGAAAAGAGAAGGTTTTAAAATTGTGAGGGACATTACAGAAATTTGGACCGATTTTAGAATAGTCAATAAATTATAATTTCTAATGGAATATAACAAAATAGAAAATTTATGTTTTATATTTACCAATTTCTTTGTAAAAACTAATATAAAAATCTCTGAACTAACAAAAAAATTATCTGAAAACTAAAACATGTACTATTATTATTTTTATAATTTATATATAAACAAAATAGAAAATTTATGTTTTATATTTACCAATTTCTTTGTAAAAACTGATATAATAATCTGTGAACTAACAAAAACACATTATCTGAAAACTAAAACATGTACTATTATTATTTTTATAATTTATATATCAGAATACATTTTTCAATTATGGGAATTTGTTTTTACTTTGATGTAGAATCAGTTATTTTGATGCGTTAATATTTCTTGTGAATTCTAGGAATTTTTTAAAAATTGAATTCTTGGTATTTTATTTTCATTATTTCCACATAGGACTTATAAAAACTCAGAATATTTTTGTGTTATCTTATTGTGAGAATTACTTAAAATGACCTATATTTTATGTGAAATAACTAGAATAACTCTCTCTAGAAAGGTATAACTAAAAATATTGTAAAAAAAATCTTCTAACCTGATTTTATTCTAAAAAAAATTGCCATTTTGATTTAATTTTGAAAAACAAAATTATATTCTAAAACTAATTTTTCAACTTCCTCCTCTTTTTTTATTTTTTTTTTCTTTAGTGACTCTTCTCACCGTGACTGGACTTCTCTTTTCTCCTCCTTCTCTCTTATTTTCTCTGCGATAACTAAATTAGTCAAATAAATCTGTAGTAATAGAAAATAAGTCTGTCATAACGTTAAAAAATATGTGATAACTGAGTTTATTTAATAAATTTGCAGTAATAGGAAATAAGTCTGTAAGAAAATAAATATATGATAACATAAGACGGAGTGACATTTTTGTAAATATAAACAACTTTTTGCCATGGTGGAATTGAATATTAATGGTATTATTGTAATTCCGTTTTTTCTTACAAAGTTTTTTAAATGTACTTTTAGGTTTTAAAAAATCAAAAAACACTCTATCAATTAAAATAAATTATAGATTATTTTAGTTATTAATTTTTTATTCTAGGTTATTCAAGTAATCATCCCTTAACAAAACTTAAGTCGGTGTCAAAGTATCAAACAAGGAACATAATATAATCGAATTTGAATTTAGCCAATGAAGTCTAATTTCAAATAAATAAGAAACTATGTGCGTTGTTTATATAATTCACCAAATAAAATGTCAAAAGTAAAGTTACTATATGGGTGTGGGGCCCAGCCACCCATGGAAGTAGCTCTGTTAAAATATATTAGAATCCAGATCCAAAAACCAGATATTTGGATAAGGATCCGGATCCTAAAAAAATTTTGGAATGAATATACGGATATAGTTAAAAAAATCAAAATAATAATTATAATATATTTAATTATTTTAAAAAATAGATCTGGATCTAGATAATGAAATTACGGATCCACCCAATATTGGATCTGCCCATCTCTACACAGAAGTAAGACCTAAGGACCGGCGCAACCGGTCTCCAGTCAGATATAAGAAGCCGGGCCGTCAAAATCGTTGACTGAGTGCTTTTTTTTTCCAACTGTTATTATATTTGGGTTTGGTCTATAAATTAAATAATAATAGAAAAAAAACAAAAGAAAAAGTTATTATCACGTGGAACGCGCCGCAGTAAACGGGGCGGTGGATCAAACTTTTCGTCCCTTTGATCAACAGAACTAGTCAATGCTCTTTCTTCTCTTATCAATTAATTTTTGAAGACCATATAGTGCCTCATAACCATTTTCTCGTGAATTCCACATCAATTTTTTTTTTTTTTTTTAAAGTATGATTTTTTTGGGCCATCCTACTAAGACGTAGTGGGTTAATCCACCTCATATAATCACAAGTTTTTACAGATCGATCTACTATTTACACGGATTTGACCCGCTTAAAAATGCTATTTACATTGGATTAATAGCAAAACTCATTTTTTATATCTAAAAGCATATTTGTTTCTAATTTGTACTTCTTCCGTTTCAAATTAGTTGTCATTTTAAAAGTTAAATTTTATTTCAAATTAGTTGCCGTTTTAAGTTTTTAATGTAGATTTTTGACAAATTTTCAAATTTTATCTCTATTCTTGTAGCTTATTAATTAATAATATCAAATACAACAATACATTAATTAGAGATAAAAGAAAAATTAAATATATTTTAATATGTGTGAAACAATCTTAAACGATAATTAATTTGAAACGGAATATGTCTTATGAGTAGGAAATTTATGTCCACTTTGAAGGCTCTTGATTCAAATTAACATTAAAAATGACGATCTCATATATATATATCAAAGTGGAACTGATTTTGAAGAAAAAAAAAAACTAATTACATGTGGACGAGTAAGGTTTTAGTATCACAAACATTTTGAAAATTCATTTTCCATTGTTCAGTTATGTATTTATTAATGTTATCTTTAATGTTACTATATGGTAAATTAAAATTCTTGTATCAATAAATGAGTACCGGATGTTTAAAACCTACATAGAAATAAATGTTTTCTATTTTTTCAACCAAACATTAATTAAAAAGCCACCTCTTGATTGGTTGCCCGATTAGGAAAGAAAAATATTAGAAAAAAGTGTTTTCCAATCGGGTTACAGAAAATAATTTGTTTAGCTCGGTATAGTTTTGTTCAAAAAAAGAAATAACGTAGTAGAAGTTTGAGATAAGACAAATTATTGTATAAGTTATTTTTGAATTTTTATATTTCTGTTTTATTTGTCATCAAAAATATAGCAAATGAAGAATTTTTTTTTCTAAAAAATTTTTAAGTTTCAATTTACATGAAATGGGCTTAGAAACCGGGTGAATTATAGAACCGGGTCGGAACCAGACATGACGCAGTATCTGACGTATTTCTCCCATTTTTTTCTTTAAAGTCTCAAAAAAAAAAAAATCAAAGTTCTGAAAAAATAAAACTGACGAAGGAAAAAAAAAAAATCGGTCCACGTCCCAAACCCTTTTTATAGGAGAGTCTAATGTTCTATCAGAAGACTTCAGACTCTCTCTTTCTCTCTATAAACTTAAAAAAAAAATCTCATTTCCTCTCTCTAAATTCCTTTCTCCTCTCGTTAATCTCGTGATCTTCTTCTTCTTCTTCTATATATGGACAGAGGTTGGTCTGGTCTTACTCTTGATTCATCTTCTCTCGATCTCATAAACCCTAATCGTATTACTCATAATAATCACCGACGCTTCTCAAATCCTTTGACGATGTCTAGAATTGGCGACGATGATGATGATGATCAGAAGACAAAAGTTTCAACCGCCGGAATCGAGTTTAGGTTTCCGGTAAGTCTTTCCGGTATTCGTGACTGTGAAGATGATGACAACGACCGTGAAGTTCCCGGCGAAGTGGATTTTTTCTCCGACAATAAATCTAGGGTTTGTCGTGAGGACGACGTTGGATTACGTGTTAAGAAAGAGGAACAAGATGATCGAGCCGACGTAAATGTAAGTACGACTTTTCAATAAAAAAAAAATTTTGACACCGACTTTTCGATAAATCATATAAATGAAATATGAATTTGTTACAAATGATTTGACCGCGTCATAATCGAGTTTTTAAATTTAAATATCGAATTTCAATTAATCTTAGATTTTGTGATTTTTATTTTTAATAGACCGGTTTGAATCTTCGAACAACGGCTAATACCAAAAGTGATCAGTCAATGATCGACGATGGAGAATCTTCACAAATGGAAGATAAGCGTGCGAAAAATGAGGTAATTTTATTTAAATTTACAGTGTAACGTAATTAATAGAATTGAAACCGGTTTAATTAATATTGAAATTTTTGTTTTATTGTTAATCATATAGTTGGTTAAGTTACAAGATGAGCTAAAGAAAATGACTATAGAGAATCAAAAGCTTAGAGAATTGCTTACACAAGTGAGCAACAGTTACACTTCACTTCAGATGAATCTTGTTACACTAATGCAACAGCAACAACAACAACAACAGAACAAGGTACATAATTATTTGATTGATTAACCAAAAGTAAGTGGAATTTACCCCTAAATGACTAGGTAATAAAATTTGATGAATCGTATATGATTTAGGCAATAGAGGCTGCTGTGAAGCCTGAGGAAACGATTGTACCGAGGCAATTTATCGATCTAGGCCCTACGAGAGTAACGGGCGAGGCTGAGGAGGTGTCAAATTCTTCATCCGAAGATAGAACTCGGTCGGGCGGTTCTTCTGCAGCCGAGAAGCGTAGTATCGAAGTAAGAGATGGGAAGAGACTTGGACGTGAAGAAAGCCCCGAAACCGAGTCTAACAAAATTCAGAAGGTTAATAGTACTAACCCGACGACATTTGAGCAATCTGCTGAAGCTACAATGAGGAAAGCCCGTGTCTCGGTTCGTGCCCGATCGGAAGCTCCCATGGTAATGATTTAGATAATACTTAAAAGACTAAACTATATGTTGTAGAGATTATTCATGTTTGTGTCTTTTTAGATAAGCGATGGATGTCAATGGAGAAAGTACGGCCAGAAAATGGCAAAAGGGAATCCTTGTCCGCGGGCTTATTACCGTTGCACGATGTCCACTGGTTGTCCCGTTCGCAAACAAGTACGGTTTCAAAGATTTAACCATTGGACTAAACTTTCTTGATATAGATACATTAGAGATTTCAAATGTATATTCGTTTGAGTGTTTGGCTAATAAGTTTGGTCCGAAATGATGTTATATAGGTTCAACGTTGTGCGGAAGATAGATCGATTCTGATAACGACCTATGAGGGAAACCATAACCATCCGTTGCCGCCAGCCGCGGTGGCGATGGCTTCCACCACCACGGCCGCGGCTAACATGTTGCTATCCGGGTCAATGTCTAGTCATGATGGGATGATGAACCCTACAAATTTACTAGCTAGAGCTGTTCTTCCTTGCTCCACAAGCATGGCCACAATCTCAGCCTCCGCGCCGTTCCCAACCGTCACATTAGACCTTACACACTCACCGCCGCCTCAAAACGGTTCCATCTCTTCCTCTTCCGCAGCCGTAACTACTACCAACAACAACCACAACTTATTAATGCAGCGGCCACAGCAACAGCAGCAGCAAATGACGAATTTACCCCCGGGCATGCTACCTCATGTAATAGGTCAGGCATTATATAACCAGTCCAAGTTCTCAGGGCTACAGTTTTCCGGTGGCTCTCCTTCGTCGTTTTCTCAGCCGCACACGGTGGCTGATACAATAACGGCACTCACAGCTGACCCGAATTTCACGGCAGCTCTGGCAACCGTTATTTCTTCTATGATCAATGGTTCGAATCACGACGGAGGAGACAACAAAAATCAATAGAAAAATATTACAGTTTTTTTTTTTTTTTGTTGTCTACATTTTTTTTCAACTGGCTTATAGGAAACAGAGAGTTTATTTCATTTATTCATATTTGTTCTGTTTCGTACCTAAATTCCAGTAAATATACAAAAGAAAAATATATAATGTATTTCGTATAATAATAGCTTTTCTTTTTACATATTAATAAAATACTCCACTAGTTACGTAATTAGTTAGCATTGCCTTTAATATTGACATTTCTTTTGAGGGTATATATACATCACATGTGAGCGCCGATACATAAACCTAATAGTTTGGCCGTACCTTCAACAGATAATGATATATCATCAAATAAATGTCCTACATAATGACACTTAATTATTGAACATTTATTAACATCTTAATTATCCATATATAAAAATTGCAAGGGTCAATAAATGCTGCCATAACAATTTGACACGTAATTGCCGTCTAATTAAGTTACCTAAAAATCTGTACACTTTAATATTTGTTAACAAAGAGACACACCTACCTAGAAACTACCAAGTTGAATGTCATGAAAATATGAAAATAAATAAACTGAAATAGGCGACCAAAAAATTAGGATTAGAGTTTGTACATATAGAATAATTTCTAGTTGACAAAACAAAAAACTGAAACAGTGTTAATTAATTAAATCTATGGATTAAATAGTTTGTACATATAGAATAATATCTTAAGCTTTGGAAGGAAGCGATACAGAAAAAGTACGTTGTTGACTTTCCGTGCAACTCCAGTTGACGTGGGGTCATGATTTGCCAATAATGCAATTTTTAATACGAGTATTTATTATGCACTAAAAACCATGTACACATATAACTAATCTTTTATCTGCTACCGATCCGAGATGCCTCTCATTGTTCTTTACATATGACACTTGTTGGAAGTCCCATTCAGAATCTTGTAATTGAAAAAACCTTATACTATATATAAGATTTCAACCAATAAAAAGGTCACAGAACTGAGAACTCTTGTTTGAATTAAGCGGAGAATCGAGATTTGGCATCCTAACCTAAATCGACTTCAACTGTTTATCTTTTTCCAATAAATATGGCTAGATCCCAAAATATTTCATGTTATCATCATGACAGTAAAATATAATATTTTACTATTTCAATATAGTTTTGACAACAGACTCTAGAGTCTAGAGTCTAGACGATCCTTTTCACGTGCATAGTGGACAGGACACAATGGTTAACTGATCAATTGCAAAGTTCGGATATGGTATCATTATCCGGTGTTGTTACATTTCTCGATTTGTTTATGCTATCTTTATGTAGGATCCGGTATTGTTACAAAGATGTGCCTACTTTTTTCAAAAAAAAACAATGTTAGATCGGTTTTGGGCTCCACACAAAACATACCAAATTAGGAAATCCAGTTTTTTTCTTCTTTTTTTTTGTGAAAAAATTGTTTAACATTTGATTCAAAATATTGGTCATTAAATACAAAATTTGACTACTCATTTTGTTGGGTATACTTTAAAATAATAAAATGAATACGACATGTAAAGTTTTAAATCGCAGTTTGATAAAAAAAATTAAGTACTTTTAGAATTTCCAAAATATAAGTACTCAATATTGGATCGTCCAATAGTAGATATATAATAGTTATAACCATTTATTGTTTCGGCAGTTTAATAGTTGTAATTTGTAAACATATATTCCAATGATCTTGTTAACTGTTTCTTATATACTAGCTAGAACATATACTAAAATATGTCATACATATGTTTTAATTTGTGTAAATATAGCTTTAAAAACTATTTATAAACAAATACAAATACTTAAGCTTTTTATCAACAAATACATAATACTTCTTCCGCATTAAAATAAGTGACACATTGATTTTTTTTAAAAGCTAAGTTTGAAAAAACCTAATTATTTGTTTGAATGAACTTTACTAATTAGAAAAAGATAGTCTTACATGAAAAACTGTAGAAGGTATACTGGCTATTAAAAAAAAAATTAACATGTGTGCGAAACTGTTTATGAAATGCTAAAATTTAACATGTGTGCGAAACTATTTATGAAACTGTGTATATACAATATTATTTAAATGACATGAACGAAATGCAAAGTCATGGATTTATAAGTCGCCGTTGATGATTTAACAGTTTTATTTTGTAAGTTGTAAAAGATATTCATAAGGTTTTCGTGAGGTCGAGAAGAGAGACTATTCTACGACTTTAGGAAATGGAGTCGTTGAGTCACATGTCTGCATGTGGTCATACTCTTTTTAACCTATTCTTCCTTCTTTAGAACTCTTCCTAAATCAAGACATCTAATTGGTTGTTACAATATAGTTGGTAAAACAGTATGATTTGATTGGAAATATATAGTTGTCGCGTTGATTAATTATAGCAGTCGTTTTATTCAATGTGGTCCCTTCGAATTTCAGTACAAAGTATGAATGCATAGGATTAGAAATGTCAATTGTGTTAACTCTATATGGTTCGTGGTAGTCTGGAACAGGATCCAGAAATATGGCAGACTAATAAATGTTAGGATTAGCTGAACTATTACGTAAAATGATACTCCATCCGTTCTTTATTGATCTTATTTCTAGAAAAAAAAATTGTTTCAAAAATATACAATTTTTAAGTTTTTTATGTAGTTTTTATTAGTCATTGACGATATATTGTAAAGTTCAAGAAGAATAACTGAATATTATTGGTTTAGAATTATTGAAAATTGTTAATCACACAAAATGATGCATTTATAACAAGTTTTTAATATGTTTTTTTTAATTTGTGTGAAAATGCTAGATATAATATCAATTAGGAACAGAGGGAGTAAATAGTACTCTTTTTTAAAAAAATTTAAGTTAAATATTTTTGTTACACAAGTATAAATGTTTTCAAATTTTTATGTAAAAGTAATGCTTCGTTTTCTCTGTCAAAAAATTAAAATCAATGCTTCATTTTATAGTTTATCCATACCAATTAATATAATAGTATATACTCTTTCTGTTTCAGTTTATTAGATGTTTTATCTAAAAGAAACATCATATAATTTCAGTTTTCAACTCTATTATTTATTGGCCTTGTGATAAACTAATTTGCGTCATTGTAACTTCAAACTGATAAATCATAATCAGATGCTTAACCAAAAAAAAGTAGTTTTAAACGTTTTAGTTAGTTGGGCCGAATATTAAAGGCACACCCACTAGCTTTCTAAGGCCCATGAAAAGTTAAATGGTTGGGCTCTTGTGAAAAAATACTTTCAAATTCTCAATTGATTAAAATGTAAAATCATAAGCTTTTGTTTGATTCAGTTTCATTTAGGGAATTACATTGTTGGTTTGGTTTGACTGATTCCTATTATGTCAAACTTTTGGGCTTAGGTACTCTAAATCAACGGTTAAAATTTCTCGAGAGCACGTAATTTAAGTTAAGCTCGAGAACATCTGAGTATAGCAACTAACCTTATCACAACGTCAACGGTAAAAAAGAAAACTTTGAATCTAATAAATCCAACGGCTCAGATGAAAATAGGTGGGTCCCACTGGAGATGTCGTGGCAACATATTCATACCTCGATATTTGAAACCGTTTTTGTATTTAAATTCTCAGAATCTGTGCTTAAACCTCTGGTGAGTTGTAGTATTAGTTAGTGATCGATCTCATTACCATTTCTCGTTCACTTCCCTAAATATTCTGAGTTCTTGATTATTGCAGGTTTTTTTTTGGTATATCCAAGAGTCTTTTTCGATAATTTTAATAATTAAATTATAGTAATAATTTCATTTTCTGATGTTCTTTGATTGTATTTTCATAGATCTGCGTTTGGATTCTCATGGATATATGTTGGTGAATGTTGGTTTGTTTTTGCATGCCTGTTTTGTGTCTTCATATTTTCCAACTATGATGATTTGGTCACTGTTTAGTAAATGGTTGGTTTGATTCTGCAATCCTACTGTGATTTTTTTCGAACTTTGTTTCATGATGTTTTTGTTCTGCTTGTTTAAGTTTGTGTTTGGAACTTTTGGGTTGGTTTGATTTTTGCAATCTTAATTAGTGTTATTTTCTGAGTTTAATCAGACAAGTGAAAGTGTTCTAATACTTTGTTTCATGATTAAGAAAAATAGATATTATTAATATTATGTTTGTTTTTTTATGTCAATGTTTCCTCTGTTTCTAATTGTTGATATGTTCTAGATGTTGTTGTCATCAGGTTTATGCTTTGATAATTTATCAAATTTCTAGTTTTATCACAGATTAAGATTGTTTTTTTTTTTCTGATATCTGGAAGAGATTATGTAAATCTAAGAATTATTCTTGTCATTTTGCAATTTCAGAGTTTTTTTTTGGCTTCACATTTTAGTTATTAATTTGAGTTGCATGTTCTTGTAACTCTAATTTATTTCAACATGTTGATCTGATTTTCTAATTAATAGGTTAAAAATGGGAGTAGACTCAAGAACGGTTGCGGTTTCACTCTTTGTGTCGTTGCTGTTGTGTCTACGCGTCTCTTCTGAGAGCTATGATGATGGAACATTCAGAGTTGGCCTGAAAAAACTGAAGTTGGATCCTAACAACCGACTTGCAACACGCTTAGGTTCCAAGCAAGAAGAGGCCTTTAGATCTTCTTTCCGTCCGCAGAACAACAATCTTGGAGATTCTGGAGATGCTGACATTGTCGCACTCAAGAATTACTTGGATGCTCAGTACTATGGTGAAATTGGTATCGGTACACCACCGCAGAAGTTCACCGTCATTTTCGACACGGGAAGCTCTAATCTTTGGGTGCCATCAGGGAAGTGTTACTTCTCGGTAAGCTTTATATAGCATTACATGTGATTGAGACAAGTTTAATTAGAGAAAAACTTATTGTTTTCTTTCCATTATCTATAGCTCGCTTGTATCTTTCATGGCAAGTACAGGTCCTCGCGTTCAAGCACATATAAGAAGAATGGTACGCGCACTGTCTCTTTTGATTCTTGCATTTTGAGTTAGTTAGTTATTTACGTTTATAGCTTATGGAATACATTTAATGTGTAGGAAAACATGCCGCGATCCATTACGGGACAGGAACAATCTCTGGTTTCTTTAGTTATGATGCTGTCACGGTTGGTGATTTGGTTGTCAAGGATCAGGTAAAACTGTTATCTATTTTACATTTTTTTGATGCTTTACATGATTGACATTCACTTTCTGTCCATTGCCTAACTTTTTAGGAGTTTATTGAGGCAACCAGTGAGCCTGGTTTAACATTCTTGGTTGGTAAATTTGATGGTATCCTTGGTCTTGGGTTTCAAGAGATCTCTATTGGAAACGCCACACCTGTTTGGTACGCGTGCAATTTTGTCTTGTTTTGGATCGAGGTTACTTAATTCCACACACTGACACTCTTGTAATCTTTATTGTGCTGTCAACAAATTTTGTTTTTGACAGGTACAATATGCTGAAGCAAGGTCTAATCAAGGAGCCGGTGTTTTCATTTTGGCTTAACCGTGATCCAGATAGTGAAGAAGGCGGTGAACTTGTATTTGGAGGTGTTGATCCAAAACATTTCAAGGGCGAACATACATATGTTCCTGTGACACAAAGGGGATACTGGCAGGTTTGTTCTTTTATTTGATTTCTTGGTTTACCATGAAATTTTCGTAATCACGTCTCGTTTTAAGCTATTATTTTGGTAATAGTTCGACATGGGTGAGGTTCTCATTGCTGGTAAACCTACTGGTACGTTTATCAGTTGTTATACCCTTTTCATTTTCATTTTCATTGATATGTTGGTTTTTAACAGAATGACAATAATTCAAAACTTGACTTACCCTTGTACAGGATACTGTGGAAGTGGTTGTTCCGCGATAGCGGATTCTGGAACATCTTTACTTGCAGGGCCAACGGTAAGCAAGAATCATCATGAGTTTTATAGCATTTTAGTTTGTGGGAGTATATGCTTGCTCTTAGAGTTCACATTTTGTTTTTGTCTAGGCTGTGATTGCCATGATAAACAAAGCTATTGGAGCAACTGGAGTTGTTAGCCAACAATGCAAGACTGTTGTTGACCAATATGGACAAACCATTTTGGATTTACTTTTGGCTGAGGTAACAATATTGTTAATATGATACATAATGCGATGAATCATATATGAGTTTCTGTATATTTAACTCTTTTTTAATTACTGCTTTCAGACTCAACCAAAGAAGATATGCTCACAAATTGCTCTTTGCACTTTCGATGGCACTCATGGGGTCAGGTGAAATATCTAATGAACTTCTATAGACATAACGATTAGTTACACAATTTTTTCCATGGTTCTCTTATTTTGTGGTATAACATTGTAGTACGGGGATTGAGTTGGTGGTGGAAAAGGAAAACACCAAATCATCTAGTGGTCTTCGAGGTGCGGGTTGTCCTGCATGTGAAATGGCGGTTGTGTGGATACAAAACCAATTGAGGCAGAACATGACTCAAGAGCGGATAGTGAACTACGTTAATGAGGTAAACAAGAATAAATGTCCATTACAATAACAATATATTGTCTTCTTGAAATAACAATGACAAATTCAAGAATCCACAGATATGCGAGCGCATGCCCAGTCCAAACGGAGAGTCAGCAGTTGATTGCTCAAAACTCTCTAAAATGCCTACGGTTTCATTCACCATTGGAGGCAAAGTCTTTGACCTTGCTCCAGAAGAGGTACTTGTTTTATTTATGTTACCCTTGTAATATTTTGAACCTTTTATTGACTGATATTGTTTTGTGGGAATTAACAGTACGTATTGAAGATTGGGGTAGGACCAGTGGCACAATGCATCAGCTGCTTTACCGCGATTGACATCCCTCCACCTCGTGGACCTCTCTGGTAAATAAATCTCTAGGCACAAAAACACACACCTAATGATTATTGCATTTTACAATTCTAATCTTTGATTCTTGATTTTGGTTCAGGATACTGGGAGATGTGTTTATGGGCAAATACCACACTGTCTTTGACTTTGGAAAAGAGCAGGTTGGGTTCGCAGAAGCTACGTAAAAAAGGACTCAACAAAGAAGATGAAACTTTGGTTTGGTCTTTTTTTTGTTGTTGTTGTTGTTGTGTGTGTGTGTGTTTTTGTATGAGAGCTTGTTGTGTTTTGTGTTTAAATAGACATATTTTAAAAGCGAAGCCTCTTTATTGTTGTTGTTGACTTGAGTTAGACTTTTTTGCTTGTGTAAATGTTTTGATGCTAAGTTGTTTCAGCTATCTACTTTTTAACCCTAAAAGGTCTACTACTTTGTGTCAAGTGTTGTAGTTGTGTTACTATTTGGTCCTGCCTTAAATTTTTGTTTAGTATTCTAACGCATGCTCTAACAATGCTTTGCCAAAAACATACGTTGAAGCTTTGGAATTGTTTTCATTCTCCTTTTTTCTAATAATAGTTTAATATGATTGGATGATTTTCACGAACCATACTCCATTTTCTGTAGTTTAATGGAAGCCACCACTTTGCAGTTACCGAAAAAGATGCATCTGTGTATGGAAAAAACATAATGGCTTCGAATTGTTTCAAAAAAATTCTATATAAGGAAAAGGTTTCAATGGTTAAGAATTAATATTCCTGTTTAAGCTAGTGCCCTTAGATAATTTTTGGATATTTATTCGAACATCTTCAACCGTTTATTCATTGCTATTACCTATTATCAACAATTACGCGTGACACACTTCCGCATATATGCCCCATGACTCATTTATCGAAATATCTCTCACCATTTATTCTTTTTTTTTTTGGGGATAAATATTCATTTATTATTTTAGTATGGTAAAAATCACCGATAAATACATAAAGTAATATATAATACATAAAGTATTTATTTTTGTAATATGGTGTCCTAAGCCAAAACAGCTAATATAAGCATTTACACAGCTGTCGCAGTGGGTTGTTGACATTATAAATTGATCTCAGACTACAACTTGGCAAAACCAAAATTGACTACAATTACTTATTTGAATTTTAAATGAAGTTTTTTTTTTTTTTTTTTTTTTGCTAAAAGGGTTTTCAAATTTAAAATGAAGTTTATTAAGTCGTTTATATTTTCTTCATTTTCAGCTAATTAAAACTCTACATATTAGCACAAAACCCCCTATTAAATACTGAAGTCTGATATTTAAAATATATGAGGTTTATATAGAACACACATTCTTGATTATGTAGACATTCCTAATAATCAGAAACTAAACAATGTCATTACTTTCTAACTACAATTTAGAATGCATTTTTATACATGCTTGATATAATTTTCAAAAATATCGGTATTCGAGCTGCGGCAGTGGCTCTTGACCTCCATCAATAGGTGAATACATTTGACTCTATGGAAAAAAGCTAATCATCTTTTACAACAATATAATAGTTTACCTAAATTTGAATTACATCTTACAGAAAGTTGGAAGAAGTTTTTTGATAAGTAGTGGGTCGCTGCCATCAGTCTTATTTTAGAGCTAGCTAGTGGTAAGTACATCCTATGATAAGAAAACCTAATAATTCTGTTCAATTATAATGGTACTAGTTAGGTAAAGCAGGAAATAAATAGAAGATTAATTTATAAAGTAATCATCAACTGAAATGGCTTTATGTTGTATTTCATTAAGCTTAATCAAGAAATGTTGATATGTACTATACAAGTTATTGAACTTATCAAAAGTTACTAAAAAGTTGCTATCCTTACAATATTCCATTACCTTTAGGTAACATCGTTGTCCAACACTAACTAACTTCCCCTCCCTAAATCACGTGTTATGTACTAAATAATCTCCATTACCTTAATTTCTTTGTCTATAAATATTAAATCTATCCTAAAGTTAGGACAGTATAGAGCCAAACAAGCCATTATCCGAGATGGATAGCTTAGAAATTCCTAAGCAAGAAATTCATATCAAAATTGATAATTCAATATCTATCAACAAAGAGAGAAACACTGACCTTGCTGATGCTAAACCCATCGTCTTGATGTCTGTTTTGAGGTCTCTCCATGCGGGTTACTTCAGAATAAGCCTCTCTCTGTGTAGCCACGCTCTGCTATGGAAGATAATGATCGAGCCGGATTCACCGAGCATGTCTCATTTGCATAGCAAGCTTCCATCTATGGCGTTCCATCTCCTATGGTACCTAGCACTTGTAACACAAGTGTTACTCTGTTTTCTCTATGTCTTGAAATGTGTTTTCTTCTTTGACATGGTGAAAGAAGAGTTCTTGCACTATATTGGAGTTAACTATCTTTACGCTCCATCCATTTCATGGCTCCTCTTGCTTCAATCAGCTCCTATGATGGAACCACAGAGCATTTTGTATCAGACACTATTCGGGGTGTTTGCTATTCCGGTCTTGGCTCTCGATACAAAGCTTTATGGTCAGTGGTTCACAACAGAGAAAAAGTTTTTGTCGATGCTAGCAAACCCGGCAAGCCAAGTATCAGTAATCGCAAACTTAGTGGCCGCACGAGGAGCAGCAGAGATGGGTTGGAAAGAGAGTGCTCTATTCTTGTTCTCACTCGGGATGGTTCATTATTTGGTTATTTTTGTCACACTTTATCAACGCTTACCAGGCGGAAACAACTTCCCAACCAAGTTAAGGCCAATCTTCTTCTTGTTCTTTGCTGCACCAGCCATGGCAAGTCTAGCTTGGAACTCAATCTGTGAAACCTTTGATGCCGTAGCAAAGATGCTGTTCTTTCTTTCACTCTTCATCTTCATGTCCCTTGTAAGTTTACAAACAGATTTCAAAACATATAAATCGCATGACAAGATTCAATGTCGCGTGGTGGGCTTACTCATTCCCTCTTTGTGTTAACATTTTCAGGTTTGTAGACCAAATCTTTTCAAGAAATCAATGAAAAGATTCAATGTCGCGTGGTGGGCTTACTCATTCCCTCTCACATTTCTTGCATTAGACTCAGTTCAGTATGCGAAAGAGGTGGAAGACTAGATCGGTTCTGCCTTCATGCTTATCTTCTCATCCATCTCAGTTTTGATCTTCCTCAGTATGATGGTACTGACTGCATCAAACAGCAATAGACTACTCAGACGTGATCCTGTCCTCGGTTCTGTTACTAGTCCAAAAGACAAGCAAAAATCATTGCCGCGCAATGCGAGTGTGTAACCAAAGCTTAAGTCTACCCCATGGATAGAAACAAAAACTAAACAATTTTCGGAGGTTAAACTCATAACTTCTACTTAGCTAAAGACCTAAACAAGAGAACAAGCTATATTTGTTCTGTATTCTCTGTTTTTCTAGGTTATTGTAACAAATATTAAAAAATAATAATAATAATAAAAAAGTACAACGTTTCGTGAAAGATAAAAGGAAAGTCCAGCGAATCTAGGAATTTACTTGTATTGTTATACTAAGATAAGATGTAGAAAATCCAAAAAAATAAAAAAATCGATAGCTATTGTATATTAAAAGATAAACTTGGAATATATTACATCAAAAGAAAAGATGGGAGAAGGAGAAGAAAAAAACCCTAATCCAATGTACATAGTTTTCGATCTTGTAGAAGACATATTCCTTAGGCTGCCTTTGAAATCAATCTTCAAACTCAAAACCGTCTCAAAACAATGGAAATCAACACTAGAGTCGAGAACTTTCGCGGAGAAACGTATGACTTTTCAAAAGAACCGCAAAATCCTATCGGCCATAGAGTCAGAGATCGAGATGGTCTATTTACAATGCAATGACTCCATCACACAATGTTCGTTTACATGTGATGGTTTGGTTTGCATCGCGGTACAAGGTTGGGTCGAAATTAATTCACCCTTCGACCGGACCAATCCTTAGTTTCCTTTCCGTCCCATGCACATATTGGGTTATGGGATTCGGTAAGGAGGAAGTTAATGGAAGCTATAAAGTAGTGAGAATGTTGTTTGATGATCCTAACCGTTGGCTTATTCTTGATGTTAACATTAGAGGATATTGGCGCAAACTAAGCCCGCCTCCTTACAAGATATATAGAACCCACATGCAAGTCGGTTTATGTGAATGGGTCTATCTACTGGTTAAATGTTTCCCATAGATATAATAAGATACTAGCTTTGGATCTTCACACAGAAGAGTTCCGTGATGTTTCGGTACCGAGATCTTGGATATCCAATATTGTTAGACGGATCGAAGCGCAGATCCCAAATATTTTGCTTACCTCTACTTTAGTGTCTCTAACTATTTTTGGTTATAAATATTGTACTTGAATCGCAGTTACTTATCTAGTAACTTTAGGTTATACGTGGTTCCGCTTAGGTCTATACATCTTACTACTTATTATGATAAGCTTTTCCACTTTCTTTATTAGCAATTGCCAATTAGTATGTTGATGCAACCGGATTCACATCTATCTCGTCTTGTTTGTTACTAATAAACACAATGCTTCAATAATTTACTGTATGTTCACTTGTTGTGTACAATTGTGCAAAACTTCGAGTGATGTTTATACACAACTAGTGTTTAGCAAGGTAAAGGTGTGATTGAGCTTTTTAGACAATCTCTTCTGCATTTGATGGCCGATGTTTCAGAAATGGCTTTATGTATATATTCATGAAGCGTTAAAAAGAAATGTTGAAGATGTTGCTATCCTTATGAGATTCCATTACTTTTAAGCATCATCTTTGTCCACCATTAACTAACATCCCCCACAAAACCACGCTTAGTCGCTTACGCACGATCACAAACATATAAGCTTTGACCCACCAATACTCTATAACAAACTGTTGGAGACATTAATGCAGCAAATTTTAACATTTTAAAATCTTGAACTCAACAGAGAAACATCAATTTGATCTGAGAATCAATAAGTTTTGCCATTAGACTCGATTCACCAAACAGTTCATCTCCCCAACGCTTCTGGCTCTTCATCATACAATACACGCTTGACACCATAACCACACGAACCGTTATCGCCACCGACTTGACCACCATCGTTCCACGGCCACACTTTGCTCGATCATAATCTTCCTAATCGACGTCTTAAAGTACTGTTTCCATTTTCCTATGTGGATTCTGTTTTACCAATTTTTACATTTTATAAAAAAATAAAGACAGAAGCATTCGCAGTTTGTATCAGATTGAGAAAGATATTGATATTATTTTCTTTGAAAGGGAAAAAATAAATCATATTTTATGTTTTAAATACGATTGAACACAACCAGAACAGAGGAAGCCGTTGCTTTCTCTTATCATAAATACTCTGATTGATATTAGTTTCACTTGTTATTTGACAATTTTTTTTTGCTTGTATTCACAAATTTTGTTTGGCTGTTTCAGTTTCTTACCAGAAATTTAATGCATGCTTGTCTTTCTACCGGATGCAACCATTTCATTAATTGTTCTATCATTCAGAGTGCGATACAATCATACAAACCAAGTATATCACTGTCCTGTTTCAAAATTTCTGCAGTAAGACAAGAATTGCTAAAACACAATATAGGTCTTGGACTTGCTTGGAAGCACAAAAAATAAGATAGTTGCACACAGAAGTGTTCCGTGATGTTCCGGTACCGGGCTCATGGGGGGTGGTTCTATGCATGATGAAACATTCGTCTAGGACTCCCAAATTTTTAACATCAAATTCTCTATATGAGTAGCCCTAATTTTTATAAGATTAAAAAATTAGTGTAAATGAGCTCCCAAATTTCTCTTTTTTTGCTTAGGACCGGTTTTTTTCAGAGCCGGCTATTTTTTAGTTTGTTTACGAAAATACACATTTGACTAATCGATTGAATTCCAAACCGTAATTATACACTGGTTCAATCACGATAAACAGGGAACGTCCAAATTTGAAACAAATTATTTTCGGTTTAAAGATAGTCAACCGACGATATCATTTATATGAAAAAACTTCACTGGTTTTTCCTTTTTATATGTTTTTTGTTGTTGACAATTTTTGTCTCTTTTTTCTTTTTGTTTATGAGTTAAAAGTGATTGATTAACTAAAAGGAAGAAAGGTACACATACATGCAAAGTTATGAAATTCGCTAGACGTGAGTCGGGTGGCGAGGATGCACTTAGCGCCTAGCCGATTAATCGGAGACTAGTTTTTATATTAATTTATTATTAAAAACAAAATATATTATGTTAAATATGTATATATGTTACTTTTATGTATTATATTATTAATTTAGTATTAAAATTAAGTAAATATTATGTTGTATATATATATATATATATACATATATTGAAGTTATTATGCATTTTTAATATATATATATATATATAATTGTTTTTTAAAAATTTTAATTTTTTTTTAAATCAATTAGTCGGCCGATTGATCGGCGATTAATCGGCAACTCGGATCCAACTCGTTGACCGCCTAAATCAACCAATTTGCACAAATTCACCACGGTGAGCAACCAAGTTTTAGAACATGACATACATGACATGTTTTGCAAGACCATCAACGAGCCCATTAGAAGCCCATTTTAGTCAATTGAATATAATAAATTGGAAAAAATGTTTTGATCGTAACATTTTTCCAATTTATTATACTCAATTATGATTGCGATTTTGGATTTAGAATCGATTATGATATTACTTTTTAGCTATTCAATGGAATTGTTCTTATTTTGGTTTTGATTGTATTTAGGTTACAATAAATGCGATTTCAGATTCAAAATCAATTTTTCTAGTTTATGTAATGAATTATTGATATTTCTCAATAGTTATTTGCGTGATCAACTTTAGAATCCTTTGCATATGGTGAATTGACGATATTTTTCATTTAGGATAAGAGAATTTTGGTTTTTATTTTGGGAATTTGGTTTTCCGTTTGGGAATTTTGGTTGAATGGTTTCTCATTTCACTTGAAAGAGATTGATATTTTTCATTAGTTGTTTGTGTGATCAAGTTTAGAACCCTTTGACAGAATTTATAGTATTTAAACTTCTGCAAGATTTCTGTAGATCTGAGACCTGTCCACTGTTTCATTCAAGCCGATTATCATTGAGACTGCTGCTTCCTTGAGTATAGGAGAGAGCACAACTCTTCTTCTTCTTATCAAATACAAGTGGAACATGGATGCTTTAGCTTATGATTTCAAATCTATGATGCACACTCTCTCGATTTTAAGAAATTGTGTTAGAGAGAAGCATCCTCCACAAGCTGCTGCTGAGATGAAATGTGAACACTTCGTTCGTGTTGATTGCATAAAAGGTTAAAACTTGAAGTTTCATTCGTTGTTTGACAATTTTCAATCTAAAGCTTCCAACTTTTCCACTTTCAAATTCCAGTGTTTGCTTCTTTGTATCTTCCATGCTCTTCCTCATATTTAGTTTACAAAAATTTGACAAACTTATATAAAGGTATGCACTTTTTTGGCTCAAAATCATTATCAATATCAGCATAGAACTGATGACCACCCACCTTCTAACCATGTTTTCACTCTATTAAAGCCCACTTTAGAGGCCAACTTTTCCACTTTCAAATTCTAGACCAATGAATGAGCTCATATATTATTTTGGCCTATAAATAAGCTCATTCATTGGTCTGCATGTATGTTACTAAAAACATCTTATTATATAAAGTTTACTACAAAAAAGTGACGGATTATATCACTTAAATTGAAACTAAGTGATGTTAGTTTAAATTTCTTATTTATAAATGACACAAATATTTATGGTTTACCATCAGTTATATTAACTGATGTTATAATTAACTAATTTGGCATCAATTTAATAAAAGTGATTCAAGTTTTATTAATTTGTATCACTTTAACAAAACTGATATAAAATATAAATTTACATCAATTATCTAATTGATGTATCTATTAATTTTTGGTAGCATTATTTTTAAAATGATACAAAACTGAAAACATGACAAAACTTCAAATGTCCCACATTGAAGGATGAGGAAATGAGCTCTTGACAGTTGCAGTTATAAATACTACATGTTCCACTATCAATTATTCATTAAAACTCAAAATTACTAAGACCCATTCGATTTATTGGGGCCAAGTTATAGAACAAATAGGTATGAAAACCAACATAAGTATTTTAAATTAAACAAAATATGCTAAAAATCAGTTTAATATTTTACAATTTTTTATAAAACCGACATAAATATAACATCAATTATGTAAAAATAATTATATTATTTTAAATCATTCTTATAAATGATATAATTATTAAATCGGTTATTATAAATGATACAACAATTAAAACCACTTATATAAAATGATGTAAAATATAACAATATTTTTTTTGCAATTGACACAAATTAATATCAGTTAAAACAATCGATGCAAATATTATGTACAATTGTATTAGTTCTTAACAAACGATGTAAATTATTTACATCACCACAATCATAGTCATTTGATTAAGTGATATAAAATATTGTTGTATCACTTATAAGTAATACAAATATAGAAAATAAGCGATGAAAAATGATATTTTTTATAAGTGTATATCTTATAAGAATTAGATACTTAAAATTACTTAATTAGACTATGATATGTGTTAAGGAAGCTACAATAATTGGGATTAGATAATTTTCGTTATTGTTATTGTGTTCCACTATGGTTTTCGTTTCTAAATAGATGATTTGTTAGAATTTTTACATATATTAAAAAATAATTATTGTTTAGTTGTACCTATATTATTCTTCAACACTAAACAATTTTCAATACCGATGAACCAATGATATTTTTAATAAATTTAATTGTTTTCAATCAATAGTTCTTAAAGCGCACCTTTTATTAATAAAAAGTGTAGAACAATCTAAAAATCAAGTTTTGTGGAACAAGACAAAAAAAACTAAAAAATCAAATTTTAGGAACAGAGGGAATATAAGATGCCATTCAATACGAAAGCTTTGTTAGATTCGTGGGCTGTTTCTTCACCCCTATTTTTTGATTATCTTAGAGGGGCTAAACTTTGTCTTTAGGGATCTTCAAATGTGTATATTATGCAAGTTTTTGTTTAATGGTGAGAGTTGTGGATTCTATAAACTTGTAATAGATGTATTGACTAAGAATACTTCAAGAAAAAAGGCTGTAAAAATCTCTTTCTTCGCCGAGGGACTGATGTAGAGCCGTCGTCGGTGGTCTTGAGCTTATTGAGGCAATCTTGAGTAAAAAGAACAAATGCATTTTACTTAACTATCCATTGATAATTCATTGATCTTAAATTATGATGCTAGATTAGTTTTTGCCAATTAACTCAATCTGTAGAAAGCGGCAAGATCAGACTTTGACAGATGTCTTGCAAGTTTTTTTTTTGATAAAAGGCTTATGTCTTGCAAGTTGCAACTCCAAAATGATGCCTCTGTGTTTACAAAGTTCTTGGATTTGAACGTTTATTGAGATTTTCTTGGAAGATGATTGAGGCGATATGTTCTTAATTATATACACTTGGTTTTGTCATTTGTGCTTACAGTAATTGCAGATATCAAAGATTCTTAACAATCACGGTTTGATGCCAAACCCCAAAGTGAGTTGGGTTCATAATTCAATATCTTACTCTAATGTATTAGCCATCATTATTGCCTGCCTCTGAATCCCTGAAATTAATTTAAGGAAAAATTCCTAGAAAAATAAATCAACCAATATTTTTATCTATATAACTGATTTTATGGAACATTAAGATTCGTTACCTTTTATTTTTTCTAAATAAAAATTATATTTAAATAATAAATAATATTAATTTCCAAAAGAAAAAAATCATAAATAATTCTGAAATTTCCAATTTATTTTTAAATTACCAAAAATTAAATTCAAATTTAAGATTAATAGTACAATATTTATTATATTGTTAAATTTTATGTAAAATTGAGGACTTGAGGTTAAACTACATTAAATATATGCATCAAACTATATAATATCTTGATACCAATTTGCTTTGTTAAACAAAGCTGAAAGAAAAACAAATTATATTGGAGGTCATATGTTTGATTCATATTGGGAGAAATCTGCTCTACAAAAGAAAGTTAAATTATATGGTTTGGGACTTGCCTTTGGAGATGTACGATGCTCACAAAAACAGAACCTTCTAGTCATAAAAAAATATATTATATGGTTTCGATTTTTTTAGTTTACGAGTGTATACGTGGAATAATTGTTTTCTAATTTTGTTCGTTTAAAATATAGTTGTATGTTAAATCATTTGGAATGAAATATAGGAGTGACGTCGGCTCTAACAATTCTGTCTCCGTCTACCAAAACAACCGGAAATGTTTCAATTACATTTTTAGGTTAATTTGAAGTATGTCATTCCTATAGTTAATTTCATGTATGACATACCATTACAAAAAATAAGGTTTATTGCACCACTTATTTTGGATTAAATAAATGATATTAGTTTGAATTACTTATTAATAATCAATACAAAAGTTATGAATTCACATCAATTACAATAAGTGATGTCATTACTAGTTATTTGACATCAATTAAATAAAATTAATACTAATTTATCTTAATTTGCATCACTTAAAAAGAAAAGATGCAAAACTGGTACACTTAAGAATACAACAAGATATAAATATGACTGGTACAATTTGCATCATGCTCTCTTTGTATCGATTTCGACCTTCTCTGAGTCAACATGGCGTTTGTTCAGGATGAAATGGTAAAATAACTACTAAGGTTAACCACTACACAAGACTATTTCAAATGATTAAAAACCCTTATAGAACTAAATATATCATAGATTCTCACAGTATTGTTTCTGGAAAAACCTTATAGGATTCTGAATTGAGTATCTTATTTGAATATCGAAACCCAAAGATTCTTAACAATCACGGTTTGATGCCAAAACCCAAAGTGAGTTGGGTTCATAATTCAGTATCTTATTCTAATGTATTAGTCATCCTTCTTTCATGCCTTCAAATCCCTCAAATTAATTTAAGGAAAAATTCTTAGAAAAATAAATCAACCCATATTTTTATTTATTTAACAGTACTGATTTTATGGAACGTTAAGATTCGTTAGCTTTTTATTGTTCTAAATAAAATTATTATATTTAAATAATAAATAATATTAATTTCTAAAAGAAAATAAAAATCCTAAATAATTCCAAGATTTCCAATTTATTTGTAAAATTACTGAAAATTAAATTCAAATTTAAGATTAATAATATAATATTTTATTCTATTGTTAATTTTTATGTAAAATTGAGGACTTCATGGTAAAATATATGCATCAAACTATATAATATTCCAAATTATTTAAGATACAACTATATTTTTAAATTAATTTGAGGACTTGAGTATGTCATTACTAAAGTTAATTTCATGTATGACATACATGATACTTCGGTATTGGTATAGTCGGGTATTGATTTTAAAACATTGATGACAAAAAAAACTGAGTACACCATCTCTCTCTTTTTTTAAAATCAAGCTGTATGATTGGTACACTTAAGAATACAGCAAGTTGCACAAAGGTAGAAAAAAGAAGTAAAATGGTGGTCACTCCTAAAAGCTAAAGGAACAAAATTGTGCATATTTTTCTTTCACTTTCTACACTACACAACGAGAAATAAGAAAAAGTGTAATAATTTATTTTTCCACTTGATTGGTCAACTTTAACCAGTCTTACCATTATTCTTTGTCTTTAGGTTTTAAAGATTTTGTAACTATATATAAATTGTCTTCGTGACATCATCGAAAAGCGATGTTATGATTCACATGAATTTTTATTAAAAAGAATCGTTTTCACTCTTGTTTTCAAAAGATAAAAAATCAATAAAGACTGCGTCTGTCGATATTATATAAGGAATCTTCACGTAAGGCTGCATTATTATTATCTCTTCTTACTAAGAAGGTAAGGTCAACGTGAGGTAAAAGGGGATCTCACGAGACATCCCAAAATCAGAAAACAATCTATTCCACGGAGTCCAGAAGAATCTTGGCGATATTAATATACTCGGATGTGATCTAGTTTAAGTGCATGTTGATACGACTAAAGGTACGCAATTCAAGTGCTAAATGACTTTGAATTGTTTTGGTTTATCTTTTTATTTACTGCATAATGTTCATGTATATTCAAACTTTACAATAACTATGCTATTCAATATTTATATGCATTTTGGGTACTTATATTCATAAATAGTTATAAATCAGTTTGGATTCTAACAGGGAGTCTATAAAATTTCAATATATGAAATGGTCAATTGAAATGGCTTTATGTGTATTCTTGAAGCTTAAACAAGTAATGTTGAGATGTATAAAAGTTACTAAACGTTGTTATCCTAATGAGATTCCATTACCTGTTTTAACTTTTAACTATCATCTTTGTCCAACACTACTTCCCCCAAAATCACTTGTGTTTTGACCAAAAAAAAAAATTTCCATTAGCTTTGATTTCTTTGTCTAATACCATGATCTCTTCCCTAAGGTTAGCACAGCATAGATAGGATATGAAGAACTTTTTTTTAGTAAAGTCTCGTATACTATTTACTAATTCGAACGATTTTTTACTAAAGAGTCACAGAAATTGCCAAACAAGCTATTACATTGATCTACCAAGATGAGAAACTTGGAAATTCCTAGTCAAGAAGTTCATATCGAAATTGATAATCCAATACCGCGAAGGAAAAAGAGAAATACTAACCTCAATGATGCCGAACCCATTGTCCTGATGTCTGTTTTGAGTAGTCTCCATGCGGGATATTTCAGAATAAGCCTTTCTCTTTGTAGCCAAGCATTGCTGTGGAAGATAATGGTCCATTTGCATAGCGAAATACCATCAGCCGCGTTCCATTTCCTGTGGTACCTAGCACTAATAACACAAGTGTCACTATGTTTTATGTATGCCTTCAAATGTGTTTTCTTCTTTGACTTGGTGAAAGAAGAGTTTGTGCACTATATTGGAGTGAACTATCTTTACGCTCCATCGATTTCATGCCTTCTCTTGCTTCAGTCAGCTCCTATGATCGAATCACATAGCGTTTTGTATCAAACACTATTCTGGATATTTGCTGTTCCAATCTTGACACTAGATACAAAACTTTATGGCCAATGGTTCACAACAGAGAAAAGGTTTTTATCGATAATGGCTAACCCCGCAAGTCAAATATCGGTAATCGCAAACCTAGTAGCTGCAAGAGGAGCATCAGAGATGGGTTGGAAAGAGTGTTCTCTATGCTTGTTCTCGCTCGGGATGGTTCACTATTTGGTTATCTTTGTCACAACTTCCCAACCACGCTAAGGCCAGTTTTCTTCTTGTTTTTTGCTGCACCGGCCACCGCAAGTCTAGCTTGGAACTCTATTTCTGGAACCTTTGATACTCTAGCAAAGATGTTATTCTTCCTTTCACTCTTCATCTTCATGTCATTGGTAAGTTTTACAACACACCAAGAAACAAAATTCAAAACAGAACAAGATATTTATTTACCTTTCTTTTTTGTTTTTAACATTTTCAGGTTTGTAGACCAAATCTTGTGAAGAAATCGATAAAAAGATTCAATGTGGCATGGTGGGCTTACTCATTCCCCATCACTTTTCTTGCTTTAGACTCGGTTCAATATGCGCAAGAAGTAAAAGACCATATCGCTTCTGGCTTAATGTTTATCTTCTCATCTATGTCCGTTTTGATCTTCCTTGGTGTGATGTTACTGACAGCAGCTAATAGCAAAAGACTACTCAGACGTGATCCTGTTCTCTGGTCTGCTACTGCTCCAAAAGACAAATGAAAATCGTATTCGCGCAATGCGAAATTTGTAAACCAAAGCTAGTGTACACTCAGAAGAATGTGTGTATATGGGATAGTAATAAAAACTAGCTGCATTGGAAATTTATACAAAGTATGTAATACAATTTGACATTGTATTAGCTACTAAAGACACAAGTCACAATTAACTATCTAACTTTGAATTTCAAACCCAGTTCAAAGACTGTAAACCGGGAATGTCTGAATTGAACCGAATTATTTCCCGGTTCAAACACTGTAAATCCAAATTTACTCGACTATGGAATCCGATTCGACCGACTGACTCTATTCCAAAGCTAGAAGAGAGCAGAGAAACATTTGACTATCTGAATTGTTACATGGTAAACCGGAAATGTCTGAATTGAACCGAGTAATAACCGGTTTATACATGATAAACCAAAGAATTTCAATACAGCATCTTAACCCGAATCTAATTGAAAGCTAGAGGCTTTTTAGTTTTTGATCGTTGCAATTCGCCGGCGACGACGATGATCCGATCACGCGGTGTATTGTTGATTTTCAGGAAGGCGTATCGAGATTCATGTGTTAAATGTTTATGGGCAAACTCTTTCTCTTCATCAGTTTCGTCAAGCTTGGGGTTTCGGGCGACGAACAAGGAGTTAAATCAGATGATTAGATCAGGTTACATCGCCGAAGCTAGAGAGATTTTTGAGAAATTGAAAGCGAAGAACACAGTGACATGGAATACGATGATTAGTGGTTATGTGAAAAGGAGAGAAATGACGCAAGCACGGAAACTGTTCGACGAAATGCCTCAGAGAGATGTTGTGACTTGGAACGCAATGATTTCGGGTTATGTTTCATGTGGTGGAATTAGGTTTCTTGAGGAAGCAAGGAAGCTGTTTGATGAAATGCCTTCAAGGGATTTTTTTTCTTGGAATACGATGATTAGTGGTTATGCGAAGAATCGAAGGATAAGTGAAGCTTTGTTGTTGTTTGAGAAAATGCCTGAGAGAAATGCTGTGTCATGGAGTGCTATGATCACTGGTTTTTGTCAGAACGGTGAAGTGAATCGCGCGTTTGAGTTGTTTCGGAGAATGCCTGAGAAGGATTCGTGTTCTCTATGTGCACTTGTGTCTGGTCTTATTAAAAATGAGAAACTTGAAGAAGCTGCTTGGGTTTTGGGACAATATGGGAGTAAAGATTCTGGAAAGGAAGATTTGGTGTATTCTTATAACACTTTGATTGTTGGATATGGACAGAGAGGACAAGTAGAAGCAGCTCGACGTCTGTTTGATCAGATTCCTGATGATGATGGTTATGGAGATGGATTCAGAGAGAGTTTTCGAAGAAATGTCGTGTCATGGAACTCCATGATCAAAGCTTATTTGAAAGTGGGTGATGTGGTCTCTGCGCGGTTGCTATTTGATCAGATGAAAGACCGTGATACAATTTCTTGGAACACTATGATTGATGGTTACGTACATGTTTCTAGGATGGAAGAGGCTTTTGATCTGTTTTCGGAAATGCCAAACCGTGATACACATTCGTGGAACATGATGGTCTCGGGTTATGCTAGTGTGGGTAATGTTGAGCTTGCTCGTCACTACTTTGAAAGAACGCCTGAGAAAACTACAATCTCGTGGAACTCGATCATTGCGGCTTACGAGAAAAACAAGGACTACAAAGAAGCTGTTGATATGTTTATCTGGATGAACAATGAAGGTGAGAAGCCTGACCCACATACTCTAACCTCTCTTCTCAGCGTATCAACCGGGCTTGTGAATCTGCGGTTAGGAATGCAGATGCACCAAATCGTCTTCAAGACTGTGATCCCTGACGTTCCAATCCACAATGCCCTTATCACTATGTATTCGAGATGCGGCGAAATAATGGATTCAAGGAGAATCTTTGATGAAATGATACTCAAAAGAGAAGTAATCACATGGAATGCAATGATTGGAGGGTATGCTTTTCATGGTAATGCCTCAGAGGCCTTGACTCTGTTCCGGTCAATGAAAAGCAACGGAATACATCCTTCTCACATAACATTCGTATCGGTTCTTAATGCTTGTGCTCATGCTGGAATTGTTGATGAGGCTAAAGCACAGTTTGTGTCGATGGTGAGTGAGTACAAGATCCAGCCGCAGATGGAACATTATTCTTCCCTGGTCAATGTAATCAGTGGAAAAGGGCAGTTTGATGAGGCCTTGGATGTCATAAAGAGTATGCCGTTTGAGCCCGACAAGACTGTATGGGGTGCAATATTGGATGCTTGTAGGATTTATGACAATATAGAGCTCGCACACATTGCAGCTGAAGCAATGTCGAGACTCGAACCAGAGAGCTCAACACCTTATGTACTGTTGTACAACATGTACGCCAACATGGGACAATGGGACGAAGCTTCTCAAGTGAGAATGAAGATGGAGAGTAAAAGAATCAAGAAGGAAAGAGCATTAAGTTGGGTTGACTCCTCAATGTAAAAAGCAGCATTTTTTTATGTTCACAAAAAACATAAAAATGATTTGGGATCAGAAATGAGAGATAGAAACTGATAAGGTACTCTTGATGGTTCTCTCTTTTCTCAATAGTCTTCATCAATTTACACTAATGTTACATTTTATTAAATTGATTACAATGTCAATTTCTTCAAAGATAATGTTTTTATTTATTTATATGGCATTTATTCTCTCCTTTTTGATGTTTTTTTGGCAGCCATTCAAATTACTGGTGGCTTCAAATTCACCTGTTCCATATATACATACACGTATATCTATAGCTTCTGCTTGTCTGAGTCTTCATCGGCGCCTAAAAATCCAGATTTCACGTATCAGAATCTGGGTTTCTCAAAAGGGTAAGCCTTTTCTGTTCATATCTCACCTTTTAACCTCAGATGAATTTAACTGATGGTAATTATGTAGTGAGTAGCAGAGTAGGTCTTGTGCAGTTGATTCTTCTAGCGATTAGGGATTCTTGGGACTTAGCAAGATCGGAGCTTTTGACCTCTATTAGTGTCTTGAAACAAAATTAGGGTTTGAATCTGAAGTTGTTTCTGCAACATCAGTTTCTTAGAATCTTCTACATCTTAGTTTCATTGAAGCTTGTGTCTTCTGCTTTAATGAAGTTGTTGCTTGTCTCTGTATTTGTTTTATGGGGCAGATTAGCGCAATTCCTTCATTGATATGGTTCAGAAATGTTAGCTGCGTATCCTTTGGGAACTATCAACAAATTCCAAATTCCTTTTTGTGGGTTCAAAACTGCGCCTTTTGGCCATTTGATTAGCTGTTCTGTCACTCCAAGATCAAGAGTTTCTTGGAGCAATGTAGTAGAGTGTTATCATTCATCTTTCTCTCCAAAAGGCCAATTTCATCATCTAAGGAAATGGATGGTTGGTGATTTTTAAAGTTTCCTGTCTCTTGGATACACTTTTTAAATCCATATATATAATAAACCTCTAAGCTTTTTGTATTTCATCAAGTTTTGTCGCTCAGGCAACGACTCGATTTCATTGGATGATGAGTACCGATCATCATGCAACATAGCTATAAGTCTTCTAAGACGATACAGGACTGTGATTGAGCGCGGTGAAGGCGAAACCTTAAAAGTAACTTCTCCTTTTTTTGTTGCTTCATTCTTGCTTTCTTCTAGATCATAAATATATCTTTCATTTTATTTTCCTTTTGGTATATCTTAAGGAATTCATTTCCGCTGGTGTGAATGCATATGCACTCGGTTGCACAGATGAAGATTTGAGAAAAGAACTAATGGCTATGAAAGAATCGGGTTTGGAGATTGAACGAATGGAGAGTTATCACAGAAGTACACAGACCAAATCCAAGATTTCGCTGTCCGAGGTTAGATAGTTAGTTACTACGAACTTGTACTATGATCGGTTAATGATATGCGCTTAGTTGTATATGATCTTAGCTCTGCCTTATTATTAATTTGAGCTGGCGGTTTTAATTTCCACAGGTAGATGAATGCATATTGTGGCTTAGCATTGTATTCATCACGATCTTGTGTACACCGCAACCAACGGTCGTGAGATGGTCATCGACTCCTTCGGTTTCCGATGAAATTCTAAGCAAATGGAGAGGCTTTTGCGCGGTTATAGCCAATGCATACTATATTAGGGGAATGGCATGGTAAGATCAATTTATATGTGTGCAAGTATTTACGAAAATGCCATTATTGGACCATCGGGTGAGTGTAGGCTTCCGGTGAAGACTCTTCAGTTGGAGCAGATGGCGGTGACGGGACAAGCGGAGGAGCCATCGGTTGTGGCGAGCCGAATGCGACTGGTCTTTAGCACACTTGAGGTCAGTCTCATTGTTTGTGTTTTTATTTTATTTTTGAATTGTTATTATATTTCCTCTGTTCAAAGCGGATTATGATCTTAAATTCGGAATTTGTATTAGAAATCTCCAAGTTAATCTATAAATACAACCATGTAAATTTGAATACTCCAGTATTTTATAAACGGATTGTGATCTTACAAATTTGAATACAATTTGATTATTATTATTTTTCTTTTGATAAAAGTTTGATTGCTTTTTTGTTCATCGTATTCGTAGGTAGTGAGTCCTCAATGGGTTTAAATATGGTGTTCTCCAGACTGCAATATACGGCTCAATGTTTTATTTAATTAGTTGGAATTCAAGGCATCTTTAGATCTTCTATTCGAAAAATTGTTTTTTTATTTTATTTGATATTGTAAATTGTTATAGGATGTATAAGATACAGTTCATAGAGTTAATACTCGGATATACGACAAATTAGTTCAGTCCCTTCGGACAAGAATTCAAATATATTATGGTTAGATACATCTAGTTTTTTGTGTGTAAAACACATATTCTGATTTAGTATATTTTTTTTGTCTCAAAATTTAGTATACGAGCCAAAAGCTCAAACTTTGCGATTTAACCCAAAAAAAAAAAAACATAACGGTTAAACGGTATATTTTTTGTACGTTTCAAAAATGTGATCCTGCTATTTTTTTGGCATTCAGAAATTTTATCAGTTTTAAAATACATATTTTCTCGTTTACAATGTGATTCTAGACATGTTGAAAATATAAATATACAAAACAAAACGTTATTCATTTACTGAAACTATTTTTTTTTACGTTTTAATATTTTTCTGTGGAAATTGTATTCAACAAAAATGTTTAGCTATTAGATCATTTGAAATTTTCACAAATGGGCTGATTTTATAACTTTTGTTCCATGGATTTGGTAGATTTGAGCACTCCTCCGAGTTGCCTTGCGTCAGCATTGGCACACACAATTCCAGTGAAAACCACCATAACCAACAAGTTCGCTGCATCATTGGCTATATGCCTATATACACATTTACGTATATATAATATAATACGTGTGTAACGTGTTTGTATTTGTTAAGAGAAATGAATAAATGCGAAAGGGATTTAAATTTAATTGGTTAGCTGAATCATCTGAAAATATTTAACTTTGATATAATGGTAAAATTTCAACATCTTATTGTGACAAACTGAATGTACGTGCTAGTATTCATGTTTTTTTTTTGCGATAAAAGTATTCATGTTTATTACGTAATGTTCTCAAATAAAATATTTAGTAAACTGTATGCTATCAAAATTATATTTCGAAAATAGTAAATAGATATTTAGGGTTTATTTTGTTAATTAGCAAACTGAGCATTGGTAGGTCCACACATTTTCTAAGGCTTTCATCATATACTACATTTTTCAAACCCGAGTATGGTGACACTGAACTTGTAATATCAATAGAATTAAGCATTGCTTGGATAGATATTATTAAGTGAAATTGATTTATGGTAGAGAATATCTATGACAAATAAGAAAAAAAGAATTAATATATATTTTAGATCGTAATTCATACATATGTGTAGTTAGTCCAAAAACATATGTATTATTTTAGAAATCAATTCATAAGTAATCATCAGGTGCAAGTAAAAAGAATCTAAAAAAGAAAGTCTAGTTTGACAGTAGAGTGCTCTTAAGTAGAGTGCCATTACTTAAATATTTTGACAGTCACATAATTAAATAACAAGACAGTTTAGAAACATCTAGTTTCAAAATGTAAACATGTTTAAAATTTAATAATTGAGATCGATTTTGGGAAAGAGGTATTTAGATGGTACGATTAGTTTGACATCTTGGCAAGACTATTAGTTATGGGTTCAAATATTAACTAATGTATTAAAGTATGTATATTTTTCTTGTAAGAAATAAACTCATATCCTAATAAATACATGTGTTATATATATAGAGGCTACAATGTGAGAGGAACACAACACAACACACCACAAAAAAAAACATCTTAACTAATTAGAAAGAAACAAAAGAGAGAAACCAAAAGATGAATGCCACAAAGTTTGTTGTGGTTATCTTGATTGGAGTTGTGTGTGCTAATGTTATTGCAATTAGCCAGCGTGAAGGAGTGTCCAAAGAGACCAAATTAGGCATCTCTGATCCCAAAACTGCTACGACCAACGGCGTTGGAGCTCAGCTTAGTGTTGTTGTTAATACTCAAGATTCCGGATCGCATAGTACCAGTGCTTATGCTTCTCATAGTCCAGACGGTCCTACCGGCAATACCTACCAGTGGCGGACCCAGGAATTTTTTTTACCGGGATCAAAATATAATTAAAAAAAAATTATTCTTCTTTTTATTAAATATCAAAAATAAAATGGGCTTTGGATCTTGCTAAAATTTTTTAAAGAATAAGTTAATGGGTTCAAAAAGTAGATGGGCTAAAAAAAACTAAAGTTTTTATGGGTTCAAAGTTGATTTTAAACAAAAAAAAAAAATTATATATATACAAATTTTTTTTTTTTAAATGTATGAGGTGTCAGCTGACCCCACACTTATTAGTGTGGGTCCGCCTCTGATACCTACCAAGGTGGCTACTTCGGTACCGGAGGAACTGTGAATGCGTCTGGTCCCAATGCAAACGCTTCTTCTACGAGTGGTGGTGCTGGTACTTCCACTCTATTGCTGAGGCGAGTTCCCGTACAGCCCAAGCCAATGGAACCGCTAATAGTGGTGCCGACACTTCTACGACTGGCAGCACTGTGCCAACACCCCCAAGTGTGAGTGAACCTGAGGATTGATCATGTTCGGTGCTCTACAAATCCAACAATCTCTTTTGTATTCATAATTAAAACTAGAGATTGTCACATCTATAAATTATGATGAAATGTCTATTGTTAAATAAAAGAAAAATGATAATTACTACCTTATACATCTGAAAAAATGTATATACAGTAGAACCTCTATAATTTAATATTCGATAAATTAATAATCTCTCTAAATTAATAAATTATCATGGTCCTGAGTTGGGCCGGTGTAATAATTGACACATTTCAATAAGATAATAAGATAATAATTTTTTTTGAAATCTCTATGTAAATATATGGTCTCATTAATAACATAAATTAATAATTATATAAATTTATTGTATATATATAAGATATTTTAGTGAAATATAATTCTAATGTTGTTTACTTATTCGTAAATTTATAACTTTTTTGGAGTTATCTCTATTTTTCTTAAAATATAAAAAATGTATGATATTATTTTCTCAAGTTACATCAAAAATATTTAAAAAATTTATATATGCAATAATTATTTCCTAATGTGTAAATGTATTAAAACAAATCGAAGTATTGTTTTCATTTTTCTACTTTTTATATAATATTTTTTGAAATTCGGAAAAACTCTCTATAAATTAATAATTATTAATTTATCGATAAATTAATAACTTTTATAAATTAATAAAATTCTCTGGTCCCAACATTATTAATTTATAGAGGTTTTACTGTATGTATGTGTGATGATGATGGTGACTCATCGATCGATATTGGAAACTCAACAATCTCTCTTGTATTCATAAATAAATTCAAGCTTGTACTTGTTTGTTAATCCGATATTGGAGAATTGTTGTAGGATATATAACACACTTCATAATGTCAGTACGTTAATCGTCGGATCTATATGATATTGTAAAATCTTTCTCTCACTAAACATAATGTTCTTCATCAGTTAGAAAATACTTGTGTTCAATCCTATCGGATCTGAATCCAAATATAACATTAGGTTTAGAGAGAAAAATTATTGTAAACACACATTTTCTTGTTTTTTGGGGGGCCAAAAAGTGGTATACGAGCACATTCCCAAACTTTTGCGATCTTAACAAGGAAAACATAACTATATACATTTTTTTTTTTAATGTTTTCAGGTTTTTTGGCTACTTCCTTTTTACATTTTCACGTATTTAAAAAGTGATTCTATTGTGAATGTGTTAAAAGTATAACTATAAAAGCAAAATGCTAATAGTTTACTTAAAACTAGATTTTTGATGTTTTAATGTTATTATGCGGAAGCTTTATTCATATGAAAAGTGGTGTTTAATACGAATAAATAATCCGTTCTAAACTAAAATATTCAGTCCAAAATTTGAACCATATCTTAATATGATTGAAATGGGTTCATTTATATATATATATATATATGATACTAAATTCGAATCCGAATCCAAACTGAACCGAGAAAAAAAATCAAATTTTCTTTAAGTTTAGTGATATATTTGATTAAAATACGAATCCAAACTAAAACCAAAACGGTAGTAAAATATTTTATATATCCGGGTTATTTGGGGAAAATCGATCAATTTATATCCAAACATGTTCATTAAGTCGAAATCATACATAAACTAAGGTAATATGTGAATTTATACTTAAAGATACCGAATTGACATAATTCATATACCAACTATAAAAATATAATCAATCCATATAAATAAGGGTGACTGTACATTTTAAGCTGATGACGTATTATTCACGTCATCTGTTTTACTATGACGTGGATGATAAATCATCGATACATGAATTTTTTTATTTTATTTTTTATAAAATCTTGTAATGAAAATTAAGGGTAAATATCATCCTCATCCCATCTGGTCTCGTCTCTTCATGTCTTGTCTCATTTTCAGTTTTGAATTCATATTTTAGATAGGAATGCATTCTCATATGGCACACACTTTTAATTTTTGTTAGGAACAGAGAATTTCTAAAATCCTATTTTAAAAAATTATACTAAATAACACATATATATATACACCATAATAATAGAAAATTGGACATATTTAATATTACATAAAAAACTAATATAAATTTTCTAACCTTTTTTAAAAATGTACCGATTTGTTATTATATTTTATATCATTTAAAATTCTTGTTTTGTTTTTATAAATTGAAAGAATATAAGCTTTAGTAAGCTATCAATTAAAATAAAATTAATTGAAATAAAATTATAAGCTTTTAATTTATACAAGACAACTAGAATTTTAAATGATATATTAAGACATAAAAAAATATAATGTTAAAACATTTATAAGATTTTCTAAGCTCTCAATTAAAATAAAATTATAAGCTTTCAATTTATCTAAGGAAAAACTAGAATTTTTAATAGTATGAAATATAATAACAAATTGTTATATCTTAAAAAAAGTTAGAAAATTTTAGATTAATTTTGTATGTAATATTCTATATGTCCAAATTCCTATTATTATGATATATATAAGTGTTATTTATTATAAAAAAATTTCAAATAGGATTTTGGGAATTTTCGGTTTCAAACATTCAAATATTACATTAAAAAAATATGCGTCGATGACGTGGCATCTACATCATAGTAAAATAAATGACATGGATGACACATCATCAGCTTAAAATGTACAGTCACCTCTATTTGTGTAAATTTTTCATATTTTTATGGTTTGTGTATGGATTTTGCCAATTCAATATTTTAAATATTAATTCGTTCATTATCTTAGTTGATGTATGATTTTAATTTAATGAACATGTTTGAGTATAAATTGATAGACTTTCCTGTTATTTGGATACCATTTACGGAAAATTGTAAAAAGAAAAACTCGAACTGAAACCGAATTAAACCAACCGAATTAAACATCCTCCCTACACGTAATATACAAACCCAATGTAACATTAAAATTCAAACTCGAAGGAATATTTATCTATTTCCTAAACAAAATCCACTGAATCACTTTAACAAATATTATATTATGCGGATTTACTTAATAGGAGTAATTCAATACGAAATTCTGGTTTAATACACAAAAAAAATAAAATTTCGATCAACATACATACATCGTAATTAGTCCAAAAACATTTTAGATCATTTTAGATCTCAATTCCTTTGGTGTTAGTAAAAAAAATCTAAAACGGAAATATTTTTAATTTCTAGTTTTGGAACTTTATGTTAGCAAATCTTTTAATAGAATTATGTTAATATATTAACATTTTTATTATATAAGTTATAGATTTGGAAAGTAACATTTTAAATGTTAAAATTATTGAAAAAAAGAAGAGTCTTGGGAGTTTTTTTTCCTCTCTTTCTCTTCCCTCTTTCATATCTTTCAGAGATTGAGAGTTTTTTTCTCCGTTTTGGTGTAAATTCCGGCTTCGTGTCGGTTTATCTTCCGGTTTTATGCCGGTAATGAATTTCCGACTTGATGTCGGTGAAGTTTTCTTTTAATTTTTTAGATTTTTAGTTTAATCAATCATGTCTTTGAGTTAATTGATCGATTTCTTCAGCTTTTTGATCAAATTGATCGGTTTTCAAGGGCATGATTTCTTCCTTTGTAGAACTGGTCTTGGGCTTTAAAATTTTGGACTTATTGAATGACCAAGATTCGGTGGGCGTGAGGACTTTTCTTCAGCTTCGTCAAATGCTCTTATCTTCTCAGGCAGGGAGTAATATAATCTTTGCTCCTCCATGGATAGTCATGGGCCGTTGTTATCGGTTGTGGAGTGGAGTGTCCTGTAGCTTTGAGGTGGTCGGAGATGGTTTTCGAGATAAGAAATTGTAGAAAATCTGAGCGATTGTCACAGAGTCTGTTCTGCTAAGGAGCTATCAAGTGGATTTGAGAAGGACAAACCCATGCTTAATTTCTAAGTTTTCTCCGGACATTGGCTGATGGCGGTGATCTAAGCTGCTTCGAAGGTTCGTGCGAAGCGGCGGAGAAACAGTGTGGGATGGTGGTGTGTCTCTTCTTTCAACCCTAAAGCTAACATGTGCTACGCGTGTCAATCTAGCAATGGAAGCTCAAATTTAGTAGATTTCTGTTTCATCCTTCAGCTTCCGGCCGGTTGCAGTTTCAGAACGGCGATCCTCGGTGGTGAAGCGGTGCGACGGTGCGAATCCTTTGCTCTAGACACGTGGGTACACGTGTTTCAATTCTATGTAATGTGTTATCTCATTAAATTGGGTCACATTTGGGCCTTCACTGTATTAGCTTAGGGTTTAAAATATGTTCCACTTGTACTGTTACATGGCCTTTTGGGCTAAAATCAATGAATGATTGTCGACAAAAAAAAAAAAGTTATAGATTTGACACGTATGATATATGCAGTTTTAACTGATACATGATGTCTCAATCACGTGATGACATGTGTCGATTTCTGGTGATAATTATACATTATCTTTGGAATCTAAGGCCCATAATAGCCAGACCCAAGGTATATTTGGATGTTGTAAACATATATATTACATAAATCATAAATCAGGTATCTCAAAATTGTATACATATTTTAGATCTCAATTCCTTTGCGGTTAGAACTGGATATAATTATTAACTAATCAGAATACTCTAACGTTGGAAAAATAACTAATTAAATATTTGACAGTCACATAATTAAATAACAAGACAGTTTAGAAACATCTAGTTTCAAAATGTAAACATGTTTAAAATTTTATAATTGAGATGGATTTTGGTAAAGATGTAATTAGATGGTACGATTAGTTTGACATCTTGGCAAGACTATTAGTTATGGGTTCAAATATTAACTAATGTATTAAAGTATGTATATTTTTCTTGTAAGAAATAAACTCATATCCTAATAATTACATGTGTTATATATATAGAGGCTACAATGTGAGAGGAACACAACACAACACACCACAAAAAAACATCTTAACTAATTAGAAAGAAAAAAGAGAGAAACCAAAAGATGAATGCCACAAAGTTTGTTGTGGTTATCTTGATTGGAGTTGTGTGTGCTAATGTTATTGCAATTAGCCAGCGTGAAGGAGTGTCCAAAGAGACCAAATTAGGCATCTCTGACCCCAAAACTGCTACGACCAACGGCGTTGGAGCTCAGCTTAGTGTTGTTGTTAATACTCAAGATTACGGATCGGATAGTACCAGTGCTTATGCTTCTCATAGTCCAGACGGTCCTACCGGCAATACCTACCAAGGTAGCTACTTTGGTACCGGAGGAACTGTGAATGCATCTGGGCCCAATGCAAACGCTTCTACTACGAGTGGTGGTGCTGGTACTTCCACTTCTATTGCTGAGGCGAGTTCCCGTACAGCCCAAGCCAATGGAACCACTAATAGTGGTGCCAGCACTTCTACGACTGGCAGCACTGTGCCAACACCCCCAAGTGAACCTGAGAGGTGATCATGCTCGGTGCTCTACAAATCCAACAATCTCTTTTGTATTCATAAATAAAACTAGAGATTGTCACATCTATAAATTTTGATGAAATGTGTGCTACTCTTTGTGTGTAATGTCTATTGTTAAATAAAATAAATATCATAATTACTATCTTATATTAATATTTCGCTATTCCAAACTTTGTTTAACTTATTTTTTTGCTGTTTATCATTTTAACAAATACTATGCGGATTTACATAATCCGACACGAAACTGTTTTCATATGCAAGCATTAAAATTGCGATCAAAATACCATGATATAAGAAGAGCTTCCTATTTAAGCATACAATGACAAGACTAACAACAAAACCGTAAGCCATGTTTGTATCCCATGTAATGAACATCAATGAAGTTATCTAGGTTGCCAAAAGTGCAACCTCTATTTCTTCCTCATATTTATCTTATAAGAAAACATTTCGATTGTTCTTGGTGTTTGTATATAAATTTCGTTTTTATTTTTATTTCTACTAAATAAAACTCATTGAGCTAAAATTTATTTGACTAGAAATCTCCACACATCTTGCGGCTACATATATGTTTTCAATGGACATATCACACATAAGACGAGCATGAGATTAATTTATATTTAGACTATATACCTTTGAACTTGAAATATTGATATTGCCGCTTCCGCTACCGCTGCCACTACCACTGCCACTTCCGCTACCCTCAATACCACCGCCACCTCCTCCTCCTCCACCTCCACTAACTACAATATACACGCCAGGGCCACTAGCTGTTCCACTACCGCTTCCACTACCACTTCCGCTTCCACTGCTGCTACCACTGCTACCGTCAAGGCCGCCGCCACCGCCACTAGCTTCACCACCGCCGCCACCACCTCCACTTGCCGTATACTCACCAGGGCCACTGACACTACCACTGCCGCTTCCATTGCCATAGCCGCTACCACTACCATCGAAGAAACTACCATTACTACCACCACTACCGCCACCACCTCCTCCTCCACCTCCACCTCCACCTCCACCTCCAACAATTATGCCTCCGATACAGTTGGTGCTCCCACTCCCGTTTCCATTTCCATTTCCATCTCCGTTTCCGTGTCCATTACTATTGCTTCCGTTGTCGGTACCACCTTCAACGCTAGCTCCTCCACCACCACCTCCACCGCCACCTGCGGCACAAATTGGCTCAACTTCTAAATTTTTATCCATGAATATGGTAGACTTAGGCCCTCCTTGGGTCTGTCTTGCGCCATTAGCACACACAACTCCAATGAAAATTACCGCCAGCAACTTAGTGATTTCCATCTTTTTTTTTTCTTTATATATTTCTGAAATGTATTTTTTTTTTGTTCTTGTGAGTTTATGTTCACAGCATTAATTATATATCGTCACACACACACATACTCACATTTTCATATATGATATAATTAGGGGTGGGCATTCGGGTACCCGTTCGGGTTCGGATCGGATCGGATGTTTCGAATTTTTCGGATGTTCGGGTTTAGAGGTACAGCACCCTTTCGGGTATTTCATAACTTCGGGCGGGTTCGGATCGGATATCTTCGGGTTCGGATCGGGTTCGGGTACCCAAAGTATTAGAGAAGAATAAAAAATTAGTTATATTTAAATAAAATTTGGATAAATTTTCACAAATATAAGTAAAAAGTTTCAAATATTTTAGTTATTTTAGTTATTTTTTTGTCTTAAAATATTTAAACTACTCGAAGATACCATAAAACTCTTATATATTTACATAAATCGATCCAAAAATAAATAAAATATCCAAAATATCTAAAATATCCAAATATTTTAAACATTCGAATTATTACAAGTATATATATTACCAATATATTATTATTATGTTCTTATAGTTTGAGTATGTTCAGATATCTATTCGAGTTCGGGTTCGGATCGGGTTCGGGTTCGGGTGTTCGGGTTTAGAAATCTAGAACCCGTTCGGGTATTTTAAAACTTCGGATCGGATTCGGATCAGGTTTTTTCGAGTCGAGTTCGGATGCGGTTTTCGGGTGCGGGTTTTTTGCCCAGCCCTAGATATAATTATAATACGTGCAGGTTTGCATTTGTTAATTGTTACGGAGAAATTAATAAAAGCGAAAGGGATTTGAATTTAATTGGTTACGTGAGTTACTTGAAAACATGTAACCTTGACATTTAACCTTAACATGTTATGGTGACAAACTGAAGGTAGTAGTAAATATATCTACTTGTAAACCGTGTGATACCGCAATTATATATTTCGAAAATAGAATATACATATCTACGGTTTAATTAGTTAATCTGCAAAATGAGCTTTAGGTCCACACATTTTTTTGGTCTAGGATCAGTTCTTCCTCATATGCAGAAGCAATCAGAACTGCATTCAAACTCCAGTATGGTGACACTGAACTTGAAATGTCAAATATAAAAATAAGATTGCAAGTGTATAATTCTGTACATGATACTTGGATTCAAAACGTCAACAATGGTTACGCACGAGGGCCATCAAACGTATATTAGGATGTTGTAAACATATATTTTAGATAAATCAGATATATCTCAAATTTTCGTACATCTTTGATTTATTTATTCAAATTAAATTGTTTTCTTTTTTAATATTAGCGTTACATATTGTTACTAAGAATTAAATAAAATTAACTAAAGCTATTGACAACACAAGTCACCCAGGCGTATTTATAATATAAGAAATATCATCATTTGAGAAATATCCAAAGATAATGTTAAGTAAAAATTAATGTATGGTAGAGAATATCTCAACTCCTTGGGTGTTAGTTAAAAGAGTCTAAAATGGAAGTTATATTTTTTCACGCCACCGGAATACTCTTACGTTGGAAAAAGAACTAATTCAATATTTGATAGTCACTAATTAAATCAGAGAAAATTTTGAAATATAGTTTCTAAATGTAAACATGTTTAAAATTTAATAATTGAGATCAATTTTGGCGAAGAGGTAATTAGATGGTACCAATAGTTTGACATCTTGACAAGACTATTAGTTATGGGTTCAAATATTAACTAATGCATTAAAGTGTGTGTATTTTATTTCTTGTAAGAAATGAACTCATATCCTAATATATACATGTGTGTTGATGAGAGTGTATATATAGAGGTTACAATGTAAGAGGAACACAACACAACACAAAAAAACATCTTAACTAGAAAGAAAAAAAGAGAGAAGCCAAAAGATGAATGCCACAAAGTTTGTTGTGCTTATCTTGATTGGAGTTTTGTGTGCTAATGTTAGTGCAATTAGGCAGCCCGAAGGAGTTTCCAAAGAGACCAAATTAGGCATCTCTGTTCCCAAAACTGCTATTACCAACAGCGTTGGAACTGAGCTTCATGTTATTGTTACGTCTTTCTCTTACACTGACGAATTTACCGGTGCTAATGCTAAGTCAGATCCCGGCGGTCCCAGAAGCAATGCATTTGCAGGTACCAACGGAGGCAGTAGTGGAACTGTGGTTGCGAATGGTCGCAACGCAGTGGCTTCTGCTCGCAGTTTTGCTACTGGTCAAGCCAGGTCTGTAGCTGCAGCGAGTCCCGATGGTTCCAATGCCAGTGGAACTGCTTTTGGTCGTGCCGGCACTTATGCACGTGGCCACATCGGAGATTGAGCGTGAGCTGTGATCATTCTCATTGCTTGGCGTGTACTTATATACTTTACAAAACCAACAATGTCTTTTGTATTCATAAATAAAACTAGAGATTGTCACATTTATTGATTATGATGAAATGCTAGCTACTCTTTATGTTTGATGACTATTGTTAAATAAAATAACTGTTATAGTTACATGTATAATCTTTTTAAATAATTTAGATGTTTGTGTAATAATAACCTTGTTCCGATGATCCACCAATAATCTAAGACAAAGTGTTGATTTTGAATTCAAATAACTAAGACAAACCCGGTTAGGTGTGAGTTGGTTATCGTCTGGTACAGTATTAGAGTTGTATTAGAGCTGATAATACATGCTTAACACGAGCCTGTCTTATCAATCTCTCTTTGGTTTGAAGAGTATATTATTGTATATATATATGTGAGCTTCTCGTTATTAATCTCCGTGTGATTACGAAAACAACAATTAAAGTAGATATACTCGACGGGTAAGATGACTTCTCGTCTTGAAAAACAAGAATTAAAGTAGTTAGTTTAATATATAAGAAGTTTTTTTATCATAGATTTCAAATTTGATTATAGCCAAGTTATAAAATTATACTTAGAAGAGGAAATACATTCATGTCTGCCTCCTTCTCCTCAATTATCCTATAATATATTGATCCATTAGTCTTACCCAATGTTAATTTATAGGTACCATCTGAGCACCTTTTTTTGAATATAAAACCAAAACATGATAGTATTTTGAAACAATAGGTTTCTACTTTTTCTTGCGATCTACGTAACTATCCGATATTTAATTAGCTATTTATTTAACGTATGAGTATGAGAGTATTTTAGTATCATTGGAAAAAGCACGTTTCTTTTAAAAGGTCTTCGATGATCTAATGCAAACTTGGCTCTTTAGGCCATAACCATTTGTTAATTTGATCAAATTCTCCTTGATTTTTTTTTGTTTTGTTTTCATTTGCAAACAAAATCTCTTAACTGGTTAAGCAAACTTTTGTAATCAATAACAAATCAGTTCATTCCTTAATAATCAAACTAACACACATAATAATTTTTGTAAAAAAATCAGACAATGTCAAAGATTATCGAGTCCAAGAAAAATCAAACTCCATTATATCTCTCCTACATTAAATCGAAAAATGGAATATTAGATATGCAAGAATAATTATATAAAAAAAAACGGGAGAACCACCCTCGTTATAGTATTAATTCTACCAAATGCTAACTGGAAAGGTGGATAGCAACTCATGCAAAATTGTACAAAATTTTTCATTCTACATCTCACGTTTTAATTCTATAAATTACATCTATCATAATATGACACTATGAGTAAAAAAGTATATATGAATAAGAAAAAGCATATGAGTATTCACGTAATAACCAATGAGGGTAAATAAAATGTTTAGAAATTTCATTTTTCTACAGATGAAAACAAGTAAAATTAGCAGAAAGCAAGAATAAGCCGGGATCTATATCAGTCTTATTCGGTGTCTATATTGAAACAAGAGATGTATATATATATATAAGACTAATATAAGATCGTAATCCTTGCATTTATTTTTATTTTAAAAATAGCCATTACACACAAATAGTAACATTTCATAGTAATAAAAAGTGACAATCTCTGGTTTTATTTATGAATACAAAAGAGATTGTGAGTTTGTATATAGAATATTAATAGGGTTGAGCAATTGGTATGATCACAGCTCACGCTCAAGTGCTGGTGCTGGGGTTGGGGCTGCTGCTGCTGCCAGTCGCCGTGGTGCTGCCACCTCCGGTACCGGTTCCATATCCAGCCGCACGAGTGCCACTCGTTGCAGCTCCAGAAGTGGCTCCACTACCAACACCAGTGTTCGTAGTACCGGATGTAACGGGACCAGTTGCTTGGACAGATCCACTGGTACTGATATAATGATTTCCGTATCCAGAGGCGACAGTAGGACCCCGAGCAGCATAAGAACTTCCATATGATGAATCATATCCGTTAACATAGCTAGTAACATCAAGCTCAGCTCCAATGCCTTTGGTAGAAGTTTTGGGACGAGAGATGCTTAATTTGGTGTCTTTAGACACTTCTTCGAGCTGCCTTGCACCAACATTGGCACACAAAGCTCCAATCAAGAGAAGCACAACAAACTTTGTGGCATTCATTTTTTTTTTCTATTTCTTTCAAGTTAAGAAATCTTTTTGTGTGTATGTGTGTGTTTGTGGTGAGTTGTGTTGTGTTCTTCTTCCTAAATCATAGCATCTATATATACCACACACTCGATCGATACACATGTATTTAATGATTAGGATACGTGAGCATTTCTTACACGAAATATACATGATTAAATGCATTAGTCAAATTACAACTAATAGTCATACCAAGATATTGTCAACTATGATGCAACTATTTTTACATATCTTGCATAGCTCTATCGCAATTTTATCTAACTAGCTATTATTATGGATAGACTGCGATATCCAATTAATACTATACTATATATTTATCTGTTTCATTCTCTACAGCGAGTAAATTAAACCTTGGTTAATATTTTTAAAAAGAAATGGTATATACTATAGATTGGCCATTAAATATATATAAATCTTTGATTAGTGAGCTCACCTAAGGTTAACTTTCAAGATAATGCCCCCAACAGATCTTTTTTTTCTTTCATAAATTGTTATATTGTGTTCAGCATTGGTTGTTTCATTTTGTTCATTTTTTCACTCAACTCTTCTAAACATGTATTAGTTAACTCCATAGATTAAATCCCTAAAAATCGTTTTAATTTTTAAATAGACCCATTTTTGTTCAACTTCGTTTCATTATTGCTTAAAACTTTATTTTTGTAACTGATGCGTGTAATATGCCTGTATACATACCCAAAGATATATGTTATAAATCTAATCAATCTTTTTAATAAGAAGATTTTCATTTTCTTATGTTAATTTCTTAGACATTTTACAGATTTATTCTTCAAACAGGAGTATATCCATGCAAAATTATATTCACCGGCAGGCTTGGTTCGGGCTCTGAGCTTTAGACTTTGGTAAATGGACCGAAGATCGAATAACCTACTCTTTGTTTCCCTAATACTTTTGAAAAATTTTATTCGATTAAATATTGTAAGTTAATCTAAGTAAGTGAAAATTAAATACTGTAAGTGAAAATTACATACTGTTATGCTCTAAGCAAATATATTACCGATTTTAACAGTTTCTTTTTTCTTCATTTTTAAATACCGTGGAGTCTAGTTTAGGTAATTCAGATACCTAAAATTTAAACTAAATCTCTTTCTGTTATGAATCTAAGTGAATTGTCATATCCAGTTCTGGTCCATGAAGTTCGGCCCGGTCCATCACTTAGCCGACTTAAAGACTTAGGCGGTTGTACTTTTCCTTTTCTCATTAGGAATACGTGATGTATGAATCCTATATATAAAGGATCGATGTAACCTCATTATATTCATAAACATAAGCAATAAAACACGGATTCCCCTATCCTTTATCTCTCTATTTACAACACGTTATCAGCACGATTCTCTAAAACCCTAAGCTAAAACCTCCGACAACAAAACCCTAATCTCAGCCACGTCGATCATGAACCAGCCGAAGCTCGTTGAAGATACTCGATCCTCGCCGAACAGATCTCCGATAGCTCACCGATAGAAACTCGATATCACCAGCTATATCATCGAGGAGTATTTGCTAGACGATGTAATCACGATAAGCCACCAGCAGCTCACGATCGATACTCGATACTCGATAGCACGACGAGCGTATCAGCAGCTCGCCGCAGCACCAGTAGCTCACCGCATAGTTCATACAGCCTCTAAGGTTACGGCGAACTAAAAGTAGTTCATACAGCCTATCAATGGTTACGGCGAACTAGAAGCAAACAATCATAAGGTAACCCTAAATCTGAAAACCCTAAAATCGGTAAAACCCTAGTCGAAATAGGAAATCCCTAAACCCTAAAAAAAAAAAATCATGATCATAAGTCCGGATATACAAACCGATATTATTAATGATCGGATACTTCATACCAATGAAACTTGTATACTCGGACATATATATGATCCGGCTATTGATAAAATCTGAATTTATATTTCGATATTGATAGTGTTACGCATGCTTGATGGAGTGACGAAAGTCGCGGATATTCTTGTTTGAATTTGATGTTATACATGTGATGATTGTTTAATTGTTATTACGAAAATCACATTGAGGTTATGAATTGGATAAATAATTATCGGACATATTAAATCGGCAATTACACATGTTAACTCTAAACCTAAAATATTCTGCATGCTTGTTTTTGATTGTTTTGAAAATTGTTTGATGCATAAACCTAGTCGATAATATTGTTGTTAAGTTGTTAAAAAAAAAAATCGGACATGCATATAAGACACTAGAAAATATTTTTGCATATAAACCATATTATTATTATCAATTGAAATTTGGAATCGCATGTAAATTGTCACAAGTTCTAAAACCGATCATGTAAACACTTAGGATGCATTATCACCTTGCATGGAAATTTTGGACGTGTAAAATCACATATTAAGTTGCTCGAAATTTTCTCGAATGCATCTATTTTTCACGTGAACCATGCTTGCATAAAATTGAGATTTTACGTGTTTGCTAAGTTGAGAATAAATCGGCCTTGCATCATATACTGAACATGAAAGGTTTTATGGTACTTAAAGAACAAAGGCGAATGAATTCTAAAGATGTCGAAAAATTTGATTGCATGATAGTGAATGGTGATAATTTATATGATGATTATTTTGCTTGAAAAGCAATGAGTTGTGAAAAGATGATTAAAGGCTCGGAAGAAGCTTATATGTTTATGGGAATACAACATGAAACTGTTGATAAGTTATAATATCCCAAATCTCAAATAAATCTATTGAGTTTAAGATATCCACATGATTGGATACCATATTGAAAAAGATTATCCTAAAGTCATAAGGACTAGGAAAATATATCCTAATAGGGAAAAGGCAAAGATTATCCCAAAGTGAAAAGATTATCCTAAAAGTCTAAAGGACTTGGCGAATGTATCATTGATAAGAATAATGAGAATGAAAGGAATAGATACAAGGAAATAATTCGCCATCATCTTGCTAAGAATCTAAGAGGATCAATACTTGAAAATAAGAAAAACCTCTAGACCATTTGGTATGAATTGAAAACGTGATATGATGTTACCAAAGGCTATGAAATATTAGAGGCATCTCCGATTCCAGGATTTTAATCCATGGATAAATATATTACTCGGCCCTATGTTAGAAACAAATATGAGTATGAAACCGGAGAGATATGTGGTTAAGATATAAACAGAAAATTATGCATGTAAACAAAGGGCCGAGGATTGGCCGTAGTAATATTGGCCGTGGTAATTTTCTAAACCACAAGACTCAACCACCAATTTAGAACATGAAGAAATTTCGGAGATATTATAATAGGCAAAGAAATGACAAGCCTCAGAGTAGAACCCGGAAATCCATTTATTTCCTCAGGACCACTAAGACGATTTTTGATCATAAGCAAGATGATATAATGAAATATGAGTTTTCGATAATAAAAGTTGATGACAAGGATAAAATCTAGGAAAGATATGATTATTAATTTCGATACTAAAATAAGTAATGACAAGGATATATAGTCTAAGAGACAAAGGATTCTAAGAGACAAAGGATTATAAAGACAAAGGATATTTCATCGACATAACACTCAAAACGCCAATGTATGTACCATAAAGGGTATAGAAAATTAATAGAAGGATATGGCCAAACTAACATATTACCTAAGGGTATTCATCTAGAGAATCGGATGCACTATACTCATTGAGCCCAAAGAGGAGCCTATTAAGTTTTGAAAAATCCGAATGAATAATTTACATATTGAAACTAAGGGCGAAGGGAACAAAGAATTCCTTATAATATTTGAACTCGCCAAGGCCATAAGAAAATCCTAGAAACCATACCTACCATATGCGAAGATTGTGCTAAGACTAATATGATAAAAGCAAATGCCACGGTAAACAAAATTGTTACCGAGAACTTCACTTTATGGTATAACCGGATAGGCCATCCTGGTTCAAAACATGATGCGAAAATTACTAAATACATATAAGCACACATTGAAAGAAAGAAGAGTTATCCCAAAGAATCTCACGTGTGAAGCATGTTCACTAGGGAAACTCATAGTAAGGCCATCACCAGTAAAAGGGAAACTTTGAAATTTTTCTGGAAAATAATACAAGGCATTTGCGAGATTACTTGCCCATATAATTTGACTAATAAGCACACTTTCCAGATTTTCCTCTAAAAGGTTTATACGTCTAGATAATACTGGGGAATTCATGTCCCAAGCATCTAATGATTATAGTATGTTCATGGGGGTAAGTGTAGAACATTCTGTGGCACATGTACATACTAAAACGAATTATATACTAATGAGATCAAAACTCCCGATCTCAGCTTGGAGACATGTAGTTTTACATGCAGTTAAATTAATTCGCATCAGGCCATCTAGTGAACATAAGTATTCCCCATCCCAATTGATTACGGGTCAAGAGCCAAACGTGTCCCATCTTAAAACATTCGGATGTGCCGTTTATGTACCAATAGCTCCACCACAAAGAACAAAAATGGGACCTCAAAGGAGGATGGGGATATATGTTGGATATGACTCTCCTACTATCATTAAATACCTTGAACCAACCACGGGTGATATGTTTAAGGCCAGGTTTGCGGATTGTCATTTTGATGAATCCGTCTATCCAACATTAGGAGGAGAAAAAGATAAGCTGGTCAAGGAAATAACATGGAATCATACGTCCTTAAAATGGCAAGATCCTCGGACTCAAGAGTGTGAATTAGAAGTCCAAAAGATTATACATTTGCAAAAGCTAGCTAACCAATTGCCAGATTCCTTTGCTGACCCGAATAGAGTGACTAAGTCATATATACCAGCCGAGAATGCACCTATTAGAATTGATGTTCAAGAGGGACACAATCAAGATGCCACACATTCTAAAATACGCCTAAAACGTGGCCGGCCAATAGGTTCTAAGGATAAGAACCCTCGGAAAGTAAGAAAAGGTGCTAAACCCGTGGATAGAGAAACCGAGGTTAATGGAACCACAGACATAACTGAACCGATGGTACCAATCAATGATGCTCGGGACGCCGAGCTTCATGGTCCGGAAGTTCATAATAATAATAAGATCTCAATGAATTATGTTATGTCTGGGATAAAGTGGAATAGAAAGAGCGTAGATATCAATGATATATTTGCATGCAATGTAGCACTTGAGATTATGGATATTAATGAGGATCTGGAACCCACGTCAATATACGAGTGCACTCAAAGTAAAGATTGGAATAAGTGGAAAGAAGCTATAAACGTGGAGTTGAATTCATTAAGGAAAAGGGATGTCTTTGGAAAGATAATACGGACACCCAATGATGTTAAACCAGTTGGACACAAATGGGTCTTTGTGAAAAAGAGAAATGAGAATGGTGAAATCGTGAGATACAAGACACGACTTGTTGCACAAGGGTTCTCACAAAGACCGGGGATAGATTATGAGGAAACATACTCCGCTGTGGTGGATGGTACAACTTTTAGGTTCTTAATAAGTTTGGCTATAAAAGAGAATTTGGATTTATGCTCATGGACGTAGTGACCGTGATACCTATATGGTCCACTGGATAATGAAATTTATATGAGAGTCCCCGAGGGTATTGAGCTCAAAGATAAGAAAAGTTTCCGGGAAGAACATTGTATAAATTTAAATAAAGCCCTATATGGATTGAAACAATCGGGTCGGATGTGGTACAATAGATTAAGCGAGTACCTAGTAAAAGAAGGCTATAAAAACGACCCCATTAGTCCATGTATTTTCATAAAGAAATTTGATAAGGGGTTCGTGATAATTGCTGTGTATGTGGACGACCTGAATATTATGGGGACCTCTAAAGAAATAACCCAAACGGTTGAATACCTTAAGAAGGAATTTGAAATGAAGGACTTAGGAAAAACAAAGTTCTGTTTGGGGTTACAACTTGAGTACGTGAACAATGGAATCCTTGTGCATCAAATGACTTATACCGAGAAAGTACTCAAGAGATTTAACATGGATCAATCTCACCCATTGTCTAGCCCCATGGTTGTGAGATCGCTTGATTTGGATAAAGATCCATTCCGTCCAAAGAGAGAAAATGAGAAAGTCCTTGGACCCGAAGTGCCTTATCTTAGTGCTATTGGAACTTTGATGTATTTGGCAAGCCACACTAGGCCGGATATATTTTTTGCCGTAAACCTATTGTCTAGGTTTAGCTCATGTCCGACACTAAGGCATTGGAACGGGATTAAGCACATTTTGCGTTACCTACAAGGAACGAAAGACTTGGGTTTATTTTATACTAATCAATGCAAAGATAGTTTGATTGGATTTGCGGATGCAGGTTATCTCTCGGATCGACACAATGCAAGGTCTCAAACCGGCTATGTTTTTACGCATGGTGGTACGGCCATATCTTGGCGATCAATGAAGCAAACCATTGCGGCTACATCATTCAACCATGCCGAGATATTGGCAATACATGAGGCAAGCCGGGAGTGTGTTTGGTTGAGACTAATGATACAACATATACGAGTTGATTGTAGGATGACCGAAGGAAAGCAAGAGCCAACGGTTCTATATGAGGACAATGCAGCCTGCATAGCACAGCTTAAGGACGGATACATTAAAGGTGATAGGATGAAGCACATTTTGCCAAAGTTCTTCTTCACACACGATTTGCAAAAGGCCGGAGAAGTTCAAGTACACCAAGTACGATCTAGTGATAATTCAGCGGACCTATTCACCAAGGCGCTTCCAACATCAACACTTAAGAAGCTTATACATCAGATTGGAATGCGCAGATTGAAGGACATTCAGTGAGGTTCAGAACAGGGGGAGTTTCATGTGTTGTACTCTTTTTCCTTATCTCGGTTTTGTCCCAATGGGTTTTCCGAGAAAGGTTTTAGTGAGGCAACATCCAAAGCGTGTTACGAGCCCTATTACGGATATGACATTCAAGGGGGAGTGTTATGAATCTAAGTGAATTGTCATATCCAGTTCTGGTCCATGAAGTTCGGCCCGGCCCATCACTTAGCCGACTTAAAGACTTAGGCGGTTGTACTTTTCCTTTTCTCATTAGGAATACGTGATGTATGAATCCTATATATAAAGGATCGATGTAACCTCATTATATTCATAAACATAAGCAATAACACACGGATTCCCCTATCCTTTATCTCTCTATTTACAACACTTTCGCATTTATTTATTTTTTATTTTTTTATAAAAGCATTTATTTATTTCACTGCAACAATTAACAAACCCGCACACGTACATATGAGACATTATGTAAAACTGTGTTTAGGTGTGTGACTATATATAGGCTATGACTTTGGAAACACAAACTCACCAAAATACACAAAAACATCTTAGAAAAGGTAGAAACAAATTATCAGCCCAAAAAAATGAATATCGCCACAAAGTTTCTTGTGATAGTCTTGTTCATTGGGTTTGTTTCTGCCGGTGTAGGTGCAAGGCCGCTGGAAGTTTCCGACGAACTTATGGGTGAAAATATCGTTACGCTTTCTCCGTTACCGTTACCAGTACCGGAGTTACCATTCGCATTACCGCACCGCCAAACGTGTCTAATGGTGGCATTGGAAAAGTTAAGAATGGAGAAAGTAGAGTGTCCGTAGAGGCCAAACTAGGCATCTCTATTACAAAAACTGCCACTACCAAAGGCGTTGGAGCTGCGGTTTCTGTTGCTGCTCGTGCCGTTACCAATGGAGGCGGTTCCGTAGGGGCCGGCACCAATGTGAGTGGCAACACCGGAAAGTGAGCGTGAGCTGTGATGATGCTCATTGCTCAAACCTATTGAATAATTAAATCTACAAATTTACTCACATTCTCTTTTCTATGCATAAATAAAACCAGAGATTAATGTCATCTGTAATTATTATGAACAGCTATTTTTACGTGTAACTACATTAGGACTCGTGCAATCCATGGTTTTAATAAGAAAATCAAACATATGTTTGGTAATTCAACATTTGAATGTCTATAGAACTACTTAGAGAAGAAAGGTCATATTTACTTATATCTCATATTTAAATCCAGGTGATCGAACTGAAACTCATTTAATATGCATTTTTCGCCAATCCAAATAATACCATGGATTGTCGATCAAAAACATTTAAGCTAAATAATATTGTTCGTAGTCTTTTTTTTGTCAACAATTAAACATTTGTAGTCAATAACTCCACTTCTTCAATTTTGTTGGCAACTATCCAAATAGTTGATGATTCTAATCGAATATCCACATAATTAATTAAACTATACTAGTACTCAACGCGTTGTGCCGGATTCCAATATTAAAATATTATAAAAGTTATTAGATTATTTATAAATATTAATATAAATTGTTAATTAAAATAGAATTATAAAACTAATTCATTATTTCTCATAATACTTAGCATATTTTGAGGTTAAAATCATTCCACTAAAAAATATCCTCAAACATATATTTTTTTTGGATCACAATATAGATAAAACCACATTTTTATTCATGGTATACTACACAGATTATTTATCACCCCTAATTGATTGCTTTACCGTGTAACATTTTAGTTTGTATTTACCGATTCTATACTTATTAATTTTACTAAAACAATCTTGAATATTTTACTTAAAATATATACGAAGACACTTTTTAAAAGATTAGATGTTTTTAAAAAAACTATTTAAAAAAAATCCCAACTGAAAAACTTTTATGTTCATATATTCCATAAACTATTGGTGTAGATATTTCTAATATTTTTCGGAAAAATAACTACTCTCTCCGTTCCTTATTGATCCTATTTCTAGAAAAAAAATCTGTTTCAAAAAGATACAATTTTTAGATTTTCTTTGTAGTTTTTATCAGTCATTAATGATATATTGTAAAGTTCAAGAAAAATAACTGAATATTATTGGTTTAGAATTATTGAAAATTGTTAATCACACAAAACGATGCATTTATAACAAGTTTTTAAAATATTTTTAATCTGTGTGAAAATGCTAGAAATATAATCAATTAGGAACAGATGAAGTATATTTGATCTCTAGTTTCTTCACACTTAATTTATTAATTTGTTTCAACACTTCAATTATTTTTCTCTTGTTTTTTTATATTCTTATTAGTTTATCATCTTGTTAGATGCATTATTTAAATAATTACTTTTATTAATAAGTTTTTATTTGTTATCTATTTTATTTAATTGTTTTTATAAATATTTTTAGATTTATTCAATAAATATAAATAAAAATGTATTTAATAAATAATTTTAATTTTCTTGATTAAAAAAAATATTTTTGATACAAAAAAAAAAGAAAATGGTTTTTGAAATAGTTAAATAAAAAATATATTTTTGAAAAAAAAAATTGTTTTTGTTAACGGTGTTACATAATTACTATGCGTTCCAGAATTTGAATGGCTTCTACGTTTAAGAAAGCTTAATCAGGTTGCGCGAAGTCTGTCGTCACCAGAAAGATGAATTCGATTGAAGATGAAAGGATAATTCTTGAAATTGAAGAATCTCTTATTCAGGTTTTGAAGTCTTTATCTTATACAGTTTTAAGTGAATTATGAATTTGTAATTGCTTCTTGAATCTTCTGATTGTAGTTTATACTTTCTTCGATTTCAAATTTCAAAATCTGCTATGTTCAAGATTATCCTCTGGGTCACTAAATTTTACTTATTTTATGAAGAAATGTTTGATTTTTAAGCCACAACACAGCTTCTGATACAATCTGTTTTGTCTGAATATCTCAGGAGGAAGTGAACAATGTCTTAACCGAATTGTCTTCTTCAGCTGAAGATGGTTCAATAGACATTTATGGAAACCCACCATTGAAGCAGAAAACAGGAAATTGGAAAGCTTGCCCATTCATACTTGGTAATCGAACAACCAAAAAAAGATCACTTTTTTCTTGTTTTATGAATACTTAAATCCTCAAAACCTGGTCTCAATGCAGGAAACCAGTGTTGTGAGAGATTAGCTTACTATGGAATTGCCAAGAATCTACTCACTTATTACACAAGTGAATTACACGAATCCAATATTTCTGCAGCTAGACAAGTTATGATTTGGCAAGGAACTTGCTTTATCACACCTCTCATTGGAGCTGTAATAGCTGATTCTTACTGGGGAAGTTATTGGACTATTGCTTGTTTCTCTGCTGTTTATTTCATTGTAAGAGTAAAGAGACCAATCAAATCAACTTTGGAAATCTTGCTTGCATTCAGTAGTTGTATAATTGACTTGGTTTTGAATTTAGGGAATGGCTTTGTTGACACTCTCGGCTTCAGTACCGGGTTTAAAGCCAGCGGCATGCGTTGGAGTTGTTGCGGCTCTCTGTCCATCAGCAACAACGGTTCAGTATGCGGTTTTCTTTTCAGGGCTTTACCTTATTGCACTTGGCACTGGAGGTATCAAACCATGTGTATCATCTTTTGGTGCTGATCAGTTTGATGATACTGACCCGAGTGAACGAGTTAGAAAAGCTTCTTTCTTTAACTGGTTTTACTTCTCTATCAACATTGGTTCATTTGTCTCATCCACTTTGCTAGTTTGGGTTCAAGAGAATTCTGGGTGGGGACTCGGTTTCTTGATTCCCACCGTGTTTATGGGACTCTCTATTGTGAGTTTCTTCATTGGAACACCGCTATATAGGTTTCAGAAACCCGGTGGTAGCCCGATTACTAGAGTTTGCCAAGTTCTTGTAGCCGTATACCGTAAAATGAATCTCAAAGTCCCTGAAGAGATGTCATTTCTGTATGAAACAAGGGATAAAAACTCGGTAATTGCTGGAAGCAGGAAGATTCAGCACACGGACGGTTACAAGAAAACATTTGTCCCTCTACTATTTCTCATTTTTGAATTTGAGCTCTTCGAAATGTTCACTGGAATTATAAACCTTTGTTTTCATAACTATGCAGGTGTCTTGACAAAGCCACTATTATCTCAGAAGATGAATCGAATTCCAGTGTTTTTTCCTACCCTTGGAAGCTATGTACTGTAACTCAAGTCGAAGAAGTTAAGATTCTGATCCGTATGTTTCCAATATGGGCCTCGGGGATCGTCTTCTCAGCCTTATATTCACAGATTTCCACTCTGTTTGTGCAACAAGGACTGTCCATGAAACGGGTCATCCGCTCTTTCGAGATCCCTCCTGCTTCACTCGGGGTTTTCGACACACTTACCGTGCTCATATCCGTCCCAATATATGACCGTTTCATCGTACCCTTTGTAAGAAAGTTCACAGGCACACCAAAAGGATTAACCGATCTGCGGCGAATGGGGATTGGTCTTTTCCTCTCTGTCCTAAGCATTGCAGCAGCAGCTATCGTTGAGACAGTACGGTTGCAGCACGTTCGAGACACTGTTTCAATGAGCATCTTTTGGCAGATCCCTCAGTACATACTAATGGGAATTGCAGAGGTTTTCTTCTTCATTGGCCGGCTCGAGTTTTTCTATGAGCAATCTCCAGATGCAATGAGAAGTTTGTGTAGCACTTTGGCGCTTCTCAATACCGCAATCGGAAGCTACCTGAGCTCGTTGATCCTCACTCTTGTTGCGTATTTCACAACAATTGGAGGTAAAGATGGTTGGATTCCAGATAATCTTAGTAAAGGACATCTTGACTACTTCTGGCTTTTGGTCTGTCTTGGACTGGTCAATATTCCTGTTTATGTCTACTTCTCTGTTAAGCACACGCACAAGAAGGCTTTATAAGCTTCCTATGTTGTTTTGGTTCACCATGTTCATGGTTATGTTGATCATGTTTATAAGCTCTGTGTATTGTAGTTTGTACAGTCATGGATACGTAATTTGAAGAGTTCGCTCGTAAACACAAGGTAGAACTTGGTAGCTTTGCTGTAACATTATCTTCTTGATTTCCTACCAAGAACTTGTAGTAAACTAATATATATGATCTGTCGCATTTGTCTTTGGTTGCAGAATGATATTCGTAACAATCCTGCCTTTAGAGCTCAATTCCATGAATTGTGTGCTAGAGTTTTTGTGAATCCTCTAGCTTCAAACAAAGGTTTCTTGGGAATTGGTGGCTTCTACTATGAGTCTATGAACTTGACATATTCTTGTCTTTGTGTCACATAAGAATATGCTAACGGATATGGATATGACATATTAGAAAGCAATGATGCAATGTAACATTTTCTTCTGAAAAGTAGTAACTTCATCAAATGATGGTTTAGGTTATTGAAGTTTGCATGCTTACAATATCACCACAATGGAGGGTTTGATTAAGATCTGATACTTAATCTGGTTACATGCTCTTTATTCCATACACTCACTCTTCATTACATATAAATTACGAAACATATATTTTCAGTAGATTCCTTCAATTTTCTTGAATATTATCAAATATCAAAAACTGTTGCACAACAAAAAAAAATCAAATATCAAGAACTGTTTTTTTTTGTTTTTTTCCCTTAGACCCAACTTGTAATAGATTGTTTTATGCTTGTTGTTGGAGATCTCGGTTTCTTCTGCCCAATCAGAGTTTGGCTCGTCCCATGACCTTGGTCTCACCCCGAACTGAGAATACAACATCATCTCTAATGCTTCAAAGAACTTACTTTCATCCAAAACCGTGTTCCATGCTCCACTCACTACGCAGTAATTGCTCTTATACGGTGCTCGGTGATGTCCCGGATGATCCTTCCGTGAAACAAGCAGTCCCATGTCCTGCAACGCCACGACGAGAGGTGGAAGCTTGCTCTTAGTTCCATGAGCCCTAGCATGGAACTGCTGGCTAAGCAGTATGCAAAACGTAAATGTGCTCACAAAGCCATGAACCACATGGTTGTTAATTGCAAGGTTTAGTGGGAGAACTATAAAGGTTATGGCTCGAGCCAGAATGTATGAATTGTTAGCAAATTGCCGTTTGGTGATTGTCCAAGGCCACTTGTGATGACCTTGAGACGCTTTGAGTTGAGCTCCTACTATAGGTGTTGACTCATCACCGTAGTTATCAATGGCCCAGTGGTAAACACCAGAGCCTAGATCAGCTAAGACGTAGCCTGCATAACCGGCTAAAGCTGGTTCGAGCCAAAGATGAGAACCAAACCCTCCAATGATAGATTTAGCTAATGAAGCAAAAACGGTTGTGGAGCCTGCTGCAACCCATAAACGGTGTGTCCATGTAGATTGCAGAGCTGGGTCGTTGGAAAAAGGAGGATTATTCACAAGGCCTTGCTCAACCACAAGCTTCTCACCACGATAAGGTTGAGGCTTGGTGGTAGTAACAGAGCATGTGACACGTACACGCGATGGGCAGTGGCTTCTTGGGATGTTGGTGATGGGTCTTAGAGGGTACTTGATTTGAAATGATATAGCCATTGAGAGAGATTACAAGTGAAAGATACAAATTTCTAGTTTTGTCAAAGATGGAGGAAGAGGTGACGATAGAGTTGTGTTGTGGCATGTGGGTACGTCAGATATATATGTATATTTGGGGCTATTGCATGTGATCCAATACATCAAATAGCAATAATTATATGATGTATATTAAAATATTAAATTAACTTAGGAAAAAAATGCAATACTTGGTTTGAAATGATACATCCATTGAGAATATCCAATAATACATCCACATGAAAATATCAACTTTCCAGTTGTGGCGAGGATCGAGGAAGAGATAACGATACGTCGACATGATTCTAGTTTTGTGAAAGATGGAGAAAAAGATAACGATAGAGTTATGCTGTAGCATGTGGGTACGACAGCGATGTATGGGGCTATTGCATATGATTGAATACATCGAAAAGCAATAATTAATGTTGTGTTAAATTAGTATGAGAACATTAGGTATACCAAATCAGTATTGAGAAATAACCAAAAAAATGGAAAACAAAAATGCAAGCCATGGAAAACAGAAAACTTGACATGTTTCAATTAGCTTAATTAAGGAATTATTGTGATCGGCTCTACTGGTAACACGTAATATCGAAGTTGGATTGCAGTAGATGTTATAATTTAATGTAACTTCTAGTAAAAATTATGTAGTATAAATTATAGATTTATGCGGTAAGTTTGTAGTAAAAATATGAGTTATATTTTATCAAAACAACTTACTGATAATTTTTGTGATATTACTTGATCCAATGATTTTATTTAATTGCATGTTATTACCAATAAATTTAATTTAAATTATTAATAATGATAACTTTTACTAAATATTAATAAATTAAAATAAATTAAATAAAATCATTGGATCAAGTAAATATCACAAAAGTTACCAGTCAGTTATTTTGATAAAATATAACTCATATTTTTACTGCAAACTTATTGCATAAATCTACAATTTATACCAGATAATTTTTACTGCAAGTTACATCAAATTATAACATGTATTGCAACCAACCTTCGATACTACATGTTACCATTCAAAGCCCACATTTATAACTCAAACTTAATTTTAAAGTTTTTTTAAACTTCCTGATTGGTAACATTTTTGAGTTATCTTTGAATTATATGCTACCAAATCAGACACTCTAATTTATCAAATCGTAATAATTGATGTATCAAATTTCAACAACTGATATTGTAATTTATAAAAGAGACTAAAACAGAAAACTAACTATACCAAACTATTAAGATAGACCAAAAAAAAAAAGATAGACCAATAAAAAATTGAGGAGTTTACCCACACACAAAAAAAAAGTTATGACAAGGAAAATACAAATTAAGGAATTATTAGATACTTCTTCTATGATGTGGTTCTTACTTCTTAGTATCAATGCATGATTTTATGTTTTGATGCTTAGAACAAACGAAAGGATCTCTGGTATTGAAGTTTGAAATGATCTCTGCAATTCAAAAGCTTCAATAAAGCTATACTTTGTTAAAGAAATAAAATCAATCACTCATGCACATAGTTTTGTCTACAAATCAAAACTTATAGCTATTGGTTAATTAATCTATTGATAAAGAAAATAAAAATTTGATCCGAAATGTTTCTTCATGAATGAGTTTATACAAGTCTTCTTCTAGTTCTAAAGAAAAGATACGAAATAGTAGCTGAGAAACATGTTGACATATAAAATGTCTTTACTTCATCACTTTCGAACTCTTTTAAGGTTCGGCTGCAACAATGATTTGATTAGTGGGCTTCCTAAAGCTAAGGTCTTCTGCCACAATCCAAAATTTGGGCTCTTGTATTTTGGGTTCAAATTTGGTTCTTCACTTTGCTGTGTGTTTGGAATAATTACCACGGGGCCTATAAAGTTGTCCATAACTTCTTAATTATCAAAGCGTCGTTTGGATTTTTGATATAAAATTTTGACATTAGTCATCTAAATTAACCTCAAATCAATTTTAAGAAAATAGAAACAAAAAAAATACGAAAATTCAAATTATTTCTGCAAAAGTATATACTATAGAATTTTTAACATGTTTCCTAATATGTTTGAAAAATATCAAAATGGAATATTATTATATATAAAACGGAAGGAATATAAATTTAAACTTTTCGGTTCTTAGTAAATTTGGGAATGTTTTGTATAAACCCGAAATGGTTATTTATTTATAATAATATATATAATTTGGGATTTCATTTCCTAACTTTTCATGTTCAAATAATAGTCTTATCAAGTTGTTGGTAAGAAAATTAAAAAATTAGTGAAACCACATATTGCATTCTTATATATTCTTAGATATTAAGATACTATCAAAATGATGTGATGTTCCTAACGTTGCAACTTGAGAATATGCTAGCTCTTCTTATTACTAAAAGGATCCAGCTCAAAGCACGTATATATTATTCTTATATAAAATGTGGACCGTGGTTCTAACATTTAAACAAAACATTTTACAAGAAAGAGAAAAAGAATTTGATATATTCAAAGAACCCAATATCCAAATAAATCAATCAAGTTCTAAAATCAAAATTTCAAATCCAAAATTTTATTAAGATGATTATGTCTAGTTAAAACTTAAGTGTAACAGCCCAAACCCTGGTCTACAGTTTTTTTGTGAGAAGTTCTAAAACCGAAAACCCACTAAACCAAGTTAGTTAATGAAGAGGATAAATTACAAATACGACAAGAAAAGAGTTAGACAAAAGTGTTTTTTTTAATTTTAGAAAATTAAAAGTTAAGTATCCTTTGTTCGACCCCAAAGGTCAGCAATTGAATATGTGCTTTACCACAATTATTATATTCGAAGGAAATATACTTTTCCCCACACGAATCTTAATTTCTTTTTAGTAAAAGTAGCCCCGAGATATCATAATCAGCCTTTTGGGAGAGAATTATAAATAATTATGTCATGGAATTAACATAGAGCATGCATATATGGACCACATTTAAAAAATCAAAAGCAGTTCCACCATTAGTTCCGCATATTTTTGAGGGTTTAAGTGGTTATAATCAGAATCCAAAAGTAGTTTCTTTTTACATTTTAAGGTATGCCTTAATCCTCAGACATCATTGGGCACAGATGAATAGTGTACATTAACTTAATATGTCAATTTTTAAGATAAAAATCCGAACACTTTTTATTGAGATTTTTTTTCTCAAGTTTTATCACTCGCAAATCATTCAAGTAATAACATAGATGAAATTTTATTTTGCAGCATGATATGCTATCTACCTCACTATATATATGATTTGCAATATTTCAAATTATTGGTCTAAATTACGTATCCTTTTAATTAGTTACCCAAATACTTTAAGTACGTGAATATTATATATATATATATATATATATATAAAATTTTATGAAATACTTGAGTTACCCAAATACTTTTAACTATAACTCTATGTTTTGACCCCGGTAAAAAACCCTATGTTATTTTTATTTATTTTGTTAAAAGTTTTAACATAGAGTTATAGTTATACTGTACTACGTTTTTGGAATCTTTCTTCTTATGTGCCCGCCAAATACAGATAAGATTTAATATTTACCACTAGGAATCGGACCATATAATAGATTTCAGGATTAGATATCTAGCTCTCGTCACAATCACTAAGCAATAATTTCTAGTGGTTGATAAAGATTCTAAGTTTTGTACTAATCAACATCAAATCTGCAATTATTTGTTGTCCACAAAAGTTACTCAAAATTATACGCAGGTGGGACCATTGACCATTGCTGCAAATTGTTTCCGAACCACTCTTATTTCAACTCGAAACAATTTATAGACAGACAAAAAAAAACTACTCCAAAAGTTTTTAAAGATGCAAATGAAACCATAACTTTGTTATTTTAACAGAAAAAACATAAGATTTTATAAAAATAAAAATATGTATTTCTGGTTCCCGATTTCTACCTATAAATCAATGACCTACGTAATTTTAAAAATTTTAATCAAGAATTACAAAATGAAAATTAGAGGTTGTGGTTTTAGAAAATCAGCTATTTATTAAAATAATAATTTAATTAGCCGTGGTTACACGACTTAACTTATATATAAATTTGACCCCAAAAAAAGTAAAAAATATATTTAAAATTGAAATGGAAAATTCAAAAATTGCTAAACCTTTTTTTAGTGGTGTCTCCTTTAGAAGCCGCCACATTTCAAGACCAGTGCTCACCACAAGCGCTGAGTTTTAGTTTCCAGATTTCGCTTAAACCAATTAAAACTCGCCACATCATCAAAACGAATCATTCCGTATAAACGTCTAGATTCTTGAAGCCTAAATGTTCTCTTACTTTGGTCGGCCATTATTTAACGCTGTTACCTAATCTACTAATCTAGCCCATCCAAAGAAGAAGAAGAAGAAGAAGATCTCCATTTTCATTAAAAACTTTTTCGAATTGGTGATAAAGTTTTTACCTTTTTTTGAATAGAAATGGCTTTAGCTGTTACTTCTTCTTCAACTGCAATCTCTGGATCCAGTTTCTCTCGTTCTGTAGCTTCTTCTGAATCTAAAGGTACTAACTTTTCTTTCATTTTCTTGAGAAAGAAAACAAAATTGATTCTCCTTATTGTGATGATCTAAATTTGAAATTTTTTTTGCAGCTTTACAAATCTGTTCGATGAGGTTATCAGATCGAACCCATGCTGCTACTACTCTGTCTCAGAGACGTTTCTCTATGAAACCCTTAAAGGAATCTTGGGTTCGTCGAGCTTCTACTCTAATTGCCCCTGGTTTGTGTTTCTGACTATTTTTGGAGATTTTTGAAAATTTGATTCTTTTGTGCTGATTTTGGATTTTGATGAAATGAAACAGAGGTTCAAGAGAAAGAAGGAGAAGTTGAGGATTTTGAGAAACTTGCTAAGAAGCTTGAAGATGCTTCTCCACTTGAAATCATGGATAAAGATCTTGAGAAATTTGGAAATGACATCGCAATTGCTTTCAGGTAAAGTTTGATTATTGGGTCAATTGATTCAATTAGATAAAGGAAGAAACTTTAAACTTATGAATCTTGGAATTTGATTTTTTTTGGCAGTGGTGCTGAAGATGTTGCATTGATTGAATACGCTCATTTAACTGGGAGGCCTTTTAGGGTTTTCAGTTTAGATACAGGGAGATTAAACCCAGAGACTTATAGACTCTTCGATGCAGTCGAAAAGCAATACGGGATTCGAATTGAGTATACGTTTCCTGATGCAGTTGAGGTTCAAGCTTTAGTGAGGAACAAGGGTTTGTTTTCTTTTTATGAAGATGGTCATCAAGAATGTTGCCGTGTGAGGAAAGTAAGACCTTTACGTCGTGCTCTTAAGGGGCTTAAAGCTTGGATTACAGGACAGAGGAAAGATCAATCTCCTGGAACACGATCTGAGATTCCAATTGTTCAAGTTGATCCTGTGTTTGAAGGATTAGATGGTGGTGTTGGAAGTCTTGTAAAGTGGAATCCTTTAGCCAATGTTGAAGGAAGTGATGTGTGGAACTTCTTGAGAACTATGGATGTTCCAGTGAATGCATTGCACGCTCAAGGATATGTGTCAATCGGGTGTGAGCCGTGTACTAGGCCTGTGCTTCCTGGTCAGCACGAGAGAGAAGGGAGGTGGTGGTGGGAAGATGCTAAAGCTAAAGAATGTGGTTTGCATAAAGGGAACATCAAGGAGGAAAATGGCGTTACGGATTCAAAACCTGTGGTTGTTCAAGAGATATTTGAAAGCAACAATGTTGTTACATTGAGCAGAGGTGGGATTGAGAATCTTATGAAGCTAGAGAACCGTAAAGAGCCATGGTTGGTTGTGCTTTACGCACCTTGGTGCCCTTTTTGCCAAGCAATGGAAGCGTCTTACATCGAATTGGCTGAGAAGCTTGCGGGGAAAGGAGTTAAGGTGGCGAAGTTTCGAGCTGATGGTGAGCAGAAGGAGTTTGCTAAGCAAGAACTTCAGTTAGGGAGCTTCCCAACGATACTTCTCTTTCCGAAAAGGGCTCCACGGGCGATTAAGTATCCATCCGAACATAGAGATGTCGATTCGCTTATGTCGTTTGTGAATCTTCTCCGGTGAGATTGGAAAATCAAAATGGTGTGAAGAAGAAGAATGAAGAGAATTGAGATGAAGGAGTGATTTCATCTTGGTTTTAAGATTGTGGATGTCAAAGAATAATAAACAAAAGCTATCTCTTCTATATGACTTTGTATATTTTGTATTGTAGGGTTTTTGACTCTTTTTGTTCTCTCTTTGTTCGTTAAATAATGTTTTGTTTTTGGTCTTTTTTTTTTAGATTTACTTTTCTTTATAATGCTTTTCAAGATATATGCATCTGCTAAAATTTTGATGGTTTCACTTGACAACATCTTGAATTTAAAGCTCAGCTAAGGCAATGCCATAGTAAGTTGATTTCACAATAGAAGTTTTCAAGCCTAGGGAAACAAACTCATGTGATGAAGCCATTAGTCAATGGGGTGAAGCCCATTAGCCCATCATTTGGGACAAACCCATCTAAAAATATGTGACCCAAAATTTATTATGAAATTTTAATAGGGTAAATTTGTGGTTGCAATATTAAATATTTTTAGAGGAAAAAATCTTATTTATAGTAGTTGAAAATATGAATTGAAAAGAAAAAATTCCAGGTGTTATGGATTATAATATTTGTAAATATATCTTAAAGTATCCAAATGACAACATAAATTCTAAACATGGAATGAAATTTTGCTTCAATTTGAAGAATATAATAGAAATAAAAACATTATAAAGAATTATTTTTATTTTTATTTTGACCAAAAAAAATCAAAGAATTTTTAAAAAAAACATAAATCCTCTAATCAGCAGTAAATTCATCCACAATTAAGGCTTTCTATACATAATAATGACAATATCCTAGTAGAGTAACTTACTTTGACTAACATATTATTTTCAGCAAAAAAAATTCTAAGTGATTCATAAATCTAAATTGGAAGAAGTGATTAGGCTCTAGTAAGACACCAACTCATTTAATAATTGTAAATCTGAAATACTTTAATTTGACTAATTGATTGCAATAAAATATCATAAGAAAATATTTTTTAATGTACATATACATTTAAATGCAATATTATAATGTACTCATCCATAGCTATCTCTTTATTTTTTTGGTCAACCCATAGCTAAACCTATAAGATATGCATAATCAATGCAATATCTAGTCCTGTATATATCCAATTTTATTCATAACATTTTTGTAAAGAAATTTATCAATTATCATATATATATATATACATATCACTCCATAGTCTATATATATAGATTAGTAAAGGGGTTTGAGTACCACTCAATTTCAATAGAAACAAAAAGATGATTTCATCTGGCAAATGTTTCTTCCTTATGGTCTTATGCTTGGCTCTTTTCCTGTCTCCAAGTAAGCGATTATATACTTTTAGTTTAATTTTATATTATATGTATATCCAAATATATACATATATATATACACTTAGCTCTGTTACTGTGATTTTTTCTTCTTACAAAGTATATAAGAGCTAGATCCATATGTTTCACACTAGTAACATGTATTTCTCTTGCTGTACAAAAATTGTTGTTTGACGTTTTTTTCTCCACACATAATTTGGTTATTATCTCTTCCTAATTAATAAGCTCAATCAAAGAGATGATATTGGAGATGAAATATAATTTTCTTCCTTTGTTACAAGACATTGGGATATTGCATTGTATTAAAAAGAGATTCATGCATGTCTAAGGATTTTTTTGAATATTTCACTATTTTTTTTGTTTTTCTAAAATAAAATTTCAGAACCAATAGAAGCGGATGATTCGAGGATATGGCTACATCCGATAGGTCCTTGCGTGAATGCTGACGACTGCAACAAAAGATGCATTGAACGTCACTCTGTTGGTGGAAAATGTTTCAAATTAACTCCAAATGCTCCTGACGAAACATGTGGTTGTATTGTATAATCCCATACATCGTTTTTGAAAGATATTAAAAATATTTTGAATAAATATATGGCAGAAATTATTCAGAATAAAAATAATATATAAATATAACTTTATTGATGCAAGTGCTTTATAAACAAAAAAAAACCTTTATGCGATGAAATAAGCCAATGTCTCAATTGGTAATGTAATCTAAAAATCAAAACGCTGGATTAAAATATTTGCATCAAGTAAATTGAAATTAATAAAACTTTATAATTGCAGTCGTTACTTGTAGTCACATTTTTCAAATAAATGATTAACTATTGATTTTTTTAGTTCCTACAATTAAGGGTGGGTATGGATTGAATATCGAGAATATCAAAATATCCTGATCCGGTTCAATCTTTATATTATTTGGATCCAGGGATATCCAAAAAAATATATATATTAATGTGATCCAAATTTGATTATATATGTATTGAAATAAAATTGGAATCACTAATTCAATAACCATCTTTGTAAAAAAGGTCTAGAAAAATAGGAATATTTGACTTATCAGTATTAAAAATACCATAAAATGATCAAAACAAAAACATCACAGAAAACAAAACAAAAGTCTTTAAAATCCATGCTAAAACATTATATAAAATGAAAAAACAAGCTCTCTTCCCAAAGAAAGAAAAAAAAAGAAGGAAAAGTATATCCCAAATATATTTAGAGAAATTATGAAGGCAATTTATACCACTACAAGAAAAATCATGCATTCCGACTAAGGCTGTAGTTGAAAAAATTCTGAACAAAATCCGACCATTTTCCGACTAAAATAGCCATAGTCAGAAAATGGTCAGAAATTTCCTAGTAAGAACCTTAGTCAGAATTACATCGGTGGTCTTGGTCGGAACCTTGGTCGGAATGTGATCGGAAAACTTTTTTAATTTACATGGCTGTTACAAATTTGAATTTTCTGACTATTTTAGTCAGATTTTAGTCAAAAAATTTCAAAATAATTCTGACTAAGATAGTCAGAAATTAGTCAGAATATTAGATCAGAATTGAGTCACAATAAGTTATTATGTATATTATATTTTTTATAATTTTTTTCTTACTAAATTCCGACTAAGGGATAGTTTAGTCAGAATTTTGTGGGAAAATGGGTAAAAAATTCCGACCAATTTCCGACTATTGTAGTCAAAAATTGGTCGGAATTTTTTATCCATTTTCCCACAAATTCCGACTAAACCCCATGGCCCCACAATCTCTTACACATTCATTGCATGCAATAAGTTCATCCTTCTCCCCATGCCATGCAACCACTCATATATACCGACTAATTTCTGACTAAAAGTGGATAATGGTTGAAATTTAGTCAGAAATCAAGGTGCAATTTCTGACTAAATTCCGACCAATACACACTTTTAGTCAGAATTTAGTCGGAAATCACACCTTGATTTCTAATTAAATTCTGACTAAAAATGGGTATTAGTCAGAATTTAGTCGGTATATGAAACCCCTATATATACAAGCCACTTTTTTCCCCATTTCACACATTCAAACACTTCTAAAACCCCATTTCACAACACTCAAACACTTCCTTTAGAAAAATTGTAAAGTTTATTTCATTTCATAATTTAAGTTCTATTTACATATTACATAAGTATTGTTATTAAATACTAACAATTTTCTAAATTCTTATAAGGTTTACTATGTATGATTATTTATTATTAATGCAATTTTCATAAAAAAAAATTTTTTTTGAAATAATTCTTTTTGTCCGACAAAATTCTGACTAATGTTTTTTTTAGTCAGAATTTGGTCAGAATTTTTTGATTAAATTCTGACTAACTCCGGCTAAATAACCGACTAATTTCTGACTAAGTTATTATCGGAATTTGGTCAGAATTTGGTCGAAAATATTATGACTAATTTCTGACTAAATTAATTCCGACTAAATCATTTCAACAATTTTTTGACTAAAATTATTACCGACACCCGCATTCTGACTAAATCATTTTTGTCAGAATTTGGTTTCTAACTAAATTCCGACTAAATGCTTAGTCGGAATGCATAATTTTTCTTGTACTGTACCGTAAATGTTATAAGACGGATCGGATCGGTATCTATAAAAAAACAAAGATCGTGCTGTGGAGGAAATGAAAACATAAACTGATTCTTGAATTGCTTTAGGGTAATGATCAGAGGCATAGATCTCTAATTGACAAAGTCACAATTTTTGGGGATGGGAACGTCAAAAGTTAATTTCTCCTTTTTGCTCAGCTCCATAACTAGTACAAGTTTCTGCAAATATACAATCTTGTGGTCTGAAATTTGGTGTTTCTTTTTCTGCGTGTTTTGTCGATAGTTGTGTTCGTTACTAATGTTGATGCTGAAGCACTTACCATCAAAACAATATATTATCCTCGAACACTGACGAATAGAACCATGTACCTTAGACCACACGGAAACATCTGTTCCATGAGTGATCTTGTTGAGCTTTGGGAGGGTAAGATTGAGAAAACTTGTGTTACAAGAAATCAACTTCTCAAGAAGATCAAAGGTCCATCATCAGCACATTAATTAGTTATCTCATATTAGTGATGTTAAAGTTATCTAATATTTCCCTGTTTACAATTAAAATTGGTCCTGATGAGTCTAAACGAGAGACATAAATAATAGTTTTTTGTTTCTGAAATAATCTATCTAATCTAATACAGTAGAATCTTTACAAACACAGAGATTGCTCCATTCTAGTTCACTAAAAATACAAGCAATTTTTGAGTATTGTGTTCTTGTTGTTGCAAAGTACAATATAAAGAAAATCTAGCACTAGGATTGACATTAACAAAGCCTCTCTTTTTTTTTTTGTCTTAAAAATCTCACCAAATCTGATGAAAATTTAATAACAAATCTCACCAAATAATTAACCAATTTATTTTAAAAAGGTAAAAATCTTACAAATCTCACCAAATATTCTCAAAATACACTCAAATCTCTTATATCTAAATTCCACCAAATTCCCTCAAATCTTTATTTCTTTAACCCAATACACCCTCCTAATAGAAATTGCTAAACATTTGAGATATGCATAATATTATATCATATCTAGAATTAAAAAAATATGTATCTATATATATATTATACTATATATAAAAAAGTCAATCCAATTTTATTTTGAACACTTTTTTTTAGAAATAATCAATTATATATATATATATATATATATATATATATCCCTCTATAGTCTATATATATAACTTAGTAAAGGGGTTTGAGTACCAATCAATTTCAATAGAATTAAACTAAAAGAATACATAACAAAAAGATGGTTTCATTTTGCAGATGTTTCTTCCTTATGTTCTTATGCGTTGCTCTTTTCCATTCTTCAGGTAAAGTTAATTTAAATTTATATTATACGTATATCTGAATATATAATGTGATTTTTATTTGTTATAACTTACAAGACACTGGCATCTATGTTGCAGTCTAACCAAAAGAGTTAGATCTATATGTTTAACACTAGTAACATGAATTTCTCTTATTGTAAAAAAATTGGTTTTTGACGTTTCTTCTTCACACACAATTTGTTATTATCTCTTCCTAATTAGTTAGCTGATATTGTAGATGAAATGTACTTTTTTATTTGTTACAAGACATTGGGATATTTCATTGTATTTAACTAAAAAAGATCTATGTTTAAGGACTCTTTTTGAATACTTCACTATTTCTTTTTTAGAACCTGTGGAAGCGGAAGGTGATCACCCGATAATGGTAAAAATAATAGGTCTTTGCGTGACTTTTGAATACTGCCAGCAAAAATGCATTGAGCATCACTTCACTAAAGGTGCAAAGTGTTTCAAGATAGATCCAGATGAGACTGACATATCATGTGGATGTATTTTATAATTTCATATATTGCTTAAAAAAAAGATATTAAGTGTTAAAATTATATTAAGTAAAATTGTGGTAGAAAATATAAAAAATAAAAATAATATCTCTTTTTTTTGTTGGCGTCAATAAAAATAATATCTAACGATAACTTTACTGATGCAATTGCTTTACAAATAAATAAATAAAACATTTGGATGAAATTAGCCAATGTCCCAGTTTGTAATATAATCTAAAAATCAAACCGCTATACGAAATTATTTGCATCAAATCAATTAAAATTGAGAGAACTTTACAATTGCAGTCGTTCTTGGTAATCCCATTTTTCAAATAAATAATACTATTTATTCTTTAGCTCTTGTATACGACCAAAATATATAGTATGACGGTTTGTGTCACATGAGAATTTAATTATACATATTGCATGTGTTAAATGTTAATCTAAGTGACTTAAAATCATTTTGAACTTTTTAGGGTCCAAATTAAAATAAGCATATTAAATGGTACAATACAATAGATTTTAGAAGATTTTTTTTTCTATTAGGATTGTATCAGACCTATATACAATACAATCAACCTTTTCAGCCACACCTTGCTCCTCTGCCTTCTCTGGCGTTGATCTATGTCGCAACTTTCCATATCTCTCAGCTGATGGACTGGGCCATCTTCATGTCTCCAACCAAGTCCAGTAAGAAAATTATATCCTAGTTGCAGCCCATTATTGGACAGTTATGGGTTTAATAATTTCAGCCCAACAAATGTGCTTATTATGTTTGTATCTGAGCGTCATTGCTGCTCCAATTTCAATAATTCCTTCTCCATGGAGCGATTGACTACCCTTTCCTCTTCAGATTTATCCCTTTAATATTTCTCTTATTGAGAGGTGAATTTTTTCTAGACTTTGCTACAAAATTTTTAGATGATATCTTTATTGTTTTGCATTCATGTGTGAAGGTCTACACCGGACCGAAAGATATATCGATGCAACAGATCTCATTCCGGTGAAAATCGAGATTTTACATTATGTTTTAAAGTTATATGTTAAAATGACTATCTTCAAATCGTTTGAAAAAGTTGGATTGAAGTTTGTTTTTCTTTAGATAGAGCTCATTTTTGGTCACTACGAACAATTCCTCTCTTCCACGTTATCAAACTTCACTTGTAATCGGCTAATTATGAATGGAAGTTTAACAAAATAAAATTGAATGTAATATAAATCGGTACAATGTCCGTTAATCTTTAATCAAATATAATTCTATTCAAAAACTTAATAAGTTTTTATTTTCCATTTGAATTTTTTGGTTCGAACCGGATTCGATTATACAAATAAATAATTAAGTTAAAAATCATTAACATAAAAAAAAAACATATAGTTAAAAATTAAAAAATCCCGACTTGTAGTAAACCCTAGTTTCTTCTTTCTTCCCCTCCCCCAAATTTTAATTTTTACCAATTTAGGTTTCTCGAACAATCATCGATTTATACGGACACTCGATGTATTAGTCACTGATGTATCAGTGAGTCTTTAGTTCTTCCTTTCACCGAACATTTTGTAAGTTTGGAAAAGTTTTGAGATTTGTTAATTCATTTTCTCGAATTTTATCAGATAGCTTGCTGGAACCGTTTCAAGCATTTGGCAATCGCATTGTGTTGTCATGTATTCTCTGATTCACCATGGAAGAAGGTTCGTCGAGTTGCAGAAATGTCATAACTTTAGAGTTTCAGTGCAAAATGGATTTGCTTTTTCCAATTCATTCTCCTCTGCTACCGTTACTGATGTGAGACTTAGAGTTAGTAGAAAAGGGAAGAACTTTACAGTCTCTTACCTCGTTGATTCATTGGGTTTAGCTAAAAAGCTCGCACAATCGATTTCAAGAAAAGTTAGCTTCGAGGACAAGTGTAATCCTGATTCAGTTCTGAGTCTTTTTAGAAGTTATGGATTCACAGATTCTCAGATCTCTAGTATCATTTCAGATTATCCACTATTGCTTATAGCAGATGCGGAGAAAGTCGTTGGTCCCAAGCTTCAGTTTTTACAGTCCAGAGGAGCTTCAAGGTCTCAGCTCACTGAGACTGTTTCAAAAGTTCCTAAAATCTTGGGAATGAAAGGGGACAAAACTGTAAGCAGATACTATGATTTCGTCAAGGAGATTATAGAAGCCGATAAGAGTTCCGAGTTCCAAAAGTTGAGTCTTTCTTTGCCACAGGGTAGTAAGCAGGAGAATAAAATCAGAAATATATCGGTTTTGAGAGATTTGCGCGTGCCTCAGAGGTTGTTATTCTCCTTGCTTATCTCAGAGCACCATGTCTGTTGTGGAAAAGAGAAATTTGAAGAATCACTCAAGAAGGTTGTTGAGATGGGTTTTGATCCAACCACTTCAAAGTTTGTCGAAGCTCTGCGCATTGTTTATGGATTGAGTGACAAAAGACTAGAAGAAAACTTTAAAGTCTATAAAAGGTTAGGCTTAACTGTAAATGATGTATGGGAACTTTTCAAGAAGTGCCCTGCCTTTCTAGCATACTCAGAGAATAGAATAGTTCAGACATTTGAAACCCTGAAGAGGTGTGGTTTGCTAGAAGATGAGGTCTTGTTAGTGTTCAAGAAGAATCCATTATGCTTACGTGCTTCAGAGCAGAAGATAATGAACTCCATTGAAACATTTCTAGGCCTAGGATTCAGTAGAGATGAGGTCATGATGATGATCAAGTGCCTTCCTCAGTGCATTGCATATTCTGAAGAGATGGTGAAGGAGAAGACTAAGTTTGTGGTGAAGAAGATGAATTGGCCACTAAAGGCCATGACGTTGTTCCCACAGGTACTTGGATACAGCATGGAGAAGAGGATTGTACCAAGATGTAATGTAATCAAAGCTCTCATGTCAAAAGGATTGCTCGGAAGTGAACTCCCTCCAATGTCATCAGTCTTGGCATGTACTGATCAGACCTTCTTAAACAGGTATGTCTTGAAGCATGATGATAAGCTGGTTCTTAAGTTGATGGCTATCTACACCAAAGATCGTGTCTCATAGCATAGAAGGAAACGTTAATGAAGATAGTGTCCTGTATCAGTTTTAAACTTTTGTAATCTCAATTTGATCCAAAGCTAAACCATTTCTTTTTATATGCCATCCAACTTTGAAGATAACTTTAAACTGTAGTTCTGAATCTATTTTCCGATATATTAATGAGGTTAGAGTAGTCTTCGAAACAGCAATGCAGCCAAAAAGCTGAAGAAACAAGAGTTCTTCATACTGATTCTTAGCAAAGGCTATCAACGAAGATAAGCAAAATGCAATTTACCTTCTTGATTCTGAGCAAGAACAAGTAAAACGGTGAAAACCCCGAGCAGATGCACACAAGTGTGTTGAACGTTTCAGAGTCAGTAGTGGAAGTGCGTTTCAACAATTCCATCAACTAAATTCATTGCTTTAGTATTTTCCAGAATCCGTGGAGCAGAGTGCTTTTAAGTGACAATGTTAGGCCATTTTGTGATCTTTCAACAAAGCAGAGCCTTTTTGTTTTCGCCTGATTTGGTTGTCAACAAGCGGTGATGTGTAAGCCGGTTAGCCCCTAGAGGATGAATACTGGGCTCAGAGAGCAACGACGAAGAAGTAGAAAACCGGTTTGGAAAAATCTGATAACCGGTTCAACTGGATTGGTACTATTTTTTTCTTTTGTAGACTATTTTTTTTTGTTCTCTTCAAATCAAAAACAGCTAAATAACATTTATTTCTGCAAACACTAAAAAAAATCTAAAATAATCCAAATCATACCAAACATATGAGGCAATGACAGTTCGATTCAATATTTTCTAACTGGTAAATCGTTTTATTCTTTTGTCAGATACAATTCGGTTTGAACAAAAATCAGGATTTTTGCGCCTAACCCCTAAAATTCCTCTCTTTTTTTCATTGCCTCCCCCAATTTTAAGCTCTTTGCGATTTTGAATTTCGTGAGTGAATGAAGAGAGAAGCAGATTTCTTGAATAGTCGATCTTTGCCTGCAATGGATTTAGAAGTAAGTTTGGAATTTTGAGATTTCTTTTCTTGAATTGAATCAGAAAGTAGAGATTCTGTGATGTATTCTCTGATACTCTATGGAAGAAGGTTCGTCGAGTTGCAGAAATGTCATAACTTGAGAGTTTCAGTGCAAAATGTATCTTCTTTTTCCAATTCCTTCTCTTCTGCTAGTACTGCTGATTTGAGCCTTAGAGATGGGCGAAAAGGTAACAACTTTACTGTCTCTTACCTCGTTGATTCATTGGGTTTAACTACAAAGCTCGCTGATTCAATCTTAAGTAAGGTCAGCGTTGAAGACAAGGTCAATCCTGATTCTGTTCTCAAACTTTTGAGAAGTCATGGGTTCACTGATTCTCAGATCTCCAACATCATTACAGATTATCCACGATTGCTTATAACAGATGTTGAGAAATCACTTGGTCCCAAGCTTCAATATCTGCAGTCCAGAGGAGCTTCAAGCTCTGAGCTCACTCAGATTGTTTGTACAGTTCCTGAAATATTAGAAAAGAAAGGGGAGCAAACTATAAGCAGATATTATGATTTCATCAAAGATCTTATAGAAGCTGATAAGAGTTGTGGAAATTCATGTCATTCTTTGGCACAAGGAAGTAGGCAGGAGAATAAAATCAGAAATGTTTTGGTTTTGAGAGAATTGGGTGTGCCTCATAAGTTTTTATTCTCTTTGCTCATCTCTGAGGAAGGATTTGTCTGTGGAAAAGAAAAATTTGATGAATCTCTCAAGAAGGTTGTTGAGATGGGTTTTGATCCAACGTCCTCAAAGTTTGTCTTAGCTCTATGCATTATTTACGGATGGACAGACAAAGCAATAGAAGAAAAAGTCAATGCCTATTAAAGATTAGGCTTCAATGTGGAAGATGTATGGGCAGTGTTCAAGAAGTGGCCAAACTTTTTGAAAAATTCGGAGAAGAAGATAGAGAACTCCATTGAAACATTTCTAGCTCTAGGTTTCAGCAGGGATGAGTTTGTAATGATGGTCAAGTGTTATCCTCAGTGTATTGGATTATCTGCAGAGTCGGTGAAGAAGAAGACCGAGTTTTTGGTGAAGAAGATGAATTGGCCACTAAAGGCTGTGGCTATGTTCCCTCCAGTACTTGGATACAGCATGGAGAAGAGGGTTGTACCAAGGTGTAACGTTATCAAAGCTCTCATGTCAAAAGGATTGCTCGGAAGTGAACTCCCTCCAATGTCGTCTGTCTTGGCATGTACTGATCAGACCTTCTTAAACAGGTATGTCTTGAAGCATGATGATAAGCCTGTGCTTAAGTTGATGGCTATCTACACCAAAGATCGTGTCTCATATCAGTTTTAGACTTTTGTAATCTCAATTTGATCCGGATCCAAACCGTTTCTTTCTATATGCAATCCAACTTTGACAATGTTTTGAAACCGTTACTTTGGTTGAGATGATAAAGCAAAAGAGCTTTTGGAGACATGTCTGTGTTCGTTGAGAATTGCAGTAGAGAACCGGTTAGGAAAAATTAGATAACCGGTTGAATTGGATTGGAACAATTCCAATATTCTTTGTTTCTTTTTTTTACAGACTTTTTTTGTTCTCTTCAAATCAAATCTGCTAAATAAAATTTATTTTTGCCGACACCAAAATGTCTAAGAGAAAAGTGAACACTCTAATTATTAAATTAGGTCACTGGTAAAACTGGTTCAGTGAATTTCCTCCAAATCAAACCAAACCGATGAAGCAATGACAGTTTCAATTCAGGCATAAACAAAAAATCAGGACTTTTGCGCCTAAACCCGTAAAAAATCCTTTGTTTTTTTCCATTGTCTTTCCCAATTTGAGTTCTTTGCGATTTCGGAAGAGAAGCGGATTCTTAAATTTTCGATCTTTACTTGCAATGGATCTACAAGCAAGTTTGGAATTCTGATATTTCGTTTCTTTAATTGAATCAAAAAGTAGAGAGAGGTTCTGTGCGTCCTCTAGTCATGAATTCTCTTGCTCTCCATTTAAAAAGGTTGGTCAAGTTGCAGATATGGCGTCATTTGAGTGTTTCAGTGCAAAATGCTTCTGCTTTTTCAAATTCCTACTCCTCTGCTAGTGCTGCTGATGTGAGCTCAAGAGATGGTCGAAAAGGTAACAACTTTACAGTCTCTTACCTCGTTGATTCATTGGGTTTAACTAAAAAGCTCGCACAATCGATTTCAAGAAAAGTTAGCTTCGAGGACAAGTGCAATCCTGATTCAGTTCTGAGTCTTTTGAAAAGTCATGGGTTCACAGATTCTCAGATCTCTAGCATCATTACAAATTATCCACAACTGTTTATAGTAGATGCTAAGAAATCACTTGGTCCCAAGCTTCAGTTTTTGCTGTCCAGAGGAGCTTCAAGCTCTGAACTCACTCAGATTGTTTCTACAGTTCCTAAAATCTTGGCAAAGAAAGAGGGAAAATCTATAAGCAGATACTATGATGTCGTCAAAGAGATTATAGAAGCTGATAAGAGTTCCAAATACAAAAAGTTACGTCATTCTTTGCCACAGTGTAAGCAGGAGAATATAATCAGAAATGTTTTGGTTTTGAGAGAACTGGGTGTGCCTCAGAAGTTGTTGTTCCCCTTGCTTATATCTGATCGCCAACCTGTATGTGGAAAAGAAAGATTTGAAGAATCCCTCAAGAAGGTTGTTGAGATGGGTTTTGATCCTACCACTTCAAAGTTTGTCCAAGCTCTCCATGTCTTTTACCAAATGAGCGACAAAACAATAGAAGAAAAAATCAATGTCTATAAGAGATTAGGCTTCAATGTGGATGATCTATGGGCAATGTTCAAGAAGTGGCCAAGATTTCTGAATAACTCGGAAAAGAAGATAGAGAACTCCATTGAAATATTTCTAGGCGTAGGATTCAGTAGAGATGAGTTCACCACATTGGTCAAGCGCTTTCCTCTGTGTCTTAATTTATCTGCAGAGATGGTGAAGAAGAAGACTGAGTTTGTGGTGAAGAAGATGAATTGGCCACTAAAGGCTGTTGTTTCAAACCCTGTGGTACTTGGATACAGCCTGGAGAAGAGGACTGTCCCAAGGTGTCATGTAATCAAAGCTCTCATGTCCAAGAGATTAATTGGATTTAAAGTCCCTCTGATGTCTTCTGTCTTGGGATGTACTGATCAGGTGTTTCTAAATAAGTTTGTGATGAAGCACCAAGACAAGCAGCTGGTGTCTGAGCTGATGGCTATCTTCACCAGAGATCATAAGGCTTGTGCAGGATATTTATGAATATATCCACAAAAACCTCAGTTTTAGACTTTTGTAATCTCAATTTGATCCGGATCTCTTTCTTGATGCAATCTGACTTTGAAAATAACTTAAAATGGTATTTTTGAATCTCTTTTTCCGATATATTACTCTCAGGTTTGTTGTAGTCTAGAAACAACAATGCAGCCAAATAGCTGAAGCAGACATGTGAAGCGATATCTTATTTTTCTAAATCATTTATTTCCTAAAATTTGAGTTACCTTGTTCGTCTGGGAGCTATGTGTGAACATTTGTAAAGTTTCTTGTATTCTGTTTGATGAACATATTATCCTTTCTTGATATATAATGAGTTTAGTTTCTGTAATCACATATCCTGTTTCGGCAATGTGTGTTTCTTTTTGTGAACTATTCTTTTGTACCTCACAGTTGTGTACGATAATAATTGGTTGAGGTTCAGAAGAATTTTGCTGGTCAGAGGAAGACACTCTGATGTCCATAAGGAGAACCATTTAAACTATGAGCCTATGCGTGCTAAGGTCAGTGCATAGATTCTGAAATTTGGTTCAGATGCTCTTTCAATCCTTCGAGTAACTGCAGAGTAACTGCATGGATCATCAGAAGATGGAAGCAACATAAGGCAGCTCCCATGTGAACAGTCAAGATTCTAATGGATGCTAACATGATACCATAAGTTTTATGTTTTTGTTCCCTTGGTGTTGTAAGTAGCAGCCGTGACCGATTTCTCCCACGGTCTTCATAATTCATAATTTGCAAATTTGAGGATCATTCTATTGGTAAAGTGAGGAAATTTTCAGGAAAAGCTACAACGGGTAAATGCTGAAACATGATCCTTCTTAAGGCTGAAATCGAATATGACTTTAGTGGTCTGTTTACATTTATAGGTTTCTCAAACGTATGTCAAGAAAATCGCTAGAAAGGTCTATATTTTTCATTCATGGATTAGAATCCTTACAAATCAATGTTTTAAACTTTCACTTGTAATACTTTTACTTTGTTTAAGGTTTTTCTAGGTCCACCATATACTTCAGAATACGATGTCCATTGTTAAACAAGCTTACAGCTAAAAAAGAAAGCTTATCTTACTACAAACTTGTGCTATATTACTCTAAATCTTTCGATTTTACTACATACTAACTAAACTTTTGCATCTTAAACATGTTTTCATTATCTAGAGATTGAATAAATTGTAAATATTTTAAAAATACAATTAATTGTATTGTACTAATTGTTTAAAAGCTAGTTTATTAGTTACCAGCTTCCATAAATATTATTTAACTTTAAATTTCGAAATTTTGATTTAACGAGGGTTTTGGCGTAAACCCTAAAGATCTCATTTTTATTTTGCCTCCACCAAATTTGGATCTTTGCGATTTTTTCTGAATACTGAAGCTTCCTTTTCCCGAATTTTCTGCCTTGTAATGTATTATCTGATTCTCCATGGAAAAAGGTTAGTCGAGCTGTAGAAGTATCGTCCCCAAGTTTTGATCTTTGCGATTTTGGGTTCGGACACTTCTGCTAGTGAAGAGTCTATGAGTATATGAGTCAGTGATCGATGAGCTAATTAATCGTTCGTAAGTTCAGCACGATTTGTCTTCTTGAATCGAAACTTTTAGTTGGGTAGAATCGGTTCTACACTGTGGTATTTTTTGGTTCTGTTCTTCCTCTCTTCTGCTTCTTTCGGTAATCGCATTGTCTTTGTCATGTATTCTCTGATACTCCATGGAAAAAGGTTGGGCGAGTTGCAGAAATGGCGTCATTTGAGCTATGTTGTGCAAAATGGATCTGCTTTTTCTAATTCCTACTCCTCTGCTAGTGCTGCTGATGTGAGCCCTAGAGATTGTCAAAAAGGGAAGAACTTTACAGTCTCTTACCTCATTGATTCACTTGGTTTAGCTAAAAAGCTCTCAGAATCGATCTCAAGGAAAATCAGTTTGGTGGACAAGGGCAATCCTGATTCTGTTTTGAGTCTGCTTAGAAGTTATGGGTTCACAGATTCTCAAATCTCCAGCATCATTAGGACTGATCCACAATTGCTTATAACAGATGCTGAGGAATCACTTCGTCCCAAGCTTCAGTTTTTGCAGTCCAGAGGAGCTTCAAGCTCTGAGCTCACAGAGATTGTTTCTACAGTTCCTGAAATCTTGGGAAAGAAAGAAGGCAAAACTATAAGCAGGTACTATGATTCCATCAAAGATATTATAGAAGCGGATAAGAGTTGTATGTATGAAAATTTATGTCAATCTTTGCCAGAGGGTAGTAAGCAGGGAAATAAAATCAGGAATGTTTCGGTTCTGAGAGAATTGGGTGTGCCTCAAAGGTTGTTATTCTCCTTGCTTATCTCTGATGGCCAGCCTGTATGTGGAAAAGAAAGATTTGAAGAATCCCTCAAGAAGGTTGTTGAGATGGGTTTTGATCCAACCACCTCAAAGTTTGTCCAAGCTCTAAAGGTTTTTTACAGAACCAACGACAAAACAATAGAAGAAAAAATCAATGTCTGTAAAAGGCTAGGCTTTGCTGTGGGCGATGTATGGGCTATGTTCAAGAAGTGTCCAATGTTTCTGAATAACTCGGAGAAGAAGATATGTCAGAGATTTGAAACCCTAAAGAAGTGTGGACTACTCGAAGATGAGGTCCTCTCAGTGTTCAAGAAGTTTCCGCAATGCATTGCTGTTTCGGAGAAGAAGATAGCCAACTCCATTGAAACATTTATAGGCCTAGGATTCAGCAGAGATGAGTCTGCAATGTTTGCCAAGCGCTTTCCTCAGTGTTTTATTTTATCTGCAGAGACGCTGAAGAAGAAGACTGAGTTTGTGGTGAAGAAGATGAATTGGCCACTAAAGGCTGTTGTTTCAAACCCTGCGGTACTTGGATACAGCCTGGAGAAGAGGACTGTCCCAAGGTGTAATGTAATTAAAGCTCTCATGTCCAAAGGATTGATTAAAAGAAAACTCCCTCCAATGTCGTCTGTTTTGGTATGTACCGATGAGGCGTTCTTAGACAGGTATGTGAGGAACCATGATGACAAGGAGTTAGGGATTGAGTTGATGGCTATTTTCACCAGAGGTCGTGCTTCATAGATCAGAAGCCTTGTCAAGGATTTTGCTTTTGTTTATGAATATCTGAAACCTTGATTTTAAGACTTCAAAAGTAATCCGACTTGGAAAATTAACTTGAAATGTAATTTTGAATCTCTTTTCTGATATATTATTAAGGTTAGTAGCCTAGAAACAGCTCTGCAGCCAAATTGTAGGCATGTGAATCCAAACTAAATATTTGTTGATTTTTATCCTCAATTGGATTATCCGGTATCATATCACCTAGCATTCAAAATCTAACCGAGCTTCTAGTGCTGTGCTGTAAGTATTTAGCCTCTCCTATGTTGACTAAAGTTAAAAAGTTTTGACATCTTATTTTTTTCTGCAATCCCTAGAGACTTGTCAAATAACCAGTTGACCGGAGGAGTGCCAGGATTTTTATGCAACATGGTGTCGTTGTTGTTCATGTAAGTCACTCAAGAAATAAACCAAATATGTATACACCAATCTTTTTCTCCAGATTCTACTAATCTTGACAGAATTCTTGTCTTATTGTCTTCGATAACAGAGACTTGAGCAATAATAAATTAAGTGGTCCAATTCTACAAGCTCTTCTTGATAGCCAAATGGCAGGACTGGTTTTAAAGTAAAGTTTTATCGTGAATTTTCCTACTGATTCTTATCCAACTACTTTTTGTGTTGTAAGTAACTGTATAATTGCTCGTCTTAGAGGGTTCATGGAAACACAGAACTTTATGAGTTTATTTCACACAGCAAAAAGATTTTCCCTGTAGTAGCAGTTGTTGCATCAGTTGCTTCCATCGCCATTATCTTGGTTATGCTTGTTGCCATTTTCATTGGCCTACGAAGAAAGCGGATATTGGCAGCAAACTCATCAATCTAGAGACTTGATTAAGTGCCATTAAAATTATGAGTTAATTCATAGAATGTGTTGAATTCTTGCTTGCAGCTCTACGCCGATCAATCGACAGTTGTTGTCGGAACTCCTGGATTTCTCGATCCTGAGCAGGCCGCATTGTTAGCTTCATATCATATTTACTTCCAACGCTTTTTATCTGCCTTCTTTAGTATTCACAAAACTTCAACAAACTTTTTTTTTGCAGATATTACCAAACACAGCGGTTGTCCGAGCAGAGTGATGTCTACAGTTTCGGGATTGTATCATTAGAAATCATCACAAACCAACTCGTGATTGATCAAAACCCGTGAAAGGTTCACATAGCAGAATGGGTAAGGTTTGTTCTCTCCACAAGGGATATCGAAAGTATAATGGATCCAAACCTTAAAGGGAACTATGACTCTAGCTCTGCCTGGAAAGTTCTTGAATTAGCAATGTTGTGTTCGAAACTTTCTTTAGCAGAAAGATCAAACATGGCTCAAGTTGTTCATGAACTATTATGAGTGTCTATTGTACGAGAATTCAAGAAGAGAAATGAGTCAAGATGTGAGTTCAAAGACTTCCAATGAAGTGAGCACAAGCACCGAATTGGGTCTTATAGCACGTTAGAGCAGGAGGGATCACAAAGCTTGTCAAAGATTTTACCTTTATTATGTGTGAATCTCGGAAAGCCCAATTTCTAGACTTCTATCAAAAGATTGGTAATTTATGCTCTTGTGGTGAATTTTTAACTAATAAAACTTTGTATTTATTTCTAAATCTAATCTTGTACTAATTCTTAATTTTGTTTTAATGAAGCATCATTAACAAAACCAGGATTTTGCGACTAAGCCCTAAAAATCGTTTTCTCTCCCTTCCCCCGTCCCAATTTTAGTTCTTTGTGATTCTTGAATAGTCAGACCACCGTTGGATCTTCGCCGGCACTATATCACTGCAAGTTTTGAATTTTGAGATTCATCGTCGGAGCTTGGGCTATCCATTTTCTCGAATTGATTCAGATAGATCGCTTCAACACTCTGTGGTAATCGCATTACCTTGTCCCCCTCATGTATTCTTTGATTTTTCATGGGAGAAGGCTAGTCCAGTTGCAGAAATTGCGTCATTTGAGTGTTTCAGTGCAAAATGCTTCTGCTTTTTCAAATTCCTACTCCTCTGCTAGTGCTGCTGATGTGAGCTCAAGAGATGGTCGAAAAGGTAACAACTTTACAGTCTCTTACCTCATTGATTCACTGGGTTTAACTAAAAAGCTCGCACAATCGATTTCAAGAAAACTTAGCTTCGAGGACAAGTGCAATCCTGATTCAGTTCTGAGTCTTTTTAGAAGTTATGGATTCACAGATTCTCAGATCTCTAGTATCATTACAGATTATCCACTATTGCTTATAGCAGATGCTGAGAAAGTTGTTGGTCCCAAGCTTCAGTTTTTACAGTCCAGAGGAGCTTCAAGCTATGAGCTCACAGAAGTTGTCTCTACAGTTCCTGAAATCTTGGGAAAGAAAGAGGGAAAATCTATAAGCAGATACTATGATTTCATCAAAGAGATTATAGAAGCGGATAAGAGTTCCAATTTTGAAAACGTATGTCAATCTTTGCCAGAGGGTAGTAAGCAGGAGAATAAAATCAGAAATGTTTTGGTTTTGAGAGAATTGGGTGTACCTCAGAAGTATTTATTCTCCTTGCTCATCACTGATGCCCAACCTGTCTCTGGAAAAGAAAAATTTGAAGAATCCCTCAAGAAGGTTCTTGAGATGGGTTTTGATCCAACCACCTTAAAGTTTGTCCAAGCTCTTAAAGTTGTTTACGGATACAGCGACAAATCAATAGAAGAAAAAATCAATGTCTACAAAAGATTAGGCTTGGCTGTAGGAGATGTATGGGCTATGTTCAAGAAGTGTCCAATGTTTCTGAATAACTCGGAGAAGAAGATAACTCAGAAGTTTGAAACCCTGAAGAAGTGTGGACTACTCGAAGATGAGGTCCTCTCAGTGTTCCAGAGGTTTCCGCAATGCATTGCTGTTTCGGAGAAGAAGATAGCCATCTCCATTGAAACATTTATAGGCCTAGGATTCAGCAGAGATGAGTTTGTAATGATGACCAAGCGCTTTCCTCAGTGTTTTATTTTATCTGCAGAGACGGTGAAGAAAAAGACTGAGTTTGTGGTGAAGAAGATGAATTGGCCACTAAAGGCTGTTGTTTCAAACCCTGCGGTACTTGGATACAGCCTGGAGAAGAGGACTGTCCCAAGGTGTAATGTAATTAAAGCTCTCATGTCCAAAGGATTGATTAAAAGAATACTCCCTTCAATGTCGTATGTTTTGGTATGCACTGATGAGGCGTTCTTAGACAGGTATGTGAGGAACCATGATGACAAGGAGTTGGGGACTGAGTTGATGGCTATTTTCACCAGAGGTCGTGCTTCATAGATCAGAAGCCTTGTCAAGGATTTTGCTTTTGTTTATGAATATCTGAAACCTTGATTTTAAGACTTCAAAAGTAATCCGACTTGGAAAACTAACTTGAAATGTAACTTTGAATCTCTTTTCTGATATATTATTAAGGTTAAATGCCAAATCGTAGGCCTGTGAATCCAAACTATATATATCTTATGTTATTTTCTAAATTATTTATCTTCTGAATTTTGGTGACCTTGTTCGTCTTGACTCTTGAAGTTTAAACCTACCTAAGACGTATAAGAGACTGTTAAGATTCTGTTTCTTGATCTCTTCTCTTTTCAAAAACCCTATGAATTGTACTGTAATTTTGATCATGTACATTCTGATTTCAATATGTGATTCAGTATCATGTATCCGATCATGGTTTTTTGAAATGCAGATATGGATTGGAATGATGCAATGCAGCTCTTTTGTTCTTGGATTGGTCATGTAAGCCTTTTCCAGTCTTCCTTGAGAGACTTAAAAATCACTAAATTCTTTTAAATTTTTACGATTCGAGCCAAAATCCTCATATGATACTTTAAATTCTTGTTACGTAGAGATACTTTTTTTAAATGATTACTTCGTCTCCGTTATAAGTTCTTGGATCATAGGATTCATCTGATTTGTGGTTAGTTTCTATCTAATTGGTAAATTTGGTCTTTACTTGATGTCGTGTTTCATACATATTCTTGTGGGCTTATGTTACATTGTCTCTGATATCAGTGAGAAACTTGAAAGCTATCTCAAATCATTAGGACACATAAATCATTGTCATCCAATTATGGTCGTAAAATCCGGAATCTAGCTATTGTAATAGAAACCGAAGAAGCTTGAGACCTTTGAAAGGTTGTTGAGGCTCAGTAAGTTAGTATAGACACTCTAGTTTATTTCCTTGGGATACCATTTAAGCTTCAACGTTAATAGAGATACGAAGTTAGAGTATCTTTCTTCTAATCGCCTTTCAGTTTCTTTGTATACTTATTGGCTTGGAGGCTTTATGAAAGAACTTGCTTTGATAGGAAGATGCCGAATTCAACATCATTTGTTTGTTCTTGATAGGAACTTACTTGAGGGCGAATCTGTTGGCTCAACTTTTTTTTCTTTTGGTTTGTGATTCTCATATCTTTTTCAGTGATGAATCCAGAAAAGCATGAGAGAGAGCTATTTATACAGAGCAGTCACCATTGTTGCATACTTGCTTTAATTATCTTGGCTCATATTTCATAACTTGTATTTATTTCTAAAGATTAACGTCAATACTTAAGGATTTTGATTTTATTTATTTATTTCAAAATCAGGGTTTTGCAACCAATCCCTAAAAATCGTTTTTTTTCCTTCTCTTCCCCCCCTCCCAATTTTGGTTGTTTGTGATTTTGGATTAAAGTAGATTCTTGAATAGTCGACCATCCCCTTCGATCTTTTCCGGTACTCAATCACCGGGTCACTGCAAATTTTGGATTTTGAGTTTCATCGTCGGAGCTTGAGCTATCCGTTTTCTCGAATTGATTCAGATATATCGATTCAACACCCTCCGGTAATCGCATTGCCTTGTCCCGTCATGTATTCTTTGATTCTTCATCGAAGAAGGTTGACCCAGTTGCAGAAATGGCGTCATTTGATTGTTTCAGTACAAAATGTTACTGCTTTTTCCAGTTCGTTCTCCTCTGCTAGTGCTGCTGATGTGAGCCTCAGAGATGTCGAAAAGGGAACAACTTTACAGTCTCATACCTCATTGATTCACTTGGTTTAAATACAAAACTCGCTGAATCAATCTCAAGAAAAGTTTGCTTTGAGGACAGAGTCAATCCTGACTCCGTTCTGAGTCTTTTTAGAAGTTATGGATTCACAGATTCTCAGATCTCCACCATCATCACGGATTATCCACTATTACTTAGAGCAGATGCTGAGAAATCGCTTGGTCTCAAGTTTAAGTTTTTACAGTCAAGAGGAGCTTCAAGCTCTGAGCTCACTGAGATTGTTTCTACAGTTCCTAAAATCTTGGCAAAGAAAGAAGGAAAATCTATAAGCAGTTACTATGATTTCGTCAAAGAGAGTATAGAAGCCGATAAGAGTTCCAAGTTCCAAAAGTTGTGTCATTCTTTGCCCGAAGGTAGTAAGCAAGAGAATAAAATCAGAAATGTTTTGGTTTTGAGAGAATTGGGTGTGCCTCGGAAGTTTTTATTCTCCTTGCTCTTCTCTGATGCCCAACCTGTCCATGGAAAAGAGAGATTTGAAGAATCACTCAAGAAGGTTGTTGAGATGGGTTTTGATCCCACCTCATTACAGTTTGTTGAAGCTCTGCGCATTATTCAAGGATTGAGCGATAAAGCAATAGAAGAAAAAGTCAATGCCTATAAAAGATTAGGCTTTGCTGTGGGAGATGTATGGTCAGTGTTCAAGAAGTGGCCAAGCTTTCTAAGACATTCGGAGAAGAAGATAGAGAACTCCATTGAATCATTTCTAGGCCTAGGATTCACCAGAGATGAGTCTGCGATGATGATCAAGCATTTTCCTCAGTGTGTCGGATATTCTGTAGAGTCGGTGAAGAAGAAGACTGAGTTTGTGGTGAAGAAGATGAATTGGCCACTAAAGGCTGTTGTTTCGCACCCACAGGTACTTGGATACAGCCTGGAGAAGAGGACTGCCCCAAGGTGTAACGTTATCAAAGCTCTCATGTCCATAGGGTTGCTCGGAACTGAACTCCCTCCATTATCTGTTTTGTCGATGACTGATCAGGATTTCTTACAGAGGTATATGAGGAAACACAATGACAAGCAGCTTGTGACTGAGTTGATGGCTATATTCAATCAAGGCACACACTACTCATAACAGAGTCAAGGATTGTATAATCCTTCTGATGGTTTTAGATTCATTAGTGAATCTTTCTGATGCCTGACAGTGGGAAGCAGAAGAAGAGCTTTTGTTTATCAACCCATTTCTATATGCAATCCAACTTGGAATCAATATTAACGTAAAAACTGTAATTTAGACTCTCTTTTACAATATAACACTCTCAGGTTTGTAGCCTAAGAACCAGTAATGAATATTTACAATCTCTGGATGCACCAATGAATCAAAAAGCTTTTGCTTGTGGTCATGTTAGCCTCTTTCATTCCGTAGTTATTGTTTGATCTTTGGTTTCTTGAGAGTCTTTGGTTCGTAGATTGGTCATGTAAGCCTCTAATGACTCTTAAAGTCTTGCGTTTCCAAGTGATTTTCTTAGTCTCTGTCACATTTCTCTGTCATTCTTGTGAGCTTACTAGTACTAACCCCTCAGGCAACATTATTAGTACTTTCCGCCTCAAACAAATGCTGCAGCTGCAGGATCATGAACTTTGGTATAAGTTGTAGACCGTAAACAGAGAAACATGTTAATGATCATTTTTGAATCTTTTAGATATTCATGGAATCACACAGATATTATCCATTTTTAGGTAGAAAGGATTCTTCTCGATTCAATCATTTTGTTATCAAAATGAAAAGAAAACCCCACCAAATTATTAGTTAAGAAGATAAGTATGTCTAAATTTAAACTTTTTGATTGGAATGATGCAAGATGCAGCTCCTGAGTCCTTGGATTGGTCATGTACGGATTTAAAGTTTTGGGAATCGAGCCAAAATCCTCTGATGATACTTTAAAATCTTGATACATAGATATTTCTTTGACCAAGTGGTTGCTTCATCCCTGTCATAAGTTCTTGGATCATATGATTCAATCCGATTTGTGGAATGTTTGTTTTTTTCTAAGATTGAGGATCTTGGTCTTCACTTGATGTGGCATTTCAGACACATTCTTATGAGCTTATGGTACATTGTCTCGATCCTCAGATATCAGTGAGGCCCTTAAAACCTAGAGCCATAATAAATCATTGTCATCCAATCGATGTTGGTAAAAATCTTGAATCTTGTACTAGAAGGTCAAAACACTTAACAACTTTTTGAGCTTTTGCTATGGCTAACGTATGTATCTTTTAGTCTATTGACCTGATTTTCACTTTAGTAAAACACACTGAAGTTTAAGAACCAATGATATGATCCTAGAAATCGTTTCAGGTTCAATGCTATTAAAGGTACGCTGAGATAGTGTCATGCTTGTTGAATAGCAAATGAGGCTAAAGCTAGGCAAAAGTAAGAAACGATGTCCTATCGTTTGTGCGCATTGTTAATGGGGCAGAAGTAAGAAACGATGTCGTTTCGTTTGTGCCCATATCATGAAATCAAAGTTGTCCGCCTAAACCCTAAAAATGGATGTTTTTTTTTTTTTTGGTTCATCCCCGCCTCCCACCCCATTTTTGATTCGTTGTGATTTCGTAAAGTGAATGGATTGTTGAATAGTCGACGACCCTTCAATCTTTGTCAGCATTTGATCTACGAGTCACTTGTAACTTTTGGAATTTTGAGATTTATCATTGAAGAATTGAATCATAGAGATCGGTCAAATCGTTTCAACACACTGTGGTCATCGCATTGTCTTTGTCATGTATTCTCTGATACTCCATGGAAAAAGGTTGGGCGAGTTGCAGAAATGGCGTCATTTGAGCTTTGTTGTGCAAAATGGATCTGCTTTTTCCAATTCCTACTCCTCTGCTAGTGCTGCTGATTTGAGCCTTAGAGATGGTCGAAAAGGTAACAACTTTACTGTCTCTTACCTCGTTCATTCACTGGGTTTAGCTACAAAACTCGCAGAATCAATCGCAATGAGAGTCAGCTTTGAGGAAAAGGGCAATCTTGACTCTGTTCTGAATCTTCTTAGAAGTCATGGGTTCACAGATTCTCAGATCTCCACCATCATTACGACTTGTCCACAATTGCTTCTAGCAGATGCAGAGAAATCACTTGGTATTAAGCTTCAGTTTCTGCAGTCTAAAGGAGACTCAAGCTCTGATCTCACTGATATTGTTTCAAAAGTTCCTAAAATCTTAGGGTTGAAAGGGGAAAAATCTATCAGCGCATACTATGACTTCGTCAAAGAGATTATAGAAGCCGATAAGAGTTTCAAGAATGAAAAGTTATGTCATTCTTTGGCAGAGGGAAGTAAGCAGGAGAATAAAATCAGAAATGTTTTAGTTTTGAGAGAATTAGGAATGCCTCAGAAGTTGTTGTTCCCCTTGCTCATCTCTGATAGAGGACTTGTCTATGGAAAAGAAAAATTTGCAGAATCCCTCAAAAAGGTTGTTGAGATGGGTTTTGATCCTACCTCCTCAAAGTTTGTCGAAGCTCTGCGCGTTATCCAAGGATTGAGTGACAAATCGATAGAAGAAAAAATCAATGTGTATAAAAGGTTAGGCTTGGCTGTAGGAGACGTATGGGCATTGTTCACGAAATGGCCAAACTTTCTGAAATACTCGGAGAAGAAGATAACCCAGAAGTTTGAAACCCTAAAGAAGTTTGGACTACTCGAAGACCAAGTCTTGTCAGTGTTCAAGAAGTATCCGCAATGCATTGGTTCATCAGAGCATAAGACATTGAACTCCATTGAAACATTTCTAGGCCTAGGATTCAGCAGAGATGAGCTTGCAATGATGGTCATGCACTATCCTCAGTGCATTGGATATCCTGCAGAGTTGGTGAAGAAGAAGACTGAGTTTGTGGTGAAGAAGATGAATTGGCCACTAAAAGCCATGACTTTGTTCCCTCAGGTACTTTCATACAGCATGGAGAAGAGGATTGTACCAAGGTGTAACGTTATCAAAGTTCTCATGGCCAAAGGATTGCTCGGAAATGAACTCCCTCCAATATCTGTTTTTTCAAGGACTGATCAGGTGTTCTTACAGAGGTATGTGAGGAAGCACGATGACAAGGAGCTTGTGGTTGAGTTGATGGCTATCTTCAATAAAGGCACACACCACTCGTAACAGAGTCAAGGATTGTGAAATCCAAAAGCTTTTGCTTGAGTAAAGACTTTTATAATTTCAAAAGCTGTTGATCCAACTCGTTTCCTCCTAATCCGCAATCCTAATGGGACAATAGCTACTTATCAATTTAAATCTCTTTTCTTTTTTTTTTCTACTCCTTTGATCTCTTCAACATCAACAGCAACACAACTATCTACTACATGACCTTTGTGAAATAATAAAGACCGAGAAGTTTTGGATTGTCTGAATGTGAATACCTTTGAATCCTGAAGATGACTAATGCACACTGAATTGAAGAATTTAATTACAAAGCAATCTTCACAATTAGGAGGATGATACTCACTCTTTTTTGTTACTCTAAATTATATAATTTTGTCTCTCGTTGCTAAAGATTATGGTTAAGATCTTTGTCATGTGCTTGCTTTGCTCTGTTTTGGAAATAAAAACAGAGCATTACGAAATTTTCGATTTTCCTAATTTCGATGCAAAAATCTTTCCTTTTTCTTATAGTAAAATAAAAATCAAAAGGGAGTAAGGAACACGTAACCTAACACTACCGTACTGTACTAGGAATAAGAAACACCTAACCTAACTAACGTATTTGACTATATATATACAAAAGAGTGGGCAAGCGTGAAAGTCAGAAAAACCTACCTTCAATTACAACCTTTGACGTTGAAATTTGAAACAATGACGATGATGTCCGATCTTCCGCAGGATTTGGTAGAGGAGATACTCTCTAGGGTTCCTATAACATGTTTGAGAGCGGTGAGATCCACTTGCAAACGATGGAACGGTTTATCCAAAGATGCGAGCTTTAGAAAGAAGCATTGTGGTAAAGCAGCTAAAGATTTTCTGGTGATCATGATAAATGGTTATAGGGGTTGTTTAATGAGTGTCAATCTCAATGGAATCAATAACCACGAAGACTTGGTTGATCCATCTATAAAGCAAATAGGTGAATTTAATCAAGGCAAGATATGTAGAGTCTTTCATTGCAACGGCTTATTGTTATGCCTCACCAACGATTGCAACACCTCTAGACTCGTGGTTTGGAACCCGTATTTAGGTCAAACCAGGTGGATCGAACCTAGAATCACTTACGACAAATCAGATATGTTTAGTATCGGATACGACAATAACAACAATAACCACAATTTTCAGGCTTTTCTATGAGGCAGACAGCTATATAAATTACGAAATCTATGATTTTAAGGCTAATTCATGGAGGATTCTTCCCACGTCGTATATTATAGTGTCTAATGGACGAGGTGTGTCATTGAAAGGAAATACTTACTTTTTAGCTAGGAATATATTTGAAGTTGAAGAAGGTGTTGAGGACTATTGTTTACTATGTTTTGATTTTACAAAAGAGAGATTTGGACCGCCTCTGCACCTTCCGTTTCACTATCATGCTGTATATGATGATATGGTGCTATCTACAGTTAGAGAAGAGCAGCTTTCAGTGTTATTTCAGAACTGGTATAAGCTGGAGATATGGATTACAACTAAGATTGATCCCAATGCGGTGTCATGGAACAAGTTCTTAGCCGTTAGAAAAGAGACAATCATTTACCTTAGGAGTTTCTTCGTCGACGAGGAGAAGAAAGTGGCAGTGATTTGTGATATACCAAAATTAAGACCAAACAAGACCGACATCTACCAAAAAGCTTGTATAGTTGGGGAGAAGGGATACATAGAAGAAGTCAATCTTGGAGAACTCCGCTATAGTTGCCCACTTGTGTGCTCTGTTAGGTTCCAAGTTTAGTGTAAAAGGAAAGGTCTAAGGAGGTTATTAATTAGTGTATTTTTTACAATACTTTTCTTTTCTTTTCTTTTGTCATGTTCTTTGAACAAGACTGACTCGTCATACTTGAAAATTTAGGGGGATTTGTTTTTCTCGAAATGAAATAGATACTTGGGTCTTAATTCCTTAACACACTATGGAAATTTTCTCTTTTGCTCCTTACGGTTATCACATTGCCTTTGTCATGTATTCTCTGATACTAAATGGAAAAAAAATGTCTATGGAGTTACTGTAAAAACACTAATGACTTTGAATTATGGTTTAAATTTTGATACAAAATCTCTAATTAATCAAAATTATGGCTTAAATATTGTGAACTGGGTTTTGAGATCGAAGACTCGGTTTTACCAAAAAAATTTGGGTCGATTTTACTAATTTAATTCAAATCTGGGTTTTAACTCAACCCAAACTCGGGTAAGTGGACTATTTCCGGTTGGACCGATCTTGTTACTAAAACATTGCAATATACATATATTTTCTTAAAACGGACGAATCATAAATGAAAGCAGGGTTTTGTGCCTAAACCCTAAAGATTTTTTTGGGTTTGTCTAACCCCTAAACCCCAATTTTGGTTCTTTGAGACTTTGGATTTCAAAAGTGAATGAAGAGAGAAGCGGATTCTTGAATAGTCAACCACCTTTCAATTTTTTTACAGTCATGTCTTCTCTGATACTCCACTGTGGAAGAAGGTCTCTAAAGTTACACAAATGGCCTAATTTGAGAGTCTCACTGCAAAATCCATTTTCTTTTTCCAGTTCCTTCTCTTCTGTTAGTGCTAAAGATGGTATAAAAGGTCAGATCTTCACTATCTCTTACCTCATTGATTCAGTGGGTTTAACTGCAAAACTCGCTGAATCGATCTCAAGAAAAGTAAGCTTGGTGAAGAGGAGAAATTCAGATTCTGTTCTGAATCTTTTTAGAAGTTGTGGGTTCACAGATTCTCAGATCTCAACCATCATTACGAACTATCCAAGATTGCTTATATGTTTACAGAGACGAAGAAGAAGTAGACATATAAGCAATCAGGTGTTCTTACAGAGGTATGTGAGGAAGCACGATGACAAGCAGCTGGTGACTGAGTTGATGGCTATCTTCAATGGAGATCAGAAGAATGGATGAATCTTTTGACGTCAAGAATGGAGGTAGAAGATCTATAAATCTCTGAAACCCAATTTATGATTTTGCAATCTCAATTTATGATCCGATCAGAGTTGGAAAAAAGCTGTTTGAATATCTATTAAGACTCCTTGAACTCTTCAATGTTGGTAGCCTAGAAACGTGGAGACATGTATGTGCTGTTTGGTTTGTCAGGTAGCTCAGTGATTCATAAAGGTCTCAATTCCAGATTGGATGACATATATAGAACCCTACATACATCATTCAGTTTCAGAAGAGCTTACAAAAACATGCTCTGAATGTTAATGTTTACTATCTTCATGATTAGTTTGGTTATTGCTTCATATGCTCAAAATATGTTTGGGAAAAGAAGTTGGAAAGGTGATTGAATTGTTGGTTTTAGTTCAGCACATTCTTTGTCTTTATCTTCGCTTCACATATATATATATGAAGAACAAGCTCTCATTGTAATCCTTGGCTTTTGGATGGAAATTTAAAGTTCTCTTCTCTTCGGCAGCCATGCCATGTCAAGAACCTTGCACATTCATTTTTCATTTTTCATTTTTCATCTTACAGCACATTTGAAAGCGGCAACAAAGCAAATAAGTTTTAAAGGTTTATTTTTCTACAACATTTCCAACAGTTTTGAATGGAAAATCCCTAAATTAAATGTTCAGAAAAGCCTTGATACTGAAAGCTACAAATTCAACTCTAAAATATTAACTTGAATGCAAATTTTTAAAAATAATTTATGGCTAAAAATTTATGAGAATATATTATGAGTATTGGGGATGCCTCATGGATTCACAGATTCTCAGATCTCCACCATCATTACGGATTATCCACTATTGCTTAGAGCAGATGCTGAGAAATCACTTGGTCTCAAGTTTAAGTTTTTGCTGTGCAGAGGAGCTTCAAGCTCTGAGCTCACTGAGATTGTTTCTACAGTTCCTAAAATCTTGGCAAAGAAGGAGGGAAAATCTATCAGCAGGTACTATGATCTCGTCAAAGAGATAATAGAAGCTGATAAGAGTTCCAAGTTTGAAAATTCATGTCTTTCTTTACCACAGGGTAAGCAGGAGAACAAAATCAGAAATGTTTTGCTTTTGAGAGAACTTGGCGTGCCTCAAAAGCGGCTATTCTCTTTGCTAATCACTGCCTGGGGAGTTGTCTGTGGAAAACAAATATATCCTTGTCTTTTGTTTTGAATGTATAAATAGCAAATCTTTCAGCTTGTTTACCATTTGTATTCCTGGTTTTTGCCTTTGGCTACATCTTGTAAGAAGGTGATTCTTAGTTGAAGTTTCGATAGCATCGCATGTTCTTTAATCTTAATGAATGACTTTATCCATCAGGTCAGTGCAAGTGCAGGTTAACATTTGTCTACAGTTAACTCACAAGTTAAAGTTTTCATTTGATTTTGATAAATATTTCTGATGCATTTCTTCTACTTACAAGATTTTTTCGAGGAAGTCGCATGGGAAAATGACAGCTTCAGGACCCAAAAGCTCAGCCCCAAAAGGCTTAAGGCAAGGGACAATGGTTGGAAAATGCTGAGAACAGAAAAGAAAGGGTGAAGATAAATTACAATAACACCTCAGGGTCCTCTGGTTACATGTAGGGTTTGATAACTGGGCTAATGGTTTCTCTATTGTTGAGAAGCTTGGTGGATAATATAAACCTTTGTACTGGTTACTTATATTGTCACAAAAGTACTCGTTGGTGAACTTATTCTGTTGCCTTAGGCACTGGTGATCTCTAATTCTCTTTGTCACTATATTTTCCGAAATTTGTTAAGGGTCTTGTAATTTAACAGAAGCTATCGCTAAAGCAGAACCAAAATCAAAGTTTGTACGTCAGTTTACTTCTTAGAAGCCAGGAAAATGGGTAAGCTTTGTCTGCCTTGCCTTGCCAGTTTCTTGAAATGTTTTTTACCAGATGAGTGATTCACACTCTTATATAAGTTTCATGGAATTTATAAACAGGATATATCTGGTTCAAATCATTTTCTTTGTATCTAGAGATAGCGTTTGAGATCTCAGAAATAGTTTGATCATTTCTTTTTAAAATTTATGAAGATCATCATAAACTCTCAATGTACAGTTTTGATTTAGTAAATGAAAACTGACCTTTTTTTTTTTTGGTAAAAAAAAAGCTGACCATTTATTTCCTTCACTGATGACTCAAGAAAAAAAAATAGCTCTGCCTTAATTGTAAGACCAGAGTCTTATGAAATTACGGTTTTTTTGTTTCCTCTACACTTTTTGAAATTAGGGTTTATCGGTGACTTAACCTTATTTCTCGTTTCTTCATCAGATTTTGATTTTTATTTAGTGAATAAATGTAGAGTTCTCAACCTGAACTCGTAGAATCGCTTGTCTTCTTCTTCGCATACTTTCTCTGTTTCGATTTTGTTGTTTCTGTGTGCGATTCCGATTCTAATCGCCTGTCTTCGTGGTGGTTAATTTATTACGAAAACCACATCATCATGTATTCTCTGATTCACCATGGAAGAAGGTTCGTTGAGTTTCAGAAATGTCATAACTTTAGAGTTTCAGTGCAAAATGTATCTTCTTTTTCCAATTCCTTCTCTTCTGCTACTGCTGCTGATTTGATCCTTAGAGATGGTCGAAAAGGTAACAACTTTACTGTCTCTTACCTCGTTGATTCATTGGGTTTAGCTAAAAAGCTCGCGGAATCAATCTCAAGAAAGGTCAGCTATGAGGACAAAGGCAATCCTGATTCAGTTCTGAGTCTTTTTAGAAGTTATGGGTTCACAGATTCTCAGATCTCTACCATCATTACGGATTATCCGCTATTGCTTAGAGCAGATTCTCAGAAATTACTTGCTCCCAAGCTTCAGTTTTTACAGTCCAGAGGAGCTTCAAGCTCTGAGTTCACTGAGATTGTTTCAAAAGTTCCTAAAATCTTGGCAAAGAAAGAGTGGAAAATCTATCAGCAGGTACTATGATTTCTTTCGTCAAAGAGATTATAGAAGCTGATAAGAGTTCCAAGTTCCTAAAGTTGTGTCATTCTTTGCACAAAGGTAGTAAGCAGGAGAACAAAATCAGAAATGTTTTGGTTTTGAGAGAACTTGGCGTGCCTCAAAAGGGGTTATTCCCTTTGCTAATCTCTGCCCACGGAGTTGTCTGTGGAAAAGAAAATTTTGAAGAATCACTCAAGAAGGTTGTTGAGATGGGTTTTGATCCTACCACCTCAAAGTTTGTCGAAGCTCTGTGCATTGTTTATGGATTGAGTGACAAAAGACTAGAAGAAAACTTTAAAGTCTATAAAAGGTTCGGCTTTACTGTAAATGATGTATGGGAACTTTTCAAAAAGTGCCCTACCTTTCTAACATACTCAGAGAATAGGATAGTTCAGACATTCGAAACCCTAAAGAGGTGTGGTTTGCTAGAAGATGAGGTCTTGTTAGTGTTCAAGAAGAATCCAGTATGCTTGCGTGCTTCAAAGCAGAAGATACTGAACTCCATTGAAACATTTCTAGGCCTAGGATTCACCAGAGATGAGGTCATGATGATGATCAAGTGCCTTCCTCAGTGCATTGCATATTCTGATGAGATGGTGAAGGAGAAGACTAAGTTTGTGGTGAAGAAGATGAATTGGCCACTAACGTCTGTTGTTTCGCACCCACAGGTACTTGGATACAGCATGGAGAAGAGGACTGTACCAAGGTGTAACGTTATCAAAGCTCTCATGTCTAAAGGATTGCTCGGAAGTGAACTCCCTCCAATGTCGTTAGTCTTGTCATGTACTGATCAGATCTTCTTAAACAGGTACGTCTTGAAGCATGATGATAAGCTTGTGCTTCAGTTGATGGCTATCTACACCAAAGATCGTGTCTCGTAGCATAATAGAAGGAATGTTACCGAAGATAGTGTCCCGTATCAGTTTAAAACTTTTGTAATCTCAATTTGATCCGAAGCCAAACCATTTCTTTTTATATGCTACCCAACTTTGAAGATAACTTTAAACTGTAATTTTGAATCTCTTTTCCTATACATTACTGAGTATAGAGTAGCCTTAGAAAAAAGAGTTCAAGCTGGCAAATTCTAGTTAAGGAAGAAACAAGTAAAACGGTGAAAACCCCGAGCAGATGCACACAAGTGTGTTGAACGTTTCAGAGCCGTAATGAAAGTGTGTTTCAACAAAATCCGTGGAGCAGAGTGCTTTTACGTGACAATGTCAGGCCTTTTTGAGATCTTTCAACAAAGCAGAGCCCTTTTGTTTTCGCCTGATTTGGTTGTCAACAAGTGGTGAAGTGTAAAGCCGGTTAGCCTCTAGAGGATGGATACTGGGCTCAGAGAGCAACGAAGAAGATGTAGAAAACCGGTTTGGAAAAATCTGATAACTGGTTCAACTGGATTGAAACAGTTTACTTCTGCCAAGTGCCAACACTAAAAAAAGTCCAAAATCAGACCAAACCGATGAGGCAATGACAGTTACAATGCAATATTTGATTATTTTCGAACTGGTAACTTGGTTTATTTCTTTGTCAGATACAATTAGATTTGAAGCGCCTAAGCCCTAAAATTTAGAGATATTAATTGCAGAAGCAAGGCAACTTTGTTAGTCACTAACTCACAATATATTGATCAAATTTATTAGAAAGTTTTTGAAGATAGAGGTGTGATTCCAGATATGACATCATATAGACCCTGATTACATCATTCATTTAAGGTTGTAGCCAAGAAGAAGAATAGGTGGTTGAGCTCCATCATTACATGGTTCTTAACAAATATCCAAATAAATAGTGGTGTCTTTTTTTTTAATGTATAATAAATAGCAAATGTTTCAGCTTGTTTAGCTTTTAAGATCTTTCTAAAGGCAAACAAGACCTTAAAATTTTGTAGCTGTGCCTTTGCATACCAGTTTTAGAAACAGTCAAGCTAATTAGAGATAACAGAACAGCCAGAACAAGCCATAGGCTTCATTCTAGTTGTAAGGAATTATCTCAAAGACTCAAACCAATGAACTCACCAAGAGCAGACCAAATCAGCATATGGGTTTTGCATTGGCTTATAAACAAGTTTCAACGTCTTGCCAAGAACAGATAAAGCAAGAGAGACTCGAAAACAGTAACATAAAACAATTAAATCACAATATTAAATGTATAAAGATCATTTCGAATTCCCAAAATTTCCATCTTCTTCCCTAGAGAGATCACAACATCATACTTCTTCATCTTAACAATGACACTCAACAATCTATTGAAATCAAAAGGAAGCATGATGACAAGGAGCTTGTGGCTGAGTTGATGTCAATCTTCACCGACGGTCAAGTTTCATAGATCAGAAGGCTTGTCGTTGAAGAAGAGCTTTAATCTGTGTGTGCCTGATCCCACAATGTGTATGAACTTAACTAATTTGATGCTACACATTTTAGAGTTATGGATTAATATGCAGTTATGACCTTTGTAAACACAATCTGTTTTAACTGTTAAACACAAACTTTATTGATAAGATCATCTTATCTCAATTAAGCAACTTCATGTTCATGGAACACAAACATACAACAATGTTAAACCAATAATAACATACAACAATATTTGATGTTATATGTCTCTGTTCAGCTCAACCCTTTCATAGTCGGAACAAAACGGGAAACAAACGTCATTGGCCAAATCCTTCACTATCTTCAATTTCTCTGTATTTGTGTTGTAGAAACAAACACAATCCCGGCTTGAAAGCATTACCACTTCGTTGCTAGGTCTCCACGTCACATTTTCACATACCCCCACGTTTTTGAAATCTTTCACTTTTTCCCACAACTTTATAGAACAACTCTTTAACACCCATAACCGGTGAATATTCTCTCGATCTTCGATTTTGCACCAACCAACGTTACGAACCACACCTAGCTTCCCTTCGTAATTGACCAATGTTGGAGTAAGACCAAAGTTTGGAAGTGGGAAAGTAGACCAAACTTCTGTTTTGGGACAGAACCGGACCACATTGTTGTTCCACGATCGCCAATGCACGCAGCCATAAGCTTGTACCGGTTTTGAAAGAATAATACCATCTGTTCTTGGTAGACGCATATTTTTTTTTCCTCTTCCACATAAACGAATCGGAATCAAAAACTTCACAGATAAAGGTTCTCAGATTCCGGTTCAAACGTGACTTTGAAAGCCTAACTATTTTATACCGGAAACGGTCTAATCCGATTACTGTTAAACCGAATAACATAGTGCGATTCGGCATTACTGAGTCTGATATGATCTGATACTGATTTGTTGTTGGTTTGCAGACTATCAAATCCGATAAACTTGGTCTTGTCACATTAGTACAAAGCAAAATCCCGTGACTTGCATCACAAGCTTCTATCTTTACCTTACCCGGTGGCAGAAACTCGATCGAGAGTTCATTCTTTTCAAAATCACCACTCTCATGGACAAAACTGGTTTGAATTTTATCTCTTTCGTAGTGTCGTATGAAGTATCCGGACATAGAGTTGCTTCTATGACAATGGAGATTGAGAAACCAAGACTCGTAGGTTCTCTTGTTGCTCTCTTTATTCAGGAGTCTGAATTTTCCGATCTTTGACGCCGGAAGATAAGAAAGAATCTCTTGGACCACGTCTTTGTTGAAGTATAATCAAACCTCGTATAAGACAAAGTCACATTTATATAAGTCAGTTATTAATTAAGAGTCACGAATTGTCCATTCGTATAGTTGTGTCTTTTCATTTACACATGTTTAAACACTGTTTCGTTTGTATAAGTAGAGATCGAGTCAAACACAAAACACAACAGAGAATAATACATTTTCTCTAATCAATAAAGATCAAGTTCCCGATCTTATTCAAAGACTTCGGTTACTCTATTTTTTCGGATTCTGATAATCAAAGTTCTTTGATAATCTAACATGGTATCAGAGCTGATCGATTGAGAGGACAAGAGAGATTCACATCGATTGATCAAAGCAAAAAGTTTATCGAATACGTCTCGCAAAAAGCAATAACGAGACGATGCAAGGCTCTTCACATCAAGTGATCCTTATATTCAATGGGGAGAAGTATGACTTCTGGAGCATTAAGATGGCAACCATTTTCAGAACCAGGAAATTATGGTCGGTGGTTGAAGAAGGTGTGCCGGCAGAACCGGTACAAGAGCAAGAAACCCCTGAAACTACAAGGGCAAGAACATAAAGAGAAGAAGCATCGGCGAATGATATGATGGCGCTGCAAATTTTACAAACTGCCGTGACTGATCAGATCTTCTCACGCATCGCAGCAGCATCAACATCTAAAGAGGCATGGGACGCCTTGAAGGCTGAGTATCAAGGATCTTCTCAAGTTCGGTTTATCAAACTTCAGACATTGCGTAGGGAATACGAAAATCTGAAGATGTATGATAATCAAGACATCAAAACATTCACCGATAAGATAATTGAATTGGAAAATCAATTGACTTATCATGGTGAAAAGAAGATAAATCCTCAACTGATACAGAAGATACTCATTTTTCTCCCAGCCAAGTTCGATAGCATTGTCAGCGTTATGGAGCAAACTCGCGATTTGGATTCACTAACAATGACAGAGTTAGTTGGTATTTTAAAAGCACATGAAGCAAGATTATCCGCAAGAGACGAAAGTTCAAACGAAGGAGCATTTAATGTTCACATGAAAGCAAGAGAATTCGATTCTAGGAAAGACAACACAAGCATCCGTGGCAAGAAGTGGTGTGATTTTTGCAAGAAGAGCAATCACACGAACGGAGAGTGTGTCAAGAAATTGAAGGAAAACGATCAAGGCAAAAATCAAAAAAGTAACATAAAGTGTTACAATTATGGTAAGATCGGCCACTATGCAAACAAGTGTCACTCAAAGAAAAAGGAGAGGGCACATGTAAGTCTCAAAGAAGAAGACTCAGATGATGAAGATCACATGTTGTATAGCGCCAGTGAGGATGAAACAACAATAAAGGAAGATGTTTGGTTAGTGGACAGTGGATGCACTAATCATATGACGAAAGAAGAGAGATATTTTTCGAAGATTGACAAAAATATCAAGGTTCCGATAAGAGTCAGAAATGGAGAAGTGATCATGACAGCTGGTAAGGGAGATATTACCGTCATGACAAACAATGGCAAAAAGGTTATTCGAAACGTGTTTTTGGTGCCTGGGTTAGAGAAAAATTTGTTGAGTGTTCCTCAAATTATCTCGGGTGGCTACCAAGTGAGTTTTGAAGACAAGAAATGCACTATTTCAAGTGCAAATGGCAAGAAGATTTTGGAGATCCCTATGATTCATAAAAGTGTCAGAATCAAGTTAAGTTCGGTTCAAGAAGAAGCTATGAATGCAAGTGAGCAAGGAGATATGGAAACATGGCACAAGAGACTTGGTCATGTAGGCAACACACGGTTGCAACAAATGCAAGAAAAAGATTTGGTAAATGGATTACCAAAGTTCAAAGTTAACAAAGAAGTATGTGAGGCGTGTAATCTTGGGAAGCAATCACGCAAGAGCTTTCCAAAAGAATCTCAAACAAAGACAAAAGAGAAGCTTGAGATTGTGCATACGGATGTGTGTGGACCGATGCAGCACAAATCTCTTGATGGAAGCTGTTACTTCTTATTGTTCGTGGATGTTTTTACTCACATGTGTTGGGTATATTTCTTAAAACAAAAATCGGAGACCTACTTGATGTTTAAGAAGTTCAAAGCCATGGTGGAAGAGATCGACATGATCGAGAAAAATAAGACATGGAAGCTAGTACACAAGCCGGAGAACAAGCATGTTATAAGTGTAAAGTGGATCTACAAGATCAAGACGGATGCAAGCGGCAATCCGATCAAACACAAGGCTAGACTAGTTGCAAGAGGTTGTTCTCAAGAATATGGAGTCGATTACCTTGAGACTTTTGCTCCAGTTTCAAGATATGATACAATCCGAGCCATCCTTGCATATGCGGCTCAAATGAAATGGAGATTGTATCAAATGGATGTCAAGTCGGCATTCCTAAATGGTGAATTGAAAGAAGAAATTTATGTCACACAACCACCTGGGTTTGTGATAGAAGATCAAGAAGAAAAGGTGTTAAGGCTATACAAAGCCTTATACGGTCTAAAGCAAGCCCCAAGGGCATGGTATCGAAGGATAGATTCATACTTCATAAAGAATGGCTTTGAAAGGAGTATGAATGATGTGGCTTTATACATAAAGAAGCAAGGGGAAGATGTGTTGATAGTCAGTCTATACGTTGATGATCTCATCATCACAGGGAGTAATACTTTCCACATCAACACATTCAAGGAGAACATGAAGAAAGAATTCGAGATAACCGATCTTGGATTACTAAGTTATTTTCTTGGAATGGAAGTAATCCAAGATAGTGGAGGCATATTTCTTTCACAAGAAAAATATGCAAACAAACTTATTGATAAGTTTGGAATGAAAGGAAGCAAGAGTGTAAGCACTCCACTTACACCAAAAGGAAAAGAAGTTGAAGATAACAAAGAGTATGGCGATTCGACTAAGTATCGAAGTATTGTTGGAGGACTCTTATACTTGTGTGCTTCAAGACCTGATATAATGTACACAAGTTCCTATCTCTCAAGGTACATGTCATCACCACGTGTAAAACACTATCAAGAAGTCAAAAGGGTGTTAAGATACGTCAAAGGAACAGTAAGCTTTGGAGTACAATTTACAAGCGTTAAGACACCAAGATTGATAGGTTACTCGGACAGCGATTGGGGTGGTTCTATTGAAGACAAGAAAAGCACATCAGGTTATGCTTTTACTCATGGATCGGCTATGTTTTGTTGGCAGTCAAACAAGCAGCAAACGGTGACTCAATCAACGGCAGAGGCAGAGTACATCGCCGTGTGTGGAGCAGCAAATCAAGCTGTGTGGTTACAACGACTTCTAAGGGAGTTTGGACTCAAGATTGACGATGGAATTCCCATCTTATGTGACAACAAGTCAGCAATAGCAATTGGGAAGAATCCAGTGCAACATAGAAGAGCAAAACACATAGAGATCAAGTACCATTTCGTACGTGAAGCTGAGCACAAAGGACTTATTCAACTAGAGTATTGCCAAGGGAAAGATCAACTCGCGGATATTTTCACTAAGGCTTTAAGTAGAACAAGGTTCGAAGATCTAAGGAAGAAGCTTGGAGTGAAGCCGAGATTTGATTAAGGGGGAGTGTTGAAGTATAATCAAACCTCGTATAAGACAAATTCACATTCGTATAAGTCAGTTATTAATTAAGAGTCACAAATTGTCCATTCGTATAGTTGTGTCTTTTCATTTACACATGTTTAAACACTGTTTCGTTTGTATAAGTAGAGATCGAGTCAAACACAAAACACAACAGAGAATAATACATTTTCTCTAATCAATAAAGATCAAGTTCCCGATCTTATTCAAAGACTTCGGTTACTCTGTTTTTTCGGATTCTGATAATCAAAGTTCTTTGATAATCTAACAGTCTTGATTTGACACCGGAGAACTCATGATCCTGTCGAAGAAAAGGAGTGAGCAGAAATATCGATGACTGAATGAAAAAGAAAAAAATCAGTATTTTATTGGTAGAGTTATGTTGTTTATTTAAGGAAAAGTTCTAATATTTCCTTTTTCTTCACTATTTCCAAAACAAACAAAATAACAAAAGATCGATTGTATCTTGAGCCCAAAGTTTCTATTTTGACTTTTAACCAAACTAGAAGAGTTTTTAAATGTTTCTAAAGAAAATATCAAATACCTTTGCCTAATTGTGACCGGATCTTAAAGAATGGAAACCCTAAGGCCTCTGACTAATAAATTGAGAAATAAAAATAGAGTGGTGAAATAAAATGTGATAAAACACGAATATATAAAAAAAGAAAAGGTGTGAAGAGATGTGTTGATTAGTGAATAGTCTCTTATGCATTGCAGTCGCTAGCAAGAGTCTTTAGCTAATCAAAACGTCTTTAGTTTAAACCAAAATACCGTTTTGTTATCGAATATTGGGGTTCGATCCATTCCGAGAGAACTGTAGCGGGTCAGGTTTGGCGGTGAAAATGGTTTCGCAATGGAACCAATTCTTTCGAAAGAGCTCGAACTTGCCGCCGTAGCTGCAAAGCTGTGGTTCTTATACTTTTTGTATACTTTTTGTATTCTTAATTTGATCAAAACCCCCGAGAATAGCGGAAACGAAGCAAGACGTCAGATTCAACACTGTTTCTCCTTTCTTGAAAGGATCTTGAGGGTTAATCTCTTTTTGGTTGAATTTGTTCATGTGATGGTTAACTATGATTTAGAGATGCTAATTACCTCTAATTACCTCAGAATTAAATGCATATAAGAAACGATGTCGTTTGCTCTCTAGAGGTTATTATTGTTTGATGAAAGCTGCATACATCAATCATCTTGTCAATTAGATAACCAAATATTAAATCAGATCAAGACTCAAGACTCAGTTTTAAAATTTTAAGACTTGATTTTTCCATATTCTATTATAAGATAATATAATAATGAAGATTAATAAAGAAGTGAATTGGTCGGTTAGAAGGAGCAAAGTTTTGTTCTCGTAGATAAATTTTATTCTGTTGCTAATTTGCATTTGGTCACGACAAAGCGATTCTTTTTCTCCCTTTTCTTTTATTTTGCCTTGGTATCGTACTGGGTGTCCTATTTAGATGGTGCTCACTTATCAATTTACACACTTTTACATTATAATCTTAGAAACAAGACTAAAATTATAAGATCATTTTTTTCTCGAAACAAATATACTAAGATATATCAGGAAAAGTAATGTATAGAAGAAAAATGGTTGTAACAAAATTTAAAATGGAGAAACGAACTAAATTACATGTTATATTTTAATCTCATAAATATTCACCACTTTACACAATTAGAGCATGATCAATGGGGTATCTTAAGAGGTTTTTAAAGAGGAGTTCTTAGCATTAAATATTATAAACTGCATCGGTAACCGTGCGTTAAGAAACTCTTGTTAAGAACCGGTTCTTATTTAAGAGGTTTTATATACAGTTTCTTAATTTTAAAAACCCCTCTTTCTCGATTAAAATAAAATAATAAAAAAAAAAGATTTAAGAACCCCATATGGGATTCTAGCATTGATCATGCTCTTAGAACTATCAAATCATTGTGTAAAGGGTCGAAATAGTGTATCAAACTCTAATAGAAACGACCAAACATAATCAATCAAATGAAAAATGCTATGTTCGACAAGCATGATTGAAACTAATAATTTTTGTAAAAAGATAATAATAGAAACTGATATAAATATCATCATTACGAGCCAGCCTTGACCAGAAAACTGTGACATCTCAAATAATTTTGTTAAGAATAATTACAAGAAGAATTCTTTACCAGTTTTCTCAATCAAATATTTTTCAACCTATCATCAAAATACTATTATGTACCTTGCTTAAATCATGTACTTTAAGCTACAGTACAAATTTGTCTGAAACAAACCAATTAGAATCCAATAAATAAAATAAAACAATTAAAAAATAAAAATTTCCAAAAAGATATTCAAACTATATTGCAAAAGACAAAAAGCCCAAATAAGAAAACAAAGAAAAAGAAGAAATTTAAAGAGAAAAAAGAAAGAGTACTGACAAAAAGCCCAGAAATATCCTTATTACGACTCTCTTCCTTCACGCCTCCCCAAATAAAGAGAACAAAAACAAAAACAAAACAAAAAACTATTTAAAATTTAAAAAAATCAATAACAGTAAATGAATAAAATAAAAGGAATTAAATTCCTCTCCACAACTTCGACTTCTGTAACATCCCATTTCCAAAAACATTCCGTTTCAGCTTCAATCGAAGAAGACGAAGAAGAATCACATTTTTTTTTCAAGGAAGTTAGATTTTCTTTTAACACTCGCCGGAAAATTATGGCTCGGCCTTCTTCGGCATCTGCAACAACGGCGAAGCTTATGGCAATCAAACCTGAAGAGTATGCTCACAGTCCAGTTCACTACGCCGTCGTTTTGGGAGATCACGCTTCACTGACTCGTCTTCTCTCGTCGTTGCCGAAGCTAGGAGATCCAGAGCATATCCGAACCGAGTCCGACTCAGTGAGTCAAGAACGAGTCGCGGATCAGATCTCCGCCGTGCTTGACCGTCGCGACGTTCCTTCTCGAGAAACGCCTCTACATCTGGCGGTTAGATTCGACGATTTGTTCGCGGCGAGGGCGATTTCATCAGCCGGAGGTGATATTTCGCTACAGAACGCCGCGGGATGGAATCCGCTACAGGAAGCGTTTTGTCGCCGGAATTCTGAGATTATGAAAGTGCTTTTACGGCATCATCACCGTTTAGCGTGGTGCAAATGGCGGCGACGGTTACCGCGTTTGATAGCTGTTCTTCGTCGTATGCGAGATTTTTACATGGAGATCTCTTTTCACTTCGAGAGCTCAGTGATTCCGTTCGTCGGAAAAATTGCTCCCTCTGATACTTATAAGATCTGGAAACGCGACGGCAACCTCCGCGCTGATACTACATTAGCCGGATTTGACGGTTTAAAAATCCAGAGAGCGGATCAAAGCTTTCTATTCCTCGGTGATGGTGATGAATCTCTAGATATTTCTCCTGGATCTTTGCTTGTACTGAATCGTGACGATCGTAAAATCCTCGACGCTTTTGAAAGTGCCGGAGCTCCGATTAGTGACTCCGATATCGCCGGATTTTGTTCTCAGTCAAGCTTATACCGTCCAGGAATGGATGTTACTAAAGCAGAGCTCGTCGGACGAACAAATTGGCGACGGCAAGAGAAAATGGAAAACGTCGGAGAATGGAAAGCTAGGGTTTATGAAATTCAGAAAGTAACATTCAGTTTCAGATCTCGAAAAATCGTTACCGGCGATGGAAGCGAACAAGTTCTACCGTTAGAGCTAGATGAAGACGACGAAGGATTCTTAGTAGCTGAGAATCCGAGTTTTTTAGCTCCGCCTCCTCCACGGTCACAGAGACGACACAGTAGCTTCGTTAAAGAAGACAGAGATTGGATCTCCGTTGGGAGAAAAAGCGTCGATGTTTATCCCTCCGCTGCACCACCACCGCAATCTCAATCGCCGAGAAGATCAGTGTCCCAGTTTCAGCCGCCTAGAAGGTCAGCGGCTCAAGTTCAGCCACCGAGAAGATCAGTAGCTCAATTTCAGCCACCGCGAAGATCAATGGCCGTACCTTCAACGGTGGCCCCGGTGAATCCTCCTCCGTCTCCTCAGATCAAAGAGAAGGAATTCGTGAAAAGCTTGCATCCGTCTGTATGGTTAACGGAGCAATTTCCGTTAAAAACGGAGGAGCTGCTTCCGTTACTTGACATTTTAGCTAATAAAGTCAAAGCTGTCGCCAGAATGCGTGATATTCTCACCACCAAGTTCCCGCCGGGAACTTTTCCAGTCAAGGTAACAAAAGTGGCAATCTCGTAAATATCTTTAATTTCATTATTTACCTTTTTGAAGGAGTATTTTTTAAATATACCATATTTATACAAAAATTTAACTAATTAATCTATATTTAAACCCTAAAATCTAAACCCTTAAACCTTAAAAAGTCAAATCTAAATCCAAATAGTATATTTTTAATATTAAAATAAAAATATTAGCATATTTTAAATTTGAGTTTTTATTAGCTATTTTAATTGTGCCATTTTTAAAAGCAAACCATCAAATCTCTTTTTCCGTTTGTTACTCTTTTTGAGCTCTTCCTAAGCTAAAACATTACGACCGTTATACCTCATGGGTCAAACTAACTTACGTGTCAAGATCTCATTGAATCCTCGCATAAATGGGATTGAGCCACGTCATTAGAACGCTGACGTGGCAAGATCACGGATGGGTCAGAGGAACCAAGAGCTTTAACTTTATTTGGGACCCATGTTTATTGCTTCCACAGTTCACTAATTTTGGGGAATTGTGCTTTAAACCAAGTCAAAATATTTAGATTAATGAATTTCTTTTAATTTCTGCTAAACAAAATATTTTGTGTGGGATCCAGCTGTCGATTCCGGTGGTCCCTACACTCAAAGTAGTCATCACATTCACCAAGTTCGTTGATCTTCCACCGGCGGAAACATTCTACACGCCGCTCTCAAGTCCAAGACTCTTTTCCGCCGCCGCTGCCTCTTGTGAAGAAGAAGACCAATTCGAGGAAGAAAAAACCGACGCTCGGAATTCTATTTCGCGGCCATCGACGTGGATGAGACTAGCCACGGGAAAAGTCTCACAGCGACGTATAGAGGAGGAAGAGCAACAAACTCCGGAACCATTTGCTATACCAATTGGGTATAAATGGACAAGCATGAGTAGTAATAATAATAAGTCAGGTAATAATAGTAAAATGAAGAGATCAAAGTCTACTAAGAGATCTAAGTAGTTTTTATATTTGAGGAATTGAAGATATAAATCTATTGTTTTTTTTTTTTGTAGATAATCTGATATTAGTAAGTAGTCATTATAGAAAAATTATTGATGAAACTGGTTGTAGTTTTCTTATTTTTTACTATACATTTTATTTTTTCATATGATCAAATGCTGTCATCTTTAATCTTTTCGTTGGTCATGGTCTAAAAGAATTCAATAATAAAAGCGCTTTCAAATAGACTCTTTAACTAAAGTTAAAAAAAAAATTGTACAAAAAGAGAAATAAGTATTTGTTCATGTTTTTATATGGAATTATTTATGGGCCAACATTGGTTTACCAATACGTTATATTAACTTTTCTAGATACAAGTTTTATTTTATTTTTGATTGGAAAAAAATGTGATTAATATTCCTTATATTTTGTATTCTCTCCATTCAATTTAATAAAAAGTTTTGGCTCAAAACGTGCATATTAAAAATTTTACTTTTCTTATAAAAGTATCATTTAATGTTTTACTTTAAATCTATTCAACTAATCTAAATTCAACTTTTGCATAAAAACTTGTAAAACATTTAATAAAATTAAACAATAAAAATAGACTAAAACACCTTATAAAATGGTACGGAAAGAGTACTAAACATGAACTAATGACTTTTGATAAAGCAATCACTGCTTTAGGTTACCTAAGACACAATTGAGACGTTTTGGATGACATTCATTCCAACCTGGCTTTTGTGTATATATCCGATTAACAATAAATTGAAAAAACTTACAAAACCTAAGAATTACATAATGAGAGGCCTTGGAGACTTGGAGTTGAAGTGAATAATATAGTTTAATACATTTATCGTGACAGTTGAGGATTTTGAATTTTCACAGGACTTATGTGGAAAGAAAGTGTTTTTTTTACTAAAAATTTAAACAACATAAGATAGATATGTCACATGGAAATGGGACACAAGATGTCTTAAATCACGACCTACATCTTTATGCTTTATACCTAAATATTCCGAAACAACGTTTGCTTTGCAAGTCGGAAACGAACAAACTTAAGTTAGTAAAGTGCATTCAAAGACAAACCATATTAATAATAATAATACCTTACAAATTAATAAATCTAAAGAATTGAACCCTGAGAAAAAAGGACAACCTAAAAAAAATATTTTACAATTGTTTATTGAAAAAAAGAATAACGCATCTACTATTAGTACGGGAAGTCACAATGGATGAGATAAAACAAGCGGTATTTTTAATCAATCCTAACAAAGCACCGGGGGCTGATGGAATCACAAGTGCGTTTTTCTAACAATTCTGGAAAACTATCAGCGGTGATGTGTGTACCATGATTAAACGGTTCTTTAGTGAAGGAATTCTTGAAGAAAAAATTAATCACACTCAGCTCTGTTTGATCCCTAAAACCGAAAGGACTGAACTCATGAGTGATTATAGGCCTATAAGTCTCTGTACTAATCTATAAGATTATTTCGAAGATTCTTGTGCTACGGTTAAAGGAGATTATTCCAGAGCTAATATCCCCTTCCCAGGCAGCGTTCGTCCCAGGTAGAAATATTACCCACAATGTTCTTATAGCGCATGAATTATTGCATGCCCTCAAGTCCAAAAAGGAGTGTTTGAATGCCTACATTGCAATCAAGACGGATATAAGTAAAGCCTATGATAGAGTGGAGTGGAATTTTTTGAAACAAAGTATGAGATTAATGGGGTTTGATGCAAAATGGATTGCTTGGATAATGATATGTGTGAAGTCGGTTTCCTACTCAGTGTTGATAAATGGATCAGCTTATGGCAATATTTTACCTACCCGGGGAATACGCCAGGGAGATCCCCTATCTCCGTATTTGTTCTTGTTTTGTGCTGAGATACTTAGTCAAATGATGGACCAAGCCGAAGCAGCAAACAAAATACATGGCCTCCAAATAGCAAGAGCTTGTCCCTCGATTATACATCTGTTATTCGCGGACGACTCTTTATTTTTTTGTCGTGCAACGAGAGAAGATTGTCAAAATGTTGCCTCTATATTTCATACCTACGAGTGGGTGTCTGGGCAAATGATTAATTATAATAAGTCCTCGATAATATTTGGCACAAAGATTGGGGTGGAGAAATGACAGGCCATTCAACAGTGTTTTCATATAAATATCGTCGGGGGTGGTGGAAAATACTTGGGCCTCCCGAAACAGTTTGGGCGAGGTAAGATAGCACAGTTTGAGTACATCATTACAAGGGTGAAAAACAAGCTAAATGGCTGGTACAATCAATATTTATCACCTGGAGGCAAGGAAGTGCTTATTAAATCAATTGTTCTCTCAATGCCGGTCTATGCGATGAATTGCTTTTTACTCCCAAAGTCGATTTGCGATACAATAAATGGTTTGTTGGCAGAGTTTTGGTGGGGGAAAGATGAGGGTAAACGGAATATACCTTGGGTATCTTGGCAAAGAATGTCACTACCTAAAAAAGGAGGACTGGGATTTAGAGACCTACATAACTTTAACCGGTCATTACTCGCTAAGCAAGCTTGGTGAATTCAGAAAAACCCACAAAATCTTATTGCAAGACTGTATAAGGGTAGGTACTACAGATCTTCGACATTCTTACAGTCGAGGAGTAGTAGTCAATCATCTTTTGGCTGGAAATCACTACAAGTGGGTAAGGAACTTCTACAACAAGGTATTCGTGTACATATCGGGAATGGAGAAGCAACAAAGGTTTTTGAAGATCAGTGGCTGCCGACATTACCACCGACTAAAGCAACTGGTCTTTTTATAGTTCCGAATCTGAAAGTTAAAGATCTATGGCTTCCTGGGACAAGAGAATGGAACCTAGACTACATGCGTACTATACTCACGGAAGATGAAACAACTGCAGCCAGGAACATATACCTTTCCAAACGAGCAAAGGATGATGAGTATATATAGGCGTATTCGAATAATATCCTTTATACGGTGAAATCAGGATATTGGGTTGCTACTCATCTATTGCCTCCTGAGCTTTTTATTCAGCCTCCAGGAGGTACCATAGATCTTAAAATGGATTTTTGGAAATTAGGGATAAGTCCCAAAGTTCAACATTTTTTCTGGAAAGCAATAACGGGATCTCTGGCAACTGCTACGCGATTAGTTTCAAAAAAGGTAAACATTGACCCTTTGTGTCAATGGTGTTGTGCTGAAGAGGAAACTATAAACCATGTTCTTTTTCTATGTCCCCATGCACAAAATATATGGCGCTGCTCTAATATCCCATATCCAAATATTACCCAACCATCACCGAATCTTGAAGACAATCTCCGTCTATTGATTACCCTCCACCGTACAGTTGCTCTACCGATTGAAATTCGACTACTACCCTTTTGGATCACATGGAATATATGGAAAGATCGCAATGATTTTATTTTCAACAAAAGGAAAAATGAAGCGAAGGATATCGTCAGTCAAAGCTTTCAGTTGGCTACGGAGTGGATAGAGGTTTTTAATCTCACTGATTCAAGTTTCCAAAGAACAAGGCGCAGTACGGAAGATTCCAGTAGAACAAACACGTGGGAGCCACCTCCGCAAGGATGGGTTAAATGTAACTTTGATAGTAGTTTCCTCAATGCAGATTCCAAAATGGGCGTTGGTTGGATAATACGAGATGAAAATGGACAACATGTACTATCAGGTTGTGCAAAACTACTATCAGTTCAAACGATTCTCCAAGCAGAATGCGCGGGATTTTTACATGTACTTCAAACACTATGGATACAAGGATGAAGATACGTTTGGTTTGAAGGGGATAATGCTGAACTAACCAAACTAATAAATAACGGAGGAGAACATATTGAGTTAGGTCATCGCCTTTTGGATCTCCGAACTTGGACAAGGAAGTTACCGGAAGCGTCTTTGGATCATGTGAACCGGGAACGGAACCAAGCCGCTGATCAATTAGCAAAACATGATCTGATTTTACTTCTTTGTTTAATATTTTCTCGGTACCGTCTTCTTGGCTACTTCTTTATTTGTATGCACCTTATACAATTTAATAAAGTAATAAATGTTAAAAAAAAACAAAAAAACAAAAAAAGAAAACGCATCTACTATTAGTCTCCATACTCATTTTGCTAAATCAAAATCGCCTTTCTTCTCCAAAGAAGAGCTCTCAAGTCTCAAGTCTCAAGTCTCAAGTCTCAACACATTTGAGGTATTTCATTTTTTCTCTTCGATTTTCTTTAGTCATAAACATAATTCAAAACCCGTTTAACAACTAATGGAAAAAGAAAGAGTTTTTGTATCTGTAGATGTTATGTTTATTTATATTCTTTGATTGACTAAAGAATCCGATTTGATATCGAACTAAGATTTTTTTACTATTTAGTTTACGAAAAGGTATTGTGAAATGGCAAGTGAAGCACCAAGTTGGGCGGATCAATGGGGAACCGGAGGGATCGGGGAGATGCCGGAGGAAGATAACACCAAAAGCAATAAAGATGCCGCCGGAAAGAAGTCCGGCCAAAACAAATCGGCCAAGATTGTTGATTTCATGAGTTTCAAGTGGATGAAGAATCTTGTGCATAAGAAGAAGAAAAACTCTAATTCTTGAAGAAAAAGGAAAATAACAAATTATCTGTTCCCTTGTTCTTGAAAAAATGGTTTCTTCTGAAGATCTGAATTTGATCATTGTATTTATTTATTCTTATTTGTGGAGTTTCATGTGAGTTAATGAGTAATGGTGTGCTTCCCACGATGGAAAGGTTTTGTTTTATATGACGTGGCTGCACTGATTACTAATTTTTGTTTCTTTTCTGCAAACTGATGATTATTGAAAAACCGTAATATAGTGCTAGATTTTTTTTTTTAAATCAACTTTTCACAAATACCAAAACTATATTTTATGATCAAACTTTGAGAATCAATAGATGACACAAGTTGTGTCCATAAATTCAAAGTAACATTTACTTACACATAGTCCAAAGCATTCTAACATTTGCATGTTCATAGTCATAAAAGAGAAGATAATATATACATAAACGAGCATATTAGTAGACAAATTTAAACCAAACCAAATGTGTTCTCTCCACTGTAAGTCATGTAGAGAAACCCATCTTCGTCTTTGTTCTCCTCGTAGATTGCAGACATCATTGCAGCTGCAAAAACAATCAACAAAATCATTCATCTTTGTTTCGATTTTGCCGAGAAGTGTTATGCGCATAATACTAAATGAGCATCAGATTTTCACGAGAGCAAAACTAACAAAAATCAAGCTAAGAGTTGTGTGCTTACCAGTTGGGGGCAATGTGTTCTTCACAAAGACAAAGATCGCCTTTTCGGCACTCAGCTTGATTCTTTTACGAACAACATACACAAATTGCCCCACAGTTAGATCAGCCGGAACAAGGTACCTGAATCCAACAACCAAAAAGCCATCACAGATCAACAAAACTTGTAGTCTTGAATTAAGATCAATCTCATTTCGGTTTCATACTAGACAAAAATTTAGTTCTCAGTATAATAGATCCCTTCGATTCCATTAGTAATGAGGACTCAGAATAAGAATCACTATCACACATTAATCAATCTAAGAGAGTGTTCAAAGGCACTCCTTTCTTTTTAGATTGTTAAGTAAACCAAAGGTGTGTTTGACTCATCATAAGTTGCTAGCAAGAAAGAACAGAAGAAGAAGAAGAATGACATTACTAACTTTTTCTTGTCGATATTCGGAACATCGCTTCTTTCAGCTTTCTCTACAATCACCTGCAACATATACTTCATCAGTTCAAAAGCAAAGCTACATAGAAGAATACAAAAAGAGAGAAACAGATAAATATCAAAAAGCATTACTGGAACTCTGTCTGGATACTTCTCCCTGATGCGAGAAGCTTCAATTTGTCTCCTCTCTGAACATTACAAAAAAATAATACAAAAATATGATGAAAGAACATTAGTGCTTTGATCGGTCGTAATAAAAATCATCCCTTTTAAAAGAGTAACAATCAAAGATCCATAATTTAGAGGGATCACTAACAAATGTACAAAACCCAGAAATTTTTATTTGATAAAGAATCAATTAAACAGAGAATCAAGACTTACCCAGTGGGTGTTCCAACTTGAAAGAGCTATTAGCCATGGCAATTAACAATCTCAATTTCTGAAATCACAATAAATTAACATTATGAATTGATATATGATATTCGATTTAGCAATCTCGCAGATATAGATAGACTCATCGGAGAGGGAAAAACCCCAGAAATTGCGAAATTAGAGAGGAGAACATACCAAAGATTAGGGCTTTTCGTTTTCCCTAAATTTGACCGATGAAGAGACTCAAATTGCAGAAAGTAGAGAGGATCAAAGCTCGATTTCGTTGAGGTTTCGTGTAGAAAACGTGATTAGGGTTCCAAGATTCCGAAATCTCTCTCTGTACGAAACTAATAACTGAAAAGTCTGAAACTTTCGTCCAATTTAGGATTTATCGTCATCAATTTGTTGCCATTTGTTCTGCTACAGAACCGGTTATTTGTAAACCGAATTATGGTTTATAATTCTTTCGGTTCTCATTGATTTTTTTTTTCTTTTTTTTTTGTCGTAACTCATTAATTTATTTTGTACAAAAATAATGGTTTTTGTCAAACGACACAATTTATTGTTACCTCAGAAAAAGGCAGAATATAATACAAAACAGAAAAAATGACATTGTTGATTTAATTTTACAAGATATAAACACAAATAATTGTTAACAAAAAAATGGAATATTCTGATAATTAAATAATCTTTTAATCTTTTAAAATGGAAAGAAAACAAACAATGCTAACTTAATTATCTGCATGTAAATGGACTTCTTGATAATTGAATTGGAACTTCACTTCATAGATCATACATACACCTCCAATTGTTAATCGTTTGTAAATGATGCCGGAGTTTCAAGTTAGCATTTTTACTTTTTCTAATACGACAAATCTTTTAGGTAACATTTTGAATTTATTGTTAAGTTTGTTACAATTATTTTCGTATGCAGCAAGCAAATTCGGATGACATGAGTAAATTTCAATAAAGACTACAATTTATATTTTTGGGTCGGTGAAATTGAACTTTTGTGCTTTTTTGTCGAGTGAGAATATTTGGAAAATGGAACCAAGAAATTAGTTTCGAAATTCAAATAGATGTTGGAAGTAGCAGAGCCCACCAACATGCCTTTGTCTCTCTTACTAAACCCTCATAAATACTTGTTGACATAGAGCTCATGGGATCCCTGTTTTTTTTTATTATTAAATCTTATTCTACAAATCTCTATACATTATACATAGCTACTTGTAAACATCATACTACACTACTTATACACCCATGAGTATTTTACATATTATTCGCAATATCTTGAATCTTGATCCTTCGTTTTTTGACAAATATTACTTACATGATTAATAATTTTTTTTTTTTTATATTTGTAGCTCCTGTTTTTTTGTAACACCTTCAGCCTTGTGGTTTTTTTTATAAATATATTCTCTATCTATTGTCATATTCTAGTACACTATGCTTAATTGCTTAGTCGTATTGATCAGTCCTGTTTAGTCGTCAACTCGTCATGCAATATTATTTAATATTGCCTTACAGAGGTTTCATGGGGACGTGATCCCAACTATAAATTAAACAAATAAGTTAAATTTAAATGAAATCGCAGAACTCAGGTACTATTTCTCAACGCATTTCCACGTTTTTACCTAACAAATATTGTAACGTATCTTTTGTTAGAAATATGCGACGAATCACCACCAATTCTAATTCGAATTTGTGATAAAAATAAATATATATATATGTAATGTGGGGTCGTCGTTAGAGAAAATCAATCACCAAATAGTAGTTTTTTCATAGCAAATTAAGTTAGAGTTTCGGTTAGAATTTTTGTTGTAAAATTGTAACGTTTTTGCAAAGGATTCAAGTTTCTCGTTTCTTTCTTTCTTTTTTTTTTTTTTTTTAAATCCATCGCAAGTGTAATGTTTTAGCTTTTTGTCTTGGCGACTTTTATGAATCAGAACTAGCTAGTAATCATCATGAAATTCTTAGAAGTGGTTCAGGTTTTTAGTAACGGCAGACCTATTTGATTTGATATCTCTTATAACAAAATAACATATATATATATATATATAGTATTAAATTTTGTAAAGAAGACTATTTCTTAAAAAACATATTATTTTTCAAATTTAATACAACCAACTTCCTTTTTGTTGTGGGGTTGTTGGCCTAATTCAATGCTTGTTTTTTCTTTGCCCTTTCTTCTTCATCTTCTTCGTATTTATATCTCTTTCACTCTGCAAACTCAAGAAAAAACATTGCAATAGCTCATGTTGTCTTTTTCATTTCCATATCTGTAAAATTAAAGCTAAAACCTTGATTTGTAAACCGGTTTAACGGTCAGTACCTGTCTCTCGTAACCTACCCATCAATTTGTTTCAATCATTTACTTGCAACCGATGAGTTAGACGAGCGAGCTATCGATCATCAAATACGAGATATTGGTGCGGTTCAATCACAAAATCGTACTCTTCTGTTATAGAGACCGGTTTGTTTGATTGAGCCGTGCCAATATCACGTGTTTAAATTGGTCTTCATGTTAGTTGATGTGATCAAGGTATATATGTTTACACATCGATTCTCTTTTAAAATTTTCAATTTTCTGAAGCATAGTTTTTTTATTTATTTTTACAGATAAGGTATATCAATGTACATGTCGTCGAGGATCACGCTCTTGCTGATGTTATATTTCCATATACATTATTAATTAGCTTTTTAAAAGACAAGAAAAGGCTTAATTTAAAGAGTTTTTTTTCTTTTCATGTTTATCTTCTGCAGGGAGTTCGGATATTAACAAGAAAAGAAAAAACTCAAACACATTTACGAGAAGATATTAATTATTGTTAGCGACAGTTAAATTTTTAAAAAATATTGTAGGGAAATGACTATTTGGATGTTATTGTCACTCATTAATGCAAAGATGTCCGACTAATGAAAACAAAATAGTTTGTATTTGTTTGCACTTTCAATTCGTTTATATCTTAATTATATCACGGAATCAAGGGTGTGGATTATGTTGGTTAACCCGCCATTACCGGGTTGGCCATATATAACTCTTTCCATTATGAAACTAGTTAATGCTATAATTTGTGTTCCCAGAAACCTAAAATAGCTCAGCGAGTAGTATTTTCATGTGGATTAAATTCACTTGGGCGACAAGTTAATCCGTATACATGATGTTTTAGTTAAAAATAAATTATAAAAAAATTCGTAGATAATTTAGTAGTTCAGATATTTTTTCATAAATGATTAAGAAGTAGTTCAATTTCTTTAAAATATATTTAAAATTAATATAATTTTTCGAAAATAATTTATGGATTAGCAATTGGACAACGAAGTAATACGTAAACAAATTTTTTTCATGCTATACATTGAAACCTCTAATAAGTTTTGCATTCATAATTGAAAAAAGTTGCAGTTTTTGGAAATCAAACTCCAACATAGTGTTAAAAACATTTAAATCTTTGATATATAGACTACTGGACCAAATGACTTCTATATCTAATTCAACTTAATTAAATTACGGAAACACTTACATTTAACATCAACTATATGTATATATATATAGCATCACAAGTTTTTTATATATTTTAAAATATAAAAATATAAACGAATGAAAATGTACATAATGCACATACATATTGTATATATATGAGTATTACATTGACCAAATTTATGAACAGATATGCAAAACCAACAAAACCTGCGAAGTGGCCACAAATATTTAATACATCTCGCAGAATACCCACGAGTTTAGGACCAAAACCTTAACTTTTTTGGCGGGGACAGATTAAATGGGATAAGCTCTACTCTTATATATTGACAAATCTATACATATAACTGATATAACACATTTTTCAATTTGTAAATTTATCATTTGCATGAGTAACGAATCTAATGGAAGATGCTAGTCATATTACTGCAGCTTTCTCCATCTTGGAAGAGTATTTGAAATTGCTTGACAAGAAATAACATATATGTAGTTGTTAACTTGTTATCGACATCAACGTTGAAATTTTCAAAAGGATAATTTATTCGAAAAATAACCATAACGAAACAAAATAAACAGTATAAAAATATGAAAGTAAAAAAATCAAAACCGAAAGGAGGGAAAAAAAAGAGAATTTAATGAGAAGTAAAAAGGAAAGCATGTGGAAATAAATGAATGGGCATAACAATAAGAGCTTTGTCTCTCATAGGACAAACCAAATGTAACAAAAAATATGGTTTCTCTCTCTTTCTCTTCTTTAATTTCTTCCCCCTCCATTAAAAGCACTTCACTTTCTCCAATTCCCCCTTTTTTCTTATTTTTACCTTCAAAATTAGTTAAAATAGTAAACACATTACTGTGATTATACTAATGGAATATTACACCAGTTTTAATACTCCATCTGTTTCAATATATAAGATATTTTAGAAAAAAATTATGTTGCAAAATATAAGATATTTTTACAAATTTCAATGCGATTTTTATTTTATTTAATTGTAAAACACATAGTTAAAATAACTTTTGTCAATTACAAGACAATATTTTAAATGAAAGTTAATATTTTTTAACTTTTTATTATTTTAAAATATAAAAGTTGATTTTCTTAAAAATTATGTTTTTACCCAAAATATCTTATATATTGAAACAGAGAGAATAATAGAAATGAATAATGGAAGAGAATTGACCAAATACTCAGCTTAAAGTATATGCATATGTTCAAATCAGTATTATAAAACAAAGCGGATTTAAAGAACACAAATATGAAAACCAAAGCATAAGATATACACCCGGATCATATATAGATTCAAGAACCAAATTTGCTATAGCTATAAGAAAACATAAGAAGAAGTTGGATACCAAATGTAAAAAGAAACCATTGAGAAGACAATCAAAATGACCTAATGGGCAGTGTATATTTTACCTGTTAGTGAAGAACATTCCAAGGGTGAAGCTAGCAAGGGCTGCAAGGCACAAGACTAATCTCCAGTTTCTTGAAATGAACATTTCTTGGATCATACTAGTAATCCTCAACACCTCCTCCTCTGCTCTGAAATGACTTTTGGTGTTGCTATAAACCCTGAAACTTGTTAATCAAAGGAAAAAAGCAAAGATTTTTTTTGACTTAGGAGTCAAGAATTACCTTGTTACTTGAAGGAGATGCATTGAGCAAGAACAGCCCACCAGTTTGTTATTATCCAAGTCAGATTGCACACAGAAGGAAACGGGTTGAATCCGGGTCAAATTGAGATAATGAAAGTCTAAATGGGTTACAGACACTCGTAAAACAAAAGCTATTCTACTTCACACAATCAGACATCAAGATTCAATAGGAAAAAAAAAAACAATCCTTAACGTTGCTCATTGTTCTAGGTGTGCCTTCTTATCTGTGAGTGAAACACGATCTCCAGTGAAGATAGCCACTAACCCACGCTCTAGCTGCTTGTCATTATGCATCTTCACATACTTGTTTAAGAAATCTTTATCGGTAATTGCCAACACAGATGACATTGGAGGGAGTTTACTTCTGAGCAATCCTTTTGAAATAAGAGCTTTGATTACATTACACCTTGGAATAATCCTCTTCTTCAGGCTGTATCCAAATCCCGAAGGGTTCGAAACCACGGCCTTTAGTGGCCAATTCATCTTCTTCACGAAAAACTCATTCTTCTTTTTCACTGACTCTGCAGAATATACAATGCACTGAGGATAACGCATGACCATCATCCTAAACTCATCTCTGGTGAATCCTAGGCCTAGAAATGTGTCAATGGAATTCAATATCTTCTCTTTCGAGATACCCAGAGAGGAAGGGGCCTTCTTGAACATTTCCCATACATCTCCCACAGCCAAGCCCAATCTTTCATAGACATCCATTTTTTCTTCTATTGTTTTGTCCCTCAATCCATGAACAACACGCAGAGCTAGGACAAAATTTGCTGTGGTAGGCTTAAAACCCATCTCAACAACCTTCTTGAGGGAATCTTCAAATTTTTCTTTTCCATGGACAAGTCCACAGTCAGACACGAGCAATGAGAATAACAACTTCTGAGGCATCCCCAATTCTCTCAAAACCGAAACATTTCTGATTTTATTCTCTAAATTACCCTGAGGAAAAGAATAACATGAGTTTTCGTACTTGGAACTCTTAACATGAGATAATATCCGATACCTGAATGAGTACTCATTTTACCCGAAAAAAGCATTATCCAATATCCATTAGACATTAGAGATCCATTTCACATTAGGCCCATGTACTCTATTACCCATTAAACGTCAACTACTCTGACTATTGAACCTAAGAGACAGAGACTAAGCCTAAGAGTCGTCCTACGACTGGGACGACTGCATGCTACAACTTACTCAAGCTTGACCTAGACAAGTTTCTCCAATTCATTCTGTAACCTGTGCACCTTCCTCCTTTTGTTGTTTACAATTTCCAAACAATTTTTTGAAATCGATCTTAGGTATTTTACTAGTTATTCTTCTTTTTCTTATAATATTCTTTTTTCCTTCTTCTTCTAATTTGTGAATGAAGTTTGTTAATTGTTTACATGTATTCGTTTATGGGTTACAAAAATACAGAGCTTGTAGTTAGAGAATTACATAGCTTGACTTAATGTGAAATCAATGTAGTTACAGTCTTATGGCGTTTTATTGACAAAGATTTTACAATATCTCTGCTTGATTTCAATCGCTAAAAGTAATTAAACTGGTGATGATTTTGAGTTACAGTGTTGTGTTTAGCAGTTTATGTATCTTGATAGTTCAGTTTACTTGGTTTATAGTTAAGATCTAATAGTTCATTTTGTGCATGGTAAAAAATTATTAGGAAAGATGAGATAATGCTAATAAAAAAAATAAAAAAATAAGATGTGTATCAGTCATGGAGACATTATTGTATTAGTGGTCGTAACTTAATTGATTGTCTTATATATAAGATGTGTAGCAGTTTGGTTACTTTCGGGTACAAAATACCCGAATTTAGCAGTAACCAAAGAGTACTCGGATAATTTTGGATTTTTCATAATATATCCGAACCGACCCAAACTCGACATACCCGAACCGAAACCCGACCCGATAATTATGAATACCCGAACGGAATCTCTAGGCCTAAACCCGAAGAACCGAAAGAACCGACCCGATCGGGTCCGGGTACCCGAACGCCCAGGGCTAGTTTCTAGTATCATATCCTTGGATTTCTTCATTATATCTAGAGAAATAAACTTCAGTGTGTATACTAACTTACTGAAAATCAGACCCTTATACTTAAACGGCATATTACCTTGTGAGTCAAATAGAGAAACTCGGTTCACTCCAATGGTTGTTAGCCTGCCATCACAAAAGCTTCAACAACCTTTAAAGAGTCCCGAGCTTCATCGGTTGGATAACATTGATTTATGTGTCTTAAAGATATAAGATAGTGATAGCTTTCAAGTGCCTCCACCTTATTCAAGATAATGTACCGTACGCTCACAAGAACGTGTATTACGAGAAGAGAGTAAAAAAGAGATTCAAAATTACATTTTAAAGTCATTTGATATTACAATAGTCTGAAATTTATATATTCATTAAGAGAAAGCAATATTCTTCACATGGACATGAGAGCTTTGATTACAAGCAAACCTTTGGACATGAGAGCTTTGAGTAAATTACACCTTGGTGCAATCCTTTTCTGCAGGCTGTATCACTGACTTTAGTGGCCAATTCATCTTCTTCACCAAAAACTCAGTCTTCTTTTTCACCATCTCTGCAGACAATCCAATGTACATAGGAAAGCGCTTGACTATCATCGCACACTCATCTCTGCTGAATCCTAGACCTAAAAATGTTTCAACGGAGTTCAATATCTTCTGCTCTATAGTACTTATGAAATGCGTTTTCATTCAGACCACACTTCTTCAAGGTTTCAAACGTCTGAGTTGTTTTTTCCTCTGAGAATTTCAATGCAAAAGGCCACTTCTTAATGGAGTATAAAGTTAATTTAGTTTTAAATTTGTTACAATAAGTTTCACTATAAACGAAGAAAAATATGACAAAAACAATCCATCTAACTAGCTAGACACAAGAACACAATGGGCAGTTTCTCTATATGACATTTCTTGGAGCACCAAAATAGTAATCTCCAATATATACCTCCTCATCTACTCTTACATGACATTTGGTGTTGTTAAAAACCCTAATTTTATTGACGTAGGAGTCAAAGATTCAACCTTTTATTCACTTCCGAGCAATCCTTTGGACATGAGAGTTTTGATTGTGAACTCATCTCTTCTGAATCCTAGGCCTAGAAATGTATCAATGGAGTTCACTATGTTCTGCTCTTAAATGCGTAAGAATTGAGAGGATTCTTCTTCAACAATGACATGACCTCGTTCTCTAGCAGACCACACCTCTTGATGCAGCAGAGACTGAAGATTGGAATCGAGTTGAAGAAGAAGATGGGAATAGTGTAGTGAAGACTCTGTTACGAACAGAAGGACTAAAGTGGAAAGGGAAAAGGCCAAAGATTCTAGAACGATTAGAGAGTTTGACCTAAGGGTTTAAGTAGACTCTGTTCTTGGGCTCTTCTTCTTGGATGGTTGGAAAGAGGGTTGAGGTTTAAATCCTAGTACCCGAGCTTGGTAAATTTAGAACATACCAGAGTACACAAATGGGCAGTAATGGTGGTATTTGCCAAGATCCACTTTTTTCAAGTATCCATCCTCCCCAATGATGCAAGCTGTCTGGTTGAAGACTGTCTTGGTCGTTGCAAATATTTGTGTATAATAAATCACTGCCACTTTCTTCTCCTCGTCGACCAAGAAACTCTTAAGTTAGCCAAAAAGTTACCAATGATTTTATCTGTATCAAGGGCTAAGAACTTGTTCCACAACACCGCATTGGGCCCAATCTTGGTTGTAATCCATATCTCCAGCTTATTACACTGGTTCTGAAATAACACTGCAAGCTGCTCTTCTCTAACTGTAGTAGATGAACAATATAATCATGTATATAACGATAGTGAAAAGGAAGGTCCAGAGGACCTTCAAATCTCTCTCTTGTAAAATCAAAACAGAGTAAACAAAAGTCATTATCATTTTCTTCAACTTTAAATCTTTTCCAAGCTAAAAAGTAAGTATTTCCTTTCAATGAAAAGCCTCGTATAGAAGAAAGTATAGTATGCGAGTACAAGGTGGTAACAACCTTCCATGAATTAGACTCAAAATCGTATATTTCGTAACTGTAGTCCCCAAACTCTGTGAAATGCCTCAAAATCTTGTGGTTGTGGTTGTTGTTGTAGCCGATACCAAACACATCTGATTCGTCGTAAGTGATTCTGTGTGAAATCCACCTAGTTTGACCCAAATACGGGTTCCAAACCACGAGCCTACTGCTGTTGGCCTCCTCCTTGGTGAGGCATAACAATAAGCCATCACAATAAAAGGCGTTATGTACATTGACCTGATTAAGTTCACCAATTCGCTTTATAGATTCTTTGTGGTTATGGATTCCATTGAGATTGAGACTCATCAAACAAACCCTATAATCATCCAGCATAATCACCAATTACTCCTTGGCTGCTTTACCACAATGCTTCTTTAAAGCTCGGATCTTTGGATAAACAGTTCCATCGTTTGCAAGTGGATCTCACCGCTCTCAGACATGTTATCGGAACCCTAGAGAGTATCTCCTCTACCAAATCCTGTACAAGATCGGACATCATCGTAATTGTTTCAAGTTTCAACGTCAAAGGCTGTAATATATATTAGGTCTTTCGAACTTTCACACTTGCGCACTCTTTTTTATATATATAGTCAAATACGGTAGTTAGGTTACGTGTTTCTTACTCTCCCTAGAATATTATTTTACAGATATAAGAAAATAAAAGATTCTAAGAAATTAGTAGAATTGAAAATTTGGTCTGCTCTGTTTTGAAAATAATTAAAAAAAAAAAAAACAAGCCCATCACAAAGATCTTTACCATATTCCAATATTAACAAGGGAAACAAAAATGTATAATTTAGAGGAACAAAAAAGAGTGAGTAAAAAACATTAAGTCAGGAACTAGCTCCTTCTCATCATGCTTCATCACATACTTGTTTAAGAAAGCTTTATCGGAAATCACCAAAACAGACAACATTGGAAGGAGTTTACTTCCTCTGTTTCCGAGCAATCCTTTTAACACAAGTGTTCTAATTACATTACAACTTGGGGACAATCCTCTTCTCCAGACTGCACTGTCCTTGACACAAAGCACGGCCTTTAGTAGTCAATCTTCTTGAAATGTTTCAATGGAGTTCAATATCTTCTTCTCCAATAATCTCAGAGAGTTTGGCCACTTCTTGAAAATTCCTCACCAAAAGCCTAACCTTTTTTATAGGCATTGGCTTTTTCTTCTGTCTTTTTGTCACTCCATCCATAAAGAAATTGCAGAGCTTGGACAAATTTTGAGGTGGTTGGATCAAAACCCATCTGAACAACCTTCCTAAGGGATTCTTCAAAATTGTAAGGGCATATATCAACAACAGCAAGCATTACACTACGTCGGGGTACCTCTTATAACGTCGAACCTGCGACGGTTTATATTATCGTATCCTTGGTTTTCTTCATTATACCTAGAGACATAAACTTCAGTGTGTATATACTAAGTGAAAATCAGACCATCATAGTAAAAAGGCATACTACCTTGGGAGTCAAACAGAGAAACTCGGTTCACTCCAATGGTTGTTAGCCATCAGAAAAGCTTCAACAACCTTTAAAGAGTCTCGAGCTTCATCGGTTGTTAGACATTGATTTATGAGTCTTAATGATATAAGATAGATAGCTTTCAAGTGCCTCCACCATAGTCAAGGCAATGTACCCTAAGCTCACAAGAACGTGTACGAAACCAGAGTAAAAAAGAGATTCAAAACTACATTTTAGAGTCATTTGATATTACAAAAGTCTGAAATTTAGATGTTCATTAAGAAAAAGCAAAATTCTTCACAAGCCTTCTTATCTATGAAGCATGATCTCTGGTGAAGATAGCCATCAACTCAAGCACAAGGTGCTTATAATCATGCTTCACCGCATACCTGCCTAAGAACACCTGATCGTTACTCTTCAAAACCGACGACATTAGAGGGAGTTCACTTCCGAGCAATCCTTTTGACATGAGGGCTTTGATTACATTACAACTTGTTACAATTCTCTTCCCCATGCTTAATCCAAGTACCAGAGGGAACATAACCACAGCCTTTAGTAGCCAGTTCATCTTCTTCACAATAAACTCACTCTTCTTCTTCATCGTCTCTGCAGATAATTTAAGACTCGGAGGAAAAAGCTTGACCATCATCGCAAAGAATTTTTTTTGGGGCAAAACATCGCAATGAATCTAAAAGACTAAAACTAGCAGAAAAAAAAAAAAGAACAATCCTTGAAGTTGCTCATTGTTTTACGTATGCCATATGATCTATGAAACATTATTTCCAGTAAAGATAGCCAACAACTCAGGCACAAGCTGCTTATCGTTCTTCATCACAAACCAGTTTAAAAACATTTCATCAGTACTCGCCAAAACAGCCGACATTGAAGGCATTTCACTTCCGAGCAATCCTTTGGACCTGAGAGCTTTGATTACATTACACCTTGGAACAATCCTCTTTTGCAGACTGTATCCAAGTCCCACAGGGTTCGAAACCACTGACTTTAGTGGCCAATTCATCTTCTTCACTAAAATCTCCATCTTCTTTTTCACCGTCTCTGCGGACAATCCAATGTACATAGGAAAGCGCTTGACTATCATCGCACAGTCTTCTCTGCTGAATCCTAGACCTAAAAATGTTTCAATAGAGTTCAATATCTTCTGCTCTGAAGTACGTATGAATTGCGGGTACTTCTTCAACACTTGAAGGACCTCGTCTTCGTTCAGACCACACTTCTTCAAGGTTTCAAACGTCTGAGTTATCTTTTCCTCTGAGAATTTCAAAGCAAAAGGCCACTTCTTGAAGATTGCCCACACATCTCCCACATCAAAGCCTAACCTTTTATAGACATTGAACTTTTCTTCTATTGTTTGGTCAGTCATTTGGTAAAATACGTGGAGAGCTTCGACAAACTTTAAAGTGGTCGGATCAAAACCCATCTCAACAACCTTCTTGAGGGATTCTTCAAATCTTTCTTTTCCATAACAGACCTGGCAATCAGAGATGAGCAAGGAGAATAACAACCTCTGAGACACACCCAATTCTCTCAAAACCAAAATATTTCTGATTTTGTTCTCCTGCCTACTACCTTCGGGCAAAGAATGACACAACTTTTGGAACTTGGAACTCTTATCAGCTTCTATGATCTCTTTGACGAGATCATAGTAACTGCTTAAAGATTTCCGGTTTTTTATTCCCAAGATTTTAGGAACTGTAGAAACAATCTGAGTGAGTTCAGAGCTTGAATCTCCTCTGGACTGTAAAAACTTAAGCTTGGGAGCAATGGATATCTCAGTGTCTAATAAAAGCAATCGTGGGTGATCCGTAATGATGGTGGAGATCTGAGAATCAGTGAACCCATGACTTCTCAAAAGTTTCAGAACCGAATCTGGATTTCCCTTGTCCTCAATGCTGACCTTTCTTGAGATTGATTCAGCGACTTTTGTAGTTAAACCAAGTGAATCAACCAGGTAAGAGACTGTAAATTTCTTCCCTTTGCGACCAACTCTAAGGCTCACATCAGTAGCAGTAGCAGAGGAGAACGAATTAGAAAAAGGAAATGCATTTTGAACAAGCTTCACTGAAACTCTCAAATTAGGCCATTTCTGCAACTGGACTAACCTTTTTCCATGGAGAATCATAGAATACATCACAAAGTAAATGCAATTACCGAAAGGTGCAGAAGAGAAAAAAGACCAGGAACTGTCACAGTGTTGAAGCGATTAAACCAATTTCGAGAAAAACGAATCGCTTAAGCCAAGCTTCAAGGATAAATCGCAAAAAAAATCGAACCTTACTTACTAGCAGAAGATTCAAGAATTGTCTCTCCGTTAATTCACTTGCAAAACCCTATTTCTCAAAATTTGGGGTTGCGGTGCCGGTGGCAAAAAAAACACGAAAATAGGGTTTATGAGAAAGTTCATAAGCCAATTTTCTCCGGTAGCTCTAGGGGAAAAAAAAAAAAAACATAATATTGCGGTACACGCGATTCGAACATGTCACTTCTGGTGAATCTAATCCAACGGTTGAGAAAAGTCTTTTCTTTACAAGAGAAATCTAATCCAACGGTTGAGAAAAGTCTTTTCTTTACAAGAGAAATCTAATCCAACGGTTGAGAAATGTCTTTTTCACAATTCTTTTTTTTTAACGTCAAATGTTATTAAGATGAGAAAATGTTTACATGATCCCGAAAGAGATTATCCCTTAAATACATTGGGGAAAATTAAAAATTTACAAAATCTGATTTTGTCTAACTACGAATCAATCACCCAGCCGACGCCGACATGATTATTGGTTTGCTGAAAATTATCGTCAACATTTAGTTTGACGTGATTTGGGGGTGGACATTGCCAATGGAGGGGTACTACGCTGTGGGTGTATATTGGTAGTTTGGGATAAAGTTTTGACGTTTATCCATTCTTGAACATCATCCTTCGCTTTTGTTATCACCTCCTCAAGATTGCGAACATTCTTGTTAAAAATCAAGTCGTTTTAATTGCCAACACACCCAAAAGGGAAGATGCTTTAATTCAGTTGCTACCACTTGATCATACTTTGTTAAGAGGAGCTCCACATTTTCTTCTAATGAGTTCATAGTTATTTGTGTACCAGAGAATAGAGTATTAGAGAGTCGCCAAACGGTAGTAGAATGCGGACATTGGAAAAGCAAATGGTTGATTGATTCTTCAGCAAAATGGCATCGTTGGCAAGTTAATGATGAGCCTCTATGATGAGGTTGTGTTGGGTACTTTGTCCCAAATCCAACTATGTAAGACGTTTTCATTGGATTATTTCCAAGGATGTAATCCACCTGAAAATTAAACCGGTTGGTTAACGAAAACACAAACGGTGTACAAAACCGGAATAGAGTGTAATTTATTTATTTACCTGCGATTTGGCGAAATTGTGAATTTGAGATATGGTGAATTGGGTCGACCCGCACTGGATTGAACCGACCCGGGCTTTGGTTAGAGTTTTTGAGTAATGGAATAAAACCGTTGTAGCCGTTGTTACATATTGTAAGTTGCTACTGTCTCTAATAAACAAAAGGCCACCTGAATAAACAAACACAACCATAATTAAACCGACAATAAACAAAACAAAAATCAAACCAACTTATCGGTTATCTAGCTAACCGATGAAAATTACCAGGAGTTGGTTTAATTTGCTGAGAGCTACTTCCTGGCATCAATGCGCAGACGAATGACTCAACATCGTTCTTAAATTTTCCCAAGTCATCATTTGTCCCGTCGTAAAACACCTTGGAAATATTCAATGAATACAATCTAATTAATTTTATGTGGTTTTATAGAATTTAGCGAAGTCGGTATATACTAACCGATGCGAGTAAAGCCTGAGCCCCGGCGAACTTATTGTCCCAGCTAAATTCATTCACGGCTTGGCTCCAATCTTTATTGTTTATAACATAGCTTAAGTACTTATTTTCTCTTGTTGCTTTGTATAGCCAAGCAGCAGCCCATAATAACTCGTCCTTTGTACCATAAAAGTATAAAGTGTCATGTTATTTCATTTATATACATAACATGAAAATATATGTGGTTTATTGAAATAACTCGTTATATTTATGTGAACCGGTTTGATTCGGTTTCATTACCTTAATTGTAGCCTGAGAATGAGCAGTAGAAGGGACAAGATGCTTGATAAGAACCTCTGTAATTATCAGCAAATTCAAATAGCTGCAAAAAATAGATAAAAAATGCGTTAAATCAAATAACTATATATACCTCATCACCATATATATAATCTTTTTTTTTTTTGGTACTTAATTTATAGATGTACTCACGGTTTTTGCATGGCTTAGTAGCGTAGAAGAATAACTAGAATCGACCGGTTTGAAAACAAGAGCGGCGGAGGCGAGAGCGGCTGCGGCTTCACCGGCGGCTTCGGAACCAGGGGAAGCGGAAGTGATGTTGAGGAGACTTCTGGCTGTGTCCATATCTTCTGGCCTCTCCCAACAACTATGATCTGAATTCCCATCTCCCACCTTTTTTATCCATTTTAAAACAAAAACCAAAAAAGTACAATTAGAATTTCGATATTAATATCTTAACTAGAGGTTCTAAAATGAACTAATATATATATATAGTAACTTCAGTAGTTTTATAAGAATACAATATTATTTGAGATATTTAGTATAGAATGAAATATATTTTGGGGGAATGGGCTTGCCTGTGTATATAGCATATTGGGCGACGTATGAGCACGGATGATAAAGTCGGTTCCCCATTTGATCATAGACCGGAGATAACCGAGCTGGTCAACGGAAGAAATCTCATTTTGGTATTCAATTGCAGCCCAACTCAACAAGGTTGTAGTAAATGACATTGGCCATACAAATTTTACATTGTCACCAGCATCGTAATACCCTCCAACCAAATTTACCTGGAAAATCAAAGCATTAATTAAAAAAACACATGAAATTGGTTAAGAGATAGCATATAGAGATGTTTATGAATATAGACGGTTTACATTAGATTGTGCACCGTCGGAGAGGGCAGAATCGCCTCGCCATTTAACCTGTTGATTAGCCGGAAGTTTACCGGATCGTTGGCCTTCAAAGAACAAGATGGACTTGTCTAGTGCATCTCCATAGTCAAGAGCTTCCAAGCCTTTAAGAGCCATCAAAATACCAACTAGCATTATTATCACCAAGAGCTTGCCCATTATTAATTATCACTATAATTGTTTTCAGAAATAATGTTTCTCTTTTGAAATGGGTTTTGAGTGTATCTTGATTTTGCATGAAATGATTTTCACGTGAGTATTTATAGATATCGCATGCAAGTAAAGTTGAGTACGTTATTCAATTTGGTGAAGTGTTTCACGTAATTTTAGGGTAATTTGGTTGCACTGTTAATAAGGTATCTCTAACAGGTAATAACAAGAATTAAGTTCCAATGATTACGGAAATACAATAAAATGATTAATTTCAATATAGCAAGGTTTTCTGAAATGGTTTTCCTTTTCTTAAAACTAATCAACAATATGTAAAACCTAGCTATGCTTGTATGTATTTCTATATCGATTTATATCTGCTTCCTAAGAAAGGCATACTTAATTATATGTCCTGAATATCAAGCCATAAATTTAGAAGGTCTTACTCAAATTTATTGTTGTAAAATTGTAAAAATGCTTCTCAAGTATTCAAAATTGTGATTGGGTATGTATATCTGATTTTTTTTAATAACAAAGATAGTACAAGTTTTTGGGCAAACTAGCTAAGGGGTCTCAAAATCAAATACGCCGGTTCCATGCCTAGACTTACGGATATAGAAGCAAATAGTATTATTAATCATATAAAAGAAACCCATGTTTTCAAACTTTCATCCCAAAAAAAGAAAATTTATTACTGTTAAAACAAATTTAGAGTTTACATATTTGTGACTGCAGCTAATTTCTTTTGTGTCATAATAAACTAATAATTTGAAATGAACGTATGTATATATTTTTAGTTTTAGATTTTGGGTTATAAAACTATTTAAAAAAAATCCAAAATCGTTGATGTTTACCACGTTTGAGAGTATATATTGACTGGGACTAATGCTACAAGGATATGGAGATGCCGTGTCGTAGAAAAGGCTGTATAAATATTCAGCACCCATTCTTCAAACGTCAATGTTAGATTTTGCCGTTAGTTTTTATTTTGTTTTCAAGTTGTCATAAACTATTTAACAGAAAAACAAAAAAAAATTGTCATAAACTACCATTATCGCAAAAAAAAAATTGTCACAAACCTTATTTCAGTTATTAGTTATTATAATTAAATTGTTTGTTTTTCCTGCTTTCCTGCAAACCTAATGCGGAAATTTCTTGTGTGTTCATTGTATTTTTTATCATTTCCCGTTCAAGTGATGGTCCATCATTATAATTTGGATTTATTAGTTCATTTGATTTAGTTATTAATGTTATCAGGCGATAAGATTACATAGTTAGAGATGGATATCCAAATCTAGATCATTAAACATACATTAAATACTTATTCGAAACTCAAATGGTTCATAAGTTTGTTATATATATGTACCAAAACTCATTTTTTTGTTACCCATGTAAAATTTACCGTCAAACCTAAAATGATATTCAGTTCGAAATGAACCGATCAAAATCATTATTTTGAAAGTTTATTTGATAAAATTAGAAAAACATTTAGAGTCATTTATAGAAAACAAGAAATTTATTTATTGCTAAATGATTTTGAGTTTGAAAACTCATGAAACATCTAAAACCAGCACTTTTTTCTCGATCTAGGTCCGAGTCAGCTTATAGGTCTATGTGAAATGTAGAAAAAATTGTTGGAGATCCAATAATCCTCGATGCTATTGACTTTTCAAAAGTTTTAATTCTGGTTTAGTGATACTATTATATGCTCCCATGGATCATTCTCAAAAAAATTATTACCATGCGTCTTTGCCTACACAATTTCTGTAAAATGAGATATTTATAGACTTTTCCAACCCCAAAGAAGTTTATAATTACACATAAAATATTAATTTTGGTGAGAGTCGATGGTCAATAACAAAAAGAATCGAATTATGCGATGAAATAAAAGAAAGTAATTAAATATTAGATCAAAACTATGGTGATTGGCCTGAATCCTTGAAGGCAAAGCATGTGACGAAGGTTGTATGTGCACTATTATTTGTCGCACAACGCAAATTCGTGTACGTTACATCTCCCCCATTAATAATGCGTTAATTAGTTAATTCCTCTCCCAAGCACATTTTCATTTATGATTTACTTGACATTTTCCATCATATATTGTGAAAAAACCAATATTGTGAGCAGGGTGGGCCCAATAAATTTGGAGATTATGTGCCAATAATAAAAATTTGGTACTTTTTCTATATATACAACTAGGGATCGTCCCGGGCTACCCACGGGTTATGTTTATCTTCATTGTGTAATTACATTATTTGGATGAAGTTTTATATATTGATTTTAGGATGCAATATTTACCTAATAATAGCTAGTAAATATGATTTTTAGGGAAATTTAAGAAAATTATATGTCTATTGAATGTACAAAAGAAATAATATGATATTTAGAAGAAGAATTTAACATAAATACACGCAATATATATTTTATGTTTTACACAGTAATTTGATTTTTTTTTTCATAAGACAATATTGAACCCATCAAATAAATATTGGTATTTTATATTATCAGTTTCTCGAACACATGATTTTCTGTATAACGTTAGCTCTTGCAAGTTATATAGAGATATGCCACTCTCCGTATTGTTTTTGTTGATAAAAAGAAAAACCCAAATAACTATTCTATGCATTTCGTAAATCTTGACATAAGACTTGTTTTCGTGATTAGGACCAATTCCATTTGGTAGAATATTACTAAACCTTAGAAAATATTAAATATGCAAACTCATGTAAAATTACTACTTCTACAACCTTTTCCTTTATACTTTTAAAATATTGAGTATGTGTATTGCTCCCTCTTTATTAGTCTTCGAGATATTTAATATTGCTAAGTATGTTAAATATGTGTCTAAGAAAACATAAGTTGTGTACTGCTACCTTTTTAACAGTCTTCGAGATCATAGTCAGACTGAAAACTTATAGCAAACAACCCATACAATCATACAATAAGTACTGTGTCTATGGGGAAACCAAAGAGATGTAGGTACATTCAAATCCAGTGATCATATATAAGTCCAAACAAAATCACTGATGGAGCAAATCCTTTACACACATTAACACACACAATGACACACATTATATATTAGGTACTTTCAAATGTTCTACTTATATATATATATATATATATATATATATATTCACATTGATCAACTTGAAAATACCAAATGTGTAACCGGAAAAGAATGATTCTCTTACTCTGTTTCCGCTTCCATTCTCATTATGTGCCTTTACCAGTGAAAGCAGCATACTTTTGTAGCTGATTAAGTATAAGAGATCTCCCGAAGGTTTTCAAAAATTGGGGAGAAACATGCATAACATATATAACCAAGTTCTTAAAAAGTTAACTTTGATTTCAGAAAATGGAATACATATATATGTACAGTGTATTGACCTGAAAAGAGTAACATTGACGAAAGACGTTAAAATAACACAAATGCAACAAAGTGAAGAGCGACTTCCATTTTGCTTCATGAAGGCTTTATGATTCTTGAATTTCAAACTACTCCCATCTGCAGATAGTTCAATGCAAGTTAGAAGATAACTTGGCATCTTAAGCAAGATTCGAAGATAATATATATATATATATATATATATATATATATATAATATAATATGGAAAATTAGTTTGTAAAGAGTTCAGTGAAACAAACCTTTGGAATTCTTTTTCTCCAAATGAAGCCCAATAAGATGATTGACTTCCCAGTCTATTTGCTTAGGAAATAATCCTACAGGTACCCGTCCATCCTTGCTTCCCACCATGTTTACCAAAAACATGAGCAACAACCGACTCTTGCATGATGTGTTCGCAATCATTGCTCAAGTTTAGTAATAAGTATAAGCATTAAATTTGTAGTTTTTAAAATTAGACTGAGGATTTGGTGCTCTTACACAAACGTTTTAATAAAAACACTACTTCAACCATCAAGAGGAACCAATTTTTTTTACTCTGTACTCTATATAAGATGACTTTGATCATAATTAAAAAAAAAAAACCCAATAAAACTCATCACTCTGATCATCGATAAGAACTAAGTTTTACTCTGAGTTATGTCTTCAATGACACCAAGTCATCTCCTTGCTCATCAGAGCTACTCTTGAACACTTGCAAGAATGAGTAGAAACAGAACTAAGAGATTAAACGAAACAGAGTTGTTTAATTCCTAATCCATGCATCAATACCATGTTGGGGACCCTGATTCTCAAAAGATGAACCTAATATTGCTAGTGGAAAAGAGATAAACGTTGGCAAGTTAAGAGGGGTGAAGAAACAGTAGTAATCATTTAGACTTTTGAATGAGTTTGTGAGACATAGGACCTTTGTTGTGACTTGTCCTCACTTCTTTGTATTATTTCAGACCAAACTTAAAAAGATAGAATAACAATCTACCCCAACTTTAAAGTAACAAAGAAGGTTTATAGAAAACAAAAAGATATAAAAGAGAGAATCATTACATTGTTTTTGCAGCGTGGCAGTGTGACGTACATAAATCCAAAGGACCCAAGCTTTCTCCTCTGTGATGAATACTTTCCCTCTCTGTTATTGTTTCTAGCAGCTGACGATTACCTGGTAAATAGCAAATTCAATGAAGAAGAGAAGACCATAAATGTAATGAGAGAATATGCAAACTGCCTGTAATCAAATTATTTCAAGAGTAACTTATGACATAAAAGCTATGGCAGAGTAACTTATAGACTGCGACAACTGGTTGATTGTTTGAAGGCCTACTTCCTCATGTTGCTCTAAGTTCATCATCAGCTTCTTCATCTTATGATTTTACATGCCAAAGAATTTAACAAATTTTGAATTTTTTAGCCATATAAAATCGAACAAAGCACAATTAAGGGAAAAAAAAAAACCCACCAGGAACGCTTGGAGTCAAACCAAGCATGTCTTGTATATGGTGGCCTCAGGCTTAATTACCCTTAAGATCTTTGTTGAGTACGATGGTTTTCGTCAACCCACCATAGATAAGGGTTGCTTACAGTTGTGTGTTCCAAAAATCTCTTCGAATATAGTAAGAGAAGCAACATGGAAATCACAGTGTGGATATGGATTGCAGATATACTGGAAAACAATTTCACCATCTCTTTACCACACTAAAGCTACGGTGAACAGATATTGGAAATTCGATCACCACTGCTTATGCTTCGGTCTCTGGTCTCAGTCTCTTGCGGTATCGATCTTTTTCTATGTTTTTTCCTCGTTTCCTCTCTCATAGATAAATTGCATTCACCTTGTGATTATTATATGGGTCTACTCCATTGGAATCATCTGGGTGGAGCCGTGGAAGTACATCGAGTGAATCCATTTTCTTCATGAAAAATGAGCGAATGTAAGTAGGGGAAGGGTTTGGGGGAAAAATTAATTAGGGAACCAACCTAATTTCTTTCTTTAGATTGAATAGTTTCTTGTGTTAGAGGGGATGTCGGTTAAAAATGAACATTTAATACAGGTTTTTGATGTAGGAAGGGAGAAGAAACGATTCGACTTGGCTCGAGAATACGTTTGCGTTTCGGGACAGAGTTTGTTGACGTGTAAAAATGCAGAGGCGATGATAGAAGCTGACGTGGCTTCTTATGAAGCTTTAGAATTTAGCTTAGGAGAAGCCCCAAACTATTCCTTTTATTAGTAAGAGATTTTTTTTTGGCTCTAATTTTTTTTTTAATTTAAACCTAAAAATGACCAAAATTTTTTGGACCATATGCAGTTGTTCCAGTTGCTCTCCCTAAGGACCACTCTGGATATTCGGGTTTTGGATCGGATTTATTTTATTTTATTTTATTTGTTCATTCTGATATGAGAGTTTAATATCTGTTTGGATTTTATGACTATTTGGTTTGGTTTTGGTTTGGGTAGGTATCGGTTTCAGATCAGTTTTCAGGAAAAAAATAAAATAAAAATTTGTTCAATTTTAACAAAAATTGGTTAAATTCTACAAAACAAACGGTGTAATTTTGACAAATATAACTAAGGATTTTTGAATATTTGGATATAAAATTATAACTAAAAATATAATTAATATTTTGGTACATTGTTGGTTTTTGGTTTGATTCGGATTCGGTTCGGGTAATTCAGATAGAAACATTTATAATCCATTCGGGTTTTATGACTATTTAGTTTGATTTTAAAACTGGATTTTTTGGTTTGGTTCGGATAATTCAGATAGAAACATTTATAATCCAATCAGTTTTTATGACTAATTAGTTCGATTTCAAAACTGGATTTGGTCAAGGTATAGCTGCGGGTAAAGCTGTCGAAGGTATCGCGAGACAACCTGAGGCAGAAGGAAAAATACTTTATTGCTTTGTTTGGCTTTTATGGAAGCTTTAACAATTTATGGCCTGGTTGTAGCATTAGCGCTTTTATTTGCGAATCCTTTCGTTTAATCTTAGAAGTCGCAAAATTATGGATTTTTTCTTAGTTTTTTTAATTCTATCAAGATTTAATTCCTACAATTATTCATTGAAACAACAATCCTTGGGAAGGACTAATTTGAGGATGGGGAAAATTAGCACATCAATTCGCTTTCTTCCTTCCCCTTTATTTTTTTAGTTTAATGGAAACTTATTTTTAAGGAGTGTTGCGAGAAACGAGGTTTAAGTTTTTTGAAATTGACATAAAACTTGGTCTCAAATTCTAGCTTAATTCTAATTAAGTCTCATTATTATTATTGAAAATGAATTTTTTTGGAAAATACATTTGTAATATAGAATAGGTTTTTGATTCTGTTTACAAATATCCAAATAGGTAAATTAAATTATAAAATTCAATTTTCTTTTTATTGAAAAAAGAAAAAAAAAAGACAGAGTTCTTTTTATGTAGTTTAGCTAGAATAGGAGATTATATGAAAAATTTAACCGATTCTTTCGTTTACTTGGGTCACTGGCCATCCGTCGGGAGTTTCGGGTTTAATACCGATATTTTAGCAACAAATCCAATAAATCTAAGTGTAGTTTTCGGTGTAATGATCTTTTTTGGAAAGGGAGTGTGTGTGAGTTGTTCATTTCAAGAATAGGCTGGATTCACGCAGTGGCACTATAACTAGGAAAGAGTGCATAATCCCGCAAATTACTTCTGAATAAAAGAAAATTATATTTAGAACCATAGCATTTCGTTATTCTTTGGTAAGTCTACTTTACTTTGATTTTCTATCAACCACAAATTTGGGACCATTAATTAACATGGTTAAAGCTAAACCGTTTGAAGTACAGATGCAACATGGTACTCTTTCTACTATATGTAGTCTAATAAAAAAATGAATTAGATTTTCAAAAAGAATAGTTATACTTTTTTCGATATAAAACACTCATGTCGATAAAAAATTTTGAGTCTTTTTTTATAATGTAGAATAGATAACCTATGTATAAAGTAATAAGAATTCTTTGGATTTCAAGAAAAAAAGAAAAACTTTGCTGACAATTATCGATATTTCATTGGGCAGAAGAATCCTACGAATACTTTTGTCTTGGATTGGTGATCTTTTTCGATAGACCTATATATTGAATATTAATTGAATACAAAAAATCGGGAGAGGGTAGGCTCATTACATGAAAAATATGGGAATGAAAGTTTCATAAAGAATTGATAAATGATTGGAATAAGTGAGCATGAGAGCCAAATGAATCGAAAGATTCATGTTTGGTTCGGGAAGGGATAATAGAACTTTTTTTTTAATGAATGGAAAGATAATCTACTTTCATTAAATGATTTATTAGATAACCGAAAGCAGATGATATTAAATACTGTTCGAAATTCAGAAGAACTACGTGAAGGAGCTATTCAACAATTAGAAAACGCCCGGGCTCGCTTGCGTAAAGTAGAAACGGAGACGGATCAGTTTCACGTAAATGGATACTCTGAAATCGAACGAGAAAAATTAAATTTGACTAATTCAACTTATAAGACTTTGAAACAATTAGAAAATTACTAAAACGAAGCCATTCTTTTTGAGCAACAAAGAACAATTAATCAAGTCCGTGAACAGGTTTTCCAACAAGCTTTACAGGGAGCTATAGGAACCATAAATAGTTGTTTGAGTAACGAGTTACATTTACATATAGGGATGTTAATATTGGTTTGCAAACCCATTTATTAAATGGGTATGTTAGCTGAAACTGAACCCATTTAAACCTATTTACCAGATAAAACTATATGAGGTTAAATGGGTTTACCCATTTAGACCCATTTATTAAATGGGGTTTTAACAAAAATAAATGGGTACCCATTTATGTTTACTATGAAATAAATTATATTTATAATTAAAATTTAATTTTGGCAGGAAAATATGAATTTAGCAGTAAACCACAATTCCATAATTTGACGGAAAATTTTAATTCCACAATTTTGATGGGAAACGGTAGAAAAACATAATTTTTTTAAAATGTTGGTTTAGCGGAAAAATGCGGAAAACATTATTGACAGAAAACACGTTTTTGGCGGGAAAATACGAGTTTGGCGGGAAAATGTGATTTTGACGGGACATCACGATTTTGGCGGGAAAATACGATTTTGACGAGAAAATGTGGTTTTGATGGAAAAGTGTTATTTGTTAAGAAAAATATAGACAAAAAAAACAATTTTGGCAGGAAAATATTGTTTTGACGGTAAAATTTGGTTTTGGCGGGAAAATACGGTTTTGATAGGAAAACATGATTTGGTAAGAAAAATATAGACAAAAAAACAACTTTAGCAGAAAATACAGTTTTGACAGAAAATGCAATTTATTAAGAAATATATAGGAAACAAAATTTTGGCGGAAAAATATGGTTAAAGCGAAAAATGCGGGAAAACGTGTTTTGTTACAAAAATACAATTTGTGGTTTGGCAAAAAAACATAATTCCATTGGATTGGAATAAAATGAGATTTCACAGTTTTTGCGCAAAAATACTATTTTACAATTTGGACGGGAAAGTTTAATTTTAAACAAAAAATAATGAATAATTTATTTATATGATTTAAATGGGTCTAAATGGGTTTAAATGGGTTAATGTTATTTTGATGGGTTTATATGAAATGGGTTTAAATGGGATGAGTTTAAATGGGTTGTAAAATGAGTTTAAATGGGTTTGGGTTTAAATGGGGTGGGTTTTAAATGGGGTGGGTTTACCTATATTAGCATCCCTACTTACGTACTATTAATGCAAATATTGGTATGTTTGGTACGATGAAAGAAATAACTGATTAGTCCTTTCTTTACGATTATGATAGACATTATTTGTTTCTTCCAAAAAAGAATTAGGACAATACTCATGATAACCATTATAGCCGATGAAATTAGTAATATTATCCGTGAATATATTGAGCAATATAATAGAGAAGTAACGATTGTAAATACCGGTACCGAACTTCAAGTGGGCGATGGCACCCTATTTTTATTTGGTGCAATAGATGAGCAGTTTGGTGGCGAGGAAGAGCGTCCACCTTACAACTTCATAAAAGGAAAGAATGATGTCTTGGTCAACTATATCCGAGAAAGTGACAAGGAGAGTATAATGTGCAACGAAAACGGCATCGCTGACTATGTAAGAAGAGATCATTTGTATGATCTAACTTAAATGATCTAATATCATGTTTATGAACTAAACGTTTAGGTGAGGCTGGAGAATAAAGGGGAAGAAAAAGATGCCATCATCAAGATTGCTGTAGATGAAAGAAGGATTATTAGCTTCAGAATCAAGAAAAACTGTAGTTTCACACAAGTTGAGGTAAAGCACAATATTTTATATATGTTATCCTGTGAAACTTTATTTTATATATGTGATCCGATGTTTTTAAACTTTGTTTAGGATGCGGTTGCTGATTTTTATGGCGTTACGAGCAATAGACTTCGCTTCTATACTTCACCTTCAGATTCTTCTACTGCTGAGATCAAAAACAAATCAGTAAGATTTATTTACTGCAGCAAATAATCATTTAAACTGTCACTTTCTATTAACAAATTATTTTTTGGATTTTTTGGTTTGGTTAGGATAATTCAGATATAAGCATTTATAATCCGTTCGGCTTTTATAACTTATTAGTTCGATTTTAAAACTGGATTTTTTGGTTCGGTTCCGAACTGATTTTCGGGTTTTATGTCTAGGCCTAGGTGGTATAATGCATCTAGCGTGTACGGTGTTTCAGTTAGTCTGAACCGATTCATTGATGAAAATTTTCTAAATGTTTACTGATCAAATTATGAAACAACTGGACTTATAGTGAGACTCGTTGCTTAATACTACCAAACTGATAATTGAATATCTCCTCTGCCATGGAACTGGAGCAGAGAGTCTAGTGTTTTGTACAAGTGTTTATCTTCATCTCTCGGATAAGAAATCAATTTCAAACTTATCTTTCTATATACAAAGAAACTGGGATTCTTGTACTTTTCACATAAAAAAGCTAAGCTAAATCAAGTTTGATAGCAACGCTACCAAAAAAAATCTTTGGCCAACTTTATTGATCTAAAAAGGAATGTTAGCTACGAGCCTATCAATCTTGTCTTTGATGCCTCAATTTGTGGTATAGTGCTGTGCATAGAATGGTTTCGATCAACAAAGAACCAAAATACATCGGTTCTAATCAATCTTCCACCTTAAGGCCTTGAAACTTTCAGCTTCAGCAAAGAACTTACTTAGCCCATACAAAAATTAGACTGATGGAAATAGGAGAGGCCGCGCGAACGCAGGCCCCCACTGCCACAAATAATGACGCAGGCTCTTCCTCATGGGAAGACCTTAGGCATAGCACCCTTCCTTAATGTGCAATGGAAGTCACTAGCCTAGGCCACTCGTCTTCCTGATCACGAGTTGACCCCGTCCAGGTAAGTACTTTATCAAGGTCGACCACATTTTGTTTTATACTACACCACATACGAGTGCTTATTGTAAAGTTTCCGATGTGGGGCAAGCCACATTTATCTACTATTGTTAGCGGGGTTTCGTTATTTCATTAAGCCTAGTTTTATTCCTTCATGGGCCTTATTGATTATTATTTCGGCCCAGATCAAACCCACTTTGTATTTTTGACTTTTTCTTTTCTCAATTTTTGTCACTGAAATCGTTCTTATAACTCATAAGGGTTATAGTCTCAAGATATGGATGGCTTCTAAGGCAGCAAGTTCAAAGTTGATGATGTCATTTGTGTTGGGGAAACTCTATTTCTCTTATTTCTATGAATTATCTATCACTTATCTCTATTTTGTCTATTGCATTCGGTGAAATCACTATAACTCTCTGTATCACTTTCGATGAGCTCTTTTTATATTTGTAAAATGATACAGTGGTTACGTTTGAAGTTGATTGGAATGTTTTCACTAACGGTACAAGAAAGATTCTAACAGCAACATTAAAATCCTCACTTAGGCTCCACTTTGGTTCCAATTAAAGCCATCTTAATTGAAAAAAACGAATGTATAACACAAAAATGTAGAGACTCGGTCATCAATCAGTGACTCATAGATCGATTGAAGATTGATGATTGTTCGAGTTTCCAATAATCAACTTTCCAAAAAATTGCAAAAAAACGAAAATAGGGTTTATGATGCACGAAACAAATAAAATAATGTAAAATAGACTAATAAGTAATCTCCTTCTATCCTTTTGCTCCAGAGTCCTATAAACTTGGAAAATAATAAGAGCACACAAGTGGGCAAGGATGGTATTCGTAAGATTATTTAGGACGCACAGCTTTTCGTTGAAGATCCACTTCTTTTAAGTATCCATTCTCCCCAATGATGTTGAGGCTGGCCTTTGTCGGATCAAATATGTATTTATTACAAATCACTGCCACTTTCTTCTCCTCGTCCACCAAGAAACTCTTACGTATAACCAAACAGTTACCAATGATTTTATCTGTATCAAGGACTAAGAACTTGTTCCACAACACCGCATTGGGCTCAATCTTGGTTGTAATCCATATCTCCAGCTTATACCAGTTCTGAAATAGCACTGCAAGCTGCTCTTCTCTAACTGTTGTAGATAGAACAATATCATCACCTATATAATCATAGTTGAAAGGAAGGTCCAGAGGCGCTTCAAATCTCTCTCTTGTAAAATCAAAACAGAGTAAACAAACGTCTGTCATTATCATTTTCTTCAACTTTAAATCTGTTCCAAGCTAAAAAGTAAGTATTTCTTTTCAATGAAAAGCTTAGTCCTATAGAAGGAAGTATAGAATACGAGTACGAGGTGGTAAGAACCCTCCATGAATTAGACTCAAAATCGTATATTTCGTAACTGTAGTCCCCAAACTCTATGAAAACCCTCAAAATCTTGTGGTTGTGATTGTTTTGGTAGCCGATACCAAACATATCTGATTCGTCGTAAGTGATTCTGTGTGAAATCCACCTAGTTTGACCCAAGTACGGGTTCCAAACCACGAACCTACTGGTGTTGCCCTCCTCCTTGGTGAGGAATAACAATAAAACCGAGTCTTTGTGGTTATTGCTTCCATTGAGATTGATACTCATCAAACAAACCCTACAATTATCAAATTAGAAGGCTATAATATTATTTAACAGATATAAGATAAAAGGAGACTTTTTTGTTACCAAATTAGTAGAATGGAAATTTTTCGTATGCTCTGTTTTTATTTCCAAAACAGAGCTAACCCAAGAAGGGTAAAAACGTCAAATGAATTACCCTTTGAACCCGTTTTATTCATTCATTTCGGCTTCATCTTCTTCCCTTTAGCCTAAATTTTTTTCAGCCGCTACAGAGATTTATATCTTATTAATTTCAGGTATTTTTTGTAAATCTTTATCCTGCTTTTTCAATCACCCAGCTACGTTGATTTTTCTGCATCAATTTGAATACATATCGTCGTTCATGTGAGTTTTTTTTTTTAATCTAGGTATAATTATTATTATTATAATTGAGCTAATCTTTGATCTGTGTTTATCGATTTAATTATCATATTTGTTTAATAGAGCAATTCTCAACCGCGACTGATGTTTTCAACAGTTTTTATATCAAAAACAATTCTAAAATCTAGAATAACCAATTTTTAGGTTTGATTTTGGTCTTTATTGATTCCTTTTTAAAACGATTGTTTATGTTTATTTGTAATATATTGCTTAGACATAATTCAAATCATTCCCCATTTCTGAATTAGAGATGTATTATTGATTATTTTAATAAAAAAAACTGATCTTCAAAAAATATGAAAAACAAAATAAATATTTTGTGTTTGGTTTTCAGAAAGTTAGAAAGAAAATGGCTGACGGTAAAGACATTCAACCTCTTGTTTGTGACAACGGAACTGGAATGGTTAAGGTGTGATTCTCTCTGTTTTAGATTAAAAAAATTTTGAATGTAACATTTGGTTTCAGTCTAAGATTATGTTGTCTGTATTGAAAAGGCTGGGTTTGCTGGGGATGAAGCTCAATCGCTACATGCTATTCTAAATCTCAAGCATCCGATTGTGAATGGGGTTGTCGACAATTGGGATGACATGGAGAAAATTTGGAATTACAGTGTCCACAATAAGCTCCATGAGGAGCATGATTCTACAAGAGATGATGCACGAAAGAAATAACGTATTGTAAAATAGACTAATAATAAGTTATCTCCAGAGCTCATGTTACTCATTACTCAAACCATCTCACTCTTCAACTCTATGGTAATGGATGATTCCCAACCTGAGCCACTAAGGAAGATCATATCATTCATCACTCAAAAAACTTCTCTCGATATAGATCCGTTGTTGGAGCCGGAGTTGGATCTCTTGCAACACTTTGGTAAAATATTGAGTCTAGAGCCAGAGCATGAGCTCATATCACTCATCCGTCAAATAGTCTCACTCGTCATCTCTACGGATCCAAAGTGGAAGAAGCTTATTTCCTTAAGCCCTCAAGTAGCAGTAAGATTGGATAAAGGAAAATTACTTGTGGAGGAAGCATTCATGTGGGAAACCAATTACAAGTTGTGTTGTTTCCCTTTATTCTGGCTGAAGTTCAGGTCAACAGAAGAAGACGGTGCTACGCATTTTTTCTGCCGAGGTTGCAATGACAACAACCATCATGAAAATAACAAGGCCCCAGTTGAGATCAAACACCCTCTTCATCCAAAACATTCTCTTAGACTTGCCTTGTTGCAAAAGTCTCATGAAGAAACGAGGCAATGCTATTGTTGTAATGAAAGTCTCCAAGAGTTCTTTTATTATTGCTCGGCTTGCAACTATGCTATGAACATAGCTTGTGTGGAGAAGCAACCAAGTGGCATAAGCATACTCTTGCTTTGTTTCCCAGACAGAATCCTTTTACTTGCAGCGTGTGTGCCTTGGATCATACGACTTGTCCTTTCTATATATGTTCTCCTTGTGACTTTGTGGTCCATCAAAGGTGTTTCAGCTTACCACATGTCATAAGAATATCTCACCATCCCCATCGTATCTCTTTTACCCATTCTTTTGGTCAAGGAGATTGGTCTTGTTGTATTTGTCGCAAAAAGATCGACAATGATTATGGGGGTTATTCTTGCATCAAAGACGGTTGTTCATATGCGGCTCATTCGAAATGTGCCACACAGAAGAATGTGTGGGATGGTAAAGAACTTGAAGACATACCAGAGGAAAATGAAGAAGAAGTTGAACCGCCGTTTGTGAGGATTAGTGATGGAGTCATAGCGCATTTTAGTCATAGACATCATCATTTGAGACTTGATGAGAACACGGATAGAGATTACGACGTGAACAAGCTCTGTCAAGGATGCGTCATGCCAATATACATTGGTAAATTCTACTCATGTATGAAATGTGATTATATTCTCCACGAATCATGTGCAAATCTTCCTCGATAAATGCATCACCCAATACATCCACATATGTTCACTCTAGTGAGGGATCTCAAGGTCTTCTGGAACATAAAGTGGATCCATGTTCAGCTTGTCCTTGGATGTGCAAAGCTGGTTTCTTCTATGAGTGTTAAGAGGGTGGAGATGAATATTCTTTTAGGCTACATGTGCAATGCGCCACAATTTCTGAGCCATCACTTCATAAAATTCATATACATTCTTTATTCCTAACATCCAAACCAGGAGAGCAAAGAAGATGCTCGGTTTGCAAAAAGGCAAGACAATCTTTAACAAATGAAACATTCAATTGCATTGAGTGTGACTACTTTGCTTTGTGTTTTGGGTGTGTGACTTTACCTCAAGAGGTGAGGTATGAGCATGATAAACATATGCTCACTCTTTCTTATGGGGAGGAGACAAGTACCATAATGTATTGGTGCGAAGTTTGCGAGCAGAAAATAAATCCAAAGGAGCGGTTTTATACATGTGGTGAGTATTGTTGTGTCACCCTACACATTGAATGTCTACTTGGGCGGGATTTATACACAAACCGGTTCATTTTGGTTAAACTTCTACTTCCATAGATGGATATATGTGTGTTGTCCACACAAAATAGTTTTTGAGTCGTCCAATTCTATATTTTGTTCCACATCTTGTGTTCGTGATTTTTTGTCTAAAGAGGTGAACACATCTGGTATTCGTGAATTGCTACAACGGACATGCTACGAGGATTATGAGTTCTTAACAGTGAACTAGAGATTTGAAGGACTCATGTTCGAATTTCGACAATCAAGGCCATTCTCTAATGTATCAGGGTTTTTGTGTTAACGATTCCGGATATATAATAAGTTACAATTCGGTTTCATTGCATTTGGTTCGGTGGTCTGATCGATCAATGTTTTTTTTCCAAGCTCAATTCATAATAAGAAACATGTAAGGAGAAAAAAATACTTAAAGAGTAATCAACATGTTGTAGGCAACAATGGTGACTGCTCTGTATAAATAGAGCTCTTCAATGCTTTTCTGGACTCTTCACTAAAAAAAAGATATGAGAATCACAAACCAAAAGAAAAGTTCTCTGAAACTTTCTTCTGCGCCAAGAGATTCACACTTGAGTTTCTATCAAGAACGAACAAACAGAGTTGAATGTTGCATCTTCCTTGAATATAAAAGAGAGCCAATTGCCAAAAGGGTGAGCTAAAGATGGAAACTTTTATGAGAATTGATTTTGAATTCTTCAAAGATGAAAGGCACTTACCATAGTTTTGGCTTACCATTGTAAACTTGTAAGATTGCTTTTTTTACAAGGGAACCAGATTTCATGTCTAAAACCACAATCACACTCTCTTTGTTCAATGACCTTCAAAACATCCCAAGACATATGAGATATGGTTCCCGAGATTTTACCAACCTGGATAGGATAATAAGATGATTATATGTGATATAGCTTTCAAGTGCCTCTGACAATATTCAAGACCTCAGTTATATATCGGAAAAAGAGATTCAAAGTTACAATATTAAGCATATAGAAAGAAATGGTTCGATCCAGATCAAACGAAGATTAAAAAGGTCTAAACTTGAGGTTTTTCAACTATTCTGATATAGTATATAAGCTGATGAAGAAAAAGGAAACACTCTGGTACTGAGAGAGTCTTTCAAGCTGGTGTTAATAAGAAATAAGAGGCGGATCGTGACACGTGTACGTTCGAGATCGCACAAAAGATTCTGTTAGGGGTTTAAAATAGAGTTGTTGAGGATTCGTTAGATTCATTCAGTGAAATTGTAATCTTTGATTCTTGTAATCACCATTGTTAAGCTTCTATGAGCTTGGCGTTGTTACATTGATTCTTTGTTTTCTATGAACATTGATTCAAAATCGTATAATACAGATTGATTCTACAGTTTGATTGTGTTGCTGTTGAGATACGACTTATTTGTATCAAAGGTATCAGAGCATCATTCGATCCTCGGAAAAAATGGTGGTTGAAACAAGGTCCAGTTCATCGATGCATGATTCAGAAATTTGCGAATTAGAAGAATCGTTGAGTTTGAAGCTGGAGTTGAAGTTCGAAATGTTGATTGAGAAAAAGAATCAGGAATTGAAAGATGAGTTGTTACAGGCGATTAGAACGATGAGTACGATGCCGGCTTCTGGTAGGGAGATCAGAATCCAACTCGGAACTCGCCAGCAACGTCGGAAACACCTGATCTCATTTCTAATCGGCAAGATCAAGCAAGAAATGATCGAACGAACAATCAACTTGCGTATTCTATACACACGCGATTGGGTAAAGTGGATTTTCCTCGTTTTAATGGAGAAAGATACAAAGAATGGGTGTTTAAAGCTGAAGAGTTCTTTGTAGTGGATAGAACGCCGTATAACATGAGGATTCAAATCGCTGCATTACATTTTGATAGTCATGCTTCAACTTTTCATCAATCTCTTGTTCAATCGGCATATGGTGGCATGTTGACTATGGATTGGGAAGCTTACAAGGTTTTGTTGAAAGAAAGATTTTAAGATATTCTTGATGATCGAATTGAAACGTTTGCAAGAAACAAATGGTATTGTAGAATATCATGAGAAATTCGAATTGATAAAAACAAGAGTCAATTTGACTGAAGATGTATTGATGAGTACTTATTTGGCGGGTTTAAGAGTTGATACTCAGATGCATATTCGGATGTTTCAGCCGAGATCAGTCATGCATTGCTTATTACTTGGAAGATTATATGAAAAAGCTCATCCGAAGCAAAGTACTAATCAGAATTGGCCCACAGTCAAGAGTGGAAGTTACAACAATGTATCTAAAGGGTTCAACCATCAATATAAAAGAGAACCTGAGAATAAGTTTGGCAATCAATCAGTGAATACACTGTCTAAGAGTAACACTAACCGAGAACCAAAGGAAGATTTTATCTCAGGCAGAAATGAGTGAAAGAATAGCAAAAGGATTATGCTTTCAATGTGATGAAAAGGATACTCCGGAACATTATCTTGTACACAAGAAAACACAAGTGTATATGATAGATGTGGAAGGTGATGAAGAGGAGGATATTTTTGAAGATGTTTTACAAGAAGCAGAAGATTGTGAGGAATTGCCACAAGTGTCTGTAAGTGCTGTGGAAGGGATTGCAAACTTCACAACAATGAAAATAAAGGGAATGTATGAAAAGAAGGTGATTTTTTTGTTAGTGGACTCTGGTTCAACCCATAATTTCATCGATGTTAAAACCGCATAACAATTGGGATGCATAACTCAAGCATCTAGACTAACCAAAGTTGCTGTGGCTGATGGTAGAAAGTTGATGGTAAGTGGAGTTGTGAAGCAGCTTACATGGAAATTTCAACATCATAAGTTTCACGGAGACTTTATGATTATGCCACTGGGAAATTGTGATATGGTATTGGGGCTTCAATGGTTGAAAACACTCGGACCAATCACTTGGGATTTTAATAGCTTGGAAATGAGTTTTGTGTTTGAAAAAAAGCGAGTAAAGCTTCATGGTCTACAGCCTGGTTCAGTAAGAGAAGTGAAGAATACAAAATTTGAAGAAGAGAAAAGAGGAACAAGCTCAAATATCCATGATTTACATTCAAAAAAATGATGAAACCGAAGATGTGAGTTTATACTCAATGGAAGTGGAAACTGTGAAGAGTCAAGCTGAACCACAGATTGAGGAGTTGATAATACAGTTTGCTGATATTTTTGAGGAACCGACTGTATTGCCACCATTTAGAGTGAATCATGATCACAAGATTCCTTTAATAGAGGGGGCAAATCCGATTAATCAACGTCCTTACAGGTATGGTCTATACCAGGAAAATGAAATCGATAAGATGGTCCAAGAGTTGTTAGACAAAGGAACAATTCAAGACAGTTCTAGCCCTTATACTTCTCCAGTTGTTTTGGTGAAGAAAAAGATGGTTCTTGGAGGTTATGTGTTGACTACAGAGGACTGAATGGACTGACAGTAAAAGACAAATTTCCAATTCCGTTGATTGAGGATTTGATGGATGAATTAGGAGGATCTAACATATATTCGAAGATAGACTTGAGAGCTGGTTATCATCAAGTAAGAATAGATCCAAATGATGTTCACAAGACAGCTTTTAAAACACATAATGGGCATTATGAATATCTAGTTATGCCATTCGGTTTAACTAATGCTCCAACAACATTTCAAGGCCTCATGAACTCAGTTTTCAAGAAGCATCTGAGACAGTTTGTATTGATATTTTTTTATGATATCTTGATATACAGTAAATCATGGGAAGCACATATGAATCACCTAAGGGTTGTGTTTGAAATAATGAGAAAGAATAGCTTATATGCTAAAAGAAGCAAATGTGCATTTGCCACTAATAGAGTGGAGTACCTTGGTCACTACATTGAAGCTACAAGTATTTCAACAGATCCTTGTAAAATAAAAGTAGTAGTTGAGTGGCCTATACCCAAAAATGTGAAACAATTGAGAGGGTTTTTGGGATTAGCAGGGTATTACAGAAGGTTTGTGAAGAATTTTGGTGCTATTTCTTAACCATTAACAGCTTTGACAAAGAAAGATGCCTATGAATGGAATAGAGAAGCACAAAATTCGTTTGAATGTCTGAAAAAAGCTTCTGTTTTGGCATTACCATTGTTTGATAAACCATTCGTGGTAGAAATTGATGCTTGTGGTCAGGGTATAGGAGCTGTACTGATGTAAGAAGGACACCTCATAGCTTACATTAGCAGGCATTTGAAAGGGAAACAGCTACACTTATCAATCTATGAAAAAGAGCTCTTAGTTGTGGTATTTGCGGTCCAAAAATGGCGCCATTATCTACTGCTTGAACACTTTGTTATTCGAACTGATCAGAGAAGCTTGAAGTATCTGTTAGAGCAAAGGCTGAACACCCCAATTCAGCAACAATGGTTGCCTAAACTACTTGATTTTAGCTATGAGATACAATACAAACAAGGAAAAGAGAATATAGCAGCTGATGCTTTGTCACGTGTTGAAGGATCAGAGGTGTTACACATGGCTTTATCTGTACTAGAATGTGATCTCTTAAAGGAGATACAGGAGGGGTATGAAAAGGATATGCTATTAAAGGAGATCATTTGCGAGTTACAGTCTAAGTCAAAAGCAAGAAAACATTACTCATGGAATCAGGGAATTCTAAGAAGAAAGAATAAGATTGTGGTTCCAGATATTGTGGAGTTAAAGAACTCTATATTACAGTGGTTACATGGTTCCAGCAGTGGGGGCCATTCAGACCGAGATGCAACCTATCAAAAGATGAAAAGTTTATTCTATTGGAAGGGAATGACCAAGGCGATTCATAATTTTATAAGGAGTTGTGTTATTTGTCAGACATGTAAATATGACAATACTGCTTATCCAGGATTGCTTCAGCCGTTGCCAATACCCAATGCTATATGGTCTGAACTTTCAATGGATTTCATTGATGGATTACCCTCATCTTCCGGAAAAACAGTAATCTTTGTGGTGGTTGACAGATTAAGCAAAACAGCTCATTTCATCTCCTTAAGTCACTCATACACAACATCAAGTGTAGCTCAAGCATTTCTTGACAACGTTTATAAACTTCATGGTTGTCCCACATCCATTGTGAGTGACCGAGATACAGTGGTCTTGAGTGAATTTTGGAAAGAACTGTTCTCACTGCAGGGAACATCATTGAAGTACTCCAGTGTGTATCATCCTCAAAGTGACGGACAAACAGAGGTAGTTAATCGATGTGTTGAGACTTATCTTTGTTGTATGTGCAGCGATAGACCACATTTATGGAACCATTGGTTATCTTTAGTTGAATACTGGTACAACACATCATTCCACACCTCAATTCAAATGACACCATTCGAGACAGTATATGGACAACCACCTTTAGTTCATCTACCGTACTTACCAGGAGAATCAAAGGTAGCAATGGTAGCAAAGTCATTGGAAGAACGTGAGAGTATGTTACTGCAACTGAAGTTCCATTTAATGAGAGCACAACATCGCATGAAACAATTGGCGGATCAGCATCGTACTGAACACATCTTTGCCATTGGTGATTATGTTTTTGTCAAGCTTCAGCCATACAGGCAACAGTCAGTTGTGTTACGCTTCAATCAGAAACTGGCACCGAAGTATTATGGCCCTTATAAAGTGGTGGATAAATGCGAAACAGTAGCGTATAAATTGGATCTACCTGCAGGTTCTGCAATACATCCGGTGTTCCATGTCTCTTAACTCAAAATACTGGTGGGGAATGTCACTACGTCTACTGTGTTACCTGCACACATATCGGATGTTGTACAAAGAGAACCAAAAGCAATCATGGCGAGGAAAATGGTCAAACGCCAAAACAGAGCAGTTACCATGGTTCTGGTGAAATGGCACAATAAACTGAAGAGGAAGCAACTTGGGAGCTGTTGTTTGAGTTGCAGAACAAGTATCCTAACTTTGAACCGCGTGGTCTCGGTTCTTTGGAAGGAGAGGATTTGATATAGTCTTTCAAGCTGGTGTTAATAAGAAATAAGAGGCGGATCGTGACACGTGTACGTTCGAGATCGCACAAAAGATTCTGTTAGGGGTTTAAAACAGAGTTGTTGAGGATTCGTTAGATTCATTCAGTGAAATTGTAATTTTTGATTCTTGTAATCACCATTGTTAAGCTTCTATGAGCTTGACGTTGTTACATTGATTCTTTGTTTTCTATGAACATTGATTCAAAATCGTATAATACAGATTGATTCTACAGTTTGATTGTGTTGCTGTTGAGATACAAGCTATGATCTTATTTGTATCATATTCAAAGATAAAACCAAAATCCTTAACAAGCTATGATCTATGAATCAAGATAGATAGCCATCAACTGCGTGTGTCATATTCAAAGTCTCCAGCTGCGTGTCATCGTGCTTCTTCATATACCTGTTTAAGAACATCTGATTGGTACACATGAAGACAGACGATACCGAAGGGAGTTCACTTTCAAGCAAGCCTTTGGACATGAGAGCTTTAATAACGTTACACCTTGGTACAAGCCTCTTCTCCATGCTGAATCCAAGTACCACAGGGTTTGAAACCACAGCCTTTAGTGACCAATTCATCTTCCTCACCAGAAGCTTGGTCTTCTTTTTAATTGTCTCTGCAGATAATCCAATGCCCTGAGGAAAGCGTTTTAACAACATCTCAGACTCATCTCTGCTGAAACCTAGAGCTAGCAATGTTTCAATGGCATTCTCTATCTTCTTCTCCGACTGTATCAGAAAGTTTGGCCACTTCTTGAACACTGCCCATACATCATCCACATCGAAGCCTAACCTTTTATAGACATTGATTTTTTCTTCTTTAGTTTTGTCACTCAGTCCTTGAACAGTGCGTAGAGCGTCGACAAACTTTGCAGAGGTTGGATCAAACCCCATCTCAAGAACCTTCTTGAGGGATTCTTCAAATTTTTCTTTCCCAAAGACAGGTCCATCACCAGAGATAAGCAAGGAGAATAACAACTTCTGAGGCATCCCCAATTCTCTAAAAACCGAAACATTTCTGATTTTATTCTCTAAATTACCCTGAGGAAAAGAATGACATGACTTCTCGTATTTGGATCTCTTATGATCTAAAGTATCTTTGATGACATCGTAGTATACGCTGATAGTTTTGTGCCCTCTCTTTCCCAAGATTTTAGGAACTGTAGAAACAATCTGAATTAGCTCAGAGCTTGAAGCTCCTCTGGTCTGCAGAAACTGAAGCTTGGGACCAAGTGATTTCTCAGCATCTACTAAAAGCAACCGAGGATAATTTATAATGATGTTGGACATCTGAGAATCAGTGAACCCATGACTTCTCAAAAGATTCAGAACAGAATCAGGATTTGCCTTGTCCTTAACGCTGACCTTACTCAAGACTGATTCAGCGAGTTTTGTAGTTAAACCCAGTGAATCAACGAGGTAAGAGGCTGTAAAGTTCTTACCTTTTCGACCAACTCTAGGACTCAAGTGTGCAGCAGTAGCAGAGGAGTAGGAACTGGAAAAAGAAGATGCATTTTGCACTGAAACACTCAAATGACGCCATTTCTGCAACTGGACTAACCTTCTTCCATGGAGAATCAGAGAACACATGACGTCACAAGGCAATGCGATTACCAAACCCAAAAAGGAGCAGAGAAAAAGTAAAAACAGAATCAACAAATGCTACAGTGTTGAAAGCTATTCCGACCCAAGTATCTGTTTCGATTCAAGAAGATGAATCGCGTAGTCGAATATAAATCCCAAAAATCTCAAAAATTTGTCTGAAATTACTAACAAGAACCACAACAAGAAACACACTCATGGATCAGCTTCTACATTTCTTCACTCGCGAAAACCCTGAATTGCAAAAAGAAAGAATCAAACTTTGGGGAGGAAAGAAACGAAAATAAGGATGCTATAGCTAGAGCTGTCAATTGGTCTTGACCAGCCCCAACTAGGCTTGTCCAACTGGACATTTTTTATTTTTGGACAGAAACGACCAAGTCCATAAAAGACCAAGTCCAATTACAACCAAGTCCATAAACAACCAAGTCCAACTGGACAAGTCCATAAACAACCAAGTCCAACAAAAAAAAACAGTAATTCAACATAAATTCAACAGAAAAGAAGCTTAAGATTCTTGTTTCTCCTCTTCTTTCTCTTCTTTCTCCTCTTTTTTCTCTTCTTTCTCATCATCTGAAAATATTTAAAACAACAACATTATATGAAAGAAGAAGATTATATGATATATATGAAAGACCAACTTACATATGTTTGGAAAGCCTCTTAACGGTTTCTTGTACAAACCAAGGCTTGAACATTAGTGGGTAAAAGAGAGCTTCTATATTTGTTAAGAACTCTACTTCCTATAGAGAATGAGGATTCAAAGCTCTTTGTTATTGGGATACTCAAAACATCACATGCCATACTTGACAACTCCTTAAAACGAGTAGAGTTATCCTTCCAATATGTTAACACATTCATCTCTTTAAATGTAACCATATCCATCACTGGCTCGGCCAAATAAATGTCTAGAGCTGACTTTCCACTACCACCAGATTTTTGAGAAAAAAAAGCATAAAATCCCTGAGAAAATACATAGAGCATTAGCTAAATTTGTATGGAAACTTACAGAAAACATTAAAACAAGAGCTATGAAGAGATCAAATGAAAACTTACATTGTATCCTGCGAGGAATATCTTGGGTAATGGCTGTGAAGTGGCTGAAGCAACATTGTTTCTTTGGTTTTTTGATAAGCCTTAAAAAGCTTATACATCTTGGAACGGACATGTGACAATCTTAACTTACTTGGTGGCTGGATTTAAAGTAGTGTAGCAATACTCCGGGACGAGAGAACTTCATTCTTGGATCAAGAACCGCTGCAATTCGAGTATGTCACTGTATTCTTCCCAGTATTTTCCAAATTTTTCTTTCATAACTTCCACCATTTCAAAAATAATCCCATCAGTAGACAACTCATGTTCTCTCAACCAGTTTTCTATCTTCCAAACTTGTATAAAGTACAAGTTTGCTGTAGGATAAGAAGAACCCGAAATCAGGTTGGTCATTTCAGAAAATGGGCTTAAGAACTCAGCTATTAATTCTGCTCTGCTCCACTCTAAAGTTGTTGGAAAACTTTTATAACTTGGTTCCACATCAGAAAGGTTACCTAAAGCATCTTTGAACTTTAGAGCTCTAATGAGCATCAAATGCGTAGAGTTCCACCTAGTAGTAACATCTAAAACAAGACTATCTTTGCCTCGAATTCCAACAGTTTCCACACAGTTCTGAAACATAATCTCTCTACTTTCAGACCCTTTAACAAACTTCACACTCTCTCTAATTTTCTGCAACGCTTCACCAATCACCGATAATCCATCTTGAACGATGAGATTTAGTATGTGTGCTGAACACCGAACATGGAAGAACTCTCCATTGCATACTAGATCTTTCTGAAGTTGCCTCTTCATAATGTTTTGCATAGTATCATTTGAAGATGCATTATCTACTGATCGAGAAGATTTTCTTTTCTAATCCCCATTCTTTTAGCAACTCAATCAGCCTCATCGAAATAGCAATCCCTGTGTGTGGAGGAGGAAATGCAGAGAAAGAAAGTATCTTCGTCTTTAAGTTCCAGTTAGAATCAATGAAATGAACTGTCAAGCAAAGATACCCTTCTATGGTAATGGCCCTCCAAAGGTCAGTTGTTAGGCAAACCCTATTCGGAATAATAGCCAAGAGTGTCCTAAGCTTCTGTTTCTCTTTCTCATAGATGTTTAAAACATCAGATGCTGCTGTATTTCTACTCCAAAACTGAATAGTAGAATTAGCATAAGTGAAAGCCATTCTGATTCTTTTGTACTCAACAACCCCACCGATAAACCCTAATCTTTTTCAATTAGGATTCCTCGTTTTCTTTTATACAAAATTAAGGGTTTATGTTGCTGCTGTGTTCGAACCCAGGTCTTACCTCTTAGCTCGCTATTTCTAATATCAAATTGTACACAATTTAATTTATAGATTAATAATCTCTATAAATTAATAAATTTATATATAATTATATGGTTTTATCAATATCATAAATTAATAATTTTATAAATTTATAAAATATAATTAATATAATTTAGTGAAATATGACTCTAATTCATAATTTTGAATTTTTGCTGAAACTCATCTATATTTTTAATGTATCAAAAACTGCTTATATTAATTTTTTAAATTGCACCTAAAAATTATGAATCGTTTTATATGTGATGATTGTTTCTTAACATGTAACTACGTCTAAAGGATCGCGATATTGTCTGCTACTTGTTACTTTAAATAGATTTTTTTTGAAATTATGAAAATTTCTCTACAATTATTAATTTATTGATAAATTAATGCCCTCTATAAATTTATAAAATATTTTGGTCTGACATTATTAATTTATAAAAGTTTGACTATATATTATAAATGGTCAAATAACTCATATCATAAAAAGATTCTGAGCTTTAATTTATTAAATCAAAACCATAGATCCCTATTAATTTATTAAATCATACCATATGATCGACAATATGCTATGGTGTGCTTTTTTATGAGAAACTAATTTTTGTTATGAGTTTGTTGTCATTTCCATTTTTCCTAATTATAATTTAATTTAATGAATGGTTGTATGTATTTCCGTTAATTTACAAAATAACTTAAATATAATGATTTTGAATCATTTTTAAACTGCCATTTAAATATGTAAAAAATGAGGTGAATGTTTGACCTTACACATAACATCAATTTGTTAAACAACCCAAAATAATTTAACGTTGACAAATGATAAGTTAGTTACAAAATTAACGATAAGTTTTTAAGTTTTGTAGTTACTAGACTTTTGATCTGGTCAAGTTTCTGCAATCTCAGCTCTGTTCTAACTAAGCCGCCATCGACTTTGCTTCTTTTGTGACGAAGAAGAAAGGGTTTTTATTACTACTTTGAGTCTATGGCCTTTTACTTGGTTATAATGTGTTCTATAATGTGGGTTTAAAGGTGGGTTTTGGGCTATTTTACTAAAATTGGCTTATTATGTAAAACATTGAGCACTTTTGCCTCATTTAATTTATGCAAGAAAATCATCAAAAAAATGGCTAGATATAAACCGATGCTAGAAGCCTTTGGTAATAATAGAATTACTTCAAATTTAAATGAAAATTTAAACTCACAATTTATTTTTTCTATCAACAAATTTGTATTGGACACTACAAATGATAAATTGGTCGAGTCTGCCATTTTTCTATAAAAATAATAGAAATTCGGTCAAACTGAATGCACATTATTTGAACATAACGAAATAAGTTGTATCACATGCTTCAATGGCATGCAGAAATCCCTAGGGAAATGTGAATTAACATCCGAATATTTAATATATAAGTCAACCAGGATTTATTCATGTTTTCTCAAGATAATAGTGATAAATAGACTTTTAATTTATCTAAATAACCACAAATAAGAGCGAAAATTTTCTAAAATGTGAATTTATAAAGTGATCACACAAGTTATAAGCTTTAGTATTTCAAGTAGGCCCTATAATTTTAAGGCCCTATAATTTTAAGATTATTTAGGCAATACCCAAACTCAATTTCGGCTATGTTTAGTACGTGAACAAAGTAGGTTTTACTAATATAACAATAAAAGAAAGAACACTCTTGAAATATAGATGATGCCATATCTAACCTGAAATTTAGCCACAAATGGAAATAGTATTTACCATCTCAGCACCTTGCATGTAATAGAAGTCTACATCACATAGATTTGGGGGAGATAATGATATGCGTATACATATATATATCTCTAATTTGTCTTTTTATCCACACTAAACATGCAACCAAAATTTTCTTCAAGATACCCATTTCTAAAAAAACCATCAAGTTCAACAATGTCAAAAGTGACTCATTTTCACCAGCGGCAGACTCAAAATTTATCTTTACCGGAATCATATAATACTCCACAATATATATTTTTAATATATCATAAAATTTATCACATAATAATATTACACAAACACTAAACAAACAGAAAATAGAAAGAAAATACTAACAGTATATATTTTAGTGTAAAAAAAAGTGAATTTCAAGAGAATAAGTAAAAAAAAAGTCATAAATTTTAAAACCAATCAACATTTAATTTGGAGAATCTATATCCTGGTTTAGGAGTGTCGATATCTAAAGAAATACCAATTTTGTTGTATGTTCGCTTAAAAATAGATGCATTATAAGGACATCTCCAATCGGACGGTATAACGGCAAAAATGGCGTCGGACTTCCTCCAACCGGACGGCAAAACGAGACGGAAAATGGTAAATTTGAAGATTCATGAACAAGACGGCACCATATTTGGCGTGCCACTGTTCACCATGCCAAACACCAAATTTGGCGTCGGCGACTTCTCCAACCGGAGATGGCAAATCGAAACGGCAAATCTGATGTTTAAATTTTTTTTTTTTTTTTGTTTTCGGAGACATGAGATCTGATCGGAGCGGTGGTTTGGCCGGTGAAATCGACGGAGAAGATGAACGGATCCGGCGAGCTTCGCAGGAGGAACGGATCTGATCGGAGCGGTGGAGAAGAAGATACACACGCATATACATATATGTGTATCCAACTTCCCTTATTACACCAACCAGTCCCCCAGTTTCTGCCACTTTCGCAATTGACCCCAAAACATTCAATCCGATCAATTTAATCCATCCGAAATTCGATCAATTTGATCCTTAACTTTCTGAAATCACAAATTGATCCCAAACTTCCATAATAATCAATTAAACCCGACTACAACTTCTGGATTTAAACAAATCAACCCCTAACTTTTGAATTCAACAATTACACCCCCATTATTGGGTTGCGGATGTTACACATCAACTCGGGTAACCGGTTAAGCATAAATGAGATTAAACCAAAATTTAACGGATATTAAGCATAACTTACATAAAACCGAGATTTAACCGAGTTGGATAATAAATACTGAAAATGATTAATTATACATTAAACAGAGATTACATGGAGTTGGATAATACGAAAGGATTAATTATACATTAAACCGAGATTAAACTGAAAATGATTAATTATACATAAAAAACCAATATTCAAATAAGAATAATCTAAAACTTAGGAAAGTAATTTTTGGTTCCGCTTAGCAAATCATAGTACTTGGCCATATCTTGATCGTCAGTTGGATAAATTTCGTCTTCTCCTTGAGTTTGTTGTCCTTCATCATTATCTCTTTGAGTGTGATCGTTTTGATAACGAGAAACACGATATTGGCTGTGAGAACTTTCTCCGGTTCCTTGAGTGTAATCGTTTTGATGACGAGATACACGATATTGGCTGTTAGAACCTTCTCTGGTTTCTTCATGTTGGGTTGTTTGCACTCCTCTGCTCATAATGAGTGCCCGTTGGTTTTGAATATACTCCGACACGCTGGATCAGTTATAGAATTCAAATCTGCAAATAGTATTTTATTTTCTTCCTTCATTCTTTGAACCTCGACTTTTTTCCTCTGAATTTCATTTCTTTCAGAGGTACCTTTAGCAATAGCTTTGATAAGCCTTTCATTTTGGTCCATCATTTTTTTAAATTGGTCATCACATTGTTGTTTTCGCTTAGCTTTTTTTACACCCATTGGTCTACGACTCTTACTAAAATTACCTTCTTCGCCACTCGTATTAAGATCGAATGAATTCATACCAGGGGTTGGTGATGACTCATCTTGGAGTGATGGCGATGAAAAATCAGTTTCGCTTTCTTCTTGGGAGGCAGCAACTCGGGTAATCTGCTTATTTGCAAATTTTTCAATACCTCTAAGAATATGCCAAACATGATCGAATTTGAAGCCTTTTGAGTAATTGGCTTCTTGGGTTAGTAACATCTTCGCCTGGTTAGCCTGTTTTAATTTTCTCAAAAAGAAAAATATAATTAAGATAACAAGTTCAATACATACATAAAGATATAACAAATACAATTAATCCAATATATACTTACAATGTCTTCTTGAGAAGCACCGCTAGGATTTTTATTTTCAATCTGGTTAATGCATCCCCTTAACTTGGAGCATGCAGTAAGGATGGTTGACATTCGAGTTTGTAAAGATCTTCTTGGCCTTTCTTGAGTACAAGCAACAGTTGATTTATCGTACTCTGTCTTAACTCTTCCCCAAAATTGATCACCCAATTGGTTGATTCCAATAATGGGGTTTTGAGAAACATCAAGATACACATGACATAAAAGTATATCTTCTTCAACCGAGTATGAAGCAGATCATTTAGAAATCATTTTAGAAAAGATATTGGTGGAAATGATAATGAAATGTAGATGTGTGATAATTCAAAGAGCGTCTGATGTGTTTTTATAGGGAAGTTAAGCTAAAGATTTAACGGTTAGATTTGGTTCAAACAAATCTAACCGCTACGATTGAAAGATTCTTTCTGAAATTAAAAGAACGGCTAGATTTTCATCAAAATAAAGCAACGGTGTATGTAGAAAGATTCTTTTTGCAGAAACATTCTTTTCGCAGAAACATCATGATGACTTGAGGTAAAGATTTAACGGTTAGATTTGGTCCAAACAAATCTAACCGCTACGATTGAAAGATTCTTTCTGAAATTAAAAGAACGGCTAGATTTTCATCAAAATAAAGCAACGGTGTATGTAGAAAGATTCTTTTCGCAGAAACATCATGATGACTTGAGGTCAAGATTTAACGGTTAGATTTGGTCCAAACAAATCTAACCACTACGATTGAAAGATTCTTTCTGAAATTAAAAGAACTGCTAGATTTTCATCAAAATAAAGCAACGGTGTATGTAGAAAGATTATTTTTGCAGAAACATCATGATGACTTGAGGTCAAAATTTAACGGTTAGATTTGGTCCAAACAAATCTAACCGCTACGATTGAAAGATTCTTTCTGAAATTAAAAGAACGGCTAGATTTTCATCAAAATAAAGCAACGGTGTATGTAGAAAGATTTTTTTTGCAGAAACATCATGATGACTTGAGGTAAAAATTTAACGGTTAGATTTGGTCCAAACAAATCTAACCGCTATGATTGAAAGATTCCTTCTAAAATAAAAAGAACAGCTAGATTTTCATAAAAATAAAGCAACGGTGTATGTAGAAAGATTTTTTTCACAGAAACATCATGATGACTTGAGATAAAGATGTAACGGACAGATTTGGTCCAAACAAATCGATGGCTAAGATTGAAAGATTCCTTCTGAAATAAAAAGAACGGCTAGATCTTGATCAAAACAGAAGACATGAAGTGACTACTCGAACCAATGGTTCAGATTTTGTAAATAAATATCGATGGCTAAGATTCAAAGATTTTTTCTATATATCGTTACTCTCTACGTTTATCAATTCATCAAACACCAATCGTTTTTATCATGTCTTTCATCCCATATCATATTCTTACTGACATTATCCGTCGTGTTGGTAGGGAGGGGTTTTGTGAACTTGGCCCTTTCATAGCAGTGGGACCAGTGTTCAAAGCGATTGTTTTCTCTGACGACGTGTTGTCCGTGGTAGACATTGATAAATTTATAGTTGTCATGGGTCTTAGTGATGAAGGTTCTCCATACCGCCCATTTCTACGTTGTTAGCATTTAGAAACTACACAAATATGTTATGGGGTTACATTTATGTGTCTTGGTGGGTCCATCACAACTAGGGATTGATTTTCTAGGACAAGCTGCTCCCCACCTCCTCTATGCCCGTTTTGCAGTTGCAGCTTTTCTTTGTTTTGGAGGACAACATGAAGACGGGATTCATGTTTTTGACTCATTCCTATCGATGGTTCCAAACATTGAGCAAGCAGTTTACATTGGTAATCAAGTTTGTGAGCAGATCCAACAAATTAGTACTCCGGGAACTCGTTCTATTGGCTTTCCTGCCTGGTTAGAGGTCCCTTTTTGTCAAATGTGGCATATTGAAGCAATTGACATATGCAACCATTGCTTTGATATGACGTTTTGCTTTAAAATTCTCGAGCTTGTTTAAGTTTAGTAATTTGATTAAATAATATTTAATAATTTAGGTAATGAAGTGTGTGAACACATCAAACAAGTTGCTCCTGCATACACTTGTTGGTTTGGATATCTTGACTGGCCCGAGATCTCTTACTGTGAACTGTTGCATATTGAAGAGATTGTCATCTGCAAGCATTGTTTTGGAATGACATTTTGCTTTAAATTTCTCAACCTTCCTTAAGTGAAGTTATGTTTTGTAATATTAATAATAAGTTATGTGTCGTTTTCTTATAATTAAGTTCTGTGGTGTAATAAAGTACTTTGATATGAAATCGAATAAAGTCATAATTATTATAGACAAGAACTGACAACTGCAACCGATGGCTAGATTTTGGTCAAAAAACATCAATGGTTCGTATTGAAAGATTCCTTCTCCGAAGCCAGTATTACAACGGACATGATGTGACAGATCGAGCCAACGGCTAGATCTTGGGCAAATAAAGCAACGATTAGGATTGAAAGATTCCTTCTCCGAAGCAATTATTACAAGAACATTTTGAGACTATAAAATAGGATACCATGGACAACATAATGAATAATCCATCAACCTCTTCTCCTTCAAATATAAGATGAATTTCAACTACGGTTCTTCTTCTTCTTCTTCTTTAGATAATGAGTATTTTGATGGTTTACAAAATCAGGTCGTTGCTCAAATTACGGCAAACAATCAGTTTCTCGTCTCTCAAAACCAATATAACTCGGAAGGTTCTCACCGTGGATCTATTCCGGGTCATATTGTTATCAATCGTGATCGAGAAAATGCTAGTCGCAATCTTTTCAATGATTATTTTGCAGAAAATCCTGTGTTTCCTGAGACGATGTTTCGCCGAAGATTTAGAATGAGTCGTTCTTTGTTTATGCGTATTCATGACGCAGTACAAAGACATGACAACTACTTTGTCCAACGAAGAGATGGGCTAGGGAGACTTGGGTTGTCTTCTTTGCAAAAAATAACTGCTGCCTTTCGAATGTTGGCGTACGGTTCTCCGGCTGATGCAACCGATGAGTATATCAAAATAGGAGAGTCCACAGCTATTGAAAGTTTGAAACGCTTTTGTCGTACGGTTGTTGAGATATTCGGTAGCCACTATCTTTGATCTCCTGATGCTAACAATGTGGCACGGTTACTCCGCATTGGTGAAAGTCGAAGATTTCTAGGTATGTTGGATAGTTTAGATTGTATGCATTGGAAGTGGAAAAACTGTCCAACAGCTTGGGGAGGAAAATATGCTGGTCGTAGTGGATCTCCAACTATTATTTTAGAGGCGGTAGCGGATTATGATCTTTGGATTTGGCATGCATATTTTGGGTTACCCAGATCTAATAATGATATTAATGTGTTAGAAGCGTCTCATCTTTTTTCTAATCTAGCTGAAGGAATTGCTCCACCCGCCAGCTATGTTATCAATGGTAAAAAATATGATATGGGTTATTATCTTGCTGACGGGATATATCCAAAATGGGCTACCCTTGTTCAAACCATTCATGACCCTCGTGGTCCAAAAAAAAATTATTTGCAAAGATGCAAGAAGCTTGTAGAAAAGACGTGGAACGTGCTTTTGGAGTTTTGCAATCAAGATTCGCAATTATGGTCGGACCAGCTCGTCTTTGGTCAAAGACAGTGTTACATGATATAATGACAAGTTGTATCATTATGCACAATATGATCATTGAAGATGAGCGTGATCTTGACGCACCATTTCAAGAACAAACAGAATTCCCACCTCCGGAAGTTGAGATGACGGGTGATGATGATGCTCGGTTTCAAGCATTCTTAGCTCGACACAGGAAAATCAAAAACCGAGATGCTCATATCGAACTTCGAAATGCATTGGTAGAACACATATGGTCTGCTTATAGTAATTCTGAAAATTAGTACTTTGTTATTTATGTTTTAATCTTTTAGGTTATCGATTGTAATCTTTTTTTTTAATTTTCTTTTGAAATCGGTTTTTTTTCTTTTGCAATCTTTTTTTAAATTATTAATTGTAATTTTTTTTAATTATCTTTTGTAATCGTATTCAAAATTAAGTAATAAAAAAGTAGTTTCTTAATTATTAATCATAAAGTTTAATTAAATTAAAAATAGTAAATAGAATCTTATATTTAATAATATAATATTAAAAATTATTCTTTTTGGTGTGAGATTTGGTGTTGTGGGTTGGAGATAAAAAACACCAAAACACCAAATTTGGTGTTGTGGTTGGAGATGGCTAACAATTTTATTTATTTTAAGGGTATCATGTCACTTTAAGTCTTGAGTATTAACCCAACGATTAGAAACTTCAATTGCTTAAAGCATACCAATATAACGGTTCCAATTGCTTAATTAATCTCATCCATCTGAAGTTCCTGTTTAACATTTAATGCAGATTGTGTTTACAAAGGCCATAATTGCATACCCCAGACAGATTGCAAATTAGAAGGACATACTGTGAGATCTAGCACTCATAGATTAAAACTCTTCTTCTAACGACAAGCCTTCTGATCTATGAAACTCGACCACTGGTGAAGATAGCCATCAACTCAGCCACGAGCTCCTTATCATCGTGCTTAGTCACATACCTTTTCAAAAATATCTGATCCGCCTTGTTCAAAACAGATTGCATTGGAGGTAATTCGCTTCCTCCGTCTCCGAGCAGTCCTTTGGACATTAGAGCTTTAATAACGTTACACCTTGGTACAATCCTCTTCTCCATGCTGAATCCTAGTACCAGAGGAAACGTAACCAGGGCCTTTACTGGCCAATTCATCTTCTTCACCAACTCGATCTTCGTCTTCACCGACTCTACAGAATATCCAATACACTGAGGATAGCACTTGACCATCGTTGCAAACTCATCTCTGCTGAAACCTAGAGCTAGAAATGTTTCAATGGAATTATTTATCTTCTTCTCTGACTTTGCCAGAGAGTTTGGAAATTTCTTGAACACTGCCCATACATCTTCCACAGTGAAGCCTAACTTTTTATAGACATTGACTTTACCTTCTATAGTTTTGTCACTCAGTCCTTTAACACTGCTTAGAGCTTGGACAAACTGTCCCCTGGTTGGATCAAAACCCATCTCAAGAACCTTCTTGAGGGATTCTTCAAATTTTTCTTTCCCAAACACAGGTCCATCATTAGAGATAAGCAAGGAGAATAACAACTTCTGAGGCATCCCCAATTCTCTCAGAACCGAAACATTTCTGATTTTATTCTCTAAATTACCCTGAGGAAAAGAATGACATGACTTCTCATACTTGGAACTCTTATGATCTAAAGTGTCTTTGATGAAATCATAGTATACGCTGATAGTTTTGTGCCCTCTCTTTCCCAAGATTTTAGGAACTGTAGAAACAATCTGAGTGAGCTCAGAGCTTGAAGCTCCTCTAGTGTGCAGAAACTGAAGCTTGGGACCAAGTGATTTCTCAGCATCTACTATAAGCAATCGAGGGTAATTTATAATGATGTTGGAGATCTGAGAATCAGTGAACCCATGACTTCTCAAAAGTTTCAGAACAGAATCAGGATTGACCTTTTCTTCGAAGCTAACTTTCCTTGAGATTGATTCAGCAAGTTTTGTAGCTAAACCCAGTGAATGAACGAGGTAAGAGACTGTAAAGTTGTTACCTTTTCGACCATCTCTAAGGCTCACATCAGAAGCACTTGCAGAGGAGAAGGAATTGGACAAAGCAAATGCATTTTGCACTGAAACTCTCAAATTACACCATTTCTGCAGCTCAAATGACCTTCTTCCATGGAGAATCAGAGAATACATGACAAAGACAATGCAATTACCGAACACGAAGAAAATGAAAAAAAAAAATCGATTTGTAGGGTTTAAAATCTGTATAGCAAAACCTGATTTTAGAGATGCTGGCGTCAGCATTTTATTGGGGAAAACAACAAAATAATCCAACGGTTCTGAATGTTTCAAGCATATCAACGGTTCTCCATTTTCATTAACAAAACGGTGTTTTTTTTTTGTTTTTTTTTATATAATATATTATTAGTTTTTGGTCAAAAAATAAAATATATATTATTACTTTAATCGGCCAAAATGAGGAAATGACCATAGACCTTACTGTTGGAATAAGTCCTTGTTTGAATAAGCTCCTGGTCTATAGGAGTCTTTGCAGTTAACTTGTTCTAAGTTTGTATCCTAGTTGAAGTAAAATCCTCCGGATATTTAAGAGGTTCTGTTTTGAGTTTGGCTATCTAAGGCCTTGATTAATAAGAGCAAAGACATGAGTTTGTTCCATCGTTCTTTCACTTACTCAGTTCATTATTAGCTTTGTTTGCTCTGTATCTAACATATTTGGTATCAGAGCCTCTTGGATCTGATCAGTGAGAACAAAACGTGAGTGAGAGACATGTCAGGAGAAGGGCAAAGCATGTTGACAATACCAAAATTCGATGGTGATTTCGAGCACTGGAGCATGTTAATGGAAAACCTGCTAAGATCTAAAGAGTGGTGGGAGTTAATCAAGCGAGGCTACGTTGAGCCAGCTCGAGGAGAAATCTTAAATGGAGCCCAAAGATAAGAGCTAGCAGCCAACAAGTTGAAGGATCTGAAGGTCAAGAACTACCTGTTTCAAGCAATTGACAAATCAATTCTGAAAACTATAATTCAGAAGGATACGTCCAAGCAGCTGTGGGATTCGATGAAGACTAAATACCAGGGGAGTGAGCGTGTGAAGCGAGCACAACTTCAACGCATGAGAAGAGATTTTGAGGTACTGCAGATGAAGGAAACAGAGACTATCACAGAGTACTTCTCACGAGTCTTGCTCATTGCAACTGATATGAGAAATCTTGGAGAAGATATGCAAGACATCAAGATCGTTGAGAAGATTCTGCGAACTCTTTCAGAGAAGTTCACCTACATAGTTTGTTCGATTGAGGAGTCTAAAGACATAGACAGTCTTTCAGTCGATCAGCTTCAAAGTTCCATTTTGTGCCATGAGCAAAAACTCACAAGAACTGCAAAAGGGACCGGCAATGATGATCAAGTGCTGAAAGTGACTTCAGGAGAAAATGAGTGGAGTGGAGCATGAGGAAGAGGAAGAGGATCATCATTTAGAGGACGTGGCAGAGGTCGAGGAAGACAGGGGTTTAACAAAGCTCTGGTGGAGTGTTACAAATGCCACAAGTTAGGTCATTTTCAGTTTGAATGTCCTGAGGCAGAGAGGCAAGCAAACTATGTAGAGTTTGACGAAGAAGAGGAGCTTCTACTGATGGCTCACGTGGAACTAAAAGGCTCAAAAATGGAAGATCTATGGTTCTTGGACAGTGGGTGTAGCAATCACATGACTGGAACCAAGAAGTGGTTCTCTGAAATTGATGAGAGTTTCCGACACTCAGTGAAGCTTGGAAACAATGCTCGAATGATGGTTTTAGGGAAAGGAAGCATAAGGATCAGAGTAGGCGGCATGAATCAGGTCATTCAAAACGTTTACTATGTTCCAGAATTAAGCAATTATCTTTTGAGCATAGGACAGCTGCAAGAGAGAAACCTTGCAATTCTCATACAAGATAATGTCTGCAAAATCTTTCATCCATCAAGGGGACTGATTATTGAAACGAAAATGAGTGCAAATCGCATGTTTGTGGTCGTTGCACAAGCAGTAGAAGCAGAAACATGTCTGCAGATTGAAACAGCAGACGACACACACTTGTAGCACTGCAGATTTGCACACCTGAACTATAAAAGCTTACACACTCTCAGCCATAAGAAGATGATCAAAGGACTTCCTGACATTGGAACAATCAAGAAAGTGTGTGAAAATTGTTTAGTGGGGAAGCAAAAAAGGGAGTCATTTCCAAAGAAAAGTCCATGGAGAGCATCAAGAAATCTGCAGCTCATTCATGCCGATATATGTGGTCCAATAACTCCAATATCAATTGGCCATAAGAGGTACCTTTTACTTTTATTGATGATTGTAACAGAAAGATGTGGAGCTACATAATTGGAGAAAAGTCAGAAGCCTTTGAAATGTTCAAATATTTCAAAGCTAGTGTGGAGAAAGAATCTGGTTTGTCTGTGTGTTGTTTAAGAACAGATTGAGGAGGAGAATTTTGTTCAAAGGAGTTTGATGAGTTCTGCAAGACTCACGGTATCAAATGGTAATTGACAGCAGCTTACACCCCGCAGCAAAACGGTGTAACTGAGAGGAGAAACCAGACAATTATGAATCTGGTTCGGAGTACACTTTCAGAAAGAAGAATGCCTAAAGAGTTTTGGGCTGAATGAGTAAAGTGGATAACATATGTTCTTAATCGCAGTCCCACTGCAGCTTTGGAAAATCAAACTCCAGAAGAAGCATGGAGTGGTATTAAACCAGATGTGAAGCATTTCAAAGTGTTAGGGTGCATTGGACACGTTCACATACCAGAAGCAAAGCGGACAAAACTTGATGACAAGAGCTGTAAGTGTGTTTATCTTGGTATTAGTGAAGAGTCAAAGGCTTATCGCATGTACAATCCCATTTTAAAGAAGATCATGGTGAGCAGAGATGTTGTTTTTGAAGAAACAGAGAATTGGGATTGGGGAAGGAACAATGCTGACGATATAAGCACAACATCAAACGTGCTTACATGGGAAAATGATGAAGATCATGGTGAGGAAGAATTCTTACAAGAAGAAGACAGAACAGAGGCTGCAACAGGTGTAAGGGCTGAGCCGGTGGCTACCAAACGTGAGACAAGGCGTCCTGCCTATCTCCAGGACTATGAATGTGGTGAAATATCTTCTGAGGAAGAATCCATTGCTTGTTTCATAGATGATCTTCAGGCATTACAGGCGATTACTGCAGTTGGAGACCCTGTAACATATGAAGAAGCTGCAGCGTATGCTGAATGGAGAGAAGCAATGAGAGCAGAGATATAATCAATTGAAAGAAATCAGACGTGGGAGCTAGTGGTTTTACCTGAGGGTACAAATACTATTGGAGTTAAATAGGTGTTTAAAACGAAATACAATGAGCATGGAGAGTTAGACAAGTACAAAGCCAGGTTAATCGCAAAGGGGTATGCACAAAGGTTTGGAGTCGATTACAATGAGGTTTATGCACCGGTTGCAAGATGGGATACTATACGAATGATCATTGCAACTGCTGCATCTCAGAACTGGGTCATCTATCAACTAGAGGTAGGGGTGGGCACGGATCGGATATCCGAGATTTTTAGGGTATCCGGATCCGGATCCGCCAAAAATAGCTTAAAATCTTAAAATAATAATATAAATTTATTAAAAATAAATTTAAAAAATAAAAATATCATAGAAAATATTTTTAATTAATTTTTATAAACATTTTTGAACATATTTACTATGTACGGTTTTAAAAATACACAAAAATTTCAAATAAAATTTTTTTTTTGTGATATTTTACATCAATTTCAATCTATTATATACTATATATATAAACATTATACATATATTTTAAATAAAAACTATACATAAAACGGATCCGGATATCCAGATTTTCAAAATAAAATATCCGGATCCGGACACCTCAGATATCCAGTTTTTCGGATCAGATCGGAGCGGATCCCGGATCGGATCTCGGATCCTGGATATTTTGCCCACCCCTAACTAGACGTAAAGAGTGCATTCTTACACGGAAAGTTACAAGAAACTGTGTATGTTGATCAGCCACAGGGCTTCATGAAGAAAGGAACTTAAGGGAAAGTTTACAAGCTAAGGAAAGCTCTTTATGGCTTAAAACAGGCTCCACGAGCTTGGTTCAGCAAGATTGAAAGCTATTTCATCAGGGAAGGCTTTGAGAAGTGCGAGTCAGAACACACCTTGTTTGTCAAGACTGGAAAACAAGGTCAGATTCTTGTGGTTAGACTGTATGTCGATGATCTGATCAAGACGGTGAAAGTCTGATCAATGGGGTCAAGGAGTCAATGAAAGATAATTTCGACATGACAGACTTGGGAAGGATGAGGTACTTTCTAGGAGTTGAGATATTGCAGAGAGACGAAGGAATTTACATTTGCCAAAGAAAGTTTGCCAAAGAAGTTCTTGAAAGGTTTGAAATGAGTATGAGAAATGGAGTTAACAATCCAATTGTACCAGGAGTAAAGCTTTCAAAGAAAGGAGGTGGAGCAGTTCTCGACACTACACTCTACAAACAAATGATAGGCAGCTTGATGTATCTCACCGTTACTAGGCCTGATCTGATGTTTGTGGTTTGCCTTGCTAGCAGTTACATGGAAAATCCTACAGATGCTCATTTTCAGGTAGTTAAGAGAATTCTAAGGTATGTGAAGATGACTACAGAACTTGGAATTATGTATAAACGTGGAGGCAGTGGAGAGTTTCAAGTTTGAAGTCTAAGGTCTTTGCAGTTTACTCGTTCTAAGTCTAAGTTTCTAAGGTATGTGAAGATGACTAAGTTTGAAGTCTAAGTTTTGCAGCTACGGCGGCGAGTTCTACTTTTTCAGAAAAATCGGTTCCACTGCAAAACCATTTTCACTGCCAAAGCTGACCTGCTATAGTTCGCCCGAAATAGATTGAACCCCAATATCCGATAACAAAACGGTGTTTTGGTTTAAACTAAAGACGTTTTGGTTAGCTAAAGACTCTTGCTAGCGACTGCAATGCATAAGAGACTATTCACTATCAACACATCTCGTCACACCTTTTCTTTTTTATATATTCGTGTTTTGTCACATTATTTTTATGACAAAAATGGTGTTTTGTCACATCTCTTCACATTATTCACTATTCACTAATCAATGAAGACGTGTTTTTTATATACTTCACCACTCTATTTTTATTTCTCAATATATTAGTCAGAGGCCTTAGGGTTTCCATTCTTTAAGATCCGGTCACAAATAGGCAAAGGTATTTGATATTTTTCTTTAGAAATATTTAAAAACTCTTCTAGTTTGGTTAAAAGTCAAAATAGAAACTTTGGGCTCAAGATACTATCAATCTTTTGTTATTTTGTTTTTTTTTTGAAAATAGTGAAGAAAAAGGAAATATTAGAACTTTTCCTTAAATAAACAACATAACTCTAGCAATAAAATACAGAATTTTTTCTTTTTCATTCAGTCATCGATATTTCTGCTCACTCCTTTTCTTCGACAGGATCATGAGTTCTCCGGTGTCAAATCAAGACGTGGTCCAAGAGATTCTTTCTTATCTTCCGGCGTCAAAGATCGGAAAATTCAGACTCCTGAACAAAGAAAGCAACCAGAGAACCTACGAGTCTTGGTTTCTCAATCTCCATCGTCATAGAAGCAACTCTATGTCCGGATACTTCATACAACACTACGAAAGAGATAAAATTCAAACCAGTTTTGTCCATGAGAGTGGTGATTTTGAAAAGAACCAAGTCTCGATCGAGTTTCTGCCACCGGGTAAGGTAAAGATCGAAGCTTGTGATGCAAGTCATGGGATTTTGCTTTGTACTAATGTGACAGGACCAAGTTTATCGGATCTGATAGTCTGCAAACCAACAACAAATCAGTATCAGATCATACCAGACTCAATAATACCGAATCGCACTATGTTATTCGGTTTAACAGTAATCGGATTAGTCCCTTTCCGGTATAAAATAGTTAGGCTTTCAAAGTCACGTTTGAACCGGAATCTCAGAACCTTTATCTGTGAAGTTTTTGATTCCGATTCGTTTATGTGGAAGAGGAAAAAAAATATGCGTCTACCAAGAACAGATGGTATTATTCTTTCAAAACCGGTACAAGCTTATGGCTGCGTGCATTGGCGATCGTGGAACAACAATGTGGTCCGGTTCTGTCCCAAAACAGAAGTTTGGTCTACTTTCCCACTTCCAAACTTTGGTCTTACTCCAACATTGGTCAATTACGAAGGGAAGCTAGGTGTGGTTCGTAACGTTGGTTGGTGCAAAATCGAAGATCGAGAGAATATTCACCGGTTATGGGTGTTAAAGAGTTGTTCTATAAAGTTGTGGGAAAAAGTGAAAGATTTCAAAAACGTGGGGGTATGTGAAAATGTGACGTGGACACCTAGCAACGAAGTGGTAATGCTTTCAAGCCGGGATTGTGTTTGTTTCTACAACACAAATACAGAGAAATTGAAGATAGTGAAGGATTTGGCCAATGACGTTTGTTTCCCGTTTTGTTCCGACTATGAAAGGGTTGAGCTGAACAGAGACATATAACATCAAATATTGTTGTATGTTATTATTGGTTTAACATTGTTGTATGTTTGTGTTCCATGAACATGAAGTTGCTTAATTGAGATAAGATGATCTTATCAATAAAGTTTGTGTTTAACAGTTAAAACAGATTGTGTTTACAAAGGTCATAACTGCATATTAATCCATAACTCTAAAATGTGTAGCATCAAATTAGTTAAGTTCATACACATTGTGGGATCAGGCACATAAAGATTCAAAACAGATTGCATTGGAGGTAATTGTAATTCCCTTCCTCTGTTTCCGAGCAGTCCTTTAGACATGAGTGCTCTAATAACATTACACCTTGGTACAATCCTCTTCTTCATGCTTAATCCAAGTACCGCAGGAGATGTAACCACATCCTTTAGTTGCCAATTCATTTTCTTCACCAGAAACTCAGTCTTCTTCTTCACCGACTCTGCAGATAATCCAATGCACAAAAAAAAAGACTCGTGTTGTTGCTGGGTTTCGAACCCATGTCTTACCATTCTAAGCGCAGGATATAAAATGGTCAGCTTTCATTTACAAAATCAAAATTAAACCGGTTTTGGATACATACGTATTAATCTGGAATTAAACCGGTTTTGGAATCTCGAATTTTCGGTTACCATTCTCCATCCCTCTCGTAAAACATTTTCCTTTAGCCATTGCAGCTAGATGATGCAATGATTTGTTCAGTGACATGATCAAGCCTCGTCCTTTCCCTTCCATTTTTGATTTCAATAGATTGTTGAGTGTCATTGTTAAGATGGAGAAGTATGATGTTGTGATCTCTCTAGGGAAGAAGATGGAAATTTTGGGAATTCGAAATGATCTTTATACATTTAATATTGCGATTTAATTGTTTTATGTTACTGTTTTCGAGTCTCTCTTGCTTTATCTGTTCTTGGCAAGACGTTGAAACTTGTTTATAAGCCAATGCAAAACCCATATGCTGATTTGGTCTGCTCTTGGTGAATTCATTGGTTTGAGTCTTTGAGATAATTCCTTACAACTAGAATGAAGCCTATGGCTTGTTCTGGCTGTTCTGTTATCTCTAATTAGCTTGACTGTTTCTAAAACTGGTATGCAAAGGCACAGCTACAAAATTTTAAGGTCTTGTTTGCCTTTAGAAAGATCTTAAAAGCTAAACAAGCTGAAACATTTGCTATTTATTATACATTAAAAAAAAAGACACCACTATTTATTTGGATATTTGTTAAGAACCATGTAATGATGGAGCTCAACCACCTATTCTTCTTCTTGGCTACAACCTTAAATGAATGATGTAATCAGGGTCTATATGATGTCATATCTGGAATCACACCTCTATCTTCAAAAACTTTCTAATAAATTTGATCAATATATTGTGAGTTAGTGACTAACAAAGTTGCCTTGCTTCTGCAATTAATATCTCTAAATTTTAGGGCTTAGGCGCTTCAAATCTAATTGTATCTGACAAAGAAATAAACCAAGTTACCAGTTCGAAAATAATCAAATATTGCATTGTAACTGTCATTGCCTCATCGGTTTGGTCTGATTTTGGACTTTTTTTAGTGTTGGCACTTGGCAGAAGTAAACTGTTTCAATCCAGTTGAACCAGTTATCAGATTTTTCCAAACCGGTTTTCTACATCTTCTTCGTTGCTCTCTGAGCCCAGTATCCATCCTCTAGAGGCTAACCGGCTTTACACTTCACCACTTGTTGACAACCAAATCAGGCGAAAACAAAAGGGTTCTGCTTTGTTGAAAGATCTCAAAAAGGCCTGACATTGTCACGTAAAAGCACTCTGCTCCATGGATTTTGTTGAAACACACTTTCATTACGGCTCTGAAACGTTCAACACACTTGTGTGCATCTGCTCGGGGTTTTCACCGTTTTACTTGTTTCTTCCTTAACTAGAATTTGCCAGCTTGAACTCTTTTTTCTAAGGCTACTCTATACTCAGTAATGTATAGGAAAAGAGATTCAAAATTACAGTTTAAAGTTATCTTCAAAGTTGGGTTGCATATAAAAAGAAATGGTTTGGCTTCGGATCAAATTGAGATTACAAAAGTTTTAAACTGATACGGGACACTATCTTCAGTAACATTCCTACTATTATGCTACGAGACACGATCTTTGGTGTAGATAGCCATCAACTGAAGCACAAGCTTATCATCATGCTTCAAGACGTACCTGTTTAAGAAGATCTGATCAGTACATGACAAGACTGACGAGATTGGAGGGAGTTCACTTCCGAGCAATCCTTTAGACATGAGAGCTTTGATAACGTTACACCTTGGTACAGTCCTCTTCTCCATGCTGTATCCAAGTACCTGTGGGTGCGAAACAACAGACGTTAGTGGCCAATTCATCTTCTTCACCACAAACTTAGTCTTCTCCTTCACCATCTCATCAGAATATGCAATGCACTGAGGAAGGCACTTGATCATCATCATGACCTCATCTCTGGTGAATCCTAGGCCTAGAAATGTTTCAATGGAGTTCAGTATCTTCTGCTCTGAAGCACGCAAGCATAATGGATTCTTCTTGAACACTAACAAGACCTCATCTTCTAGCAAACCACACCTCTTTAGGGTTTCGAATGTCTGAACTATCCTATTCTCTGAGTATGCTAGAAAGGCAGGGCACTTTTTGAAAAGTTCCCATACATCATTTACAGTTAAGCCTAACCTTTTATAGACTTTAAAGTTTTCTTCTAGTCTTTTGTCACTTAATCCATAAACAATGCACAGAGCTTCGACAAACTTTGAGGTGGTAGGATCAAAACCCATCTCAACAACCTTCTTGAGTGATTCTTCAAATTTTTCTTTTCCACAGACAACTCCGCGGACAGAGATTAGCAAAGGGAATAACCGCTTTTGAGGCACGCCAAGTTCTCTCAAAACCAAAACATTTCTGATTTTGTTCTCCTGCTTACTACCTTCGGGCAAAGAATGACACAACTTTAGGAACTTGGAACTCTTATCAGCTTCTATAATCTCTTTGACGAAATCATAGTATCTGCTTATAGATTTTCCCTCTTTCTTTGCCAAGATTTTAGGAACTGTAGAAACAATCTCAGTGAGCTCAGAGCTTGAAGCTCCTCTGGACTGTAAAAACTGAAGCTTGGGAGCAAGTAATTTCTGAGAATCTGCTCTAAGCAATAGCGGATAATCTGTAATGATGTTGGAGATCTGAGAATCAGTGAACCCATAACTTCTAAAAAGACTCAGAACTGAATCAGGATTGCCTTTGTCCTCAAAGCTGACCTTTCTTGAGATTGATTCAGCGAGCTTTTTAGATAAACCCAATGAATCAACGAGGTAAGAGACAGTAAAGTTGTTACCTTTTCGCCCATCTCTAAGGCTCAAATCAGCAGTACTAGCAGAAGAGAAGGAATTGGAAAAAGAAGATACATTTTGCACTGAAACTCTAAAGTTATGACATTTCTGCAACTCGACGAACCTTCTTCCATGGTGAATCAGAGAATACATGATGATATGGTTTTCGTAATAAATTAACCGCCACGAAGACAAGCGATTAGAATCGGAATCGCACACAGAAACAACAAAATCGAAACAGAGAAAGTATGCGAAGAAGAAGACAAGCGATTCTACGAGTTCAGGTTGAGAACTCTACATTTATTAACTCGTGAAACCCTAAATCGCAGAAATAAAAATCAAAATTTGATGAAGAAACGAGAAATAAGGTTAAACCACCGATAAACCCTAATTTCAAAAAGTGTAGAGGAAACAAAAAAAAAACCGTAATTTCATAAGACTCTGGTCTTGCCATTAAGGCAGAGCTATTTTTTTTTTCTTGAGTCATCAGTGAAGGAAATAAATGGTCAGCTTTTTTTTACCAAAAAAAAAAAAATGGTCAGCTGCGTCCTTTAGAGGTTTGAAGTCTTCTCATTTCTTCATCTTGTCTTAATCTCTCAGCTTCTCAGCATTTTTTCTTACCATTGTCATTTGCCTAAAGCCTCTTGGGGCTGAGCTTTTGCGTTCTGATGCTTCCATTTTCCCCTGCCTCTTCCTGGAAAAAAATCTTGGAAATAGATGAAATGCATCAGAAATTATTATCACAATCAAATGAAAACTTCAACTTGTGAGTTAACTGTCGACAAATCTTAACCTGCACTTGCAGTGACCTGATGGATAAAGTCATTCGTAAAGATTTAAGAACATACGATGCTAACTGAGAATCATCTTCTTACAAGATGTAGCCAAAGGCAAAAACCAGGAAAACAAATGGTAAACAAGCTGAAACATTTGCTATTTATACATTCAAAACAAAAGACAAGGATATATTAGTTAAGAACAATGTAATGATGGAGCTCAGCCATCTCTTCTTTTTCTTGGCAAGATGTAACCTTAACTGAATTATGTAATCAGGGTATGATATCAAATCTGGAATCACACCACTATCTTCGGAAACTTGCTCAAATATTTTGTAAGTTACTGACTAACAACTTTGCTTTGTTTCTGCGATTAATATCTCAATGTTTCTAGGCTACTAAGTCACTAAAGTTAAAGAGTTCAAGGACACAAAAGATCGAAAAGTAGTATTTGGTATTTTCCAAGTTGGATTGCATATAAAAACGAGTCAGATCCATATCAAATTGAGATTACAAAAGTCTAAATAGGTTTCAAAGGTTTATAAATAAATGCTCCTCTTTTCACTTCCCATTGTCTGAAGTCAAAAGACTCATCGACAAACCTAAAATTAACACAAAACAATACAAACCTTGATGCTGCTCGTTGTTGTTGGGTGTGTCTTCTGATCTATGAAACACGATTTCCCGTGAAGATAGCCATCAACTCAGGCACCAGCTCGTCGTGCTTCATCACATACCTCCTTAAAAACGCCTGATCAGTGCTTGTCAAAACAGACGACATTGGAGGGGTTTCACTTCCATCTCCCATCAATCCTTTTGACATCAGAGTTTTGATTACCTTACACCTTGGGACAGTCCTCTTCTCCAGGCTGTATCCAAATACCTGAGGGATCAAAACCAAAGCCTCTAGTGGCCAATTCATCTTCTTCACAATAAACTCAGTTTTCTTCTTCACAGTCTCTGCAGTATAGTCAAGGCATTGCGGATAACGCTTAACCATCATTGCAAACTCATCTCTGCTGAATCCTAGGCCTAAAAATGTTTCAATGGAGTTCACTATCTTCTGCTCTGAAGAACAAATGCATTTTGGATGCTTCTTCAACAATGACAGGACCTCATGTTTGAGCAAACCACACCTCTTGAGAGTTTCAAACGTATGAGTTATCTTCTTCTCTGAGTATGACAAAACAGAAGGCCACTTCTTGAAGATTGCCCATAAATCTCCAGCACCAAAGCCTAACCTTTTATAGACATTGACCTTTTCTTCTATTGTTTTGTCGCTCATTCTGTAAATAACGCGCAGAGCTTCAACAAACTTTGAGGTGGTTGGATCAAAACCCATCTCAACAACCTTCTTGAGGGATTCTTCAAATCTTTGTTTCCCACAGACAGGTTGGCTATCAGAGATGAGCAAGGGGAATAACAAACGCTGAGCCACACCCAGATCTCTCAAAACAGATATGTTTCTGATTTTGTTCTCCTTCTTACCCTGTGGAAAAGAATGACATAACTTTTCCAACTTAGAACTCTTATCCGCTTCTATAATGTCTTTGACGAAATCATAATATACGCTGATACTTTTATCCCCTCTCTTTCCCAAGATTTTGGGAACTGTAGAAACAATCTCAGTGAGCTCAGAGCTTGAAGCTCCTCTGGACTGCAAAGACTGAAGCTTTGGAGCAATAGATTTCTCAGCATCTAACATAAGCAATCGTGGGTAAATAGTAACAATGCTGGAGATCTGAGAATCTGTGAACCCATAACTTCTAAGAAGAGTCAGAACAGAATCCGGATTTGCCTTGTCCTCAAAGCTGACCTTTCTTGAGATTGATTCTGCAACTTTTGTAGTTAAACCCAATGAATCAACGAGGTAAGAGACAGTGAAAGTCTTCTCTTTTTGACCATCTTGTGGGCTCACATGTGCATCACTAGCAGCAGAAGAGAAGGAATTGAAAAAAGCAGAAGCATCTTGCACAAGCTTCACTGACACTCTCAAATTACGCCATTTCTGCAACTCGAAAAACTTCTTACCATGGAGTTTCAGAGAATACATAACAAAGGAGAGTTACCGAACTAAGAAATGCCACAGTTTGAAGCAATTCGACCAATCTACCTAATCTCAAACCTGCTTCAATACAAGAAAACGACAGGATCAATCTCAAAGCATCTTCATACTTACTAGTGTCAGGTGAAGAACTAAAGATCGATGAGTGTTCGAGTTCTCCAATATATTCCCTCGCCAAACCCAAAATCGCAAAAATCCAAAATTTGGATGTGGAAACAAAAAAAAAGGATTAGGGTTTATGAGCTGTTCATAGATTATAAACGGCTGATGCCTATTATGTTTTAATATGTTGTAATCGAAAATCAAACGTTTATGAGATCTCAAACATAGTTCTTGAATTAGATTATAACACAAAAGAAGAAGTGATGATGGAAGACAAAATTAGAATTTATCAAAGCAGGATTTTCAATCATCAATTTAATAGGGTCCAATTTGATTCAAAACATAAATTTTTTTAGAAAAGTAGAGACCAGAGATAAACAAAACATGACTTCTATGAACCATTGTCTTCAAAAGCTCCTTTGCGTTATCAAAACAATCAAACTTGCACATAGCATTGATAAGGCTAACCAAAGTATCACATGGCTCCATATTTCTAGGCTACTAATGTTAAACAGTTCAAGGACTCTTAGAAGATATTCAAATTTACTATTTGTTAATTTCCAAGTCAGATGGGATACAGGTCAAATTGAGATTACAAAAGTATAGATTGGGTTTCAGAGATTTATAGATAAAAGTCCCTTCTTTTGCTTCACATTCTTGGTGTCAAAAGATTCGTCAAATCTAAAACCTACAGTAAAAGACAATGCTTGACAAGCCCTATGATCTATGAAGCACGATCTCTGGTGAAGATAGTCATCAACTCAGACACCAGCTGCTTGTCATCGTGCTTCTTCACATACCTGTTTAAGAACATCTGGTTGGTACATGTGAAGAAGACAGACGATGTTGTAGGGATTTTACTTGTGAGAAATCCTTTAGAAATGAGAGCTTTGATAACGTTACACCTTGGCACAATCCTCTTCTCCAAGCTCAATCCAAGTACCTGAGGGAACAAGACCACAGCCTTTAGTGGCCAATTCATCTTCTTCACCAGAAAATCAGTCTTTTCTTAACCGATTCTACAGATAAATTAAGACTCGGAGGAAAACGCTTGACCATCATCGCAAACTCATCTCTGGTGAATCCTAGGCCTAGAAATGTTTCAATGGCGTTCAATATCTTCTGCTCTGAACAACTGATGCATTGCGGATACTTCTTGAACACAGAAAGGACTTGGTCTTCGAGTAGTCCACACTTCTTTAGGGTTGCAAATTTCTGACTTATCTTCTTCTCCGAGTATTGCAGAAAAGCTGGCCATATCTTGAACATAGCCCATACATCTCCTACAGCAAAGCCTAACCTTTTAAAGACATTGATTTTTTCTTCTATTGTTTAGTCGCTGGTTCTGTAAACAACCTTTAGAGCTTGGACAAACTTTGAGGAGGTAGGATCAAAACCCATCTCGACAACCTTCTTGAGGGGTTCTTCAAATTTTTCTTTTCCATAGACAACTCCGGAGGCAGATATTAGCAAAGGGAATAACCGCTTTTGAGGCACGCCAAGTTCTCTCAAAACCAAAACGTTTCTGATTTTGTTCTCCTGCTTACCCTGTGGTAAAGAAAGACATGAATTTTCAAACTTGGAACTCTTATCAGCTTCTATTATCTCTTTGACGAGATCATAGTATCTGCTGATAGCTTTTCCCTCTTTCTTTCCCAAGATTTTAGGAACTGTAGAAACAATCTGAGTGAGCTCAGACCTTGAAGCTCCTCTGGACTTTAAAAACTCAAACTTGAGACCAAGTGATTTCTCAGCATCTGCTCTAAGCAATAGTGAATCCATGACTACTTAAAAGAGTCAGAACGGAATCAGGATTGACCTTGCCCTCGGAGCTGAGTTTCCTTGAAATCGATTCTGCGAGCTTTTTGGTTAAACCCAATGAATCAACGAGGTAAGAGACAGTAAAGGTCTTTCCTTTTTGACCATCTCTTGAGCTCACATTAGCAGCACAAGCAGAGGAGAACGAATTGGAAAAAGCAAATGCATTTTGCACAACAAATCTCAAATTACGCCATTTCTGCAACTCAAGAGAACGTCTTCCACGTAGTATCAGAGAATACATGACAAAGGAGTTTGATCACAACAGTGTTTAAGCGATTTGAAAAGAGAAGGAACTGGAAAAGGCAGAAAAATTTTGCACAAGCTTCACTGCAAATCCCAAGTTAGTCCATTTATGCAACTCAACCAACCTTTTTCCATGGAGTATCAGAGAATATATGACAACGGAAAGCTATTACAGAACCAGAAATGAGTAGAACAGAACAGAACTAACAAATGGCAGAGTTTGAAGCAATTCGACAAATCTATCGCAAAGCTTCTCCAAACTTACTACTGTAAAGGGAAGAACAAAACTTCGCGAGTGCCGCCGATAAAGATCATTGAATGTTCCGAGTTCTCAAACCCAAAAATCGCAAAAATTCAAAATTTGGGTGTGGAAAAAATAAAACTAGGGTTTATGAGCAAATCATAAGCCAAAATAATGAATTTTTGGCACATGGAACCACTTCACTCTTCACCGTTAGAACTTTAATATATCCAATTATAATATTCTTATAAATTTATAAGCAGTTTTCAAAGATTAAAAAAATACACAAGTTCATAATCTTCAGAAATAATAAAAGATCAAACGTGTTCAGAGATCTCAATACTTAAGCTTCTTTGAGGATATGAAGGAGACACAACTACCAATTTCCATGGTTCCCTTCACAAATCATTGAACACCCACAGGATCTAAAGGTCTAGTTCTCTGTTTAGAGTAGATAGACTCCTGTTGACAAACACTTACATATCTTCATTAAATTTCAGAGTAAACAAATTCCTACAAAGATTGTCTCTTCAATTCCAGTTTTTATAATTAGTTCTCAAGAATCATCATCCTCACTTGTTTTATCAGCAAGTCGATCACTTTCATGCTCAACGACAAGCCAATCTGCATCATATTTTTTCACTCCTACCAGAAATGGGTTTATGAGCCACCGAAAAGCCCTTATTTTACAGCCATTTGTTTCACGTGTTAATGAATGCTTAACCAAAATTGGTTTACAGAAAGTATCAAACTAATGGTGATATCAATTATGGATTTGGAGACTTCACATGAAATAATTTATTGTGTGAATTTGGAGACTTTTGTCATGTTAATGTTTAGGAGAGTTTTGACGGCTTATGGTAATGGAATGTGAAAAAGAAGAGAACACACAAACGTATTGTATATTGTAGGCTTCTTTGAAGATATGAAGGAGACACAACCACAAAATTTCCATTGATCTTTTCACAAATCATTGAACTCCCCCAGGATCTAGAGGTCTAGCTCTCTCTTTGGAGTGATAAACTGAATGATGCAAGTAGGTTCTCTATATGTTATCCAATCTGGAATTGGGACCTTTATCAAATTGAAAAAATTGAGATTGTAAAAATAAACATAAAACAATACAAACGTTGATGCTGCTCCTAGTTGGGATCTACGAAACACAATTTCCAGTGAAGATAGCCATCAACTCAGGCACCAGCTCATCGTGCTTCATCACATACCTCCTTAAAAACGCATGATCGGTAGTCGTCAAAACAGACGACATTGGAGGGGTTTCAATTCCGTCTCCCATCAGTCCTTTGGACATGAGAGCTTTGATTACATTACACCTTGGAACAGTCCTCTTCTCCAGGCTGTATCCAAGTACCTGTGGGAACGAAACAACAGCCTTTAGTGGCCAATTCATCTTCTTCACCACAAACTCAGTCTTCTTTTTCACTGACTCTTCAGAATATACAATGCACTGAGGAAAGTCATTGATCATCATTGCAAACTCATCTCTGCTGAATCCTAGGCCTAAAAATGTTTCAATGGAGTTCAATATCTTCTCCTCTGAACAATGAATGCATCTCGGAGACTTCTTGAACACTGACAAGACTTGGTCTTCGAGTAGTCCACACTTCTTTAGGGTTTCAAATCTCTGAGTTATCTTCTTCTCCGAGTATTTCAGAAAGGCTGGCCATTTCTTGAAGATTGCCCATACATCTCCCACAGAAAAGCCTAACCTTTTATACACATTTACTTTTTCTTCTATTGCTTTCTCGCTCAATCCTTGAATAATGCGCAGAGCTTCGACAAACTTTCCAGTGGTCGGAACAAAACCCAACTCAACAACCTTCTTGAGGGATTCTTCAAATCTTTCTTTTCCACAACAGACCTTCTGATCAGAGAAGAGCAAGGAGAATAACAACCTCTGAGACACACCCAATTCTCTCAAAACCAAAACATTCCTGATTTTGTTCTCCTGCTTACTTCCCTCTGCCAAAGAATGACATAACTTTTGGAACTTGGAACTCTTATCAGCTTCTATAATCTCTTTGACGAAATTATAGTATCTGGTGATAGCTTTCCCCTCTTTCTTTGCCAAGATTTTAGGAACTGTAGAAACAATCTCAGTGAGCTCAGAACTTGAAGCTCCTCTGGCCTGCAAAAACTGAAGCTTGGGACGAAGAGATTTCTCAGCATCTGTTATAAGCAATAGTGGATAATCCTTAATGATGCCGGAGATCTGAGAAGCTGTGAATCCTTGACTACTCAAAAGATTCAGAACGGAATCCGGAATTGCCTTGCCTTCGGAGCTGACTTTCCTTAAAATCGATTCAGCGAGCTTTTTGGTTAAACCCAATGAATCAACGAAGTAAGAGACTGTAAAGTTGTTACCTTTTCGACCATCTCTTGAACTAGCACTAGCAGAGGAGAAAGAATTGGAAAAAGCAGTAACATTTTGCAAAGCAAATCTCAAATTACGCCATTTATGTAACTCAAGAGACCGTCTTCCATGGAGTATCAGAGAATACATAACATAGGAGTTCGATTACAACAGTGTTGAAGCGAGTCCACCAATCTATCTGATTCAATTCGAGAAATGGAACCACCCAAGCATGGAAGATAAATCTCTAAACTTTCTACTAACTTATACACTCCAAAAACCCTAAATCGCAAAATGTATCAGAATTTGTGTTTATCAACCAATCCCACCGAAAAGCCTTAACACACAACCATTTTTATGCAAATAACTGATAAAATTGTTTCTGGTGTTTTATGCTTTACCGAAATTGGTTTATATAGTGTACCAAACTCATGGTGTAATTAATATCCGTTAATTCTTTTAAATGAAAAAACAAATTAAATGATATAAATGAAATAATTTGTTGGTCTGAGTTTGGAGACTTTTGTTATATATATAACTGAATAGAAAATGTAGTAGTTCTTGAATTGACTATAACGCAAAAGAAGAAGTGAAGAAGAAATGAAGAAGAAGAAACGATTAGACTTATAAAAGTTTACAAAATACAAATTAATGTCGTTAAAACGACAATATCAAACCAACAACACAGACATGTATTGTATAAAAAAGGAAGAATGATAAACATATGAGAAAATCCAAGTCAAACCAATTGATCTCACATGCTTCTTAAGCCGCAGGTTTATCTTTAATTTTGCAAGGATGGCCTTGAGATCAGCATTTACCGTCGCAGCTTTGTCTGCAAATGTCATTGCTTTACCAATAATTTGATCTCCAAATTGCAAACTATGAATTGTGACGACAAAGACACAGGTTTTACTTAAAACCGTAGAGCGTGTAGTGATTACTTGAATATCCAAGAAACCTGTGACGGGCTCACGGATCTTATCATTGAATCAAAACAGAGATAAAAACTCCTCTTGGTGGAGAAATTTAAAAGGAACCATATAAGAGCTAAAAGTCTAAAACAACTCTTAATGATGTAATTAGGGTTCTATATGTTATTTAATCTGGAATCCACACTTCTATGAAGTATGAACCACTGTCTTCAAAAGACAAGAACAATCCTTGACAAGCCTTATGATCTACGAAGCATGATCTCTAGTGAAGATAGCCACCAACTCAGCAATAAGCTCCTTGTCATCGTGATTACTCACATACCTCTTTAAAAAATTCTGATCGGTACTCTTCAAAACAGATGTAACGGGAGATAATTTGCTTCCTCTATCTCCGAGCAATCCTTTGGACATGAGAGCTTTGATAACGTTACATCTTGGTACAATCCTCTTCTCCATGCTTAATCCAAGTATCGAAGGGTTTGAAACAACCACTTTTAGTGGCCAATTCATCTCCTTCACCAAAAAATCAGTCTTATTCTTCACCAACTCCGCAGATAAAATAAGACATGAAGGAAAGCAATTGACAATCTCCACAAACTCATCTCTGGTGAATCCTAAGCCTATAAATGTTTCAATGGAGTTGGCTATCTTCTTCTCCGAAACAGCAATGCATTGCGGAAACCTCTTGAACACTGAGAGGACCTCATCTTCGAGTAGTCCACACTTCTTCAGGGTTTCAAATGTCTGACATACCTTCTTCTCCGAGTTATTCAGAAACATTGGACACTTCTTGAACATAGCCCATACATCCCCCACAGCAAAGCCTAACCTTTTAAAGACATTGATTTTTTCTTCTATTGTTTTGTTGCTGGTTCTGTAAACAACCTTTAGAGCTTGGACAAACTTTGAGGAGGTAGAATCAAAACCCATCTCAACAACCTTCTTGAGGGATTCTTCAAATTTTTCTTTTCCACAGACAACTGCGCAGGCAGAGATTAACAAAGGGAATAACCGCTTTTGAGGCACGCCAAGTTCTCTCAAAAGCAAAACATTTCTGATTTTGTTCTCCTGCTTACCCTGTGGTAAAGAAAGACATGAATTTTCAAACTTGGAACTCTTATCAGCTTCTATTATCTCTTTGACGAGATCATAGTATCTGCTGATAGCTTTTCCCTCTTTCTTTCCCAAGATTTTAGGAACTGTAGAAACAATCTCAGTGAGCTCAGAGCTTGAAGCTCCTCTTGACTGTAAAAACTTAAACTTGAGACCAATAGATTTCTCAGCATCTGTTATAAGCAATAGTGGATAATCCCTAATGATGGTGGAGATCTGAGAATCTGTGAATCCATATTTTCTAAAAAGACTCAAAACTGAATCAGGATTGCACTTGTCCTCAAAACTGACTTTTCTTGAAATCGATTCTGCGAGTTTTGTAGTTAAACCCAATGAATCAACGAGGTAAGAAACAGTAAAGTTCTTCCCATTTTGACCGTCTCTTGAGCTCACATTACCAGCACTAGCAGAGGAGAACGAATTGGAAAAAGCAAATGCACTTTCTACAAGAATCTTCACTGAAACTCTCAAATGACGCCATTTCTGTAAATGTATAGAGCTTCTTCCATGGAGAATCAGAGAATACATGGCAATGTACAATGCGATTACCACATTGTTGAAGCGATTCGAACAATCTATCCGATTCAATTCGAGAAACCAAATCGCCCAATCTTTCCTTATTCACTCGCGAAAACCCTAAATCGCAAACAAAAATCAAATTTGGGGGAGTTCTTCGGTTATTGCTTAACCGGAATTGGTTTACAGCGAGTACAAGATAAAATGATAAATGATGAGTATCGGTTAATTTTGGGAAAAAAAAAGAGAGAGATTATGGAAATATATATTAGTTCATGAACTGATGTGGGATTTTATATACTGAACAGATTTAATTAAAAAATAAAATAAAAATTGGAGTTTCTAGTCCTCAATTTGATTGAACCAATTTTGATTGATGTGATTGTGAGCAGCTCTTCATCATATTGCAAAACTCTTGATAATTGATACTTCCATCCTTAAAAAAAACATGAATTAGAAATTTAATAATATCATTAAATTAAACAAATTATGTTTTGGTATTTTATTAATTGGGATTTTCGACTTACATTATCAGCATCAACTTCTGAGATAATATCTTTGATCATGACATCATCTCCCATATTATACTCTTTCATGGCTGTTTCCAATTCGTGTCTCGAAATAAACCTACAACACACATGTAATTGGTTATTAATCCGGTTTAATTCTGGTTTATCAGCTTGGTACAGATCGGTTTTGGACACATACCCGCTATTATCTTTATCGAAATGTTGAAAAGCTTTGAACAAATTCTCCTCTCTTTCTACTCTGTACCGGTTCATCGTAGCCGAGATGAATTCAATGTAATCAATCGTACCGTTCCCATCAGCATCAGCCTAAACCGTAAACATTAACCAAGTTAGTCAAACCGGTTTAATTTAAGGAGAACAAAAAAAATACTAACAGGCCTTACATCTTCCAAGAGCTGTTTAACTTCGGTTTCGGTTAACCTCGAACCGAGTTTTTCTAGTCCGGTTTTCAATTCCTCGTACGTGATTGTACCGCTCTTATCAGTGTCCATGTTTGCAAACATTGTCTTGAGGCCCTTTAGTTCCTCTTCTTTGAGATTTTGCGCGATAAACTTAAACCAAACCAATAAATCAAAACGGAACTCAGTTCACCAATCACCAAAAAACGAACCCTAAAAGAGACTTACTTTCAATGCAAGCTTCTTAAGCTTATTCATAGCTCGAAGTTGCTTCATCCGTGATAAAACCGCGCTATCAATCGGCTTATCAGAAGCCTCTCCACCTTCTCTTATCCATGGATGTTCTGAAGAGAAACCAAAACCGGTTCAAAACATTAAACCGATTAAAAACCAAGTATACTAGTAACCATTACCTAGGACTTGAGCTGCAGTAAACCGTTTCTTTGGATCATACTTTAACATGTTCCTCACCAAATCCTTAGCACTCTCTGAAATCGATGGCCATGGTTTCGACTCAAAATCAATCTCTCCTCTCAAAATCTCCTCAAATATTCCCTTATCAGTCTCTGCACACAATAACCAAAATGTAAAAACTAGTAAACTGAAGAAACTACAAAACCAAACCAAATTGTTCGGTTTAATTTTACCGGCCCAAAATGGAGGATTGCCGCAGAGAAGGATGTAGAGAATAACTCCGGCGCTCCAAATATCGATTGCTTTACCGTAGTTTCTCTTCAGAACCTCCGGTGCAACGTAATATGCACTTCCGACGATGTCTTGGTACACTTTCCCTAAAAAGAAGTAGATTGGTTTAATCATCGAATTTAAATTATTTTTCGGGGAATATTTCTCGGATTTTATGTTTTAGATTATATTCTGAACCATAACATCACAAAATCATACAGAAGTTGAAGAAAGCGGCAAAAACAGAAACAATGTAACTGTTGCTTGCTCTGCAAGAAATAGCATAACGAGCGTTTCTTCGGCTGCAAGAAATAAGTTTGAAGAACATTTTTCGTTTTAGTTTCATACCTTCTTCGATGAAAACCGAGACCCCAAAATCAGTAGCCTTGAGCATTGCAGAATTTTCATCTTTACCAGATAACAAGAAGTTTTCGGGTTTAAGGTCGCGATGAATCACACCCATGAAATGACAAATCTGTACAACTTTAACCACACTTCTAATGATCTCTGCGGCTGCTTTCTCTGAGTAATGCCCTCGTTTAGTTATCTTATCAAAGAGCTCCCCGCCTTCGCAAAGCTCCATCACAAGATGAACACTTTGTCTGTCTTCATAAGCTCCTTTGATCTCCACAATATTTGGTTGTCCTGATAAGTATTGCATTATCTGTATCTCCCTTCTTACATCTTCTCTGTCCTGTCACATTAAATTTCATCAAGAGATTAATGCTCTAATTGGTAATATTGTATGATGGCATAAATCAAATCAAAACTCAAATGTGAGGCTTTATAAGATTCTTACCTTACTTCTGATGAGTTTTCTCTTCAAGATGGATTTACAAGCAAAGATCTTGCCTGATGAAATCTCTGTACATAAATAAGTTATACCGAATTGGCCACGACCTAATTCGCGACCGAGATTGTACTTCTCCTTAATGTCTTCAAATGGTTTACCTAAGATTGGTTCTGGTTGTTGCAGAGTGTTTTGTTTCTTATGATTGATTAGCTGTTGTTGTTCTTGAGGTTTAGGAATTGGAAGTGGAAGTTTCTGAGGCTGCACCACGATTTGGAAATTGGCTCTTGGAGCTGTTTGTCTTTGACGAGGTTGTTGTTTTTGTGTTGTTTCTCTGTTCTGTAACTCTGTGATTTGTTCACCATTGTTATCTGGTTTTGGTTTCTTGATCTTCTTCTTCAGATTGATGCAGAGACATCCCATTTTTTGTCTGGATTGATGAGGGAAAAGAAATTTTAGGACATAGCCGTAGAAGAGTTTGAGAGAGTTGATGAAATATGTTCTAGATTTCATAACGACACCAAAGCACGTTAGTGAAATATGTTCTAAGTCAAATTTGAGATTAAATTTTATAAAGCCAAAAAAAACAAAAGAAATATAAACTTCAACAACTTGCATCAATTTATTCTTGTTTGTTTTATATTTAAATTTATTTTGGAGGAAATGTTATTCTTTTTATTTAACAAAATTTTGGTACAGCTATTTCCTGGTGTGGTATCTTTGAAATTTTCCATGATCTCCAAGAAAATAAAGAGGTCAGATAACAAAATACTGAAATGTTTATGCAAAACTAACCATTTGATGGGCATTTTAAGTGGCAGGCATGTTATTTATTGATGATTTCATTAATATAAATTAAAAAACTAGCTGTATCCCCCAAACAAAATTATCTACATCTTCATTCTGTGTAATTCTATATACAACTTGGACATTCAATATAACTAAAAACTATGCATCACTCTTTTACTCTATTGGGCTTAGGTACTTTCTCCTATACGTTAACCCCGGCCCAGAGAGTAAGTAGGGTAAGCAACCGCTTAGGACCACCAAAATATTTTATATTTTTTTAGACCACTAAAATTATATTTTTATGATATATATATATATATATATAGTAAAGGTTAAAATTTTAGTTTTTAACTATATAATTATTGTTTTATAAAATATTTAATACAATCTTAAAAATAATATTGGTTAAAATTTTAAATAATAAATATATAAAAAGTCACCATATTTTTTTAGCTTTGGACCACCATTTTCGTTGGACCGGTCATGCGTTAACCATATATAGATTTGTAAAAAAACTTCAAGTGAGTTAGCTCCTTCAAAGCTAGATAGAACCAAATCCAAAATATGAAGATTAAGGAGAAGACTTTGGTCGAGATCTTAAGTTGTAGGGATCAGTTAAGATATCATACATATCATACTTTGTTTCATCGACTAACCCAAATAAAGTCGAAGCGTGTACCTAGTGCATTAATACTCTTGATCTAAATGTAAGAAGCATGTTTTTTTGGGGGAGGAGCTTGTTTTTAACTTGTTGAGATTAGGGTTTAGAACAGATCTCTTGGCTTGTTGTCAATTTTTTTTTTTGGTAAAAATGTTAAGATTAAATACCATTTTGAAAGTTTTTGACAGAAGTTACAGAGATAACCAGAAAAATAAAAAAAGCGAAAACTACAGAAAAACCGATGCGAAACAACAGAATAAAAAAGATGGACCAAAAGATACAATGTAGCCGCAGACTTATACATCGAAAGCCTAACCCGCTCTCTATAGTGAGCCTTAGTTGATATCAAAACAACCATCGATCTACCGTAGCCAAGCTAAAAACTCTCACCAAGACCGTCGGAAGCTAGAACCCCAACTGCCATGATCAACTCTATAGAGAATCAAAAGCCGAACCTGCTCAGTAGCTGAGCCTTAGCTGAGGATGAGACTACATTGATGTAACCACCACAAATGAGCCACCGCGGTCCCCGTAGAAAACTTACCATACCACCAGAAGCTTCAACCCCAACTGTCCCGGGTGATCATAAAGACAACCAAAAGCCCATCCTGCTCACCCTTCGGAACCCTAGCCGAAGAGAAAACTACATCACTGCAATCCCCGCCTTCGAACCACCGCAGCAAAGCTAAAATTCCACCAACGCCGCCGGAAGCTACGACCCCGACTGCAAAAATCCGCGACACATAGAGACCACAAGATAAGAGTCTTGTTCCATCAAGCCTCAGCCGGACAAAAGCCTTTAGTACACACGGAAGCTAACCTAAAGGAGAAGTTTGTCTCACTTGTTGTCTAGTTCATTTCAGATTGTGGGTTTATTAGGGTTCTTGAAAATTTAGCAACATTGAATTAGATGCTCATTACCAAGATATAGAGACTGCTTAAAGACTGTTGATAGGTAGAATTCAGAGCCATGTCGTGCAAGAGTCTAACTCAGGACATGAGAGTCTCAGCCGGACAAAAGCCTTTAGTACACACGGAAGCTAACCTAAAGGAGAAGTTTGTCTCACTTGTTGTCTAGTTCATTTCAGATTGTGGGTTTAGTAGGGTTCTTGAAAAGTTAGCAACATTGAATTAGATGCTCATTACCAAGATATAGAGACTGCTTAAAGACTGTTGATAGGTAGAATTCAGAGCCATATCGTGCAAGAGTCTAACTCAGGACATGACAGGAGAGTCTAGAAACGGATTGGATATGAGATTCAGCTAATCTTTTCTGATCATTTTTCTGTTTTTTCTTGCATTAATCTGCTCTTTACGTCACTTTTTCTGGTGAAATAGCTAAAGGTTATATAATCTTTGATCCGGTTTAGGCATACGAGAAGTGTTTCAAAGCCTTTGTTGATACAGAAAAAAGTGTTTGGAAGGAAGCAAAGACTCTAGGCCAGGGGGAAGGTTTGCTGTTGACTAGACCAAGTCAGTTGTGGAGTGTACACGTGGCGAGCACAGGTTGGTTGATGTAAGAGTTTATGGAGTCCGTTAAAAACAACTCTGTATTCTACTCTGTTTTCTTTGTTTTTCCAATTTGTGAGAGACAGAGAGAGACGCCAAGAAAAGCTCGAAACTAGACCACAAGTGAGCTAGTGGATTCCGGTGAGACGTACGGAGAAATCTTGAACTCGTAAAATCGACTCTTGCACAAACTCTCATTTCTGTTCTTCACATCTTGAAACCTTTCTCTTTCAAATCTCTTATTTGCCTTCTCATGATAACCAAACCTGAAAGCATAGTCATGTACATAATAAATTAGTTTTATTGAAAATTACATTATAAAAAAATCTATAAAATATTGAAAAAATATGAAATAGTAGAATCTATAGCATAACCTTTGTTGAAACTTTAGGTGACAATATATGATTATTGAACACCATTGGCTCTTTGTAAAGATATTCTAGAGAATAATGTTTCATGTTTTTGAATTTCGGATCCGTTTGAAGTTTGATTAAGATTTATATATGTATGTATGTTTAGAATAATTTGTGTCCTACAGGATGCAGATTAAGTAGATAAACAAATAGATATTCTCTGATTTTTTCAAGCCATTAGAAATTGAAAAGTAACTTAAGTTCTTCGAGAATCTATAACTTATAAAGCATCAAGTCAATGAACGTGTAAATTTATTATTACGAAGCATCATATCAAACATTAAAAATCTAGACTCTAAAATGTACAATGACATTTCTTAACCTATGCATGAAATGTAATTATGTAAATATGTAATAGTCAAGCCACTTCTAATAGGCCTAATGTTAATCCATCATTGTTATAAGCCTATAAGAGTACCTCCAAAGCCTATTTTTCAGTAGTTTCACGTAAGAAAAAACTATATTTCCTGGCTAACGCTCAAATTAAGAAAATATAAAACTGTTTTATCAGGTACATGCTAGTTAAAAATTACAAACAAACAAAAAAAAAAAAAATTCTGTCATATGTAGGATGTAACTGATTCTGATCAAATTTCTTTTCTAAACATTATATATTAAAAGAAACATGTCGGCAAAAAATAAAAATAAAGATTCGACATTATAATTAAAAATGAAATGAACGGTGAATAGAGTTTGGGAGGAGACAGGAGAGTACGAAGGGAACTCTCAAAATTCATTTACAAAGGAACTTTACTTGAAAAAGGCAAAGGTACAGAGAAGCCAAAGAAACCCAAAACATTTTTGGACAAATTTGCCTCTATTATATGCTTTGACATAACACTCTCCAAACTTACGTCGCTCTCTTTGATCACTACGATACCCATTACTCCATTGTCTTCCATATTCATATACATTATTATGAATCGACATACGATTTAATAAGCGTACGTAGGTCATTTCGATTGAAAAAAATATTGTTTAGAAAAAGAAACGAGTTTTTACTATAGTTCGAACATACATTGAAAAAATGATTTATTCACGTATATTTTATTATAGGCTAGTCTTGAATTTATAAAGTAAAGATTATGAATCGAAATAGGCGTTAAGGGGATACCATAATCAACTATAATGATCTTCTTTTGTTTTTTTTTCTGTTAAATGATCTACAAATCACTTGAAAATATTTATGATAAAAAGAAATTTATCAAACAAAAATAACTTATGATAACAATAATGAAGAAACTACTTTGTAGGAGTAAGTGGCCGTATGATGTGATTTTGGGGCATCAACACACTTATACACGTAATGTGTATAAGCATAAATGTCCACTTTACATTGCAGATGTAACTTATTTTGTCAAAAGTAATGCTGGGTCGGTTTGTGTATGTGAGGAGTTACAAATACTTGGACCAATTTGTTTTTTTTCTCCTATTACCTAACAAAAATTCAAGAATGTTTCTCTATCTTCTTATTGGTGGAACATTAAAAGATTCATTTAAATTTAGTGGCTATTGAGTTTTAGATCATTTATTTTATTGTAGGGATAATGAGAATATTCCCAATATGTTAGTTGTCTTGTAATAATCAAACCATATATTGTTTTTAATTTAGATAAAGAATGCATCCATTACAATGTTTAAAGATCTTCAATGAAGGAAAATTAATCAAATATGCACAAGTGAAGGAAGCACAATTGTCCAATTTTGTATTTCATAGATATTCTTGTTCTACCAATATTGATCATAAATTTTTTTACCTCTTTTAGTTTTCTACAAGCATAATACATTTTTTTGCATATATATTTTCATATAGAAAATATAAGTTTTGGGAACTTATTATTAGAAAAAGTTTTGAGAGAATAAACAATTTTTAGGAGAGATTGTGCAACTTTATCATTTTAAAATATTTGTTTATTTAATATTTTTCAATACTACATTATTTTATAGATCACTGATTCGTCGTATTCTACATAATTTTTATAATAATTTCGTAATGTTCATGCATCACAAAAAATACTTTTACACATAACCTAATAATGTACACACCCTCATGATTATATCATGAGATATGGATGTGGTTGAATATAATGTTCATAATAATATTTAATAATTCATGCTAAATCTATATTATTATATATGAAAGTATTTAATTTAGTAATATGTAGAAGAAAGTATAATGATAAAAGAAAATGAGGAAAAAACAAATTATGGATAGCATCAAAGAAAAGAGCAAAAGGATAATATATAGAGGTGACATGTGACTTAAAAAAGATGAATGGGAAGAGACACGGAGACACGGAGTGGTTCTTGATTTACACAGTTGTGGGCACTAGTAAAAACCTAAAGTCTCTATCCAACAAATTTACTTTATCAAAAAATTTCAATAATTAGGAAAGTCAATAATATACAATTTTGCATGAGAATCATTTTTTACATAGGAAAACTGCGTTCCACCCATGAATTTTCATATGCATGATGATAAAATGGATTAGTTGAGCTTTTCTTTTTTGGATTTTATACACTACTTTTTAAGTATATGAATTAATTTTATCGACTGATATAGTCTTATTTATAATAACAATTATTTTCATCACTATAAGTGTTATAACATACTATCTTTTACGCTCTAATCACACTTGTTCTGATTATTAGTCATTATATGCTTGTTCTATACTTCTATATTCTTGTGTTTGTATGATCTACTCGTTTTGCTAACATTATTCCGACCTCAAAAGGAAATTTTCTCTTTGCTTTGAAAAATGAGAGAGAAATAGTGATTTTAATTTAGTATCTAACCAACCAGAATAATATGAAGATGAAGATTTTTTTTTAATATCTGAATTGCAAAGATAAATTTCAAAAACTGTTATATTGGCAAATTTCTCTCAACTCCCTAATATCAAAATATTTAACTCTGATCTAATACCAAAATATTATTGATATAGTAGCTTTTAAAATATTTTGTTTGATAACATGGAGTTCATATTGGTTTAAATAAAATTAAATATGTATAAGTAAATTACTTTGAAATTTTGAAAAATAGATAAAAATGTAGTCCTAAAACAATCAATAGTTTATATATCTGGGCACAAAAACCATGGATTTTCAAATTTGGCCAAAAAAAACAACTTAAAATTGAAAATACAATCAGTTCTAACCTTGTTATATATATATAAACGTTAATTAATATCCTGACATAAACGAAGGCATCCCTTCATTATAAGTTCGTAGCCTCTAACTGACGCTCAAATGTCAACAGCATTTACAATTTCACAAAGGTTTTGAGACTAATCTCCAACGTTTCACGTTTGCTCTGAGTATTTTATAGGTATTTCTGTTATAAATCATTGTGAATTGTCAAACTCTAGTTCTGGTCCATCAGACCCATATCTGATGAGATTTAAGACGGTTTATACTTTTCCTATTCCCAATAGAATTTACCTTTTATCTCTTGTATTGATTCCTATATAAAGGTTCTATTGGAACTTCATTATCAATAATACAATACACGAAATTCCTCCATAATTCTCTTTAGTTTACAACACGTTATCAGCACGATAGTCTCTAAAACCCTAGCTAGCAGCCGCCGCATCTAAAACCCTAATCTCGCCGCCGATCACAAAGCAACCGGATCAAAGCAAAGCAAAGAAGATCTCTTGAAACAAGTCAATCTTACTTCACTCTGAGACTCGGTTTCCCCAATACATGGTAACGGGGTTGTGAAAAGATTGATTGAGTGTATTTCTTGAGGAAGATATCTGGTTCGTGATTTCCACTTCAAACCGAATCTCTAAGATAAGTTCTAAAACCCTAGAACATATATAACCATGAAATCGGTAAACCCTAATTAAATTAGGAAATCTGTAAAACCTTAAAAGATGATCTATATTCGGATATATGTTCTGATGCTCGGTTGTTCCGGCTAACCGGAAGTCATGTGTTTGGATGTATGATCCGGCTCTTCCGATAAAAACCCTAATTATATAGCATGTTCGGTTTTTCATGTTCAATATTAATTGTATGATTGATGGAGTGTCGAAGACACGAATATTCTTGTGTAATTAATTTTTGTTTGTTTGTTGATATTCATGATGAGATTATGAATTTGGTTAAATAATTATGAAACCCTAATTAATATGGAAATTGCACATATATGTATAAACCCTAATTGATCCGCATATGATTGTTTGTTTGATTGATGATTATGTTGCATGATTAAAATTGATCGATAATAATTATCACAAATTTTATTAAAATTCGACAAGCATATATATTTAGAACTCGCATGCTAAATCTGATTATCACATGAAAATTATTTTGTTTTGTTAATAGATTGATAAATTTGATTACATGATTAATTATCATAAATTAAAATCCGATCAAAGTACATAGATATGTTAAGATCTTGCATGAAAATTCGATCATATAATTTTGCTAGATTATTATCGCATGAATTTATTTTACATAACCTTGCTATTTTGTTAAATCAGTTGCATGATAATAATTGTCACAAATTAAAATCTGATCAATATATAAATATTTAAGTTGCATGAGAACTTTGCATGATAATTTGAAAGTGTATTTTGAGCATGCTAGGTTGCTAGAATATTATCACGTAAATTGTTTTACACCATGCATGAATATTAAAATTTTGTGATACTTAAGAGAATATGATGCATAATTTCAGATGTCGAATATCCGAAACTTAGAATTTGCTGCCCTTACTCTCTCGGAAGATAACCATCTACAATGGGCATTGGATATTAAGATTACTCTAAAGGACTTGGCGAATGTATCGTTGAGAATAATAATGAGAATGAAAGAAATCAATACATGGCAATTATGATAATTCACCATCATCTTGCTGAGAGTCTCAAAGATCAATACTTGACAATTAAAAATCCTCTTGACCTTTGGAACGAGTTGAAAACAAGATATGATCACCATAGAACGGTGATGTTACCAAAGGCAATGTATGAATGGAGAAATCTAAGGTTCCAGGATTTTAAATCCATGGATGAGTATAACTCAGCCCTATTTAAGATTGTTTCTAAATTGAAATTGTGTGGTAAGAAAATAACTGAAGAAGAGATGCTTGAAAAGACATACTCTACATTTCACACAAGTAACGTATTGTTACAACAACAATATCATGGAAAGGGCTTCGAGACATATGCAAGTTTCATCTCTTGTTTATTGCTAGCTGAGCAAAACAATGAGTTATTGATGAGAAATAGTGAAATGAGACCTTCCGGATCAACCCCACTCCCTGAAACCTTTACGGCCTCTGAAGAAAAGAAAGAAACAAACCATGTCCATAAAGAGTTTAATGGCCGAGGTAGAGGCCAAGGCCGTGGACGTGGAAGATGGCAAGGAGGACCTGGCCGCAGCTACAGTCCCTATGGCCGAGGACAAGGCAGAGGCCGAGGGTATCAACCCAACTTTAATCAATGCCGTGGAAGAGGCCGTGACAATTTTTCTCAACCACAAAACTCGGCCAACAAGCATGGATGCCATCGGTGTGGAATGGGAAATCATTGGGCCAAAACATGTAGAACTCTCAAGTATTTGATTGACCTCTATCAAGAGAGTATTAAAGGGAAGAATCATGAAGCAAATTTGGTCCATCAAGATCATGAAAATGATTTTGATCATGAGCAAGATGATCTAATGCAATATGAGACTTCAGATTGTCTAAAAGAATAAAGTTGATCTTGACATTTAGTTTCTATGTTTGGTTTTGGTGTTTTTATTTGTTTGGATTTATGTTCTTGAATTTATTTGTTATTGCTATTATTTTGGATTTATTTGATTTAATGAAAGGATATTGTTTTAAGTCTCTAAAATATGATTATTGATTTTGAAGAATGAGTGATGACAAGAATATTTTCATGGTGGATAGTGGATCAAGCCACACGATTCTAAGAGACAAAAGATATTTCATAAATCTCACACTCAAAAGTGCCAATATATGTACCATAGCGGGTATGGCTAATTTAATAGAAAGATATGGTCAAGCAAACATATTATTACGTAAGGGTACACATCTAGAAATAAGTGATGCACTATACTCACCGAGCTCAAAGAGGAGCCTATTGAGTTTTAAAGACATTCGAATAAATGATTTGCATATTGAAACTAAGGGCGAAGGGAATAAAGAATTCCTTATGATATTTGAACTCGCCAATGGCCATAAGAAAATCTTAGAAACCATACCTGCCATATCTACAGGCCTTTATTGTGCTAAGATAAATATGATAGAAGCAAATGCCACGGTAAACAAAGTGTTTTCCAAAAATTTCACTCTATGGCATAACCGGCTTGGCCATCCTGGTTCTAACATGATGCGAAAATTGTTATTAAATACAAATAGGCATACATTGAAAGAAAGAAGAGTTATCCCAAAGAATCTCACGTGTGAAGCATGTTCACTAGGGAAACTCATAGTCAGGCCATCACCAGTAAAAGTGAATAAGGAAACATTGAATTTTCTGGAAAGAATACAAGGTGACATATGTGGACCAATTCACCCACCTTGTGGGACGTTTAGATATTTTATGGTACTTATTGATGCATCCACGAGATGGTCACACATATGTCTATTATCAACTCGAAATTTGGCATTTGCGAGATTACTTGCTCAAATAATTCGTCTAAGAGCACACTTTCCAGATTTTTCCTTTAAAGACTATACGTCTAGATAATGCTGGTGAATTCACAACCCAAGCATTTAATAATTATTGTATGTCCATGGGGGTAAGTGTAGAACATTCTGTGGCACATGTACATACACAAAACGGATTAGCCAAATCATTTATCAAATGCATTCAACTAATTGCGAGGCCATTACTAATGAGATCAAAACTCCCGGTCTCAGCTTGGGGACATGCAGTTTTACATGCAGCGGAACTAATTCGCATCAGGCCATCTAGTGAACACAAATATTCTCCATCACAATTGCTAACGGGTCATGAGCCAGACATATCCCATCTTAAGACATTTGGATGTGCCATATATGTACCAATTGCTCCACCACAGAGAAGTAAGATGGGACCTCAAAGGAGGATGGGGATATATATTGGATATGATTCTCCCACCATAGTTAAGTACCTTGAGCCAACTACGGGTGATCTATTTAAGGCCAGGTATGCGGATTGTCACTTTGACGAATCCAACTATCCAACATTAGGAGGAGATAATAACAGACTGGTAAAGGAAATTACATGGAATCAAACATCCTTAACATGGCAAGATCCTCAGACTAAAGAATGTGAAATAGAAGTCCAAAAGATTATACATTTACAAAAGCTAGCTAATCAATTGCCAGATTCCTTTGCTGACATGAAGAGAGTAACAAAGTCATATATACCAGCTGTTAATGCACCAATAAGAATTGATGTCCAAGAGGGACACAATCAAGTTGCTACATAATCTAAAGCGTGCTTAAAGAGAGATAGATCATTAGGTTCCAAGGATAAGAACACTCGGAAATCAAATAAATGTACAATGGGAGAATCCAAGGTTATTGGAACCCTAGACATGAATGAACCAAAGGAACCGAACATTGATACTCGGGTCGCCGAGCTTCAAGGTCCTGAAGTTCTTGACAATAATGAGATCTTAATAAATTATGTCATGTCTGGAAAATAATGGAATAGAAAGAATGTCGATATTGATGAAATATTTGCATACAAGGTAGCATTTGGCATTATGGATATAAGCGAATATCTAGAACCCACGTCAATATTAGAGTGCACTCAGAGAAAAGATTGGATTAAATGGAAAGAAGCTATAAACGTGGAGTTAAATTCATTAAGGAAGAGGAATGTATTTGGTCCTATAATCCGGACACCTCTTGATATTAAACCAGTTGGACACAAATGGGTCTTTGTGAGGAAAAGGAATGAAAATAATGAAATCGTGAGACGTAAAGCACGGCTTGTTACACAAGGATTCACGCAAAGACCAGGAATAGATTATGAGGAGACATACTCCCCTGTGGTGGATGCTACAACATTTAGATTCCTAATAAGTCTGGCCATAAGAGAAAATTTGGATATGCGGTTAATGGATGTTGTAATCAAGATACTTATATGGTCCATCGGATAATGAAATATATATGAAAGTCCCAGAGGGAATTGAGCTCAAAGATAAAGAAAGTTCTCGAGAACAACATTGTATAAAGTTGAATAAGAGTCTTTATGGATTGAAACAATCAGGTCGAATGTGGTATAATAGACTAAGTGAATATGTAGTCAAAGAGGGCTATAAGAACAACCCCATAAATCTGTGTGTATTCATAAAGAAATTTACTAAGGGGTTTGTAATCATCACGGTGTATGTAGACGACCTGAATATCCTAGGAACCTCTGAGGAAATTTCCTAAACAGTCGAATATCTAAAGAAAGAATTCGAGATGAAAGATTTAGGAAAAATAAGATTTTTTTGGGGGTTACAACTTGAGTACATGAATAATGGAATCCTTGTGCATCAAACGGCATATACAGAGAAAGTACTCAGGAGATTTAACATGGACCAATCTCACTCATTGTCTAGCCTCATAGTTGTGAGATCCCTTGACTTGGATAAAGATCCATTCGGTCCAAAGAAGGATGATGAAGACGTCCTTGGTCCCGAAGTGTCATATCTAAGTGTCATATGAGCTTTGATGTATTTGGCGAGCTACACTAGGCCAGATATATGTTTTGCCATGAATTTATTATCAAGATTTAGCTCAATCCGAACGGGATTAAATATATACTTCGTTACCTACAAGGAACGAAAGATTTAGGATTATTTTATACTAACCATAACAAAGATGGTTTGATTGGTTTTGCGGATGCAGGTTACCTCTCGGATCCACACAATGCTAAATCCCAAACGGGATATGTTTTTACTCATGATGGTACGACTATATCTTGGTGATCCATGAAGCAAACTCTTGTTGCTACATCGTCCAACCATGCAGAAATCTTGGCGATTCATGAAGCTAGCCGTGAATGTGTTTGGTTGAGATCAATGACTCAATATATTAGAGTAGATTGTGGGATGTCCGAAGGAGAGGAGGAACCGACCATTATGTACGATTTACAAAAGGATGGAGAAGTCCAAGTTTAACAAGTTCGTTCAAGTGAGAATTCAACAGATTTATTTATAAAGTTTCTACCAACCTCGACATTCAAGAAGCTAATACATCAGATTGGAATGCAAAGATTGAAAGACATTCAGTGATGTTCGGAACAGGGAAGTAATGCGTGTTGTACTCTTTTTCCTTATCTTGGTTTTGTCCCAACTGGGTTTTCCGAGAAAGGTTTTAATGAGGCAACATCCAAAGTGTATTACGAGCTCTTAGAGTTATGACATCCAAGGAAGAGTGTTATAAATCATTGTGGATTGTCAAACTCTAGTTCTGGTCCATCAGGCCCATATCCGATGAGACTTAAGACGGTTTATACTTTTCCTATTCCGAATAGGATTTACCTTTTATCTCTTGTATTGATTCCTATATAAAAGTTCTATTGGAACCTCATTATCAATAATACAACACACGAAATTCCCCCATAATTCTTTCTAGTTTACAACAATTTCTAATTAATTACAGACATAATATGTAAATGTAGAATCTTTTTATGCCCAATTTTACTTTTTCATTTACTAAGAAAATTTAAACAATTTCTTTATATGTAATATATACTTTTGTTATATTGAACTAAAATCTAAACTAATTTTAGGATTGGTAAAAAAAAATTTAATTTCTTACTACAATAGCTTCATCAGAACTGACAAGACTCAGTTCATAATCAGTATAACGATTTTTTTACCATTAGACTTAATACGATTGATTAAAATTTGGAAAAAAATAGTAATGAACACTCTAGTCAACAACTAAAAGTTTTTTTGATAAATCTAAAAGTTGTTAATTACTACTTAATTAGTGACCAATTCAGTTTTTGTTTTTATTTTAAAGAACCTGTGTATATTACTACACCATTGATTCACCATCATGGTTTTTGTTGATAAAAAGACAAATAAAACTAAAAAAACAGCGTCTTCTTCTTGCTCGTGAGTGCCCACTTTGAAGTAGATTCTTTGGACTGTTTACATAAATTATTTTCAAGGACACATCTATTCTTGTTATTATACAACTTCCCTTTCACATTATATCATTTAACTAAATTAATTAAAACTAAAAGAACATTAATAATCTAGTATTCAATCATTAGATTATTCAATTATTGAATTTATTTTTAAGTAAAATCTGACCTATGAACCGTTCTAAATATTTAAAAATATTTGATGACAGCATCAAATTTATGCAAATCTTAATTAATAATAGAAATTAAATTGTGGGAGTAAAACTACTTATTGAATGGTTTTATTAGTCTCTCCAGTTTCTTTCTTACTAAATGTTGTTTTACACTAGCTATTTTCCTACGTTCCCTTTTATACAACTTTTAGCTAAAAATCGTAGAGATTAAATTGTTTTGTCATTTTTACATAAAACACTATTTAATATATAATTAAACTAATTCAACCAATAAAAAATACTGCATAATATAAATAGTAATTAAATATTAAATAAACATAAATTTAAAATTTTAGTTATAAAAAGTATCATTTATATTTTTGGTACAAATTCTTTAATAAATAATAATATACTCTATTAATGGAAAATGATGTTATATACTTTAGGTTTTCTAATATATACGTCTGAAAAACTTTAAAACTATATATCTTTAAAATCACTGACAACTCAGGTTGCGTTGATAATTTTAAAACTCAACAGCTGATTAAACTAATTAACATAAGACAACATTATTTTTGAATTAAATATACATATTAACAGTACAACAGCATGCGAGGGACTTGAAATTATGGCCTCGTCCATAACACAAACGGAAAATAAAAACAAATGCAAAATTACAAAATCACTTCTATACTGGCAAAAACAAGTAATTTTTAATTGAAATCTAAATTATTTTAACTTCATTAATTAATTACTTAGCCGTAGAACCCTGTTTGGCTCCAAATCGCGTCTCGAACGCGCCTTAGTTCCCTTCCTTTGAGAGTTCTTCCAACGCCTTCAAACACCGACGCGCCACCGCCACCTCTACCTCCCGTCTTCCTGCTCCGCCGTGCTTGACTCTTCGCAAGGTACTCGTGCGGCGGCATCATCCCGGATTCCTCCTCCTCTTCCTCCTCGTCGTCCAACTCGTGTATCGACTCAACCGAGTCAACTCGGTACATCTTACTCCAGTCCGGCACGTTCACCGGTGCCGACGACGCCAATTTCCTCTGGTTTTCTCCTCCTTCGTCGTGTAACTGCTGCACGAGCATCGGCGAAGACGACGGCGCGCCGCCCAAAGAGCCGTCAAACACCAGCGACAATCCTCCCACGCGCCCGTTTTTTCCCACGGTAGCGCGTAAGTTCCACGCGCCAAAGGATTTGTCTGTTTCGTTGTCGTGAATGACGGCCGGTGACCAGATGTCTTCTTCGGAGAGCTCCAATTCGTCGGTGACGGAAGTACCGTGACTGTCACCGTAACTGTAACTTCCAAGGTATCGATCGCTCCGGTTCATTGTCGTCTGCTTCCGACCCTTAGCCATGCAACTCCTTAATCTCAAAATTGAGCTTAATTTAATTACTTGACATTTAACTATTGATTCAGGAATTAAATATTAGATAGAGATTTTGCTATAAGGCTCACACAGAGTGAAATGGAGGAGTATTTATAGCATCTTCCAACAGAAGAGCCAAAAGAATGTGATACAACGAAGAAAATAAATAAATTTAACATAGCACCTATATTTTTTATTTCTTACAAAAGGATCACTAGAATTATTATACGGAGCTTTAGAACCCAAATATTCGTCTTTTGTTTAGAAAAAAAAAATTATGTTCTTGGGTAGTCTTATAGTAGCCAAATCCAGTTAAATATATATAAGTATATATGATACTTACTTTTAAAATGAATGAAGTATATATATAATCAAGTTGTAATGCAAGAGTTCTTTTTTCATGTTAAGGATTTATTCCAACTATTTTTACCAAAAAGAAGGATTTATTCCAACTGGATTATTATACGTCATTCATTTCAAAAGTAAGTATGGTTTTGAAACTTTCTGAGCCAATTAATAAAATCACTTATTGTTCTATTATATGCTTAGAAAATAAGTTTGATTTTTGGGATTCTATTATGTTTTATTAGGAGGAAATGAGATCTTTTCAATTGAATAAAATCAATTGAAATCATAAAACTACATTTAAAACAAAAAGAAAAACTTCAACGTATGTTTTCAACTACAACAAATTCAAATAGCCTTCAGAAACTTGGAGAATTTACGTTTTAATGATTTGAGATCAAGTGAAATAAATGGAAGATGAAGTTGCATATATTAAATTGACTTCTTCTGATTTAAAAAGAAATATGTTGTTCAATAAATGTCCTTAATATTCGGTCATCTTATGAAAACGAATTTTAATTTCCACCATCTGTTTTGTATTTTGGTCAAATCAAAGAGGAATCTATGTCACCTTGATATGAAGGTGAACGACCTTTCATAACGCAATAAAAACGCCGAGGAGTTAACGGGAATTTTCCCATACCACACACACAAACAAAGATTAAAATTTTTGATATTTTAGGAATTTGTATTTTTTTCTGAATTATGTATGTGGTTATTTTGATTCACTCCTAAGCCCTATACAATATATAATTCACACCATCACACGTAACAGTTTAATGATAACACAAATATAGAATAAAGAGAGCATAAACTGAATACGCTGTAAGAAACTGGCGTCGGCGCGTGTTTGTCACTAGGAAGTTTCTAGAAAACAATAATTATCAACTTGCCAAATTGGGGAAATTTTTTCACAGTTTTGGTAAGAAGAACTTTGGTCACGAGACATTTTCTCGCATTTTCGATCCAACTAAAAAAAAATTCAAAATTATATATATTTATTTGAATGCTTGGGATATCTTCTTACCCTATATTTACCGTTTGTATTAATCGAAATTTTGCGTTTGTAATTTTGTATTTATGAGAAAATTATTGAATAACAAAGCAAGAGTCCACTTGTAAAACTCTGCGTCGTACTTAGTCTAAAGGATGGGGCCCCACTCTTGTCATATTGAATGGCTGAGAATGAGAGACAGAGTACCACGCAGGTTTAGTAGCAGTTACAACTTCTTACACATTTTGTTTTTCTTGTCTTCTTGTTTATTAGAAAACAAACCAAAGCTAACAACATGAGTAATTACACAACAACAATACTATATACAAATCACTAAACTAAATTTTTTTACTACTACTATCATTTACGCTGTATTTATAGAGAATTATTATTCCATTATATCATCATTTATTGTTGGCCAGACCTTGTAATGTGAGTAATACACTAATACTTATTGCATAAATCCACGATCAATGATTCAGTTTGCATTATTTAATTTGCCGATATACGTTTCCCCGATTAACGGTGAATATAGATGTATAATTTTATTAACTAGATCAATAATTTGCTAAAAACATTTCCGAATATTAGCAAAAGCTGGTCCCGGATCATGTGCGGATTGAGATTCATTTGAACATTTCTTAGATAATCATATCAATGTAAAATAACTTAACGTCACTTATGTCACACACGGTTCTTGTACACACACTCCCAACTTTGGTACTTTCAATTTGTTACCGTGACAACTATATATTTATTGTAAATGAGGCAAATGCCTCATGTCCCTAACTTTATATTAAATGTAAGGGACCCCAAAATTCAAAAATCATGGTTAAGCTTAGTGTTTAGCTTTAACTCCTCCTCCTGAGTTCAATTCCCACATAGTTTTTTTCTTCCTTACCCAATTATGTTAATTGATTTTTCTAAAATTCTAACACTAATACGTGTTTTGTTTTAAGGGAGTTTTTAGTTTGATTAATTTTCTTATTATAAATTTTTATATGTGTTTCATATTTTTCTTAATATGTTTCTAGTTTTGTTAAGGAATTTAAACTGGGAGAAAAAAAGAAATGTATAAAAAGGGGAAATAAAATCCATCAAAAATTCTAATAAAAGTCAATTTCCCCTTTTTATTCAATCATCTTTTGGCCCAAAAATTTTTATCAGATTCGTTTATTAGTTTTGTACTTGAGTATTATTAGACATGTTACATGCTTTAAGATTATGGACCAAAAACTTTAAAGTTATGTACCAAATGTTGAAAATTATGGACATTTTTTTTTTAAATGTGGACTCATTTAACAATCTATTCAATTGAATTAAACACCATCACAATAATAACCTTAAAATATCACATATTTTTCATGTCCCTTGTCACGAAGTTATAAATGCGATCGACCACAAAAAAACCAGTTTGGACCAGCCTAAACCTATTGGTTTAGGTCTTAATGGTTTGGTTCTGTTTATTTATTTCTCGGTACGATGAGCATTCAATTGAGCAGATAAATTAATCATCGATCAAAATAAAAAAAATTTCAGCAATTTCTTCAGAAAAGTAACTCATTATGGAGTACGTAATTATTCTTGTACTATCAAAATTTATAAAAATCCACTATATTCTATTTTTATGTAAATTCTGATTCGAGATATTACCATGGAAACTGGAAAGTATATCTTAATGGGAAATCTTTCCAATTAATACAATAAATATACGCAGTTTTGTGATTATTGAAATTTCCTAACCTAAATATATACTAGATAATTCCGAACAAACCAATTTTCTCATTCGGTTAATTTGGGGAAATTAGATCCCGGTTTAAAATTAATACAAGAAAAAGAGGGATTCCGGTTCGGTTAATTAGATTAATTTCCGGTTAGAAAAATCCACATTGAGAGAGAGAAAAAAAAGGTGGGAGAATTAATGGAGGAGTAATAAATGCTCTCAAGCGCTCTCTTCACTTCCCTTCTTCCCACAACAGACTGTGTTCATTGCTTGTGGGGTCTCTTCCCTTTCTCTCTGTGAAGACGAAGACAGCTGTTTCTTAGTTTGTGTCTATCTTCTTCTCAACCAAAATTTTTGTGTCCAAAATTCGCAAAAAGTAAAAGTCTTTCTCTTCTTCTTCTTCCTCTTTGTTTCCGTTTTCTCAGACTTTGTTACTAGTGGGAAAAAGACAGAGAATCTCATAAAAGTCCTTACTTGTCCAAAGTCTAAAGCTTTGAAAGAGACTTATAAAACAGTTCTTAATTCTCTCTCTCCCTCTCTCTATCTCTGTTTTGGGGGCTCGAGGTAAGGAGAAAATGACGAGAAGAGCAGAATTTGAGATGGGTTTGTTCGTGATTCTTCAATACATGTTTCTGTTATCGCTATGTGAGTTTCTGATTCCTTTTCTTGAAATTTGAGATGGGTTTTAAGAGACAAAGTGTTACGATTTATCTGTGATTTCTGTTTGATGAGTTTGGTTTTTGATAGAAAGTTCGTTACTTTTTTTGCTAATTCGAATCAGATTTCGCTTGTTTTGGTATAATCTAGTTGTTAATTGTGATGGGTCATTGTAAATTTACCTTCTTTATATAGAAATTAATTGAATTTCTGATGAATTGTTGAACTATGTTTGGGTTTAGAAGCATCACAGTGTTTAGGTTACTTAGATTAGGGTTTAGTTAACAAATTAAGTTGAAGTTTTAGCTTTAGCAAACTAAATTCTATGTTTTATGATGATTTTGGTATCTTTTTGGTTTAGGTTCAGCTGAGAAACCTGAGGAGTTCTTACCTGAGATATCACCAGATACTTCTCCCCAACCATTTCTTCCTTTCATTGCACCTTCTCCAATGGTTCCATACATTAATAGTACCATACCAAAACTATCAGGTTTGTTCTTGTTTTATATCGTGATCACATTTCTCTATTGGAATTTGCCTTTGGTATATAAGTGAAAAGGTACTGATCGGTATCGGTTTTTTTGGGTTTGATGTTTACAGGGCTTTGCTCATTAAATTTCTCTGCTTCCGAGAGTTTGATTCAGACAACTTCACACAATTGTTGGACTGTGTTTGCTCCATTGTTAGCCAATGTGATGTGTTGTCCTCAGCTAGATGCTACACTCACGATAATCCTTGGCAAAGCGAGTAAAGAGACCGGGCTGCTTGCCCTAAACAGAACCCAGTCTAAGCATTGTCTTTCGGATTTGGAGCAAATTTTGGTAGGCAAAGGCGCTTCGGGTCAGCTAAATAAGATCTGCTCTATTCACTCGTCGAATCTCACTGCTTCTTCGTGTCCTGTTAACAATGTTGATGTGTTTGAAACTGCGGTGGATACATCTAAGCTTCTTCTGGCTTGTGAAAAAGTCGATCCTGTGAAGGAATGTTGCGAACAGGCTTGCCAAAATGCGATACTCGATGCAGCTACAAATATATCTCTTAAAGCATCTGAAACTTTAACTGATAACTCAGAGAGGATCAATGATTGCAAGAACATAGTAAACCGCTGGCTCGCTACTAAACTTGATCCTTCTCGGGCTAAGGAAACTCTCAGAGGATTAGCAAACTGCAAAATCAATAGAGGTAAAAGCAATCTAATTTAACCTGTAACTTTCGATTTTTGGTGAACATTTTCACATTTTTGCCTCTATTGGTTTCAGTTTGTCCTCTTGTCTTTCCGCACATGTGGCATATTGGTGGTAATTGCAGTAATGAGTTGAGTAACCAAACGGATTGTTGCCGTGCAATGGAGAGTTACGTGTCTCACTTGCAAAAGCAGACACTTATAACCAATTTGCAAGCTTTAGATTGCGCAACCAGCTTCGGGACAAAGCTACAGAAGCTTAACATCACTAAAAATATCTTCAGCGCTTGTCATATCAGTCTTAAGGACTTCTCCCTTCAAGGTTTCTACTTTATACTTCAACTTCTTTGTGTTTGTTTTATCATTACTAAGTAAGTTTCTTAATCCGTGTTCTTTATTTTCTGTGTTTGATGATGCATTATGGTTGGATTCAAACAGTTGGAAACCAAGGTGAGGATTAATTTCCTCGATTTTTCATTTATATTATTTATTATCTTGAAAACCTGAAAACCATTTTGTTAACTTGAATATTTTGTTCGTTTTGGTTTAAAGAATCTGGTTGTCTATTACCAAGCTTACCATCTGATGCGATATTCGATCAAGATACGGGAATAAGCTTTACTTGTGACCTCAATGACAACATTCCTGCTCCGTGGCCTTCATCTACTCAATCCTCAGCCTCTACCTGTAAAAAACGTGTGTGGTTATCGTATTTAGCTTCTTGATTTCTAACATTTTCCTCTCTGTTTTCTCAACTTACATTCGCTTCTTCTTTCTGGTTGTTCTTTTGCAGCTGTTAGAATCCCGGCTCTTCCAGCTGCTGCCTCCTCGCAACCCGGTAAGGCTTTTTAGTCTCACATTCCGTCAAAAAACAAACTTTATCCGTTCTTTCGAGAAATCTGAAATGTGTATTCTGTTTTTGATCTCTTAGGTCTCTACAATGAGGGAGTGAAACGTTTGGTGATTCTTATGTTGTCTATCGTTCTTGTGATGCTTCTGTAGTACAAGACCTAAACCGGATCCAGTCTTATATCAGACCGGTTTACTAGTCAAATAGCTGTGTTTTTGTAGATCAAACCGGTACAGTCGCTGTGGAAGTCATACGTTGACATGACCGGTTCAAGTGCTTGAGTTGTTGAGGTATAAGTTTCGGATTATCTTTATTGATTTATGATTCTTGAAAACCTTTTTAATGTAAAGAAAAAGGTCTTGTAGGGTTTATATTTAAGCTTATAATATGTTTATTTTCTCCAAATTGTAATTTTCATTTAGTTATAGACTTTCGATTTCAGAATTCAAAAGTGCTACTGGAATAATTTGTATGTTAAATTCTACGTTCTACAATTTCTATATGCAGCCGTTTAAATGTTTAGTAGTTTTGTCATTCTCTTGGGTGAAACCTTTGATTTAGGAGATAGTTTAATAATTTGTCATTCTCTTAGGGCAAAACTTTTGATTTCTGAGATGGAATGAATAATGAGCGGATTTATGTCTCTTATATATTATCTCAAGTCATTTCTAATTTTTTTATATGAAATCTATAACATGTTTATTCAAGATGATGACTCTTTTGGTTCATCTAGAAACAAATTTCACTCTAACAACGTAACGGCAATGCATTCTACTTGAATACAATTCGAGCTCTAATAATATCATATTAAAAAGTAGATATTATTTTGAGTGAAACGGATAAATTGGGATTTTTCTACTTTTGATTTTTTTTGTAAAATCAGGCTACTAATGTATATTCATGTTGTAAATATAATAGTGTACATTCCTTTTCAAAATAGTAAAAAGAGACAATGTCAACAGCAATAGCTGGCCTTAAGAAAAAATGTAAATAGCAATATGGAGTAGGGCTGGGCACTGAAACCCGTTACCCGTCTTCGATCCGCTATCCGACCCGTACCCGTCTCTAAAAAACGGATACTTGTACCTTGCAAGTCGGGTAAAAGGTATCATATTTTTTTTACATGCGGGTAAGGGTCGGGTATAGGGTATCAATTTTTTTTTTAATACCCGTCTCATTACCCGACCCGTTACTTGATTTATTATCCGATCCGTAAAATCCGATTCATTAATATTTTATAATATTACCAATTACTAGTTAATAATAATATTGGTGATATTTATTAAATGTACAATTTATTTTCTAATGAATTACAAGCTTTGAAGTTTGTAGTTTTATATTTTTTGGAACTTTATGTTGCATACATATATTATGAATTTTTCCTCGTTTGTAACCAAATGTATATGTTTTTAGAATATTAAATTATTATGCGAGTAAAAAGTAATGTGTCTATTAAATGTGTAATAATGCGGGTAAAAGTAATGTTATTTAGCGGTCAATTTTTATCGGGTACCCATTTTTTCGGGTACCCGTTATTTAAGGATCGGATAAGGGTAATTTATTTCATTACCCGTAAGGGTCGGATCGGGTAAAGGGTCGGATCGGATAAAAGGTCTCCCGAAATTCAAGGGTACCCTATCCGTGCCCAGCCCTAATATGGAGGCATTGGTCAAATTGAACTAAGGCCCATAATTTAGATAATGGGATAAATGCCCTAGTCTAGAATAAATGTAAAAGGGCTATGTGGGCTTCTCTTTGTCTTTGATTTTATGGCATGCAAATTTATTGGTTTACTCGTTTGTTTTTTTTATTACGACTAATGAATATATATATATATATATATTATATAAAGCTTGGTTACATTCAAGAGTGGTTGATACATATCAAAATTATAATCAATGAGATCATGACATGTGTCATTTAATCAATGAGATTTTGACACGTGTGAAAAATATTATGTTATTTTTGTTTTCCATAATAGAAAAAAAAATCATCGAAGATAAATTAAATAATAAAATAGATAATTTTTTTTTGTTATTTTTCTAAAATAGGTTAAATTTTCTTATCTCAATTAAATTTGAACTTTTTTTTTCAAATTTAGATTTTTAGATTTTTATATTATTTAAACTCTAATAATTTTTTTAACACACGTTTCTAATTATTTGAACTGAAAATAATTATCATGATCACATAATAAAATAGATATTTAGATTAAAACCAATAAAAATAAATACTAAAATAGATATTTAGACTTTAAAATTTAAACTTTAAAATCTAATAAAATTTAAATTTTCCTTCTCATATTTATATTTTTAGTTTTATATTATTTAAGCTCCAATAAAAAAATCTAACATGCATTTAATTATTTGAACACGACACATATCGGTTGACCGATAAGATTTTGATACGTAGAAAAAATTTGTATTATTTTTGTTTTCTTTAATCGAAAAGAAAAACCAACGACAAAACTTAAGTGATAAATGTATATACATTTTAATTTCCTTTTTTTTGTAAAACATGTTAATTCTATTGGACATGAAAATTGAAGAAAATATTTTTCATAGAGAAGAAAAGTGTGAAGATGATCTCTCACAAAGGAAAAAAGTCATAACAAAAAGAATAAGTAAAAAAAAAGAGCCAGAAATCTACTTAGAGAGAGTTTCTTATGTGGAGCCAAATCTCATATATTTATCGGGATCTAGAGGAGGGAGCAAAGCAGTTGGACTTCCGCTAGAGATTAAAGATGATGATGGATGATAATCCAATTATTGAAAAGAAAAGAAGCTGCGAAAACCAAATCTCTTCAGGTATAAAGACCGAGATAGGAATAAAATCGAGAGATGGTGAGGAAAGAGTTGAGCTAGAAGATGTAGTTGAAAAACGTCAGGAGCCAAGGAATAATGAAGGTTTTTGGCGAGTAATGTTGCGAGAGGGAAATGATATTCTATTGGGAACAGAGATAAGATCTGTACAAGAGGACATCAGAGAGACAACAAAGATCTTGCCAGAAGAATATCTCGCCTACATATGAGCGAGAGCATAGGTGCCGGTAACTGGATCTATTTTTCCAGATCTCACACTACGACTAGGCATTCGGATTTGGTTCAGGTCTATCGGGTTTAGAAGCATATGATCCATTCGAATATTTATAATTTTTGGTTCAGTTTGGTTTCATCTGGGGTTGAGTCAATTTCAAGTACACAAAATATCAGAAAAATAAATTAAAATTGATTAAATTTTCACAAATATAACTATGAACTTTCAAATATTTTAGTTACTTTGGGTATTTTGGCTATCTTGATCTAAGAATAATTGATATTTAAGGGTTTATAATTATAGGGTAATTGAATTATATCAAGTTTATATATTATTAATATTTTTGGGTATATAGTTGTATTTCGAGTATTTTGGGTATCCATTCTGTTTTTGATTTAGTTCTTCGGATATAGGAATCTAGAACCCATTCTGAGTTTTGTTGGTTTGGAACCTCTTTTCGAGTTGGATTCGGTTTGGTTCTTTGGTTCCTGGTATTTTTTCAATACCCATCTCATACGGTGATAAAAAAAAAGAAACAAAAAGATGGAACCAAAATCTACTTGACGTGGTATATATTTTTAAGATGTTAATAATAAAATTGTAATTTAGAAATTTAAATTAATTTATTCATGTAAAAAAATAAACTTATGTAAATAACTCTTTTTCTAAGGAAACATACTTTTTACTTCTTTCTCTAAAACAATTTAAAATATTTCATTAACAACAAATATTTAATTTATTAATTTATTTATATTTAATTTATTTTTAAAGTTTAGAAAATATGTTCATCAAACGGGTCCTAATCTATTATATTATATTATCGAGAACAAACTTAGTCATAATACGAACAAATTGTTAACCAAATTAGTAGATAAATACAATTAAAAAATAAAATATTGTTTGGAGAACCATAGCTAAAAAATGTACAGTTTTGTTGTAGTTTTGTGATAAGTGGATGAAATGTATTTCTTGATACTTCGATTTCGATGCCTTGATGTGTGTACAAAGATTCGAAATTGTAATATCTTCCTGCTTGCCTTGAATGATGTTGACAAGGATTTGACAATCACTTTCAAATATTACTTTGTGTACCTTTTGCTCCAAACACATTAAAGTGCTATTGTATGGTTTACTCGTGTTTTATTGGTTGGATTTATAAGAAGAATATACCATCTTTCCCCATTTAATCATCTCACATTTTTTTTTATTCTCTCAAGTATATATCAGTTCGATGTTAAAAAAAAAATTTCTGCAAATAAACCATCAACCTTTACTTTTTGCAAAATCAGACTTCATATGAATATTGTGCAAGTCAATCCTACCAACTCAAAAGTCATCTGCTATATAACTTTTGTCCATATCATCGATGCGTTTCTGTTTGCTGCTGTTACGAAACTAACAGAACTATCAAAACGACGTAGTTTTGGATAAAAAAAAAACTACATGTTGTTTTACTGTAAATGTCGTTGTTTTTAAGTGGTCAAAACAACAAGATTTGCAAATTATCATAAAAAAAGGTTTAATACAATAATCATCACCAAAATTGAGATTATTGTTTTGCAAGCGGGATCTCGAAATAAGATAAATCAATATTTTATCAGATGTTAGATCCGAATTCAGTAACATGAAAATAACTTGGTTCAAAAAATCTCTAGAATCTTCTGAGTTTCATTGTTGCGACATCTTTGAATTAGAGTCAGAGATGAAATTGAGCATCAATTCAATCACAACTTTTGGTTTGATTGATCTTTTTTCATTGGTATTAGACCTCTCTAGACTGTTTGAGAGTATGAAAAAGAAGGAGAGGAGATTCAGCTAAAGTTGAGGAGAAAGCGAAGAACTCAGAGTTAAATTATTTTTTGCGTTGATTGACTTAAAGATAGATTGGATCTGGTTTGATTACATTGCTATAAGAAAACCCAAGAGAAGACAAATCAGGAATTAAATTTGAAAGCATCTAAAAGTCAACAATATCAATTCAATCAAAAAGCCCTAATTTTACATCTTCTGCATCTGTGCAAGGAGATGTCACGACATCAATGGAGTTTCTGCAAGAAAGAGGATAATCATGATCTGATTTGTTCAAAATCAGTGTTCTTCTACGAGTACATGGATTAAATAAGAGAGATGGGACAGTGTTCTTCTCCAACTTGTTCATCGACATGAACAAATATTTGTCTCTTCGTGGGTTTTGCTTTAATGGTGATATAGAGACAAACAGACTTATAGAGTTTAATGGAAGATGATTCTCGATGAAAAAGAGATGGGGTGATTTCAACTGGTAAAAATTAGAAAGAAATTAACGATTTGAGAAGTTTTGGGTTTTGTAAGCTCAAGAAAAAAAGAAAAAATATTTTGTTTTTCTTTCATTTGCAAATCATGTTTTTTTACAACTAAAAACGACATTTAGAGTAAAACAGCATCTAGTTTTTTAGATCTAAAACTATGTCGTTTTGATAGTTCTGTTAGTTTTTTAACAACAGCAAATAGAGATATGTCGATGATATAGGCAAGAGTTATATAGAAGATAACTTTTGAGTTGGTAGGATTGACTTGCATAAGATTCGGATAAAAGTTGATTTTGCAAAAAAAAAAGGTTGATAGTTTATTTGCAGAAAATTCAAAAAAAATATTGAACCTATGTATACTTGAGTAAAACAATCAAACACACAATGTTTTGCATGTTTGAGACTGTAGTTGCAAATTTTTACAACACCTAATCGCAAGGATATCAAATTTCCCTATGATCAAGAAAGAAAAGAAAACCATGTCCATAGAGTTAGCTTTTTGATGGTGGAAATAAGTGATGCTTTATGAAATTTTACATGATCTCATGTAATGTGTAGTATCATATTCATGTTATTCTCATTTGATGATTATATTGGGAATATTATTCCACATGGGAAATTTTATAGTGATATATAAAAGATATATGTTAATTTAGTCATGGTCAAATTATTTTGAATTGTAAACTCACATATCTAGTAGACTATTGAACTGTTTGTGATCATTTTTCTAATATTGCTGAAGTACAACTCTAACAGTTTGGCTATTAGGATCAAACCTTTTGTGGTAATATAACCAATCGGTTTCGATTTTGTCAAGACAGTAGTCTTTTTTTTTGCCACACAACAACACAGTAGTCTATTACTATGCACTTTGAGTCAAATTTCTAAGTTAAAAGAAAGGATGGTCGATGATCTATTTCTACATGAGAAGTATCGTATACGATCAAATGCTCACAAATTTAAGGCATTGATCTATATCCATACAAAAATAAAGTTTCAAATTAATTTTCACTCAAATTAAAACTTTGAAATCTCAGTACACACAATTATAATTCGAAACCTCAAAACACATAGACATGTTAACCAACCAAATAATAATCAGATTAAAAGGAGTAAACCGATTTTAAACCACTTCTTCTTCTTACTCCATTAAAACTGATATTTGTGTGTATTGAAATTTTGAATTTTCACGGATTGCAACTTTTGTCACGGATGGATATAGATCGAAGTAAATTTGTAGATATCTGATCGTATATGATACTTCTCGTGTGGAAATAAAATATATATATATATATATATATGTCTATAAACTATAAAATCACATTTAAAAAAAAATTCAAATGTTATATCACTACAAAGATAGCACTAAAATTTTATCTTTTTTTGGTTACGATTTTCCACTTCAATTGTTTTTTTTAACACAAATGTTTTTTTTTTAATCTTTTAAAATCTTTGTTATATTTTTTTATCAAAACAAATTTCGTTGTTATATGACTAAGTAACTCTTTATCAAATATTTTTTCTGAAGTTTTTTGTTTTAAATTTCAGACAACTATTTTTATAGGGTATATATCCCGAGCCCGGCGTTGAAGCCGATAGCGGCTGCATGGCGATGTCTCCTATGCATAAAGATGTCTTAGGAGTATCAGTTTTTGTCGAGCTTTTCTATACATAATAATAATATAATAAGATATGTATTCGTGCTGCCAAAAAATAAAAATAAAAATAATAATAAATCTGTATCAGTTTGCTTATGTTTATTTTGTCAAATATATATCGATTATAAAGACAGGAGAATTTGTTTAAAAAACTTATCTTTCTCACATTCGAATCCTAATGCGGTTCAAATTAAATGCACTTTTTTTATAAAGATTTTTCTGGGAGTTGCGATATTAAGATCTTTGTAGTTTCAATTTTTGTGATCCCTTGATAGAATATATGAATGATTTACCTAATTACCTCTATGGACTATGGAATAGTACGACTGGGTCAATCGTTGCCTATGATTTTTATTTATTTGATTAAATAACTTGAGCTGGCAAAAACAAAAATCAATTACATCCTTACAAAGATACTCCACTCGAGACTTATCCACATGCACTGCCAAAACACACAAAATAATAAAAAAACACACAAAATACACTCGAGACTTATCCACATGCACTGCCACTCGAGACTTATCTACATGCACTGCCAAAACACACAAAAAAAAAAAAACAATTACTTAACATAAACGATACAAAAAGTTCCAAGTTTCAACTCGAAACTTATCCACATTCTTCTTATTTTATTATCAATCGACGTGGACCCTCCAAAACCACGAGACTCTCGAGTTTTTGATATCACACGAACAGATGTGTACAGGATAGATAATTCCAAGTCGGTATATATATGGATGTATAACAACTTATCTAGCCTACTAAATATAGCAACCAACAATGTTATGGCTCATCTATGGAAAAAGATATGGTAGGTGTATTAGCTAGAAAACAATCCATCTCTCGTAAAATCCATTATAAATTTGTAACGTAAGCGAATCAAAGATTCTGATTTAAAATCTGATGATTCATAAGTGAATTATTGTTTAGTTGTATAGCGAATTAGCGATAAGTCATTAGTCATTAGCGCATTATCATCTCCTCTAAAGTAGAGCTCACGTGGGAATGAGTGAGACAAAGTTTCACCTAACTGTTGGTTGAGGGAGATTTACTTAAGTGTTAATCTTATCTTAAATTTATGTTACTTAATTCATTTTATACACACTTGGAGAAAATTAAACAATTGCAACGAAGGAAATAAAATGGTGCGATGCGTAGACATCTTTATCAAAAGATTCTAATTGGAGTCTTTCAAGAATTAAAAAATAAAATATAATAAACAAGTATGAAAAAGAGGAAAAAAGATGAGATACGTTTCTAAAAATTCTTGTTTTAGAATATTTTCACTATTTGAGAAGAAACCATCTCATACTTATTGAGATGTAATTGATTCACTTCTTTTTTTAATGATTAAATTTAATTAAATAATTAAAACATATTATAAATATTAATTTAATAAGATTGAAATACTCATTAGAGTTTCTCAAGTGACTTGGTTCTACAATTAAAACTGGAACACTAAAGTCGTTTTCAAAATAACAGTCTTGAGTCAACGTTTTGAAAATAACATTCTAGAGTTAAGTAAAATATACTCCATTCAGTATTCGATTAAAAATCTGATTTAATATGAAACCATGTGTTAATTTTGTGATTTCATCGTGTTAGTCAAGAGAAATAGGTCTTTCGATAATATGAACAATTTTACTAGTAATTATTTTTTGTTGAAGGGTTCTTTTTTTCCTAGTAATTACTAATTAGAAATGAATTCGGATTTAACTTAAGCAAAATACGGTTTAAAATATATTATTCAAAAGTAAAAATGCAATGCCCTATGTGGCATGTGAGATATTAACTATGTTGTCCATTTTATACATCTGGATGTTTAATATCAACAACGGTTCATTTTTTCCAAACTCAATAACTTAATTCGGATGGATATATATGAGTTTGGGTTGCACAAAAAATAAATAGTTTTTCTTATGTAAAACTAGAGAGTTTGGATGCATCCTAGCTCATTAATTATACACACTATGTGCAAGGACAACATTGTTTTCAATTCCCTTTGAGAGAAGGAACATTTCCAAAAGAGAATAAAGTAAAATTTAATTTTGGATTCACATAAATTAGGGTTTCGACCCAAAATTCAAAGTTATATATAAAAAAAGGATAACATTGTTTTTAATATGTATTGCAGTTTATACTTTTGTTTGATTTTCAAATATTTGAATTTTATTTGTCTTATATATTTATCATCCATGTTATATGTATGAATACAATTTTATTATATTTTGTTTGGTTTATAGTATTTAAATCTTATATGATCATACTATATACTTCAATAAATTAGAAAACTTTGAGATTACAAAACTTTGATAGTTGATATATAAATATATATATATATATATATATATATTTAAGATCGAATCACATAAAAGTAATATAGTACAAAATTTTTTTGTTTAAATATATATCATAAAAAGTTATTGATTCAGGCCAAAGGGTCCGACTGGTTCGATCAATTATCCAATTTTTTGTTCCTTACACTTTCTTATTACAGATTATGTGCCAACGTAGATTACCTCAAATTTCTAATATCATCAATTTGTTTTCTTATGTGCAGCCTACTGTCTATATGATGTCTTTTCTAACATAACATGTAACGCAATGCCACACAAAAATAAAACTCAAACTTTGTGGGGACTAAAATCTGTACAATTTTCTGTAGCAAAATTTCGAGTCATATTTCATCCAAAATGACCATAACACCACTAAAAGAAATACGTAGGCCCAAGTACTAGAACAACTCACAATAATTTCATTAACTATTTTCTTCCAACGTCCCGCTAAACAATGAAGTATTATACTCATTAAATGTAAAATCTCACTAAAAGGCCAAATTTAATCTGGATATGAAATTAGAAAAACCCTTGAATTAAAGAAAATATCTCAAGACCTATTCATGTAACGCTTTAGAATGTTATAACACAAAATCTTGGAACTGATCAATCTCATAAGTAACTACACTGAACATTGATATGATCGGTGGTCCAATAATAGCTAATAAAATTTTCCTACCATATTTTGACAAGAATAGTACTCCATATAAAGTTAAGATAAACGCTGTGATACTGCATATATAAACACAAAGGTTTCACACATATTCTGGGTCCATAGATACTTTGTGACACCATAAATACTATTTGACGCAAGAAAAAACCAAAAAAAAAGAATTATAAAAATCTAAACTCAAAGTTTAGGAGTATTTATTATGAAAGAATTGTTGAGAACATAAATTATATATATATATATATTAATATATATATTATTCATTTTGATAATTTTAAACTCAATTTTCTTTTAACGAATCAAAATAACGATTTCAAATGCCGTCCAAAGAAAAGCATTGTGTTCCCTAATACCAGACGAATGAAGTCGATCGTATAGGCTTTTGTTCAAAGCTTGGGAAATTCACAGAAAGTCAATGAAATACTGCAAATAGATATTGCATCAAAAACAAAAAACAAAAAGACTGCAAATAGAAGTATGTACTATACTATTTACTTAATACCAACGAATCAAAGATGGACGACTTTTCATGAGACTGCGTTTGTTTACAGCTTAGGCCATCATTGTGGACGGAAATTAATAGTAAATGATAATTTGTGTGCTATAATCACGGAAATATTCAGACAATTCACACTCCCGGTCAAAGTATACCAACACCTACTTAAACACATAATTGCATTTTAAAAAAAAAACTAAACGATTCCGTCGTTATACATGTTACACATGAGAAGTTGTAAAATGCTTAAATTGAATCCACACAAAAAATCACTTGCTGAAAAATCAAAATTTCGGTTTGAATAATTTGTTGAGCTACTTTTAAACCTTGAGGACTAATTAGTATTCCAAAATGTTAATATTTTGTAAAATCGTATTACAATATAAACTAAAATTAGTCAGAGCATAAAACTTTTTAAGGTTTATTTTGAACTATTTTTTTCTTTTAGATTCTCTTTTGCTGACAGCTGAACATATTTGTAAAAGTTATTATAAAAAGTTTGAACATGATTCCCATTTTTGTTTTTGTCAACCGAATTTTAAACTTTGTTTTTTAAAGCTCTTTGATCGGTTACCCAATCCAGAAGAGAAGAGTTTACAAAAAATATTTTAGAAATCTTGTTTTGGCTGAAAAGACTAAATAAAAATATAATTTAAATTAATTATGTCCCTATAAAATGCAATTTATTACGTAAAACAAAACAAAACAAAAAAGAGTAGAATTTTTGTTTATAAAACGAAATATGTATAATAGATAATTTAGAATAATTTTTTAATGTGTAAAAACTTTAACTAACTTAAAAGATGTCTCTTGCTTTTGACAGAAACAAATAAATACAAAAATTAATTTAACACGTTCTTTATGTGTTCACATATAGCTGAAACAGACACAATTAATCAGAACCATAATTCTTATAAATATGAGCTTCGATAATGTCGGAATCATAAGCAGTGATGTTAATGGCTTCAGAAGTAGTATAATTTACGAATTTGTTTCTTCTAGTTAAAAAAAAAAAAAGTTTCTTCTTATAATTTGGCGTCGAGAAAAAAAAAACAGTTATAATTTGGCGTTTATGAAACAACCGCGTCTGCGGTTAGCGTGCGCGTTGACCATGTGATGTAATTTGATGCACGAGTTTGGTCTGTTATTTGCTCACTGTCCCACGTGGCATTTCTCACTTAAAAGTATTAATGCATGGTCCCGTAAAGTTACTAACTAACTACGACTCATCTTCTTTACGTTTTTTCTAAGTACCCCTCATTTTTGTCCCCATTTATTTTTGCTTTCTCTCGATAATACCCTTTATTTCTGTTTATATTTTCGATAAAATGTATCAGATTTTTCTGTTTGTGTTGTAAAATGTTATTTTTTTTGTTTTTTTTTGTTAAAATGCTATTTTCTAATATAGTAATATATATTATTTTGTCAATATATCATTATATATATTAATATAGTCATTATTAACAACTAACATCATTAAGATTTTTTTTTGCTTATAATCTGATTTTCTACTGGAAATATGGATTAAATTTAATTGGATTTAGCTTTTGGTATAATCTTTGTTCTAAAAATCTTTGCTTATCTCTGATTATTTTCCGTCTAGTTGGTAGACCCACCTTCGCCATTCGATTAGCGTTTAATCGGTAGGTGCACCTTCGCCGCTAGATAATTTTTTTTTTGTTATTCAGACATTTATATTAGGAGTTTTTGTGATATTTTACAATAACTTATGTTAAAAAATTTATTAAAAATCATAAAATTTTGTTTTAAAAATATATTTTTATGTGTTTTACTGCAATTTTAAAAATAATATTATAGAAAATTTTAATTATAATGGATTAATATATTTAAAAACATTAAAATAGTCTTAAAATTTTAAAACTAATATCCTATTAATCTCTGTTTAATCTCCGATTTATTGATTAGGCGCTAAGCCCACCCTTACCGTCTAACTAGAAATTTTTGGAACATGGGGTATAATTGATTAAAGCATATACTCTTACTATTATCATTATGAGTAAATAGTATCTATTGACGTACGAAGGTTAAATCTAACTACCCAAAAATATATATGGTATAATTGGTTAAAGCATATACTATAATTACTATTATGAGTAAATAGTATCTATTAATGTATGTAGCGGACGAAGTGAACTAATTTGTTAGTGGTTAAATGTTTTTTTTTCTTTTCTTTTGATTCAAGTAGTGGTTAAATGTTTACCGCTCATAAGTTTGATTTGCTATATAGTTAGTATGATAGCCAAAGACTCTACTTGAAGTTTTGAGCTAATTAGTTTAATACTTCCACAAACGATTAGCCTAACCTTACGGATGTAACTACATAGAATTAGGATTGAATTTAATACACGATGTATATTATATACTGGTTAGGTTGGACAAGAGGGATCGATCGATATTATTGATGAAATAGTTAGGCTCCAGATTCAATTTATACTTTATACGTGTCATGCATATCCACCATATAATTACGTTATAATTGTGTGTCATTTCTGTGATAAGTTCGATAAACTTTTTGCATGATGTGAATAATACATAGGACGTCACACACTATACAAATATGGACACCGGTCTCTAGAAGTCGGCATGAAATTAAAATGATCAATGTCCTAATATTACATGACAAGTGTCTCAATTTGAAAGTTTTGTAATTATCCGTCATTGGTTGTGATATTCTAAATTCTTTAGCATACTAAATTGTTGTCACTTTCCCTTTTCTAGTATATTCTTGAGACATACCAAATTTATATATTAAAATAAAAAAATATTTTGCGAGGTATGCATTTGTGGTTGTGAAGATAAATTTAATATTTATCTTTAAGAAATCAGATTCAGTATCTTTGTAATTGTTCCGTGCGAATATAGTAACGGTAGGTTTCTCGAATCGTATAATGTATATTCTAGAATCTTAGTGGTATCAGTAATAACTTTGGATTCTAGTCGAAATGTGAATTCACATAAATGTGTAGTGGTGAATCAGTATTTATAATCGACCATAAATCGAAGAAGCTTTTAAAAACAAAAGTTAGTCCATGACTATACGTTATGTTCTATGTTTTATAAATGACACTTTACATAATAATTAAGACAGTATAATAAATGTCACTATATCAGTACGTAGATAGCTCTTGATATTTTGTTCTATTATTAATTCTTAATTAAGATTAAATATCTATTTGATGTCAACATCCACATTAAGGCTATCAATGGTTGGTAGATTCTAAATGGTTTTTGGCTTTTAGTTTTTGGTTTTTGGTTTTTAGTTTTTGAGTTTTTTTGGTTTTTGATTTTTGATATAGATTTGAAGGGAGAAACAAGTTTATTGTGGTTTTTGATTTTTCTTTGAAAATTAGATAAACCATCAAAAAACTAGTTTCTCTAACTTTTAGGGAATCTACTTTTATAACATCTTGAATAGGTGAAAACTAGATTTTTAAAAATCCAAAACCAAAAACCATGGTAGAAACTACTACCATTCAAGGCCTAAATATATAAAATTATACTTTTATATTTATTTTTAACGTCTGCTTGATTATTAATTATCACTTCGAATCACAGTTTACAAAATTACATAAAGATCATCCATATACATATACTTATAATCAATGAGTTACAGAGCAAACCATCATAAAAAACAAATTTATACGATAATTCTTTTTAAAAAGTTTTTTATTCACTAACATATAAATAAATATGTTATTTTTGTTTCTCCGTAATATTTATTTTGAAACACAATAACAATAAGAAAACCAAACAAGTATTACACAAAACAGTTTTTGGGATTTATTGATACTAAGATCATAATCATGAAATTTTTTTTTTGTTAAAGAATATCATAATTATAATCAAATATCATAATTAGGGGTGTCAAAATGGGTCAAAACTCATGGGTTGATTCGGTCTACCTATTATTTTAATGGGTTTGAGTTTAATTTTTATACCCATATAAATAAATGGGTAATGGTGGATCGACCCTAATGGATTTATAAGTTTAGTGGGTCAACCCATTTGGGTTTTGGGTTACCCATGAGTTTACCATTAAAACACAAATTTAATAAATTTATAATAAATATATAAAATATTTAAACCCTAAAACAAGTATTAGGGTTTTTTTTGGTGCCTCATTTCCTTTATAAAAGCATGACTACATAAATATTTTTTCTAGTTCTCTTTAACCTGCCTCCGCTCATAAGTCATAACTTATCATAACTTATCATAACTTATAAGTCGTTCTTATTTCTCTGGTTTTTCTTTTCTTTGTTCGTGCCTCATCTTCTTCGCTCAAGCCTCAAGAGTTTGTAATTATGTTATAGTTATAATTGTTTTGTTATCTATCTTATTTATTTCTATTTTACTTAAATAAACGTGTTGCATATTAAGTTGTTAGGCTATTCATCTTGCATGTATGTTAACTTAAAGTCTTAAACGATGATTGATAGCAGATACACATGTTGGTGTTGCATGTGAAGCTAGGCTATTCATCTTGCATGTATGTTAACTTACATGATGATTAATATATTGTATTTTGACTATATTATTTTATTAATTGTTTTGCCAAATAATATGGAAGATTGGGAGTCAACGTTAGTTGATGAAGAAGAGAGATTAATGGATGAAGATGACCATTTCACACATGAGCCATCATCAGAGATACCACAAGAGGAATCTCAAGAAAAGTCTCGTAAAGCAAGGAAAAAAACTTCAGAATGATGGAAGCATTTTACTCATGTTGGCAAAGGTTCAGATGGCAAGAATCGAGTTAAATGTAACTATTGTGATGATAAACTTGTGTCTGAGCCAACGACGGGAACAACTCCTATGAAGCGTCATCATCAGAGATACATTAAGAAGCCAAAATATGGGCATGTAGCTGATATGATAATTGATGCAGATGGAAAGGAAAGGAGTAGGCCTGGGCATTCGGGTATTCGGGTCGGGTTCGGGTAAGAACCGATCGGGTTCGGGTAAGAACCGATCGGGTTCAGAGGAAGAAAATGGTTATGTTGTTTGAAGAATACAAGAACAATTTTCCTTCGACCATGAACTCTATAAGTACACTTTACAGTCATCATCCCACTGAACGTGGGAGAGCAAACTTTGATGATCTAAGTTTCAAAGTTTATTCATTTTAATTTTTTTATAATTAATTAGTCATATAGTAACGTGTTTGAGTTTTGTACAATGTAGGATTTGTTTGAATTGGATGATGCTCATGATGCTACAGATGAGGGAAAGTCACTCTTGGATATTTATTTAAATGAACCAAAATTAGAGATGAAGAATTTTCCTGAAATGTGTGTTTTGCAGTATTGGAAAGATAACAGACATCGTTTTGGTGCTTTATCATACATGGCATGTGATAAGCCTGGGCATAATAACCGAACCCGAAAATCCGAACCGAAACCGACCCGAAAAAATCGGTTCGGGTCGGGTTCGGTTATAGCTAAAATACCCGACGGATATTAAATATTTTACCCATCGGTTTCGGTTCGGGTCCGGGTAATACCCGATACCCGATCGGATACCCGATACCCGAAACTAGACATTAGAATTTAGGAATTAGGGGATTCTCGAGTCTCAGACTTTCATTAGGTTTCACCGTTTCACAACCTGATTTGTGATTTTGTGTCGATTTGTTTTCCATCTTCTTAGGTTTTCTCTTTTCCTAATCAGACTTATCAGTCTCAAAATACCAAAATAGATATTCTGGATTCTTCGGCCAAACTCTTATCGCCACCGTCACCTTCGTCACGAAATCAATCGGAGGTATTTGTCAAACAATCAATCTTATCCTTCTCATTTCTTTCTAATTTAGAATATTGAGTTTTGATTTGGATCTTGTTAATCGATCTGTTAGTTGATTAATATTTTCATTTGTCTTTCTTCTATTTTCCCCTAATTTGCTCTGCTTTCGTAAGACTATTTTCTGTAATTTTTGTTATAGCTTTAAATGTTAATGGAAGATTTGTTCGTGTTGTTCATCTCTTTGACTTTTTAATTGAAATAATAAGAAAATTAAACCCATGAAAAGTAGTGTTAGTTGGAATAGATTTGGTTAAGCATTTGGTGAATAAATTGTTAAAATATGTTTGTGCTTTCCTTAACTCCAATCAACCCACCAAGCATGCCTATAACTTTTGCTTCAAGCATCAGAATTCGTTGTATTACATCTCCGTCCGTGTGCATTGTTCCATATTTATATTACATGTTACTCTTTTTGTGTCATGTTTTAACTGTCTTGATACAACCTTCTTTGAACTGTTCAATTCTTCTTTGTTTTGTCATTTTGATGCAGATGGCGTCTTGTGATCCTCCACCAAACAATGATGTTGATGATGATGAAGAATTAGATAGAACATACGATGATAAAGACTCATCAACTCCCCGAAATAAACGCAAGAGAGAAGAAACTGAAGGAGATAGTGGTTCTAAGTCAAAAAAGAAGACAAGGTCTTGGGTTTGGGATCACTTCACCAGACTTAAAGACAATAAAGACAAAGCTAATTGTAATTATTGTGGGAAAGAGATGGCCTGTCCAACAAAGTCTGGCACAACCAACTTGGCGAAACATTTAGAAAACACCGCTTCAACTTACAATGTATGGGAAGTCGCTAATAAATACAAATCTCAGACTATGTTAACTCGATGGTGATGGTGGTAGTCTTAGGGTGTGTAAGGTATCTAATGCTGTGGTTAGGGAAGCTTCTAATGAGATGTTGGTGTTAGGCGAATTACCTTTAGCTTTCATAGAGAGCTTAGCTTGGAAACATTTCTCCAATAAAGTTCAGGTTGCCTCATTCTCGGAGAACAGCTACAAGAGATATTGTGGAAATGTATGTGAAAAAGAAAGAAGCTATGAAGAAGGTTCTTCAACAGAACAAGCAGAGGTTGTCATTGACTACGGATATATGGGTTGCTTTAATACTGGAGCTAGTTATATGGTAATAACAGCTCATTTTATTGATGCTTGGTGGCAGTTAAAAAAGCTTATCATAGGATTCAAGAACATCTCTGATCATAAAGGTTCAACAATTTCTAAAGTTCTTCTTGAATGTTTAGCCAAGTGGGATATCAAGAGAGTTTTCTCCATCACCGTAGATAATGCCACACTAACAGTTCAAAGCAATGAGGAAATTCAAAGAAGAGTTCAAGATACTTGGAGTTGATGCACTTGGTTCTCAAAGGTGATCATCTGCATATAAGGTGCTACTCACATACTTAACTTGATTGTGAGGGAAGGTTTGCAGGAGATAAGCAAAAATGTGGCTGCTATTCGTAATGGCATTCAGTTTGTGAGATTTAAAACAAACGAGGCTCAAGTCATTTGAGCTTCGTGGAAACCGGAAAGATTAGAAGAGGAAGCCGCCTTTAGATGTAACGACCAGATGGAATTCCACTTATCTCATGCTAGAGCAAGCTTTGAAATTCAGATTGGCGTTTGACAAGATGGAGGCTGAAGATAAGCCGTATAATGATTACTTCATGAAAATTGTGGATGGCGAAAAAAGTTGGACCACCAACTAGAGTTGATTGGGAAGCAGTTGATAGGTTAGTCCAATTCCTTATCATCTTTACAACTCCACTTTGGTTCTTTCAGCTTCAACCTGCTTCCTCACATAAACTCTACAATGAGATAGTCACTATAACCGAAACGTTAGTGCATTAGCCACTAGTCCTGGCCCGATGAATCCTTACGCACCAAAGCCTCACTTATGTTAGGAAAATTAGATAAGTATTGGGATCCTTTTGGGGTAGAGGTTGAAATGAATAAGCTCGTGATAGTTGCAAGTGTTTTTAACCCAATGAACAAGATGAAGTTTGCTGCTCTGTTTTGAGAAACTTTATGGAAAAGAGAAGTCTTGAGGCTAAACATCTTTATGATTCAGTTTTGGATATTTTGACTCGATTGTTTAATGAGTATAGTACTCTAGTAAACAAAACTGGTAGTGGTGAATCGGCGACATATTCTCGATCAACAAGAAGCATCAACATCTGCTCAATCTCACCCAAGAACAGGTTGGAGGTGAAGTTTTCCAAAGAACAGTTCTTGGTTATGAAAGAATGAATGATATCTACAAAGAGCTTGTACAAGAAATAGGTATTGAAGATTCAACAACTAGTGAGTTAGATTTATACTTGAAAGAGAGTGTGGAGAATCCAAAACTTCAAAAAGGTGTAGAGTATAATGTACTTTCTTGGTGGAAGGCAAACAGTGCAAAGTTTCCGAGTTCTATCACTAGTAGCTAGGATATACTTGCAATAGTGTCTTCATCAGATCTGAATCTGCCTTTAAGCACTAGTGGTAGAATTTTAGAGCCATCTAGGAGCTGTTTGACACACTACATGATTGAAGTATTGATGTGCACCGAGCAATGGATGAAATGTGATATCAAAGTCGATGAAAAAGGTGTGACAAGAATTGAACATATGCTTGCAGAGGTACAATTGCAAGATGATCTTATGAGAGGTAATTTTTGTCCTTTCAACTCTTTTTTCAATTCTTCTTTGTAATATTAATTTTAACTTTTTCATTCTTTTGTGCTAGAGTTTGAGCCTGAATTCAACATCCAATGATAGGAGAGTCAAGAGTGAAGAAGAAGGAATAAAAGAAAGATGAGACAAAGACAACCTATACTTGGTGACATGTTCTTGCTTTCTTTTGAAACATTGTAGTTGTTTTTGTTTTTTTTTAGAGACATGTTCTTGGTTCTTTTCGATTAGAATGTTTCAGATTTTTTTTTTTATTCGACCATCTTTGTGGCTACTAATTTTGTGGATGTTTAGACTTAAAACATTTTCGGGTATTATTTTAGGTATTTTTGGTAATTTGGTATTTTGGGTAAAATTCTTTGAATTCGGGTAAAATATACCCGATAATATCCGAACCGAATTAAATCCGAATTTTTTTGGGTTTTTACGGGTAGCAAATTTGATTACCCGAACCGACCCGAACCCGACCGGTTCCTACCCGAACCCGATCCGAAATTTTATGGGTATCTATATGGGTACAAGACCTCTCTATCCGAAATACCCGAACCCGATCGGTTCTTACCCGAACCCGACCCGAATACCCGAATGCCCAGGCCTAGCATGTGATGTGCTCAGCATTCCTATCACTACGGTGGCTTCAGAATCATCTTTCAGTATTGGATCCCGTGTTTTTAACAAATATCGGAATCGACTTCTTCCTAAACATGTTCAAGCTTTACTTTGTACTTGATCTTGGTTATTTGTTTATTTTGTTATTATCATACTTGCTAATCTTTTCTTTTTCAAATTATTTGTAGACAATGAAGCGGAAGAAGAAATCAAAGAGTTAGATGCATCACAAGAAAATTCAAGAGTTATTTAAATTAAGAAGCTTTTTTGGTTTATGGTTTTATTATTTTATGGTTTTATAGATTTTTGGTTTTAAGATTTTATGATACTTTCATTTATTTTAATAACTATATGTTTTTATTTAATTTGTTAGTTGGAAATTTTTGTTAGTTTTATAATTATATGATATGTTTAAGATTTTTTTAATTATATTTAATTTATATATGGGTAACTCATATAACTCATTTAACCAATGAGTTTAACGATTATGGATTTGGATATATATATTTTAACCCATAAAATAAATAGGCGGGTTTAACCCATTCATATAAATCTCGAATCCATGTGGGTTTGGGTAGGGTCGGGTCGGATTACGATTTTGACACCCTACTTGAGATTGACTGATATGTCGTAATCATAATCGAATTTTCAATTCAGGAGATATCACTTTTATTTTCCCTAATTTAAATAAAATTTTAATTCAAATAGTTATTGCTACCAATAAATTCCAAGCACCAGAATAATAATAAGGTCAGATGCAGTTGCGTTTCTATAAATGGTCACTCGTGTCATGTCTTGTTTACTACTCACATACTTCAATTCTCTGTAAGGATAATCTACTGAACAGAAGTGATTGTTTACAGATGCAGTGCTGGCTTAAAATATAGACGTTATGGACCTAATTCTGGGTTTAATAATAGTATAATATAAAGACTTTGATATTTTCCTATCATATATTATTATTATAATTTTAATTAGTGTATCAAGGATCACTTCGACCTCCACAACCACAACGTCTGTAACCTCGAATTGTAATCCATTATTTTTGAACCTTCTGAGTAACAATTTGATAAAGTTAATTTTAGGAAAATCTAAATGTCACAGTTCACGGCGATATCACTGGATAGATTGCTTACTTTAAATGTTATGATCATAACTAATGTTATGAGTGGAGTGACTCACTGATGTATTGTCGCATTGTCATAATTATGACAAACGCAACCACTCTATTTCGACGTCTTACAGTTACCCATTCTCAAATGCATCATGCATTATTCCTTAAACTTATTGTAAAATTAAATAAATTCGAATACTGATAAAAAGAAGCAGATATTAGTGATATGCTTCACTAGGAGATCAACGAGAGCAATCACGAGGCCAGAATAACATTCATACACCTCCATGTCTTAACTTAGTTGTATCTTGTAATAATATATATCGTTTATTTAAATTAACATAGTTGGTGTTGGGTATAATTTTATCCTTTGGAATATTCAATCATAGAAATAAGAAAAATAATGAATTAAATCCTATATAATTTCAGAAAGAATTTAGACCGTTTCCATATCGGTCGTTCAATATAATGTGACAAAATCAAGGGCAAAATAGGTAAACCAGCCTTTCCTCGTTACTTCTTCCCTAAAAGAAAGACTAAAATATAGTCAAAAAAAAAATTAAATAATAATAATTTCCGTCAGTATTACACGGCAAAGCTCTCATTATATATAACATTGCAGAGAGTATCTCACAGAGACAACACAGAAGAGAAAAAAAAAAAACAATATCGTTGTTTTCAGATTTCGATATTCCCAATTAATATTTTTCGATTTTCTCAAAAAATGAATTCAGACTCTTTAGAAAATCTCCACCGTCCATTGATTGAATCGTCGAAATCGTTCGTCGATTACCGTCTAGAGACGGTGTTAACGGACCGTGAATTGCCGTATTTTCGCCGGATTTATCTAGCGATGATGATAGAGTTGAAGTTTCTCTTTCACCTTGCTGCTCCGGCGATTTTTGTCTACGTCATCAATAATGGAATGTCAATTGTCACACGTATCTTCGCCGGTCACGTCGGAAGCTTCGAACTCGCCGCCTCTTCACTTGGAAACAGTGGATTCAATTTGTTCACTTATGGACTTATGGTAAAAAATCAAATTCAAATTCCACTGTCTTCACTTTTTCTTTTTTTTTGTAGATCCCTTGAAAACTGAGAAAATATCTAGAAATTTGAATCAAATCATCTGAATCTACACGATTTTTTACTTGATTTAACCATTTTTTTTTAATAATAGAGTTGAAATCATTGTGAAAAAAATCTCCGAAGCCTATAAAAATCCAAATATTTTTGCCACTTAAGTCTTCAAAAATATAGTAAGCTGTATTGTTTTCTAGTTAAACCACTCACATGGTGATCATAATTTTTGCATCATTATTAGTCTCAGAAATCTATAAAATCCCAAATATTTTTGCCACTTGAACCATCCAAATGGGGGCAATAAGTGAACGATTCACCCCGATTTCATTTTGTGGTGAATCGTTCACTTAATGGCCCATTCTGAACCAAATCTGTTGGTATGGTGCAATGGTTGCCTGTTGAATAATTTTCTTTTATTATTTACTCATTTTTTTCTATTTTTTTAGTTGATTAATTTTCTAACTTTTTTCTTCGTAAATAGTGAAAATTTGAGATAAATCATGAATGGGTTTATTCACCATTTTTATTAATCTAATTATACAATCATTAAACCGAGTTTACGTTGAAATCTAATTGATTTGACTTTTATTTGTTTTCCCGGTGATTATAGCTTGGAATGGGAAGCGCAGTAGAAACATTATGTGGTCAAGCACATGGAGCTCATCGTTACGAAATGCTCGGAGTTTACTTACAAAGATCATCGATAGTTCTAATCTTAACAGGTCTACCAATGACAGTTCTCTTCCTTTTCTCAAATCCAATCTTAACTTCACTCGGAGAGCCAGAGCAAGTCGCAAATATGGCATCAGTCTTCGTTTACGGTATGATCCCAGTGATCTTCGCTTACGCTATAAATTTCCCAATCCAGAAGTTTCTACAAGCACAAAGCATCGTCACACCAAGTGCTTATATCTCTGCTGCGACTTTAGTGATTCATCTTGCTCTCTCATGGTTCGCTGTGTATCGTCTTGGATTTGGTCTTTTGGCTTTATCTTTGGTTCATAGTTTGTCATGGTGGATCATTGTTGTGGCTCAGATGGTTTATATTAAAATGAGTCCAAGGTGTCGTCGGACTTTGGAAGGTTTTAGTTGGAAAGCTTTTGAAGGTCTTTGGGACTTTTTCCGATTATCGGCTGCTTCTGCCGTCATGCTTTGTCTTGAATCTTGGTATTCTCAGATTCTTGTTTTGCTCGCCGGACTTCTCAAGAACCCTGAGCTTGCTTTGGATTCTCTAGCTATCTGGTAAATTATTCTAAACCTTTTTTTTTTTTTTTTCATTTAAAAGTGTTTTATTTCTTGCCTTTTAAAACGTAGTAGCAACGTGAATTGCAAAAGGAGAAAATTAAGTGGAAAAAGCAAAATTAGTTTTGAGTTACGTACTAATTTTCCATGAAATTTACCAGTGATTTTTGCTGTTAAAGTCGTAAAGTGGCTTTTTTTAAGAAATTTGTTTACGTTTTAATACAATGAATCTAGGACAAATTATTTGTCTATATTTGACAAAATAATAATATAATTTGTCGCAGTAAGGTGCACAAATGCAATTATTCTAGTGGTTGATTATTTTAAGTATTTGGTAAAACTCAAAAATTTTAGTTAACCTTTTTCAATAATTTTTTTTTTGGTTTTACCAATTTGATTTCCTACCTTTTGAAGCATATCAGCATAATTTGCGAGAAGAGAAAATGAATTTGAATAAGTCCTTATATCTTGTTAAATTGTCGATTGAAAATTAGTACTAGTTTTTGTTTATTTCCATGTCTAATAATAATATAATTAACACAACGAATCTGAACATAAGACAGATAATTTGTCGCATTAAGGTGTGACACAAATATAATTATTGTAACGGTTAATTATTGTAAAGTTCTTTATTTTTTCCTTCTTTGAAAAGAGTCGAAAAAGACGACTCTTCACCTCGTCAGGTCTTTTTCTTACTCAGTAGTAGAGAAGCTCTTTAAGCTTTTATCTTAATTTTGTCGTTTTGTAAGTGTTTTAAACTGCGTGTCGTTTCCAATAAGTAAAAAGCGGCACACACTTGCACAAACTAATTATCAAACTCAAATTTCTTTTCTTTTTTGGCAGCATGTCAATTTCTGCGATCTCATTCATGATCTCCGTTGGATTCAACGCAGCTGCAAGGTTGGTAACAAATACTCCATCTGTTTTACAATACATGATGTTAAAGATATTTTACACAAATTAAGAAAATAATCATTACTTTTTTAATATATATTATTTTCTCTTACCAAGAATTATTTTAATAATTATAAACCAATAGTAACATAGTTCTTTTCAATCATTACATCTTGATATTTACAATTTATCAATAAAAATAAAGTAAAAAGATTAAAACATCAAACTTTCTGAAACAAGATAAAGTAGATAAAACATCATCTATTCTGAAACGGAGGGAGTATTAATTTTGATTTGACTCCAAATATAAAATAAATTTTGTTTCTTGTGGTTATTAATAATAATGTTTGTTTGTCAATTTATGTATAGTGTGAGAGTAAGCAATGAATTAGGAGCCGGAAACCCAAGAGCCGCCGCGTTTTCCACGGTAGTGACAACGGGAGTATCATTGTTACTAGCGGTTTTCGAAGCCATCGTGCTTTTATCGTGGCGGCATGTCATCAGCTATGCGTTTACAGATAGTCCTGCAGTGGCTGAGGCTGTTGCAGACTTATCTCCCTTTTTAGCTATCACTATTATCCTCAATGGAATTCAGCCAGTTTTGTCAGGTAAGGAAGCAACTCACATTTTATAAATCAAATCATTATATCATATTAATACTTTTAGTTATCAAAATTTTAATTTGTACAAATGATTTAGGTGTGGCTGTTGGATGTGGATGGCAAGCATTTGTGGCGTATGTGAACATTGGCTGTTATTACGTTGTGGGCATTCCGATTGGATTTGTTCTTGGCTTTACTTATGATATGGGAGCAAAGGTAAAGTAATAAATATATTTGGTTTATACTCCATAATTGTTAGGTAGTTTTAAAAATCATAATAGCTGTAATATTAAATGTGTGTGAGTTTGTTATGGTGCAGGGAATATGGACAGGGATGATTGGTGGTACATTAATGCAAACAATAATCTTAATTATTGTCACCTTCCGAACTGATTGGGACAAAGAGGTAATTAAAAAACAAAACTTTTGTTTTTGTTTTGTTTTATGTTTTATAGTGAAAAGTTAGTAGGCGCAATACAAATCTTTGTATGATTTTGGCTAGATGTGGAATATGGATTCATTGAATCGTAGTATTAATAAATGTAATTTTTATATTTTAGGTTGAGAAAGCTTCGAGCAGATTGGACCAGTGGGAAGAGAGCCGTGAGTCACTTTTGAAGCAATAAAAATGATTTGATTTATTTATGGTTTTTTTTTTAGAGTTTTGAGGTCAAATTGAAATCAAATTTTTTTTACCTCCCGAAATTGGCGATAGAGGATTACATGAAATATGTATATTCAGTTGTTAAACACTCGTTTTTCAATCGAAAAATGTATGTCGCTTCGTTGATTAATAATTCGGAAATTTGAGTTTATTTCTGAGTGTTGTGTGGAGTTATCAGGGGAAAAAAAAATCTGAATTGTTTAAAGGAAATTTGCGAGTTTTAGATAAGAAAGAAAAGTTATATTCAGTATTCAGTGTAAGAGTGAATATTTTATAAACAAAGATTAAATAATTTTTAACCAGCTTCTGAATAGTTCACGTGAACGAAAATAGAGTATCTTCAGTTTCACGCATTCAATTTAAATGTACAATCGATTAAATGAAAATAAATGTGTTACTATTATTAGGAGTTAGGACTTGGACCCATACAAAATGGTCCAATAATCAGGAAATGGTCCAATAATCAGGAAATGGTCCAATCATCAGGAAATGGTCCAAACAATTAACTAAAATTAAAAGAATCCAATCATTGATAGCTTATGTTTTAACTCAATATATTTAAAACGTTAGTGCATACCAAAATATAGTAGAACCTCTATAAATTAATATTCGATAAATTAATAACTTCTTTAAATTAATAAATTATTCCGATTCTAAGTTGGGCCGGTGTAATAATTGACATATTTCGATTAGATAATAAAATAATAATTTTTTTCAAATCTCTATGTAAATATATGGTCTCATTAATAACATAAATTAATAATCATATAATTTATTTTATATATGTAAGATATTTTAGTGAAATATGATTCTAATGTTGTTTAATTATTCGTAAATTTATAATTTTGTTGGAGTTTATCTCTATTTTTCTTAAAATATCAAAAATATATGATATTATCTTCTCAAATTACATCAAAATCATTAAAATTTTTTATATATGCAATAATTATTTCTTAATGTGTAAATGCATTAAAACACATCGAAGTATTGTCTCCATTTTCTACTTTTTATATAATATTTTTTTAATTTGAAAAAACTCTCTATAAATTAATAATTATTAATTTATCGATTAATTAATAACCTCTTTAAATTAATAAAATTTATTATTAATTTATAGAGGTTTTACTGTATGCGATATTTAGAAAAGTCGTATGTAGAATAGAAACTTCCCATACTACCAAAGCACAAAGACATGTTATGGAGAGTTTTGTCGAAAGCACTCGAAACTGCGACAAGACTACCAAAGCTCAAAACACTTCTTATGGAGAAGTCTGAAAGGGAGAACTTAAACCCAAAAGAACCATGTGAGCTTTCAATATAATACGAGCATTCCATAAATGAATCAATCAAACTTCTCCATAGTCATCGCAAATCCAATCTTTATTCTAAATCTAAGACTTAGTATCTACTTGCAATCGATTCCAATCAACTTTTTTCACATTCAATCAAATTTCAAGTGTATTTTCACGATGAGAGTATCAGTCAAGCTTAATTGGTTTGGAAGAAAACAATGCAAGACATTATACAAAAGCATGAAATATGGGGAACAATTAATGCATAACAAAACTTCAATTCCATTATTCTACCAACCCATAGCTTTGAGTACTAATTTTCTACCCAATCTAAAGTTATTTTTTAAATTCTTTTAACACATTTAGAACCCATTTTTATTCTTCAAACAAACCACTAGTTTTATATTTACAAAAAGGAATACTTATTCACTTAAGCTGTTTCTTTCTCTTTTCTTTTATGCTCATATACAACTTGTATTGATAGATTTTCCCCATTTTTAACACACTTAGAGACAACTAATCATTAAACACATTAATCATGCTTTCCCTTGTCCATTTTCTAAACCATCAAGCTATTTTTTCATGCTTAATTATATTATCTCAGCCATCACATTCTTTTTGTTTTCAAAATTTTCCCAAACAAGTCCCATATCATTCTTCCAAATATATTCCATAAGCACACTCTCCATTAATCTCTAATTGTTATCCTTTATGCATCACTAGACTAGTTTTAATGATACTTTTAATATTTTTCACATGTAAGCATTATTAAGAAAAATGTTTCAAACAGTGAAAAGGCCATTTAAATTCACAAAGAGTGGTGAATTGGTGAATTTTTTCATCTAGATAAGCATTCATATCAACCCCTAAGGTAAGATAAGTAAGTCCATTTAAAATTGAAAAAGGATAGATTTGTCTTCAATTCAAGAAAGTATCTAGAGCCTACAGGTATCATAACATTCTTTTGTCTGCCCAATTATTAAGAGTTACGTTTTCTGGTTTTGTTCTTATCCTAGTGTATCATGCGCACAAGGATATTATCAATTTAAAATGTGTAGGGTTTACGTAAGTTTGTGTGAACTCTTGAAACGTGACAACCTCATCCTCTAATAATTAGGATGAGAAACAAGAAAAATATTAAATAAATGAACCTCAACACTCACTGCTTATCCATCACACAATCACAAACCTCAACACAGAGACGATAATGAACTCAACAACAGAGACACAGATAACTCCGGTGCAAGTCACCGACGACGAGACTAACCTTTTAGCAATGCAGCTAGCTTGCTGCTCCGTTCTTCCTATGGTTTTACAATCAGCTTTAGAGCTCGACCTTATCGATATCATAGCCAAGAACGCCTCTCCAATGTCTCCAGCTAAGATCACTTCCCATCTCCCGACCAAAAACATGGAAGCTCCGGTCTTACTCGATCGTATCCTCCAGTTTCTTGCGGCTTACTCCATACCACCTGCTCCGTCCGTACGTTTCCAGGAGGCGGTGATATATTAGTATTTTGTCCCATATTAACTAGTATTTTCATATTGTTTTCGAGTCTTTTCTAGTTTTTTTTGTGTCTTTTCAGGTATTTTGAGTTTCTGGAGCATGTATTGAAGATATTTGAGCACATTGGAGCAAAAGAAGCAATTTGGAGCAAAAAGACGAATTTTTCACCGGAGGCAGTCGCTAGGTGCTCGCCCGGGGTGCTCCAACCTATTTTACCTAGACACGTTTTTTATTTAATTTTTAGAATAAAAAGAGGCCAGCCGCCTCAGACTTGTATCACGTTCGTTTTCTGACTTCAGTTTTCGTTCTAGGTTATTTTTGGTTCTAAGACACCACCACTTTGTTCTTATACTTTTTTGATTTGGATTTGTATTATTCAGCTTTGGATCTCTATTCTCTTATCATCGATCATTCCACAACTCTGTTTGAGAAGTTTTCCTGAACCTTATTCTTTTTAATAAATCATGAATTCATCTTATTGCCTTGTTGTGTTTGATTTCCCTATGTGTGAGTAGATCTCTAGCTAGGTTAAGGTTTTCAATGGTGATTTAGGTTGTTAATGGCTGAGCACAAATAGGATTGGAATTTATATGTCTTCGCCAATAGGGGTTTGTAATGCTTAGATTAGCTTGATCACCTAGTCTATGATTTTATGTTAAACTTATTCACGAGAGTGCTCTAGGTTGCTAGATAAATCATTGGTGAGCAATTGGTGTGTAGCCAACGAGAGTTGATTGCTGCGATTGATTGTGAACATATTAAACCCGCTTGTTAATGTTTATCGTCTTCGCTAGGTCCAGACGAGAGTTTCGGTATCTAGGTTGTTAGATAAAGTTGTCGATACATCACGAGAGTGGGGCGACATTTATTTATGTTTGAGTTCTAGACCGGTAGTTAGTTAGCCCTGAATAGTTGCTCAGCCTTGTCTCCGAATCACCGGCGAAACGCCTTAGCCTAGTGCTTTTTATTAATTGTTTTACATTGATTTATTTTATTTGTTGCTGTTCCAAAAATTACACAACTAACATTAATGTCTTAGCTTTAAGTTAAAATCTATAATTTCATAGTGTAACCTTAGTCTCTGTGGATTCGATACCCCATATACTACTGCGTTTGTCTGTGCACTTGCAGAAAATATTTTGGGTTAAAACTCGAGGACATCAAGTTTTTGGCGCCGTTGCCGGGGACCAATTGCGTTACCTTTGATTTTTGATTTTGTTTTTAGTCTAAGAAACTACTGATCTTTATTTTTATTTATTTCTGCTATATGTCAGGTGCATGACCAGAAGAAGAACGAGAAGAAATTGCACCGAAGATTTAGTCATCCACACCAACGAAGAGTTAGCTCGCATCGAACGCCAAAACCGTCAAAAGAGACTTACAGCTGCTCCGGTCATCATGGCTGAACAAGATAATGGTATGGCTGCTCAGTTACAATTGCTAAGGGATCAGATTGCTCAATTGAGAAGAGATCAACCACCAGCTCCACGAGTACAGCCGGGTATAGGGGATTCGGATAATCCCCATGCATTTTATCAAAACCGTTTGGCTATTGTTTCTCCAACAATTCAGAGGCAAGACTATGAGATCAAGCCTCAGATGATCACATTGGTGAAAAAACACCTCTTTCACGGACTCCCAGCTGAGATACCGATGGACCACATCGAAAATTTTGAGGAAATTTGCAGCACCACCGGTTCTAATGGGGTACCGCCAGAGTTTCTGAAATGCAAGCTGTTTCTGTTTTCTCTTGCTGACAAGGCTCAGAGGTGGTTGAAGTCATTGCCAACTGGTTTTTTGAGGACGTGGGATGAAGTTAGAGCTGCCTTCTTGGACCACTTCTACACTAAGTCCAAGACAGCAGCTCTACGAAACAAAATTTTGTCTTTTCAACAACATTCTGGTGAAGCTTTTTGTGAAGCTTGGGAAAGACTGAAGGAATACCGTAGGGAGTGTTCTCATCACGGTTTTAAAGATGAACAGATTCTGGGAATATTCTATGATGGTGTTGAATGGGATTACCGCAACGCCTTGAATGCTGCGAGTAACGGGTCTTTTATGACCAAAACTAGAGATGGTGCTTTTGAGCTGATAGAGAACCTTGCTTCAAGCTCTAGCAACAGGTCTCCTGAGTATGATAGGTCCAAGAAAGTTAACAGTGTGGACACTCAGAAGATAGATGAGCTGACAGCGAAGGTAAACCTACTCTTACGCGAAAGTCAAAGACCGGTCAAGTTTATGGAAGAGAATGGGGCTGCGCCTATTTCTCAAGAGTTTGAAGAAGATGACGATGCTGGAGTACATGAGGTTAACTATGTGAGTGGTCAGGGATATGCCCAGAACCGTGGATTCAATCAAAATTATCGGAGCCACCCCAACCTCTCCTACCGAAGCACCAATGTCGAGAACCCACAAGACCAAGTTTATCCGCAACAAGGAGGTATGATTCAGTTGCCACAAGCTCAGGGTTTTTAAAAGTTGTACTCCAGCAACACTCAGGGGAAGCAGTACATCCCTAATCAGAATCAAAATTGGTTCCAAGGAGAAAACCAACAACAACACATCAATTTCGCTACACAACCACAAGCTGTCTCCGCGCCTACATCTCAAGATGAGGTGAAGAGTCTTATGCAGCAACTGATGGTTAACCAACAGAAGGCGTCTACTGAGATTAATGCCAAGGTAGATCACATGTACACTGATTTAAACGCAAAGTATGAAACTGTTACCGCGCATGTGAAGAAACTTGATACACAAGTAGCTCAAACCGCCGAAGCTATCAAGAGACCAGCTGGAGCTCTTCCAGGTAAAGGTGAATTGCCTAGGAATGAGTATCACGTGAATGCTGTGGAGTTGAGGAACGGAAAGTTGCTGGTACCGCCTACGATGAGAAGCTTCCACGGAAAGGCTAAGGATAAGAATTCCGAACACCAGACTCAAGGAAGTGATTTTGCTGTAAAAGATGGAAATGTTGAGGATGGATCAAGCTCAGGAACACCTCTGGGAACTGTTCCAAACAAATTTGAAAAAAAATCCGGCGAGCACCCCAATTCTGCTTCGGAGCACCTACTCCCACAGGGTGCTCCCACAAAAATTTCAAAAAGCCCAGAAATTTTACCAGAACGAGTCTACGTACCTAAGGTCCTTTATTCAGTACCCCCAAAGAAATCTCGCAAGGATTTGGAGGATGCAAAGTGCAAAGAGATGCTTAAAGATTTGATGGTGAAGCTTCCTTTGGTTGATGCCGTGCAAATGATGCCTTCGCTTAAGAGGTACATGAAAGAGCTGGTTGCTGGTAAGGTTGTTGAGGAAGAGAATGTAATGATTATTTCTAAGGAGTGCAGCGCCATACTTCAGAGTAAGGTGGGGAAAAAGAAAGAAGATCCTGGGAGGTTTGTTATCTCGGTGAAGATAGGACCGTGCACGTTTGTATGTTCTCTGTGTGACTTAGGTTCCAGCGTCAATCTAATGTCATATTCTGTGGCTAAGCGTCTGGAATTCACCAAATTCAAGCCTACAAAGATCTCATTGGTTTTTGCGGATCGGTCTACAAAGTTTCCGGTGGGTATTATTGAAGATATGCACGTCCAAATTGGGGATACATTTATCCCAACTGACTTTGTGGTTCTGGAACTTGATGAAGAACCCAAGGACCCACTGATTCTGGGTAGAGCTTTCTTATGCACGGCTCGTGCTATCATTGATGTTGAAGAAGGCATAGTTGATCTCCGTCTTGGAGATATGTTAGTTCGGTTTGAGATGAACAAGCTTCTCAAGAAACCGATGATTGATGGATAGACATTTGTGATCCATGATGGGTCAGAGATATGAGAAGATGTGGTTGAAGAAATTTTGGCGAATGATCCTTTAGAAATCGTTTTGACTAAATCCGAGGGTGAACATGGTTTTCTGAGTGAAGACACCCATGGATTTGCTAAGTTTCTTGATTCCAATATCAGAGTGGAGGAAGGAGATGAATTTCTGAGCTTGGGAGAAGGCACAAAAATTGAGGTCCTGGGAGCACCCCAGCGAGCACCCCAGCAGCACGGGGAGCACCTGCTCCAGAAATTCCGATTTTTGGTGGCTCTTGGAGTGAGCTGAAAGCTCCAAAGCTTGAGTTGAAGACCCTCCCAGCAGGGCTCAGGTATGTTTTTCTTGGTCCGAACTCCACCTATCTCGTTATAGTGAATGTGAAACTGAATAATGTAGAGATTACCTTGCTTTTGTGTGAATTGAGGAAGTATAGGAAGGCTCTAGGATATTCACTAGATGATATCACTGGTATATCCCTTAATTTATGCATGCACAGAATACACCTAGAGGATGAATCTATGACTTCTGTCGAGCATCAGAGGCGGTTAAACCCTAACCTCAAGGATGTCGTCAAGAAAGAGATAATGAAACTTCTAGAGGCTGGTGTGATTTATGCGATTTCTGACAGTAAGTGGGTCAGCCCTGTGCATGTAGTTCCTAAGAAAGGAGGTATCACAGTGATTAAAAATGATAGGAGCGAAATGATACCAACTAGGACAGTAACCGGACATAGGATGTGTATAGATTATCGGAAATTGAATGCTGCTATCCGCAAGGATCATTTTCCTTTACCTTTTATTAACCAGATGCTAGAGCGTCTAGCTAATCATCCATATTACTGTTTCTTAGATGGTTTTTCTGGATTTTTCCAGATTCCTATCCACCCAGACGTTCAAGAGAAGACGATATTCACATGTCCTTATGGCATCTTCGCGTACCGTCGTATGCCATTCGGCTTGTGTAATGCTCCAGCAACGTTTCAACGTTGTATGATATCTATATTTACTAACCTTATTGAAGATATTATGGAAGTATTTGTGGATAACTTTTCTGTATATGGGAGTTTATTTTCTTCTTGTTTGTCTAATTTGTGCAGAGTATTGCAAACGTGCGAGGAGAAACATCTAAACTGGGAGAAGTGTCACTTCATGGTCTGAGATGGGATAGTGCTTGGGTACAAGATATCAGAGAAGGGTATTGAAGTTGACAAGGCAAAGATAGAAGTCATGATGAGTTTGCAACCGCCTAATTCGGTTAAGGGAATCCGCAGTTTTCTGGGACACGCGGGATTCTACCGTCGCTTCATCAAGGATTTTTCTAAGATTGCTAGGCCTCTTACGAGATTTCTGTGTAAGGAGGTGAAGTTTGAGTTTGATAGTGACTGTTTGGCGGCTTTTCACACCATTAAGGGAGCCTTGGTTAGTGCACCGATAGTACAACCGCCAGATTGGGAGCTACCGTTTGAGATTATGACGGATGCGAGTGATTTTACTGTGGGAGCTGTTCTGGGTCAGAAGAGAGACAAGAAGCTCCACGTGATTTATTATACTAGCCGGACGATGGACGATGCTCAGTGTCGGTACGCCACTATCGAGAAGGAGTTATTGGCGATTGTTTTCGCTTTCGAGAAGTTCAGGTCATATCTCGTCGGGTCGAAGGTAATTGTTCACACTGATCACGCTGCCCTGAAGTATTTGTTGACAAAAAAGGATACCAAGCCCAGACTGTTGAGGTGGATCCTTTTATTGCAAGAGTTCGACTTAGAAATCAAGGACAAGAAAGGGTCCGAAAGTAGGGTTGCGGATCACTTGAGCAGGTTACAGATTGAAGAGAAGACACCTATGGAGGATAGTCTACCAGATGAACAGATCTATTCTATCGGCACTTGTGAAATTTTCTGAGCACCCGACAGAGCACCTGCTCCCAAAAAATTTTGTGAATCAATTCAGACCGGTCAGTCTTCTAGTTTCCCATGGTTTGGAGAGATTGCAAACTTCTTGGCTGCTGATAAGGGTCCTGAGAACCTAGTGGGAAGGAAAAGGAAGAAGTTTTTCCGCGATATTAGGCGGTATTTTTGGGATGAGCCGTTTTTATACAAGCAGTGTTCGGATTGGCTATATAGGAGATGCATCTCTGAGGCAGAGATCCCTGTGATTCTAAAACATTGTCACAGTTCGTCATATGCTGGGCACTTTGCCACTTTTAAGACGGTTTCAAAGGCTTTCTAAGCCGGTTATTGGTGGCCGACGATGTTCCGTGATGCAAACAGATTTGTTTCTAGGTGTGATGCGTGTCAAAGGCAAGGGGACATCAGTAAGCGTAATGAGATGCCCCAGAATTTTATTCTGAAAGTTGAGGTTTTCGACGTATGGGGTATATACTTCATGGGACCGTTTCCATCCTCCTACGGTAATGAGTACATTCTAGTGGCTGTTGACTATATTTCTAAATGGGTTGAAGCGCTGGCTAGCCCAACTAATGATGCTAGAATGGTTATCAAGATGTTCAAGAGTGTCATCTTTCCGAGGTTTGGAGTCCCTAGAGTGGTGATTAGCGATGGAGGCTCACACTTCATAAACAAGGTCTTCGAGAACTTGTTGAAGAAGAATGGTGTTACACATAAGGTAGCTTCTCCTTATCACCCTCAAACTAGTGGTCAGGTCGAGATTTCCAACAGGGAGATAAAGAGTATCCTACAGAAGACAGTGAACATCACGCGTAAGGATTGGTCTAAGAAGTTGGATGATGCTCTATGGGCGTATAGGACCGCATATAAGACTCCGTTAGGGACAACGCTTTTTCATTTGGTGTATGGGAAGGCATGCCACCTTCCGGTGGAACCGGAGTACAAAGTGGCCTGGGCTATTAAATTGCTCAACTTCGACATCCTACCAGCATTTGAAAGGAGATCCATGCAGCTGCACGAGTTGGAGGAAATTAGGCATCTCGCCTATGACAACTCAAGGATTTATAAGAAGCGGAACAAAGCCTACCATGACAAGAGGATCATCCCCAGGAGTTTTTTTCCCAACGATCAGGTATTATTGTTCAACTCTCGTCTCAGATTATTCCCAGGTAAGCTAAAGTCCAGATGGTCTGGCCCCTTCATGATCAAGGAGGTTAGACCACATGGAGCTGTGGTGTTGGTAAACGCTGAAGGAGACGAATTCGTGGTGAATGGCCAGAAGATCAAGCCATATCTTGCTGATACACACATTGGAGAAGGTGATACTGTCGCCTTAGGTAATGTTCCTCACGCCTAAACAGTCTACAAAGTCGAGCTAACGATTAAAACAAGCGTTTGGTGGGAGGCAACCCAGCGGTAAGGTTTCTTGTATATAATTCGTTTTAATTTTCTTTGGATACTAATTTTTATATATTTGAGATTTCACTTCTTAATCATCTAAAAAAAAAAAAAAAGGGGAGAAATCGAACATCCCAGAATTGGCCCGAGCACCTGCTCCGCCAGGGTGTTCACCGAGTCAACACAAACAAAAGGTAAAATCCAAATTTTCTTTTTCCCAACCCCACTAATTTCCTCTTTATCTGTTTTGCAGGCCCATACACTGGTCAACTCCTCGGGCTGAAGCTGGAGCCTACAAGGTACATGTGCGAGACTACGCTGCAGCAATTGGGTCTCCAAGACCAAGTTCGGCAAGTCCTAAGCCACGCACATTGCATGTCATTCGCACTAGAGGAAGATGTCCTCTACCCGGACCTCGTTAGGCAATGTCTCATCACCGCCACCCTCACATACAAATATCCTAACCAACCAACACTTGATGAGGGTACATTTTCGTTCTTTGCTGGAAGAACGAAATATGATATAGCTATGTGGGATTTTTGCGTCTTGTATGGTTTTCGCGAGACAATAACCAATCTGGATTCCCCGAAGACGTTCGCGCAGTCCAAAGAATTCTGGAGCCACATCGCCTCGGGACCATACTCGTCCTACTCCGCAAGTCAGAACCACCTCTGTCATCCCGCACTTCGCATTTGTGCGAGAATATTCAGCAACATGTTGTTTGCCCGAGCTGTAGGTAACAAAGTCCATATCGATGAGTTGCTGCTTTTATTCTTGGGATGTGGTCATATTGTAGGGAATGGAAACACAGAACAATTCGAAGTGTACCGTTCCAACTTAGGCGTCCGCTTTGCCGAGGTGATTTACGGAATCAAAGACAGCCCAACCGAGACCAACAAAGGGCAAAGAGTTGAGCGAATATGGAGTCTTCTAACTACACTATTTCGCCATCACAGAGTAGATCTTTTAGCTGTTTCATGTGTCACCCAGCTGTCACGAATGGATATGAAGCACCTACTCGCCTCCAAGATCATCCTCGCACCGTGCAACTACCAGTTCATTACTGCGACCGGGGAGTCTAACCTCATCGAGCTTCCGAACCTGGTCGTGACTGAGCTCTACACCATGGAAGATCTTGCGTTCCAACCACCTCCACAGTACCTCATCGCCATCCCGAGCCGATCATCATCAGCTAGGCCGAGCACATCTCGTCGAAGTACATCTCGTCATGCCACCGACAATGACGCCACTCCAATCCCGCGCCTCGCACTTCCTTATCATGCTGCCTCTACTCAAGGTGAGTTTGATCTTCCACCCATCTCTGATGATGCTGATGCTGACGCTGCCGAGTACAGGAGGTGGATGATCGAGTCAACGAAAAAAAACAACAGCCTCATGCAGAGGATCATGCAAACATTGGCCCGAGAATGTTGCCATACGACCGCCGCAGCTGCTGCCTCACCCCAGCCTTCAAACTCAACCTCAGGCTCCGGGCAGCCATTGCACCGCACGAAGAGGCGAGCACCGGCTCCACCAGAGTACTCCATGGGCGACGAGCATGACACCGCGACTACTCAGTGATATCCCCTATACCCTCTATCATCATTGTATTATCCGTGTGTGTTTTTATTTTTCTTTGTCGCCAATCTCTCGTTCTTTTTCACACCCGAGACGGTGTGATTTAAGTCCGGGGGAGCTGTTAGTCATTTTATTTTATTTTATATTCTATTGAGTCTTGTTGTTGTGTCAGTCCCAAGAGTCTTAGATTTTTAGTGAATCAGGTCCTGCTGCTTGGTTTACTTTTATAACTACTTTATCGAGTCTATTTTGGTGTTTTATTGTGTCAAAAGCTTGTTTGGGAATTATGACCTTGATCTATTGGATTATTTGGACTATAAACTACTTGTAATGACTCACAGATGAGCGGAGGTTTCGTTTCGGAAGATCATGGGTGGATTAATCACTCCCCAAAGCTCCTTTCCATTGGGAAATATGCTGAACCAAAGTTATCTCTAAATCTTATTGAACCCTAACCTGATCTTCAATTTCTTTCTCAGGGGTTTGATGTTCATTAAAGAAGACTTATTCGAGCCAAACAAGACCACGCAACTCTCCACAAAGTATGATATTCCTCTCTCACTCCCCTTCATTACACAGAGAAAAAGAAAGAAAAGAAGAGAAAAAGAAAATAAAAAGGAGAAGTTCAAAGCAACAAGCCGAAGTGAACCAAGGGATGATGCGTAGACCCGTGTATCCTTTGTGACCTCATGGAAAGCTTGTTGTAAGGGAAACTAAAAATCGAAGTGAACTAAGGGATGATGCGTAGACCCGTGTATCCTTTGTGACCTCATGGAGATTCGTCCCACAAAATAAAGAAGAAGCATCAGAAAAGTGATGGCTGTGATAAAGGGTGAAGCATCGGCAAATGAAAACCGATGGCTGTAAAGAATAAACAAAAAGATGGTGGCGTGGAAAGAGGGAAAGAGAGGAGAGGAAAGTTATATGGGAGAGGGTCTTTGGTTAGAAGAAGTTGGCACCTTTTGGATATATTACTCCTGGTAAGACCACTGCACTTTCATTTCACTAATCTATGTAAAGAGATAACAGAGGGGATTCTGAAAATTCCTTTGGTCCGTGAGCAACTAAGGGGTGGTGATGATGTTCATGGTTGAACGGAGCAAATTCCAACGCCCAGTGACGAGCAGTATGAAGTTCGAAATTTTTCCAACAAGCAAGTGAGTTCCCGTGATTTTTAAACCTCTTCTCAGTTCTTGATCTTGTTTTGTTTGAGGACAAACAAAGGTCTAAGTCCGGGGGAGTTGATATATTAGTATTTTGTCCCATATTAACTAGTATTTTCATATTGTTTTCGAGTCTTTTCTAGTTTCTTTTGTGTCTTTTCAGGTATTTTGAGGTTCTGGAGCATGTATTGAATATATTTGAGCACATTGGAGCAAAAGAAGCAATTTGGAGCAAAAAGACGAATTTTTCACCCGGAGCAGGTGCTCGCCCGGGGTGCTCCAACCTATTTTACCTAGACACGTTTTTTATTTAATTTTTAGAATAAAAAGAGGCCAGCCGCCTCAGACTTGTATCACGTTCGTTTTCAGACTTCAGTTTTTGTTCTAGGTTATTTTTGGTTCTAAGACACCACCACTTTGTTCTTCTACTTTTTCGATTTGGATTTGTATTATTCAGCTTTGGATCTCTATTCTCCTATGGTCGATCATTCCACAACTCTGTTTGAGAAGTTTTCCTGAACCTTATTCTTTTTAATAAATCATGAATTCATCTTATTGCCTTGTTGTATTTGATTTCGTTATGTGTGAGTAGATCTCTAGCTAGGTTAAGGTTTTCAATGGTGATTTAGGTTGTTAATGGCTGAGCACAAATAGGATTGGAATTTATATGTCTTCGCCAATAGGGGTTTGTAATGCTTAGATTAGCTTGATCACCTAGTCTATGATTTTAGGTTAAACTTATTCACGAGAGTGCTCTAGGTTGCTAGATAAATCATTGGTGAGCAATTGGTGCATAGCCAACGAGAGTTGATTGCTGCGATTGATTGTGAACATATTGAACCCGCTTGTTAATGCTTATCGTCTTCGCTAGGTCCAGACGAGAGTTTCGGTATCTAGGTTGTTAGATAAAGTTGTCGATACATCACGAGAATGGGGCGACATTTATGTATGTTTGAGTTCTAGACCGGTAGTTAGTTAGCCCTGAATAGTTGCTCAGCCTTGTCTCCGAATCACCGGCGAAACGCCTTAACCTAGTGCTTTTTATTAATTATTTTACATCGATTTATTTTATTTGTTGCTGTTTCGAAAATTACACAACCAACATTATTGTCTTAGCTTTAAGTTAAAATCTATAATTTCATAGTGTAACCTTGGTCTCTGTGAATTCGATACCCCATATACTACTGCGTTTGTCTGTGCACTTGCAGAAAATATTTTGGATTAATACTCGAGGACATCAGGCGGCGGCATGGAACGAGTTTACGGGCTTGGTCCGGTTTGTAAGTACTTGACCAAGAAGAAGACGGCCTCTCGATTGGTCCTCTTTATCTCATGAACCAAGACAAGGTCTTCATGGAGAGCTCGTACTTTTGAAATAATTATATGACTTCTGGTTTTAATTAGGGACAAATTAAATACTGGAGCTTAGCTAGATCAAGTCAGGTCTTCATGTTGTTCATAAGTTATGCTTCTCTAGGTTGATGTCAAATGCAATTGCAGTGGTAAGGATAGAGAGCCACGAGTGTGTCCAAGATAATCAGATAAAAACAGAGATAACATAAAGTCGTTTTAAAACGTATACTATACCAGCTCTATACTAGAAAACTATTTCTTTTTTTTTGATATACAAAACTATATTATATACAATACAATTCTTTTGATGGTTAAAAAAAGCTATTGAATAAAAAGAAGTTATATTCTAACTAACACAGTTCTTCTAGACTTCTAGTTATTAAGTACAAGAAAAGAAATTATAATAAGAACAGAATAAGAAGAGAATCGGTCGTTGGATGATTAAGCAACAAGAAAATATTATAGAAGACTTATTCGACGTCTCTGATTTTTTTTTTTCAACCTAATCTTCTCATGCTAAAGAGACTTGTAGGTACCATTTGAAGGACACAATTCTTGATGGTGGGACTCCATTCAACAAGGCTTATGGCATGAGCGTGTTAGAGTACCAAAGGACTGACACTAGATTCAACAAGGTCGTCAGCAATGGAATGTCTAACCATTCTATAATATCAATGAATAAAATTCTCGAGACTTATAAGGGTTTTGATGGCTTGACTTCTCTAGTTGATGTTGGTGGTGGCACTGGTGCTACTCTCAAAATGACTGTCTCCAAGTATCCTAACCTTAAAGGCATCAACTTTGATCTCCCTCATGTCATTAAAGATGCTCCTTCTTATCCCGATATATTTACATTTTCACAAAATCCGATTTTCTTATTATTTTTTAAATTTATTTTCCAAAAAAAATTTTAAAAAAAAAAAAAAAAAAAATAAAAAAAAAAAAATCCATACACCTACATACCATGTCAAACATCTAGATTTTAAGGACCGGATCTCCATAACAATACTAGTGGGGACAAAATCCGACTTTCTAAGATCATTTGTTTAAGACTTGATTAAGGAATTGTCTTATAATTACTTAATAATGTAGGTATTGAGCATGTTGGAGGAGATATGTTTGTAAGTGTCCCTACAGGTGATGCCATTTTCATGAAGGTTAGTATCTAACATCATAATTCATAAGTTCATTTAGAAGATGTTAATCTCACAACATTTTCATTTGATTGTCTCATTGTTGTAACTTGTAAGCTTGTAACAGTGGATATGCCATGCTAGGAGCGACAAATTATGTCTTAAATTCTTGAAGAACTGCCAGGACGCGCTTCCAGAAGATGGAAAAGTGATAGTAGCTGAGTGTACACTTCTAGAGACTCTAGACTCGAGCCTTTTGACCAAACAAGCACTTCATGTAGACTGCATTATGTTGGCTCACAGTCGCGGAGGCGTAAAAAGGACTGAGAAAGAGTTTGAGGCACTGACTAAAGTGTCCAACTTTCATGGCAGCAAAGTTGTATGCAACGCTTTTGGTGTTTACATCATTGAGTTTCTCAAGAAGATCTGAAAAAGTCTTAAACATGATTTTTATATAATAATATAAACATGCTCTCATGTATTATGTTTGATTGTTAATCATTTGTTTTTCAATAAATAAAAGCTAGACAATCACTTTGAAAACATCAATACGACTACATGAGACCATATTTTCAACTATATCACTAACATAATTATCGAAAAATCAGTTGTTTATGGCTAGAGGAAATCTTGAAGAAAACATACAAGGTCATGCTTTGATGTTCTATCTGCACCCTGGTATTGGATCTAGTTCCTTATAGTCTGATCTTGTACATTCTAAGCATTTCTTCCGTTCTCATCATCCGCATGATCACTTGCAATAATTTAACTTTTCCAAAATTATGGACTAAGATAAACGATTCGAATGACTTACCTACTATGTTCGCGACATTTTGTCCCTTAGCCATGTCTGGACTGGAGAAAGAATATTCGATATAAAGATGATGACTTGGTGTCTAGGGATTATATTATTCTATGTGATTCACACTAACCTCTTTTATATACATCACATGAGTTAGTGTGATCTAAAAATGCACAAAGAAAAAATTAAGAGAAACTATTTATTAAATCCCAAAAAATGCTTTAAATAGATTTGCTATATCAATAACTGCTTGTTTTTTTGGAAAACAGTAGCTGCTAGTGTTTCTCAATCAACTCAAAATATGACTGACAAAATTTATATTAATGATGGCCTTAGTTGATCAAGTGTGCATGATAATATTCTAAATGAATCTATGTTTTAAAATTTAAATGTTTCATTAGCAACAACATTTTTGTTTGAGTACCTATGAATTTAAGAAACAAGATACACTTTAAGATATCGAATTGGAGTTTCAAAACTAAAAAGAAAAATTCCATAAAAATATATCAACTATTTATCGATTTCCATAAAAATACACGAACTTTGTGGGTATCCAAAAAATACATGAATTAATTTTTTCTTCCATTATAATACACAAACTTTTTAATTGAATCCATTTAACATAAATTTTTTTTATTTTTATTTTTTAATAAAAATATATTTAAATTATAAAATATTTTATAAAACTCGAAAATAATTCCTAAAATTCTTTTCAAATCTTATAAAAGTCTGTAAAATTTCAAAAATTAAAATACTAAATTACCAAATGCAAAAAATCAAAATATTTTGTTAAATTATTTAAATATTTAAATAAGTCTAAAATTTAATATTTATATTATAGATACAAAATATTTTCATATAGTATACCTTTTATGAAAATTTTAATTCATTAAATATTCAAGTAATTTAAAAATATATACTACCATATATAAGGTAAATAATATATATCAAGTTTTCAAAATCATATATTTATATATATTATATTATGTATATCAGAAATTATCCAAATCACAAATAAATACAATGTATATTATTATATTTACACATAATTTCATGATGTTATTTTCAAAAAAAAAATGATAAATTTAGTTGTGAAATTTTATGAATTTAAAGATTTATAATTTAACTTTAAAATTTTTAAAAGTATTAAAAGTTTTATCTGTTTTTGGATTTTTTATTTATGAATTCAAAATTTTACAAGTTTAATATTATTTTAAGACTTATTTTCGGCTTTTTATATATTTTTTACAAATTTATTGAGTTTTTTTCGGGTTTTATAAAATAGTTTTTTATCATGATATTTTTATTTTAATTAAAAATAAATAAATTTTACTTTTTTTTCAAACCTTAAATGTTAAATAGATACAATTTAAAAATTTGTATATTATCATAGAAAAAAAAATTAATTCATATTTTATTTTAAGTATCCATAATTTATATATATTTTTATAAAAATCGATAAATAGTTAGGTGTAATTTTGTGGAATTTTCCCAAACTAAAAACAACTAATTTACCTACTATAATATTTGAATAATAAAATAATTGAGCATATAATGTTTTCCACATCCGTGGCGCAATGGTAGCGCGTCTGACTCCAGATCAGAAGGTTGCGTGTTTGCTTCACGTCGGGTTTCATCTGGATCCTCTACTTTTTTTTATTTTTTTTAATTATACACCAAACTCATCTCAAGTCTCAACTGTCCATAACAACGACTTTTTAAAAACCCTCAACGGCTGAGATTAAACAAAATTCCTAAACTCTCCCAAAACCCTAAATCTCTCCGTTACTTACATTTCCACTATCTTCTTCGTCTCCATTTTCATCTTCTTCACATAAAAAAAGGGAAAAACCCTAACAATGGCGTTACTCTCTCGAATCCGTTCATCAACCTCTCTCTTCCGTCATATCAATCCTTCCCCTGAAATCCGATCTCTCTCCTCCGCTTCATCAATCCTCTCACCAGATTCAAAAACCCCTCTCACTAGCAAACAAAAAAGCAAAGCAGCTCTTTCACTTCTCAAATCCGAGAAAGATCCAGATCGAATCTTAGAAATCTGCCGTGCAGCTTCACTAACTCCAGATTATCACTTAGATCGAATCGCTTTCTCAGCTGCCGTCGAGAATCTCGCCGAGAAGAAACATTTCACAGCTGTATCGAATCTTCTCGATGGATTTATCGAAACTCGACCTGATCTCAAATCAGAAAGATTCGCTGCTCACGCCATTGTTCTTTACGGTCAAGCTAATATGATTGATCACTCTTTAAAGATGTTTCGTGATCTTGAGAAATTCGAAATCTCTCGATCGGTAAAATCTCTAAACGCTCTTCTCTTTGCTTGTTTAGTAGCTAAAGATTATAAAGAAACTAAAAGAGTTTATCTGGAGATGCCAAAGATGTATGGAATTGAACCTGATGTTGAAACTTATAACACTATGATCAAAGTGTTTTGTGAATCTGGTTCTGCGAGTTCTTCGTATTCGATCATTTCAGAGATGGAGAGGAAAGGGATTAAGCCTACAAGTTCTAGCTTTGGTCTTATGATTAGTGGGTTTTACTCTGAGGATAAGAATGATGATGTAGGGAAGGTTTTAGGGATGATGAAAGATCGAGGTGTTAATATCGGTGTTTCGACTTATAACATTAGGATTCAGAGTTTGTGTAAGAAGAAGAAATCTATAGAAGCTAAGGCTTTGCTTGATGGGATGTTTTCTGCAAGGATGAAACCGAATTCGGTAACTTATAGTCATTTGATTCATGGGTTTTGTCGTGAAGATGATTTGGATGAGGCGAAGAAGTTGTTTAAGGTTATGGTTAATAGAGGATGTAAGCCTGATAGTGAGTGTTACTTCACTCTTATATATTACTTATGCAAAGGTGGAGACTTTGAGACTGCTTTGAGTTTTTGTAAAGAGTGTATGGAGAAGAATTGGGTTCCAAGTTTTAGTATCATGAAGTCGCTTGTTAACGGATTAGCTAAGGCTTCAAAGGTCGATGAAGCAAAGGAGCTCATTGCGCAAGTTAAAGAGAAGTTCACTAGAAATGTTGAGTTGTGGAATGAAGTCGAAGCTGCATTGCCTCAATGAATCAAAAGATGTTTATGTATTTGACCGTTACAAGATTGGTATTTTCAAATTTACGAATTTTCGCTCTATTTGTCAGCAATGAAATAAGGTCCTAGCTTCTTAGACGATAGTTAATCTTTTGTTCATCATGTTAGCTATAGATAACTCTGTTTTTCTTTTTTATGTTGGCCAATTTTAGATTTTTCAGACATAATCAATGAAAAAGTCATAAACTTGGTTCATAGGTTTATCTTGTTAGTTTTGGTTTCGGAATCAGAGAGATCAGATTGGTCAAAGCATTGAAACAAGTTTAGACGGTCTTAATGGTCAACACTCAACCATATAACTATAATCTATCTGTTTATGTACTTAAGTGTCTTCCTATGTTTTATGTTATATAGTATGATGACTATATAAGTTTAATCATACATGCTTACCACGAACTATGTTGTTTTGAGTAAGATTTGATTGAAAGTTTGTTAAAAGAGAGAGACGCGTTAGCTTATTCCAAATAAACGAACAGAGAAGAAAACACTAAAAATAAGAAGGAAAAAAAGAATCCTTTTATCCAAATTTGAGAGAACCAAAGATGGAAACATTCATATATAACAAGAAACAGCAAAACTTTGTGATCCTCCCCCAAATTCTCTTGTCATGCTACATCATTTTCCTGGGAAAGATCTGATCTTTCTTTCAGATTCATTTTGCCCAAACAGGGTTTGGATCTGAAAGGATCGATCGAGAGACGAGATCGAATCTTTCCTTGGGGATTCATTTGAAAAAGGATTTGTTTATCTGAAAGATCAAGAACACAAAAGAAAAAAGAAGAAGAAGAAGAATGATGAAGCTTTGTCCTTGTTTCATTAATCCGCAATATCTCGGACCTAATTCGCCTAGAGATTCATTCGATGAAGGTCTTACAGCTTATAGAGGCCATAGCCGTAAACTTTTTGCTCTCTTCACATTTCGCTCACGTCGAAAAGGTGTTTTATAAACGTTGTCTATTCTTTATACAAATCAATCTTGTAAAGTTTTGATCATGGTTTGGTTTCTAAAAATGGTTAAGAACATTCAAATGTAGGAAGCTGCAGGCAGAAGTATATAACAGAAGAGATAAAGAAGTATGGGAATGTGAAAAACCGTGCTCGAATCTTCAAGTTCAAGGAACTAATAGCTGCAACAGACAATTTCAGCATGGATTGTATGATTGGAGAAGGCGGTTTCGGAAGAGTATACAAAGGGTTCCTCAGCAGCCTCAATCAGGTCCTCATCAATCTCTCAATCATATTTTATATGCGTGTGCGGATTTGGCGAAAAAGTTGTTAATTTTTGTTTTGATTGAATGATGAGAAGTTTAGGCGGTGGCTGTAAAGAGGCTTGACAGGACTGGGTTGCAAGGAACAAGAGAGTTCTTTGCAGAAGTGATGGTATTGAGTCTAGCTCAACATCCAAACCTTGTCAATCTCATTGGCTATTGTGTAGAAGATGAGCAACGAGTTCTCGTTTACGAATTCATGCCCAATGGATCTTTGGAAGATCATTTGTTCGGTAAAGTTGTTACCTTTTTATTGTTATATCATCATGCTTTTTGAATTACAAGCTAAAGTTTTAATCTTTCTTTACTATATAGACTTACCAGAAGGGGCACCAAGTCTAGACTGGTTCATGAGAATGCGGATAGTGCACGGTGCAGCGAAGGGACTCGAGTATTTGCACGACTACGCAGATCCTCCTGTGATCTACCGCGATTTCAAAGCTTCAAACATATTGTTACAATCTGATTTCAACTCAAAGCTATCGGATTTCGGGTTAGCTAGGCTTGGACCAACTGAAGGCAAAGATCATGTGTCTACTAGAGTCATGGGAACATACGGATATTGTGCTCCTGAATACGCAATGACGGGTCAACTGACTGCTAAATCCGATGTCTACAGCTTTGGTGTTGTCCTTGAGATTATTTCCGGGAGACGAGCTATTGATGGCGATAGACCAACCGAAGAACAAAACTTGATCTCTTGGGTACTTCATCAAGCAAGAGTCTTGTTAACATGTTGCTTGAGAAGGAAGAAACTGATTTAAAGTCTTTTCTATCTTATTTTTGCAGGCGGAACCATTGTTGAGAGATCGAAGGATGTTTTCGCAGATTGTGGATCCGAATCTAGAAGGGAATTACCCAGTAAAAGGGTTGCATCAAGCTCTAGCAATTGCATCGATGTGTTTGCAAGAAGAAGCAGAGACTAGGCCATTGATGGGAGATGTGGTTACAGCACTCGAGTTCTTGGCTACACCTATAGAGGTTGTTGATAATACTAATATTAATACAACCACTACTCCTCCCTCTGCTTCTGCAACTCAGACAACATCATCTGATGCATAAGAAGAATCTATTTCAATCTTTTTTTTTTGTTCTTTTCTTTTAACGTAAAACCCAAGAAAAATAATTAGGGCTAGAGTTCTCAGTCAATCGGATGCAAACAAATTCTTTGTAATGTGATGTTTTGGCATTGGAGGGGAGATCGCACCTAGTGAGTAACATCATTAATTAACCTCATACTAATTTTTTTTTTGTTTGATATCAAATGAAATTTTAATCACGATATCGTTGGACCAGCTCTGCTTAACTTAATCAGAAAGTAAAAGGCAAAAAGAGGTTTCTTTAAACAAAAATGAAAAATAAACTTCTATAAAGCTTCAGAAAGCAATAAACTTATTTGATACTGTTATTTGCAGAAACGAACAAAATTTGATAATGTTCCTTTTTTTTCCCCTCTTAGTTTTTCCTCACTCCCAGGTCAAAATGGTATATATATATATAATTAATAAAAATAAAATTTTTTTCTCTCCTATACATTAGGAAGATGACACGTGTACCTGAGCTTTCGATGAGAGGCAAGAGCTTTTTGAAGAGCAACATCAACTCTTGCATTCTCTCTGAATAACTGATCATATAACTGACAAACAAACTCAGACACTTCCTCTTCGTCGTCTTCCCAAAGACCACAACACTTTTCGTCTCTGCTCGTTTTCTCGAGGTCGCTATCTTCCCAGTCACTTATCGGGGTCGGTGGTTTGATCTCTTCCTTTTTCGTTTCCTCGTTTTCTTCTTCTTCTTCTTCGTCTTCTTCTTCTCCAATCTCAAACTTCCCATTCTGATCTCCAATGTTGTATTCAGATGAGCCTTGGGATGTGATTAGTGGCGTCTCTTGTGGCTCGTTCGATGGACCAATCACGGCTTTGGCACCAGAGTCTAAAAAGGCTTTAACTACAGCTTGTGTTGGTCCGAATGTTCCTGAAAAGAGTATTATCCTTTCTCGCCATGCTCCTACCTGTTTCAGAGAACATGATGTTCAAAGCATAAGTGTATATACAAGCTAGCTGATACGATCAATGAAAATATCAACAAGAACAGAACGATTACTTCTCTCCCAAAGTCGTACACACTATCAATCATAAGAAGAAGCAGTGACACAGAACCAAATGCAATCAGGGTTTTGTTAATAGAGTCCTCAAACTCTCCCAAAGGCTAAAAGGCTCCTAAGTAATCCAATACCAAAAACCTCTAAAATGTAAACCCAAACCACTTATTCATACTAATCGGTTATTATGGTTTAAGTCTTGTACCCATCAACCAAACTGAGCATCAGTATACGGTCACTATTTTCGTAGAAGCTAGAGCCATTTAAGCAATGCGGGAATAAGAACATGATGAACAGAACTAGCAGAGAGATTTTTTGGTGTACAAAAGTCAAGGGCCATTACCATCCAGCGAATATCATCAGGAGTCAAGTGTGTCAAAGGCACAGTTCTGCGGAACATAAATGCTGCGATTTCTTGATCATCTTCCATCACCTTAATGCAACATCACAAACAAAATAAACCTTCCAAAAAGCTATCATACTAATATCACAAAGAAGTTGGTAATGAATACATGTTCTTACTTGGGTTTGGCGTCCAATGTAACGGTGGATGATATTCCCAACCTGGAAGCATTTCTTGCTACGCACCAGATCTGAGATTGAGCAGATGTTGGAAAGAACTGATGCAGCTTTTCGGCGATGTGTTTGCATGACTGACAATATACTGACTTTTACGCTTTGGAGAAACTTATCAGCGAGATCTCCAGGTTCAGCAACCACAAATACATCATTTTGCCAACTAAATGAAACCAGATAGCAAATGTATAAATAAACTAGAATCAACATTTTAGACCTGAGTGTGATATAGTGGAAATTGAAAAGTTTTGGACTAACCTCAGTATCGAACCATTCGAATCATTTTGAAGCGCGAGATGTATGATCCCCACTTGGGGCAAATTCTGTAACTTTTCATGCATCTGTCGTAATGGAAGATAGAGTTGTCTTTGTCGTGGAGGAGATGATGGAGGCGACATAACTGTCTTTCCAGCAAGACCATCCAAGCTAAGTGGTGGAACCATGTCAATCCTATTGAACTTTTGAGGGCCAAGATCTGGAGTGAAGAGAAGGGGGCTTGAAGGCAAGCTTCCGGTTATTAGAGGAGACGAAAATGGTGTGGGGAAAGCAGTTCCTGGAGATGGTTTCTGGCATCCAGGAGTAGCAGTAGCATGTAATGAAGATAACTTTATTCCATTATTCGTACAAAATGACTCAAGCGCACGAGCATGATACTTTACTCTTCCTGAGTCAGGACTAAGCTGAGCTTCCACAAGCAAAACATTGCGTCTCCATCCTAGAGAAGGACTGGTCTCTACTGCTCAGGAATGAAAGAAAAATGACAAGTTACTAAGCTAACCGTTTGAGAAGGTTTTTCTGAAAAGAGAATAATATTTTGAATTATATACCTCTGCTGTTTGGTAGCTTTCCATTCATAAAGCGTGGTTTCAAATTCTCACACCATTTCTCATCGTTTAGGAAGTGGAGTGTCAATCTTTCGCAGGCGTTTTTAAATACTTGGGAATTGCTTTGTATGTATTCATCAATTGCAGCTTCCAATTTCAGCCAGATCGCTGGATCAGTCTCATCCAACTCCATTCCACAGCGATCATCAACTGCATAGACCATATATGTAAAAGGGTTAACTAGATTCTACATCAAAACACTCATGCATTATGATAATTGGTATGGATTAGAAATTCAAGATTATCTAGGTGTTCAAGAGGATAGAGTAGAGTGTTCTTGCATGTGGTAAAATGCTGTGTGTTACCTGGGTTGAACCGAAAATATTGTATCTCCGGCAACAAAGGGAGCAATGTGCTTAGAGCTTCTTCAACCCGTTCCACTGAGCATGCACTCTCGATCAGTACTTGCCCAGTATCTAAATAACGCCATCCACCTTTTCGTACCTACAAGGTTTAAGATCAACAGAACGAATAATTACATAACATTACAAGGACAGCTAGCTTTCATCAACCTTATGTATTTCAATGGTTTTCTTATATAAACAAAGATTTTTTTCGCATTTTGACCATTTGTAGTTGCCAATTTGCCATTTTCAGCTACAAATCCATCAATTGATTTCCACAAGTTGGAGAAAAAAGAGGAATTACCCTTGTTGGAACAGAACCAGAGCCAATAGAAACCAAGCAGTCAATTTTTGTGTCCGGCCATAAAAGTTGTGCTTCTCTGATGGCAAAGATTGTAGGATTGTTTGCCACAATTGCACCATCTTGCCAGCGGTACGCCCCTTGCATGATTTGAAAACGAAAATAGATTGTAAACTATGTCAGCGTAAAAGCTTACCACTAGGTCTCAAGGATGGATAGAGGAGAAGGAAGGTAGACTTGTACCGATCGAAAAATCATCAAGATAATATGGAGCAGCTGATGATGCTCGTATTGCTTTCCAAACCTGATGCTTACAACTTCCCATAAAAGCACTTTGCTTGTAGTAGCCAACTTGATCACTGGCAGATGATGAAGTTAATGTACTGCCGCCTGAATGATCTGAAAATGCATATGACATTTCTGGTGTTCCAACAGAATACTGCAAATAGAAAAGAGAGCACATGATACAAATAAGAAGTATAGATAGGCAAATGTAAAGTGGTAAACCCTTCATAACCAATTAATAGAGCATAAAGAATTAACCGAAAGTAAAAAAAGTGAAGTGTTATACCTGGTAGTTCCGAATATAAATGGCTGCGAGGCATCACACTAACAAGAGTAGATACGACAAAGACTTTTGGAACATTTTTTCACAGCTGATTCTATTAGTAGATCTCCATCCTCATCAGCACACATTTCCTTTAACAGTCTCTCGAACTCGTCTGCACTGTGCTGCAAGACAGTATATTTATAGAACCTGATTCCAAGTCATGTAGGAGCCAACAAGAGCTATTTGGTTTTCTAAAAGCATATCTTTTTACAATCCTCAGTGGGCATGTTTGAAGGAAATCTAAGATTTAAAATCCAAGACACTACTAACCAACATTAAGGATTGTCACTACAGAAAAGTGAATAAACCAAACGAGCAGTATATACCTTAGATCCATGGATAACAACTCTGAAACTTTGCGATGAACTTTTATATAGCTGGTCCAACTTTTCCCGCCAACTTGCAGCTTCATTATCCTTTGGGACAGGTTCAGCAAAAACAAGCTTTCCTAAAGAAAAGTCATCCAAAGTAAAGTCCTGAACCAATAAGTGAATAAAGCTGTAGTGCTCAAAGGGAATTCTACACACCTAGATTTTTGTAAATTTCTTCGCATTGCTCTAATGTCATAAGCTTGACACCAAGGGCAATAGCTAGCATTCCTCCTGTTGATGTGCCGCATATAAGATCGAATAGTTCATGTATACGCTTGCCACTTCCTTTCTCAATCTCTTTAAGAATCTGCACCGTTGCAAGACCTTTCATTCCACCTCCATCCATAGTGAGTATTCGCAGTCCTTGTTTTGGTACTTGCCTGCCTTTTATGGACCGTCGCAGAATTTCATTTTCTCCTGCCATAGAAAAAAAGTTGTAAGAAGTGCCCAACTAGAGTATCAAGCAAAAATGACGATTTGATACACAAGAAACACACCAAGGATAGCCAACGCTCGAGCCGCAGCTTTATTGACTCGTGGTTCAGGTGTGACAGTCAACCGCGTCAATAACTCCCTCAAACTCTCTGAAGTAACCAGAATACGACGATTTTCCAAACAGAAGGCCAAGTTCCCAACTGCTAGTAAGGCTTGCCTTTGAACCTAAAGGAAAATGAAACTCTGTCAAAGAAGCTATAGGTGATTTTCTTATTAGGAGAGCAAAAATGCAGCTATCTTACTTCGGGATTCTTATGGGCACACAGGGATTTTAAAGCTTTTAGCATATCCTTGGTGAGCATCTTCTGAGAAACGGAATCCGATACGAAAGCTAAGGTGACCACGACTTGTAGAACGGAAATCACTTCGTCTGGGGACGAAGATTTCAGAACAGTTTCAATTGGCTTCATTATATCACACTTCATCAGCTGCATTGCTACGCCAACATCTCGAGCAAGAGATGATAAAGCAACACATGCTTGCTCAACCTATCAAACCAGTAGTTATGGTAATTGCTCCGAAAAGAAAGTAGATTTTTTTTCTAGCCATAGCACAGAACAAAAACCAACATACCACATGGCGATTGTCACTAGTTATCATGCTTATAAGCTGCCTCACTGCATTTTCATCTTTACCAATAACAGAACGATTTCCTTCATCTTGCATTATCTTCACCAATGTAGATGCTAGAAGAGGATGATGACAAGAAGAAGAACGGAATATAAGGGGAGAGAAGGCACTTAGCTTGTGCCTGGATGCCCCAAAATAGGAAGTGTTTTCTGTCTGGCATCATGGAAACTCACTCTTAGCATAAAAACTTAATCATCAAGAGCATGAAAAATATCAGACAGATTGTCTGATAAGTTTTCTTCTTACCTCTATCTGTACATTTACTGATCTTAGATTCTCATCAGACACAATTCTGATATTTACAAGAGACAAGTGGCGAAGCTGATGCAAAGGTAAAATTTCTGGAAGGAATTCAAGGGGATTACCAAATAATCGTAGTATTCGTAACCCAGCCATTGCCCTGCATTTCAATCAAATAACAAATCAGCCTCCTAACTAAATTCAACTAAAAAGCAGTAATACCAGCTCTCTGCCACAATGACCTGAAATCAAGAAGAGGCCGGACAAGTTTATTGTGTTCCAACGACAACTCAACAAGACTCACACACTGTTTTAGTTCCGCTGCACACGAATTTCAACCAACATCAGTTGAAAATCCTAATGGTTACTACATTTTATTCTTTTATGCGATTAACAAGTATAAGGAATTGTCAGGTTACTCTCACCTGGAACAGATATAAGCATGTTATTGTCAACTCTAAGAATCTTAAGGTTTTTCAGCTTCCCTATCTCAGGTGGCAAAACTGAAAGTTTATTATGCTCAAGGCATAGCTTCTCAAGAAGTGGCAACTCAGTCACTTCAACTGGCATTACCTGCCCAACATTATCATAGAACCCTCAATTACTAAAAGTTTAAGATATGACACTTTCTTTAATCAATGTTTGATGCTTTTCACCACTTTGTTAAGAAACCTACCAATAAACCACAACCAGAGAGACTCAACGAAGTCACAGTCTTCCAATGCTCTCCACAAGAAGAAGCAACATCAATCGCCGGCGCAGGAATAGCTGCAGGCATCATATCAGACCGCATCAGCCTAGTCAAAACGCCAACACCGTCGTATTGCTGACCTGAGCCAGCCGCTTTCATCAATGTAACAGCTCGTAATGGCTCTCTCCGTTTCTCAACTCTCATCGCAATTCCAACATTCTCATCACCTTCATCGTCATCTCCAATTCCTTTCAATTCAACCACCACTGTATCATGCGGCGCAGGTAAAGCCACCATTAGCTGCGATTCAAGTCTCAACGCTATCTGTTCCTCCGAATCACCCGCAGTCCAATCTAAATCAATCCGGAGCCCTAATTCCGGATCTTCCACCGCGGATGGAGAATAACACGTCGAAGACATCGAAGTTGGAGATCCAAATGGAGACGCCGACGGTGATTGAATCGGATCGTCGTTTATATCGTCGGCGCCGTAGCTGAGACTCAAGCGGAAATTCTCCGAAGATCTCTTCCATCCTAATCCCCAAGACATCTCGACGATCTCCGATCACCACAATCGGAGAACCTTGGATGAAAATCGGTGACCGTGGATCGGATTGGATGATTCGGGATTTGAGAAGCAAAATGTGATAAGATCAATGGATGATGATGATGAAGTGATGATGATCAGAAGAGAGTGATCTTTCATCTGTTGCATTCAACACTGATTTTTTTGTTACGTTTTCTGATCTCTCTCGCCTGAGTTTGGTTCTCTTATTAATCACGAGACGCTACGAAACGTTGTCGTTTAGTTTAAAAGGTGAATTATATATGGTTATGAAAATAAATTAATTTGTAGAAAACTGATTTACCAAAAACGAATAAGTATGAATTACATCAAACATGTATTACTGAAATAATTCGTATTTCCAAAATTTATTGCATGGCATGGCCAAATATAATTAGTGCAACTGTGCGAGATTATATATCAATGAAAAAAAATGAAAAAAATGAGCTTTGTATATTGGATGAAGCTTGTGATCCAATTATTTTAGGACCGGTTCCAGTAATATCCCATATTTTGCTATATGTTGTGGGCTCAAGCCATCTAGAGGTAGGAGTTGGATGAAGGTTTGTAATGTTATCATCTTGTAACGATTCCATTGCAATTTAATAGAAGATTCTTTGTCAAAAAAAATAATAATCCCATATTTGTTTCTTCTAATTCATCCTTCACAATGGAAAACTGTCCTGTACGTAAGAATTTTGTTTTGTTTTTAAGCTTTATCATTAATGCAATTTAACTTTTAACTTAAATAAGTCTATGCCATTCAACAAAAAAAAAAAAAAAAAAAAAACTGTAAATAAGTTTGGTTCGAGTACACTTAAATTCATTAAAAGCTTTTCAACTATATTACTGTAATTCTCCAAACAAAACTCAAGCGCTAGTTTTTTACTCTGAACACATTTAGTTTATAATGATGAACACATTAAACACGATTGTGAATTTATATGACAAAAAGACCTAAAAGAAAATTTAAATATTGAAGTGCAATGACATAAAATATCAGTCTTACAAGTATCTCTTTCACATACTTATAACATTTAATTATAGTTCACCTTCCTTCTAGTGTTGTTTGGCTGAGTTCATATAAGAGTATACATTGCCGGATCTCAACAGCTGATCGCAATTCAAGGCATTTCGAAACAAGAAAATTGGCTGTTTGGATGCGATAGCTTATTTTCATTTCTTAGCATATCGATTATTTGCGAGATTGTTGGTCGTTCCATTGGATCATATTGAAGACATAAAAGTGCTATATGGACACATCTCATTGCTTCTGCCGACGAAAATGAACTGCCCATTATTTCGTCTTCATTATCTATGATCATATTCAAGCCTTTGTTCTCACACCATGATTCCCATGCCTGTAAAATCAAACACATCATATGGTGGCTAAAACATGAACCAAGTGGATAACTAACTATGCACATATATAAAAAGATTGAGTTATATATATAGATTAACAAAGAACTTACATAATCAATAAGGCTAAGTTGTTGGTTGTTATGAGGCATTCACTACAAGAAATTTACCGCAAAACCGACGGAATTTCCGACGGATTTCCGACGTATTTCCGGTAGACATGAAAATTGACGATTCCGTCGGAAATCCGTCGGAAATTACGTCGGAAATGGATGATTTCATCGGTAATCCGTCAGAAAATTTCCGACGGATTTCCGACGAATTTTCGACGGATTTCAGACAGATTTCCGACGGATTTCCGACAGAATTTGTTTTTCGGCTTGTCTAGTCATATGTCAGACTAAACCTTAGAACGAGACACGTGAAACCACAAAACCGTTGAAATCCGGAAATTTCGACGGGTTTTGGAAATATGGTTCGATCTGTTTCTCTTGAAATATGTTTGTAGTATGCTATGTTACTCATTTCAATCATAAAATAATACTAAAAACCTTATTATCTATCATATATACCAAAATTAGAAAAATTCATACAATCATGTTTACATGTTAGACAATGATACATATACTTAAGCGATGATTTATAAACATAACAAATAAAATTTTCTAATTTTGGTATATTTAATATGTAACAAGGTATTTGTTAGTATTTTATCATTGAAATGAGTAACAAATCATATTACAAATATATTTCAAGAGAAACGGATCGTAAACGACCGTGAAACCACAAATTTCTGACGGATTTCCGACGGATACTATATCAAATGTGTTAAATATGTTGCATATGAGTTTAATTATATTTTTAGATTATCCGTCGGAAATCCATCGGATTTCCGACGGAATATGAAAATTTGACCACTTAAGTTACCCGCGTGAATTAAATTTGTTTAAATTTTTGATACTATTAAATTTTGATACTATTAAATTAATAAAATCATCATTTAAAATTTAAAAAATTTCTAAACATAGAAAGCAAAAATGTAATTTCGACAAATCATTTTTCAATTTATCATAAAAAATTTTGGTTCAAATTCATAGAGATGATGTAGACAAAAAAATAGAAAAGAAAGTGCAAAATTTGATTTTGAAGAACATAGACAAATCTTTTTAATTAAATAGAAATTACAAAAAGATATTTGAAAAAGTAACGAACTTTATTCCGTGTGACACAGTTATGAGATTCTCACTACATACCATACATCCACTTACCAAATTCTAAATAATGTATGTAATTGTGGGATACTAAGTATCATTCTCCAAATTAATTAGGCCTCCAAATTTTTTATATTTTAAGGTGCCGTGGACGAAGGTTTTAACTTTATTATAGTGTGCAACTGGGCATGACCCTGCCTATATAATCAGTTGACCAAAAACGTTTAAAACCAGTGATGCAATTTTTTTTGACATAATATACAATTTTTTCTTATTTTATATAATGAGTTTACCAAAAACGTTTAAAACCAGTGATACAAATTTTGGTATAATTCAATTTTTTCTTATTTTATATAATAACTTTTTTTCTTATTTTGTATAATTTTTTTGACCCCCAAAATTTCTTTAAACCATTTGATCAGTTTCTTCAATCCATTTACTGAATTTTCATCCCAAAGAGGAGTATCTCGTAATTTCTGAAGCTGATTCAAAGCTTTCACACCTTTTATGAAATTGATTTTGGTTTCTAGAATTCACATTTCTCTAGTAGTCGAATTTGTTTTGAGATTTGCATTTGTCATATTTGTATTTCTCTCGAAATCGATAGATCTCTGGAATTTTGATTTTCAATTCGGATTTGTACATGGCGAATCAATTTTAGCAGTCTAATTCGTTTGAGATGATAGTGATGATAATGATTGTAGTAGAATTGTAATCAGCTGTTTGATTTCTGATTTATGAGCCAAAAGGGAAAAGAATTGTGAGATATCAATTTTATTGCATTAACATCTTTCTCTTTATATATTGAATCCTAATTTGGAAATGATGCAAAATTTTAAGTTTAGTGTCATTTATAATAATTGATTTTAACTTTATATTTAGTGTCACTTCAAAGATGAATGCAAAGTTGCAAACTATATATTTTGTGTCAGTTTTAAAAGTGATACTAAAAGTTAATTATAGCAAAATATATTTAGCTTCAGTAAATTTAGTATCACTTTTACTTTTAGAAATGACCATATAATTCTAACATCATTTTATGCTATATTAACAAAAATGTGACACTAAACTCAGAGTTTTTTGTAGTGATATAGAAAATAACATTTTTAACTTTCAAAGTGATAAATTTTATTTTTGTTATTTTTGTTACACTTTAAACTTATAAACTATTTTTGTTAGCATTTAAAACCTGCAAATTAGTCTCTGCACCGCAAAACTAGCCTCTGAGCCGCAAAACTAGCCTCCGTGTTTTTCTGCAGTTAATCTCATCAAAAGAGAATGAGAAACGAATACTCAAAATGAGTTTTAAAAAGTGAAATTTGAAGAGAATGAGTTCTAAAATCGAAAATTGTGTTATAGCAGAGAATAAATAGACAATGATGCTACAACTCTTAAGAGTGAAAGAGAACGAATCGATGATGTTAAAAGAGAGAAAATTGAATAGAAATTCAGATGGGGTTATCCGCCCGTCTAGTTTTGCTGTGGAAACTAGTTTAGAGGTTTAAAACGTTAGTAAAAATAGTTTAAAGATTTAAAGTAGTAGTGTAATACTTTCAAGGTTTAAAATCCTAGTATTGGTCACTTTAAAAGTTAAAAATGCTATTTTCTCTTTCATAAAATACTCTTTTTTTTCTTCGCATGAACGGTGCTACAACTCTTTAATATCAATTTCTAGTGAATAATTTATTTCTCTTTTTGGGTGGGAGAACGCAAAAATCAATACTAGTCACGTTATTATTAGAGAATCTTCAACTTTATATCCCATTTTGGTGGTAAAATTACACTATATTAGTGTAATTTTAACACTAAAAATATTATTCTTTCCAACCACAACACTAAAAATAATATTATATACTATTTTATTATTAAAATAAATATTTGTTTTCTTATTTAATAGTTTTACTTATATTTTTAATTCTATAATTATATTACACTAAAAACAAATTATATTAAAAATATTAATTTTTCTCAGTTTAGATCTATTTTAAACTATTTTTTATTTTATTAATAAAATAAGTGAATAGTATTTACTGTTGTGAATAGTATTAAACCAAATTTGGTGTAATACTGTAGCATCACATTAAAATGGTATGATTTTTAGAGTTCCATTGGAGAGGTTTTAGTGTAAAAATTACACTAAAATAGTGTTTTGGAGTTCCGGTTTTAAAGGGGTAAAATTTCTCATGAATATATAAATGGGAAAATGTGGTCACGTCAGGCCCACATGCACGTTGCTTGTCGACGCACTAGTTCAATAAACAAAATTTATTTTATTTTATTGGACGACTGCCTAAAACCTCTTCTAGAGTGCCGCTTTTGCGTAGATCCACCCAAACTCTAAAAGTCTTGATTTTCTCCCCCATAGTATGACATTGCTTCATATTTACCCTTATATTATTTTCATCTGCCCAAATCCACCCAAAAATCTCAATTGCAATCAATTTCACTAAATTGTGTTTAATCAAAACATTGATTGTGTTTTTCCCGATTCAATTTAATTAAACCCAATTAACTTGATTGAAACCAATTAAATCTGATTTCAATCAATTTAAACCGATTTAAACCATAAATCCCCAAATCGATTTAGGGTTTGTCTCTCTTTTTCTTCTTCGATGGAGAGATTTAGAGAAAGATTCAGCAGCGGTGGAGAAATTTGAGAGAAGTGAGTTTAGATTTGATTTGTATATGCTACTTTTTGTGAAGTTTCTTGCATCTGAACATGTGGTGTTGACAAAGTGAGGATCTGATGAGTTAACCACAAGAACATTGAAAAGAAAGATATAACAAGTGATGATGCAAATGGATTTGGAAAGATCCATTTCTATGTAATATCTTCTTTTACAATCCTATAATGTATTTGATTTTACTCTCAAAGAAAGATACATCAACTTGGAGACCATAAGGATTGCTCAACCACGAAACCATATGTAATTTAATTCTTGATTTGAACCCATTGTAGTGTTACATGTGGCCTTTGATTGACTAAGTGTTAATGTGTATTAGATTTCTATACAAAGCAAAAGACAATAGGTAAATGTCATCTATAGGACAAGTGGTTGCACTAATTTTGAGTTGACTTCCTTTTACATTAAAATATCTTTTCTTATGAACCTATATTATATGGTTTAGCACAAAGATTGCATATTTCAAAGTTCGTTTTAAAATTTGGCACAACACTTTAAAGTTTTCGGTTCTAACACTTATGGTTTAGTAAAAGTATATGTACCATTAATTTAATGAATCTGAAAAAGTCCCAATTACGTACTCTTCAAAGTTTAAAGCCTTTGATTTTCTTCGTAACCCATCCAAGTTCCAAGAACCATAGCGAACTCTCAATTGCGTAAGTTTAAGATACACTATTTCTTAATCAATATTTTTTTCAACATTTCTTAATCAAAGATAACCAAGTGTGAGATTCCAACGGAGAACCGACGATGATTGAATGAGATTTCATCGGTGTCGTAGCTGAGACTTAGATGGTAACTCTTTGATGATCTCTTTCATCCTAATCCGATTAGCGCTAGGGATAAAATCACAATGCAACTAAATAAGATTAAGCTATGATGAAGATTTAGGGAAACTCTCTGACGAGGGAAGCTATAATGCGAATGTAGAAGGAGACAAGCTGTAATTCGATTAATGACTGATGATGTGATTAGACGTAAGAACCACCAAATTAATAACTCATATATAAAATTAAATAAAAGAAACAAACATGAAATTTAACACATCAATATCAAAGAAAAAGAAAAACAGAAATTACATTTAAATAGAGAAATAGATGAATACACTGAAATCACTTAAAAATCTCATATCCACATTTCATAGAACATGCTATAAGATTGAATTTCTTCAATATTTTGACTTGACAACGGTTCTTGCAATAATCACAAACTGGTCGAGAAATTTTATGTTTGCCAAGAATTTGAACCTTACCATCAAACATCTCAATTTGACCATTTTTTATGTATGGGTCTCCACCACATTAGCAGTTAATATGAAAACCGATGCAGCATTCGTCACACCATTAAAACATTTTTGTGTTGATATCTCCTAAATCATTCTTCAAATAAAACTATAAGAAAGTGTTGATCTAGGTTGCACGGGGACGACAATTTTGACGACGTTCCCGTACCGGAGATGTTTCAGAGACTGGAATTACAGCAGGACGGCGCGGAAACGTCTCCAAAATGTTTCTGCAGATCGGGGATGGTGAGGCGGTGATGGGGACGTCAAGGCAAAATGGGGACGGTATATCCAAAACCATTTTGGTGTAAAAACCATGACGAGATGCAGAGGATGGAGAGGATTGGGTTAAAGCTAATAGAATTTAGTGAAGGGTTTAGGTTTAATGGGGAGGTGGAACTGGTGGCGAAAGTGGCAGAGATGGAGGAGATTTGCCGAAAAATAGAAGATGGGCTCTCTACTACGTTTGTGCTGGTTATAGAGACGAAATTAGTGTTTTCAAGGCTGTAAATTTACCACTGAAGAATGAGTAACGTATGAGCCAAATGTGGTCTACCAAAATTAATGACATGGGCCAATTGAAGTGAGTCCAAATTTGGCTGATCCTTTTGACTTTATGGACCGTTGACGTTGACATCGACATCCAACGACCGTCAAACTCCAGCTAGACTAACACTTCTTTTCCTTTCTATCTTAAACTTATAGATGCCTTTCTAAACAAATTCCAGCCATCTCCGTACCCGTTGATATGTCAGTATTTTACATGACTTATGCATACATTCTCCTTTCTATTTGCTTAGTTTCACCTTAAGTTCACAGCATTTCTAGTCCAATTTCATATGTTTTTGCACTTAGGAGAATTTGCACTAGCATTTGCATACATGTTGCATTTTGGAGATAAAACATATACAATTTGGAGCATGGATGCTAGGACAGCTCGAGTCCCACTCGAGACCCCACTCGAGTGCGCGCTTGCCACCCCACTCGAGACCCCACTCGAGCCTGCGCTTGCCACCCCACTCGAGCCCGTGCTTGCCACCCCACTCGAGACCCCACTCGAGCCCTGCCATGCGACGCTCTCTGCTCGAGCCCACCTCCATTCGAGTCCGCACTCGACATCGCATCCCCGACTCGACCTCAGCTCCACCACAATCCACTCGATGCTGCACTCAATGTTACCAGTCGACGCTGGCACTCGAGTCCCCACTTCACTCAACACACTCGACACCACTCAACCAGATTTGGTCGAGCTGCACCATCCGCGAAGACTTAGCTATTTTTTCTTTGTCTTTTTCTGTTTTAGGGTTTTCCGTATTTTACTATAAATACCACTGTTTGGGATTATCCAGCGGATATGTCTTTTATTTTTAGGGTTTTTCTCTGCCTCCAACCTTGTTCTTGGTGTTCTTCATTTTGTAATTCAGATCTCTCTTAATCTAGTATTTAGTTTGTTTTGATTCTTTGCAGTCTTACTATTCTCATCCTAATCTATCTTTCTAAACTATTTTCAATGAATTCTGAGATGTTTAATTTTTCTGGGTTTATGTTCTTGAAGATGATGATTGGTGTTCTTGAGTAGTGATTTAGGGTTTCAAAGGATGGGTTAGATTTGTGTAGGATTCTTGGTCTCCTTAGATGTTTGAGCTTTAGATTGCATAGATCTCTTCTGGATTAGGTGTTCTTAATGCTTAGTTAGCCAAGACATTGGTAATTTTGATCTCAGGCATTTCCCACTCAGAAGGTGTTGATGAAATGCTTGAACCAACTAATACCAGAGATCTATAGCTTTAACCCATGGCTTAAGAGGTTCTAGCTGTATTTTGACGTTAATGAATTGGTTCTTAATGCTTGCCTATATTATGTTTCATTGATATCTGCTCTAAGTTTCCTTGTATCTTTGACTAGGTATTAAGATTAGGAAGTGGTATAGGCTTGTTGGTGTTTATCACGAAAGTGGAGTCACCTTACCTTGATGTTCATTGTCTAGAGATAGCTTTTGTGAAGTTTTGTTAAGCACCTAGGAGAAACCAAGGAGAATCACATTTCGACCCCCATCCTTAGACCCCTATTTACATCTTCTTGCTTTATCATCTTGTCCTAAGTCATTTACTTGTTCAATTGCACTTTGCCTTTCATCTCTCTCAACTCGGTCTTGACCCCGATTGCATAGTTATTCGTCGTTTTTAGGCTCCACTCGAGTGCATAGTTGTTCGTCGTTTTTAGGCTCCACTCGATCTCATTGACTCGTTCAGAGTGGTCGAGTGCACCTTTTTATCATTTTTTCTGCATTGACTCGATCACTTGACTCGGTCTAGGACTCGAGTCAAGCACCCATCTTACTGCATTTCGTTTTTAGGTTGTTAGATAAACATTTTCTTTCTACCTGGCTTGACTTAGTTGTATCTGATCACATCTCGATTGTTAGCATCACACCCATTTGGATTGACACCTTAGTATTACAATGAGAATGCTAGGGAATTGATACATCCTTCTACATACACTCACATACATCAAGATTCATTGTTTTTACTTGGGGATTTCATAACTGACAGGGGATTTACATCCAGTAGGACAAGTTCTTACTGCTAGATTTCTCTTGCCCACAGAAGTAGTCCCTGAGTAAAAACACTAGTATCAATTTGGCGCTGTTGCCATTTGGGTGTTGTTTGTTACAATTAGGATTTCAGATCTTTTAAGATCAAGTTCTTTTCCACCTTACTTGGATACTTACCTAGTGTTCCCTTCTTTGTCTTTGCATCTCAGGTACCTGTAAGCGGAAACAGTTCTAGCTTCACCTGTATGCAAACTTGATCACAAGGAAACCAGAACCTCCTACCTTTCATTGACTAAGAAAGATCTCAAAGCTTCTCGGCCAGCAGAAGCACGTTCATTTTGCAAGTGAGGAAGAAATCTTTCAAGTTCAAGATAGGGAGGATGATCAAATGGAAGAAGTCAGCTATGTTCAGAACCAAGGTAGCTACAACAAGAGCTTTATCAACTACAAGAACAATCCCAACTTGTCTTATAGAAGTACCAACGTGGCCAACCCGCAGGACCAAGTCTACCCTCAACAACAACAGCACCAAAACAAGCCTTTTGTCCCTTACAGTCAAACTCAAGGTTTTGTTCCTAAGCAAAATTTCCAGTGTAGCTACCAACAACAAGGCGTAATGGGTACCCCACCTGGTTTTGCACCGCAGCAAGCTCAATTCTCTATTGCCCCAGACCAGGACCTACGGGCCATGATGCAGCAGCTACTCCAAGGGCAAGCGACCGGTACAATGGAAACTACAAAGAAGCTTGCTGAAATGAAAAATCAGATGGATTACTCCTATAATAATCTCAATAGCAAGATTGAGATGCTGCACTCCAAAATTAAATTCATGGAGAACAATACCGCATCCACTTCGTCCACAAAGCCTATTAGACAGCTGCCAGGAAAAGCAATCCAAAACCCTAAGGCTTTTGCTCCAATCAACGCCATCACCCTAAGGAGTGAAAGAGAGCTACCTGCAAGGGAAGGACTAACGCCCATCACTGCGGACAGCGAAAACCAAGATGGGGAGGATTTTTGCCAAGAAGAAAAACAAGCTGAAAAGACAAACTTGCACTTGTCTGGCCAACTCGACACACCAACTCGACCTTCCAGTCGAGTCCAGCCTTCCCCAGTTGAAAAAGCTGCAGCTGCGAAAGAGAAGAAATACCATTTGTTCCCCCTCCTTACAAACCTAAACTCTCATTCCCAAGAAGATTCAAGAAGGACAGATTGGAGAAGTACAAAGCTATCTTCGATAAGCATATTAAAGAAATTGAAGTCAAGATGCCCATACTAGACGCATTAGCACTTCTACCTCAATCTCATAAGTGGGTAAAAGATGCAATTGAGGAAAGGATCCAAGAAGTGCAAGGAATGGTAGTAGTGAGTCATGAGTGTAGCACTATCATACAAAGGAAGGTTGTCAAGCTAGAAGACCCAGGTTGTTTCACATTGCCATGCTCTCTAGGTCCATTGACCTTTAAAAATTGTCTTTGCGACTTAGGAGCATCCATAAGCCTCATGCCACTTTCAGTAGCTAAGAGGTTGGGTTTCAGCAAGTTCAAAGCCACCAACATTTCTCTTGTCTTGGCTGATAGGTCCGTAAGGATACCCCATGGCATGTTAGAAGACTTGCCTCTCAGAATTGGAGCTATAGATATCCCCACTGACTTTGTGGTGTTAGAGATGGATGAAGAGCCAAGGGATCCTTTAATCTTAGGAAGACCCCTCCTTGCCACTGCTGGAGCTCTCATTGACATCAAGAATGGAAAAATTGAAATCAATATGGGAAAAGATCTCAAGATGCATTTTGACATCAAAGACACTATGAAGAAGCCTACGATAGAGGGTCAACTCTTTTGGATTGAAGAAATGGATCAGCTTGCAGACCAGTTACTCGAAGAGCTTAATGAAGAAGATCATCTCCAGACAGCTTTGACCAAGGATGGTAAAGATGGCCACTTACACAAGGAAACCTTGGGGTATGAGATAATGTTAGACTCATACAAAGAAATTGAAGGTGCAGAAGTCTTCGAAATCCTGGTTGAGCTAAATGGAGAGGGCATCGCATCAATTGAGGCTGAAACTGACAAAACTCAGCACTTAAGTTTGAGCAGCAGCTCAAGACCGACCCCATCGGACCCAGACAGTGCAGCCTCGACCCTAGAACTCGACATACAACTCGAGTCCACTCACTCTGATGACTGGTCAGAACTTAGAGCACCTAAAGTTGAGCTCAAACCACTTCCAACAGGGCTAAGGTACGCTTTTCTTGGTCCTAACTCCACTTACCCTGTCATAGTAAATGATAAACTTAGTGAGGATGAGTTGTATTTGCTGTTGACTGAATTGAGAAAGTATAGGAGAACAATTGGGTATTCTCTTGATGATATTAAAGGCATATCACCAAGTTTATGCACTCATAGAATTCATCTTGAAAATAAGTCATACTCTAGTATTGAACCTCAGAGAAGATTAAACCTTAATCTCAAGGAAGTAGTTAAGGAAATTCTTAAGTTGTTAGATGCTGGAATTATCTACCCTATCTCTGATAGTACGTGGATATCTCCAGTGCATTGCGTTCCTAAGAAAGGTGGTATAACAATAGTAAGGAATGACAAAGATGAGCTTATACCCAGTAGGACAATAACTGGTCATAGGATGTGTATAAACTATAGGAAGTTGAATGCAGCATCTAGAAAATATCACTTTCCTTTGCCATTTATTGATCAAATGCTAGAGAGGCTTGCAAACCACCCTTACTACTGTTTCTTAGATGGATATAGTGGGTTCTTTCAGATCCCAATACATCCAAATGACCAAGAAAAAACCACCTTTACTTGCCCATACAGAACTTTTGCTTACAGAAGAATGCCTTTCGGTTTATGCAATGCACCTGCAACGTTTCAGAGGTGTATGATCTCTATCTTTTCAGATTTGATAAAGGAGATGGTGGAAGTCTTCATGGATGATTTTTCCGTGTATGGCTCCTCCTTCTCCTCCTGTTTGTTGAATTTATGCAGGGTGCTTACTAGATGCGAGGAGACAAATCTGGTCCTGAATTGGGAGAAATGCCATTTCATGGTCAAAGAAGGGATAATGGAATAGAGGTAGACAAGGCCAAGGTAGATGTGATGATGCAGCTATAACCACCTAAGAACGTCAAGGACATCAGGAGTTTCCTTGGACATGCTGGGTTCTACAGACGGTTCATTAAGGATTTCTCTAAAATAGCTAGACCACTCACTAGGCTACTTTGCAAGGAGCAAGAGTTCAACTTCGATTCTGAGTGCTTGAAGGCTTTCCAACTGATAAAGGAAGCATTGATCTCATCCCCAATAGTCCAAGCCCCGAATTGGGACCACCCTTTCGAAATCATGTGTGATGCTTCGGACTATGCAGTTGGAACAGTTTTGGGTCAGAGAATAGAAAAGAAGCTTAATGTGATCTACTATGTAACCAGGACCTTAGATGAAGCTCAAGGGAGATATGCTACCACGGAAAAGGAGTTGCTTGCTGTAGTCTTCGCTTTTGAGAAATTCAGAAGCTACTTGTAAGATCAAAGGTAATAGTCTACACTGATCATGCTGCATTAAGACACATTTATGCCAAGAAAGACACCAAACCCAGGTTACTGAGATGGATCCTTCTACTCCAAGAATTCGACATGGAGATAGTCGACAAGAAGGGGGTCGAAAATGGAGTAGCTGATCACTTATCCAGGATGAAGATTGAAGATCCGTTGCCAATCGATGATTCCATGCCAGAAAAACAGTTGATGTTAGTCAAGACCTTCGAAGGGACCCAGCGCACCAGAGCAGATTTCAAGGAAGTCCTAGCAATAAAAGAAGAGAAGTTGCCATGGTTTGCAGACCTAGCTAACTACTTAGTAAGTGGTGAAATTCCTAGCGGTCTTGATACATACAACAGGAAAAAGTTTTTTAGAGACATCAACCATTACTACTGGGATGAACCGTATCTCTACAAGAAAGGTTCAGATGGCTTATTTAGAAGATGCATAGCAGAGGAAGAAGTCAGAGGAGTGCTAGAACATTGCCATGGTTCCGCATATGGAGGCCATTTTGCTACATTCAAGACAGTGCAGAAAATACTCCAAGCTGGTCTTTGGTGGCCGAGCATGTTCAAAGACGCACACGCTTTCATATCCAAGTGCGATCCATTCCAAAGGATGGGGAACATAGGCAAAAAAAACAAGATGTCTCAAAACCCTATCTTTGAAGTTGAAATTTTTGACGTTTGGGGTATTGACTTCATGGGACCTTTCAATCCACCTTCTTATGGGAATAGCTACATATTGGTTACTGTAGACTACGTCTCAAAATGGGTAGAAGCTATAGCTAGTCCCACTAACGATGCAAAGGTGGTGCTGAAGATGTTCAAAACTATCATCTTCCCCAGATTTGGAATTCCCCGAGTCGTGATCAGCGATGGAGGGTCTCACTTCATCAACAAAGTCTTTGAGAATCTACTAAGGAAGCATGGAGTAAAGCATAAGGTGGCAACACCTTACCATCCTCAAACCAGTGGCCAGGTTGAAGTCCATAACAGGCAGATCAAGGCTATCCTAGCAAAGGTAGTAGGCCTTTCTAGAAGAGATTGGTCAACCAAACTTGATGAAGCTTTATGGGCTTACAGAACTGCTTTTAAGACCCCAATTGGACGGACTCCATTTCAGCTGCTGTATGGAAAGGCCTGTCACCTACCTGTAGAAATTGAGTACCAAGCATTATGGGCAACAAAGCTCCTAAATCTTGACATCAAGACAGCTCAAGAGAAGAGAGTGGTGGACCTACATGAGCTGGAGGAAATCAGACTTGAAGCCTATGAAAGCTCAAAAGTGTATAAGGAGAGAACTAAGGCTTTCCATGACAAGAAAATTTTATGCAAAGACTTCAAGGCTGGAGATCAAGTTCTCCTATTTAACTCAAGACTTAAGCTCTTTCTCGGAAAATTGAAGTCTAGGTGGTCCGGAGCATTCGACATTAAGGAAGTTTTACCATATGGAGTTGTCACCCTGCTTACTAAGGATGGTAAAGAATTTACAGTGAATGGGCAAAGGCTTAAACCCTACATGGCTGACTACATACCAGAGGGGACCTCAATTCCCTTTGATGAGCCGCTCAAAGCCTAAAAAAAAAAAAGGAAGTCAAGCTTAGTGACTTTAAACAAGCTCACTTGGGAGGAAGTCCCATGTTTATCCTTGTACATATTTCTTATTTCAGTGATCTTTGATATGTTTTTCTAGTCATATTTTTTGGTTATCAGATTCGTGCTAAGGAAGGTCAGAAGTAGGTGTTGAAGGAGCTAAACGTGACTCGAGTTAAGCACTGCTTAAAATCAAAGGGGGCCTAGTGCTTTTGGAGATGACAAGAGGAATCAAACGAGGCCTAGTGCATTTGGCTTTTAGCAAACCTTCCCTCCCTTTCAATATCACCATCCACGCCTTTCAGCACACTCTCTCTCACTTCCATTTTCGTCGACACTCGAGTCCAACACCGCGTCGATTCAGACGCTACACGCACACCAGGCGATTGAAAAAAAAAAAAAAAAAAGAATGTGTCGGTTCACTCACCTTATCTCTTCACTCACCACTCATCACTCCACTCACCTTATCTCTCAATCAGATCCAAGCTTCTCTCTCACATCTCTCGCCTCAACTCAAGCTTCTCGAGCTACCTCGCCATCTCGAGCTTAACTTACCTCGTCACCTCGAGCTCCAACTGTCGCCGCCTCGAGTCGAGCTCACATCTCTCGCCTTCACTCGATCTCTCACTCGAGCTCACATTCTGATATGTCGAGTTTTAACCCAAAATATTTTCTGCAAGTGCACAGAACAATCGCAATAGTATATGGGGTATCGAATCCACAGAGACCAATGTTACACTATGAAATGATAGATTTTAATTTAAAGCTAAGACAAAATATTGGTTGGTGTAATTTTCGGAACAAATAAGCAACTAATAAAATCGATGTAAATTAATTAAAACAAGCACTAGGTCAAGGTGTTTCGTCGGTGATTCGGAGACAAGACTGAGCAACTATTCAGGGCTAACTTAACTACCGGTCTAGAACTCAAACATAAATAATTGTCGCCCCACTCTCGTGATGTATCGATAACTTTATCTAACAACCTAGATACCGAAACTCTCGTCTGGACCTAGCGAAGACGATAAGCATTAACAAGCGGGTTCAATATGTTCACAATCAATCGCAGCAATCAACTCTCGTTGGCTACACACCAATTGCTCACCAATGATTTATCTAGCAATCTAGAGCACTCTCGTGAATAAGTTTAACCTAAAATCATAGACTAGGTGATCAAGCTAATCTAAGCATTACGAACCCCTATTGGTGAAGACATATAAGTTCCAATCCTATTTGTGCTCAGCCATTAACAACCTCAATCACCATTGAAAACCTTAACCTAGTTAGAGATCTACTCACACATAGCAAGATCAAACACAACAAGGCAATAAGATGGATTCATGATTTATTAAAAAGAATAAAGTTCAGGAAAACTTCTCAAACAGAGTTGTGGAATGATCGATGATAGGAGAATAGAGATCCAAAGCTGAATAAAACAAATCCGAATCGAAAAGGTACAAAGTGGTGGTGACTTCGAACCAAAAATAACCTAGAACGAAAAACTGAGGTCTGAAAAAGAACGTGATAGAACGTCCTCCAAGTCTGAGGCGGCTGGCCTCTATTTATTCAAAAAATAAAATAAAATAAAACGTGTCTAGGTAAAGTAGGTCGAGTACCCCAGGCGAGCACCCTGGCGAGCAGGTGCTCGGGGTGAAAAATCACCTTTTTGCTCCAAATTGATTCTTTTGCTCCAATGTGCTCAAATATCTTCAATACATGCTCCAGATCCTCAAAATACCTGAAAAGACACAAAAGAAAACAGAAAAGACTCGAAAACAAGATAAAAAAACTAGTTAAAATGGGACAAAATACTAATATATCACATTCTCTCACTCGAGCACACATTCTCGCACTCGAGCTCACATTCTTGCACTCGAGCTCACATCTCTCGAGCCACCTAGATTTCTCTTTCTCACTTCGCGCAACTTGATCCATCGCCGCCGTAGTCACTCGAGCTTCTCTCGCTCTCTCGCCATCTCGAATCCGACTCTCTCACCTCGAGCTCGTATCTGTCGCGGCCTCGAGTCGGATTCGCCACCTCGAGCCCCAGCTTTCTCATGCCTCAAGCTCACTATCATTCGCCGCTTCGAGCTCACTATCGATCCGAGCTTCTCTCGTCTCGTCCTCACCTCAAGTTCTCACTCGATCTCTCGAGCCCGAGCTTCTCACTGAGCTACTCGAGCCCCAGCTTTCTCAAGCCTCGAGCTCACTATCATTCGCTGCTTCGAGCTCACTATCGATCCGAGCTTCTCTCGTCTCGTCCTCGCCTCAAGTTCTCACTCGATCTCTCGAGCCCGAGCTTCTCACCGAGCTACTCGAGTCCAGCTTTCTCCCTCTCGAGCCCGAGCTCTCTCGCCGCCTCGGTCTCTTGCTCGAATCCGTCTTTCTCACTATACTCACTCTCACCGCTCAAACTCAACTCATCGCCGCCTCAAGTCCCGCTTCAATCCGAGTAACTCAAGCTATGTCTAACCTCCGCAAATTTGCAGAAGCTGAAGCCATAGCAAGACGCTACACTGAAAAGAGAAGACATGTGTCCCCTCCAAGAGATCCCATGGAAGTTGACGAAACCACACTCGACTGGTGCAAAAACGCAAGGGCTGCAACACTAGCTAGGCGTTATGCAAGAATAAGCCGTAAGACTTGAAAGGGAAAAGCTATTGAAGCAGAAATCGAACCAGAAGCCGAGCAATGGTATGAACCAGAAGCCGAGCAAGGGTATGAACCAGAAGCCAAGCAAGGGTATGGACTAGACTAGGAAGGTGACGGACTCGACCACGCTGATCGAGTCGAACACTCAAGTCCACCTAAACGGTATGCAGCCCAAGAGTTCTCGCGCGAAAGGGATGATGTAGCTCGCGGAAAGGCTGTCGATCACGGTGAAGACATGGAGGTGGGAGCCAAGTTCAAAAAGAGGTATTCACGCAAGTCGAAGCCGGAGCTAACAAAGACGAAAATGCGTGCAGTTTTCCTTGCTAGGGGTTTTTCAAGAACGCACTATCCCCATCTCCCCACCATGGAAAAACTCGGCATAAGCGAGGACGTAAGCTGCCTTTTTGCACTATGCGGACTAACCAACTTTATGAAGTGCAACATGGCAGCTTATCAAGCCGAGACTTGCCACTTCTTGGCATCACTGGAGGTGCACTTCTATGAAGAGAACCCGGACTGCGAGTCTGACGGAGGATTAGGGTGGATCACTTTTAAAGTCAGGGGCAAGAAGTACTCCATCACCATCAACGAGCTCGATAACCTATACGGTTTTGCTAGCGGAACAGGGATACACCAAGACTTTGATAAAGGGAAGCTGTAATCCTTATGGCTGACAATAGGCACAGACATGCCGTACTCATCATCCAGAGCCAAGAGTTCACAGATTCAACACCCCGCGGTGAGATACCTGCACAAAGCGATCGCCAACACCATGTTTGCGCGTCCTGCAACTGGGACTGTCAATGAAGGCAAGCTGCAAATAATGGATTTGGGGTTGAAAGGGATTTTGGAGTTCGCTAGGGATGGAAGAGAACTGGTAGGGGATAAGGCTAATACAAGCCTCACCCTTGTCTTGCTTGCTTAGTTCTAGAACTATAGGGAGTGGGCTGTGAAGATGCATAGGAAAAATGCAAAAGGAGACCTCCACATTGGAGGAGTGATTACGCCAATACTCATTGCCTGCAACGTACCTATAATTTCAGAGCCAATCGCACCAAGGTGGCTGGACGTTGAACATCTTAGGAGTACAAAGTTCCTCGACAGAACCACAAACATGGAGGAGTACTTCTACCAGTTCACTCATTGCCTGCAACGTACCTATAAATGTCTCGGCTACGACTCCCTTGCGCAGCAATACAAAATTCTCTAGACTCGAGCATCGACTTTTCACCTCCACTTGAACTGCTCCAACTACCGCAGAAAGGGGATGGACTCGATCCTGCTGATCGAGTTAGTCACTCGAGCCCCCCAGATTATGTTGCGCCCGAGACATTTCACTTCGAAGAGTATGCCGCATCAAAATGCAACAAGAGTCTATGGGAGGCTCACAAGCGGATTGGACTCCTTCAGAAATGGAACAAGGTTCAAGACAAAACGATCAAGGCATTGAAAGGTATTGTGAAAGATTTGTCAGATGGGTGGAAAGAGATGAAGGAACAGCTCAACAAGATTCAAGGCAAGGGTAGGCGCCGCTCTCAAAGAGATGATGAACCATGTCAACCAAGCGCTTTGCAGAAGAGTGGTTCTATGAAAACAACCTCCAAGCGTAGCACACCCCTCGAGCCCCCCAGAGCTTCCTCCTTCGAACCACGGGAACGCAAGAGACATGCAGCAGGATCGAACAGAGCGAGCTCGAGCATGCGACACGACCTCCCCCACCAGGAATACTCACGCGCGAGCATGAAGGAGTCAATCGACTCCTTCCTTTCCAACTACTGAGGTACCTGTTCCAAACCCATCATTGTATATACCGTTGTATTTAGTTTACTATTGTTTTCCATCCTGGAGTCTTTTCCAAATTTTTATTACACAAGGGACCATGTAATTTAAGTTTGGGGGAGGGTTCAGGATGTATTTGACATTGTTTTCTGTTTTCTTAAGTCAAATTTTGCATCATCTATGTGCATCTGAAAACTATAAAAATTTGAAATTTTTTCGAAAACTATTTCACAAAAACAGAGTGTCCATGTAGTTGCATTAGCATTTTAGGATTGAGTCTAGTTGTATTTCATCTAAGATTTCTGCATATGGGATAATGATGATTCTTGCCTAGTTTAGCATGCAGTTTAAACTGACAAAATCAATGAACCATTTAGTTGTTCTGTGGTGCACGTTGATTAAGTTTGAAGCATAAGGCAGCACCATCCTTTGAATTCATTGCTTGATATTTGATTTTAGCTGAAGTATGTTGTAAAGTGCATTCATTCCCTATCTATTTGAACCTTAACTTGACCTATAATTATCATGTTTATGCATTGAAGTTGAACTCATGGATACCTATATTCATACTTGGATATTCTTTCATCTTTTTACCACTCTTGCTATCCAAGTAGCTGATTCCCATCATTGGAACAATTTCCCCCACCATGAACCTACCTTTCTTTCAAGCCAATATTATTCTCTGTGTGTGTGAGGCCTTTTATTGACTGAGCTTGGTAGAAAGTGTTAGGTTGGAGCCGACAAGGATAGGTTCTCATTTAGTTCTAGTTCACGTTTTTTTGGACTAGCTAGGACTAGGTGAGAACATGATTCTGGGTAGAAATGGAAATTGGGATATCAAAGTCATGGGAATTCATTGAGGGATGTGTTAAAAATGAAGAGAAAAGGGAAAGGAAAAAAATTACTAAGTAGAGGGATGTGGATGATTGAAGCTCTAGTAAAGGATTAGGTAGTAAAAAAAAAACATGTATGAGTTGCATAAGAGATAGAGCCTCAGATAGTAATTCAATCCGCTAGAGTAATCAAAAGAAAAGGAACCCCCTTAGAACACAAGGAAAAAGAAAAGATTGATCAAAGAAATTCAAGGCAACAAAGTGCCAAAGGGTAGTAGTAAGATCATTTCTGAGTTTAGATTTAAGGGTTTGGGTTTGATTATGTATATTGATGGGTAGATAGGAGTCTATCCTTGTATGCATCGGTTGGCCGTGACCTTTAGCTTTCTTCTAAAGCTCAGTTTTTCTTTGAGAGTCCCTTGAGTGAGGATGAGTGTAACCAGTTACATGAAGGGACCATCTTTGTCCTTTGACAATTCCTTTAGCCAAATGAGTTCAACGACTCTGCATAAATTTGATTCATGTTCACTACTTAATGAATGTTAAAGGGTATGAAGAATCTGAACATTTTTGTAAGCTAAGGTCATTGTTAAGTAGTGATGTGACGAGCATGGCTAAGGCTTTAAAAGTAAAACTTCTCAGAAATTTGATCAAGTCTTTTAAGGCTGCATTGCTTAGGTTCTGAATCCCCAACTTCACACTTCTCCTCCAGCTTATGTTTGTTTTATTGCTTGAGGGCAAGCAAGGATTAAGTTTGGGGGAGTTGATATGTCAGTATTTTACATGATTTATGCATACATTCTCCTTTCTATTTGCTTAGTTTCACCTTGAGTTCACAGCATTTCTAGTCCAATTTCATATGTTTTTGCACTTAGGAGAATTTGCACTAGCATTTGCATACATGTTGCATTTTAGAGCTAAAACAGGTACAACTTGGAGCATGGATGCTAGGACAGCTCGAGTCCCACTCGAGCCCGTGCTTGCCACCCCACTCGAGACCCCACTCGAGCCCGCGCTTGCCACCCCACTCGAGCCCACGCTTGCCACCCCACTCGAGACCCCACTCGAGCCCTACCATGCGATGCTCTCTACTTGAGCCCACCTCTATTCGAGTCCGGACTCAACATCGCATCCCCGACTCGACCTCAGCTCCACCACAATCACTCGATGCTGCACTCAACGTTACCACTCGATGCTAGCACTCGAGTCCCCACTCCACTCAACACACTCGACACCACTCGACCAGACTTGGTCGAGCTGCACCATCCGCGAAGACTTAGCTATTTTTTCTTTGTCTTTTTCTGTTTTAGGGTTTTCCATATTTTACTATAAATACCACTGTTAGGTATTATCCAGCGGATATGTCTTATTTTTTAGGGTTTTTCTTTGCCTCCAACCTTGTTCTTGGTGTTCTTCATTTTGTAATTCAGATATCTCTTAATCTAGTACTTAGTTTGCTTTGATTCTTTGCAGTCTTACTATTTTCATCCTAATCTATCTTTTTAAACTATTTTTAATGAATTCTGAGATGTTTAATTTTTCTGGGTTTATGTTCTTGAAGATGATGATTGGTGTTCTTGAGTAGTGATTTAGGGTTTCAAAGGATGGGTTAGATTTGTGTAGGATTCTTGGTCTCCTTAGATGTTTGAGCTTTAGATTGCATAGATCTCTTCTGGATTAGGTGTTCTTAATGCTTAGTTAGCCAAGACATTGGTAATTTTGATCTCAGGTATTTTCCACTCAGAAGGTGTTGATGAAATGCTTGAACCAACTAATACCAGAGATCTATAGCTTTAACCCATAGCTTAAGAGGTTCTAGCTGTATTTTGATGTTAATGAATTGGTTCTTAATGCTTGCCTATATTATGTTTCATTGATATCTGCTCTAAGTTTCCTTGTATCTTTGACTAGGTATTAAGATTAGGAAGTGGTATAGGCTTGTTGGTGTTTATCACGAAAGTGGAGTCACCTTACCTTGATGTTCATTGTCTAGAGATAGCTTCTGTAAAGTTTTGTTAAGCACCTAGGAGAGACCAAGGAGAATCACATTTCGACCCCCTCATCCTTAGACCCTTATTTACATCTTCTTGCTTTATCATCTTGTCCTAAGTCATTTACTTGTTCAATTGCACTTTGCCTTTCATTTCTCTCAACTCGGTCTTGACCCCGAGTGCATAGTTGTTCGTTGTTTTTAGGCTCCACTCGAGTGCATAGTTGTTCGTCGTTTTTAGGCTCCACTCGATTTCATTGACTCGTTCAGAGTGGTCGAGTACACTTTTTTGTCATTTTTTCTGCATTGACTCGATCACTTGACTCGGTCTAGGACTCGAGTCAAGCACCCATCTTACTGCATTTCGTTTTTAGGTTGTTAGATAAACATTTTCTTTCTACCTGGCTTGACTTAGTTGTATCTGATCACATCTCGATTGTTAGCATCACACCCATTTGGATTGACACCTTAGTATTACAATGACAATGCTAGGGAACTGATACATCCTTCTGCATACACTCACATACATCAAGATTCATTATTTTTATTTGGGGATTTCATAACTGACAGGGGATTTACATCCAGTAGGACAAGTTCTTATTGCTAGATTTCCCTTGCCCACAGAAGTAGTCCCTGAGTAAAAACGCTAGTATCACCCGTTTCCTAAAATTTTTGAATTTTCCATTTTCCGTCCCCGTGCCATCTCCGTTTCCTATCCCCATATCCATCTCGGTGCAACCTAGGTGTTGATCATGTTTATACCTTGCTGGTAAGGTAGCGCATTTGATGCATAAAATAAAATCACATTTGATGCAATATAATTGTTTATGCAATTTTGTTGTGCATACGTGACATATGGATTTTTCTTTTGGGTATGAAGTCAGGAACAAGGGATGTTCGTGACCATTGTAATCAAACGGGTCAGAAATGAAAGAACAGTGTATATTTATATCGAAGTTGCATGTCTCTATGTGACACCCATAGATGAAATCACCACAAAAACGCTCACAACCATTGCATTCGAAAAGACCATAAGCATATTGACTCACATAATTCAATGTAAGTGGATGAGGATGTAACACATGCTGAATTTTTCGGTGAGTTTTTGCGCAAGTTTCATGGAGGATGAAATCACATTCCATACAAAAGTCAAAATTACCTTCAAAGATGGGCATAACGGATGCGTGACAAAGCTTGTTTTCATCATAAAATATACTGACCTCAAGATGTAGATGATGGTCATGCAGAAAATGAAGTATCAATCCTTTAGATTTTTTATCAAATGGTCCAACATCTTGTGTTATATCCTCTTCTACTGGTACATCTTCGAGATCTTTCTCATCCTACACATCTTTCCCTAGAGCACATCTTGAATGAACAAAATAATCACTGCACTTGTCACAAGTGTAAGAACCATAATCACCGTCAATACTTTGATGACAAACTCCATAAGACCATTCTCTGGATGGGAGAGAAGACATGTAGAAGATACGATGGTGGTGACGTAATATCTTGATGATATGTGGAGCATATATACAATCATTATGAGCTACAAATTTGCATTGGGCACATATGTAGGTGGGATAATTTTTTCTCAACAAACCACAAACATTGTAAATTAGGGAAGTTTATCTAGGAAAAAAGTGAGGGGATGGTCATGCTTTTTGGGTGAGGTTTATAACAAAGGGTATTGTCTTCATCGCACAAGTTGTATGCATGAAAGTTTGACATATAGTACAATAATATGCCAAAACATTTAGTCTTCTTCCACAATACGAACACTCCTGATTGTCCGCACGAAAAAAATGATGGTAAAGTTGAAGAGAATGCTCAGGGTGGTAAGGATGTTTGATTGAGGTGGAGACTGGACGCATTCTTAGGAAACATCATATCATAGTATTTACAAAAATAATAGTTTGTTCCAAAATATGAGTTTTTGCATATTTTGCACCCAGATTGATATCAAATTCTTTATTGTTGTATCAAAATAAATGGAGTATTGAATGATGAATATCACTTATTGCAGAGAAGACATATTTGGGTGAAGAAATGAGTTGGTAAGTGGTGGAATCCCATAAAATACCATCTTTTTGGCATCGTGCATTAGAACATAAGAAAAGAGGTTGAAGAGTGTGGTCGTGGCTGGGTGCTTCACCATAAGATGTTGGGCTTTGAGTTTGTGGTATTCGATGGTCTTTCGGGTGATGATATACAAAACATAGTTTACCATCCTTTTCCATCTTTTGAAATGCACAGATGGAACCCATGGCTGTTCTTTAACTTTCTTTACTATACTTTTGATAAGGATTTTTAATTTGTTATACAAAATCAAAATTTTTGCAATCTTTCTCTATAAATATGAAAACTTGAGTCAAAAATCTCTTTCTACATATTAGATCCTTAACGTGGAAACAAAGTGGATTTGAGTTGGATATTTTCAAAAATAACGAAAATCATGTGCAGAGAAAAGGTAATTCTTTTTTTGCATGTAACAAAGTTATCGATTTTGATACAGAGAGATATTTGGATATTTTCCAAATATTTTTATTATTTATTTTATAATTTAGATAATTTATTTTTATTGTTTTATGGATTTTCTAGGGTTTTGGATTTGTTATGAGTAACCCGTTTAGACCAAAGTTGTATTCAATTAATTGATTAATAAAATTATAAAGTTTTGAGCTTCTCAGAGAAGAATATTCTCTACCTCTTGTTTTGAGTAGATCCAAAGATATCTCAACGAATCCAGGAAAGCATTGATATTAAGTATTCTCAAACTAAATAAGATTTTTGTATCTATCTAGCTTCCACTACATCAAATTTTTATTTCACGATAATTATTGGGCCAATTGATCAATGTTAATACTTTAGCTAATATCTAGATACAATTTATCTAAATTACACTTCAATTTATTTAACCAGCTCGCTTCAGCTTTAGTGGAGGAGATCCGTTAGCTTGGAGGCGTAGCTGGAGACCATTGAATGTATTGGAACCAAGTAGAGAGATATGTATGATTCTTGTTGTTGATTTCAATGTGCTTGAGCGGAAGCAGAAGGTTTGTCTAGACGATCTAGCTTTCTTCTGATGATCTTTTGTATTTCAGCATTTCGCGAACAAGTTGAGGTGCCGGTTTAGAGGTAGAAGATAAGTGAACGTTGAGGTTCCGGTTCTTATTCACAAAAGTTAGTCAACTTCTTAATAAGAATAGCATTGCAATATATGATTGACAACGTATAAATATAAGAATCTTCACAAATATTTACCTAATAGAGACATATCTTGTTAATTAGTTTACAAATCAATAGAGTACACAATAAAATATAGTCTACTGGTTTGTCTTTGTCACTAAGCTCATTTAAATCTGTTGTTTGCAAAACCGAGTAAACGATCTAAACAGTTTGTGTCAACACCATGGGAATGAACCAAGCAAAATACTCTATTTTTCATTAATGCCAAAATCCAGCAAATTATCTGGTCTATATATTGTTTTAGCACAACGTGGTAAGGACATTCTTGTTATATAGAAAGAATTTTTTTTTTTTAAATGCAGATGTTTATAGCTAATGATATCTTCTTCTAAGGTGTTCTCCAATGTAGTTTTGGTACCACGAAGCAGAAGTTTAGGTGTCCTTTTGAGAGTTATAGGATCAACGTGATATAGCCCAAACCGAAGCTTGTATCCATACAACCACTCAAAATTATCTAATAATGACCATGCGAAATAGCCCTTCACATTTGCTCCATCCCTACACAAAATTCACAAAATAAGTATTTTACTATAGATTATGCAAATAAACCGATGTAAAAATCAGTTTGGCATAGATCGATTGGCTCAAAGGTTAACTAAACGGATCTAAAATCCCAAGTTGGCTCACTGCACAAGTCAGTCTCTTAATTACCTCATTGCTGACTCCAAAGCATCCAAATATCCACTCATGTATTGTATCCTTTTTGTATCATTTAGAAGTTCGTTTACCGTTGTCTCAGGTTTTTGCAAGTCTCCAAAACCTAAAAATGTTGATTTGCATCACTCAATGTATAGATTTCAAATAAATATGCATCATGAATCGATCATTGGTTAAGGCTTGAGGTCATGTACCGTTTTCGGTTATGAACATCGGTATGTTGTGGTACCTATCTTTTAGGTAATTCAACATCTTCTGGAACCCTTGAGGATGAATATGCTGCCAAGCTACATCGGTCTATCAAGAAAAGAAAAAGAAAAAACATTTTAAATGCAATGTTAAATTACTAGAATATAATAGCGAGTACAAAAACATTTTAGAAAAAAGAAGGATCAAAATTTTGCTTACAAGTTCTCCGATGGAAACATTGCCTTTCCGGTTTAATTTGAGTGCAAACCCTTCGACTTTAGAAGCTCCATCTCCAGTATTACAAGATGAGAACAAACAATCTTGAATGAAGTAACTTGTATAGTGATTAATGCCCACAAAGTCTAATCTTGACTTCTTTAGATTCACCACTTCATTTCTCGAAAATCGTGGCAAGGCTGATCCAAGTAAATTCACCATTTCTTTTGGATATTTTCCATGTATAACCGGATCTAGAATCCTGGTATTTAGCACAAAATCCATAAGAGTATTTATTTAGTATGTTAATTTGAGATCTCATCAATCACTATGGAACATACCAATTCGAATAAAAAGCTTGAGCTCTCTCTGCAGCTTCTATATCCGCAATGGAATCGCTAATGGGTTCAAACCATGATGTTTGCACCACAATGCCGATAATTCCCTTTTGTTCTTCCTAAACCGCAACATATTTCAATCAATCTTTATATGGAAATAACTTATAGACATTATATTGATCGGTTGATTAGTTACCTGATATTTAGTTCGATATATGTGAACCGCCTTTGCATGTGCGAGGATTGCGTTATGCGCAGCAATGAAAGGTTCGGTTTCCGAGTTCCCTTTACTACAGTTTCCATATGGTAAGGAGCAACGAGACGGAGGAAATGTACCTTTAAGGTGGCTCAAGATTATTTGTTGGTTTGGTTCGTTTAATGTGGTCCAGTGTTTAACTCGGTCACCAAAATGTTTAAAACATATGTTAGCCAAGTACACGAAATCATTCCTACAAAACTCGGAAGATGCAATTATCGAATAATTATTAGTTGTACTAGTTAGGACTTAGGATTGATTGATTGGAGATTTTATTAAACCACTTACTGCATCTCCGGGCTTAACCAACTCTGAAACCGGTTTTCTAGTTCTTGAGGATAGTCCAAATGGTTCAACGTCACGAATGGTTTAATCCCTGGATAAATTTACGAATTACATTAGTTAATTTTCAGGAAATATTTTTTAAATTTAAGGATAATTAAAGATTTTTTTACCTCTACTAAGGAGAGCGTCGATTAATCTGTTATAATAGGTTATTCCCGAATAATTAATACTCCCAAATCTTCCTCCTGTCTCCCAAATAACAAAATTTTTTATTGAGTACCGATTTCGGTATGGTTGTACATTTTATTTCTGGATTGTATGTGAACCGAACCGATTGATATGGCAGATTTTCTTGGGATAAAAGGTGTTAGATAGCCAAATTTTACCACAGCACTGGCAAGTATATACTTTTGTAAAACATTTTAGTAATATTAATCATGATATGAAATTATCTTTTTGTCGTAGACCAACAAAAGTATATATAAAGAAGTAGAACTCTTACTTGGTAAGACTCTGGACCAAGAAATTGAAAATCTGTAACTGTTGACCCCAATGGAAGTCATTAGTTGGATGTCCTCCTGTAACCATAGTAGATAATTTAAAACTAATCATGTTTTTAGGTAGATAGAGAAACACACACAAATTATTATTTAGAAGGTTATTTGACCATAAATTTATGGTATTGATCAACAGCCATGTCCCCATTGTTCTCATCACGTATTTTACCTGGAATACAAATATTGTCAACAGAATATAACGATGACAATTAAAAACTGAATTAAAAAAAACTAATAGTGATATTCACAAGATATAGATAAGCACATATGAAATTTTTTTGTCATATATATGTTATGATCATATTTGAAAAGTTTGTAACATATATCTGTGTGTATGTATCCAAGCAAATATTAAAACTAGAGGAAAATAAACCAAAAACTAGAATACAAACCTATACCAAATTTTCTATATGAAATAACTATATTGTTGAAGCTAATCCAAATAAACTAGAAAATTATGATTTGGATTAGTTAGATTTTAAAATTTTCCATGTTTTTTTTTTCCAAACTCAACAATCTAAATCGGAACTAAACCGAATCAAACAAAAAATTATTACTTACCAGGGTATTCATGCGTAAATATGTCCCAATTGTTCAATCCTTTTCCTTCGGTCAAGAAAGCACCTTCATACTATTTACATCAAATAATACAAAAAATAAAAAGCAACAGGAAATCATTAACATAAGTTGAATTCGAACTTGAATCTAAAATCTGTGATTTTTTAGGAGGGGAACTCATCAACACAAAAGTTTTTTTGTTCTCTTCATAAACCGTATAGGAGTTCACAAAAGTTATGAAAGGGAAAATAGGAAGTACCTGGTAAGCAGAAGAAGCTGTGCCATAGAGGAAATCAGAAGGAAATGAAGATGAATCTTCTAAAATATTCTCTGAAGAACTTTGGTGAAGACATGAACTATATACATTGAACATTAAGCTTTGTAATGAGATGATAAATACGAAAATTGCAAAGGTTTCCATATTAATTCTCTGGCTCTCTCTTGTTTGTGTTTGCCTTTTGACTTTGGTGTGGTCTTTTCTGTGTGTATGTACTTTATATATTAGCAAAACATTAAAATAACTAATTATATAAACCTTATAAGTTATTCGAAATTCAATCTCAATGTATAGATTACATCTTTTTTTTTATTAGACAGTTATTTAGCTAGATGTTGCTTTTGATCATTAAGGGTTTTAGCTAGCTTTTTTTTTTTTTTTTGGAGTTTTAAGTTGGATAATTTAGGGTTTTAAATATTTTATTTTATTTTGCGAATTTTTTGAATAGGTTCAACCCCAATATTAAAACAACCGGGCGATATAAAGCATCAATAAACAATAAACAAATAAGTAACGCCTCAAGAAATAATCAACGGGAAGACATCAACTAAAAAATGCCTACCATAGGAATTGCTCAACCACTCGGCTTTTTTTTTTGTTTGCAAAATATATTTAATATACTTTATCAATTTGAATGAGTTTTGATAAATACCACTTTTGGATACTTTTTACCATTCTATAAACTATCTTATAAAAATTTATAATCTTATACAACTTTATAAATATTTTAAAACATGCTTTATAAATTTTTATAAATCTGTATATTTCTAAATGACCTTATGAAACATATAAAATGATATTTTTAACATGGACATCAACTGGTATTAATAAATTTCCATCATGTAAAAAAAAAATAGTCAACTACTCATTATATTTGGTCAATGACTATAATACGTTCCTTTTGTAGTTACTTGCGGAATCTTATTTGTTTTATACCAATTTTTCAACAACAAATTTTGAAGATAAATTTCATGGACTAACGACGAAAAAATTTAATCGCTAAACCATTTTCTATCTTAAATTTGAAATGAACAATGAATCGTTGAAACTTAATTGATGTCGTCGTTTGTTGCTAGAAATTATAAAACGAACATGATTTTTTTTGTTTTCATTTGTTTTAGTCATTGTCGACAACGACTACGAAACAAACGGAGGTAAGGTGTGTGTTACTTGTCAAAATGTATTCCATAATTTTGTTTTTTTTTCCAACTTTTCAAAATCAATCGTATTATTCTTAAATATTTTTTTCCTTCTCTTCGAATTACATACGAGGGACACCATGATTAAAAAAAAAAAAAAAAAAACTGTTATTAAAATGATCATCGGCCTCAGAATGAGAAACCAAAACACTACATCAACTAAGCAATATAGTAGTAACCTTTTTGTCTCTCCAAGAAGAACAACTGCTCCTTTATAATAAGAAATTAACGTCTCTGACCAACACAACATTGAAACAGATATCGTTGTTTATTATTAAAACAGCAATACGATAAATCTGCAATATGACAAAAATAAAAATAAGATTATATATAATTAAAATATAATCCTCACAAAAAAAAAGATTCTACAAAATGATTATCATTATGTGATGATGATGATTATACATAATGGTCGTATCATCATGATGATAATGGTGGAATGATCATGATGACGATGTTGACAATTATATATGATTTTTAGCAAAAAAAAAAAAAAAAATTATATATGATAACTAGATTTGAACATCCAGTATATTGCGGGTCAATTGCTTAAATATAAGTTTGTATTTTTCTTTTGCTTTTTACTGTTTACAAATATTAATATTTTTTGTGTAATTTTAACTTGTTATTTTTTTGTTTTTTTTTTATTATTTACAAATAATTTTATTTTGTTTGTTTAATATATATTTCTAGTATTTTTTTATTTTTTTACAGTTTATATATATTTAATGTGGTTTCAACATCGAATTGTAGTGTTTTCTATTTAGCAATAGCAAATTTCTGTTGTTTGATTCAAACCTGTGTTTTCAGACCCGATCTGACCCGCGGTCAGACCAGTAAACCCACTGATTTGGTCACTATACCAGTTTGAGTTTATTGCTAAAATTCACAAATTATAAATTTGGAAAATGTTGGTAAAACCCGAAAAATCCAGCAAAATCAGTAATCCGATATTGCTAATTAAACCGGTCATGTATAAAAATATTGATTAAACTTTTTATTATATATAATATTTTGGATTAAGTATGTTATTATAATTTTTAGATTTTGTTAAAGATTTTACTAAATCGTTTGAAGAAAATCAACAAAATAGTGATGACAATGACCAATATTAGTTGATGTGATATATTATTAATTTATTTCAGCATTAACAATATATAGTTTAGTATATTTATTTAATTTAATTTAAATTTAGAATATTAAATTACTTTATAATTATTTTTGTACATATTATAGAACATTAATTGCATTTTTTATATACAATAAACTATTAAAAAATTATCATAGTCAATGACACAGATATCTTGGTGATCAAGAATATTTTTGGAATTAATGATTCGCAAGAATAAATAAACATATATTATTGTTTAAGAAGGATTTGATATTTATATTTTATTAATATTTATTTTTATTAGATATGTGATTGTTTGGATGTAGGAATAAGTATAATTTGTCATTTGTATTTTTTTTAATAATATAGAGATGTTGATCATTATCATGATGTCACGAATTAATAGTGATGATGATCATTATAACTTTGACTACATAGATACGATGTGACCACGAATTAAAGATGAAATTGGTTTTTTTATATTGGCCATTCGTGGCTATATGCAGTTTAATAAGTCTCCATCTAAAGATCCTGGCGACCGCCATTTCAATAGTTTTGCTTGTTATGTAAGATTATCAAGTTTCTACTACAATAACTAATTAAATTCTTAATTTTAACACACGTTGATATGTTTGCATCATTAGATCATGGCAGATCTTAAACCGGCATTTCGATAGTTAAATAAAAATCAGATCAAACTTTACAATTTTAATTCTAAAACATAGGTGAATTGAAAATTATTTTAACAAAAAAATTATTTCCATCAAATAGTCTTCATATCCACATTGTCATGTACAACAAATTCTAAAACTATCATTTACACTGATTTCTTAATAACATTTGCAAGATTAGAAACACAATAATGTCTCTAAGCAATTCTGGAGACATTCCAATAACACCAAACCAATGAGAACGTCGTTTTAATTTGTTTTAACTTCATTTAATTATTAATTCTATATAACTTTGATTTATTATTTATCTATGTGATCTCCTGTATTCACATGCTGTTCAATGAAATTCTTGTACCATGAAGCTGATTGCTTTGGTGTCCTTTTCAGGGTTGTATAATCCACGTGGAATAGCCCAAACCGAAGCTTGTATCCATACAACCACTCAAAATTATCTAATAAAGACCATGCGAAATAGCCTTTTACGTTTGCTCCATCCCTAAAAAACAGTTTACGATTAACTTATACAATTAGTAATTGGTTTCAAAATTTATCAAATACATGTTAGGGTACCAACTTGGATCACTAGATTATTCACATTACCTCATTGCTGCTTGCAAAGCATCCAAATATCCACTCATATATTGTATCCTTTTTGTATCATCCAGAAGTTCTTTAACCGTCGTTTCCGGTTTTTCCAACTGTCCGAAACCTAAAAATGATGTATGACAACGTAAACCACCATATTTTGTTTTTGAAAATTGACAAACAAATTATTTCTTTGTCCAAGTGAACAAGTGTGAAATTTGAGCATTTAACTCATGTATATACATTTGTGAACTTTGGTGAAGACATGAACTATATACATTACATTTGAGCACATGATTTAGCTATGAAAAAAAATAAAAATTGGACGTTTTTATCCATTTTATTTTACTCTTATGGAAAGACACCCATACAAGTTATTTTTACATACATATCTAATTTATCAAATGGACTTTTAATACAACTTTACTTACTAGTATTATTTAAATGTTGTAGAAAGCATAATTTTTTGTACAATGCTATTTTATAGGGGAAAATCTCATTTTATTTAATATATATGCGCTGCATAAGCATGTGATCTATACTTTTGCAGCTTTACCATATTATTTATTGCGTTAAATATTAGGATATTCATTTATGAAAATATCAAATGATTATACATTCAAAGATATATTAATAAAAATATAATAATGTGCTGCCAAAAATAATAAAATAATAATGTGTTATATTTTCACTTAATTTCTAACCGGATAAATTTTGTTATTTCCTAATGGCAACTTTAACATTTTTTTTCTAGTCACTTTAATTAATTATATGTAGATATAACGCAAAATCTTGAGGTATATGTACCATTTTCGGTGATGAACATTGGCATGTTGTGGTACCTATTTTTTAGGTAATTCAACATCTTTCTGAATCCTTCAGGATCAATATGCTGCCAAGTTACGTCGGTCTATCATGTGCGCAAAAAAACAAACATTTCAGAAATAATGTTAGAAAACACTACAATATGCTAATAGTCCAGCAAAAACTTATAGAAAAAATATATGCAAAATGTACTTACAAGTTCACCGATTGATACATTGCCTTTCCGGTCTAATTTGAGGGCGAATCCTTCACTTTTATAAGCTCCATCTCCAGAATTACAAGCATTGATCAAACAATCTTGGATGAAGTAACTTGTATAGTGATTAATACCCAAAAAATCCGATTTATAGTTCTTTAGGTTCTTCATTTCACTGCTCGAAAATTGCGGTAAAGCTGATCCAAGTATATTCACCATTTCTTCTGGATATTTCCCGTATACAACAGGATCTAGAATCCTGGTATTTTATTACACATTAGATAAGACGACATTTAGCTCATATATGATTTTTTTGGTATGACTAATTAATTATAAGATAACATACCAATTTGAATAAAATGATTGAGCTCTCTCTGCAGCGTTTTTATCCGCAATGGAATCACTTATTGGTTCAAACCATGATGTTTGTACCACAATGCCAATGCTTCCCCTTTGTTTTTTCTACAAACATCATCAAATATATATATATATATATATATATATATATATCGATATAATACATACAAAATAAATAAAATCTTATAGATATTATATGGATTTGTTACCTGATATTTGGTTCGGTATATTTGAACCGCCTTTGCATGTGCGAGGATCATGTTGTGTGCGACTATAAAAGGCTCAGTTTCCGAGTTCCCCTGACTACAATTTCCATATGGCATGGAGCAGCGGGATGGTGGAAATAAACCATTTCGATAGCCTAATATTATTTGTTGGTTTGGTTCATTTATCGTGATCCAGTGTTTAACTCGGTCTCCAAAATGTTTGAAACATATATCAGCTAAGTACCCGAAATCTTTCCTGATAAAAAAAATTAAGAAATTAGTTTAGTACTTAGTTATGGACCTATGGTAATAAGTTAGCCAAGACTTATTAGTTTAACAACTTACACCATCTCGGGGCTTAACCAACTTTTAAACCGGTTTTCGAGTTCTTGAGGATAGTCGAAATGGTTCAACGTCACAAATGGTGTGATCCCTGGAAAGATTTAAATGAAAAATATATTAATCTTTTGAAGTTATATTTCTGTATTTACTGCATCAAGAAATATTAAGTAAGAAATTTATTTAAAAAAAGGGAGAGTGAGTAATACCTTTTCTAATGAGAGCGTCAATCAAATTGTTGTAATGCTTTATTCCCTTGTAATTAATACCTCCAAATCTCCCTTCTGTATTTCCCAAATGCAAAGTTTTTTTTTTTAATTTTTTTCATAAGATAAATAGTTCTTTTTTGTTTACCAAACATAAAGATATAAACTTTAATGACCGCTCGGTTGATGGTAGAAGTTTTGATATCAAACATAGAGAATACTTTAAGCAAATAAAGACTTACTAGGTAAGACTCTAGACCAAGAAATTGATAATCTGAAACTGTTGACACCAAGAAATGACATTGATTTGATATCATCCTGAAAGCAGATATAGTGGATAATTTAAAATAATTAAAAAAAAAATCAATCACGTTTTCAATGTATATAAAGAAAAGGCACAAAATAATATAAGAAAATTATTTTAACCATAAATCGATGATATTGATCCACAGCTATGTCTCCATTGCTCTTGTCAACTATTTTCCCTGCATTTTCCCATATAATAGTGTCAAATGGAATCAACATGGCATATATAAGATGAAAACTTGTACCGACAACCAATCGAATAGATCGATAAAGTTCAATAACTAAATAAATATGATATGCATGAAAACAAATTAAATTTGAACCCAGAAGGCAGTACTAAAACGCAAGATTCATTTAAAACATTAAAAACCATATTTTTAGCTCATATAAACCAAAACAAATGAAACCAAAAAAAAAAACAAATTAATCAAATTTTAACGCCAAGTTAGTTCAATTTCTACCTTTTTCATGATCTTTTTTTTAATATTTATTATGGGTTTACTATTGCATTAAACGGGAAAAATACGAAAAAATTACATGCCTGGGTTTTCATGGGTAAAGACATCCCAATTGTTTAGACCTTTTCCATCGTTCAAGAACGCACCTTCATACTAAATACATCGAATCAAAAGTATAAATTTTAAAATTATAGAGTACAGACTCCAAAAACTGAATTCTGAAATATTAAAAAAGAAATGAAGTACCTGGTAAGAAGAAGAAGCTGTGCCAAAGAAGAAATCAGAAGGAAATGGAGATGAATCCTCTGACGAAGATTGATGAAGACATGAACTGTAAAGAGGAAACAATAAGCTTTGTAGTAAAAATATAGTTAGAAAGTTGGCTTCAGTTTTCATGATTTTTTTCTTCTCGTATTTATCTTCTGCGGTTTCTTTTTTTTTTTTGATAAAATCCTTTATCTTCTGATTGAGGTGTGGTGTGTACTCTTATCTCTACTTGTCTATATGTATCTATATTTATATGAAAATTGTACGATATTTTAAATGCGTTATTGACATTTGGTGCATTCTTATCTAATATTTTATAAGTCTCCAATTTCTACCAACTAAATATGTTTGAAACTCTTATAAAGAAATATGTTTGAAAATACTCTATTAATAATCATAAACTATACATCAATTTGTTTATAAATATAGACTATATATCCTACATATTAAAGATTTTCCCTTTATTGTAACCAAAAATATATTTGTACATGCATTATTATAAATCATACCACCTAACTAAAACCTAACTTTAAAATATGAACTTAATCCTAACGACTCCGTACGTTAATATTTTACTTTTTTTATATAGGACTCTCTATGTGTTTTTTTTTTTTTGGTTAAAGTATTCTCTATGTTTCATATTATAGGACGTTTTAGAGGATTATTTTTTTGTTTTAGTCCTTTTTTTGTGAAAGGTTTATTTATATTGAAATTTTTAAAAATCTAGATACTTAGGAATCTGAAAGGAACAATACAACCATAAAGCAAAAAACAGAAACACACTTTAAAAAGAGACGGAAGATAAGGGAAAGAGAGAAAGGAGGATCAGACTCGTGAACAATACATTCTTTGAACCCGAAATTTTGTTTCACTTTAAAGAATATTTTGGAGCATTTCTTTTTGTGTGCACAACCTTTATTTATAGAAACAATTGGAGAATTTCACAGGTTTATTGTAAAAATTAAATTTAATTTTTATGACCGCTTATATTTTGTAGTATATTCTATCATTGATAAAAAAAATCAGTTATATATTAAATTATGTTTTTAATGTATAAAAACAAAAGATATACAATTTATTTAATTTCTTAAAACTCATAGTTATAGCTTAAACATGCTATTATATATTAGCATGGAGGGATTACATCATTTAGACTATATAGAATTAATTATTTTTACAGAAAATATAAAAATGGACATTAGGAAAAAAGCAAGTAGCATTGACAAAAAAAAAGAAAAAGACAAAAGTATGTACAATTAAAAATGTTCCACCAAATTTAGAACATCTTCTCATTGTGACGTCATGATGCATTAACTAAATACTTAGTTAGTGCTATCAACTTTTTAACAACAAACATATTCATTTTAAAAAAATTCTTTAAATAATTTGAAATCATTCTCAAATATATCAATTGTTTACAACTCTATCACAAATTAATGACTAATTCATTAACAACATATTTTACACTTCGTCTCAATTTCTTTGCAACATACCAATATTCCAAAAATCGTTGGGCGTTAGTCAGGCGGCAAGGGTGAACCTATCGCCTAACCAATAAATCGGAGATTAAACGGGGATTAATCAAGGATTAGTTTTATACTTTTAAGACTATTTTAATGTTTTTAAAATATATTAATCTATTATAATTAAAATTTTCTATAATATTATTTTTAAAATTGCAGTAAACACATAAAAACATATTTTTTTAAAAAAAAAATATGATTTTCATTAAAATTTTGAACATAAGTTATTGTAAAATATCACAAAATCCCAATCTAAATGTCTGAATAACAAAAAAAAAATTAATTGGCGGCGAAAGTGGACCTAGCGATTATGCGCTAGTCGGGCGGCGAGGGTGGGCCTAGAAACTAAACGGGGAGTAATCGGAGCTAGCCGGGGATTTTTAGAACATGGCAACATATTAAGAATTAAGTTTTTTTTTTTTGTTAAAAGGCTTCATACTAAGAATTAATTCAGAGAATTAAATGCAAGTAAAAAAAAACTTACAATTTGGAACAAGAAGATGTGGTGCGGCGGAGAATCTTGACCGGTTTGGTCACGGGGTTGGTGGTACGGCAGCTAATGATAGAGTTGGTGACATGGCTACTGGTAGCTGCATAGCTATTGTCGTAAGTTTCGTATCTCAACTTACTTCTTTTGAAGTTTCCTGTGTCTAAACAAATTTCGTAGAACAAGGTTGCGTATAATGCAAGAAAGGTGAAACATAGTAGAGAAAAAGTGATGAAAATAATAAATTTGGAAAGAGGTATCATCTTCTTCTTCTTCTTCAACTCTATAGCTAGGAATCTTAGATTAATTACGAGAAATAATCAAAGAAATCGCTAAGATATGAGCGATGATGGAGACAATATGATAATTTTAATTTTAATTTTAATTTGTGAAGTTAATATATAAACTTGATTTTGTCATGACTAAATGTTATACAGTTTTATATGACAAAGAGTTTGACTTCTATTTTACCTAGAAGCGATCTTTTCGGAAAGAGATAAAAGGAATTCATCAACCACGCAACCACTTCTATATGTAATTGTTGATTATGACTCATTTTTGCTAATATACTATTTATGTTATCATTTGGTCGTGTGTCCTTTTCTTTTGATTGTTTAACGACTCATTATGAATTAATTAAATCCATAACCTATCTGAAACTTACTAACTGTAACAATATCTCACAGAAACATTCGCTTATCTTAATTAAGCTTCTCATTTCTAATCTAACCTCAAGATTGTGCACTTATCCTTTAACAAAAAAAAAAAAAAAGATTGTGTACTTAATACTTATCGTTTCCTAGCTTGTATTTTAAATTCCAAAGAACATACCGCTTTCTATAAATGTAACCCCTAAAAAAGCAGCTGATTTAGAACATATTGTTTTCTTCGTACCAATGATCTATTAGACATGAAGTAGCTGATTATTTTTCAGAATATTAAATGGTCAACAATATTTTATTAGAAAAAATTGTGTATGAGTATTTGTAATATTTAAAGTTCTGAATATGAATGAATTAAGAAAAATTTGGTAAAAACAAATTGTAGGAAAGATCGTTTCACACTTAGAAAAAAGTGAATCATACTTGGAACTTGAGTATTTCCCAGACACATTGAAAAGAAAACTGCAAAAGAAATTCAGGCTATAATTTTTCTACCGAAAAAAGACTAATAAAACTTGTAGAGTTAAAATCTTTCATTTTTTTCAAGCTTTAAAATATTAGTAACATTTTTTCCCTTAATTATAAAATTCCACAATTAAAATATTATGTGCACGCGATCAACTCTGAAGTTGTTATTAGATAATAAACTCTCTAGCTAAACAATCTCTATGTCTATGTCTGTATGCTCAAAACTTTGAATGAGTATTAAATTAAAGAAAAAAGAATTAAATATTATGTATTGACGTATAGTATACTTGTTCCAGAAAATGAACGTTTAGGCAAATTTTAATGTACAATCATTTTATGCTAATAAAATTAGTGTGTGCGATTAGACAAAAGTAGCACCATTTTTTGATAAAATTAGCACCATTTTTTTGATAAAATTAGCACCTTAACCATTCAGTTTAAGCGGCAGAAGAAAACATTGATCATACAATAATGATATGTTTTACATGCTGTAGTAAGTTTGACTTTCTTTTGTTAAGAACACGAATTTAAAATTAATCTAAGTATTCATTATTTATCTAGCTAGCTACGAGATTTCTTCTATTCACGTGTTCTTCAATAAAATTCTTGTACCAAGAAGCTGATTGTTTCGGTGTCCTTTTAAGAGTGGTCAGATCCACATGGAATAGCCCAAACCGAAGCTTGTATCCACACAACCACTCAAAATTATCTAATAGTGACCACACAAAATAACCCTTCACATTTGCTCCATCCCTATCAAAAATTTCACAACTTGGCATCAAATTAATTGGTCCAAAGACTAACTTAATGCAATAATCAAAGTTCAGATTTAAATCACCGAAAAATTCCATAAATTATTTACCTCATTGCTGCTTGCAAAGCTTCCAAGTATCCACTCATGTATTGGATCCTTTTTGTATCATGTAGAAGGTCTTTAACCGTTGTTTCAGGTTTTTGCAAGTCTCCAAAACCTTCAAGCCATCAAGTCTAATTGTTTATGATAATTTCAAAAAAATAATAACTTATGAATCATGACTTGATTATTGGTTAAATCTTGAGATCTTTTACCATTTTCAGTTATGACTATTGGTATGTTTGGGTACCTATGGTTTAGGTAATTCAACATTTTGTGGAGTCCTTCCGGATGAATATGTTGCCAATTTACGTCGGTCTATCATACAAGAAAATCAAATTTTGGTCACAGAAACATTTAGAATATAGTCGCAAGTTGAAGTGGGAAACTAAGAATTAATACACTTACAAGTTCACCGATTGAAACATTGCCTTTCCGGTCTAATTTGAGGGCGAATCCTTCACTTTTAGAAGCTCCATCTCCAGAATTACAAGCAGTGATCAAACAATCTTGGATGAAGTAACTTGTATAGTGATTAATACCGATGAAATCTATTCTTAAGTTCTTTAAGTTCTTCATTTCATTGCTCGAAAATTGTGGTATGGTTGGTCCAAGTATATTCACCATTTCTTTTGGATATTTCCCATATATAACGGGATCTAAAATCCTAGTATGCCAGCATACAAATAGATAAGACAATATAAAATACATATACAAATGAATTATACATATCTAAATATGCTATCACATTTGGCCATTTATAGTAGCTAGTATAACATACCAATTCGAATAAAATGATTGAGCCCTCTCAGCAGCTTCTTTATCAGCATTGGAATCACTAATGGGTTCAAACCATGATGTTTGTACCACAATGCCAATGCTTCCATTTTGCTCTTTCTACAAAAACATTATTATATTTATAATGATATCATACAAAAAATAAGATTATTATCGGTTTATTACCTGATATTTGGTTCGGTATATGCTAACCGCTGTTGCATGTGCAAGGATCATGTTATGAGCGGCAATGAAAGGTTCGGTTTCTGAATTCCCATGGCTACAGTTTCCGTACGGTGAAGAGCAACGAGACGGTGGAATAGTACCATATAGATAGCCCAAGATTAATTGTTGATTTGGTTCGTTGATCGTAGTCCATAATTTAACTCGGTCTCCAAAATGTTTGAAACATATATCAGCCAAATAACCAAACTCTTTCCTATAAAATTTTTCTGATCATTGTTAATTTCAATTTTAGTATGCTAATTAATTAGGAGTTTAATTTAACCACTCACTGCATCTCGGGGCTTAACCAACTATGAAACCGGTTCTCAAGTACTTGAGGATAGTCCAGATGATTCAACGTCACCAACGGTTTAATCCCTGGATAACCATACTTATTTCATTAATTTGTGAGAAAATTAATCAATTATAATTAAGTTTTATTTTCAGAATTTATTCTTTTTTATCAGTATGCATTATACGTATTTGAATCGAGATTATAAATTTCAATTAAACTAATATAAAATAATTAACAATAGTAAATTAGTAACTATTATTATTATTATAGTAAAAGACATGCAAATCTTACCTCTACTAATGAGAGCATCGATCAATATGTTGTAATACTTTATTCCTGAAGAATTAATGCCTCCAAATCTTCCTCCTGTCTCCCACATAATAAATTAAGTTTAGTTATTTGTATTCGAAACAACTCTACGCAGATTTAGTTTCATTCTTTTTAATATATATCTCCGGTTAGTATTTCAATCGATTTTTTTTTATCATGCATGCAGTGCAATGTAGTAATAGTCATGATTAAGTAAAAGAGTCATTCTCTTAATTTATTTTTTTTATGTTTCATGGTCATCTACTATATATTCCCGAAGTAAAAAGGGACTTACTAGGTAAGATTCTAGCCCAAGAAATTGAAAATCTGTAACTGTTGACTCCAAGGAAAGTCATTAATTGGATGTCCTCCTACACATATATTGTAGTGGATAATATAAATGAATAAAATCAAATAATTAAAATATATAAGAGGAAAAATGGAGTTGAAAAAACAAAAATAGAAGGAAAAAAGTATTATAAGAAAATAACCATAAATCGATGATATTGATCAACAGCTATATCTCCATTGTTCTCGTCAAGTATTTTCCCTGCATATTACCATATAGATATTTTAAGTTAATCCAAACCAATAAAAAATGAATCTAAATTTATTGGAACATAAAATAAACAAAATGGAAACCAAAATAAAATACATACCAGGGTGTTTATGGGTAAAGACATCCCAATTGTTCAAACTTTTTCCATCAGTCAAGAAAGCACCTTCATACTATTTACAACAAATCGCAACGAGACCAAAAAAAATATATTAAAGTTCAAACAAACTGAAGTTGGGAAATAGAGTAACATGTCTGATTTTGAACTGATCAAAGAAAGGAAAAATAAGTACCTGGTAAGCGGAAGAAGCTGTTCCAAAGAGGAAATCAGAAGGAAATGAAGATGAATGTTCTAAAATGTTCTCTGAAGAACTTTGATGAAGACCATAAACACGAAACAATAAGCTTTGTAATAGGATGATAACTACGAAACTGGCTAGAGTTTGCATTTTCCTTGCTTCTGTTGTGTGTGTCTCCGGAGATTTGTTGTACTCTTATATATAAATATTTGGTCAAAAATTGTACTCTTATCTATATGAACATAAGGTGTAATGTAAAAAAAACGTGGAAATATGGTCAGCAGTAGCACTGTTGAGAAAATGTCAATTCTGTCTACTAAATATATATATAGCAGGTAAGTAATATGAATAGTTGAATATATATATATACTTATTTTATACCTGAAATATATACATATATAGTTGCCAAAAAAGACTATATATATAAGAATATTTAACAGATTTATTGTGGTTCAATAATGCCAAAGAACTTGTATCAGAATTGTGAGATAATAGTTTGAATCTTTTTATTCCAATTTCAGTATGATTGATAACTATAAATGTTTTAAATAGAACTATGACGCTTTATACGGTTCGTAAATTAGAAAAGAAACAACAGAATTACATGAGCAAGAAAAAGAAAAAAAAAAAAAAGACAACAGAAAGAAAAATGGAGAAATGTCAAAAGTGGAGCCCATGAGGATCTCTTGATAAATGATATCTCTCCAAACTATATAAGTATGGCCCGTGAATATGACTTTTATAAATAATTAATGAAATTTAGAGTGAATTCTGGTATATGATAAAGAAGAAAGGGTTGGTTTAAATAAAATGAAAATATTAGAGTTTTAGTAGAAAATGCTAAATAGTACTTGTAAATATTTAGATAAAAATATGATGTATTATTTTTAAAAATACACTTTTAAAATATATTTATTTAGAATGTTTTAGATAAATATATCAATATTCAATGAGTTAAATAATATTATAGAATCATAAGATAATATATAACGCATATATGAATGAAAAATATCAAATTAGATGTTTACATAGAAAATAGTATAATACAGAAAAATCACGTGTTTGGCAAGATTTAGATTATATGAAGAGAAATTTATAATTATTTTATTTTTCAAATAGATGCGTTAATTTAATAATGACTAATAAATCAAATGGAAGTTTAAAGAGACTAATATAAGGAGTATGTTGTTGACTATTAAAAATATTATACTATTGAAAAAGATATATTGTTACTTATTTTCCAATATATATTTCTTATAATTATATTGATCATATTAAAGTTATAATTGTTTAAGAAGATGTAAAATAACATGTTACATATATCTTTACAAATCAAACTAATATCATTGTTTTTTAATTTTGAATACCTTGTTTTTAGTTGGTTTTAAAAATAAAAATTTCTATAAAAATAAACCAACTATTTATCAATTTCTACTAAAATAAATAAAATTTTAAAATATTTAAGAAAAATATATGAATTATTTTTTTTCGATATACTAATACACAAAATTTTAAATTATATTCATTTAACACACATGGGTTATATATATGAAATAATTCACGTTAGAATTACATGTAACACAATTATATACAACTTATTATTTATTATATTTGAACACAACAATATCATCTAATTAACATGCTAAATCATATATCATTATCATACAATTATATAGTTAAAAATAATATTATTTTCACGATACTATTTAAAAACAAACGATGGAAACTATATTACTGAAAAGTTATTTTGATTTTATTATTATTTTATATTTTTCTAAAAATATATTTTTAAAAGAATTTTAATTGTTTTCATTTTTGTTTAAAAATATTATTAAGAATAAAAAAAATTATTCTTTTCCAGCAACTCATGGATATTAAATGGATACATTTTTTAAAAAATGTATAATGATGGAAGACAAATTTAATTCATTGGTATATTTTTTTGTGTGAAAATAGATAAATAGTTGGTATATTTTTATGGAATTGTTCCTTTTAAAAACATGTTAATGAAATTTGGAGACCACATTTGTTTTCTCTCTTATAAATGTCATGTTAGATTTTTTATTTATATTCCCAAATATGTTATTTTGATAAATTAATTCTCTTAAACACTATGGATTTCAACTCCTGGTTATAGCTAAGTTCCATTAGATTCAACGTGAGAAACAGAAAGCCTCTTGCGAGTCCTTTTTGTCTTGGTATCCTCGAAATAAAGCAAAAGCAAATAAGTCATTTGAGTCAATGGATAATCCTTAGAATGGTATTGAAAAAGACTAGAAGAGGGACCAAAATAGCATCTGATCTACAAAAGAACTTACTAAATGAAAAATTAAATCCAAAATTGATATGTATCAACTACCGAACCAAAAGCACTTTCCCAGTCTTCTCGATTATGATATGCATAAATGTCTCCATCTCGTCTGCCGACAAGGACAACAAAAAAAGTTGTAATCACAAGTTGGCGACAAAAAAAAAAAAAAAAAAAAAATCACAAGCAAGAATAGAATTTTTGTATAATGTCGTTTCACCAACTTCACAATAGTGACTAGATTCGAAGAAAACAATGTCACAATTTAATAAAATATAAACTACATGCTATTTCTTATTATTACTGTTAAATGAAATTCAATTTCACATAAACTTTGCTAAGCCAAAAAGTTAATCAAACGTCCATTAAGATTAATATTTTTGTTAGGGTGCTTATCAGCCACCTATCCGACCAGTACCACAACATATGGACAACATTTTTTGTCCGTATCATCTTTAAAATAGCCGACGAAAAAGGCTCTAGAATCTTAACCTGCAGAAAAAGGCTCTTAAAGAAGTGGTAAATGGTTCAACTTCTTAAGAAAATTGGCGGGTGGCTCACAATTTGGCCTCATGGAACCAACCAAACATTAAATTCCTTTTTTTCTACAAAGAAGCATGCCCACTTCTATTCAACGGCCCATGCTCTTCCAACAAAAATGATACTACCTCTTAGGAGTTTTCTAGCACAATCAAAACTAAATCAACGCATCACATCTAGTTTTTTTTTTTTTTTTTTTTTTTTTTTTTTAAAAAAAAAAAACGAAATTCTTATAGAATAAGATGAAATCGTAGAGGCATGTGTTAATCACAATTGACATAAGCTAATTTTTGTATGCCGTAAATATTTTGCAGTAATTGAACTGTATCTCCCTAGCCTTCGTTTGACCTAACCTTTTGAGTTTTAATTACCAATGATTCAACTTCTAAGATAGATTAGAACTTATGATTCTTGTGATATTATTTTATTGTTTTGTTAGTTCTTGAAAAAGATGAGAAACGTGTCTATAATAAGAAAATGGCCAAGAGTAGATACTTAGAGGAGTACATGGTCCAGGCCCAATAGAAGAGTTATCTAAGAGCATGCTCATCGGTGAGAATCTCTTCATGATTTCTGAAAATTATAATAGCGAGGAAGGAATCGAACCCGAGAGCTGATTGTCTGCTAAATCCAAAAGCGTCAGGTTGTGACAGTTACCTAAAGTGGCAGGAATGTTACCGACAAGATTGTTCTCTCTCAAGTGAAGCCAAGTAAGATTTTTTAATCTTCTAACTGAAGAAGGAATCTCTCCACTGAAATGATTACACATAATATTTTTGATTCATTTCCTTTTGAAATTGATTGTTCCACTTCTTTTATATTGAAACTATGACTGAATTTTGTAAGTGGGTAAGAGCATTGGATAATTATGAGTTAGAAAGAGGGTTACTTTGTCAAAACACTCCCTCCGACATGTGAGTCCATGGCTAACTAATTTCTAACAAAAAAAAACTGACAAATACTATTTACTTAATTCTTTTTAAGATTTGGGTTATAGCGCAAAGAAACCCTTTATAATGCCACTTTGTAGGAAAACACTATCGCCCTTGCTTTCTTTTTTGCCGCCAACTGATGATTCTCGCCATTGCTTCAATTATTTTTATGAAAAAACATTTTATTTGGACACATCCAATATAATATTGTAACAATCTTGGACATCACAAAAGTCTAATGTTAATCAGCGAAAGCATATAAAATACAAACATGAAATTAAAAGTCGGCAACCAAATTTAATTTGTCAAATATTAGCTTAACTCGAAAGTCTAACCAATTTGGATAATACTATTGGTGTCTAATCTTAGCAAACCGTAATAATTTGGATAATATTATTGGTGTCTTAAACCGTGATAAAAAAAAAAAAATCTTAAACACGGAAATGATTTATTCTTTAGTTTTTTCTACTGATAGTTATTTTTTAAATTTTACTTTTAAAATAAATAGTTTTTGGTAATGGTCTCTTATATATTTGTATAAAATTTTGGTCCGGTTGTGTATTTTTCTCTATTTTTTTTTTTATATATTTTGGCTTCTCTCGGAACACTCCTATTGTACATCGTATATTTATGGATTGGCAAGACATAAAATGAAAAGTTTCAAAATGATACAGATAGTAAACAAAACAAAACAAAATCTAAAATGAAATGAAATGATACATCGTAAAGCAGAATCTAAAATGATACACACGGTAAACAAAACAAAAAAAAGGAAGTAAACACTTTAACGTGGTTTATTAGAACTTCTTCTTCTCTATTATCTTATCAACTTTGTTGTATTCTCTTCTTTCAACTCAATTAACTCTCAAAACTGTATGACCTACTGTCATAGCTTTGTACCTTTTATTTCATGCAATTTTAAATAGAATACCTTTTATCAAAAAAGTTCCAACTAAAGAAACCGAAAAAGAGCGATTTCCGCTATTTTGATTATTTCATTCAAGAACCAAATATATCTTCTTTTAGTTCTTATTCGTAGAATTGTCATGTTGCTCAGTGTCTATCAAACATTGCTCTGCTAGTCTGCTCCATCAAAATTGATCCAAGTTCGTGATTGACGAAGCTTTTATCAAGTGCCTGCTGCTTCTATATATATTCTACTAATTTATAGTTTATGTTTTTCTACGTGAAATAATCTACATATTTTAGAAGTTTGATTGTTGGTCGTCCAAGAGAGATTTGCCCAAAATATATATATATATATATATATTGGATGTCTCTATTTCAGACAAGCATTAATAGACTTCTAGTTCCAGATTGGAAATAACAATGACTGAAGCGTAGGTCTTTGATTCTCTGTCTCGCTTCCTATTCTGCAGTCCAGGATCATTTGATTCGAACTGACTTTTTTTTTTTTTTTTTTTTTGTATAATAGAGATTGCAATTTGCAATATTCTGCGTTCACTCTGGTTTCAATCTCTTGAAATGTTCAGTCAATGGTTTATTGATTCGATTTCAAAACCTAAGGTGGGGTTATTGAATGTAGTGTTTTAATAGACTTGAATGTATTTTAAATTCAAAGTAAAATACAGTGTTATTCAATTATGTATTTGCTGAAATATATTAAAATACATTGTTATTGGATTAAATATTTGTTTGTGTATTTTAAAATACATTAAAACCAAGTATTATTCAACATTGATTTGATTTAGTTGTATTTGGATTAGAATGAATTTTAATGTATTTTTTTCTCTAAAACATGAGTAAACAAAATACCAGCCTTTTACCATGTATTTCACAATACTTCTCAGATTGAAATACGTTAAAAATATTCTAAAACATAATTGAATAACACCTCCTAAGATAAGCATGATTTAGATAATTATACCCTTCAATGTTTTTTGTTTTAATTGATTCAATGTTTTACTACTATTAAGATGACTTTCTTCAATACTCATGAGTTGCTTATAATTTGAGATTATGTCTCCATAAATTATCTCATAGCAAGAAAGCACACAGCAGTCACAGGATTTGGAGCATGCTGAGCCTTTTTTTTTTGGTCGTCAAGAGCACGTTATGCTTACATACATCATAACAAGAATTTATAATTAAAAAGCACCGAAGAAATTATTGCAAAGTTTGAGGAGCTAACAGTTTTCTGGAAACAATCAACAAAATTATATTTAATAAAGTAAACAAAATCAGAAAATTGTGTAGCGGGTGATTAAAGTCAACGAATAGGAAACTTCCATCAACTTGCATTAGAAAATTTTCAAGAAACAATCTGCTGCTATTCATTAATAATAACGACGATCATGAGGCCTCACTTCACCTCTGACTTTCTTCTCACAAACTCAATAGCCAAAGTCTTACTCTCTCTTTCAATGGCTTCTTCGTCTTCTTCTCACAATTGGGTTTATGATGTTTTCCCGAGCTTCAGTGGGGAAGATGTCCGTGTGACTTTCCTCAGCCACTTTCTCAAAGAGCTCGATCGGAAATTGATCATCGCTTTCAAAGACAATAAAATGGAGCGAAGTCGATCGCTTGATCCTGAACTTAAACAGGCGATTAAAGATTCGAGGATCGCGGTGGTTGTGTTCTCCAAAATCCATGCTTCGTCAAGCTGGTGCCTTAATGAGTTGCTGGAGATTGTGAAATGTAAGGAAGAGTTTGATCAGATGGTGATACCAGTTTTCCACGGTTTGGATCCTTCCCATGTGAGAAAACAAACCGGTGACTTTGGAATGAACTTTGAAGAGACTTGCAAGAACAAAACAGAGGAAGTGAAAAATCAATGGCAAAAAGCGTTGACCAGTGTTGCTAATACCCTCGGATATCATTATGCGACCCGGTATGATTTTATAAATCATTATTTTGTGCTTAGATATATATCATGAGTAAATGTCGTTTCGTTTTTGTGGAATTATTTTTCTTTTTATCAGGGATAGTGAAGCAAAAATGATTGAAGAAATTGTCAATGATATTTTGGGTAAACTGCTTTCAACTTCATCGAATGATTTTGAGGACTTTGTTGGCATCAAATATCATATTGCAAATATGAGTGTATTGTTGCAATTGGAATCTAAGGAAGTGAAGATGGTTGGTATATGGGGTCCCTCAGGGATAGGTAAGACTATCATCTCAAGAGCTCTTTTTAACCAAATTTCTCGGCATTTTCAAGGTGGTATTTTCATAGACAGAGCTTTCGTATCGAAGAGTAAATAAATTTATAGTAGAGCCAATCCAGACGACCACAACTTGAAATTACATTTACAAGAGCAATTTCTGTCAGAAATTATGGGGATAAAGGACATAAAGATATATCATCTAGGTGCACTGAGAGATAGGCTAAAGCACCGAAAACTTCTTATCATCATTGATGATTTGGATGATCTTATGGTGCTAAAAGTATTGGCAGATGAAATTCAATGGTTTGGAAGTGGGAGTAGAATCATTGTGGTTACAAATGATAAGCACTTGTTAAGGGCTCATAGGATTGATCATATTTATGAAGTTGGTCTCCCAACTGAAAAGTGCGCTTGTGAGATGTTATGTCAATATGCTTTCAGTAAAAAAATTCCACTTCAAGGTTTTGAGGAGCTCGTAGTTGAAGTTACAAGACATGCGGGTAGTCTTCCTTTGGGTCTTAATGTTTTAGGATCATATTTGCGGGGCAGGGATAAGGAGTACTGGATGGATATGTTGCCAAGGCTTCAGAATGGTCTAGACAATAAAATTGAGAAAATACTAAGAGTCAGCTATGATGAGTTAGGCAGGGAAGAAGATCAAGCGATATTTCGTCATATTGCATGTATATTCAATCATATGAAAGTCACATCCATCAAGTCATTGCTGGCAGATATTAACTTCGGTGTTAATATTGCATTGCAAAACCTAGCTGATAAGTCTCTCATTCATGTCAGACAAGGTCATGTAGAGATGCACCGTTTGCTACAAGAAATGGGCAAAAAAATTGTTCACACACAGTCCATTGACAAACCTGGAAAACAAGAATTTTTGGTGGATTCAAAAGATATTTGTGATGTACTCAGTGAAGGCATTGTAAGTTCTTTTTTTTTTGGTGGTCCTTTCATAACTCAGTATATGAGGTTAAGAGAATGGAATTTGATAAACGATGAATTGTATGGTTTTGTCTCTTTCTCATTAATATTATATTTTTCAGGGTACTCAAAATGTTATACGTATATCATTGAATGCAAATCAGATCGATGAGTTGCATGTACATGAAAGTGCCTTTAAAGGGATGCGTAATCTCCGTTTCCTACAAATTTACTCAAAGATTTATACACAAAAAGATGAAGAAGTTAGATTGCACTTACCTGAAAGCTTCGACTATTTGCCCCCTAAACTCAAACTATTGTGTTGGCCCAAATATCCAATGAGATGTATGCCTTCAAATTTTCGTCCTGAAAACCTTGTCATGCTCAAAATGCGGGAAAGCAAGATAAAGAAGTTGTGGGAAGGAGTTGTTGTAAGTTTTGAGGATAAATTTTTATGTTATTAATGAGGGAGGCGACAATGGTTATTTTACTTTTTAAATGACAATCATGCATGTGTCGTGTAATTTCTACTAAGCTCTGTGTTTATTTTTGTTGAGTACAGTCACTTACGTGTCTAAAGGAGATAGATCTGGCAAGATCTGACAACCTGAAAGAAATTCTAGATCTTTCGAACGCTACAAATCTTGTGAAACTTGACTTGGATCATTGCTGGAGTTTGGTGGAGCTTCCTTCCTCTATACAAAATCTCAATAAACTGACGATATTGAACATGGGATACTGCGACAGTCTGGCGACTCTTCCGACAGGCTTCAACCTCAAATCTCTCGACTACCTCAATCTGGAAGAATGCTTTCAGTTGAGGACTTTTCCCAAATTCTCAACCAACATCTCAGTTCTCAATCTATATGGGACAAACATTGAAGAATTCCCTTCTAACTTACGTCTCCAGAATCTTGTTGAGCTTGTCATATCAAAAGATGAGAGTGATGGGAAACAATGGGAAGAAGTGGAGGTATGTTAGTTCTACACTTAATATTTTCTCCAGCCACTTTTACTAGCATTTTTTTGGCAACAAGCACTTTGTAAGCAACAAACCAAAGAATGCCAAAATCTAATATATATCTTAATGAAAATTGATTTAGCTGAAAATCTATTACTCAAAAATAATAGTTATGGGTGATTTTATGGGTGATTTCGTATAACATCACTGAATTGTTTATTTGGTTCAGCCGCTTACGTCCTTCATGGCGATGCTGTCTCCCACTTTGACAGAGTTGGAGCTCGATTATATGCCAAGTTTGGTGGAGCTTCCGTTCTCATTTCTGAATCTCAATCAACTTGAGAGGTTGAGTATTCGTAGCTGTGAAAATCTAGAGACTCTTCCCACAGAAATTAACTTAAAATCTCCATAACCTTGATTTCCATGGATGCTCACGGTTGAGGAGTTTTCCTAAAATCTCAACCAACATCTCATATCTCAATCTAAACCAAACATGGATTGAAGAGGTTCCTTGGTGGACAAATAACTTCTATAAACTCACTATGCTAACTATGGAAGGTTGCAGCAAGCTAAAATGTGTATCCCTAAACATTTCTAAACTGAAACATAAGGAAGTTCACTTTTCAGACTGTGGGGCATTGACTAGAGTTGATTTAAGTGGCTGTCCAAGTGGGGTGGAGATGGAAGCAGACAGTATTGACACAGTTCCCGAGGAGGTCTCCTTTTCTCTTTTAGATGATTATGTCTGTTGGGGTCGGTTTTCACCCGCTCAACATTAACGTCCGAAGACAAGATGATTAAAGAAATGGTCCTCCAGACTCTCGATGAAGAAGGAGCAACAGCACCTGAGTCTTCCCGCGGTGCAGAACATGTGGCAGTTAAGGCTAGACAAAGCGCATAATGGACGGGAAGGAGCCGACCACGTGCTCGGACCGCGTCGGGCCGATCACGTGCTCAGCACCACGAGACGCGACCACGTGCTCGCAGACGGCGACCACGGCTTCGCCGAAGCCAGGTGACCACGGGCTCTCCAAGGCTGTTGACCACACCCTCGGTCCAATACAGTCTTCGGCCCAATGACGAGAAGATAGCCCGGTCCAGACACGAAGCCCACATTGATGCAACCGACTCAAGCGAAGCAATTCCACGAAGACTTAGGAATGTTCAGCCGCCTTAGAGATAGTATATATAGTCGATGTAAAAACCCTTGTAAAGGATCCGCAATCACATACACAATCTTATACTCAAACTTTTACATAGCAATAACAAAAGCTCTTACTCATCTCTTGCGATCTTAGCTAACCCTAGAAATCTCTTCCTCTTCACGAACCCTTACAAATCTAATTGTGTTAGTTCCGACTCCCACAATTTGGCGCCGTCTGTGGGGAACTAGAGAACAAGAAAGCTAGGTTTCGCAACACCACCAAGATGTCCTGTGTAACAACAGCACGAAAGAACGGGATCCTCGTCTCACAGAGCAGCGAGAAAAGGAAAACTCCGTGGAAAGCGCCCCACGCACACAACAACCCAGCGGATATCACGGAGATCAAGCAGATACTTGATGTGCTCATGAAGAAAGCCAGGATCGAGAAAAATACCATGAGGCTACGAACTAATTGCATAGCGCCGTAAGCAGACTCGCAAAAGATCTCGTGTCCGTCCAACGCGCCTCAACTTCACCACGCCCCGAGTCATTCGAAGGATTCGACATGAGAAGCTGCCACCTCGAACCGATCGTATTGACCCAGAAGATCTGCCTCCACCACCGCCTCATCAGGAATCTGATGAAACTCCCGAGCGAGCAGTGGGAGAATCGGACGAAGATCAACCCCCTCGGAGACGCATCCGAACTGAGGCAGCTGCTTACAACACCATCGCTGATGGAGAAGAAGCTCCAACCATGGCAAAGCCTTACAGGAGGGAGCAGAAGCGAAGGGCTCCACAAGGCTCCCAAAGCGAAGAGGTCGCAGCGTTAAAAGCCCAGTTAGACCATGTCGTTTCTGACCTAAGGACTACTAAGCTACAGATGTACCGAAGCACAGGGAAGGCTCCCGGGGTCGCCTACGTCCTAGAGAAAGCACGAAACACCCCTTTTGCTGAAAGCATCTCAAGGGCCAAAATCTCTGATCAAGGAAGAATCAGGCTTCCAAGCTACGAAGGAACCTCCGACCCAGCTGATCATCTAATGGAGTTCGAGGTAGCCCTAGGGAGGGCAAATTTCAAAAAAGCCGAGAAGGACGTCGACTACTGCAAACTGTTCGTAGAAAGCCTCAAGGGGCCCTCCAAAGGGTTCTACAAACTGGAGAGGAATTCGATCCACAACTTCCACCAACTTTCTGAGATGTTCGTACAACACTACAACATCTTCGCTGAGCGAAAGATTTACGACCCAGAGCTATGGACCAACAAGCAAGGAGAAAGCAAAAGCTTGCAAGCTTTCCTGACGAGGTTCAAAAATACTCTGTCAAAGGTAGATGGAATAAGCAATACATCTGCATTGGAAGCCTTAAAAGGAGCAGTTAAATGCCCATCTCCGTTTTGGCATGAACTCACCATCAATCCTCCGACAACGATTCAAGACGCTCTTCACCGTGCAGCTGATTTTGCCCGAAGTGAAGAAGAGCTCCGCGCCAAGAGAGGCGGAAGAACTAAGCAGCGGGCGAACCTTCTCAGATTTCAGCCCGGCTGCACCAAAAAAGGCAATCCCGCCGTCCGGCCGAAGGGGGAGCAGGAGGAGCTCACAATTACCAAATCGAAGCACCCAGATATGGTAGAGGCCGAGGCCGCGTCGTGGTCAGCGGCAGAGAAACTTCACATGGGTTAGAGACCAAGGAGTACGATGAAAATCTTGTGAATTCCACAAGACAACAGGGCATTCGATCGCGAGGTACCGCGAAGTTAGGACGACAGCTGGCTGCTAAGCTAACAGAGGGCACTCTCAAAGGTAACATCACTGGCGGACTTCAAACCAGAAAAAAAGGCTCAAGACGCCACCGAGGTTCGGGATCTGAAAATCCTCGGCGACAACGTCGTGGAGACAACCCCGAGCGAGACCCGCAAGGCACTATCAACGTGATCATGGGAGGGTCGCAGATCTTTCTGAATGTAATGTAACTGCGATCGAGGCTTACCAGAGATGCGCCGAGGTCTGTGCCAACATCTCCGCACCCCCGAGGGCAAAGCGTGCCAGCGACCCCGTCACTTTTGGCGAAAAGGATGCCGAAGGCATTGACCATCCACATAACGATCCTCTGGTAATCAACCTGACTATCTTCGACTTCAACATTGCTCGAGTCCTCATCGATACTGGAAGCTCAGTGGACGTTATCTTCAAGGATGCGCTCGAAAAAATGAAGATCGACCTCTCACTCGTCAGAGGGCAACCAAAGCCTATAACAGGCTTCTCTGGCGAGACAACTTTGACAATGGGAACTATTCGCCTGCTAGTCCAAGCTGGAGGCGTCAAGAAGATGGTGAACTTCACGGTGTCTGATCATCCCGCCATTTACAACGCAATTATGGGAACACCATGGCTCAATCAAATGCGAGCCGTACCATCAACTTACCACCTGTGCTTAAAATTCCCGGCCGGTGACGGCGTACAAACAATCTACGGCAATCAAAGAGATTCCTGCATGTATTTTTTGGCAGCGCACAAGCTGCGCAATCGCGAGGAGAATGATGATTCAAACCCAATGACTCATGAAGAAAGGGAAGAAAGCCCGACCTCACAGGGGCCGCGGAAGAAAGCAAAAAACAATCCCAGTCCGGTGAAAGACCTTGCTAACCTCTTATAGCAATTACAGATCGCAGACAGTCGTCCAGAAGAAGAGTGACCTACCTGCGAACCCGTGATCTCCGTGCGTATCGACGAGCAGCACCCAGAGAGATGTGTCGAAGTTGGAGCTGCCCTTAACGAAATACTCAAAACAAAGCTAGTGGCTTTCCTTCAGAAGAACGTCAACGCCTTTGCCTGGAACGCCGAAGATATGCCCGGGATAGATATCAACATCGCCAGCCATGAACTCAATGTTGATCCGACATTTAAACCCGTCAAACAGAAAAGAAGGAAGTTGGGTCCTGAACGGGCAAAGGCTGTTAACGACGAAGTCGAGAGGCTCCTGCGAGTTGGGTCGATAACCGAGGTAAAGTATCCCGACTGGCTCGCTAACCCAGTCATGGTCAAGAAGAAGAGTGGGAAGTGGCGCGTCTGCGTCGACTTCATATATCTTAACAAAGCCTGCCCGAAAGACAGCTTCCCCTTACCTCACATTGACCGCTTGGTGGAAGCAACAGCAGGCAACAAGCTCCTTAGCTTCATGGATACTTTCTCTGGCTACAACCAGATCCTGATGCACCCTGAAGATCGTGAGAAGACAGCTTTCATTACGGCATCGGGGCATCTACTGCTACAAGGTAATGCCCTTTGGCCTGAAAAACGCAGGAGCAACGTATCAAAGGCTAGTGAACAAGATGTTCCAGAACCAGTTAGGAAAGACTATGGAGGTTTACATTGATGACATGCTCGTCAAGTCACTCAAAGATGAAGACCACATCACCCATCTGGAATAGTTCTTCAACCAGCTAAACCTCCACAACATGAAGCTGAATCCAACGAAGTGTAGATTTGTTGTGACTTCTGGTGAGTTCCTTGGGTACCTAGTCACTTGTCGAGGCATCGAAGCCAACCCAAAGCAGATCGATGCACTTATCCAGATGGCCTCTCCAAAGAACAAACGCGAGGTACAGAGGTTAACTGGGAGAGTGGCTGCACTCAATCGGTTTATCTGACAAGTGTCTTCCCTTCTACAACACTCTACGAGGAAACAAACAATTCGAATGGTCAGAAAAATGCGAAGACACCTTCAAACAGCTCAAGGAATACCTGGCAACGCCACCTATCCTTGCTAAGCCAGTGACTAGAGAACCTCTCTTCCTCTACATTGCTGTTTCAGAGACAGCAGTCAGCGCTGTCCTTGTGCAGGAGGAAAGAAGCGAGCAGAGGCCTATCTTCTATGTGAGTAAAACACTCACGGACGCTGAGACAAGATACCCTCAACTGGAAAAGCTGGCGCTCTCCGTCCTCATGACATCGAGAAAGCTAAGACCTTACTTTCAATCTCATTCAATTATTGTCCTTAGTACTTTCCACGTTCGGTTTTACATAGCCCAAGTCAATCTGGGGTTAGCCAAGTGGGCGTGGAGCTCAGCGAATCTGACATAGAATACAAGAGGCGACTTGCAACAAGTCACAAGTGCTAGCAGATTTCCTCATAGAGCTCCTCAAGACAAAAATCCGGATGAGGTCGCCCGAATCTGGCATATATACATGGTTCGTCTTCAAAGAATGGTTCCGGAATTGGAATACGATTAGTGTCGCCAACCGGAGAGGCCCTTGAGCAGTCATTTCGACTTGGATTTAAAGCCTCTAACAACGAAGCAGAATATGAGGTCCTCGTCGCCGGCATGAGGCTCGCCCAAGGACTGCGAATTGAACACATCCACGTTTCTCGACTCACTGGTGACCCAGTTCAGCGGTGAGTACATCGCAAAGGATGATCGCATGGAGGCTTATCTGAAGATAGTAAAAAATCTCGCCTCGTCATTCCAAGAATTCGCCCTTACAAGGATTCCCAGAGATGAAAACATGGACGCTGACGCATTGGCCAACCTAGCTTCCACCACTACTACGCTAGAAGACCCGGCCCTAAAACGGATCATTCCAGTCGAGTTCATTGAATTCCCCAACATTCAACAGGATTTGTCGCTCGCCATCTTAACACGCTTTCAAGCAGCAACGCAAGCAGCGCCGCCGGTTACTAACGGCGACACGAAATGACAGAAGCACCCGAAATCCCAGACGCCAATGGACGCAGACCAGCCCGAAGCAGTTCCAATGGACGCGGATACTGGAGAAGCAGAATACGGCTGTGACAAGTCATGGATCGACGATATACGCGAGTACATTGCCGATGGTAAATTGCCCAGTAGCAAATGGGCAGCTCTCAAGTTGCGGAAGCAAGCCGCACGTTATGTTCTACTTGATGGAAACCTCTTCAGATGGGGTTTCTCTGGTCTTATGCTCACCTGCATGGAAGGACAAGAAGCAAAACGAATAATGGAAGAAGTCCACAGCGGGTCCTGTGGCAATCACTCAGGAGGCAAAGCACTTGCGATCAAAATCAAGAGACATGGTCACTTCTGGCCTACTATAGTAAGCGATTGCATGAAATTCTCAGCCAAGTGTGAGAAGTGCCAGAGACGCGCTCCGAAGATCCATCAACCAACCACGATACTCTCCTCTGTCACATCGCCTTACCCGTTTATGAGATGGGCCATGGACATTGTTGGACCACTGCACCCATCAAAACAGAAGCGATTCTTGCTCGTGCTAACAGATTACTTCTCAAAGTGGGTAGAAGCTGAAGCCTACATAAACATCAAAGACGTGTAAGTGGAAAGCTTTGTCTGGAAAAACATCATATGTCACCCGCGAGTTCTATACGAGATCGTTACAGACAACGGTTCGCAGTTCATATCCAACCGGTTCGAGATATTCTGTGCGAAATGGAACATCCGTCTTAGCAAATCCACGCCTCGCTACCCCCAAGGGAACGGTCAAGCCGAAGCTATCAACAAGATGATCCTTGATGGCCTTAAAAAGCGCTTAGAGGCAAAAAAGGGCCGTTGGATCAACGAATTAGAAGGAGTTTTGTGGTTCCACCGCACCACTCCTCGACGAGCAACAGGCGAAACTCCTTTTGCCCTTGTCTATGGAACCGAATGCGTCATTCCATCCGAAATCTGTTCGCCCGGGGTACGACGCCAACTCTTACCTATCAACGAACAAATCAACCGGTCAATGCTTATTGACGCATTGGATTTCCTCGATGAGCGACGCGACCAAGCACTCATCCGGATTACCAACTACCAGAGCGCAGCCTCAAGGTATTACAACTCCAGAGTCAGAGAGAGACGTTTCTGCACAGGTGACTTAGTCCTGCGTGAGGTGTTCCAGAACACAGCAGAGCCAAACGCAGGCAAGCTCGGCACCAATTGGGAAGGCCCATACAAAGTCACAACAGTCATTCGTCCTGGAGTTTATGAGCTCGCCACCACGACAGGCACTCCCATCCTTAACTCTTGGAATGCCAAGCATTTGAAGAAGTACTATCACTAGTCTTCTCACAAAAGGAAAATGAACTACGAGGCGACTTGATCCCTGCAAAGGGTACGTAGGCAGCTTGTCTTCAGACGGGTTCAGTTGCCCCCTCCGTCAAAAGGGGGGGGGGATTACGCGTTTCACAAAGCCTCATCTCCGGATGAGCTCCACTGATCTCCTCCGCCTTAGGAGGGGAGTAAGTGTTTTCATAAGCCTCGTCTCCGGATGAGCCCACATGACCTCTTCCGCCTTAAGAGGGGGGATTAAGTGTTTCCATAAGCCTTGTCTCCGAACAAGCTCAATCTCTATAGACAATATTCAGTTCCCTCCTTCGTCTAAAAAGAGGGGGAGTCGGGTACCCGTACTCTACTCTTTGACTACACCATCACCAGAAACTTCAAACAATTGGCACAAATCTCATCACGAGAACAGCTATGTCCATCATGGACCTCTCAAAGCTTCAACCAAGTAGAGTCGTTCCGCATTCATTGCTGCTGCCACGATGATGATGGGAATACTGAACACAATGACATCCAAAGATCGGATCCAAAGCGCTTATATAAGTATCAGTGTTCAAAGATCTTTAGGACGAACTCAATTGATCACTCGAAACCCAACAAGCATCGTTGGTAAAAAGCAGTGCCAATGATTTGTTTGGCATGTACCTGAATCATTCGGAAAACCCGAGGTTCCACGCTGGTAAAACTTATGGTGTATATGTTCGGGACGACGCGTGTCTAGAGAACAGCACCATTCTGCAAAGCCCAACAGCAACGTTGGCAGATAAAGAGCGTGAGCGCATGTGCGTTTTCTCTACTAAACAAAGCCTCATTCACGAGCAAACAGAGCCTCATTCATGAGCAAACAAAGCCTCATTCATGAGCAAACAAAGCCTCATTTATGAGCAAACGAAGCCTCATTCATGAGCAAACAAAGCCCCATTCATGAGCAAAAAATAAACCAACAACGGTATTGGCAAACGCATGGCAACAACACTGCCTAAAAATATTCCTAAGCATAGGGAAACATCTGAAGCAAGTACATTGTGCAAAAAACCATCACGGTTTATCATAAGAAACAAAAACTATGATCACAGTCATCCCGCACAACATCCAAAAAAAGCAGCAAGGATACAAACCATCCAATACCGCAACCCAGAATCATCAAATCCGATACAAAAACAAAAGTACTAAAAATAAACTAAGAAAGGTGGTCACTCATCAGCCTCTTCATCCTCATCAAACTACCTCATCGTCCTCTGAGATCTCCAAGGCTTGCACTCAGAGACAAGCTCGCTAAACACGTCGCGAGCATCGTAGAATCGGGATCTTCCTCTCAACTAAAAGCGCCTCCGCAGCATCCAACGCCGCCCATCGACTGGCGAAGACGATCTATGAACTCCAAATTCGGCATCAATCTCAAGCAAGGTCGAGCATGTTGTCTTTCGCTATCCTCCCTCCAATCCTATCACGCGTCGACTCGGCCAGCAGAGCTGCGAGCCTCCTCGTCTCTCGCCTCAGCAACGGCCTCTGTGATCTTGGCATCCTTGCTGACCTCAGCGTCCAATAGCTTATCCCTAAGCACAGCAATCTCCTCCTTGTCTTTCGCGCGCCTCAAAGACGCTCTCGACAGCTTGCTACTCAACTCTTCCTCCCTCTTCTTCACAGAAGCAATGTCATCCTCAAGAGCTAGGTTCCTCTCAGCAAGCTCGATGTTGGTCTCTTTGACCTCGCGAAGCTCCTCGTCATGAGAGCGAGAATCCTCTTCAAAGCAAAAGGCCAGCTGGTCTAGCTGAGCGTAAAGCTGCATACAGAAAAGAGCAAGGAGGATCATATTAAAATCAAGAGAGTTTAAAGTAACAATAACAAGCACGAAGAAAATCCGAACCTCGGAAACATTGGCCTTCGCCAGCGCGAAAGCCCTCCCGTTGGAACCAAGAGTCGGAGGGGACGATACCGCTGTAAAAGCAGGAGAAGAACCCGTCTTCTGCCGCTTCGGAGGTGCTCCATCGGGAGTACATCTCGCCTTGCCCTCTGACGTTAGGGCTCTCTTCCGCGACTGCTCACGACGCATCACAATCTCGTCAGGGGTAAGGTCAATAGCATGAGAACGACGTACCGGAACAGCAGGAGTCTTGGGCGCTGCGGTCGACGGGGCCCTGTTCTGTGAGCACGTGCTCGCTGGAACCGCAGCGCTCGACGATGCCGCCTTCACTCTCTCTGCTCGCTGATAGGCAGAAACCCTAGGAGCACGTCGTCCAAGAACCTTCCCCGGGAAGATCCTGGTGGAAAGCGCCTTCTGGATCCTCTGACGAGTAAAAGACTTTATCCAGTCGCTGTTCTCGGAAGCAAGAACGCCATGGATGGCCGCTGCGTCGCTCCGGCCGACCGTCTGAAATGCTGGCTTCACTGCAAAAAGAAACAATATGGAAATTATTACACAAAACATGGACGCGATACGAAAAATATTTCTGGAGATGAAATTACCTCTCTTCTCCCAGCTCGTCCTAACAAGGGAGATATGATCCACCTCAACGGTCCTCTCTGAAATCTCAAAGAAGAAGAATCGATCCTCGAAGTGGTCGTCCTTGCTCGGGAACCCGTCGATGAGCGTGCAGCTCTGAGTCGGAGAAACCAAATACCTAAGCTCCCCGGCACGGCCACGAGGCCTGAAGTCTAAAAGGCAGGAGAGCTGCTCGGTGCTAATCTTCTTGCACTCCCCTGGAGCACGTAGATACCAATGATATGCCTTAACCCCGGGGTTGATCTGAGCAAGGGAGATGCCATTCGCCTCTAGGAAACGAAGAAGGAAGCCGGGTATCGGAAACCACAGCAAGCAGTGCTCAACGAAATTCTCGTACAAAGTGAAGTATCCCGGAGGCGGAGCATCGGCTCGCTGGGTGCAATCGAGAACAACTAGCCTGATCTCGTCTGAAATCTCGCACCTCTCCCGCAAAAGCTGCAGCGACTCCTCGTCGGAAAGAGTGGATCCCAGAGGATCCGGACGCGTCTTCTTCTTCTTGACTACCGCAGGTTGATCAACCTCTGCAAAGGTTGCATCACCACCGTCCTCATCATCGGAAGTAGAAGAAAAATTTGACGACAGGGTGGCGTTTATGCACCAGCCGAGCGGTCCGCATCATTAAGGGGGAAGGAGAGTTCAATTCCTCCGTTGCGAACCATCAAGTCTTCGTCCCCACTTCGGCTCGGTGAAGCCACCGCGGGCTCGGTCCCGCTCACAGCAGCGACCACGGGCTCGGTGCCACTCGAACCCGTGAGCACGTGCTCGGTCTCGCTCGAGCCCGCGAGCTTGCGCTCGGCCCCTCTCGAAGCCGCGACCACGAGGTCGGCTCGGACGGATGGCGCGACCACGGGGTCGGATCGGTCACACGGCGTGACCACGGGGTTGGCTTGGTCGGGCGGCGCGACGGCGGGGCTGTCCCGAAGCAACGGCACGATAGCATCCTCAAATGTGGTTTGCTCCATAACAACAAGTCTATCTACACAAAAGTCAACGAGATGGATCTAGGGTCAAGAATTTTCAACAATCAATCAAGGGTTCTATTTCTTCTCCAAACGCATTTGAAATCAAAATCACAAGAGTTGTTCTAAGGCTCAACACAAGGATTGCTCCATCAACCATCAAAGCTTAGAAATCAACAAGCTACCAAGGATTCACGGATTCTCCTAAGCAATCAACAACACAACATAGAAAACATTGATTCTCCATGAAAGAAATTCTAGATCTAAGGTCTTGGATTTAAAAAAAAAAAGCTATGGGGAATTGGAAAAAAACTTGTGCAAAGGGAATCCACAAAGGAAACTCACCAAAGAAGAGAGGTGAGAAGAGATGGCGCTAGCTCGCGGTCGGCGGCGGCGAGGCTCCGTTCGGCGACGGCGAGGCTTCGGTCGGTGGCGTGAAGGTCCGGCGGTGGTGCTAGGAGATAATGGAGAGAAATGAGCAAAACCCTAGCAAGCAAGTGGAGAAGAAAGGAAGGGAGAGAGAAGGTAAAAAAAAAAAAAAAAAAAAAAACCCTCATCTCTTTAGCGGTTCCCGGTTCCAGTCAAAAACACTCTTGCCTCCAGAAATCACCTGGCTATCGCCGGAAACGTCGTTGACACTAGAAATCGCGACGCGGAGTCTTAAAACCTCCATAAGAAATGCGAAGTCTTAAAACCTTCGGGAAAATATAAAAAAATAAATAAAAAAAAATAATCAAAATCATCATCTCTGCAGAAAATGCAGCAGCTTCAGCGAATACAGCAAGAAGTCTTAAAATCTTCAAAACGCTTACGGAGTCTTAAAACCTCCTGCATAAAGTTATTCTCTACCACTGCAAGACAGGATAGGCAAACACCTTGACTTCAAACGGTAACGCTGATATCCAATACATCTTTAACTCGGCACTATTATCTCTAACACTACCGAGCTGGGGGCTAACTGTTGGGGTCGGTTTTCACCCGCTCAATATTAACGTCCGAAGACAAGATGATTAAAGAAATGGTCCTCCAGACTCTCGATGAAGAAGAAGCAACAACACTGATTGCTTTGCATGCGTTTAAGTCTGCAAAAGCGGCATAATGGACCGGGAAGGAGCCGACCACGTGCTCGGACCGCGTTGGGCCGATCACGTGCTCAGCACCACGAGACGTGACCACGTGCTCGCAGACGGTGACCACGGCTTCGCCGAAGCCAGGCGACAACGGCTTCGCCGAAGCCAGGCGACCACGGGCTCTCCAAGGCTGTTGACCACACCCTCGGTCCAATACAGTCTTCGGCCCAATGACGAGAAGATAGCCCGGTCCAGACACGAAGCCCACATTGATGCAACCGACTCAAGCGAAGCAATTCCGCGAAGACTTAGGAATGTTCAGCCGCCTTAGAGATAGTATATATAGTCGATGTAAAAACCCTTGTAAAGGATCCGCAATCACATACACAATCTTATACTCAAACTTTTACAAAGCAATAACAAAAGCTCTTACTCATCTCTTGCGATCTTAGCTAACCCTAGAAATCTCTTCCTCTTCACGAACCCTTACAAATCTAATTGTGTTAGTTCCGACTCCCACAATGTCCCAGAAGCCAAGCTCTATTTCACCAAATGTTTCAAACTGGATCAAGATGCTCTCATTCATCAACAACCAGTTATTATTTTCAACTCCATGGTATTTCCAGGGGAAGAAGTGCCTTCATATTTTACTCACCGCACTACTGAAACCGCCCTTACGAATATCCCTCTACTACACACCCCTCTCTCTCAACAATTCTTCAGATTCAGGGCTTGCACAGTGGTAACTGCTACTAATGGAGTATGTATCGATGTAAACTGTCAGTTCAAAGGAAGATTTGGATACACCGATGATTCCATTGTTAGGGTACATAGCCGGTTGAAAACTGGGAAGGATAATCATCTGTTAATATTTGAATGTCGTATCAAAGTTAATGGTCTACTGAACTATGATTACGTGGATATGAAGATTGATCTAAGTGATTGGGAATCTACATTCGAATTAAAAGGATGGGGTATACGACTCTCTGAGGACTGTTTATTACCAGAGAACCAACTTGGTAATCCAAACACTTGTCTACGGCGTGAAGAAAATATTTTATATCCCAGTCACCCTACTACTGCAACCTCTCTCACCAATATTACTCTACCTCACACTTCTCCCTCTCAAACGCTCTTCAGAGTTAAGGTTTTCGCCACGTATGATTCCTATCCTGATGATCAGCTTTCATGTTTTGTCATCCACGTATCTTGTCTGTTCAGAGGTAGATTTGGGAACCACTTTGTTTCCCCTTATCGACCACAAAGGTTTTATAAAATTGAGAATGGTGTCCACTTTGATATATTCGAGTGCTCTTTCCCTCTAAACCAAGGCAATGGTGTCCTATCCTGATGATCAGCTTTCATGTTTTGTCATCCACGTATCTTGTCTGTTCAGAGGTAGATTTGGGAACCACTTTGTTTCCCCTTATCGACCACAAAGGTTTTATAAAATTGAGAATGGTGTCCACTTTGATATATTCGAGTGCTCTTTCCCTCTAAACCAAGGCAATGCTTCTTTAGCTCAACTGAACTACGATTATGTTGATATACATTTTCAACTGACTAATTTAAGTAAGTCTACGGGCAGATTATTAGCATTCAGTATACGCTTCATCGAGGACTGTTCACCACCTGAGAACCGAATTGGTAATCCAAACACTCTTCAGCGTGTTTGTGAAGCCGATGAAGACAGTACAGTTAGTGATGGATGCCATGAAACTAAATACAGTGAAGAGTGTGAAGATAGTGATTATAGTGATGATAGTGAGAATGATCAGTTTGAAGAGTGTGGAGACAATGATATAAGCAGTGAGATCGATCACTATGAAAACTGTGGAGACAGTGATTTAGGAAGTGAGACTGATCAGTTTGAAGAGTGTGGAGACAGTGATTAGGCACTGAGATGGATGACAGTGAAGAGAGAGTAGAGACAGAAAGAAGCAGTACACGAATGCATGTAAGCATTAGTCATGCTAAATTTTTTTTCATTTCTACTTGCAGATTACGTGAAGAAATGTTGAATCTTTTTGATTGTGAATCTTCCATAAACTTTCATGGCTATGGAACAACAAGATACAAGGAGGAGAGGCAGAGATTCTTCATTGTTTCCTCCTCAGCTGGACAAACATTTTCAGGTAACCCTAAGAAGAAAAACTCATATAAACCATATTATTTTAGTTTCACATTAATTGTAGTACAGAGCATATATATATAGGAGCATCTTAATTAAGATCTTATTCAATATATAGATTATGCCATCGACCAAAGAGTTATTAGCACAGTCGGTAATTTCATATGTGATCCTCTTAGAAAATATACGGCCAAATGATTTTCGTACTTAAGTATTTAAATATGATATACCATAAGTCAATCAGCCAGCTTGCAAAAAGAAAAAAATAATAGTATATTGGATAATCTTCCGTAGTTTCTGCCTCAAAGATTGTACGATCATAGCATAAAACACTATTTGTTTCAAAAGTTCGTTTTTGTTGGCATATGCTTTTGAATTTCTGATAATCTGGTTTATAGAGATATTTGGTTGAAGACTCTGGTGTTATTTTTAAGGAAAATTTCAAGATAGTGACTATTTTGAAATTTTATTGTCAAACAATGATCCATATGTTCTAATTTTACATCATAAGGGTCCATGTTTCACAAAATATTTTTTTATGGGATAATTAGATACTTGAGTGCTAGTGTTATGATGGATATATTTCAAATGCAAGTTATAATGTGGATACAAAAATTGATAGAAATCAAGCCAATTGGTTTTAACATAATGAAGCTGATGGATCAAATATTTCTCAAATGGAAAATGAAAATGGTGTTGTTTATTTGAATGTTTTTAGGTATTTTGTTTCTTTCTTGCCTTGCACGTTTGTTATGAACTTATGTCATTACTATTGCGATTTAATTTCCTAAAGCTCACATTATACTTATTTTCATGATTTTTACAGTTTTAGGATTACTTCTTCATCAATCATGTTTTGAACTTTTGACTAGAACATGGATTATCTCAACTACTGACTTTGGAGAATGATGAGCTCAAATCATCACAACAACTATGTAAATAAAATGAAGGAGTTAAGTCTCGCTAAGATTGAGGCAGAGGAGCTAGAAAATGCAACAACTAGTCTTTGCAGTCTGATGCCGAAAAGAAAAAGGTATTTTATGTTCTGAAGAATTTGGTGTCTGATACCACAAGGCACAAAGTTGTTCGGTGGATCTCAATTGAGTTTTTTTTTATTTGTAAAATTCTGTTTTTATAAGTAGTTAAAAACACTTATACTATAGACCACTTGATTGTTTATGTAGATAACGAACTACTGACTTGCTTTGCAGCCAAAACCTGCAAAGCTTTTAGGCATCATTAAAAGCCCATAAACCATCTTATATATTCTAGTTCCAACTCAACTGTAACACAGAGCATCACAATTTGGCTCAAGAAAACATATAACCCGAACATGAATTGCATTCATAATTCGAGGAATACCTTTGTGGTAATATCTATTACTACAATATCCTAAATAAAACTATTTAACCAAAAAAACCGACACGAAATTATTTTAGGATGAGATAAAATCGTAGAGTCATGTGTTTATTACAATTGACGTAAGCTAATTTTTGCATGCCGTAAATATTTTGCAGTCATTGGACTGTATCTCCCTATAGCCTTCGTTTGACCTAACCTTTTGAGTTTTGATCACCAACTATGAAACTTCTAAGAGAGATTAGAACTTATGATTCTTGTGATCATTGTTTGATTATTTTGTTAGTTCTTGAGAAAGATGGAAAAGTGTCTAGACTAAGAAAATGGCCAAGAGTAGACTAACTTAGAGGAGAACATGGTTTTGGCCGAATAGAGGAGTTCTCTAATGTTCTTCTTGGGATGAGGGAGTGTGAGAAGTCAGATTTGAGAACATAGGCTACATAGCTAAACTAAGCTCAACTCAAAATAAAAAGAGTATTATTACCATGACCCAAAAAAGAAAGAAAATAATTTAAATGATATAGAATTAGCCGGTCTTGTGCAGAATCTAATATGATACAAACTGTAAACAAAGAAAGAAAAAGGAACCAAAGACTTAAACGTGGTCATCAACTTGAAGCTTCAGGTCTTTCATATCTATTGACCGGTAAAAGCATTCCAATCTTGATCTCATCGGAATATTCTCTCCTCTCCGGCTAGTCTCGTGTTATATTTTATCAAAATCAACCCAAAAACGTCTCCTAAACCATCCTCACTGCTTCGCCTGCTCAAGGATTGCAAGGACCAAAGGAACAACGTTAATAAAAAGTTCATTAGAATTAGAAATTATTCACTCAAGCACCAAACAGAGAAACCGAAAAAGAGCAATTTCCGCTATTTTGATTATTTCATTCAAGAACCAAATATATCACCAAGTGAATTGGCAGCTAAATAAGAACAAATTTTGTTTATTTACCTGTGAGTAGAGGAAAGTTCCAAGAATCGCAATGGCCGCACCGAGTGCATTAACAGGTTGAACCGGGGTATGAAAAATGATGATCGAAGCCACAATAACAGAAATCCGTTTCATCGTATTACCGATACTGAACGTCAATGGCGAAATCTGGTCTAATGACATGTATGAGACCTGATTATACAAATGGTAAAACACACTTTGTGCCACAACCCACCTGTTCATATTCAAAACCAAACATAAAACATAAGTTTTTGCAAAAACTTACATCTCTATATTTAGAGTTGGAAACACATGAAACTTGACAAAATGTCAAAAGATTATTGATTTGGTTTTAGTTTTCGTACCAGACAAAGTTTGGTCCGATCTGAGAAACTGCGTTTTGCCAACCAGCAGCCCACATTTGAGGACCTTCCACGGCTATAGCAAATGGAGTGAGGATCAAAAGAGACATCATCGATAAGCAAGCGTAGTAGTTCATTCCGCTTACTGAGTTCCCTTTCATTCCTTTCTTCGAAAAGATATTCCGAAACACGAATGCCAAATTCGATATCATCGCTCCCATAAAGCCTGCCAAAAAAGATTTCACCATAAACTATAATCAAAGATTATGTCACACAACAAACAATGTCATGTAATATTATTGTTTTTTTGTTTGTACCGATGATGTTGAAGTTAAGCTCGGTGACGGCGGCGAGAGCGCAACCTCCGATGATTGGTAAGAGAGATAGATAGACAGGAAGAGGGAAACTTTCTCCTAAGAAGAATCTTGAGACTAAAACACTAAACGCTGGTTCACCACTTTTGATGATGTGTGTGAAAGAAACTGCTACTTTTGACATACTCACTGTTGCTGCCACGTGTCCTATCGTGTGTGCCACAGCGACCTTTAAGAAGAAGAAGAACACGAGAACATTAAACACACACTTTTCATTATCAGACAACTAACAAGTTTCACCAAGTTCTGTTTTTTTATTTGTCAGTCTTTGTTTTCGGCTAGCTCGAGCTCTTTATGGTTACAAAACCTCGACTTGTGACAAAAATTTCGCAAAAATAAAAATATAAATCACCAAGCAACAACAACTTTAAACCCCTAAATTTATTACCGTAAGACAGAACTCAAGATCAGTTTCATGCGGTTCCAAAACCCTAAGTTATTTCCAGAAAACAGAGTCAAACATAAATTCTTACGGGAAAACAGAGTAAATCCTAAATTCTTACCGGAAAACAGAGTATTCGAGAAATCGATCTCTCAATCGTCAGAAAAGCTCGAAATTTTTTTTGAATTTGGAATAAAACTAGATAAAATCCACCAAGAAACAACTACAAGCAAAGGAAAAAAAAAAAACTAATTTCTTACCGGAAACAGAGTTTTCCAGAAATCGAGATCAGTTTTAGGAGCTTCAGCGATTCTAGTGGCCCAAGAGACAAGCATCATCAAAGACCCACAAGCGAGAGACAACGTCGAAGTAAGCCATGGGTAAGGAAAAGCATTGAGGACTTTCTTGTTGTAGATGTTGAATACAACATTAAGAGCCCACCAAGTAGCAAAATAGATTCCAATTTTTAGCTTCTGTGCTGATTTTTCGTCAGGAAGCTCAATGTTTATGTCGAGTGGACGAGATCTATCGGCTTCGTAAGCTTCAACTTTGACCTCACGCTTCAAAGAAAAGTTTTGGGTAGATGAAATGTGAAGAGGCTTTGGATGGGAGACATTGGAGTTGAAGCTTTGGTTATGGCAGTTTTTGATGATGTGTAAAGGAGAAAACTGGAGTTTCTTCGGAATTGATCGCCTAATTCTGCCGGAGACGGTGGTGGAGAAGGAAGATGAAGCTGGTTTAATGGAAGAGATCATTGTTTTTTTAGTGGGTGATTGATGAAGACGATGATCTCGAGGTGGGTTTAAGATTTTTATGAGGAAGATAGAGAGAAGAGATGTTTTGGTATGTTGGGAAATGGAAGAGGAAGAAGAAGAGAATTTATAGGAAGGTTGAGAACAGAGGAGGGAAAGGTTTCATTTCGTTTGAGTAAACGACAAGTTAGAATTCAGATTTTTTGGTTAATATACGAAATTACCCTTTGTCACTACGGTTTTGTGGTTTATATGGTATGGGTAATTTCGTCATAGTATCGGAGAGGCGGTGTATAATTTAGTTGAGACTTGAGAGTCTTAAACTAGCTAGCTTTCAAAGGGTTTAAATTAGAAATAACAATTAAAAGATAGCTAAACTTTTCTTAATCATATTAGTAGTTTTACTTTTAATCAGGATTTTCTTAATCATATTTGAATTTTAGTAGTGACACAACATTGCAACAACATACTATAACTCAAATCATTAGACTATATGTACAGATCAATCATATTATAGTTAGTTAAACTGATTAACTAATGTTTTTTTTCTCAAGATGTTACATGTAATATGTAATATACTAATTTGAATATGGGTGGTAACATATCGTTCTACAGAATTAGCACAAATTACTACATTCTATTTTTGTCATTTTAAAATATTTTTTGACTATGTGAATTTAGAATCAATTGACCATGAAGAAACCAAGTGTCATGTAGTCTTTGGATCTTACGTTACGGAAGCAAATATCAACTTTGGAATAGTATACGTTCTTGCACCTACCCAATTATTTTCTTGATATTTATCATTCTTTTTTTAAATAAGTTGAATGAAAAAATATATAGTTTAGGCAAAACAATTTTAAAAATACCTTGACAAAATGATATTTAAAAAATCAACACTAACCCTTGAGTTTTTTTTTTTGAGGGTGATAAAATATATATATTCTCTTTAATCAAAATCCTGTATTATTAAAATTTGTTTTTTTCGAAGATGAGAGCTAAATTATAAATAAATATTGTATATTATTGGAAATATATCACTTTCCAAGAAATGGATGAATCAATGTCATTACTAACTTTAAACATGTCAAAAGTGAATTTGAAAACTTTATTTTAATTTAAAGATATCAATCCGAAATTTTTTATATTTGAAAAAATAATATTTCATTTAATATTATATAAAAATCATTTTGAATATTCAAGACATTTTTTCTCCTCCTTTGTGGACTCCCCTAAAATATATATAGTCGACTACGGTTTATTTTCTTGCCGCCAATAGTTTGTCACGACTTGCGAGTCAATGACTAACACATGTGACATCTCAATATGTAAAATCTTTTTTGCTTGTCGTCCAATTTGTAACTTCAAATTAAAATATAATGAAAATTTTATCGATCTTTATTTTGCTGGTTAAAAATTTATCAATCTTCTTAATTATCAGATACACATCTATAGGCGAATTTTCAAACCTAAATACAAAAAAATTAGTCTATTTTACCATTTAAAAAATGTTCGCAATTAATGACCAACATAAAACATAATGGAAGATATATCGACATAAAAATCCCTATTACCTTGAAGTATCATATTTTACATACCATTGAGTTTGAGTATACTAGTTTGAAGTTGGTTGTTTTAGTCGCCAAGTTGGTCAATTTTGAAAAAAAAATTATCAGTAAAAATTAAAAATATATATTTTTCTAACAATTAAAGTTTGTTTGTTCATCGTTAACGAAAGCAAAAAGAAGAGAAGCTGTAGTATTGAATGTTTATATATATATATATATATATATATATGTCTGTGTGTGTTATGCGATGTTATAATTTGGACCGTTGAAATGAAAGAGGGTGTCAGGTCACATGTTGGACGTACAGGCTACAGCTTCACCATTGATTTAACCTCGCAGATGGAATCCTCACCGCAGAAAATATATCAAAGGAAAATTACAAAACATAGCAAAGTTGTTGAACACATGCAACTCTCATTACACGACAAGCTTTCTCTCTTCACCAACACTAATTCATAGCACACATGTGTCGTCTGCATGTGTTTATAGGTCAGGTAATATATTTGGTTCATTTTCGACGGCTAGGAAAATTTTCAGGAAAGTTCGTAATATTGAGGAAATTAACAAATCACCGTAAATATCGCTTTCCAAATTGTTCACTTGATTGATCTCTCTGCGCGTTTGTTCCGTGAAATATGAGTCGTTGATTAATTTAACAATGAGCTATTGAAGTTTTCATGAATTATGACTTGAAGCTCTAAATGTATTAATGACAAAATTCGAATTTAGTCATTTTAGATTTTTTATAAACCTTAGAGCATCATTATTAGAGGAAACCCAAATGGGTTTTTTAAGTACTATTTTAATATAAATTTGAAGTTAAGAAACTGTGTTAAAAAACTGTGTTTTTACTGCTTTATTGGTAGAATCTCTAATGAGGTTCTTAAAAAAAAAATTAAGAATGTGGGCCGTGAACCGTGGGTCGACGTTAGTTATTCTGACTTTTTATCTTGCCTACGCGTGGCATTCAATACTTTGGTTCGGTACGCAAGTTTGCAAAATTGCAAATAATTCCATAACTTGACCTGATCTCGCTTCAAACCAATATTTTTGCAATACTGAGAATTAATTTCTGAAGACCAAAAAGTAGAGTTTAAAAAACAAAAGCAAGCAAAAGGTCGAACTATCCAATTAGGAACTGCATCACCAAGTTAGAATGCTTTCTTCCAAACAAAAAATCGGAAAATATCTTAAAACCCAAAAGAACAGAGGAGTAAAAAAACTGAAGCAGATCATATCATCTCTGAGGCTGGTCAGAGGCAGAAGCTCCAACTGAAGGTCAAGCCGTCACAGCGCTGGTTGAGCCATTCTCAGGCGGTGGAGCCACTCCCCATTTACCTTCTGACTCAAGCGGCTCAAATATATGGACTCCACCATCTGAGAGACCCACAGCAAACATATTGGATTCTTGCGGATGAGCTGCGATCACTAGTGGATGGACATTCAAGTTGCTGCATAGACACACATTATGGATATTCAAGATTCAAGATTCAACATTGGCTCTGTTTTAATTTCATTCACATTTTTTACTCACCTGAGAGAAGCTGGCAAATATGCAGAGGGATTGACTCCGCAACGCAATCGAAGGTTTGCAGAGCTGAAGACGCAGATCGTAGCATCCATGAAACTTGTGTATATCAATTGGCTATCACATGAGAATGTGGCATGTGTGATTGGAGCTGATGATTCACGCACAGGCCACTGAAATATATAAAAACAATCGTAAAGGGTTTCATAAGCGAGGAGAGAAAAATAGACAGAGATAGAGTAATTAATTATTAAAACCTGTTTCATGCATTCAAGCTTGGTTGTCTCATATATAGCGAGCTGAGTTTCATGGACCACGAGGAAGTGTACTTGATCGTGATGAAACTGAACACGTGTGTCTGAAAGAGCAGATGTCGATCTTCCTTGTGGAATTTGTAGAACCTTGCTTTTCTGCTTCTCCCATCCATCTATGTTCCATACACAAAGCTGTATAGATACAAAAACCAAAATATTCACAACAATGACTTATACCGATTGGAATTCATGATTACAAAACATGAGACTCAGCTATCATCCATCCATCCCAACCGCAATGATATTGTACTATCATCCATCCCAACCGCAATGATATTATTGTCTTGAGGGTGAAAAGCAAGAAACGTTGCAGCAGGAGGAGGCGGCATGAAAGTAGCCATTGTCTGCATTTCAAATGTAACAGATGAAACATTGTTTGCATTCATTAGACAGAGCGCTGTCTCTAGCTGGGATTTTACCTTAAACGTCATCATATTAAGCAAAGAGATCTTTCCTCCAGATGCTGACATAACGTAGGAATCATTCTTGGATAAAGCAAAACATGCTACTGCTTCTTCTGGATTAGTTTCAGCCACATCATTTTTCACCTTGGTGACTCTCATATTCTCAGGGAGTCTCAACGAATGGCATTGAGAGGGTTTGCCTACTTCAGTAAGCTTCCATACCTTAGGCTGGTCAGAGGCAGAAGCTCCAACTGAAGGTGAAGCTGTCACAGAAGCATTAATGCCAGTAAAAAGCTGTATATTGTCCATATCTTCATACAGCGCTTCCTTCTCTGAATCAGTGATGTATTCCTGGTAGTTGTCACTCAGCTGAAAACAAAACAAGTCAGTGCCCAATACTCTAATGCATACTCCCAATGAAAATGAAGAAAAAAGGATTCTCACTTTGTTTCGCATATCATAAACATAGGACTCAACAACATTCTTCCGGTCCTTGGTCTCTTCCATAACTCTGTCTTGCAAAGCCATCTCAAACTCCTTCTCCACAGCCTTTTCGACATCCACAGATTGCATGGCACCATAGACCAATTCAGACAGAGGTACATTAGTTTTCTTCACCTTCTTCTTCGATGACATGGGGGGTTTTTTTTCTTCTGGAGCAGCCTTGGAGTTTGCCGGAGATGGTGAATTTTTTGATGAAGACGTGGTGAAACTCATGTCCTAAAATCAATTTCAGAATTGATTTTAAGTTTCTAATTATCAAAATTTCAGTAAAATCCTAATCTCTAATTGTCAAAACAACAAGGAAGAGAGAGATTAGTGGTAACCTGAGATGAACAGAGGTGGCGGTGGTCTGTTTCACCGGAGAAGCTTCATGGGAGATGAATATGGAGCTGTCGGGGTTAGAAGTAAAGATACTAAACGAAGAGATGTTTTTTTTTTGGTTTCGTCAAAGATTAAAGCCGCCGAGAAGGATGTGTTTTTTTGGGTCACACCATAGATAATCGTTGGAGAGTGTGTGACGATGATCGGAATTAGCTTCAGATTTCGATTGGACAAAAAAAAAATTGAAGCACCGTCTATCCATGTCAAAGGAAGAGAATTGGAGGAGAAAGACGGAGGTTCGCCGGAGTAAATTACAGGTGGAGACTCTGATCTGGTGGTGATGAATTTCAGAAATCTGGATGGAGCTCGGAAACGGGAAGGAAGAAGATTGAGAAGAAGGAAGAAGAAGAAGGAAGCACGAGAACGAGAAATAACTTAAGAACCGGTTCTTAAGTAAAATCTCTTTTTTTATTAAATCAACATTATTATATTATAAGAAACCTATTAAGAACCCTGCAATAATGATGCTTATAACACCAATTAACACAAACTTCTAGAAAGATTTTTTATTTATTTCAAACAAACCTTGATTCAATGTGAAAGTAATATCAGAATGCAGTATTCAAGTAACTAAAACGAAACCCTTTTTACCCAAAAAAAAAAAAGTTTATTTACATTTCTTTTGTTAAAGAAGTTTATTAACATGTCCTCTATCAGTTCTCTTATTCTTCAACACTGATAAATATAAATAATTAAAAAGGCATGGGCCTTTATGGCATTACATGAGACTTGCCTGACATAAATTTTAGCATTTTATAACTTTCTGGGAACTTGGTGACTGAACAATTCGTTTCCATTCCTTCTTTGTACCAATACCTTTATCTGCAAATTCGTTACTTCCTAAAGAGGTTCTAAAGATGTAATAATTGATACTAATGATAAATGGGCCGGACCATATATGGTAGACAAATGTTTAGCCCGTGTGAACAAATTGTCTTGATGAATATCATTTAAGTGTTATTCAGTTACGAATTTTTCTTTTTAGTTGTCGACAACAACAACATGGTCAGAGGTTCAGACTAGAATTATCTTGAAAAATTATGTAGATTTCTTTTGTTGGAGCAAAAAAAAAATCTATTTCGAACTAAAATCGATCTAAAACAAAAGTGATATGATTGATTCGATCCAAATTTGCACCAAATGAGCCCATCTAAAATCGATCATGTGATGCAATTTTTTTGCAAAATGAATAAATAGAAGAGTTATTATCTCTATGGAACGTATTAAAAATTTTAATCAAAAATGAGATTTATCTTGTTCGAGATAAGTAATGGCAAACACTTGTTCTAGTAAAACTAGGGAACACAATAATGCGATTTTTTGTTAAAATTGATCAACGATGAAGCTGCGAAGTATTATTTCATCACTAATAACAAGTGATTCCAATCCATTTTCGTTTTCCATCTTCACTGACAACAATCCGTATTTAGCGTATATTTTCAGCTATTGCATCATTTAAATTTTGTCTCAGTCGTAGCGACTTGCCTCTTTTTTTTTTTTGTTCAACGTAATTCATTAAAAAGGAAAGGCCGAAACTTAGCCCAAACCAGAATGCAGAGTCATGAGTGAGGCTTTAGCTAGTCTATCAGCCATCCCATTTTCAGTTCTTGGAATAAACGAAAATACAATAGACGAAAACATAGAGGATAGAGATTCCAGATCGCAGAGAACACCATAAATGTTCTTCAGCTTGGATCTTGAATTTAATGCTCGAATGAGCCCTTGTGAATCTGATTTTATGCATATTTTTGTCCAGCTTTTGGAGAGAGCGTGGGATAAAGCTGAAATCAACGCCAAAGCTTCCGCCATGAGAGGCGATCCAACATGTGTCTGAGCTTTAGATCCATGGTCAATTGGTGAAGCAGAGTGATCAGAAAAGACCCAGCCAAATCCAGCTGATTTTGTGTCTGCCCGCCAAGCTGCATCTGTGTGACACAGGATCGTGTCGTGAGAGGGGTTTTGCGGCGACGATCGGATGGAAGTGGCTTTTGTGGTCGGATCAGCAGACTGTTGTGCCAAGATCCACTCACGCGCATCAGCAATTCCTTTCAACAGGGTTTCAGCCTCTAATAGGATTTATTCTTATAGTTTTGTTTAGTCAAAAACTATAACTTCTTATTGTTGTGATTTATAGCAACGGAAATTATCTATATCATTGAAGAAAAGATCTTAAAGAAAACATAAACTTCTAACGCTTATAAAAACCACATTATGAAAAATGTATTCACAAAAACAAAGGTTATGCTTGTTATAAATTTTTAAAAATAAATTTCATTAAGATTTATGGAATCAAATAGATAATAAATACATATATCTCAATATTTTTTTATTAATTTCGTGTACCATATTTAAAGGTCTGCTAAAATTAATTATTTATTGATATAAATTTCAATGAGGTGTAATAATATGTGGAAATCGTTTGATCATTGACAGAGGCGTAAGATTAAATAATAGTATAGAAATATAATAATAAAACCTTGCCTTGAAATGGCCACGATGAGTTTGGCTCTAAAACATTGTTGCTCGTCTTGAATTCATGTAGCTGCAAAATTTCATAAACCGGTTTAGACTAAACTGAAATTGATCAACGTCATAATTTTCTTTGTGTTATCGGATATATCAAAAACTCGAAATAGAGCACATCAACGTTGTATTTTTTTCTTTTTATAATAATTTATAATTGTTGGAAAAAAACAATGTCTTACCCAACTAGGTGCACTACTCGATGAACTATCCCAACCGATATGTGACACGTGTCGAACATCTGTAGGAAATCCAATTTCCATCTCCTCCTCCTCTACTTCTACAAAAATGAAATTTCTCATTTAGTCCATTTTGTAATCATTAGAATGATTATTTACGTCCATTTAATAAAGCTAAACAAGATTAGAATTTTAATCGAGTTACCGAAAATGTCGGAGAAACACTTGAAGCTCTTGTTATAAAGCCCTTTGAATCTTGTAGCCATGCTATAAGTAGAATCTGACACAACAATAAATGTCTGGAACACTTCTACAATTATACAAGATGATAATGTTAAAAAGAACAAAAGATATGAATGAAATAGAAGAAAAATTCAGAAATGATTGAAGAGGAAGAGGAAGAGGAAGAGGAAGAGGAAAAAGAAAAGAGAAAAAATCCCCTTTTGTTTGAGATTGGAATGATATTTAAAGACAAAATAAAAATGGGAGGAGACATGAAAGAGTAGTGGCAATATAAAATCAATACGAAGTATATTCTGTAATTATTGAAAAACGAATATCTTATCCGATAAGGACAAGGAGAATTAGTAAAGGTTTAGGTAATCCATTCCACGAGTTTAGTTCAACTACTAATTTCATCCGTTTACTAATTACCATCCACTCCAATACAACTGTTCATAAAAGCGATTAGGGATGTTAGGATTTAGATCTTAATCTCATTTTTGTAAACGACTGAAAACAAGAAAAAAGTTTACATGATTTATAATGGGCCACTCTTAATGTATGAATTATGTTCATTTTATGCCTTTGCTATTTCATTATGATTTTCATTTTTTACATCATTTGGATTAGATCGACATGACTTGATCTATAACATAATTTTTTTGTTCGCAGAATTAAACTCTAGTTAGAAGACCGTAGAGATAAACATTAACCACTTAACTAAATGTATTTTCCACTATTTCATTATGATTAAACGAGAATGTTTACAACTTTTTTTTTCTTAGGACAAACGAGCATAGGTTTGAAATTTATAAAATACTATTAATGAAAACCTTTTATTAAAAACAAAAAATTCATGCCCCCGCCCCTTGCAAACCCCGGGAAAGGGGAGTACCATCCTTTTCTAATTCGATGTCGACGTAACCGCTTTGATCAATCACGGTCTAGCCCGATCATCAAGACAAATAGTAAATTCGAGAGACTATGCTCCACAACTCAAAAAGGAATTATGTAGATCATACTGTGCCCATTATATTTTAAGAGGAAACGAAAATTTAATGGCATCTAAACGGTTTTAGGTTGCCTAAGTGTTGTGTCTGTCCTAAGTGTTAGAAGAATTTTTTTTTATGACATTACAAGATCGAACAAATGAAACAAGTTTCTATCCTCTAAACAAGTTTTTATGACATAATGATCGAACAAGTTTCTATCATTTGAGAGACCATTTTAGACAATTTACTCTATAATAATCCCATAAAGAAAATAAAGAGGGCCATGGGATTTTTTTTTTAAACCCAAAAAAAAAAATCCCATAAAGGAAAGATAGGATCGAATCTTAGCAGTTCGAGGAAATGAAACCACCATTGTGGCTAACAACTTGTGTAAAGGTCTTCTGGGATTTAAAATTTTGGTTCAACCAATTTGCTTGCGTTTAATCATTTTTTCATTCATCAACTAAACCAATATGACAACATGTAATATGCAATACAATCAAAGATGTGGTCCAACAACTTAGAAGGTGATATGAAAAACTAAAAATAACTGATTTATTTATTTATGTATTATTTATCAAAGTACAATTATATTTTTGGAAGTCAGCACTTACTCTATATATTAATTGCATAATGGATGATAATGATTTATGATTTGTTAGCATAAGAACAAATCTTAACTAGACCCAAAAATTGGAAAAAAATCACGCATAAATAGAACCGGAGCATTAAAAACATGAATTCTAAATCATATTAGTGTGTGTTATTCAAACTTTGATTCAAATACTTTTATATGCATCTCAAGTCCCGAACACAATTTTCATTTTTAAACATCTTTCCTTTCTGCTAATTTACACAATTAACAAATGACTTCGCTTTAATAATCAATAAGAAAGCTGTCATTTATCATTATATATTAAGTACTATATAACTAATTAATGACAAAAAATATATTTATAATCCATACAAGGCGCAACAAAAATTCTATTGCTGTCAAATCTAATGATTAGCCTTAAGCTTTTCTTTATAAATTTGGAAAGCTACGCAGTTTGAGATATTTGAGTTGTGGCCTTCACGTTTTTCACTTCTCTATAAATGCATTACACACACACATATATGTATATATACTATATAATATATAAATTGTTAAATTTATATGCAATCGTCATTGTCTTTAATTGTAATAGCATACAATGTGACTATGTGAGACAGCTGTGTTTTGTTTTGTTTATATAGGTTGAAAATTGTGCTTAGTCACTTTCAAGACACCTCTTCTATGGGTTAAAACTTAAATCAATTATCCCCGTCGGAAAAATGCTTTAAATTTTCAAATACTTATTTATCTAAACTTTACTAAATAAGTATCTTAAAAAATAGAAAATAGAAATGTTTGCCTAGTGATTTTGTTTTGTTAGGCAGGAGTAGAAATCAAAACAAAACCCTAGAGAAAAATTTAGAAAATTTTGTTTTATCCTCTACAACTGCCTGGTTTCACGCAGGAGTTGTGGGAGGGTTATAGATCTTTGTTTTTTTTTTGTTCTCTTTCGTTGTCTTCGGGGGATTTATGATATTTCTTCGATTTCGGTGTTGGTGATTGTGGTCTCCGAGTCGTCGAGGCAAAGGGTTTGTCGTCGTTGGTTTTGATCTTTGACTAGTTAAGATGAAGCTATGGTGGTCCCGGCTCGGATGAGCAACGGAGCGATTTTGTCGCTAAAACCACTTTTTTTGCCGACTCTTCCATCTTTTTCGCAAGATCTGGTTATTTTTGTTTATGTATTTCGTTTATTGATTCGTTGGTACAACATGCCTTTCTTTGGGTGCGAATATTTTCGATCTAAATGTATGGTGTTCTCTTCTTTTGACAATCATTTGGTTGATTGATTCATTAACATAACTCTTACTAGTGTGCGTGGATATGTTTTCTTCTGAATAAATTGTATGGCTAAAAGAGCTCATCATTATCGAGTCAAGCGTGGATACAACATAATAACCAATATCTATTTTATAATCGGGTGGTTTCCCATATGTAGACAAAATTAAATGTTTTTTCTTTTCGAGCTCCATATATTTTTGAGCCTTACTCCTTACTCTTCAGATACCTACTGGTATCGTCTATTGGTTATCTTGCTTTTAAAATATGTGTTCTTTTCTCTTTAGGATTTTGATTAATGAGAACATTTGTAGAAGAAAAAAAGAAGGTAGAAATCAATTGTTGCAAATGAACATCTATCGTCAATTTAAATTTATATTACCTTTGTAAATTCAAGAATTAGCTTGATTTTTGGAACTCCCGAATATCGGCTATTTTAAAAATTAAAACACCAAATATCAATATCAATTCATATTATAAAACCAAATCCAAGGAAGAAAAAGGACATTTCACCAACCATTGGGTTCGACAAACCAAAATCAAAGGTTATGTTGATCATATATAAAACTTCAGTTTAAACGTGTCCTATAAAATAGAATAAAACAATTTTAAAAATTAAAAATTCACTTTTTTGAAATCTGAAACATTTACAATTTACAGAAATACCTTGCAAATTACAATCTAAAGGAGAATCTTTCGTTTGTGTTTGACATTTACATTAACAATCAACAAGTAAATTTTGTTTGAAATGCTCAAAAATTGCAGATTCATTTTTAAAAATAAGTACACAATAATCGCAAACAATAAAAGTAATATTCTTTTCACTTGTGTGATGCATTTGGGAGGCGTTTTTAGGATCTCACAAATGTACATACTCAATGCAAATGTCCCAAACAGACACATGGTTTCCCACCCGCGCAAGCCCGTGTGATCGATCAAATGGCTAAACCTAACAACAGTGTAAACTGAAACTCCATCTCTATTGTATAAGATGGTACAAAAGAACTCATACTCGCAACCCGATCTTTACTTGTCTCGGTCTTAAACAGAGAGCAAATTGAGATGGTAATAAACTTATAGAGAAACACAAACACAAAAGAGAAGAAAACTATCAACTAAATAGCAAAAGGTCCCATATTGCTTACACAGTCACACTATCCACTATCACAAAGGTTCTCTCCTTAATAGATGCAGTAAGCTAAGCGGGAATACACTAATAACAATCCTAGAGTGATCTCACGACTCAGTACCTGAATTTCCAAATATGGTTCTTATACAGAAAGTTAAACAAAGTTGAAAGCTAAGATTTCATAGACTAAAGATCCCATATTCTTGGTTACATATGTTACTCATTCAGATGAATAACTTAAACAAGGGACTAATGTAGCAGTAAGGAGTTTAAACCATCTGAAATTGTACTACTACACCGATTCAAAGTCGAAACACAAAACACGTCCAAAACATCATATAACTCAATTCCAGAAATGTCTTTGAAAAACTAAATCCATTACCTTTGTGAAAGACATTCTTCAACGCCAACTCGATGGCCAATACGGATGAATTCCATAACCAGTCTTCCAATTATCCAAGTAAACAACTTTCTTCACAGCCCAGAACGATACGAACAACGCCAAAAGCATAATCAATCTCTGTGCATTAAGATTCTTCACTCGAACAAGCACATTAGTAACAAACGCCAAAAGCAACCCAACAACAGTATACAAGAATCCAACAGCAAATCCTTCAGCTCCAAGTTGCATACCAGAGCCTTGGTAGAAGAACACAAGCTTATTCGGATCGTTACGATCCTGAAGAAACATTGGCATTTTCCTGATAATGTTGTGCATTGTACCAGCAACGCTAAAGAAGTAAATGAAGATAGCACCAGATAACCAAAGTCTACGATCATGGATAAGAGTTTCTCCTTTTAGAATCCGTTTGATGATAAACGGAGTAGAGATAACGATCAACGCAACAATGATTCCGATCTGAGGTTTTGAAAGTAGCGGTGGACGTTGAATTGGACCTACGGTGAGTTTAGTTCGTTGTTCGACAAATTCAGCCATAGATTCCGCTAATCTAGAGTAATCTGATTGATCCATTTGACCAGATTCGTCACGGAGATTGGATATTGAAGGACTTACAAGACGAATGTGAGGAAGAGCGTTAACGCCGAAGAGCTGGAACGAAGATTGAGCTTGTGAGAACTCGATCTCGCAGAAGAAGAGTTTATTACGATCAGATCCGTTGTTGTTAGCGAGGAATGAAGCGGAGACGATGCCGAATTCGCGACGGAGCTCTTGAAGACGAAGCTCGTTTTTGCTGTGGAGTTGAGTAGCGTCGAAGAAGACGAGTATAGAGTAAGGACGAGGAGTGGAAGCGGATGTGAGGAATTTGGAGATTCCATGGTCATCGAGATGGATTACGCCTGATTCGCTGTTTGATCTGAGTGAAACAAGTTCGTTGATAAGATCTGAATCGGAATCCGAATATGAAAATGACGCTGATGATACAGTTGCTAAGAGGAATAGAAGAGAGATGAGTTTTGCATAGACCGCCATTGTCGATCTCACCTTGAAGATCTTTCTCTTTCAGATTCGAGAAGACGAGAGAATACTGAAAGAAAAAGGTATTGCCGTTTACCAGAAAGCCTCTGGTTGAAAAAGAAGGTCTCTCAAGTTCTTTGGGTTTTGATATCTCGCTGGTTGTCATAGCTGGAATGTTTTTATTGGTTAACGTATCCACGTGGGTAATCACCATTCGTGGAATAAAATCTGCAAACCTATGAGGCAATGCAAAGTTTTGGATGAATAAGTAATTTTATACATATCCAAAATTATTTGCAATTTACAAGTATATGTTTTTTAATTAATTGTTATTTTCTATTCTTGATAATATCTCCCATTGTTACATTCTTCTGCCTTTAAAACATTTTTTAAAGATATATTTAAGATATAAAGTACCAGAATTTTATACATATGTACTTTTAGCACTAAGTCATTTTTAAGATATACATCTATATAGTTTATTTTTACAAAATCTGTCAGATTACACAATTCCCATACTTATGGAAGAAAAATTAAGGTTTAGATAAACAAGACACTGGAGGGATTGTATGTTGGACTGTACCACCAACATTGTTGCATATGACCTCTAACGTTTCTCCCTCTTTAGCCGGAACAATGCTAATGTTATCCAAAACGATGTCGTTGCATCGTTTTACTTCACTGCAATTTAATTGTATTGCTAATTCTTTTATGGCCGACCTGTGAAACCCTATGAACTTCACATTGCTCACTTCCACCGCAGAATTCTGTTTAATTAGTATTTTTTATTCGTGTCACGTTTTCTATAGAAATAATTACATATTTTGACTAACAAAGATTCATATTTTGAAGAAAAACTTACTGTGGGAGGGCAATACTGTTTGCAGCCATAATGCTGATCGATTACAATGGGGTTCTCTGTATTTATCAATTTAATGTCTTCAAATAAGATATTCTTTGCATACCCTGCTCCTCCCTGCACCATTTTATTCTTCTTATTATTATAAATAAATATTTCTATATATATAATAAAAACACGATGGATTAGAGTAAAACTATTAATCACCGGCACAGTTTTGATTCTTGCTCCGTTTTGAGTTCCGTTGAATGTACAGTTCTTGACATAAACATGTTCCACTATGTCATTAACGGTTTTTTCTTTTCCTAAGCTTCCCACACTGTAACAAACAATGATAAAGTATACATATCTTAAGCCAGATTAGAGACTATATTCCTAATTAGACGTCGAAATATTTAGCTACTTAATTTCTAGCTAGCCTTCTAGGATTTGATTAGGTAGATAGCTTTTTATTTGCCAAAACTGGCAAAATCGTGTGGTTACTTTTTTTTTATAAATATATGTTATGTGAATTATAGCATGTTGTTGAATAAAGTAACATGAATTTTAATTCCCTTGAGATTATTTTGTAATTAAAAAATGTGTAAGGTTATTTGCATCCATAATTTGAGATTCAAAGCATAATATCATGTTTTAATTAAAAACAAAAGAAAAGATAATCTTGATAAACCATGTTATGATGAATTCGAATACCGACTATAGATAAAAGAGACTAATTTCGATGCTTTTGGTTTTTGCATCATATCCAGTAAACTAAAACAATAATAATGTTTTTTTTGATAATACCTAAGTCCATGACCAGGACCACACTTCACATTAGTGATATTTATGCCAGAACAACCTCCATTTATGGCTACACAATCATCACCTGCGTTTTAATTTGGTTTCAACTAGTTACCATTTCATAATCCAAGTTCTACTTATTAAATTTCAAATTTTTATAAGATTTTATTAAAATTTCATGAAATTAGAATCAACCAAAGAAAGATTCAATAACTAATTCTTTTTTTTCAATAATTTTTTTTGTTTACCAGTTCCGATGGTAGAGTCAAATATATTCACTTGGCTCGATCCCGAGACATTGATGCCATCCGTGTTCGGACTATCTTTAGGCGCAATTAAATTTACGTAAGATATTGTCACTCCGATGCAAGACCTGACGCTAATATGGTTTCTTGCACTATTGATCGAAGTAATCGATTTCAATTGTAAGTTGTTGCAACCTCTGAAAGCTAATGACTGAAAAATAACATAGAGTTTAGTTTTCGATATATATAAAAAAAATACATAGTGCAAAATAAAATTGATACGTATGCATGTAGTTACGAAAATCACTAAAAAAAAATTTTCCAACATGAAGTTACGAAAATCTCTATTTAGATAGATAATTGGTGATGGATAAATAGATAAATACCCGGAAAGTGATGGTGGTGCTCTTGCAGGGACCTTGAAAGACAAGAGGCTGAAGCTTGAAGGTTTTGCCATTAGAGATTTTCAGAGTTTGTGATCCTTTTTTTCCACATACTTTTCTCCATGCTTTTACAAATGCCTTCAAAACATTGCATGTATCAATTAAATATTAGTTTATAAATTATATAAGTTTCATATAAAATAATAATATGAATACATTCGTGTGAATAATATATTCTTGAGCATTTTTTTGGGTTATATGCCTTCGAATCATCCGTCTTCTTATCTCCAACGGCACCGAAACGAGTCACGTCAACAGTATTACTTTGCAGTTTGCCATTTCCTAATCCTACCAATGCTATGCAAATTAACACAAAGCCAAGTACCAATTTCTGCAACAGATATAAAATTACATTAATCAATGTTAATACCATTTTATTGAAATAATAATAAGATATTGGTCGCTTGATGCAGTTGCTGCGACTAACTCCCGAACAGGGCTATATTAATCATCGGGCTATGTCCCTTTCAAATTATTATCTGCTCTCCAGCAAACTTCTTCACTTCCTTTGTACAGAGAGAACTTATTTTTGTTGATTAATAATATAAATATTACGTTTCAAAAAGGAAGAAGAAAAAACAAGAAAAATACGTTCTCACCATTTCTCAAAACTCTATCAAAGAACAGAATTTTTGGTTTTTTTTGTGCATGTGCTAAAGAAACTATATATACAGTTAAGACTTTACGAGATTTGTAACATGTGGTTAAAGCTTTATATAATTACGTGAGGATAAACATAGGAAAAAATACTAATGAAGTAAAGCAGAGACATTTAAAACCAGATCTGGTTCTCCACTTCCTCACTTCCAATTGTCTTGTGCTTTCTATGGTTCATGCTTCATAGCATATATAACAAGAGGTTGTAAACCATCTCTATATTATTATTGAGCATTGTTGATAGCAAATTAACCAATTGTGATGTGGTATATTACAAAAATGTCATTGGTAATTAAATTAAAATAATTAATTAAATAATTATTAGATTCTAAAAAAAAAAACTTAATTTCTCTCTCCTATTAATTATAGACAAAAATTAAAACTAATTTAAAAACAAAAAAATTTAATCAATCAAAATTAAAAAAACTAAGATTTGATATCTAATTATACCATATAATTTATTTTAAATTATTATATTTGAAAGATTTTATTAAGATTTAAAATTATGATTATTCTATCATCTTTGTTTGATCTTATTTATAAATTATTTTGAAATATCATATAATATATATAGTTAATAAAAATATAATTTTTTTTCTGCATATGTTGTGAATCAAATTTTTAGAAACGGAGATATATTACTCAATCGATAAAGAAAAAAGTGTGTGTTTATCGTCACACATCGGTTAAAAATTTTGAGTAATAGTTCTGAGTCATATTATAAACAAAACAAAAATGATTTCAATTCTGAATGAGCAATAAATTTGATTTATTAGGTGTCTAATTTTTTTTAAAAAAGTTGTTTAATATGATTCTTTAGTTAAACCAATAATTTGGCTGAATAAAAGAAATAAAAATATTTTAAATACTTAGTTTCACATGTAATAAATATTTAAAATCTATAAAATTTATTAATATTTATATATTAACTTGTTAACTTTATCAAGGAGTGTATAGTTTTTTTTAAGTTATAAAAAAGTTAAGATGTTATCAATTTTAATGTCAAAAATATTTATATAGTTTTTTTAAAAACTGATGAAGGAGTACGTGGTTTTGATTTCGATGGATCCAATATTATATCATCCATATTTAAATCAGGATCCAGATCTTCAAATATTATAATTTTTACAATGGGTTAGGACATGTCAAGACGAATCATAGCAGATAAAGACAGATAATGATGGATTTTGAATAATGTGAACAAATATATAACACCACTTAACTTTTACAACCAAATTATGTTATAATCTAAATATCAAATAAATTTGTCTACAAACATAACACTGCACATACGTAATTATATATTAGTAATTTTAATTAACACATCACAACCCATATATAATAATAATAATAAATAAGATGATAAAAACATAAAATAAATATAATATAAAACACTAATTATAATCTATAATAACATAAACTAACGAAGTATGAAGCTGATATTTTCCCGCACCACCCAGCGCGGATTACTATCTAGTTTCCATTTATAACTAGAGTGTAACTTAAAAAATTATGATTTTCTTCGAAAAATAATTAAAGGATTCATGCATTCTCAAGGGTGCAAAACTATATATAAATAAATCAATCAACCCTCCCCACATACGGCGCCAAAATGAACACAAGAACTTTGTATTGGATTGATAGCTGAAAATTACAAGGTTGTTTATGCCTCAAAAACTTAGAAACGATGGAGCTAAAGCTCCATTTACAAGTCTTTTTATAATATCCAGTAGCTAGGGCTTTTTCCTTGAATCTCGCCGTTGGGTACCTAGACCTGACTCCAGGTCCCCTCCGAAAATCTCGCGTAGGTTCCTTATATTTTCTCATGTATGTTTGACTCGTTCTTCACCTCCACGTCCCAGACCTATTCCAATTCAGCTTCTGACTCCATCTCATTTGCTTCAGCCTCAATGTGAAGGCCTTAATACAAATCCAACTCCAACATTTATCTATTTCTCAAGTGATGAATATAATCTCATACATTATCAATTCTTCACTCTCCCTTTCTATATATAATAACCTCTCATTCAACAGAAAAAGAAAGAAAAGAGAGTGTCTTTTCACTTTTGGGAAGAGAGCTCTAATGGCAAAGTTGGTATTATCAAAATGTGGCATAAGACACCCCAAAAACATACATACACCACACCACACCACACCCAGATCCAATTTCCTCTCTATCAACAACAAACCCAATCTAGGAATTTCGATTTGGCACGATCCTTTATTCTGGTGATCAACCACGGGGTGAGGCCGGAGCTAATGGACACGACTAAAGAAGCTGATGGAAAAGCTTCTTTCATTTATTCGTTGAAGCCAAAGAAGCTTAGTTAATAGTAAGAGGTCACATTTTTTGAAAATTATGGTAGTGTAGTGGTTATGAGTAACTTGTTTTGTTATATGTCCTCTTTGGTTCGACACCTTCTTTTGAAATGCCTTTTTAATATTTTTTCTTTCATTTAGTGTCTTCCATTTTCCAATATGCCTTGTATATAATATCTTTTTCAACTGTTTCTTTAATCCTTGAAGGTATTTTTTTGTATTTTAACAACTTGGAAAAGAAAAAGTTGATAAATTTCAAATAAACAAATTCAATGAGACTACTTAGCAAGCTATTATTTTCTTTCAAAAGATTTGAGAACGTTTATACAAATATTGCTATTTTTCTTTTTAAAAAATTGAATGATATATTTATAAAATAATTACATATATATATATACTAATATTTAACATATTCAATATAATTTGGTGGTAAAAGTATATAATTCTACTTTTAATTTGCTTTAGGCCACCAAATAGTTAGGGCGGCCCAGGTTATGAAGATGGATAACTATCTTACAATATTTAAATTACCTACACTAACTAGGAGTGGGCAAATACCGAACCAAACTGAACCAAACCAAACTAACCGAACCCAAACCGACTCAAGTCAAACCAAAGTATATACATAAGCTATTTGGTTGAAGTTTTTTTCTCAACCTGAAAGATTCGGTTTTAAGCCGAACCGAACAAAAAAAAAACAATGTGTTAATTTTTTTTTTTTTGACAACAGTGTTTATTTAATTAAATATATTAATAATATTAAGAGAAATTTGTATTGTGATCTTTTGACCTAAACCACTTTTTTGTTTGAAGTTTGATTTTTAAGCTTGGATTTTATATGATCGGTTCCTAAATTATTTTATTGGTTTTTCAGAGCTTTTTTTTTTAGATATTTAATTTTTACAGAAATGAATTTACATTTGATGTTAGATTTTAACCGATCCGAACTTAACCGAACCAAACTAAACCGAACCAAACTAACTTTGCTTGAGTTCGGTTAGAATTTTATCAAAACCAAATTAACCAAACCAAACCCAAACCGAATTCGATGTTAAACCAAAATGTCCACCCCTAACACTAATTATGTATTGAACTACAATCTTAATGTATTTTTGTTAAATTAAGTTTTTTGCACTATCTTAATTTAACAAAAAAATATATTGAGATTGTAGTATTACACATAAATACGTTTTGATGATAAGTCAGATTTTTTTTTCATTTCATATTTGCATGTTTGTTATATTAAGTTATTAACCAATGTTTTTGAACTGTTTAGCCTACTCTTTTTTTATTAAAAGCGAGTTATCTGGATAGATTGTAAAAGCCCATAACAAAGTCTGGCCCATTTTTCGTTGCAGGGAACCCTAGTCCCTAGACTCTTGATATGTATATATTTTACATGTTTTACACATTTATTTTTATCACTTTTTGTTCCATTTCACATCACTTAGGAGTGTATATATATGCATTTGAGTCTTGCATTCAAACGGTTTCGCATCTTAGAGTCCTAGGTTGTTTATATTGCATATTGCATATGTTTTGAGTCTATTTTAGGTGAATGGAAGACTTGAAGCTTGGATGAGGGATCATTTCGGAGCAAATAAGAGAAATGATGATCTAGAACCAATCCAATGTGTCTCAAAGATCGACTCATATGAAGACCTTCAGCTTCAGCATTCTTCATAAAAATTCTAGAAAATGGAGTTAGCTTTCCAATGGAACTGGTCTCGAGTGATTTGGGTCAGTGATTAAGGAGATACAGCCAATTTAGTCCCAACGGTCAGGCGTAGCAGCTTGGTGTGCTCGCTGGAGAAGTGGCAAAAACTTCCTGGAAATCCAGCGGCCAACTGCAGCGGTTTTGGTGTGCCCGATGGGCGCCAGCGGCCAACTGCAGCGGTTTTGTGTAACCGCTGGACGCCTCCGATTTGAGTCTTGCATTCAAACGGTTTCGCATCTTAGAGTCCTAGGTTGTTTATATTGCATATTGCATATGTTTTGAGTCTATTTTAGGTGAATGGAAGACTTGAAGCTTGGATGAGGGATCATTTCGGAGCAAATAAGAGAAATGATGATCTAGAACCAATCCAATGTGTCTCAAAGATCGACTCATATGAAGACCTTCAGCTTCAGCATTCTTCATAAAAATTCTAGAAAATGGAGTTAGCTTTCCAATGGAACTGGTCTCGAGTGATTTGGGTCAGTGATTAAGGAGATACAGCCAATTTAGTCCCAACGGTCAGGCGTAGCAGCTTGGTGTGCTCGCTGGAGAAGTGGCAAAAACTTCCTGGAAATCCAGCGGCCAACTGCAGCGGTTTTGGTGTGCCCGATGGGCGCCAGCGGCCAACTGCAGCGGTTTTGTGTAACCGCTGGACGCCTCCGATTTTTTTCCTTTTGCTCTTTCCCTATAAATATTTGTCATAACTCAACTAAAACCCTAAGTTTTCTTCTCCTTAGAGTTGGTTTTGATATCCAAACTCTCTTTAGATGTTTTGGATTGATGTATTTCATATTATGCAACTTTAATGAAGATTTCTTCATCCCTATCTTTGTAAATCCATTTCCTTATCTTTTCCTTTTCTCTTATCTTCAATTAGGTTGTTAGTCTTTTAGTTGGAACATGGGTTTGCTAGATTAGGATGAATTGATAGTTAGATGTTGATTATTTAGGTTGATTGTTGTTAGATCCTTCATTTAGGTTGATCATAATGCTAGATTGGCTAAGAGATTGGTAGTCTAGAGCCTATGCATTTTCATGCCCACAAGGTGTTTGATAAAATGTTTGAACCAAACCTTTTATGAGCTTTACATACCTAGCGAACGAGAGTTGATGATTAGGGTGTTTAGTGAACTTATTGGAGTTTTCTATTAATGCTCATTGATTATTTGATTGCTAACGAGAGTTATTGATGATTAAATGATTAGTGAAGTGATTAGTGCCATGAAAGTGGATTAGTCATAATTGTGAATTCCATGTTCGAGGATGATGCTTAATGCAACCTATCGCATCATTGTTTGATTGTTAATCCATCCTTATGATAGTATAACCCATGATCCAATGTTTTCCTTTTGATTATCTTTTATTTTCATCATTTTCTTTTTACAAAACCAATTCTTTGTTTGCTCTAGCTTAGTATAGAATCTCGCATCCCTAGTGTTGCATCCTTGGTCTCCGTGGATTCGATACCCTTTATACTATAACAATATAAGGGTTATTTGATAACCCGGTTTGCAAAAACCATAATATCAACCCTCACCTTGTCCGCTTTCTATATATAGGTGTACTGTCACTTTGTTGTCAGAGCAGTACAACCACATATCTCGATCTTCTTCTTCTTAAAACTCTTATAAGTCAAATCTCTCCATTTTTATTTTTGCGTCATAGTTTTTACTATTATATATAGTTGTTTTTCAGTTGATAATTCTATGAGAACATGATTTTTTATTTGCTTTTATTTTATCACGTTCTCTCCTTCAATTTTTTTTTGGGAATGATGTTTTTGATCCCCTTAACCTTTATTTTCAAAGTTTTTTTTGGGTTCATGTTTAGATCATTCAGATCTTTTGTACATAGATCTAGTTCTATAGATCCTTTGTACATATAAGGTCTTTTTTGTTTCATATTTTTTTTAACTGTTTTAAAAACAAATTTGAAGTTATTAGGTTCATTCAGATCTTGTGTACATAGATCATATTATATAGATTCTCTGTTTGAATAACATATTTCGAGTTATTTAGGATCTAGGATCGTACAGATCTTGAGTAGAGAGATTTAATTATATAGATCCTTTGTACAAGGTCTTTTTTTTGTTTCTTATGGTTTTTACCCGTTTGAAAAACAAATATGAAGTTATTAGGTTAATTCAGATCTTATGTACATAGATCATATTATATAGATCCTTGATCCGTTTGAATAACATATTTCGAGTTATTTAGGATCTAGGATCGTACAGATCTTGAGTAGAGAGATTTAATTCTATAGATCCTTTGTACAAGGTCTGTTTTTGTTTCGTATGGTTATTACCCGTTTGAAAAACAAATTTGAAGTTATTTTCTACATAGCTCATATTATATAGATCCTTGATCCGTTTGAATAACTTATTTTGGGTTATTTAGGATCTAGGATCGTACAAATTTTAAGCATAGAGATTTAATTTAGATTCTTTGTTATAAGGTCTTCTTTTGTTTAATATTTTAACCGTTTGAAAAACAAATTTGAAGTTATTATGTAAATTCAGATTTTTTTTTTCATTTCATATTTGCATGTTTGTTATATTAAGTTATTAACCAATGTTTTTGAGCTGTTTATCCTACTGTATTTTATTAAAAGCGAGTTATCTGGATAGATTGTAAAAGCCCATAACAAAGTCTGGCCGATTTTTCGTTGCAGGGAACCCTAGTCCCTAGACCCTCACCTTGTCCGCTTTCTATATATAGGTGTACTGTCACTTTGTTGTCACAGCAGTACAACCACATATCTCGATCTTCTTCTTCTTAAAACTCTTATAAGTCAAATCTCTCCATTTTTATTTTTGCGTCATAGTTTTTACTATTATATATAGTTGTTTTTCAGTTGATAATTCTATGAGAACATGATTTTTTCTTTGCTTTTATTTTATCACGTTCTGTCCTTCAAATGTTTTTTGGGAGATGATGTTTTTGATCCCCTTAACCATTATTTTCAAAGTTTTTTTTGGGTTCATGTTTAGATCATTCAGATATTTTGTACATAGATCTAGTTCTATAGATCCTTTGTACATATAAGGTCTTTTTTGTTTCATAATTTTTTACCCGTTTTAAAAACAAATTTGAAGTTATTAGGTTAATTCATATCTTATGTATATAGATCATATGATATAGATCCTTGATCTGTTTGAATAACATATTTCGAGTTATTTAGGATCTAGGATCGTACAGATCTTGAGTAGAGAGATTTAATTCTATAGATCCTTTGTACAAGGTCTTTTTTTTTTTGTTTCTTATGGTTTTTACCCGTTTGAAAAACAAATTTGAAGTTATTTGGTAAATTCAGATCTTATCTACATAGATCATATTATATAGATCTTTGATCCGTTTGAATAATATATTTCGAGTTATTTAGGATCGAAGATCGTACAGATCTTGAGTAGAGAGATTTAATTCTATAGATCCTTTGTACAAGGTCTTTTTTTTTGTTTCTTATGGTTTTTACCCGTTTGAAAAACAAATTTGAAGTTATTTGGTAAATTCAGATCTTATTTACATAGATCATATTATATAGATCCTTGATCTGTTTGAATAACATATTTTGAGTTATTTAGGATCTAGGATCGTACAGATCTTAAGTAGAGAGATTTAATTCTATAGATCCTTTGTACAAGGTCTTTTTTTTGTTTCATATTGCTTTTACCCGTTTGAAAAACAAATTTGAAGTTATTTGGTTAATTCAGATCTTATCTACATAGCTCATATTATATAGATCCTTGATCCGTTTGAATAACTTATTTTTGGGTTATTTAGGATCTAGGATCGTACAAATTTTAAGCATAGAGATTTAATTTAGATTCTTTGTTATAAGGTCTTTTTTGTTTAATATTTTAACCGTTTGAAAAACAAATTTGAAGTTATTATGTTAATTCAGATTTTATGTGCATAGATCATATTATATAGATCCTTGATCCGTTTGAATAACATATTTTGCGTTATTTAGGATCTAGGATTGTACAGATATCAAGTAGAGAGATTTAATTCTATAGATAGTTCTATTGATCTTCTCTTTCGTTTATCTATCTAAATAACTAATGTCATTACATGTTTACATATAATTGTTTATTTATGTGGTATGTATTACTTGAGATTTTTTTTTGATATGGTCCTTATTGGGTTTGGGCTATGAAATAATTTGAGCCCACAGACGAAAAGTTTTCATTTGTCCCTAATTACTTCCCCCTGTCTCTTCTCAATCTCGATGTGTCTTCAATCGATCCCAAATCTCGCCGTGTCTTCATTTGATCCCTAATCTCTCTTGCTGTCTCCATTAACGCACTCACCCTTGTATCTAGAGGTAAGCTATACTGTTCAGCTGTTATAGTTCTTTGTCTTTCTCTGTAAATCTTTTAGGGTTTGTTAGGAAAACTATAAATGCTATCATATAGCTGTGTCTTTATTATCTTCCTCTCAGGTTCATCTATGGTCTATTGTTATGTGTACTTGAAATTATATGTAGTTAAATATTTAGTTTCATTGTCTGTGGTTAGTTGTTATGTGTACTTGAAATTATATATTGTTGTTATATCACGAGTTTCATTAGATAATAATTTAGGTCGCCTAAATCTTCACCGAGTTCTAGTTTCATTAGATAATGATTTAGGTTGCCTTCATTGTAAGCATAACATTCTGAGTTTTGGTTATATCTAATAACGATTTTACTATTTTCGCAATCTAAACACTATTTCACATTGTTTACTCGTTCTGTCTTGTGGCAAAGGATTACGCCATGAAGCTTATTTCTCTTGTCAGGAGAACTCTATCTCGTCAATGTCAATCAAAACTCATCTGGTATGTATCACTATTACAGATTTGTAGTCTATTTTGTTTTTGTTAACTATGGAATCTGATGAATGACTAACGAACCTTTTCTTACATTGCTAGCAGTCACAGTATGATGAAGCCTTGGAATGCTTTTCATCTAGCCCGGCTGCACACAAGGAGTACAGAGCTTGAATCTGTCACATTCGCCATGGGTTATGTGGTAAAAATCTTCACCATAAGTCGCTCAACTGAAGGCTTACATCCGTGGACATCTCCTATCAGTGAGGAATCAACTGGTTCAGGTAGTAACTCTAAGAATCTTTACAAATTTTATTATTGATTTTTTCTATTCTTGGTTCAGGTTTCATAATCTCTCAAAGAAGAATTTTAACTGATGCTCATTGTGTTAGTGGAGGAACTTACATTTAAGTCAAGAAACACAGAATTGACACCTTGTATAAGGCTGAAGTTCAAGCATTTGGACACACATGCAACCTTGCCATCTTGAGAGTTGACAATGATGATTTCTGGAAAGATGTGCAGCTTTTGAAAATGGTTGATAGCTTGCCTAGTCTATCAACAATTGTTGACATTGTTGGTTATCCTCTAGGTAATGTTTTCTTACATTAGGTTTTGTCTTTTTGTTTTTATTTTGTCTATTTTGTCTATTTTGTCTTTTGCTTATAGTTTCATGCTGTTTCTAGGTGGTGATACATTTGCATCACTCGGGAGATTGTCTCTAGGATTAAAACATCAATTTATACCCACAGCAAATGCTTTACTGCTTTGCCAACACTACAAGTTGACGCAGTAATCAACCCTGGTAATAGTGGAGGCCCAGTTTTTGTAGGACATAAGGTAGTTGTTGTTGCCTTCCAAAAATGTCTTGATGGAGATAACATAGGGTGAGTTCTTGAAACTGTTCCTTTTTTTATTTAGAATTTACTATTTTTATGATGTGGTATTTTTTTTGTAGGTATGTAATCCCAGCTCCAATTGTCAACATCTTCTTGAGACGCATTGAGTTAGGTCATAAAGTTGTTGGATTTTGTTCGCTTGGGCTTGGACTCCAAGCCATGGAGAATCAGGTTATGATATCATATTTCAAAATGAAAAGATGGATGACTGGTGTTTTGGTCACATACATCAACGAAATTTCATGCTTGAGAAAAGTTTTGTTGAAGAATGACATCCTTCTTAAAGTGGATGGCATTCAAATTTAAGATGATGGGGAAGGTGTACTATAATTTGTATTTGTTTGAATTTAGATTTGATTTTTGTGATTGTTTTCTCACTTTACATTTTTTTATGTATTGTAGTTTGCATTGGAACCATTGGTATGCATATCAATGGTTTCATTGCATATTATTGGTTCAGGTTTCATAATCTCTCAGAGTAAAATTTTAACTAATGCTCATTATGTTAGTGGAGGAGCTTACATTCAAGTCAAGAAACACAGAATTGACACCTTGTATGAGGCTGAAGTTCAAGCATTTGAACACACATGCAACCTTGCCATCTTGAGAGTTGACAATGATGATTTCTGGAAAGATGTGCAGCCTTTGAAAATGGTTGATAGCTTGCCTAGTCTATCAACAATTGTTGACATTGTTGGTTATCCTCAAGGTAATGTTTTCTTACATTACGTTTTGTCTTTTTGTTATTCATTTTCTATTTTGTCTTTTGGTTATAGTTTCATGTTGTTTCTTAGTAGTGATAGCATTTGCATTACTCGGGGGATTGTCTCTAGGATTAATACATCAATTTTTACCTACAGCAAAAGCTTTACTGCTCTGCCAACACTACAAGTTGACGCAGCAATCAACCCTGGTAACAGTGGAGGCCCAGTTTTTGTAGGACATAAGGTAGTTGGTGTTGCCTTTCAAAAACGTCTTGATGGAGATAACATAGGGTGAGTTCTTGAAACTGTTCCTTTCAGATTTAGAATTTACTGTTTTTATGATGTGGTATTTGTTTTGTAGGTATGTAATCCCAACTCATATTGTCAACATCTTCTTGAGACGCATTGAGTTAGGTCATAAAGTTGTTGGATTTTTTTCGCTTGGGCTTGGACTCCAAGTCATTGAGAATCAGGTTATGAGATCATATTTCAAAATGAAAAGTTGGATGACTAGTGTTTTGGTCACATACATCAACAAAATTTTATGCTTGAGAAAAGTTTTGTTGAAGAACGACATCTTTCTTGAAGTGGATGGCATTCAAATTCAAGATGATGGGGAAGGTGTACTATAATTTGTATTTGCTTGAATTTAGATTTGATTTTTGTGATTGTTTTCTCACTTTAATTTTTTTTTGTATTGCAGTTTGCATTGGAACCATTGGTATGCATATCAATGGTTTCATTGCATATTATTGGTTCAGGTTTCATAATCTCTCAGAGAAGAATTTTAACTAATGCTCATTGTGTTAGTGGAGGAACTTACATTCAAGTCAAGAAACACAGAATTGACACCTTGTATAAGGCTGAAGTTCAAGCATTTGGACACACATGCAACCTTGCCATCTTGAGAGTTGACAATGATGATTTCTGGAAAGATGTGCAACCTTTGAAAATGGTTTATAGCTTGCCTAGTTTATCAACAATTGTTGACATTGTTGGTTATCCTCTAGGTAATGTTTTCTTACATTAGGTTTTGTCTTTTTGTTTTTATTTTGTCTATTTTGATTATTTTGTCTTTTGCTTATAGTTTCATGTTGTTTCTAGGTGGTGATAGCATTTGCATCACTCGGGGGATTGTCTCTAGGATTAATACATCAATTTATACCCACAGCAAAGGCTTTACTGCTCTGCCAACACTACAAGTTGACGCAGCAATCAACCCTGGTAATAGTGGAGGCCCAGTTTTTGTAGGACATAAGGTAGTTGGTGTTGCCTTCCAAAAATGTCTTGTTGGAGATAACATTCGGTGAGTTCTTGAAACTGTTCATTTCAGATTTAGAACTTACTGTTTTTATGATGTGGTATTTGTTTTGTAGGTATTTAATCCCAACTCATATTGTCAACATCTTCGTGAGACGCATTGAGTTAGGTCATAAAGTTGTTGGATTTTGTTCGCTTGGGCTTGGACTCCAAGCCATGGAGAATCAGGTTATGAGATCATATTTCAAAATGAAAAGTTGGATGACTGGTGTTTTGGTCACATACATCAACGAAATTTCATGCTTGAGAAAATTTTTGTTGAAGAATGACATCCTTCTTGAAGTGGATGGCATTCAAATTCAAGATGATGGGGAAGGTGTACTATAACTTGTATTTGCTTGAATTTAGATTTGATTTTTCTGATTGTTTTCTTACTTTAATTTTTTTTTGTGTATTGCAGTTTGCATTGGAACCATTGGTATGCATATCAATGGTTTCATTGCATTGAAGAATTTGAATGAAATAATGTGTCTCAAAGTATTGAGAAATGGTGTTGCCAAAAACGTCAGCTTTTTAGTGACATCGGTAAGCTTAAATGAGCTAAAGCGTTTTTCCTTTGTGTGGTTTTGTTTGGAATTCATTGTTTTTAAATTTGTTTATACAGATTGATCAATGGTATATTACTGATTATCTACCTCCGAGCTACTATATACTTGCTGGACTTGTATTTACAGAATCTGATAATGGTACAATGATGATTTCTCAGGTATTTTCTCTTACTAAATTGTGTTTCTTTGACATGATCTGTGTAATTTAGTTGTGATAAGTGTTATTTTGGCATTATATTTGATACTTTGGCATTGTATGTGTTACTTTCGAATTGGATGTGTAACTTTGGCGTGACATGTGTAGCTTTGGCTGTTATGTGTACCATTGCGTGATGTGTTACTTTTGAAATTTTTACTTTGGCATGGTAATTAATAGGAGTTCTAAATCTGTAGGTCTTGGAGGATGATATAAACATTGGTTACACTTCATTTTGCGAATTGGATGTTCATCTTGTGAATGGAAGACGTGTATCCTCATTGGAGGAGCTGTGCTATGTTATAGCTGGTGCCACTTACTTTGTCAGATTAGATTTAGAAAATGGTTTGGTTGCTGTGATTAACATGAAGTCACTCAAGTCTGATGCGGATCTCTTGAAATCCCACAAGATCATGCATGGAATCTCTAAAGATCTAGAAGATGCATTTCCTTGCCTTGGAGAAAGCCTATCTGACTAGTATCTCTGTTTTCTTGTTTTTCCTTTTATCGAATATGACTATTTTTGTTTGCGAGATAAGAGGATTCCTTATCTTTTGTACTTTCTGAGTTAAAACAATGTTTTCTGGGCAGTAACTGAAAATTATGATGGTAGTTGAATTCTTTTTCTTCTGATATTGTTGCTGGTTATGTCTTTTAATGTGGTTTTCTATGGTCTCTTCTCCAGCCTCCTAGAAAGTAGATTTTGTTGCTTATTCTATAAAGGCTTTTGTATTAGATGAACTCTATCTCCAAATGGATTGGGTGCCTATTAACATGTATTTACATATGTTATTAGAACGTAAGTTACTTCCTGTATACTCGACTCGAGTTTGACCTTATTCGTTAATTACCTCGCTGATTTTTGTTTCAAATGACCAAATCTTGAATGTTGTGAAATGGGTACAAACCTCATGTCGATTCAAACAAAAACTCTCAAGTCTTCTTTCGCCCCCTTGCATTTCAGGATCGTGTGTTGTAGTCAGTTTTGCTTGATTCGGTTTGGGGCTTATGATGTAGAATGTTGTGCGTTTAGTTAAATTTGGCTGCATCGTTGTAAGAAACCGGGGAGGAGATTTGAAAACAGGAGGAACATGTCACATGGAGACATTGCCTGAGATTACAACCTCATTAGTTTCATCGAATACATGGGATGAGTTAAAGATCCTTGGAGATGTGTTCTCACATTACTCGAAGCAGATCAGGGACTGTTAAAATGAAGCAGATGTGCTAACAAAATGTTATTTCACCTAATTATTTTCTGGATCTATATACATCAAAAAATCTATAAATTAATACTCGGTAAATTAATAAACAGTATATAATAATAAAAAATTTTGGTCTCAACTCGGGCCAATGTAAAAATTAACAAAATTCGATAAGATAATTAGATAATAAATTTTTTAGAATCTTTATGTAAATATATGGTCTCATTAATAACATAAATTAATAATCATGTAAATTTACACACATATATATAATATACTTTTAATATTTTTAATGAATTTTTGTTATAACTCATCACTAACTTTTCATCTATAGTCTTTGTTATTTGTTGTCAAAATAATTTGTTTTTTTCTTCTAAATATTAAACTTTTAAGTCCAAAACTACACAAATTTATAACATCCAAAACAATTTATTTAGATCAAATTGTTTTAATTAATGTTTTAACAATTAAAACAAAACTCTCTATAAATTAATAAATATTATTTTATACTATAAATTAATATCACTATAAATTAATAAAATATCATGGTTCTAACATTATTAATTTATTTAACAACTAATTTGTTATTTGCAAAAATGTTAATGCTAAACGCGATTCCGTCTCTAGTCGCGCGTTTAAACGGTTTAGACCGACACGTGTCCAAATCCACTTTTGAGTTTTGAAGTAAAAAAGGAAAATAAAAAATGATTATAATTCAATAACTGGGAAATCCTCGCAACTCGTTCAACTTTGATAAATATGATACAGTCACTTAGTCAGTGATAAAAACACATTCGCAGCTAATAAAAAGGCAATTTAAGAAAGTTGAATAGCATACTGGTCGATCGGCTTTGAACCCTTCTTCTTGTTACTTACTCCACCCGTGCGTTCGAGTTCTAAGGCCTTGAGCTTATTTTTGTAAGCAGGAGTTCGCTTAACTGTCGCTATAGCCTGCATCAAAACAATAATGCAGGTTCTCATTAAGAAAATGAGCCAAAAAGTCCACAAAAGTATGATACAATATCTTGTATAATTTTCTAATGATACACTTTAAGAGTTTAAGTTACATAGAATTCTCATATTTGCAAGCACAAAAGTATCTGAATCACATTCAAAAGATTTGCGTTGCGCGGATTACATATACAAAAACACAAAGTAGATTGCTATCGGGAAAAGTATCTTAATCACATTCAAGAAGCACAAAAGTAGATGATACATGAGAATCGTGTTGCACATACATGTGATATGTAGATGAGTAGGTCTGATGCTTAAAATCTAACAAGATAGGTTTGGCATGCATCAGAAAAAACCCGCTACAGAACCGAGACTTAGAGTATTAAAACATGTTAAGAGAAACACTGTCTCTAATACGTACCTCATTATACCTTGCCACGTTGTTCAGATATTGAAATGCAGACAAAACTACCAGTAGACCAATAAGAACAGCACGGGGATCCTAGAACACACATTAGGAAGTTGTATCAGCTACAAAATAATTTGTTTTTCCGCAAGAAAAGCTATCAAAAACATCAGATAGTATCTTACCGATTTATGTCCATACTTTGCCCGGTAGTATTGAGCGGTGTTGTAAAACACCTAAAAACAAGAAACACAAAGCGGTATTAGAAACTTTTAAAAAGATCTATTATCTTGTGCAATCCAAATATCATATTTCAAAACTTTGAGGGCCCAAGGCCACTGTCTAGCCCAGGTCCGGGACTGTTTGTAAAAATACATGTATCGTCGCATTATCCACCAATAAAACCTAGACCCTCTCGTGACCTCTGAGATCCATCTTCAGCTTAGAGACGGCGAATCTATCCTTTGAGGTTAGCCATACCCCTTGTTCTCTTGTCATATTAGTCTCCGATTTTTAGGTCTCTCTTTTCACATCATCTATCTGTGATTCATGGCTCCTATTCGTTGATTTTGTGGGATGTGATAACTTAGGGCTTTTTTTTGGGTTGATTTTGTGGGATGTGATAACTTAGGGCTTGTATTATAGATTGTAAATCAATCACTCTTACGCCAGGCTTGGTAAATCAAATATGCTTCCGAAATTTCGTCATATAGTTCTTATTAAAATCTACTGATATGGAATTCTTGTTGTTGTGTGTGTTTTAATTATATATCTAGTGATGAATTTGGTGCAAGGGCGTCGTTTGCTTACATCTCTTGTCAAAAACGTTACTTCTCGGAAGCCTCCCCATTGCCGCCATTGTCAACCTAATCCTTCGAATCGACTCAAGGTGCAAGATCCGTTTGGTAGGCCAAGGCCTCGACCCATAGTCTATGAGACGATTGAGTGTATAAAGAAACTGCATCCAGATGAAATCAAAAAGTTTGCTTATGTATTCAGTGAACTGCTGGAGCTTCCAAAACCTCCCAACATTGAAATCAACAAAGAAACCCCAGGAGGGAAGTTTGTTGTGAAGTTGGTCAAGTGTGACAGAGATAATCTAAGGAAAGTGCTTAGAGAACTTGCATGGATCAAAGAGACTGAAAATGTGGTGGTGAAAGAAATGTACGACTTGGGTGTTGCACCATTGTTAAGAATGGTAGAGAACATCCCTTCAGTGATTAAGCAAGGTGTCTCAAAGGAAGAAGCAAATGAAATCATTGCCAAGATCGAAGCTGCTGGTGGAGTTGCTGTTATGGAGCCATTGGAGGAGTGATCATCATCAACTTTATTGTCTTTCTAATCATGTTTGTGTGTGTATGTCTCTTGTGACAAGTACGTAGTAGATGTTTTGTAAGAGAACATATCAATCACCCTAAACCCTCTCTCAGTTTCTCACCTTTTTTTTTTTAATGCTATCATGTGATATTCTTGAGACACACAAGAATATTCTATTTGGTACATGTAATGAATATTCCTCTATAACTCTTAGATTATTAATGTTATGGGTTAAATTGAGACACACAAGAATAGTCAGTTTTGCTTGATTCGGTTTGGGTCTTATGATGTGGAATGTTGTGCATTTAGTTTAAATTTGTCTGCATCGTTGTATGAAACAGGGGAGGAGATTGGAAAACAGGAGGAACATGTCACATGGAGACATTGCCTGAGATTACAACCTCATTGGTTTAATCAGAGACATGGGATGAGTTAAAGATCCTTGGAGATGTGTTGTCACATTACTCGAAACCGATCATTTACTATTTTTTGTTTTGTTTTAATTTGGTTTTAAAGCAAACCGGATTGAGAAGCGCCTAATTAATTTACTATTTTTATAGAATATACATTTGGTTTTAAAAAAACATACTGTACATATTTCTAAATAAACAAGTTTACAAAAGAATCCACAAACTTTTGCATAAATAATTCTCTCAAGACAATGAAAACTTTGGTTTCATTCAGCAAAGCTCGAGTTCTTCTTACCTTCGTTTAAAATCCCCTGCTCTTCTCCTATCTCCTTCACACTCTTCTCTGCTTGGCTTAAACTGCTTTTCTCTTGTGTGACCGTTGACATGGAAAATCTTGCTTGTGTGATTTCTGAGGAACATTTTCAACACTCTCTAACAAACTATCTTGCTTAGTCTGACTTGGATACAATTCATCGGCTTCTCGGACCGGCATTATACTTGTAACCATATATATTACTCTATCTAAAGCTCCAGACTGTTTCAAAAACGTCTTCTCATATCGATATCAACCTTGGCAAACACATTTCCATCCTCCGAAGAAGCGCTTTCTTCAAAATCTTCTTCGTCTTCTGCAATGGAGTACATCCATGTCCATTTTCACTAGCATCTCCATTGTTCTTCGGAAGAGATTCGGCTTCCATGTATTTTGGCCAATTTAACTAACATATGCTCGCTATTTCAACGAAAAAACACTTAGGAGATCAAGTTGGCGGTTCAAAGTCCATCCAAATTTGACTTGTACATAAACGTAAAATATATGGCTTTATATAAGAGAGAAGTAAAATACAACAAAATTTTAAAAAATGAATAAGATACGGTATTATATGTACCAAGGAAAAGATTTAAGCACTGTTTTTAGGTTAACCGCTTGTAGATTTGTTTGGATAATAAGAGATTGGACTCAAGAGGTGGCAAGAGTCAAGAGACAACAAATAATTAAAATAATCGTTTTCATTCAACTCGGGTTTATATTATTTTATTTTGGTCAAATTGAAAAATCTATTTTATTGTTGATGAGCTTGTGGTAAGCAAACTTTTGTCTTTGTTTTCAACTAGTTGGGACCATGAACTGAAAGCTACACTTTCAATTTATTTATTTAATTTTTTCCCCTAAAAACATCTCTTCCTTTGATTTCTCAACGGTAGTGTCCGAGTTTCTCGTAGGACATACAAAGGTAGACACTCCAACAATTAATGTGCTTACCGTTTCATCGACATAAAAACCACATACATAATGAAAAAAACTTCTCTGCGACGGTTATGGTGATTGCAGAGGTGATTAAGCGGTTATTCCGCTTCTGTCTTTGGACAGTAGCTGAAGAAATTGACGGAGTGGGACTGTTACCACGTCTCTTCTCCGATACACCGTTCTGTTTATGTGAATCTTCTATAAAATACATGTTTCACAAAACAGAGACACATGGTGTGGGGCAATTTTTAGATTTTTTTGAGACAACTGGATTTACCTACTTCATCTCTAGAAGAACTTCTTTTCTTTCCACTTTGAAAGTTAATTGCAGTGCAGCATCGCTTGGATCTTTACTTAAGATTTTTTTTTATATATGTCCTCTGTGTTTTTTATGCATTAAAACATAAGACCATTGATCTTTGGTCTCTACCACACCGAATCTTTTGCTGAAAGAATCAAAGCATTCTCTTTGATTACTACTTACATGGTTCGGACAAACTTAACCAGGTGATTTGCTTTGGGTTTTTTTTTTTAATGCTAAATGCACTAAAAGCTTATGTTTTATTTATTTTTAACATATTTTAGCAATGAAACAACAATAAGATTTAGCAAGAATGAGCATTGCCATTTACAAATGAAACTCATTAACAATAATAATAACAAACACAAACCCCTTTTTTTTTGTATATGCTTTTTCTTTGGTGCATCCGCATTTAAAGTTTTTTGCTCCTTTTCCAAACTTCTCTATGTTTGCTTTTGGAATACAATTATAACAATCGTTGCAATATCCAATGTTATTATGTAGGTAAGTACCAATGTTTTTATATCCGACCCGGACAAGGAATCAGATTATCTTCCGGGTCACCGGTTGATATAGATCGACCGCCGGATCAATAAGCTAAAGAATATTTTATATTTTATAATATTATTAATTATAATATATATATAGAGTTATAGATACAGAAAAACACAAAAAAAATATAAGAATATTTTATAATATTAAATATAAAAATATTTTATTAATAACAATTGGTAAGAAGATAAAGTAATAATGCTCATAAAAAGAATCTAACAATAATAATGATTCTATCTACTATATCTAATGTGTATCGTTACAAATTTAGTTAATTTTAAACAAACAAAAAGGCAGAGAATAGAGGAATTAATAACCAAAACAAATGAAACAAAAAAGAAATGTTAGAAAATTATAGATTCAAATAAATCAAAAGACGGACTATACAGTTGGAACATGAGAAGACGAAATAGAAGATGGAATCGATGATGAGAGAGGAGACTTGAAATTTTCTAAATTTTCTAAAAATATTGTAAATCCTATATTTTAATCATAAAATACAATCCTCTATTTAAAATAAAGGGGTTTAAAAACAAAATTCTCAAAAAAATTGATAGATTTTCTTAAACCGGTATCCGTCCGGTTGGACCGACCCACCGGATTCCGGGCTAATAGCGGCTTTTTCGGTTTTTAGATTACCAGTTTTTAGCATGATATCCGAACCGGAAGAGCATCCGGGTCCCGAATCAACCGGTCCGACCGGCCGAATCGGTCCGGGTCTCAAAAGACAGGTAATTAAGTACACACCCTACCTTCCACATCTAGCATTTTTTAGCAATTAGTTATAGTAATAATTAAGTTTGACCAATCAAAACGAAAAATGATGTAAATATATTATTACCTTGCACATGAATCCAAACGAGTGATTGAAAATACAAAAAAACCATGAACAAAGTTGCATACCTCATGACTCAATTTAAGTTACATAAATTTTGTTTGTTCGTAATTTACTTGTAGAAACTTTTTTGTGTGTCTAGTTGTTATTGTTTTTGTTTTTCTTTGTAACACTGTAATATATATATGCAACATATTCTATTAAATTTTTTTGTACTTTGAGAGTAAAAACAATTAATGTTTTTTGGGCAGTAGGTGAAGAAACAATGATGGATAGTTGAAATCTTCTTCTGATATTGTTGCTGACTGTTATGTTGTAAACTCGTTAAGATTCATGCCAGTCTTTGAACAAGCTTTGTCTCGTTTATTTGGTCAAAAAGACAAAACGGTGTAGTCAGGCGTTAAAGTGTGTGCTGTTCCGGAGGCTGTTAAACAGTGTGCAGTCTGATTCGTTTGTTACGAAACGGCAAAGGTCTTTAGTAAGGACTTTGGATACAGTAAACCACCAAAGGAAACAATATGTTGTTGTCTATTATAAAGCTAAGAAATTCAACGGAGTTTCATGGAAGAGAATGGGAATGGGAAGATAATGTCTTATCCATTATATCAATCCAAAGATTGCCGATTTCTCGATTTAGTGACAATGTAAGGTCCACTTGGTGCTCCTTAATTGCTAATCCGTGACTAGGAATCAAAATCCTTAGTCTTGTTTGTTCTCCTAGAAATTAGATTTTGAACAATGAATCTTAGAGAAATCAGAGCTTCTTTTAAGTTTTGTTGTTTTAAGCTTTAATGTGGTTTTCTATGGTCTCTTCTCCAGTTGTCTCCTAGAAAGTAGATTTTGTTGCTTATTCTATAAAGGCTTTTGTATTATATGAACTCGTGAGTATCTCCAAATGGATTGGGTGCCTGCACGTATTCACATATGTGTTTAGGACAATGATTTTGTGAATTAGTTGAAATAAAGGAACAGCGGGAAAACTATATTAGAACGTAAATTACTTCCTGTATATACTCGACTCGAGTTTGATCTCATTAACGACTTGTCTGATTTTTGTTCCAAATGACCAAATCTTGAATGTTGTGGAATAGACACAAACCTCAGGTCGATTCAAACAAAAACTTTCAAGTCTTCTTTCTCCCCCATGCATTTCAGGATTGTGTGTTGTAGTCAGTTTTGCTTGATTCGGTTTGGGTCTTATGATGTAGAATGTTGTGCATTTAGTTTAAATTTGTCTGCATGTAGAATGTTGATTCGGTTTAAGAAAATCTATCTTTTTTTTTAGAATTTGATTTTAAAATCCCTTTATTTCAAATAGATAATTTGATTTTATGATTAAAATATATGATTTACAATATTTTTAGAAAATTTTAAGTCCCCTCTCTCATCATCAATTCCAGCTCCTGCTTCGTCTCCTCAGGTTCCAACTGTATAATCCGTCTTTTGATTTTTTTGAATCTATAATTTTCTAACCTCTTTTTTTTTGTTTCATTTGTTTTGGTTATAAATTCTTATATTCTCTGTTTTTTGGTTTGTTTAAAATTAACTAAATTTGAAACGATACACATTAGATATAATAGATAGAATTATTATTATTGTTAGATTCTAGTATTATTACTTTATCTTCTGAGCAATTTTTATTAATAAAATATTTGTATATTTAATATTATAAAATATAATAGTATTATAAAAGATTTTTATATTTTTTTTTGTGTTGTTCTGTATCTATATATACATAACAAGATAGTAACCCACACTGTGCAGCGTGGAAAAATGTCTGTTTTATATTTCATTAGTTTATATAATTATAGATTATTATTAGTGTTTTAGATTATATTTCATTTATGTTTTTAGCATTTTATTTATCTTATTTTATTATTATTATATATGGTTTATGTTGTATTAATGAAAATACTAATATAAAATTACATACGTGCGATGTTATGTTTGTAAATAAATTTATTTGATAATTTAGATTATGTTTATCTGGTTTTGAAAGTGAAGTGGTGTTATGTATATATTTTCATATTATTCAAAAAATCTATAACAATTTGATTTAATCTAATATCAATTATTATCAATGATTAGAAATTCGATCACAGATCCGCCATGACCTCTCTTTATTTGCTCTGATCCGTCTTGATCCGTCATGATCCATTGTAAACATTAGAATATTTGAAGATCTGAATACTGAGTCAAGTCTGGATAATACAATATTGGATCCGTCAAAACCAAATCCATATACTCCTTGATCAAATAAAAAAAAACTATATAAATATTTTTGACATTAAAATTGATAACATTTTAACTTTTTATAACTTAAAAAACTATATACTCCTTCATAAAGTTACAAATTCTAATTAAATATTAATAAGATTATAAAAAATTATAAATTTTAAATATTAATTTTTAAATATTTATAATATGTGAAACTAAGTATTTAAAATATATTTTTATTTCTTTTATTTGGTAAAATTATTGGTTTAACTAAAAAAAAGATGTTTTGTAAGAGAACATATCAATCACCCTAAACCCTCTCTCTTTGTCACATTCTCTTAGATTATTAATGTTATGGGTTCTCATCTATTTTGAACTGATGTGAGACGATAAACACACACATTTTTCTTCATCGATTGAGTAATATATCCTCGTTTCTAAAAATTTGATTCACAACGTATGCAAAAAAAAAATCTACATTTTTAATAACTATATGTATTATATGATAATTTAAAATAATTTAAAAATAAGATCAAACAAAGATGATAGGAGAATCATAATTTTAAATCTTAACAAAATCTTTCAAATATAATAGTTTAAAATAAATAATATGGTTTAATTAGATTTCAAATCTTAAATTTTTAATTTTCATTGATTAATATTTTTTTTAATTAGTTTCAATTTTTGTCCATAATTAATAAGAGAGAGAAAGTGAGTTTAATTTTTTAAAAACTAATAATTATTTAAAATGTTATTTACAAATTTTTAATTTAATTATATTAATTTAATTATCAATGACATTTTCTGTAATATCACACATAAATAGAAGATTATTTTGCTTTTAACATTGCTCAAATAATAGTATAGAGATAATTAATAATATTATAAAATATAAAAAATATTCTTTACACTACTAATCCGGCGGTCGATCCGGGTAGGGTATAAAAACATTGATGAGATCTCATGTCATCTTCAGCTTAGAGACGGCGAATCTATCCTTTGAGGTTAGCCATACCCCTTGTTCTCTGTCATATTAGTCTCCGCTTTTTAGATCTCTCTTATCACATCATCTATCTGTGATTCATGGCTCCTATTGGTTGATTTTGTGGGATGTGAAAACTTAGGGCTTTTTTTGGGTTGATTTTGTGGGATGTGATAACTTAGGGCTTGTATTATAGATTGTAAATCAATCACTCTTACGCCAGGCTTGGTAAATCAAATCTGCTTCCGAAATTTCCTCATATTTCTTATTCAAATCTACTGATATGGAATTCTTGTTGTTGTGTGTGTTTTAATTATATATCTAGTGATGAAGTTGGTGCAAGGGCGTCGTTTGCTTACATCTCTTGTCAAAAACGTTACTTCTCGGAAGCCTCCCCATTGCCGCCATTGTCAAGTACCTAATCCTTCGAATCGACTCTTGGTGCAAGATCTGTTTGGTAGGCCAAGGCCTCGACCCATAGTCTATGAGACGATTGAGTGTATAAAGAAACTGCATCCAGATGAAATCAAAAAGTTTGCTTATGTATTCAGTGAACTGCTGGAGCTTCCAAAACCTCCCAACATTGAAATCAACAAAGAAACCCCAGGAGAGAAGTTTGTTGTGAAGTTGGTCAAGTGTGACAGAGATAAACTAACGGAATTGCTTAGAGAACTTGCATGGATCAAAGAGACTGAAAATGTGGTGGTGAAAGAAATGTACGACTTGGGTGTTGCACCATTGGTAAGAATGGTAGATAACATCCCTTCAGTGATTAAGCAAGGTGTCTCAAAGGAAGAAGCAAATGAAATCATTGCCAAGATCGAAGCTGCTGGTGGAGTTGCTGTTATGGAGCCATTGGAGGAGTGATCATCATCAACTTTATTGTCTTTCTAATCATGTTTGTGTGTGTATGTCTCTTGTGACAAGTACGTAGTAGATGTTTTGTAAGAGAACATATCAATCACCCTAAACCCTCTCTCAGTTTCTCACCCTAAACCCTCTCTGAGTTTCTGTTGTCCTATTTATTGTATTTGCAGGCAACCAAGCTTGAGACTCTCTGCATCCAAATTGCTTCAGGTATTGTGAGAGGGTCCTTACTTTCAAGGCACAACACTTAAGTTATTATAGCATTTGCAGCACCCGTTTGTCACTGGAGATCCATTTGCAGCTTACCGTAATTCTCTTACGGTTAGTACATTATGCAGTGATTCTTCAACCTTTTGACCTCCTTTCAAATATATGAGGAATGGGGAAACTCAATAGCTACGCAAGGAATCAATGTTAGGAGTTAGTAACAATGGACTCTGGTTTGCATGCTTTCAGAGTGGTCTATTGAACCCATTTCAATACTAATCATGTTCTCTGCAACTCTGGCTCTTGGTTTACCTAGAATTTCAATTGCATTTCTGTTATTAAATGATGATATCTCGACCTTAACCATTTTTTTTAAGCCTCAAATTGGTTTTTTCTTCGAGTCTAAACATTACAAGCAAATGTTATTGAATTTTAAAACCATTTTTTCAATTATTTTAAAACTCTGTGTCAGTATGTTTCTATCTTCCCTAAATTCACCCTCTCTCATTACGGTGATCACAAGGCGATTACAAGATTGCAATTTTATGAAAGGTGAGACTCTACTTAGCTGAATCTCATTTTCTGTCACATGAAGACATTGCCTGAGATTAGAAGAACCTCATTGGTTTCATCAGATTCAGATACATGGGAAGAGTTAAAGATCCTTGGAGATCATTTACTTCTTTTTTTGGGTTTAATTTGGTTTAAAAACAAACCGGATTTGGTTTAAAAGCAAACCGGATTGAGAAGCTATGGAGCGCCTAATGAATTTACTGTTGTTTTTTTAATAGAATATACATTTTTTTACCCTTTTGAGAAAAGGTAAAAGCTATTTATTTTTTTTCTCGACATATAAAAACTATTTTGTGTTATTTGTCAAACATGTAAAAACTGAAAACTACTATTTAGTTTTCATTCTCTATTAAATTTAGAGGAAAAATGATAAATTAATATGAGTTTATTATTCCAAATTAATATGAGTATTAAAACAAAGATTCATTATTCCAAATTAATATGAGTTTTAAAACACTTACTTAATATTGCAACCACGGCGCAAAATCTTTTTGTTTTAGGAGGTCAAGTTCGTCCTATGTCTTTATCCTTATAGTAGGTGCGTACAATCACCATGTAAATCATGTAAAAACCCCAAATTTTATGTAAAATTAAAAATAACCTATTAACTATTTGGATATTATAGGTTATTGACAAAAAAATATTTAATACCTTACATATTCCATAATATCCTCATAATTTGTGAGAATATACATATGCAAATATGTATATTCATGCTTTGATAGTTTACGTTTTTTTTCTTTTCCACTTACTCGACCAACTTGGGCAAACAATTCAGGATAAATCGGTCTCTCATCTCTATCATCATGGTGAGCAGGACGTCGACTTTTCGTACTTATATTTCCCCCTAGCTATTTCATATAAATTATTAGAAATCTTACATTCTTTATGTATATAAGAAATTTAACAAAACCGAGAATTTATTGTTATTTTTTATTTTTATTAGAGGAGCAAGATGTGTATCTTGCGGATCAAGTAATGTGGACCGGTAGAGTCCGTATATGAAGTGAAGCCCGTGAAGTCTGTGGAGCCCAAACCGAAGAATATTCTAGAATCCTATTTTGATAAGGATTAAGTTATTTAGATATATATCATAAGATTTAGATAAGTCATTACTCTAGTTGAGATAGATTTAGCTCTTATGTATATATAGAGTTTATGTCATTCATTAATGAACAACACAAACACAAACCATTCTATAAAGTTATCATGGTATCAGAGCATTCGATCCAATCCTAGTGGGTTGGTGTTTAAATTCCGCATTAAAAGTTTTGTGATCAGAGAAATCATGGAGACGGTGGCCATCGAAGAAGACGATGATGATGAAGATGTATTTGTTGGGTTAAAGAGGTTTTTAAGAAAAAAAAAAAAGTTTTACGTTTGATTTAATTTGTTTTTTTAAGTAATTTTTTTTACTTTTGAGATTAGTCTTCCGTTTTGGTTTTGAGTTTAGTTTTCATAATCTATTATTTTAAGATTTGATTTGGTTTAGTGCAAGAGTTATTAATTTGGGGATTCTTATCACGTGGTGATGTTAAGGGTTTTGTGGCTTCACATGATTTTAAGGGAGTTTGGTTATAGTTTAACCATTAAATTATAATTTGGTTATAGTTTAACCATGACGGAGAGTTGTTTGGAAAGCTCAAGTTTTTAGGTCATTTATTTTTAGTCCGGTTTGTGGACTGTCCGAGGCAAGGACAATTGTGTGTGGTGTTGCATGATTTGCATCCAGAGGATGTTGTTATTCCCTTTATATATCAAGACCAAGATGAGCTGAAGTTTCACTCCTATTTTCAAGTTGAAGTTTATTCGGGACTGTCGAAAAATGTTCACCAATCCCGCCTCAAAATTTTTGATTTGTTTATCATCTACTAAGATCCCGAGGAGTTTGTTGACTATTTTGTCCGTTCTCGACAAGTTGTCCACGACATACGTGTTTCACTTTGTGATTGCATAGTTTGCATTTCGCGTACCACGTTTGTCGTGCGGGGGAGTATTAGAGGAGCAAGATGTGTATCTTGCGGATCAAGTAATGTGGACCGGTAGAGTCCGTATATGAAGTGAAGCCCGTGAAGTCTGTGGAGCCCAAACCGAAGAATATTCTAAAATCCTATTTTGATAAGGATTAAGTTATTTAGATATATATCATAAGATTTAGATAAGTCCTTACTCTAGTTGAGATAGATTTAGCTCTTATGTATATATAGAGTTTATGTCATTCATTAATGAACAACACAAACACAAACCATTCTCTAAAGTTATCAATTTTCAGTTGGTTTTGAGATGGAAATACATAAATCGTTCTGATAACTTTACAAATCAGTCAACATATATTTTGGACATGTCGTGAGTTAGGGTTCTAAGCGAATTGTCCTTTGTTATAAATAAATTGTCGAAGTATATAGCGTATGTGACATGTGATACAAAATATAGTTTTTGATAATTATATAATTGAATTTCTTGGCTATATAAAAATATGATTAAACATTATAGGAATAGATTGGTTACTTCATATTAGAAAATGAAAACATTTTCTTTTCTAAAGGAAAAACATCTAAAAAGGAGCCTTTGACTTCAATGATGCTAATAAATAAGAAAATCTCTAAGCAATAGGGAATATTGAAAACGGTAAACGATAACAAATAAACTAGAATAATATATACACTTAATTTTATATATACATATACATATATATACACATTTTTGGTATCTCCAAATTCACATGTACGTATATATAGTGCAAAATAAAATTGAGTCATAAACTATCCTAAGAGGATTAGGATTAGGATATATTTAGAAGTTATCTAAATATAATGGTTTTCCTAATAGAGTTATAATGGTTTTCCTAATTGAGTTAGGATCTTGTCTAGGTCTCTCATATATAAGGAGATGCCAAGGTGTGACATAACTTATGAGATTTGAGAGATTGTGAGAGCTTTAGTTTTTGAGTAAGTTTTCTAAAGCAATAAAAGAGAGAGTCTTTTATACAGTCTTTTATACAAACAATTTCTTAATCTAAGTGTTTAATTCAATAATTGGTATCAGAGCAAGTTGAATTAAAAGGCATCACGAAGCAGAGCACTCGACGAAGAAGCGTCAAGAACTCGAAGCAATCTCGACGGTGAGAAGACAAACGAGAGAAGTCATTTTGTGTGTGTGAAAAATCAAAACCATGGGCGATATAATTCCAGCAACAAACAAACCTAAGGAGAGTGGTTCTTCTTCTATACAATGTCATATGCTAAACATCACAAACTACACGGTATGGGCTATGCGAATGAAGACAGCACTCAAGGTACACAAAGTATGGGAAGCTATTGAACCAGGAATAGATGATGGAGACAAGAATGATATGGCTAGAGCTCTTCTATTCCAATCTATACCGGAAACATTAATCATACAAGTCGGAGATCTTGACACACCTAAAGCAGTTTGTGATGGGATAAAGGCAAGACATTTAGGAGCTGACAGAGTTAAAGAAGCTAGGCTACAAACATTGATGGCCGAATTTGACAGAATGAAGATGAAAGAGATCGACACAATCGATGATTTTGTTGGTAAAATCTAAGAGCTATCCACAAAATCAGCAACTTTGGGAGAAACTTTTGAAGCACATAAACTTGTTAAGAAGTTTCTTAAGAGCCTACCATGAAGAAAATACATACATATCATTGCCGCTTTAGAACAAGTTCTTGATCTCAATAACACAAGCTTTGAAGACATCATAGGAAGGTTAAAGGCCTATGAAGAAAGAATTTGTGATGAAGAAGAAAAACATCAAGAAGATCAAGGAAAACTCATGTATGCTAATATGGATTCATAATCCTATCAAGGAAATTATGGTACAAGTAGAGAAAGAGGTTAGGGCGGACGGTTTTCCGGCCGAGGAAGAAGACGTGGTCGCTACGGAAATTAACAAAACGGACAAGGAAGGGATAAATCTAAAGTAGTGTGTTATCGATGCGATAAAATTGGACACTATGCAGCAAATTTTCCAGATATGTTGATTAAACTCCAAGAAACATAAGAAAATCACAAGAATGAAGATGATGACACACAAGAGGCATAAAATTTGATGATGCACGAGGTGGTGTATCTCAACAAAAAAAACATAAAGCCAAGCGAATTCAAAACACAGGGAGATGACAAAAACGTGTGGTATTTAGACAATGGAGCTAGTAATCACATGTCTGAAAATCGAGACTACTTTTCCAAGATTGATGAGATAGTCACGGGAAAGGTAAGATTTGGTGACAACTCGCGCATAGACATAAAAGGAAAAGGTTCAATCCTGTTTGTGAGCAAGAATGGAGAACGGAAGGTTCTGGCCGACGTTTACTTTATACCAGATTTAAGGAGCAATATTATAAGTCTTGGACAAGCGACATAATCAGGTTGTGAAGTAAAAATGAAAGAAGACTATCTAACATTACATGATCGAGAAGGCAAACTGTTGGTAAAAGCAAACAGGTCTAAAAATCGATTACACAAAGTACTCATGGAAGTTGAGATTACTAAGTGTCTACAACTGATGACATTAAATGATTCAACGAAGTGGCATGCAAGACTAGGGTATATCGGCATGGAAACCATGAAGTCAATGGTAAAGAAGGAATTAGTCATTGGAATACCAAGGATTTCCATTGAAAAGGAAACATGTGCTTCATGTTTACTTGGAAAACAAGTAAGAAAGTCCTTTCCCCAAGCAACCTCATATCACGCCACACATGTACTTGAGCTCATACACAGAGATCTTTGCGGACCCATTACACCTTCTACAGTCGCACAAAACATGTATATTTTTGTTCTAATCGATGATCATTCTCGTTACATGTGGACATTACTCTTGAAAGAGAAAAGCGAGGCGTTTGATAGATTCAAGAAGATCAAGGCTTTAATCGAGAAAGAAACGGGAGTTACTATCAAAATATTTCGAACGGATAGGGGCAGAGAGTTTATGTCTAAAGAGTTTCAGATGTTTTGTGACAATGCTGGCATCAAAAGACATTTAACCGCAACTTACTCGCCTCAACAAAACGGAGTAGTGGAAAAAAGAAATAGAACGCTATTGGAGATGACTAGGAGTATTTTAAAGCATATGAGCATACCAAATTTTCTATGGGTAGAAGCAGTGAGACATGCTACTTATCTCATAAATAGAGTTGCAACGAGAACTTTGGTATCACAAACTCCATACGAAGTCTTCAAGGGCAAGGAGCCGAATGTTGAGCATCTACGAGTGTTTGGATGTATCGGTTATGCAAAAACAGAGACTCCACATGTGAAAAAACTGGATGATAGATCACGAGTGTTGGTTCATTTAGGAACAGTACTAGGATCGAAAGCATATTGATTATTAGATCCATCAAGTCATAGAATAGTAGTAATCAGAGATGTGATCTTTGATGAAACCAAAAGCTGGAAGTGGAACAATCAAGGAAGAGAAATCGGTGAAGATCCAGGAATGTTTAAATTCAACTTCGGAGAATTTGGAAACTATGGTGAAGATGACGTTACTAGAGAAACAGAGGGAAATAATGAGAAAAACAGTGACAATGAGGTTTCTAAAGAGGAAGATATTTTTCCTGAACCTGAAACAGGAGTTGGTGAAGAACAAGTGCAGCTCCAGCCTCCGTTGAGAATGTCGACAAGATCAAGGAAAAAACCGGGTTATCTTGAAGATTATGTCATATTAGCTGAACTCGAAGGCGAACGACTTCTTCTCGCAATTAATGAAGAACCATGGGATTTTAATGAAGCAAAAGAATTAAAAGAATGGAGAGAAGCATGCGATGAAGAAATCTCATCGATAACAAATAACAAGACATGGAACTTGGCCGATCTTCCCATTGGAGCTAAACCAACTGGATTAAAGTGGTTTTTAAAACTAAAACGTAACTCTGATGGAAGCATAAATAATTACAAAGCGAGACTAGTGGAAAAAGGCTATGTTCAAAGACACGGTATAGACTTTGATGAGGTATTTGCTCCGGTAGCACGTATAGAAACTATTTGATTTATCATTGCTCTAGCGGCTTCAAATGGCTGGGAAGTGCATCATCTTGATGTAAAAATGGTGTTTCTTCATGGCGAGTTGAAAGAAAAAGTTTATGTTACTCAACCTGAAGGGTTTGTGATCAAAGGAAGTGAAAACAAGGAATATAAATTAAATAAAACACTTTATGGACTAAGACAAGCACCAAGGGCATGAAATAACAAGCTGAATAAAATTCTTAAAGAGTTGAATTTTATTAAATGCTCAAAAGAACCTTCTTTGTACCAAAAGCAAGAGAATGAGCATCTTCTCCTAGTGGCAGTTTATGTGGATGACTTACTTGTCATGGGATCTAGCTTAAACATAATACTAGACTTCAAAAGAGGAATTTCAACTAAATTCGAGATGGGTGATCTTGGAAAATTAACTTATTATCTCGGCATTGAAGTTATTCAACATGAAGGAGGTATTATGTTAAAAACAAGAAAGATATGCTTCAAAGATCCTAGGAGAAATCGGAATGGAAGGATGCAATGCAGTTCATATACCAATGGACTCTGGTTTGAAGTTGTCTAAGGCACAAAAGGAGCCGTGTATCGACGAGAAAGAGTATAGAAGAAATATTGGGTGTCTTCGATACTTGCTCCATACACGACCATATCTCTCTTATTGTGTTGGTGGGCTAAGTAGATATATGCAATAGCCAAAGGAATCTCATGGAGCAGCAATAAAGCAAGTTTTTAGGTACCTACGAGGAACACTTTCTTATGGACTCACGTTTAATCGAGTAAATAAAAATGGGCTGGTGGGCTATAGTGATAGTAGTCACAATGTGGACATAGATGATGCTAAGAGTACGACCGGTCATATCTTTTACCTTGATGATTGTCTGATTACTTGGTGTTCACAAAAACAAGAAACAGTGGCGTTATCTTCATGTGAGGTTGAGTTTATGGCCACGACCGAAGCAGCAAAACAAGCGATTTGGCTTCAAGAACTACTTGGCGAGATCATTGGAACAAAGAGCAAGAAAGTGACAATTTGGACTGATAACAAATCGGCAATAGCACTTACTAAAAACCTGGTGTTCCATGGACGAAGCAAGCATATACACACTAGGTATCACTTCATACGGGAATGTATTGAGAATGAACAAGTGGAAGTAGAGCATGTTCCCAGAAATGAACAAAAGGCCGATATTTTAAATAAGGCACTTGGAAAGATCAAGTTCAAGGAGATGAGAGATCTCATTGGAGTTCAAGATGTGTCCAAAGGTGAGTTCAAGCTTAAGGGGAAGAATGTTGACTTAAGCCTAAAGAAAGCTTGAGTCATAAACTATCCTAAGAGGATTACGATTATGATATATTTAGGAGTTATCTAAATATAATAGTTTTCCTAATATAGTTATAATGGTTTTCCTAATTGAGTTAGGATTGTGTCTAGGTCTCTCATATATAAGGAGATGCCAATGTGTGACATGTGTTGCATAACTTATGAGATTTGAGAGATTGTGAGAGCTTTAGTTTTTGAGTAAGTTTTCTAAAGCAATAAAAGAGAGAGTCTTTTATACAAACAATTTTTTAATCTAAGTGTTTAATTCAATAATTGAGTTTTCCTTGATCTTCTTGATATTCTTCTTCTTCATCACACATACATAGATAACTGGTGATGGATAAATAGATAGATACCCGAAAAGTGATGGTGGTGCCCTTGCATGGGCCTTGAAAAACAAGAGGCTGAAGTTTGAAGGTTTTGCCATTAGAGATTTGCAGAGTTGGTGATCCTTTTTCTCCACATACTTTTCCCCATGCTTTTAGAAATGCCTTCATATTAAACCAAAAAAAAAAGAAAAGAAATGCCTTCATAACATTGCATGTATTATTTTACAATCCATTTTTAATCTTCAACAAACAAAAATATGAATTATATATTAGTTTATGAATTATTGAGTTTCATATAAAATAATAATATGAATACCTCCGAATCATCCGTCTCGTCGGAACCGAAACTTGTCACGTCAACAGTATTACTTTGTAATTGGCCATTTCCTAGCCTTACCAATGCAATGCAAATTTACACAAAGCCGATAACCAATTTCTGCAACATATATATAAAATTACATCAATAAATGTTAGTACCATTTTATTTAAATAATAATAAGAAAAGTCTATTAATCATCGGGCTATTTCTCTCTCAAAATATTTTCGCTCTCTAGCAAACTTCCTCACTTCCTTTGTACAGAGAAAACTTATTTTGTTGATCAATAATATAAATATTACATTTCAACAAAAGGAAAAAAACAATAAGAAATATATATTCTCACCATTTCTTAAAACTCTATCTAAGAACACAGCTTTTGGGTTATTTTTGTGTGCTAAAGAAACTATACATACAGTTAGCAATTTACGAGATTTGTAACATGTGGTTAAAGCTTTATAAGATTACGTGAGGATAAACATAGGAAAAAAATACTAATGAAGTAAAGCAGAGACATTTAAAACCAGATCTGGTTCTCCACTTCTTCACTTCCAATGGTCTTGTGCTTTCTATGGTTCATAGCAGATTCTTGTTATAAAGAGGTTGTAAACCCTTTCCATTTATAACTACTAGAGTGTAACTTAATAAATTATGATTTTCTTCAAAAAATAATTAAAGGATTCATGCATTCTCAAAGGTGTAAAACTATATATATAAAATCTATGTAACATTAATAAGTGAAACGTAAAATATATGGCTATATATCATAGAGAAGTAAAATACAACTAATTTAAAAAAAAATTATCAAAATTTATATTAAAAAAAATTTAAAAAATGAATAAGATACGGTATATCATATATGTACCAACGAAAAGATTTAAGCACTGTTTGTAGGTTAACGTTAACCGATTCTAGATTTGTTTGGATAATAAGAGGTCTTCACTAGTATGGTGATAGAGAGATCTTGGTCCTTTAAATCTAAATATTTAACATAGTAAGTAGATATCCAACGAATTTACATATGTGGGATTAGTCAGGTTCGTCATGATCACCTACGAAGATAACAAAACAACAAAAGACTATGGAATATATTAGGTGGGTGCATGAAATTCTACATGAGATATACAAAGGAAAAATAAACATTATATATATATATATATATTTTTATTTTATTTTTTTCATTAGAAAGATATATATATATATATATATGTGGATTTTTCTTTTGTTAATATTATATTTGTGGATCTTCATAGTTGAAACTTTGGAATAAACAGAAAACAATTTTTTTAATCAATACTAATATTTGTTGATTTACAAATTTACAATCTTATACAAATATCATGATTCCTTAGTTTTCAGTCCCTTTTCCCAAGAAAGTACAAAGAAATACGAACTAATGGATTAATTGATTGTCACAACAAAATGTTATTTCACCTAATTATTTTCTGGATCTATATACATCAAAAGCGCTATAAATTAATACTTGGTAAATTAATAAACACTATAAAACAATAAAAATTTTGGTCTCAACTCGGGCCAATGTAAAAATTAACAAAATTCGATAAGATAATTAGATAATAAATTTTTTAGAATCTTTATGTAAATATATGGTCTCATTAATAACATAAATTAATAATCATATAAATTTACACATATATATATATAATATACTTTTAATATTTTTAATGAATTTTTGTTATAACTCATCACTAACTTTTCATATATAAGAAAATATTATGTTGTGTTTTAAAATTATTTGATTTTTGTATCGTCTATCTTATTTGTCATAAAAATAGCTAAAATTTTCTGTAAGTTTTCAAATTCTGAATATGCATAATTTTTTTTTTCAATAGTCGAATAGGTTATTCAAATACAACAATTGGGGTCACTAATAAGAAATTTGAATTTATGCATATCGGTTGCATAAGTGAATTCATCTATAGTCTTTGTTATTTATTGTCAAAATAATTTGTTTTTTTCTTCTAAATATTAAACTTTTAAGTCCAAAACACAAATTTATAACATCCAAAATAATTTATTTAGATCAAATTGTTTTAATTAATTTTTTAACAATTAAAACAAAACTCTCTATAAATTAATAAATATTATTTTATACTATAAATTAATATCACTATAAATTAATAAAATATTATGGTTCTGGGCAGTAACTGAAAATTATGATGGTAGTTGAATTCTTTTTCTTTTGATATTGTTGCTGGTTATGTCTTTTAATGTGGTTTTCTATGGTTTCTTCTCCAGCCTCCTAGAAAGTAGATTTTGTTGCTTATTCTATAAATGCTTTTGTATTAGATGAACTCTATCTCCAAATGGATTGGGTGCCTATTAACATGTATTTACATATGTTATTAGAACGTAAGTTACTTCCTGTATACTCGACTCGAGTTTGACCTTATTCGTTAATTACCTCGCTGATTTTTGTTTCAAATGACCAAATCTTGAATGTTGTGAAATGGGTACAAACCTCATGTCGATTCAAACAAAAACTCTCAAGTTTTCTTTCGTGCCCCCTTGCATTTCAGGATCGTGTGTTGTAGTCAGTTTTGCTTGATTCGGTTTGGGGCTTATGATGTAGAATGTTGTGCGTTTAGTTAAATTTGGCTGCATCGTTGTAAGAAACCGGGGAGGAGATTTGAAAACAGGAGGAACATGTCACATGGAGACATTGCCTGAGATTACAACCTCATTAGTTTCATCGAATACATGGGATGAGTGAAAGATCCTTGGAGATGTGTTCTCACATTACTCGAAGCAGATCAGGGACTGTTAAAATGAAGCAGATGTGCTAACAAAATGTTATTTCACCTAATTATTTTCTGGATCTATATACATCAAAAACTCTATAAATTAATACTCGGTAAATTAATAAACAGTATATAATAATAAAAAATTTTGGTCTCAACTCGGGCCAATGTAAAAATTAACAAAATTCGATAAGATAATTAGATAATAAATTTTTAGAATATTTATGTAAATATATGGTCTCATTAATAACATAAATTAATAATCATGTAAATTTACACACATATATATAATATACTTTTAATATTTTTAATGAATTTTTGTTATAACTCATCACTAACTTTTCATCTATAGTCTTTGTTATTTATTGTCAAAATAATTTGTTTTTTCTTCTAAATATTAAACTTTTAAGTCCAAAACTACACAAATTTATAACATCCAAAACAATTTATTTAGATCAAATTGTTTTAATTAATTTTTTAACAATTAAAACAAAACTCTCTATAAATTAATAAATATTATTTTATACTATAAATTAATATCACTATAAATTAATAAAATATCATGGTTCTAACATTATTAATTTATTTAGCAACTAATTTGTTATTTGCAAAAATGTTAATGCTAAACGCGATTCCGTCTCTAGTCGCGCGTTTAAACGGTTTAGACCGACACGTGTCCACATCCACTTTTGAGTTTTGAAGTAAAAAAGGAAAATAAAAAATGATTATAATTCAATAACTGGGAAATCCTCGCAACTCGTTCGAATCGATTAGGCGTTAGGGTTTCTTCATCGACGAAGATGGTGTGCGATAAGTGTAAGTTTCATCTCCTACCATTTCAATTTCGACAATTTAGTGAAATCTGTATTCTAATTGAATCAATTTATGCTTCGATCATTGTGTTGGGTTGTGTCAATCTAATGATTTGTGATTTCGATTTGTTTCTAATTTCTGATTCGATTTGGTTTCTTAGATCGAAATCTTAATATGAGTTGTTGGATCTGTTATTAGCTCAAAAAGACTCACTTTTTTTTTATCATCTGTTAATTTAGGTGAGAAGAAATTATCAAAAGTGATAGTTCCAGATAAGTGGAAGGATGGTGCTCGCAATGTAACTGAAGGTGGTGGCCGTAAAATCAACGAGAACAAGCTTCTCTCCAAGAAAAATAGGTATCTTTTTACTTTTTTTCATCCATTGAATGCAAAGCATAGATTTAGCTATAAACTTGCAAGTTTTGGGATGTTTGAATGTCTTATGTTGAGTTGAGTATTGGTTTGTTTCCTTTAATAGTAATTGTACAAGTTCCCATGGAATCAGCGATAAGTAAGTTTGGGATGTTTGTATTGTCTTTTGTGAGTTGAGTATTGGGTTTTTCCTCTAGGTTCTTCTAAGAATTGTAGAAGCTCTCATGGAAATAGCTATAAATTTGTAGGTTTGGGATGTTTGTATTGTCTTTCTTTGAGTTGAGTATTGTTTTGTTTCCTCTAGGTTCTTCTAAGAATTCATTAGTAAATGTATAATTTCTCATGGAAATACTAGCTATATTTTTAGCTTTGGAATGTTTGTGTTGTCTTTTGTGAGTTGAGCATTGGTTTTATTCCTCTAGGTACTTGTAATAATCATTAGTAAATGTACAAGTTCTCATGGAAATAGGCTAATAGCTATAAATTTTGGATGTTTGCATTGTCTTTTTTGAGTCGAGTTTTGGTTTGTTTCTTCTAGGAATCATCAGTATATGTTTAGGAAGATTGAATGATTATAAAACTCTACTGTTTTTCATATGTTGTAGTACTAGTTATTGATAACTAATTATAGTAAACATTTAAGGGACTTAGTATTGTCGTTGTTATATTTCCTTGCTGCTTCTGATTTTGTCCTGTGATGTTTTTTGTGGTTTATAGATGGTCACCATACGGTACCTGTACCACCAAGTGCATGATCTGCAAGCAGCAAGTGCATCAAGATGGTAAATACTGTCACACATGTGCCTATAGCAAAGGTAAATAGTTAATACATGTATCTCATCTTCTAATAAGATAGCCATATAAAAGATCAATTCGATTCGATAAGTCATGTTATTGGCTCTTCATGGTTGTGCAGGAGTGTGCGCAATGTGCGGGAAGCAAGTGTTGGACACTAAGATGTATAAGCAAAGCAATGTATAATCAAATCCTCAAGCTCTCACTCTTTACTTCCAATCCCTTTGGTGTCAACTTTATATAACCCAGGACGACTTATCTTTGTGTTATCCTCTCTCACTCATGTAATCTTTGTATCCATTTCCTGACCATGAAGTTCTGTTGTTTCTTATAGAACTCAGAATTTTGAGTATCAAAGATAAAGTTTAACAGTCCACTGAGCATAATTGGTTAAACAAAATTGATAGCCAATACCGGACCTTGTCCATTATCAGACATGATCCAACTTATATACCAAATTAACATTTGGTTTCTGATACCGTACTGCTGTCTGTTTCTTGTAACTTAGTTCGTTGATTAACATTAAAGTAAAGTAACAATGGTAACAAAAGTGTCTCTGATACTTGTATGCTTTCATGGTAAGTGATACGTGACCTATCTTCTCCGCTTCGAGTCTTTACGCATTTCTGCAAAGTAGTTCTCAAGATTCTGCTTCTCCCATAGCCTTCTCTGCACCAGATCTTCCTTTCTATATTCATCTGAAAAGCAATCACATTGTATCAGAAATCAATCTTCATCCATATGTTTTGGGAAATAGAAGATAAGAGAATAGAAGGATACCGAGATTAGCCCATGCGTCGGCAGACACACCAAGTGATCTTCGGGTTAGGTATGATGCATCTTCCCATGAATAAGGAGCTTTCTTAACCTTATATCTCCATACCCAACTGCTGTACCATACTAGAAGCTGGGAGGAAAACAGAAAGTTGAATCAGTGATCTCGAGAAAGGAAAATTTGGGAGTCTGTGAAATGTGGCAATTTTTAAAGACATGAAACCTTGATGATAGTGTATGGTAGGAGAATGAATCGAACACCGAGAAGTTCCCAGACTGACGGCTTTTCCGCTCCTTTGATTTGTAGGTCGAGTTCGTTGCTTAGCTCTTCCTGTAGTTTCCTGCCAAAACAAAAAAAATCCATACTTTGACCTGGGCCAGCCAAATATCATATTTCAAAACTTTGAGGGCCCAAGGCCACTGGCTAGCCCAGGTCCGGGACTGTTTGTAAAAATACATGTATCGTCACCAATAAAACCTAGACCCTCGTGACCTCTGAGATCTCATTTCATCTTCAGCTTAGAGACGGCGAATCTATCCTTTGAGGTTAGCCATATCATTTCATCTTGTTCTCTTGTCATATTAGTCTCCGATTTTTAGGTCTCTCTTTTCACATCATCTATCTGTGATTCATGGCTCCTAGTCGTTGATTTTGTGGGATGTGATAACTTAGGTCTTTTTTTTGGGTTGATTTTGTGGGATGTGATAACTTAGGGCTTGTATTATAGATTGTAAATCAATCACTCTTACGCCAGGCTTGGTAAATCAAATCTGCTTCCGAAATTTCGTTATATTTCTTATTCAAATCTACTGATACATTTGCGATTAGAAAATTCGATAGAAAGTATATAATACCAATACAATACCTAAATATTGTTAAAACAAAACCAAAACAACAATTCTAAACCAATAGATATCAGGGAAAATTCTAAAAAAAGACGCTTTCATCTATTGTAAAAAAGGATATTTATGTTCCAATTTCAAATCCTTATAATCATTTTTCCCAATAAAATTTTAAAATCGTCTATTTCAAGATTTTTTTTTTTTGATAAAATCTATTTCAAGAATTGATCCTAGATATTATAACTCCAAATTACTGACATGTGTGTCTTTCTTGAATCACATACCAGTGTTTCTGGTAACGGTGACCAGTAAATTTTTTTTTGATACCAACAATGACCACTAACTTTATCAGAAATTTTTGGAAAAGGGTTAAAAAATTTTTTTTTGCAAGCTCAATTTTACATGAGGCACTAAGCCTAAAATATTAAATTCATTTTTGTTAATTTTAGTACATATTATAAAAATTACATTAGTTAAGAAAAAAAAAAAAAGAAAAAACCCCCCCCCCGAAAAACCCTCTAAATCAGCCATGTTAACCGTTCATTTTAGGCTTAAGATACTACCTCGTTACAAAAAAAACATTGCAGAATATCTAACTGTTTTTTACTCGTGAAACTTCTTTAAAAGAATGAGATTGTATATTGAAAACTCTTCTAAATTTTTATATATATATTAATACATAAACAACAAACATTTTTAGGTTTGTTGCTGTTGAACTACCAAAACAGAAACTCTAGAGTTAAGATCTCGTAACCATAAGCAAATCACCGATAACACCTAACTCGAAGTTCAATCCACTCATGAGTCCTGAAAAGTCCGGTGTTGCCATACCATGATCTCTCCCAACCACCATAAGATCAAAATCCTTAGAGAAGCAATCTAACGGTGGTAGCCACTTCGAGACCACCGCTCACAAACCTCTCAGTATATGCAATACAATTGATAGCTTCTTTTCCTAAGATCCTTTAAGACCTCATGATCAAGAATAAATTCCCAATTCATCTCTGCTTTCTCGATTCGATACGAGTCGGATCAAAGTTATTTTGATTCTTGGGTTATGCTTCATTTTCTTTACCAACGAGAGTGCTTCACGATCATCTTTGCCTCCAATAAAGATCACACCAACCTCAATGTTAGACTTTCTCGTGCCTCTATGCGAAAACTGTCCACAGTCCACAAGTATACCAATAGAACAAGGTGAATTCTTGAGTAGTGACCCATTGAGACGTCTTATAGCCTCGTCATCTGACTCAAACGCTCCATCTATTGTCCATTTCCTCCCCGATGGGACGATAATCATCGATGTGGCTTGCTCTAGTGCAAGCTTGCAAACTTCATTGTACATTAAGTTCTCATGCGTGAGGGCGTCGTTTGCTTACTACTTCAACCAGTTGATTCCTCCAAACCGAATCAAGCAAAACAGACAACAACACACGATCCTGAAATGCATGGGGGAGAAAGAAGACTTGAGAGTTTTTGTTTGAATCGACCTGAGGTTTGTGTCCATTCCACAACATTCAAGATTTGGTCATTTGGAACAAAAATCAGACAAGTCATTAACGAATGTGGTCAAACTTGAGTCGAGTATACAAGAAGTAACTAACATTTTAATAGTTTTCTTGTTATTCCTTTATTTTAACTAATTCACAAAATCATTGTTCTAAACATATATGTGAATACGTGTTAATAGGCACCCAATCCATTTGGAGATACTCACGAGTTCATATAATACAAAAGCCTTTATAGAATAAGCATCATTATCTACTTTCTAGGAGACAACTGGAGAAGAGACCATAGAAAACTACATTAAAGCTTAAAGCAACAAAACTTAAAAAAGCTTTGATTTCTCTAAGACTCACTGTACAATATACTTTCTAGGAGAACAAACAAGAGTAAGGATTTTGATTCCTAGTCACGGATTAGCAATTAAGGAGCATCAAGTGGACCTTACATAGTTACTAAATCGAGAAATCTGCAATCTAGGAGACAGGAGAAGAGTCTATAGAAAACCACATTAAAGCTTAAAACAACAAAACTTAAAAGAAGACTTGCATGAATGTTTTAAGACAACTAGCAACAATATCAAAAGAAGAAAAAGAATTCCAATATAATTCAGTTATTGCCCAAACTCGAAAGTAACACATACAATGCCAAAAGTATCAAATATAATGCCAAAATAACACATATCCACCTAAGTTACACAGATCATGTCAAAGAAACACAATTTAGTAAGGAAAAATATTTGAGAAATCATCATAGTGTCATTACCAGATTCTGTGAATACAAGTCCAGCAAGTATATAGTAGCTCGGAGGTAGATAATCAGTAATACACCATTGATCAATCTGTATAAACAAATTTAAAAGTAATGAATTCCAAACAAAACCACACAAAGAAAAAATAACAAAGTTGAGATTGTTCTAAACAAAATCACGCAAAGAAAAAACTAATTTAAGCTTACCGACATTGCTACAAAGTTGACATTTTTTAACAACACCATTTCTCAATACTTTGAGAGACCTTTTCAACTAAATTTTTCAATGCAATGAAACCATTGATATGCATACCAATGGTTCCAAAGAAAAATGCAATAGACAAAGAAAATTAAAATGAGAAACCTTTCACAAAAATCAAAGCTAAATTCAAACAAGTACAAATTACAGTTTACCTTCTCCATCATCTTGAATTTGAATGCCATCCACTTCCAAGAGGATGTCATTCTTTAACAAAATTTTTCTCAAGTTTGATTTTTCGTTGATATGTGTGACAAAAACACCAGTCATCCAACTTTTCATTTTGAAATATGATCTCATAACCTAATTCTCAATGGTTTGGACAAGTGAACAATATCCAACAACTTTTTGACCTGACTCAATGAGTCTCAAGAAGATGTTGACAATTGGAGCTGGGATTACATACCTACAAAACAAACACCGTATCATAAAAACAGTAAATAATTCTAAATCTGAAAGGAACAGTTTCAAGAACTCACCTTATGTTATCTCCATCAAGACGTTTTTGGAAAGCAACACCAACTACCTTATGTTGGACAAAAACTATTACGAGTTGATTCTTTGCGTCGACTTGTAGTGTTAGTGTAAAGCCTTTCCTCGAGTGATGCAAATGCTATCACCACTTACAAACAACATAAAACTATAAGCAAAAGACAATAGAAATGAATAACAAAACCTAATGTAAGAAAACATTACCCTGAGGATAACCAACAATTGTTGATAGACTAGGCAAGCTATCAACCATTTTCAAAGATTGCACATCTTTTCAGAAATCATCATCGTCAACTCTCAAGATGGCAATGTTGCATTTGTGTCCAAATGATTGAACTTCAAGGTGCCAATTCTGTGTTTCTTGATTTGAATGTAAATTCCTCCACTAACACAATAAGCATTAGTTAAAATTTTTCTCTGAGAGATTATGAAACCTGAACCAAGAATAGAAAAAATCAATAATAAAATTTGTAAAGATTCTTAGAGTTTGATTCCTCACCGATAGGAGATGTCCACGGATGTAAGCCCTCAATGCGAAGTGAATGTGATGATTCAAGCAGATTTATGCTACATTCCAAGGCTTCATCATATTGTGATAGCAACGTAATTCATTAATTAATGAGCTTTGAATGCTTTTTAATCTAGCCTGAGTAGAGCTTGAATCCAGATTCGCCCATGAGTTATGTGATAAAAATCTTCACCATAAGTCACTCAACTGAAGGCTTGCATCCGTGGACATCTCTTATCAGTAAGGAATCAACTGGTTCAGGTAGTAACTCTAAGAATCTTTACAAATTTTATTATTGATTTTTTCTATTCTTGGTTCAGGTTTCATAATCTCTCAGAGAAAAATTTTAACTAATGCTTATTGTGTTAGTGGAGGAACTTACATTCAAATCAAGAAACACATAATTGGCACTTTGAAGTTCAATCATTTGGACACAAATGCAACATTGCCATCTTGAGAGTTGACGATGATTTCTGAAAAGATGTGCAATCTTTGAAAATGGTTGATAGCTTGCCTAGTCTATCAACAATTGTTGGTTATCCTCAGGGTAATGTTTTCTTACATTAGGTTTTGTTATTCATTTCTATTGTCTTTTGCTTATAGTTTTATGTTGTTTGTAAGTGGTGATAACATTTGCATCACTCGAGGAAAGGCTTTACTGAGCTGCCAACACTACAAGTTGACGCAGCAATCAACTCTGGTAATAGTGGAGGCCCAGTTTTTGTCCAACATAAGGTAGTTGGTGTTGCTTTCCAAAAACGTCTTGATGGAAATAACATAGGGTGAGTTCTTGAAACTATTCCTTTCAGATTTAGAATTATTTATTGTTTTTATGATGCAGTATTTGTTTTATAGGTATGTAATTCCAATTGTCAGCATCTTTTTGAGACTCATTGAGTCAGATTAAGAAGTTGTTGGATATTGTTCACTTGGGTTTGGACTCCAAGCCATGGAGAATTAGGTTATGAGATCATATTTCATAATGAAAAGTTGGATGACTGGTGTTTTTGTCACACATATCAACGAAAAATCAAGATGATGGCATTCGAATTCAAGATGATGGGGAAGGTAAACTGTAATTTGTACTTGTTTGAATCTAGCTTTGATTTTTGTGAAAGGTTTCTCACTTTAATTTTTTGTCTATTGCAGTTTTCTTTGAAACCATTGGTATTCATATCAATGGTTTCATTGCATTGAAGAATTTGGATGAAAAGTCTCTCAAAGTATAGAGAAATGGTGTTGTTAAGTTAAATTAGTTTTTTCTTTGCGTGGTTTTGTTTAGGATAATGTCAACTTTGTGGTTTTGTTTGGAATTCATTGTTTTTTAATTTGTTTATACAGATTGATCAATGGTGTATTACTGATCAATTTGTCTACCTCCGAGCTACTATATACTAGCTAGACTTGTATTCACAAAATTTGGTAACAGCACTGTGATGATTTCTCAGGTATTTTTCTTTACTAAATTGTGTTTCTTTGTGTGTTTCTTTGACATGATCTGTGTAACTTAGGTGGATATGTGTTATTTTGGCATTATATTTGATATTTTGGCATTGTATGTGTTACTTTCGAATTGGATATGTGTAGCTTTGGCGTGTTATGTGTAACATTGGCATGATGTGTTTCTTTCGAAGTATGTGTTACTTTGGCATGGTAATTAATAGGAGTTTTAAATCTGTAAGTCTTGGAGGATGATATAAACATTGGTTACACTTCATTTTGCGAATTGGATGTACATCTTGTGAATAGAAGAAGTGTAACATCATTAGAGGAGGTTTGCTCTGTTATAGCTGGTGCCACTCACTTTGTCAGAATAGATTTAGAAAATGGTTTGGTTGTTGTGATTAACATAAAGTCACTCAAGATCATGCATGGAATCTCTAAAGATCTAGAAGATGCATTTCCTTGCTTTGGAGAAAGCCTATCTGACTAGTCTCTCTGTTTTCTTGTTTTTCCTTTTATCGAATATGACTTTTTGTTTGTGAGTTAAGAGGATTTCTTATCTTTTGTACTTTTAGAGTTAAAACAATGTTTTTTGGGCAGTAACTGAAACTATGATGGTAGTTGAATTCTTTTTCTTCTTCTGATATTGTTGCTGGTTGTCTTAAAACATTTATGCCAATTTTCTTTTAAGTTTTGTTGTTTTAAGCTTTAATGTGGTTTTCTATGGACTCTTTTCTTGTCTCCTAGATCGCAGATTTCTCGATTTAGTAACTATGTAAGGTCCACTTGGTGCTCCTTAATTGCTAATCCGTGACTAGGAATCAAAATCTTTACTCTTGTTTGTTCTCCTAGAAAGTATATTGTACAGTGAGTCTTAGTGAAATCAGAGTTTTTTTTAAGTTTTGTTGCTTTAAGCTTTAATGTGGTTTTTTATGGTCTCTTCTCCAGTTGTTTCCTAGAAAGTAGATTTTGTTACTTATTCTATAAAGGCTTTTGTATTATCTGAACTCGTGAGTATCTCCAAATGGATTGGGTGCCTATTAACACGTATTCACATATATGTTTAGGACAATGATTTTGTGAATTAGTTAAAATAAAGGAATAACGGGAAAACTATTAGAATGTTAGTTACTTCCTGTATACTCGACTCAAGTTTGACCACATTCGTTAATGACTTGTCTGATTTTTGTGAATTAGTTGTAATAAAGGAACAGTGGGAAAACTATTAGAACATTAGTTACTTCATGTATACTCAGACTCGAGTTTGACTTCATTCGTTAATGACTTGTTTGATTTTTGTTTCAAATGACCTCATTCGTTAATGACTTGAAATTTGTGGAATGGACACAAACCTCAGATCGATTCAAACAAAAACTCTCAAGTCTTCTTTCTCCCCGATGTATTTCAGGATTGTGTTGTAGTCAGTTTTGCTTGATTCGGTCTGGGTCTTATGATGTAGAATGTTATGCGTTTAGTTAAATTTGGTTGCATCGTTGTATGAAACAAGGGAGGAGATTGGAAAACTGAGATTACAACCTCATTGGTTTCATTAGAGACATGGGATGAGTTAAAGATCCTTAGAGATGTGTTGTCACATTACTCGAAGCAGATCAGGGACTGTTAAAATGAAGCAGATGTACTATCAATGGTTGGACAGAGAAGGTGGACGCCAAAAATACAGTGTTTTTTGGTTCCTCGCTTTGTACTTGGACAGCACCCTCATTCGTCTTAGCATCCGATTTTTTTGCTGGTTCTTGATTCTGCAACATCACATATATCTACTATTCGATTACTGGTTTTTCTCTTACTAAGATGGACCATTTATGAATCTTCTAATTCCTTTTTAGGATGTAACTCCTGTTGACATCATGATATTAATCTATCTCCTATAGATAGGACTGTAACACTCTATTAGAAGTTTTTCTAGCTTCGATAGATGTTTTAGTATCATAGAATCATAAGGCAACTTCTCTTTACAAATCTTTATTTTAAAACCATAAACTTTACATTCACTAGTATGGTGATAGAGAGATCTTGGTCCTCTAAATCTAAATATTTAACATAGTAAGTAGTTATCCAGGTTCGTCATGATCACCTACGAAAATGAAAAAACAACAAAAGACTATGGAATATATTAGGTGGGTGCATGAAATTCTACATGAGATATACAAAGAAAAAATAAATATTATATATATATATATATATTTTCATTTTAGAAAGATAGATATATATATATATATGTGGATTTTTCTTTTGTTAATATTATATTTGTGGATCTTCATAGTTGAAACTTTGGAATAAACTTTTATTCAAAAATAATATTTGTTGATTCACAAATTTACAATCTTATACAAATATCATGATTGCTTTGTTTTCAGTCCTTTCTCCCAAAAAATTACAAAGAAATACGAACTAATGGACTAATTGATTGTCACAACAAAATGTTATTTTTTTGCCTTATTATTTTCTGGATCTATATATATTTATCTTAAGTGTCCGTAAAATGTAAGCAGCCATTAGCCAAATGGCAACTAATTTGTTATTTGCAAAAATTGTTAATGCTAAACGCGATTCTGTCTCTAGTCGCGCGTTTGGATGTATTGCATTGTCTTTTTAGAGTCGAGTATTGGTTTGTTTCTTCTAGGGATCATCAGTATATGTTTAGGAAGATTGAATGATTATAAAACTCTACTATTTTTTCATGTGTTGTAGTACTAGTTATAGTAAACATTTAAGGACTTAAGGGACTTAGTGTTGTGCATCAAGATGGTAAATACTGTCACACATGTGCCTATAGCAAAGGTAAATAGTTAATACATGTATCTCATCTTCTAATAAGATAGCCATATAAAAGATCAATTCGATTCGATAAGTCATGTTATTGGCTCTTCATGGTTGTGCAGGAGTGTGCGCAACGTGCGGGAAGCAAGTGTTGGACACTAAGATGTATAAGCAAAGCAATGTATAATCAAATCCACAAGCTCACGGACAGTCGGCCATTTCATGCCTGAAGTTAGTCCATGTGTTAAATTTATACCTGAACTATACCCCCGTGCAGATCTATACATGAACTAACAAAAAAATTTGAATTTGCTACCTTAACTAATAAAATTGTGCAAATTTATACATTTAGCGTAACACCGTTAAATCGTCGTTAACTTTAGATGATGTGGCATCCACGTAATTAAAGACAAAAAAAATTGTGCTAAAACTAACACTCGAACTCATGACCTTTAACACTCAAATCCAATGCTCAAGACCAATAATGCTATGAGATTTACTTTTATTATTGCCAACACACAAATATATATACTGAAAGGTATTAATCACCAATCTCTCTTTGATAAAATGGATAACTACACATGTCCCCTTCCCTAAAACTGCTTTTTCACATTCTTTTTCTTTTTCTTATCGGTCTTCGACTCCTCTTTGTCTGCATCTACGCTCTTCTCAACAATCAATTCTCCACCTGCAAGAGCAAAAAAGGCAGTAACAGCCTCCAACCCAACAATTCTCCAAACAATCCCCAGAGACTCATTCAATTTATGAGCAAATCTGCAGTAATCCTCTTCAAAATGAGCATTATAAGCTAATTTGTAGCTATTTTTCAGATTTTCATACTCAACAGCTTTTCTCGGACACTTCAGACAACCCGTTTCTCAGATTCTCATTCCCAATCAAATCATAACAAAGCTTAGCACGAAGGAACGAACATACTCCCAAATTCTTAATCGCTGTTGACAATGATGGCAATGTTGTTCCTAAAGCCTCAATAATTCCAGTGTTTCCAAACCCAATTTTGCCTCCTCTAACACCGGAATTCAATTCTCTCCGAGCCTCCGAATGCAAGCTTTTGACCACAGACCTGAACTTCCCGTGAATCCATGGAATTTTCAAAATCTCTTCGATCTCTAATTTCCCCACACCTTTATACCCGTTAAGCAAAACCTTGAGATCACCAGCAACACCAATCGCATCTTTATCACCATTCCCATCTCCTGAATCCAGCAAGCTAAACGAATTTATATCAGCCTTTGAAACCTCACAACTCAAAGCAGCTACATAATCCATAATCTGGGAAAGAGCCGTCGCTTTATGATCTATAATTGAACATAGACCAATCAACGAAGCCCACGACTTCTCCAACACAACATTTTCCCCTTCTGTCACATCAATCTCACCAGATTCAAAATTCTGAGCCTTCGAATTCAAAATCTACAAAATCTTAACCGGAAGAACAGAACGAACGGTAGAGGAAGAGGAAGAAGAAGAACCAGAATTCGACAAAATAAGCTTGTTTAAAAGCACAACCAAAGAAGCTCGGGTTTCTTCGTTCGTTAAACCTTCAGGGATACCAAATATATACTCAATGAATGGGATTAATTCAAGCTTCATTCATTGTTTCATTTAATTGACTTTAAACCAGTCACGTTTGTTCTTGGTTATTAACAAGATGAATGAACCTTTCAGTATATATATTTGTGTGTCGGTAATAATAAAGGTAAATGTCATAGCATAATTGGTCTTGAGCGTTGGATTTGAGTGCTAAAGGTCATGAGTTCGAGTGTTAGTTTCAGCACAATTTTTTTTTCTTTAATTACGTGGATGCCACGTCATCTAAAGTTAACGACGATTTAACGGTGTTACGCTAAATGTATAAATTTGCACAATTTTATTAGTTAAAGTAGCAAATTCAAATTTTTTTGTTAGTTCATGTATAGATCTGCACGGGGGTATAGTTCAGGTATAAATTTAACACATGAACTAACTTCAGGCATGAAATGACCGACTTTCCCACTCTTTACTTCCAATCCCTTTGGTGTCAACTTTATATAACCCAGGACGACTTATCTTTGTGTTATCCTCTCTCACTCATGTAATCTTTGTATCCATTTCCTGACCATGAAGTTCTGTTGTTTCTTATAGAACTCAGAATTTTGAGTATCAAAGATAAAGTTTAACAGTCCACTGAGCATAATTGGTTAAACAAAATTGATAGCCAATACCGGACCTTGTCCATTATCAGACATGATCCAACTTATATACCAAATTAACATTTGGTTTCTGATACCGCATCTGCTGTCTGTTCTTGTAACTTAGTTCGTTGATTAACATTAAAGTAAAGTAACAATGGTAACAAAAGTGTCTCTGATACTTGTATGCTTTCATGGTAAGTGATACGTGACCTATCTTCTCCGCTTGAGTCTTTACGCATTTCTGCAAAGTAGTTCTCAAGATTCTGCTTCTCCCATAGCCTTCTCTGCACCAGATCTTCCTTTCTATATTCATCTGAAAAGCAATCACATTGTATCAGAAATCAATCTTCATCCATATGTTTTGGGAAATAGAAGATAAGAGAATAGAAGGATACCGAGATTAGCCCATGCGTCGGCAGACACACCAAGTGATCTTCGGGTTAGGTATGATGCATCTTCCCATGAATAAGGAGCTTTCTTAACCTTATATCTCCATACCCAACTGCTGTACCATACTAGAAGCTGGAAGGAAAACAGAAAATTGAATCAGTGATCTCGAGAAAGGAAAATTTGGGAGTCTGTGAAGTGTGGCAATTTTTAAAGACATGAAACCTTGATGATAGTGTATGGTAGGAAAATGAATCGAACACCGAGAAGTTCCCAGACAGACGGCTTTTCCGCTCCTTTGATTTGTAGGTCGAGTTCGTTGCTTAGCTCTTCCTGTAGTTTCCTGCCAAAACAAAAAAATGAATATGATACAGTCACTTAGTCAGTGATAAAAACACATTCGCAGCTAATAAAAAGGCAATTTAAGAAAGTTGAATAGCATACTGGTCGATCGGCTTTGAACCCTTCTTCTTGTTACTTACTCCACCCGTGCGTTCGAGTTCTAAGGCCTTGAGCTTATTTTTGTAAGCAGGAGTTCGCTTAACTGTTGCTATAGCCTGCATCAAAACAATAATGCAGGATCTCATTACAAAAATGAGCCAAAAAGTCCACAAAAGTATGACACAATGTCTTGTATAATTTTCTGATGACATACTTTAAGAGTTTAAGCTATATAGAGTTCTCCCATTTTCAAGCACAAAAGTATCTGAATCACATTCAAGAGATCATATGTCTTAATAACATTCAAGAAGCACAAAAGTATGATACATGAGATTTGTGTTGCGTGGATTACATATACAAAAACACAAAGTATCTTAATCACATTCAAGATGCACAAAAGTATATAATACACGAGATTCGTGTTGCACATACATGTGACATGTAGATGAGTAGTTCTGATGCTTAAAATCTAACAAGATAGGTTTGGCATGCATCAGAAAAAACCCACTACAGAACCGAGACTTAGACTATTAAAACATGTTAAGAGAAACACTGTCTCTAATACGTACCTCATTATACCTTGCCACGTTGTTCAGATATTGAAATGCAGACAAAACTACCAGTAGACCAATAAGAACAGCACGGGGATCCTAGAACACACATTAGGAAGTTGTATCAGCTACAAATGCATGTTATTCCGCAAGAAAAGCTATCAAAAACATTAGATAGTATCTTACCGATTTATGTCCATACTTTGCCCGGTAGTATTGAGCGGTGTTGTAAAACACCTAAAAACAAGAAACACAAAGCGGTATTAGAAACTTTTAAAAAGATCTATTATCTTATTATCTTGTGCAATCCAAAGCTTGCTAGAAAACAAGAATGACATTGACATTTATCAGAAAAAAATGTTCTACTAACCTCTTCTGGATGTTCAATTGCATAATCATATTGTGACCGAGTCTCGTTATCTTTCAAAATCTGCAATCAAGATCAACTTTAATTTCCCAGTCTCCACTAATTAGTATCAAAACAACACTCTATTTGTATAATATATATTCATTTACATGAATCCCATCACCAAAAATTCATCGATCCAATCCATTCACTAACTTAACCATTAACCTTTTAGAGAACTTATCAAATATATGAATTCATAACATAATTAATTTGGATTAACTAAACTAACTCATTCATAAGAAATATACACAGATGTATAATGGGATTCGAAAAAATGCAAAATGATAGAGATTCATCGTTCATGATAGATTTAAATTCATACCTCATAAGCAGTAGCGATTTTCACAAACAGTTTCTTCGATTCAGGATCCGGATTCTTATCTGGATGACTAATCGATTCATCAAAAAAACATACAATCAAATCAATCTGAACAAAAAAAAAATTCAACAATGTGTAAACAAATCCAGAATCCTTACTGTTTCAAAGAAAGCTTATAATAAGATCTCTTAATATCCGATGCGTTCGCATCTTGAGCGACACTGAAATCGAAAATGCAAAGAGATTAAAGAGAATGAAAAAGGCAAAAATCAAAATCTGAATGGAAAATGGAGATCGGAAGCTGAACAAACCCGAGAAGAGCATAACAATCTTCAGCGCCGCAATAAATGGCCGTAGAAGATTGGACGAACAAGGAGAGAAAGAGAAGGATCAAAGCCAAGCACCACCGCTTCGTCACCGGCGGCGCCATCTTTCTCGCTTACTCGTCGGTGAATTGGGGAGGAAAGTACCTTTTGGGCCCTTTGTAGTATTTGTTGTTTATAAGAAACAGAAAATTTTGAGAGATTTCTTTTCGTGAAGGTCAACAACAAATTTAACTTTTATAATATTTGTTTTTTTTCCGCCATGTAGATTTACGTTAGTATATTATTATCCTACTAAACTATTGAATCTTATCGTGCGAAATAAAAGGATTAAAATAACTCTTAAAAATTATATTTCTTATTGAGATGAAAAATGACTATATGTTTTCTTTTCTTTTTGTTCAAATATGTTTTAAAAATTAACAGTATTATTTATTATTTTTATAAAAAAAATTTCATTTATTGTAACTATGCATTATTCTAATTTCGAATGTAAATTGTTTTAATCTAGATGGTAACTTAAAAACAAAAGTAATATAAATTAGAAAAAAATTCTAAAAAATGAACATTTTTTGAATTTTATTGTCAAAAATGGATCTTTAATGTTCTAATATTACTTTATAGGGCCGTTGTTCACAATAAAATATATCCCGAAATATTAACTTTTATAGAAATTTCTAAATATATGATACTATTCGGATTAGTTTTATATTTCGGCAACTAGATTTTGATCATGGTTTCATTTTCTAAAAGTCATGAAACGATGTTTTAGGACAGTGTCTTTTTGAGAAAAGTTTTGCAAATAATCTCCTCGTTCGATTGGAAAGCAAGCCATATCTTGAATAATTGAAAGTTGTTTTTTCAAAAGCTCTTCTATATTCGAGTTATGGTTGGTCATATAACTGGGAAATAGAAAAAGAGAAAAAAGGGATGGAGTTTTGGATGTAGGTCAAGAGATAAAATCCTCAACTTTCAGATTATAAAACTAACACCATGTCTTTGCTGTAGACGCTTTAATAGAAAACAACTTTAATGATTTCACTAATCCAAATTGGATAATGGTGTCTTTGATGTAGAAACTAACATTGAGATTATAGGAGATGCGGGCATTGATGATGAAATGGAGAATAGTGTCCTTGTTGTAGAAAATGACATTGAGATTATAGAAAAAGCTGACATTGATGATGAAATGGAGAATGGTGTTGTTGCGGTAGAAAATGACATTGCGACTCAACAAAATGGCGATGAGGCTCCGTACGAGTCAGATTAATGAGTGAATAAAAATTTACTTTGTTAAAATAAGGTATTCTCTAAGTAACAAGGACACAGAAAAACACCAGCGGTCACTAATTAAATTAATAATTTTTAAAAACAAGTAGAAACCAAAATCCAATGTGAATGACATAAACGTGAAAACGGCGACGTTTGATGAAACGACAGCAAAACGGCTGATTTTTTTTTTCCCATCGTCTAATGTATCATTGTCTCTCTATTAAACCAAAAATATGTTCATGCATCAGTCTTATATATATAAACCACTCAAGCTTTTCATTTTTTTCCAGTTGAGATCAATGCGCGGATTAAATAATGAGAATGTGACTTTTTCTTTATGTAAGATTTGTGGATCACCTGGCTCTACTCTACTCTTTCATAGTATTATCTTGGTTTGTTCAATTTTAACCTCAATGTTATAACTTCTTCTAGTTCGAAGGGACTTTACTAAAGTTTCTTATAATGTGGGCCTTGTTTTATCTAATTTGGTTTTTAATCTCTTGAGTTTTTTTTTTGTTTTTTTTAATCTCAATGCTTCTCCATCACTTCTACACATCACACGTTAACAAAACAAGAAACTTTTAAGCTGTCTATAACTCTCAACATATGCTGCACTTTGCAGGAGAATATCCCTCCAACAAGAAACCTCAAATCCTCCAAAACAGATTTACCAATTGATGCACAACAGCTGATAGAAATATCCATATATATTATTTAAGAGCCAAAAGATTTCGATCAAACCAATGTAAATAACATAGAAATAAGGCATGTCTATAAAAACGATCACAGACCACATATATCAAATATATTTATAGAAAGCATGTATATATTAATCTCAAACCAAAAATAGAAGAAGAAACACATGTACGTATATAATATCACATGCGCCTATTCCGGCTAACCCTGACTACATTGGGTAATATATATGTTTTTAAATGAACTTGATGGTCAAATTTTAAATCTTTGCATTGGATATAAAGAAAAACAATAGACATTAATTAGAAAGTTTTTCTTTTTCTATTATTTTTGTTAAAGATGTAGATAATTAGTTGTGATCAATTCTTTTCTTCTCAAAGTGAAATACCCATTATATTTTCCAAGGTATCTTTTGCTTTACTTTCTTGTCAATTTTTAATTACACATTCTTGTCAATTTAAGGAAAAATATCACTACGTAAACCTCACAACTTATCCAAATTTCATTTTACTTCCCATGACCCACCAACACTAAATCTACAAAAATGCACAACAAGGTCGACTCTTTACCGGTCAGATCCGACCCACCAACCCGACCTATATCTCGTCACCACTCAACGAGCTTTGTTCATAGGGTCAAAGAAAGCCTCACGACAAGAGTCTCTAAACTCATATGTGCCATTTTCTTATCTCTTTTGCTATGTTTAGGCATTATATTTTTCATCTTATGGATCAGTATACGTCCACACCGGCCACGTGTCCACATCCGCGGATTTTCAATCTCCGGTTTGTCTCAATCCGACGGGTTTGAGACCTCACATATAAGCTTCAAGGTAACGGCTCATAACCCAAACACAAACGTCGGCGTTTACTACGACTCCATGGAGGGATCCGTTTACTACAAAGAGAAACGAGTGGGGTCAACTAAACTCACTCACCCGTCTTACCAAGGCCCAAAGAACACGAGCTGGATCGACGGAGCCCTACGTGGGCCCACAATGGCGGTGAAGAAGGACCGTTGGATGGAGATGGAACGAGACAGGAATCAAGGGAAGATAGTGTTTCGTTTGGAGGTGGTGTCCGTGATACGGTTCAAGGTGTACACGTGGCATAGTAAGAGCCATAAGATGTACGCAAACTGTTATGTTGAGGTTGGTTGGGATGGCATGTTGTTGAGTGGGACCAAAGACAAGAGATGTCCCGTATATTTCAGTTGAACAAAAGTGTTCGTGTCTCCATAATAATTTACATAAATCTTTTTTAACATGATTATAAAACTCTTTTATTAAAATGATTAGAAAACTATTCAAAAAGATAGTTGTTATATGTTTTATTGAATTTGGATGTAACATTCGGCTAGGCATGGCCAAAATCTAACCGTAACCCGTATTTTGGACAGTAACCAAATCATTTTTAACCGTAACCGTATTAAATGGTTAATAACCGTAACCGTTAACCGTAAAAATATATTAATTATGGTTAAAATAAATTATTAACCGTAACCGTTAATTAACCGTAACTGTATAAAAACCGTTGGTTAACCGTGTGATGTAACTTTAAAACTATAACCGTAACCGTAATAAAAATATAACAAAATATACATACTGTATAATCAATTATAATGGTAAATATTAGTTGAAATATCATCATCTACTTCTTTCAATATAAGTTAAATACTTTTTTGATAAAAACATCACATATTTAATCTTTATCATACTTGTGAAATAATCGAATCGTATTTAACCCTAATAACCGTAACCATATATAACTGTAACCGTTTTTAACTGTAACCGTTTTAACCATATATTAAATGGTTAAGGTTAAAGTTAAAAAAAATTATAAGTATAACCGGTAGTTAACTAATCGTAACCGCAATAACCGTAACTGTGGTCATGCGGCTCATGATGACCTCTACAATGTTTTTTTTATTAACCATCTCTATACTATTATTTGAGCAATGTTAAAAGCAGAATAACCTTCTATTTATGTGGAATATTACAACAAATACCATTGGACTTAAATCATTAATTATATTATAACTCACTTAGATTTAAATTTAACTAATTACTCTCTCCCTCTTCCTATTTTCTTGCTAATTAAATCTTTCTAATTATTTGTTAATATTATTTCCTCCTCTCATTTTTATTTGATCATATATTTTATAAATAATTAAATAATCACATAATTTTTATAATAAAATTATATATTTTTTTTCCACATATGTTATGATTTGAATTTTTTTAAACCGACATGAATTGTTTCATATATTATGATATCATTTAAATAATAGTTTTAGTTTACCAATAATAGTTTAACATATAAAATATGATAATTTTTATTCACAATATATATTAGATACGATTTGTATTTAACCCATTATGTAATCCTAACGTAATTCACTATCTTACATTGATGTGATTTACGAAAATTCAATAAACATTTTAATTGGATAAAATTCAATTACTTGGATGTAATTTACGGAATTAACAATGTAGAAATCTTTCATACATATTAATCTTTATTTCCGGTATACAATTTGGTATATGGGTAATTTTAATCATATTATACATATTTAATATATATATATATATATATTAGTAATTTTAGTTAACACAACACAAACTATATATAATAATAATAAATAAGATGCTAAAAACATAAAATATATATATAATCTAAAACACTAATAATAATATATGATTATATAAACTAACGCAATATGGAGCAGACATTTCCTCGCACTGCACAATATAATTTACAATAGGTCAGACGAGTCAAGACGGGTCAAAACAGATAAAGATGGGTTATGACAGATCTCAGATCAAATTTCGAATCGTTGATAATAATTGATATTGGACTAAATCAAATTGTTATAGATTTTTTGAATAATGTAAAAATTTATACATAACATCAGTGGCAGAGCCACATAAGAGAGAGGGGTCAGTTGACCCCAATAAAATTAAATTACTTAATATAGCTTTTTAAAAAATTTAAATATTGACCTCATTGAAATATTTTTTCTGACCCTTATAAATCTAAACCAAACCTAATCCAGGCCAATTAAAAATATTTACTTGAACCCTTTAAATTTAACTCAAATCCACATTAACAAATTAGCAATTAGATTACATTAAAATTTTAATAATTAAAAAATAGCGTATTACCTGTCGTATCTCCTTTTACAAATCACATATTAGATAGAAAGTTTAAGGAGTTGCTGATGAATTTATAGCTTTTTAAAATATTTTCAAATATAGTAAAACATTTATTATTTAATTTTATTTTCAATATACTAAGTAAAATGGGCAAGAAAATAACTTATAGTGAAGTTACTACACAATACATACGTGCAATCAATTTAAATCAAATTATTAATTATAATTGTCTTATTTTTAGCTACAAGTTATTTTTAAAATCTGGCTCATAAAATACAAAAAAGAAAGTCTTTAGTCATTTTAAGTGTACATGATATAATAAAAATGTTTGAAAAAAATATATAAATACAATATGTTTTTTAGTATTGTTTTGTATTTTTAGTACTTTATATATAATTGATCCCGGTTAAAAATTATTCTACCTCCGCCACTGCATAATATTACTTAACTTTTACAACCAAAATATGTTATAATCTAAATGATCGAATAAATTTGTTTACAAACATAACACCACACATACGTAATTATATATTAGTAATTTTAATTAACACAACACAAACCACATATAATAATGATAAATAAGGTAAATAAGATGCTAAAAACATAAAAATAAATATATCCTAAAACAGTAATAATAATTTATGATAATATAAACTAACGAAATATGAAGTAAATATTTCTCCGCGCTGCACAGCGTAGGTTACTATCTAGTTATCTATATGATTCCACATTAGTGTTTATATAATCTTGTCGTGACTTAATGATGTGCACAATTAATTTATAGTTATGCTGCCACGCCTTAAAATTAAGGATTATTATGCTTAGTTTGTAACAATTAACATGCAACTTTTGATGTCACAACAATATACACTATCCTCCATTGTGTTATAGTATAATATTTGTTCTTTCTTAGGAAAATAAATGAAATAACGATCATACAATTTTTTGCCACGCCACTAAAACTACTTAATTAAAAAAAAACTTATAATTAAGCTAAACGATCATTGTCTAGATATGTCAATATTTTAATTAAATAATTTGTAGATCGTTTATCCTTTATCACATTTGTTTTAATATATAGAAATTAAAACTACAAGGTTATAATTTCATTAAATATAGAAAAAGAAAATTAATTTTTCAAACTAGAAAAAAGGGAACTAGTAAAAATTCAATCTAATACTTGAAAATGAGAGTGATAGGAATTTTATTTAATATATCAACACTAATATTGTATTCCGAAATTCCGATATTCTCATATAGAAAATCTTATAAAACCCACGCAGATGTGATTCCTAGGACACAATTTAATGATTTATATTGCTATTGATGTATCTTGTTTTTATCGGTTTTGAGTATTTATTTCTTTTCTTATTTCATATATTTTATTGAGTCAAGCATGTTTTTAGAGTTTTGTAGTCCATTATTGAGTTATTCCAGGTTTTGGATAGCTTGTGGAATAAAACAAGTCATTTGGGGTGAAAAACAGTAATTAGAGATGAAGGATCGTGCTGAAGTGTCATAAGTTTTACATCCGTTAAGAGGCTTGAAATAAAAGACTGCAAGTGCACAGAGATAAAAACCACACTGTATAAAATTAAGTATATATTTGAAAACGAGAATATGCGTACCCCTATTAAATCGATATGTAAGAAGAGTCCATTCAAATAATGTATAGCTCGATCTAGATCAGTATGATTTCTATATAGATGCTTGAAATCAGCGTATTCAAAGCTACTCTGCAGCAGAAATCGTGTGATGCAACAACAGAGAAAGTGGGCCTGAAAGACAATACACAAAAGAGAGAATATTGGGTCCAAAAGATATGAACAAACTAAGCCCAAATCACAGTCAAACTTAGAAAGAATGAGCGTGTTTGTTAAGTCAAAAACAGAGACAAAAAGTGTACGAAGATGATGGCAAAGGAACCAGCTGTAGAAGTGGTCATGCTCAATTGCTTTATGTGAATACATATATGTCACGTATTATAGTATTTTTATAGTGTTAATAAATATTTATCTGCTAAAATTAGAAGTGATATCTTCCAAATATTTTAATCATTAACAAAATATTTATTCCGTTAAAATTGTGTTAAGGATATATTTGTCCGGATTTGAATGAAATGGAACGAGAGAGAACTAATTAAATGGTTATCTAGGGCATATAGTAATATAATCCAATTTTCAATGGATATACTTGTAAGTGTATTTATATAAATTCAAATAGTAGCTTAACTAATTTGTTACAAGAATCATACCGAAGTATATAATTAAAAATATATTACGGGCCGAAACTCCGTAACAATTTTCATTTTTAAAAAATGTCTCTGGACGCATTATCATGAACATGAGATGAAACAGTATCACCAATTGGTATTTTAGATGCATTGATAAAACTGCAATTATAAAGGTTATATTATTTAAAATTAGTAACATTGCATTTGAACAAGTAAACACAAACACGGATATTTGGCCATGCAATGAAAATTTGGCCATGCATGTTTTGTTTAATCGAGTTCTGATTACATACATGTACGCAAAGTGTTTCGAAAAATTATAGCTCCGGTGATAGCTGCGGTGGTAATGATTTTTGATGATTTGCGTGTGTTCTCTTTGTTGTTGTTGTATTAAGAAGAAAAAGAAGGTGGACGAAAGAGAAACATTGATAGAAATGTCGACGACCAACACGATCGAGAATCTCACAGTTGATCAGCCAACGGTGAAAACCGAATAAGAATTACCAAATTAGTTCTTCATTTGTTTAAATATGATTTCAAATGTTACGTTGTGTTTAAAAATGAGAGATTGATAATTGTGGGGCCGACAAATTTCTTATAATCTCCAAACTCCTCGGTTTCCTGGTCAGCGTCAGTGTGGTTTAAGCAGAGAATCCCCAAGCATGCCTTCATCTTTTGGGCTGTGGTCCACGGCAGGTTACCTTGATCCTCCGCTCTGATTTGGTCAAAGGATCCATCTCCCATCGCCAAGCTCAGCTCCATTTGCAAGATTCTCCTCCAAGCTTGTGTCCACGAAATTTGGAAGCAACGTAACGCAAGACTCCACAATGCTCGAGTCAAATCAGTTCTGCAAGTTATTAAAGACATTCAGAACACATTACGAAGTAAAATGGCTGTTCTTGATTCTGAAGCCTTCTCTATTCGGTCCAACATGCCTAACCGCATGCATCAAGAAGAAGCTTCTTACCTCTACCACTGGTTTGAATTTTTTCAAAGGAACCCCTAAGCTCAAAATTACTCTCTATCTCATTGTGTTCAAATCATTCTATGCTTGTTGTTGTATATCTGCTTCTGCTGCTGTTTGTGTTTTGTAAGCTTATTTTAAGCAAAGCCCTGTAACAAACCTTATTCAATGAAAAGAAATGTTTCATGGAAAAAAAAAAAAAATCTTATAATCTTTTGTTTTTCGCTGCCTAATTAATTTGTATATTTGTTCTTTTCTACCATAAACGTGTGATTTTAGCTTAAACTTTGACTAGATTTTTTCATCAAATTAAATATCTGGACTATTCTAAAAGGTTGGTATAACTTCGTCGAAATTAGAAACTGATATCTTCACTCGACTAATATAGAAAATAGCATTAAATTAATGCAAGTTGATTCATACATGTTTTCTTTCTTTTTTGTTAAAAAAGTTGGTTTATACTTTTTTTGTTTTGTTATAAGTTGGTTTATACTTTATACATGTTGCGTGTGAACCCTATATATATATATACTTGAAAGATTCTCTTTACGTTAATAAACTCTAAGTAACTCTTAACTAGAAGCGAACATTTTATTTAAAAAAATAACTACAAGTGAACACGGATAGGATTTCAAAATTTTTTAAGATATTGAATCCGGATCAATTAGATGTAAGAAATAATTATCCGGATTTGGATCCGTCAATATCCGCGGATATTTAGATCCGATATGGATCCGCCAAAAATAATTAAAATTATTAAAAATGAATTAGAAAATAAAAATGAATAGAAAATATAATATTTGTTATTGTTCTAAAAAGATAATTACATTGGTATTGGGCGCAAAATCTTTGAAGTACAAAATATCTTCTTCAAGTACATTATCCATTTAATGATAAATATCTAAAAAACTTAGCCATATCTTAGACTTACGTAACTTTCTAGATAGATTTTAGGGACTGAGTTACCATTTTTTATTATTGGATGAGAAAGAATTAAATTTTAAATAATTTTTACTATGAAACTAATTATACTTAATTATCGAAAGCTATATAACTCATTGCCCCTTATTTAAATGTTAATTCAACAAGCAAAGAAAATGTAACGATCTATTAATATTAGCGTATGTTTGGTCATTAGAATGGAATATGGATGACTTTTAGAGCCGGCACATATATTAATCATAGTGTATATATCGTATAATGTTGCTTTTAAGATAAATATTTATAGTTGAATCATAGTACAAGCACGGCTCAGGAGACTTTCCAAGAGCCAAAAGTATATCAAAACAATTGAAGATTACAATAATGTTATTACGAACATACGATCACGACTTTAACCAAAAAGTACAGAACACTTTAGATCAATATAATTAATTAACTGCATGAAAAGCATTACACAATAGGTTCTAGATAATGTAAAGAACTTTTTTTGATAAATATAATGTAAAGAATTTACCTTGTCATGATTGTTTGGCCTAATTTAAAATAAGAAAAACTTTACTAGCTTTTTTTAAGACAAATTTTAAGTCTCCTTACATGTTCTATCTAACGAAATATTATAATCCTCTATGGCTTGATATAAAATTAGTACGAATGTGCAACTTGTATAGATATTTTTTTTTAAACTTAACTTGTGAAATTGTACAAACAATAATTGGAATATTCATTTTCCTATCTTCAGATTATCAGACCCTTAAAGTTGATGTTCATATAGAATACTTGTATCGTTTTTAATTTATTCTACATTTCAATATCAATCTCGTAACTAAACCTTTTTCTATACGATTCATCATAAACAATTACAGTACTATGTCAAAGCTTCCATGGATTCCAAGAAACCTATATAGGTTTTAAGAGTTCCATTGAATGTAAAGGAAATCAAAATTAAAACAAAATCGGGAGTGATATCTCATTTATGATTCTAGTTTAAATTTTGGAATTTCTAATAAAAATATATTTAAAAATATATTTAAAAATTAATTTTTTAAAATTCATAAGTTTCATTTCAAATGATTTCAGTGTGGCTTTGGTTTCCATCTTTATATAGGTATACAACAAAACATTTTTATATGTAGGTAAGATAGTATATAAGATATGATCGGATTTTCGGTTTTTCTAATATTTGTTTTTTTTTACTATACAACGCCTTTTTTGTGATACAAAAACGATACTCTATATATACTGAGAATTGAGTTCATATAATCCGATTGTTAATCAACCGTTACTAAAGACTAGTTATCTAGATCAGTATTTTTGTTTTGTGTAAAGTTCATAATTATATTGCAATCATGAGGCTTTTAGAATATATGTTTATAGACAGTTGTATTTTAGGATAGGTGAACAGTTTAAAGCAGGATCTAAGGATCTCTTTTTGTTAGGTAAGAGCTTTAAGATCGATATAATGTTTGATGGAAAAGATGAATACCAAATACTATTCCAATTTATTATTGGAGATTGGAATCGGAGATGGTGAAGATTACAGAAGAGAATCGAGTCGGAGAAGATGATGAGGAGAAGAAGATTGAGAGTTTGAAATTGCCGCTTTTGGATTATGAGAGACCAAAAGAGGTTTCCATGGATTAAGCTTGGAGTTTTGGTGATTATTTGGTTCCCTTACTTTGCAGTTTATCTTCTACGAGGAAACAAATATGGCGAGGTAATGAAAATTTTCATTTAATTTTATTGTTTAGCTATTAATTATTCTTATTAGTGTTAGTCTTGCATTTAATGATTCGTATTTAATGACTTAGAGTTTCGTGTCTTTTTGTTCCTACGATCTTCTATGAGATTTTGCACTTTTTAAGATTCGTTACCCTTTCAAAGATGATTGGGCTACAGTTTTTGTTTTTCTATAACTTTTTTAAGATAGTACAATATTTTGCCCAATATTCTCTTTTGTGTGATTAAAATGTGACTTGAAAATGTATTTGTACGAAAGGCAAATTCTTTATTACAAATGTATTTGTACAATATTTTTGTTTTTTTGAATTAAAAACCGTAAATTTTTATAAACTTATTGGTTTTATCATTTAAAAACAAAAATATCGAAACCAAATACCAAAACCAAGCCATAAACTGTATTTTCATTTTCATGTTTCTTGAAATTCAGTTTTGTTGAACAATCTTGACGATAAAACAAGCTCAAAAATCTTCGATCCATTTTTTTAAAGAAATAAAACAATGGCGCTTCTTAACTCTATAAACTAGCTACATATATGACTGCGTTATTCTATTATGTGAAGATGAATTATGGTGCAAAAAAGAGACTTATTTAATTTTTACAGAAATTTTTTTGACAATGTGTAATAATATTCACTTAACGTCATACTTTGCATTTTCAGGGAATCATATCCCTCGAGCCATGTGGAATGACTTACTGGCTCCTCTCATCAACTCAAATACCACTCACTCTCTTCTTCACTCTTTGGATCTGCTTCAGTGAAAATGTTGAAAGCAGCCAGTCTTCAGATCACCATGTCTCATTAAAGGTTCGATTTCACACAAGCTCCAACAAACATTTGCTAATTTTCGGAAAGACAGAGAATTGATGAATATCTAAAAACAATTTTGCCCGCTCAGGACGTAGAAGATTTGACTTCAAATGATGGAGGAAGATCAAACAAGTGTATGTTTCCTGTAATGGCTCTATTAGCTGGACTTTTAGGTGGTGTTTTCGGTATTGGAGGTGGAATGCTAATTAGCCCTCTTCTCCTTCAAGTTGGTATTGCTCCCGAGGTAATTAGGTTCTTGGCTCGATCAGAATAGACTCTTTTTTTCTTAGACCGCAAGTTAAAAGACTCTGTTTTGTTTTGTTGTAGGTAACTGCAGCGACATGTTCTTTCATGGTTCTGTTTTCATCAACAATGTCTGCGATTCAATACTTGTTACTAGGCATGGAACATACTGGAACTGCAAGTATATTCGCGGTTATATGTTTTGTATTATCACTCGTGGGACTAAAGGTGGTTCAAAAGGTTATAAACGAGTATGGAAGAGCTTCGATCATCGTGTTCTCGGTTGGTATCGTCATGGCATTGAGCATTGTGTTGATGACAAGCTATGGAGCTCTTGATGTTTGGAATGATTTTGTCTCTGGTCGTTACATGGGTTTCAAATTACCTTGTTGAGACCAAAAAAGGGAAAGTTTTGGATTCTTTGGTTAATAGTTTCATAATAGATGTGTATATCATATCATCATGTTCGTGTTGCTCTTTCTTCCATTTGGTCATTTAGAGTTAAGAAGTTTCTATTATTATGTTTGTTTGATTTTTAAATTACTATTCAGAATGCACACCTCGTGCATTCGAATATATATGGTCAAAATAAGTTATGTTGTGGACCTAAACTCAGATTAATATCAAAATTATATGCATTTTTTGGACAATTTTATTGTTATAACGAAGTATGAGTTGTGTAATGTTTCGGTATATCTCAATCTCATTATGAGTTTCGAGTAAAAGTTTGTTACCGGTAACTCTGAAGGAGTACGTGGCTTCTTTTTTGGTCATAGTAAATTAAAAGACAAATACCTCGATTGTTGAGTGGTTGGTTAAAACATAGATTCACTAAGACACAGAAGAGACTCAAGGGCTACCTCAAAGGTTCATGTGTGATGAGGCACATAAGTATTTGTTGGGAAATCAAAACACCACCACAAGAACTCATACGGATTATAGATGAAATCTCGGTGGACGAGATTGATATTGGAGCGGGTTTGCAGAAACCAAGCTCGACAACATTATCAGAGAGATGAAATGCTTCGATTGCTAGATAATATGGAAATTTCTTTAGTTGTTAAAGTATTATCGTAGATGAGGGAGGGGTACAAGAAAACAGAAAAATCAAAACGAAACAATATTCAATATAATTCAATATTCAATATATAGATATAGAATCAATATATTATTAATATACAAAGAAAAAGAAAGAAAGAAAAAAATGGTGGTAATGAGGTAGACTTATCATCTTCCTTTTTCTTTCCTTTATATATAATGTTTCATACAAGCCGATTTCATCATAATTAATAACCTAACCCAATATTGTATTTCTCTTTTTTTTTTTTTTTTAATTTACCATATTGTCTAACAAAAGGTGCAACAATTTTAAGGGATGAGCACGGAGCGAATATCCTGAATTTTGAGGATAGTCGTGATTCGTTTCGCTCAGTCCGAACCAATAATTTTTTTTATTTGTATTTACTTCAAATCTAACAGAATATTTGGATGTTCGAATATCCGCTAAAATCTAAATTATTCGCGGATATTCGATTCGCTTTATAATAGTTTTAAAATAATTATAAAAACAAAAATAAATATAGAAAATTTAAAAATTTCTCTCAAAAATAGCAATATTTTATTTTAAAAATGCATTTTTTAATTTATTAAATTATAATTATTTAATATATAGACATATGGAAACAGAGCGAATATCCTCATCTTAAAATTTTAGTATCTATACTATTAAAAAGGAAGCATTCTTTAAAAAAAATATTAGAGTTCTATAATATTTACATGAAATGCCATTGGAAAAGAGAACAGAAAAAAAATTCTCATTAATGGCAAAAATATCTTTGTATCTTAATCTAATCCATGTATCCAAACACAATTAAAAGATTTTTTAAATATTAATTAATTAATAAAAAAATTTGTAATATATTTTCCATAAATGTAGACAAATCAATTCAAACAATTAATTAATGACATATTTAAAAAAAAACAAAATTAAGTTTGTTACGAAATAATAAAAATCTGAATAAATATTGCAATATTGAACAAATATTTACTCCATGTCATAGTTGTGCAAATATAATATATTATTTAAATACAAATCAAATAAACAATTACATTAAATGTCATTGAATTTTAGTGTTTTAAATTAAAATCATTAAGGGTACAATAATAATCACAAATAAATATAATTAATTTAAAAGAATTTTAAATAATTATTAGTTTCTAAAAAATTAAACTCAGTTTCTATCTTATTAATTATGGACGAAATTTTAAATTAATTTTAAAAAAATTGTTAACCAATCAAACTTGATATTAAAAATCTATTATTAATTTTTAAACTCTGAAAATTTTACAATATTACAAATATTTAAATATTCTAATAATAATTGAAAGTTTTTTCTATAATTTTACTAAAATTAATATTTATTAATAAAATTTTAGTATTAAAAAAAAAAAAATTACCAATTTAAAAAAAACAAAATTTTGGATAAATATATATATATATATATATATCTTTATTATATTTTTAACGATAACTTTCAAATTGTGCTTTCTTTTTAATAGTATAAAATATTTTGACGCTAAAAAGTAATATTTTGTTAAAATAATATTGAAATGATTTATTTTATTTAAATTTAAATCGATATTTTTAACGTCTTTATGTAAAATAATATTTCTTATATAGTTTATTTTTCATTTCATTTAAATTTCTACAAAAATTTATCTTGAAAAATAACTGTTATTTTATCATGATTCCTGATATTTTAACTAAAAATAATATTTACAATGTTATTTTAATAGTAATAATTGTTATTACTAAATTTTATATATTAATACTTGTAACTATATTATCTTCCTATAAAGAAACGTCATATTAATATATGTATAGATTTGCTATATTTTAAATAAAATTTTTTTATAAAAGTATTAATATTAAACATATGAGCAAAATTCATATTTTAAAAAAAATTATAGTATTCAATTTATTATTATAGGTTAACAAAATCTTTAATTTTACATATAAATCTTCTTATAAAAGATTTTGTTAGAGATTTTCTGATTATATGAAATCATTTATTAATTAATATTTAAAAAATCTTTTAGTTGTGTTTGGATACATGGATATAAGTTAAGATACAAATACATTTTTGTCATTAATGAATTTTTTTTGTTCTCTTTTCCAATGGCATTTCATGTAAATATTTTAGAACTCTAATGTTTCTTTTAAATATTGCTTCCCTTTTAATAGTATAGATGTATTTCCCTAATATTAGTATTTGTAAAAAATTACATGAAATGCCATTTTCAAAATATCATTTAAAGAATATTAAAAAAAAAATCATTAAAGATACAAAAGTCAAATTAAAATCTCTTCAATTTAATTAGTTTTCAAAAAGAAAAAATTTTAAATATTTTTAAAATGGTTAATAGCTAATCAAATTGAATAATTAAGATTTGATATCCAATTTATATTATATTAATTAATTTTTGATCATTATAGTTCACTTCTCATCTTTGTTTGATTCTATTTTTGTGGAAAAAATTAAATCATCACATCATATATATTTATAAAAAAGCTAGATTATTTTTGCATATGCTATGATTCGAATTTTTTTATAATGAATATAAATGGTTCCATCTATCATTTGTCTGCATATTTGCATCAATTACATTCATAAACAAAATAATCATTAATTCAAATGAAATAAATTAAATTTTGTAACCATTGCATATTAATTTTGAAACATATTACATAAATAAAAGTATTTTAGGTTTTAATCATAATATCGTCCCACATATACGCAGGTTTTATCTAGTAACCAAACAAGTTAAGTAGATTTTGAGAAGTATCCAATTTTTATATCATGTTAATTTAAGTAAATTATGATGGTCATCATCTCATAATTTTTTATCTCACTTTTATAAAATATTGATAATCACATCATCGATATATTAATTCTTTTTACATAATAAAGTTTTGAAAAAAAACATAGATTTACTTAATATATAAAAATTAAATGTGTGCTAAAAATCCAACATCATCTATGAAAACGAGTGGTGCAATGGTTGAAAAACATATTAAAAAAATACTTTTCTAATATTCTTAGAAATAATTTAAAATTACGGACTAATATTGATGTGTCGAGTTTTAACCCAAAATATTTTCTGCAAGTGCACAGACACACGCAGTAGTATATGGGGTATCGAATCCACAAAAACCAAGGTTACACTATGAAATTGCAGATTTTAATTTAAAGCTAAGATAATATGGTTTTTGTGTAATTTTCGGAATAGAAAACAACTAAATAAATCGATATAAAAAAATTAATAAAAAGTACTAGGTTAAGGTATTTCGCTGGTGATTAGGAGATAAAACTGAGCAACTGTTCAGGACCAATTAACTACCGGTCTAGAACTCAAACACAAATGAATGTCGCCCCACTCTCGTGATGTATCGACACCTTTATCTAACAACCTAGAATCCGAAACTCTCGCCCGGATCTAATGAAGACGATAAGCATTAACAAACAGGTTCAATATGTTCACAATCGACCGCAGCAATCAACTCTCGTTGGCTGCGCCTCAATTGCTCACCAATGATTTTTCTAGCAACCTAGAGCACTCTCATGAATAAGTTTAACCTAAAAATCATAGGCTAGGTGATCAACTAACCTAGGCATTACAAACCCCTATTGGCGAAGACATATAAATTCCATTCCTATTTGTGCTCAGCCATTAACAACCTAATTCACCATTGAAAACCCTAACCTAGCTATGGATCTACTCACACATGGCAAGATCAAATACAACAAAGCAAAGAGATGAATTCATGATTTATTTAAAGAATAAGGTTCAGGAAAACTTCTCAAACAAGCTATAGATTGATCGATGATAGGAGAATAGAGGTCCAAGGCTGAATAATATAAATCCCAATCGAACAAGGGAACAAAGTGTGGAGTCTTGAAACCAAAAATAACCTAAATCGAAGAACTGAGGTCTGGGAAGAACGTCACCCAAGTCTGAGGCGGCTGGCCTCTTTTTATTCTAAAAATTAATTAAAAACGTGTCTAGGTAAAATAGGTCGAGCACCCCGGACGAGTACCCTGGCGAGCACGCGAGCACCTGCTCGGGGTAAAAATCGTCTTTTTGCTCCAAATTACTTCTTTTGCTCCAATGTGCTCAAATCTTTTCAATACATGCTCCAGAGCCTCAAAATACCTGAAAAAACACAAAAAAAAAACTAGAAAAGACTCGAAAACAAGATAAAAAGACTAGTTAAAATGGGACAAAATACTAATATATCAAATATATCTAAATACTATACTACAAAAAAATAATTTAACTCATATATATATATATATAAATTTACTACTACACTCGATAATTTTAAATAAAATATATTTATATATATTTAAAAAGTTATTCACACGAAATAGGCAGATTATAATCTAATTTGTAACTTAATCTACAATTACAAATACATGTCATTTCAAGTATCATCCCTATATATATACATATATTTATTTATTATAAATTTATCTTATATTTAAGAATTAATTGTGGTGTTAAATTCATTAATCATTTATCTATAACTGTGGAGTTATTGTTCTATTAAATTCTTTATTACACTTGAAAATATACATATTTATGCAATCTCCATATGAAATCCTAAATTGCTTTGAGCTAAAAAAAAAAGAAGAAAAAAAGAACTCCGAAAATATCTATTGGAAGACAGCAAACACTTAAATTAAAGTGAAGAAGACCTTTATATTCTCACTCCTTCGCTTCGTCTCCATTTGCCGTCACACAAACCCTAAAAAGCCTTTCTCTATCTCTCGAAGATTCCGATTTCCGATGACGAAGAAACCTCTCAACCCTTTAGAAGATCCACCAACGGCTTCTTCAAGCGAAGAAGATGAACTCGAAACTTCTGCTGACGAAGAAGAAGTTTCTTCATCTGAAGAAGACGAATCTAAAGATCTAATCAAAATAAACCCTTCCGATTCCGTTACAGTAGCTACTCCGGGAAAATCCACCAGCGTCTCCTCCGCCACAGCCGCCGGAGAGAAGCAAGGCTCCGATTCAGATTCCGGATCGGAAACCGAAACCGATTCTGATTCCGAAACAGACCGTCCGAATTCTGGATCTGGGAAATCAATCGCCGTCACCACCGTCTCCGCCGTAAAAAAGAAGGAAGATCCACCGTCGTCAGCTACTTTAGCTTTACCGGCGGTGAAATCAGTAACGAAAAGACCAGCGAGTGAAGGAACAACTTCAAGAGATGTAAATGCTACAAAGAGAGCTAAGAAGGTTACTTCAGGAGTTTCAGGTGAAGAAGAGAGTATAAAGAAACCAGCTTTTCAAAGATTATGGAGTGAAGAAGATGAAATTGCTGTGTTACAAGGAATGATTGATTTCAAAGGTGATACAGGGAAGTCACCTTATGAAGATACAAATGGGTTTTATGAATTCATCAAGAAATCGATTAGCTTTGAGGTAAGTAAGAGTCAATTTATGGATAAGATTAGGAGTTTGAAGAAGAAGTATATGGGTAAAGAAGTTAAGAATGGTGTAGAACCAAGTTTTTTTAAAGCTCATGATCAAAAATCTTATGAGTTGTCTAAGTTTATTTGGGGACCTGATGGTATAGCTATTGAATCTAATGGTGTAGCTAAGAAGAGTCAGAGTAAGAGTAAGACTAAGAAGCTTGATTCTATTAAGCAAGAGTTGGTTTTTGGTGTTGCTTCACCTAATGGTAAGAAAGTTGAAGAAGATGATGATAAGATGTTGATTGATGGAGGAGAGGATTTGAGAAAATCTGATTGGTTTGAGAAGTCTTTTCTTGTTCGAGCTATTGCGGGTTTCGGTGTTGGTGAGTTTTCTGTGAAAGAGAATTGGAGTTTGGTTTCGGTTGAGAACAAGAAGATGGTTGAAGAGAAGTTGAAGTTGTTGCAGAATAAGGAATTCGAATTTGTGTTGGAGAAGACAGACTTTTTACATGAGGTTACATCTATGATCGCTGATGCATCGAAGAAGAACAAGTCATTAGATATATAGATTTTTATCGGTTTTTTAATCGAAATGCAATGCTCAATGCCAATGCCTCCTTTGTTTTCAAATTTTAGGATTTTCCCTTTAATCTTTCTATGTAACTTTCTGATTTTCTGGTGGTTTTATCTTTGTGAAACTCTCTATCTTCGATTTGTATCTTATATATAAAAACACCATGGAAATTAAATTCTGCCAAAGCTTGAGGTGAAATCTGAACAAGATTCTAGCAAGTTATGTGGAATCAAATTCACAAATTTTGTTGAATTGAGTCAAAAACTTGAGAACAGAGGAATTGAAGAAACGGAGACCTTTCTATGTTGTTTCATAGCTATGTTACAATGGCTCTGTGATAACAAATCAGCAAGTCAATAAAGTTTAAGTCTTTTTGATTCTTAGGTGAGAACTAATTAAAGAAGAGGAAGATAACAAGTTAGTTGTTCTCAACGATCACGTGCTTACCTTCTAAAAAGCCTTTTGATCAATGGTTGTACCAAATGAACAAAGACTTATTAGCAACTTTTATTACTTCCTATATAATTGTCTCAATGAGTCTAAAACTCATAACAACAAAATCTCAACCTCTGAAACTTAATCAGTAAACTCAGATTACAAATCATGGATCAGACTCTTACAACCAGCGGATCGAAGAAGGCTTGTGTTATTGGTGGTACTGGAAACTTGGCCTCTATTCTCATTAAGCATTTGCTTCTAAATGGCTACAAAGTTAACACTACAGTTAGAGATCCAGGTTCTTCACTTTATATGTTCTTTATATATATTCTTGTTCTTTATATATATTCTCTTAAGGTATTTTGAATGTTTATGTGACTCTTTATTCTAAAAATTGCAGAAAATGAGAAGAAAATGGCTCACCTTAGGCCACTTCAAGAACTCGGTGACCTCAAGATCTTCAAGGCAGATTTGACCCATGAAGAGAGTTTCGATTCCTCGTTCTCGGGATGTGAATACATCTTCCATGTAGCAACGCCAATCAACTTTACATCCGAAGATCCTGAGGTATGTTTTAAACTGACTGTACAGGCTTTTATGTTTTGAATCGAAGAGAAACATTTTAGTTATTGTTGTTTGTGTTTCAATATACAGAAAGACATGATCAAGCCGGCGATACAAGGAGTGATCAATGTATTGAAATCTTGCTTAAAATCAAAATCAATCAAGCGTGTGATCTACACTTCTTCAGCTGCTGCGGTTTCCATTAACAATCTCTCTGGACCTGGACTTGTATTGAACGAAGAGAACTGGAGTGACATTGACTTTCTCACCAAGGAGAAGCCCTTTAATTGGGTAATTACAATTTCTTGTGGCACAGGCTAGGTTTGTTCTTTAATAACATAAATCAGCTTAACTTACCTCTCTGTTCTTTTCTAGGGTTACCTAATCTCGAAGCTGTTAGCAGAAAAGACAGCTTGGGAATTTGCGGAAGAGAATAAGATCGATCTCGTTACCGTGATTCCGGTACTTATAGCCGGAAACTCTCTCTTTTCCCATCCTCCGAGCAGTTTATCTCTCTCGATGTCTTTAATCACCGGTAAACACGAATTTACTGCTATATCCTTATGTTAAAGTTTCACAATAAGAAGTCAAGATGATTGGTTTTGTTTTAGGGAAAGAAATGCTTCTGAACGGACTCAAGGAAATGCAGAAGCTATCTGGCTCGATCTCGATCGTCCATGTGGACGACTTAGCTCGTGCCCATATGTTTCTTGCGGAGAAAGAAACTGCTTCTGGTCGCTACATTTGCTGTGCTTACAACACAAGTGTTCCAGAGATTGCAAGTTTTCTCGGACAGAGATATCCTAAGTACAATGTTGTGTCAGAGTAAGCATTTCTTGCCACAGAAAGTGCAAACCTTAAATGGAAAATTCGATTTTTTTTTCTTATCAATTCTAGTTTTGAAATTTGGCAGATTCGAAGAAGGCTTGTCGATTGCGAAATTGACGCTATCTTCAGAAAAACTCATCAATGAAGGCTTTCAATTCGAATATGGGATCAATGAGATATATGATCAGATGATAGAGTACTTCGAGTCAAAAGGCATGATCAAAGCTAAAGAATCTTGAGTTTTATTTATGTAAAAATGGATTTATGAGAGTATATGAGTCTTTGATCTCATTCTCATTCTATAAAATGGCTTTAAATAATACAGTATGTCGGTTGATTTGTTATGTATTTGATAAATAATACATTCCTTTAAAATGAACTTGTGAAAAACCAGATATTTTCGAGCATGCTTTATATTATATAAATCAATGACACGTACATGCTAAATTCTTACTCTGTGAGACTATGGAGCTGGTTTGTAAATTTATTCTTTAAACTAAACATACGAAAGACTACTTCACATTTCAAAATTTTGTTTTTCCTGTTTGTTACATTACCATATATTCTAGGAAGATCCTAATCTATTATATAAGAGGTTTTGTTTGGGTTTTGCAATGTATCTTTAATTGTGATGTTTGGACTGATAGCGCAGCAGCAGTGAGAGCGCTCAATAATATTTCTAGGTGGCCTCGCTATCGAAACTATCTAGTTCAGATTCATCATCTCTTACAAGAGATCCAGGGTGTTGTTTTTTTCGTGTCTTCTCCTCAAGCAAATCGTATTGCTCAAGAGATTGCGAGAAGCGTCACCCGCGATGGACGGCTAAGATCTTATGTTTCGAGAGGCGGACCAGTTTGGCTTCAGTCTCGGATTAACGACGAGAAGAGAGTGGCTGGTTTTTCTTAATATTGTTTTGGTTTGGTTATTGATTTGTTTTCTTTGAACTTTCTTCATGGTATTGCTATAAAATGAGATGACAAAAAAAAAAATCTAAATTATACCCTTACTTCCAAAAAAATGAATTAAAAGAGTTTTCCATTTGTCTAAATAAATATATATATATATATATATATATAATTGAAAAATAAAAAAAATCTGATTGAAAAATATGTATTTATCTTTAAAACATAAATATTTTTTTAAATATGTAATTTTAAAACATAAAATTTTATAATTTTCAATAAAATTTTAAAAATAAAAATAAAATTACATAAGCTAAAAACATACTTAAAACTATCTAAAATCAAAAAAGTTTATTCTTCAAATATTCTTTTGTAGTTGTATATCTACATGTTCATGTAGTTTCTTTTACAAAAAAAAATTTAAATCTAGTACTAGGGATAGTTTAGGAAAAATAAAAAATTTTTAAAAAAATGTTTAGATGGACAAACATATGTATAGAGATCCTTTATTTCCAATTTTCCCTAGAAAGAAAGCTAAGAGTACAATTATTCTTAGCGTGGCTGAACAAGTTTTATGAACTTAATCAAAGAAACTACTGCTATGTGCAACATTAGATACTGCACAATCTTTATATATCCTTAAGGAAAAAGGATCCAATACTGATATCTTTTTTTTTTTACTAACAGATTTTAAATTTTTTTGGTTTTACCAGGCCTTACCATGGACTGAGAATGGACCTGGTTGTGGCGAGAGCTGTATGTTGAGGACTTGTTCGTAAAACCGTTCATCATAATTGCACATTGCATGTAGCTGAATTTGATAGATTGACCATCATGCGTAATAGGATTAGAGATGTAGCCGACGACAAAAAGGAAGAAAATCTCAAGAAAGTCAATTTTAACATGAAAAATATTAATCTGTCTTTCCATGTTAAAATATATAAATTATTATGAATATATATTTTTCATAGTTAAAAATTTATAAAGGGGTGTATAGGATTAATGATTTTGGAAGATTTGGTAGATTTTTTTAAAAATACATGTGTTATTCAATCATGAATTTAAAAACTCTTATAAAATCAGGTGTTATTGAACTAGTTAGTTTTAAAGGTACATCCAAATCTACTATTATTGGAAATGTTTTAGGCATTAGATTTTTAGTGATTTAAAAATTGTTTAATAGATTTCCTTAGTTAAAAGTACAAATATTTAAATCTCACTATTTTAAGTGGAATTTGGGAAGATTTTACAACAAATCATGATAGGTTCTCTAAATTCACTCAAAATCATCAAAATCATTAAAACTCAAATCATATATAAACTAACATTATAAATCATAAAATATTTTTCCTGGTTAGAAAAATTTATATCACAAATAACTTTATAAAGACCATCAGCACATACACCAACAAAATAAAACAAAAATATACAACACATACAAAAGTGATAATTCAAAAAAAGGAAAAAAAAATGGTGAGCGTGAGATCTGTATCTGCTGTTATGGCTATTGCAATCATTCTCTTATTCGCCATTGCAGGTTAATCAAGCATTCTTGTTTTTTTTTTTTTGATAATGGGTTTTAAATTTTAATCAATCATTCTTATTATCATTATTCTGAATCTTTAATTTGTAAATAGTTCTTAGCTATGTTGAAATTGATGTCTCGTAACTTAAAATTTTGTTTCTAACTATCTTTTGTTGTAGAACAAGCAAGTGCGATCATTCATGATGCAAACTGTTATGGACAGTGCGATGACACTTGCGAGTTAACTTGCAAGTCGAAACATTATACAAATTGAGCTGTGAACCATTAACTCTAGACCATGGGATGAGTTGTTGCTGCAGACCATATAGGATAACTAAACCGCTTAGGCATCGTCTTTAATTTGTATGATCACATCCACAAAAGAAAACCTCCAAATGTAAAAAATAATTAAGATAAGATGCAAAATACCAAATTAATAATTGTGGACATGTTATAGGAGTTGCTTTCTACTCGTGATTAATAACTTGTTTCTCAAATTGTGTACCAATTCAGTCATGTAGATGAAAACAAGAGAATCGAAAATCTCAGTATCATGACTTCTAGCTTTTAGTAACAGAACTAACATAGTAACATATCTATAATCTTCAAGATAATCAAATTGCAACAGAAAAAAAAAACCATCACATTCATCACCATATTCGCTTATTGTTTCTCCTTCTAGAAGACGAGCATGACTAGTTTAACACTTCACATAAATGTCAGAATCATTCAAAATCTGGGCTCAGTCATGTCAAAATGATTCGTTTAGGAAGCATACAAAATTGCTTACCCTTCCACGTATTCAGCCTGGAGAAAGTCCTATTTGTTCCAAATCACCTAACAATCATAGGTGAAAGCTTTCGTAAATCTCAAGTGTAAATTTACTCTTTATACTCACAAATGTGTGTATACTACTATAGGTGTCAAAATGGGCGGGCTGCCCATGGTCTGCCCATGTCCAACAAAATTATGGACCGTCCGTGGACAGCCCATTTTCGAAATGGGCTAAAATGGTGTCCGTCCAATTTGGACCACGGACAAAATTGGACGGACACCGTTGGACAATGGGCGGCCCATGGGCTACAAAAATCTAGGGCAAAATCGATTTTCCCGCCAAAAATATGAAAACACAATTACCGCCAAAAATGTTAAAACACATTTTCCCGCCAAAAAACGCGAAAACACAATTTCCCGCCAAAAAAACACGAAAACATAATTTCCCGCCAAAAATTATTGGCCCAAGGACAGACCATGGACAGCCTATTTTACACGGGCATTAATGGGCTTGGACGTTTATGGACACAGACAAAGATTTGTCCGCAATAGAATTGGACAATAATGGACGGGCCATTATGGACATGGACGGCCCATTTTGACACCTATATATACTACTTCACTCTCTAAGGGAGAACCAAAAAAGAGATAAATACAAGAAAAACATTTTGTTTTTCCATTTGTTATATTACCATATTCAAAGAAGATCCTAATCTATAATATAAATAACGTGTAAAAACATTTTTTTTTTCATTAACCACCGAACCAAATAAGTATCCACTTAAGATTATTAATATTATTTATTTTCAGTTTGAGAAGCGAATTTTTAAAAGATATCGACATGTGATTAAAATCATTTTGGAATTCGACCAAGATTTGTAAAAAGTGATATCAAAGGCTCTACTTCAAGTGAAAAGGGTATCACGTGACGTTATTAGGAAGAATCGAATTTGAGAAATTTGATGGCCGAGGAAAAACTTTTTGCGAATATAGAAATATTGGACATAAAAAGTGAATGATCATATGAATTATGACAAGAAGAAAAGGATCCACTACTAGAAAATGATTTTTTTGCATCACTTATTTAACATCATTTACAAAAATGACTCAAAATTAAAGTTAAAATGGATTGTTTAGCATCATTTGCACTAATTGATGTTAAAATTATTAAAATTTGTATCAATTATAAATAAATGACACTAAATGCCGATTTTAATATTACTTATTTTATTTGATGCAAATTGTAATTGGTTTTGCATCATTTTATTTGTAATTGATACAATTTAAATATATTTAAAAAAACAAATTATAAATAATAAAAATAATTATGATAACCAAATAAGTATAATTCATTTTCATAGATCCCAGTTTTTTTATTTTCCCCCTAAAATCTCTCTGAACCCTAAATGTCTCGATTGATTTGCTCAGTTTCTTCAATCTCTTCATGTATCTCTAACCTATTCAGCAACTGGTGAAGCCGAATCCGAACCCTAGCTCGTCAGAAAGCATTTGTGTTTCTTGTGCCATTGTATCGACGATGCTGTTCGTAAACAACAACTTTTGAATCTGAATTTGGCATCTCCAATACTCTTTATGATTATGGTAGTGGATTCAATCTAATCCTCCGGTGTCTGTATATTTCTGCTTAGATCTGCCTAGAGCTTGCTCTTCTGAATTGATCGATTGTTAGGAATTGAATGTATTGAAATTGTTATTGTTTCAGTTCTCCATTCGAACTTTTTGTGGGGTAGAAATTGCAATTGCTGTTTAATTTTAGCTTCTCGGGTTCAAATGTAGTAGGAACGAAGTATAGTTTCTATGCCTCACCTCTCTTTATGTGTCTATGTTTCTGAATTGGCAAAAGAAAGCTCCATTTTGATATGTTTGTGCTTTTTCTATGTGATGGAAACTGAAGTATCTCTTGAAATTGACTTAAAATCTGTCTTTTGAGTTGTTGTGCTAGCGAGGGATTTAGGTAAATGAGAGTATGTATATTGATTTTGTGTTCGGCTACTTGACTTGTCACAATTCCCACTTATGCCTGCTTTATACTCTGTTTGCTTTTCAAATCTGTACAAGTTGCCAGCATTGGATATATACTTCTGGTCTGGCTGGTCCTGTTTTAGACTTGTTTTACTTCAAAAGCTACCATGTATGTTGCAAATTCTCTTCACCTCGAAGCTGTTGTTATTGAAACATTTTTCTTGGTGATCAAGAATTTTCTCACGGGTGAGGAGACGGGAAAAACTTACTATGTCCTATAGACTGTCATTCATAATTCAGGATTGATCATGAGTTATTGGACCTGTTCGTGTTGCTAGTTGATTTTTCATGTAAATTAAAAGTGTTATTTATTTTTGATGTGTACATATTATATGATAATCTAAAGCTTGCAAAATTGTTTGCTCTGTTTCTTGATCAGTTCTGTTCTCTAATGTCTCTCATGTAATTGATCTAATCTGTGCAGGTTTTGAAAGTGTTACATACATGCTACAGGTGAGAACGACCTCTTCTTGAATTCTATAGATGATAAAGTCGAGATCTTTGGCATATTAGCTATTCGTATCTTAATGAATCTGGTGAGACTTGGGAGAAGTTAGTTCATGTTCTCTATAACTCTCTGTAAATGGATGTGCTGGTTTAATGTAAATTTCTAGCTTATGATGAATTGGCTTTTTGTTGGATTTTGAAGGTGACACATTCACCAAAAGGGATGGAGACACTTCAGCACTTCCTCTTTGTTGTGTGTGGAGTATCTGCAGACTGGAAAATGGAGGATCTGATGGAAGAAGAGATAAATTTTAGGTGCTTTTGTTTATGTTGTAGTTTTTGAAAATTTTCTACATCCATTTTTTTAGTTTATGTTAACACCAAATACAATGGAAAATGATGATAATAAAAGTGATGCTATATTTTAAAATTATATAGGTTTAAAAGTAATGCTAATTTTATCAATTTGCGTCGGTTTAAAGTGACGTTAGATTTACCAACACTTTACAATTTACACTGGTTTAAATGTGATGCTAGATTTATCAATTCGTGTCAGTTTAAAAATGATGCTAGATTTATCAATTCGTGTCAGTTTAAAAATGATGCTAGACTTTGCAATTTGTGTTAGTTTAAAAATGATGCTAGATTTACCAATTCGTGTCAGTTTAAAAGTGATACTAGATTTACCAATTTGTATCACTTTAAAAGTGATGCTAGATTTATCAATTCGTGTCAGTTTAAAAGTGATGCTAAATTTATGAATAGCATCATTTACAAAAATGATACTAAAATTTAATTATAGTATCATTTACATAAATGATATTAAAAACATTTAGCTTCACTCGATTTAGCATCATTTTTTGAAATGACTATAATTTTAGCGTCACTTAAAAATGATGTTATATGTAAAAAAATGACACTAAACAATGCTTTTTTGTAGTGGGATCTGCTGAGAAAATTGTGCATCTTTCTTTACTAGAGAATATAAAGAAAGCTAAAAGTAGAATTATTCTTAGCTTGGCAGAACAAGTTTTAAGAAATAAAATCAAAGAAACTGCTGCTGATTAGATATTAATTGAAAAATCTTCTGCAAAGAAAAGTTAATTCTTTATTTGCATCGGAAGAAAATTATCACAACTATAAAGAAAAGAACAAAATCCACTTCTTTTTCACGTTAAGAATCTAATAATTAAAAGTAGAAGGATAACTTTAAACTTAAGTTTTGATACTTATAAAAGTACATTGTAAATCTTGAATTTTGTATTAAACATAATCCTAAAAGACCTTAATTCAAATAGAATAAAGAAAAACAGATAGCAACCATGAATTCTGACGGTGGTTTTCATATGGCAGAGAGATGGTAAACTATTTCTGGTATACCACCACCCGAAATATCAACCCATACAACAAACACAAAGCTCAATCCCCTCTGGTGAAGCAGCCAACAACGACAACCTTCTTCAACCTCTTTTTTTATGCCCTTATGCACGATGCGCAAAACAATACTACTTGGCAAAAAAAGCCGTCAATTTCCCGATGAATTCTCCTCCCGAGTACGAGCGAGATTATCATCCTGTACTTCCTTTGTTTTGGTGCAACAATACAGAATTTGATGCTAATGGTGGGTGTTCCATATGCGGAGGGGGGGGGGGTCAAAGTTTGGTACAGATTATTATTTCTGTGACCATTGTGATAAAATATTCCACAAAGAATGTGTTGAGTCTTCTTCAAAAATCAAACACCCTTACCACCCTGAACATTCTCTCCAACTTTATTTTTTTGATTCTGCAGCAACTCTTCATTGTCTATGTTGTAGAGGAATAGCAGAATATCTGGTATATTATTGTACTAAATGTGAGCTTTTCATGCGTCCAATTTGTGCTATGAAGTTGATACCCTTTAAGATAGATCCACCAAAAAAACATGACCATCCCCTTAAATATTTTCCCAAACAAAATTCCCTAACTTGTAACATATGTGGGTTGTTAAGTAAAATAAATCCCACTTACGTTTGTCTCAAATGCAACTTTGTCGCTCATAAAGATTGTATGGATTCCCCACACGTCATCAAGATATCACGTCACCGTCATCGTACCTCCTATATTTCTTCTCTTCAATCTAGAAAATGGTTTTGTGGGGTTTGTCGTCAAAGTATTGACCATAATTATGGTGCATATACTTGTGAAAAGTGTGGTGATTATGCAGTTCATTTAAAATGTGCTTTAGGGAAAGATGTTTGTGATGGAGTAGAACTTGAAGGTGCACCAGAAGAAGATGATATAACACAAGATGTCGGGCCATTCAGTATGATATCTGAAGGGGTGATACTTCATTTTCTTCACGACCATCATCTCTGGCTCGAGGTTAGCATACTTTACGATGAAAGCATGTTTTGTCAAGCGTGTGTGTTTACCAATCTTTGAAGGTAATTATTATTCTTGTAAAAAGTGTAACTTCATCCTTCATGAAACATGCGCAAAAGCTCGCCGCAGAATACAACATGCGTTACATCCTCATCCGCTTGGATTGGAAGATCTTAATTATAGACATAGTTATGTTGGCTACCCATGCAATGCTTGTGGACGTAATTTTAGTGGCTTTGTCTGTGGATGTTGCATAGGAGAATCTCAGTTCATACTAGATGTGCGGTGTGCTTCAATTTCGGAGCCATTTGATTACAAAAGTCATAAACATCCCTTGGTTCTAGCTTTCAACCCAAAAGAAAAACACATATGTCACACATGCAAAATAGTATGTCATAAGCAATTAAATTGCATTACATGTGATTTTATTGTATGTATCAAGTGCCCTACCTTACCATACAAAGCAAGATATCAGCATGACAAACACTTTCTCCGGATTTTGTGTGAGGAAGAATTACCTGAGAAAAGTTGGTGCGAGGTATGTGAGCAGGATTTAGGAGATATGTCCAAACAAATGTTCTATTGGTGCGACGAGTCTTGCACCACTTTTCATATTGATTGCTTATTTGGTGAAGATATATATATATATATATAAAGCCTGGTCAATTTCATTATTGGAGATGGGTGGAAGGGGTTCATATTCTTCAAAAAAACCATCGTTTACGGCCATTTTGTGATGTTTGCAAGAACCGTTGTAAAGGAAAAATCTTTAGAAAAGACAACATCACAGCATGTTCGATGAAATGTGGCAATGAAGTTTTTTCATGCATGGATCTAATGAGTTATTGATTTCTCTATTTAAGTGTAATTTATTTGTTTAACTTCTTACTATGTTAAGCTTTGACTATTTTGTGATCAGTTTTCTTTTGGTTTTTATATAAATTTATTTACGTTGTTGGTTATTTGTTCTTGAAAGAAGTACAGTTAAGTTGTGAGATTAGTTAAACCAACTCTAACAATCGTCATTTTTAATTATTTTATGAAATCATTGCCGGAGATAGGGGCAGGGAGGTAATTTTGCTCTGTAGCTTGAATCAACAAAGAATGGTCTTACGTGGACAAGGGGACTCACCTGTGTGTGTACATATAAAAAACTTGGTTTACAAAAATATAATTGGCGACTTGGATCAATTGCTAGTTTTGGTGTGGATGAACTCTGTTTTGTGACTATCTTAGGAATCATAAATCAGGAAACCCGATAACCAAAATCAAATCAATAGATGACGAATCTTAGTTTTTCTAAATTTCTCCAAAGTTGCAAGTAAAAGTATTCGAATAAGCAAATTAACAAAAGAAAGGATAAAGTAGAGCGTGCAAGGCAAAAGAACCAAGTATAGAGATATTACTGTTGTAGTTTAGAAGCTTTTCGATTAGGTCGATATGCGTCATAAGCATGCGCCTGCAGCAGTAACGAACTAACCCAAGTGCATCAAGAGCATCCCTGCATATTCCAAAACACAATACTGTAGCTTTTAGAGATGAAAACAAGAGAATCAAATGACCTACTTTAACGCTTTTAGTAACAGAGATAACATCTATAAAACTTCAAGATGATCAAACAAAAGGGGCTACAGAGCTAATATCTATGAACTTCAAAATGATTATACAAGACAAAATGCAATCTCTTCGACTATATAAGAACATTACTAAACATCAAACCATCAAAATTCATCATCATATTCCACTATTGTTTCTCATACTTCATAGAAACCTCAGAAAAATTCAAAATTTGGGCTTCAACCAAATGACTCACTATTCAATGTTCACACAAAAGAATAATTCATCAAAGAAGCTTCACAATCGTCTTACCCTTCTGCGTAATCAGTTTGGAGACAGATATGTGTCCCATTTGTTCCCAATAACCTAAGAATCATATGTGAAAGATTCTTAAATCTTAAAACTTTACAAATTTCTCAAAGATATAAAAATTCAAACCTTTCCACAGGTGAAGCAACGAACTGCTACGATCATCGTGCACGAATTGAGATTTCACACTTTGTCGTCTCTAAGCGAGTTTTTATATATCGAGTCCTCTTCTGTTTTTTTGTTAAAACGGCATCGTATTAGAAAATAAAATTAAATTATTAAGGGAAAAATAAAAGAGATTTAAGTATTTAGTATTTTTTGAAAAATCGATACAGAGAAAAAGTGGTTGAAAACGGCACCGTTTTAAACTGATTAAATTAATTTTAAAGGAAAACAAAGATTTATTATAATTTTATTTCTGAAAAATAAAGAGAAAAAGTGGTCTTCTTCATCTGCTCGATTATTTTCAAGCTTTTTGATCTTTTAGTTTTCCGGGAAATTTTCAAAATCAAAGGCGTCTCGCAGAGGAATCAAACGGAAAAAACAATGCTCGAGAAGATCGGATTACCGGAGAAGCCTGCACTGAGAGGAAATAGTTGGGTGGTAGATGCTTCTCATTGTCAAGGATGTTCTTTTCAATTTACTTTCATCAATCGCAAGGTCTTTTTCTCTCTTACTCTTTCGTCTTCATCAAATTGATACTTGCTCATTTCTATCGCGATCTTTTGTTCTTAGTTTCTTCGTCGTATATTAGCTTCGTCCTCTAGAGATCGACTCTTCTGGATCTAATTTTGAATCCGTTTATCGGAAAACTTCACTGAATAATTGGTTTCTGGTATTGGTATTGGTATTAGTCAGTTGATGTGCTTATTTGATAGATCCATAAATTTGGTGAAGTTGGATGTTTTGAGACTTGCTGAATTAGTCTATGTCTTGAAAAACTAAGTATTTGCTCAGTTTTGCTTAATCTAGATATGTTTTGTGACTTGCTTTGTTTATGAGTGAGTTTTATGTATTTTTTTCAGCATCATTGCCGGAGATGTGGAGGATTGTTCTGTGGTAACTGCACTCAGCAAAGAATGTCACTACGTGGACAAGGCGACTCACCTGTGCGTATTTGTGAACCATGTAAGAAACTTGAAGAAGCTGCACGGTTTGAGTTGCGTCATGGTTACAAAAATAGACCTGCTAAAGGTAATACTTAGGTTTTCACTACCGATCTCATCGATGGCACTTGTGTTACATTAACTTTGGTTTGAATAGGTTGACATTGCTTGGTTGCTTCATCATGTTTGCCTTTTCTTTCCATAGGTTTGTTTGCTAGTTTTGATATAGATATGTTGTGATTTTTTTTTCAGGAGGTAGCTCTAAAAGGACCGTAAAGAATGAGGATGATGTTCTCAGTGAGATTCTAGGTTCTGATGTTGATGTATCTTCTTCAGCGGAATCAGTATCTAGTACAGACAGGGTTACCTCTAAAGAAATGACAAGCAGCAGTAGTCATAAAGATATGGAGTTGGATGCTGTGTCAGCTAGTCCTGAAGAATTGTGTAAACAAGCAGTAGAAGAGAAGAATAAGTACAGAGTTCTTAAAGGAGAAGGGAAATCTGAAGAAGCTTTAAAAGCCTTCAAGAGGGAGAAGGAGCTTGAGAGAGAGGCTGATGCACTAGAAATATCCTTAAGAAAGAACAGAAAAAGGGTACTGTCCATGTGAAATGTTGCTGAGACGCAGAACAAGGCTGCTACGAAAGAATCTAGCAAATCACAAAAGCCTCCACGTCAAGGGGGTAAAGGAAATGATGATTTGACAGCTGAGCTGAGGGAGCTTGGGTGGTCTGACGATGAAGATAAAAAGCCAGCAACTGTGAGTTTGGAGGGCGAATTTTCTTCTCTTCTCCGTGAAATTCCACGAAGGACTAACCCACAGAAGAGTGGGGGAATTGACAAGTCTCAGGTTATTGCCCTTAAGAAAAAGGCCCTTGCGCTGAAACGTGAAGGGAAGCTTGCGGAAGCTAAAGAGGAACTAAAAAGGGCTAAAGTTTTGGAAAGGGAACTTGAAGAGCAAGAACTTTTGGGTGGGGAAGATGAAACAGATGATGAGCTATCTGCATTGATTAATAGTATGGATGATGACAAAGAAGATGATCTGTTAGCTCAGTATGAGGGGAGCCATGATTTTGACATTAGTAACCTTGTGGGAAATGTAGATGATATTCATGGTGAATATGATGTCACAGATGAAGATATGGAGGACCCAGCAATAGCTGCTGCATTGAAATCTTTGGGTTGGACTGAGGATCCTGGACACCGTGAGAATGTCCACACTCAACAGTCTCCTAAAAACAGAGAAGAAAGTTTAGCTGAAATTCAGACATTAAAAAGAGAGGCGCTTAATCTAAAACGAGCTGGCAATGTCGCAGAGGCCATGGCTACTCTGCAGGGAAGGCCGTTCGTGAAAAAGGAAATCTTGGAAATGATCTACCTGATGTTTCCAGAAATTCTCTAGATGATGATGATGAAGAGGTAGATGTAAAAGACGAGGAGCTAAATGATCCAAATTACCTCTCGATGCTAAAGAGCTTAGGTTGGAATGATGAAGATAATAATCCTGCAGATTCTTCACCAGCAAAACCTAACCCAGTTAGTTCTCAACCAAGAAGAAGTAAAGCTGAAATACAACGAGAACTCTTAGGGCTGAAAAGAATGGCTCTAACTCTGTGACGACAAGGTAATGTTGATGAAGCAGAGGAAGTTCTGAACCAAACAAAAATATTGGAAGCCCAGATGATGGAGATTGATTCAGGCAAGAATCTTCATGCTGAAGGTGATCAGCTGAAGACAATATCTACTGATAGTGGGATCACTGAAGGAGATGATAACGTTACAGAAAATGATATGAAAGACCCAGCATTATTGTCGACTCTTAAGAATTTGGGATGGGAGGAAGAAGAACCAAAGAAAGAAGAAGTTGCGTTTAGCTCTATGCAGTCAACAGGTCCACGGATAGCAGCGAAAACTAAGGGACAAATCCAAAGAGAACTTCTTGACTTGAAAAGGAAGGCACTTGCCTTCAAGCGTCAAGGGAAAACCGGAGAGGCTGAGGAATTATACAGTAAGGCCAATGTTTTGGAGGCACAATTAACAGAACTGGAAACCCCTAAAATGGAGACGAAAGGCTCAGCTTCTGCAATCAACCCTAAAGACTACATGGATGTTGATTTATTAGTTGGATCTCAAATGAAGAACAAAGCAGTCAAATCTTCTAGTGGTTCTCATTCTGCTCAGGATAACTATGACTTGTTAGGAGACTTTATTTCCCCTGCTAAATCCGGTTCCTCTACTGCACATGGGAAGACTGAAAGTAGAGTTATTTCTCAACCATTCCCGCAGCAACCAAATATGATGGATTTGTTAACTGGTGAGCATTGTAAGAGGTCTCAAATTCATGCAGAAAAAGGAAAAGTTGAGACCAAGTCAGAATTGGTTTAGGAAATACTGAACAAAGAGTGGCACATCACGACTCAGAGCCCGATAATATTCATCAATCAGCTTCGGTTCAAAATACATCAGAGAAAGGCACTTGGTTTAAAGAAAGAAGGTAAAATGAGTGAAGCCAAAGAGGCATTGCAACAAGCAAAATTTTTGGAGAGGAGACGACTACAAGAAGGAGAAAATCCATCTCCTGAAAAGCTCGGACGAGATGATATGGTTTCTGCAACGAAGCATCCTCCTGCTCGAGAGAAAGAGAATAGTCCTTCGAGTTCAGGTCCAAAGCCAATGTCTGGTCGTGACCGTTTTAAGCTGCAGCAAGAGTCACTAAGTCATAAACGTCAAGCCATGAAGCTTCGAAGGGAAGGTAAAATGGAAGAAGCTGAAGCTGAGTTTGAAATTGCCAAAACTCTTGAAACTCAGTTAGAGGATTCAACATCTTCTAAACCAGAACCGATGGACGATGTAGCAGTGGAAGATTTTCTCGATCCTCACCTCTTATCTGCCCTTAAAGCTATTGGATTAGACAATCCCGTGAATCCTCCATCTGTGAGTACAAGAGACACAACACAAGCTGCTGCAAAGCCAAACCCAGTGAAGGAGAGTACTGTACGGGAAAAAACTAAACGCTCTTGCTTCGAATTGATTCAACTTCTCCACTTAATTGGATACTTGTAACATAATCTTAATGTTGCTTGATTGTTTATCATCAGATTTGTAAACTGGTCAGATTCAAGTTTTTTTCAATAACCATATTTGTTAATGGAACTACACAGAAGACTCATTCATTTTGAATTCAGAGCTTCTCTGTTACTTGTTGCTTCTATCCATAGTAGCTCAATATCTTCTGATCTTATCATGTATCATCATAACCATCACCATCATCATCATACATCTCTAAGCTTGTTAACGGTGAGATTGGTCAATAAACTGGTTTAATAACCACAGACTTTATTAGTGGCCACTAAACTGGTTTAAGAGCCACATACTTAATTAGTCCTAATTATCTAGACGAAGACGACGATTGGTCACTAAACCGCTTCCATTGGTTTCAAGTTTTAAACGTTGAGGTATCAAAATGGTTGGGCCGCCCATAGTCTGTCCATGTCCAATGCATAATGGACAGTTTATGGACAAACTCATTTACAGAGTGGATTAAAATGGTCTAAACCCAACTACGCATACGGACAAAACGGGTCGGATACTGTTGGACAATAGTTGGCCCATGGGCTACAAAAATCTAGGTCAAAATCAATTTTCTCCAAATCGAAACTTATTCACATTTTTCTTAAAACAAAATACCGCTCGTGATTTCCAACGATTTTTGCTGATTGGACGTTAATGAGGTCCAATGGACGGTCCATTTAGACACAAGTGTTAATAGGCTTGGATGATAATGGACACAAGCGCTAATGGACACGGTCACTAATTTGTTCTTAATAAAAATGGTCAAATTGGATAGATCAAAATGGACGTAAACAACCCATTTTGACACCTCTATTCAAACGGACTCGAACTAAACCAGTACTGACAAGTGATAGCTATCTGATTTGTCATTTTAGCATTTTAAAGGAGACGTTTTAGCTTTGGTGATCTTTTAATAAATAAAGATTAACTGCTCTGTGCTCATAGTATTCCATCATAAATAAATAAAAAGTAAAAAAAACATTTCATAATGTTTAGCCTGCTTTAGATGTATGGCCTAAACCGGCTGGTTAGGTCAATAATACTGGTTATTCAGATTCAAAATATATCTGTGGCTGTAAGTTTCGACAGTGTCATTTTCAGTCTCTGAGGTTTTAGGAATGGCTAACAATTATTGATATTTTACTATTATTCAGATTGTTTTTTATTTTATTTTTTTAACAATTATAATGGCATGTTTATTAGGGCTGGGCACAAGTACCCGTTATCCGCCCGACCCATCCGGCTCGTCCCGTACCCGCTCCGTTCGGCCAAGTACCCGCTCCGTTCGGCCAAGTACCCGTCTCGTTCAAGCCAAGTATCAAGCCTTCACAATCTATTACCCGTCAAGCCAAACCAAGTATCAAGCCGGAAATTTATTTCCGCTATCCACCCCGTTACCCATCCTTTACCCGTTACCCGCTATCCGTATCCGTTACCCGCCCTGTTCAAGCCAAGTATCAATTTTATGGTGTTAAAAATTAATTTTATATATTAATATAAGATAGTTAAAAATATATATAATTAATTTTATGGTGTTTAAAAAAATGTCAAAGGCTATGAGTAAATTGGATCATTTAAATTGGTATAGTTATATTGATTAACTAATTAATGAGTTCTCTTAGAAAAAGAGGATCTTAAAGTTGTTTTAAAACTAGAGAAAAAAAATAAAAGACAAATGTTAAAAGTTTAGCGGACACATGTCAGAATTTCGTAACTTTATTTTAAAAATATATATTTTATTATATAAGATATCTTCTTTTGACTATAACTAGCAAATTGATGCAGGGAGCTTATCAAGTGTTGGTGTTTCTCTTATGCTCTGTTTTTTCCTTTGTTTCTTTTTACTTTAACAGTTGGTGTTTTCCTTTTATTTTTGGGTTTTCGTTTAAATTTCTAGAATATTCATTACTTTACATATTTTATTAGGGTTTGGTTTTGGTGTTACTTATATAAGGAGTCAATCCCTTGATTTGTAAGACAGACTTATTTTGATTAATAAACAGAGCTTTAAAACTCAAAACCCCTTGTTACGGCCGAACTTGAAGGTTCTCAACGAAACAGGAAGACATTGAATCTTGGGCATTCTTAGACTAAACGAGATTCTCTGTGTTATCGTAGCTGAGCTACACCAGTTGGTATCAGAGCCCAGTGCTTTAATTTCTCAATTAAAGCTCGGTCCTTTGCTATCTTTGGCTTTCGAGATGGCTCCACGCAAGATCTCCGTCGAAGAACAACAAGAATAGTTGCGTCTTACGCTGGAGAATTTCACCATGAGTCTCCACGATGCTCTCCAACACGCCGTGGAGAACGCTTTGACAACAATTTTACAGAATCAGCAAGAACAACATCATCATCAACAACGCAATCATAGAGAACAGAGGGTACGACACGTTGATGACGCTTCCGATGTTGAAGCTGCAGAAGATGAAAATATTTTTGCAGGTCAAGGACTTAACCAGCATGATCGACAGCGTCCTAACGCTGATAGACAAATTCGTGTTTGTCCTAATAATAATCACATCCCTAATAATCGATGGGAGTCTGGGTTTCGAATTGATATTCCAGAGTTTGCAGGAACTCTAATTCCAGAAGAATTCCTAGACTGGTTAAACATGGTAGAAGAGATTCTGGAATTAAAACAAGTACCATATGAGATGCGTGTTCCATTAGTGGCAACACAATTTAAGAGTCGCGCTTCGGCTTGGTGGACACAGACCAAGGAAACTCGACGTCGCGCAGGAAAATCTAGGATTGATACATGGGACAGATTGAAGAAACATATGCGTAGAGCTTTTCTACCATATAATTATGAACGAACATTATATAACAAGCTTCAGAATCTTCACCAAGGGTCACACACCGTCGATGAGTATGCCTCTGATTTTTTTGAGATGATTGCACGGACAACACTTTTAGAAACAGAGGATCAACTAGTTTCTCGGTTTATTGGTGGCCTACGAACACAACTACAGATTCCGATGTAGCAGTTTAATCCGGTTTCTGTCTCTGAGGCTCATCAACGAGCTATTAGTATGGAACTTCAGTATAAATCCAGCTGGAATTCATCCTCTTCACGAAATCACTCTCAAGCCCACGCCACAACAGAGTCTAGTGGTTTACAAGTACCAGACAATATTGCATCGCGTTTCACTGCCGCAAGAAGTGGTGCTCCGCCGGATTCAATCGCAGCATCGCGACCACCACGTACTGGAGCTTTGCGTTGTTTCAGTTGTGGTGAATCTGGTCATCGGCAGACAGCCTGTCCTCATCAAGCTAAACGTGGGTTAATAACACAAGATGCAGAGATTGAGGGTGACCCTCGTTTTGATGAGTACGCATCAGATTCTGAGGAGCGTATTGATGAAGTTATTCGTAGTGATACAGGACATAATCTGGTTCTCCGTCACATTTGTCTTTTACCAAAAGCATCAAATGAATCATGGTTGCGTTCTAATCTGTTTCAAACTATATGTACGATCAACGGCAAAGTTTGCAAATTAATTATTGATTCGGGTAGCTGCACCAATGTGATCTCGAGGGAAGCTGTTCGTAAGTTGGAACTGAAGACAGAAGCTCATCCTTCGCCATATAAGCTTGCTTGGTTGAATACGGGAACAGAGATTAGTGTCTCTAAAAAGGCTTTAGTGTTATTCTCTATCGGCTCTTATAAAGATTCGCTCAGTTGTGATGTTGTACCGATGGATGCTTGCCATTTATTGTTGGGTCGTCCGTGGCAATTTGATCGTGACGCTACTCACAAGGGCAGAACTAACACTTACAGTTTTATGTTTGAAGGGCGTAACGTTACATTGTTACCATCACAGGATATTTCAGAAACGACGTTATCTACGGATGGTTTAAAAGGTGGGGATCGAACATCTCAATCCTCTAAAGCATTGTTGACTTTATCAAAGGCAGCTTTTGAATCACAATTATCTGAAGCTGATTCGGTCTGGGCCTTAGTCGCATCTCCCGTGTCACCGTCTCCGGTTGCTACCGTTCCCATTGCTTTTGACCCAATTCTTACAAAGTTTAGTGATGTTTTTCCAGAGGAGTTACCTCACGAGTTACCGCCTTTACGGGATATTCAACATCATATCGACCTCGTTCCTAATGCGGTATTGCCAAATCGCCCACATTACCATATGAGTCCCCAAGAACATGATGAACTCCGTCGCCAAGTAGAAGATCTTTTGCTCAAGGGTCACGTTCGCGAAAGTCTGAGTCCTACAGCAGTTCCCGCTCTTCTCATCCCTAAGAAAGATGGCTCGTGGCGCATGTGTGTGGATAGTCATGCTATCAACAAAATTACGGTACGATATCGTTTTCCGATACCTCGTTTAGATGATCTCCTCGATCAGATTGGGTGTGCTTCTATATTTACTAAGCTTGATCTTAAGAGTGGATACCACCAAATTCGTATTCGTCCCGGGGATGAGTGGAAAACAGCGTTTAAGACACGGGAAGGACTTTTTGAATGGATGGGCATGCCCTTTGGACTGTCAAATGCACCAAGCACATTTATGCGGGTGATGAATCAAGCACTACGGCCTTTTATAGGTAAATTTATGGTTGTCTACTTTGATGATATTTTGATTTTTAGCACCAATTTGGATAGCCATTTGGTGCATTTGGAGGAAGTGTTGAATATATTGAGAAGGGAGAAGCGCTTTGGTGCTCGCAAAAAATGTGTGTTCGGCGCTACACAAGTTCTTTTCTTGGGATATATTGTGTCGAACCGAGGACTGGAAATTGATCCGAGTAAAGTGGAAGCAATTAAGTCTTGGCCGACTCCTAAGACAATTAGCGAGGTACGGAGTTTTCATGGGCTTGCATCTTTCTATCGCCGGTTTGTTCATCATTTTAGTAATATTACCGCACCTCTTACCGATTGCATGAAAGGTGGGTCGTTTGTGTGGACTCCTGAAGCAAATGTGGCATTTAAAACCATCAAGCAGAAACTTACCTCGACACAGATATTGGCATTTCCAGATTTCTCCGTGGTTTTTGAATTACATTGTGATGCATGTAAACATGGCATTGGAGCTGTTCTAAGTCAGAGTGGACATCCTGTCGCCTTCTTTAGTGAGAAGATTGCTGGTTCTCGTGCTCGGTATAGCACATATGACGTAGAATTCTATGCCATTGTTCAAGCCATTAAACATTGGCGACACTATCTTTTTCATCAAGAGTTTATTCTCTATACAGACCATGACGCTTTGAAACATTTTGGTAGTCAAGGCAAAATTTCAGCTCGACATGCGTCTTGGGTAGCATTTTTACAACAGTTTACGTTTGTTATTAAACATCAATCAGGTCGTATGAATAAAGTGGCTGATGCTTTGAGCCGTAGGCAGTCTCTCCTTGCCACTTTACAAGTCTCGGTACCCGGTTTTGCTAACTTTTCAGAACTGTACCAGGTGGATCCTTATTTTGGGCGCCTTTGGTCTGATTTGTCGACAGGAGTTTTAAGTGATTTTGTCTTGCAGGATGGGTTTATTTTTTGGGACAATCGTTTGTGTGTCCCAGAGTGCAGTCTGCGACTTCAATTGATCAAGGAGCTCCACGAAGAAGGTCATGTTGGTCGAGACCGTACGCTTAAGTTGGTGACTGAATCTTATTTTTGGCCAACAGTACGTCGCGATGTGGCTCGGTTTGTGGAACGTTGTATGGTTTGTCAACGGTCTAAAGGTCATGCATCTAATAGTGATTTATATATTCCACTCCCAATCCCGACTCAGCCTTGGACTGACATAAGTATGGATTTTGTTTTGGGATTACAGCGCACTCAACGTGGCAATGATTCTATTTTTGTCATTGTTGATCGATTCTCCAAAATGGCACATTTTATTCCTTGTAAGAAGACAACAGATGTTGTTCAGGTGGCTGTCTTGTTTTTCCGAGAAATCTATCGACTCCATGGCTTACCTTTGTCCATTGTTTCCGATAGAGACTCTCGGTTTTTGAGTCATTTTTGGCGATCGTTGTGGCATTTACTTCGTACCACTCTTGACATGAGCTCGGCATACCATCCTCAATCCGATGGTCAAACGGAAGTTACCAATCGTTATTTGGGTAATATGCTGCGGTGTTTAGTGGGGGATAACATCAAGTCATGGGACACGGTGTTGTGTAAAGCAGAGTTTGCCCATAATCATGCGGTAAATAGGAGTACATGTTTTAGTCCATTTCGTGTTGTCTATGGGTTGGTTCCCCGTGGACCTATTGATCTTGGTGTTACTCCAAATGCTACTCGTGACCATGGACAAGCTTCAGACTTCGTCATCAATTTGTCATTTATTCACGCACAGGTTCATGATAATTTAAAGGTGTCTTCCGCTAAGTACAAAGCTGAAGCAGACCGTCATCGTCGTGATGTTTAGTTCCGGGTTGGTGATTTAGTTTGGGCGGTCTTGACTCGTGATCGTTTCTCCCCGGGTGATTATAACAAGCTCAAGGCTCGGAAGATAGGCCCTTTAGAAGTTTTGGAGAAGATAAATGCTAACGCATATCGACTTCGTCTCCCTCCGAATATTCGGTGTTCCGACATTTTCAACGTGAAGCATTTAGTTCCAGATTTTTCCCAGGATGAGCTTGAAGATTCGGGGACGAATCTCTCTTTACCCCGGGTGACCTGATGCAGGGAGCTTATCAAGTGTTGGTGTTTCTCTTATGCTCTGTTTTTTCCTTTGTTTCTTTTTACTTTAACAGTTGGTGTTTTCCTTTTATTTTTGGGTTTTCGTTTAAATTTCTAGAATATTCATTACTTTACATATTTTATTAGGGTTTAGTTTTGGTGTTACTTATATAAGGAGTCAATCCCTTGATTTGTAAGACAGACTTATTTTGATTAATAAACAGAGCTTTAAAACTCAAAACCCCTTGTTACAGCTGAACTTGAAGGTTCTCAACGAAACAGGAAGACATTGAATCTTGGGCATTCTTAGACTAAACGAGATTCTCTGTGTTATCGTAGCTGAGCTACACCACAAATAAATAAATTTAAAGATTTTGTTAGTTTGACACGAAAAAATACCCTTTATACATTTATGTTAGTTTATATATAATCAATCTAAGTAAAGAAAAACTTGTCGACAACAAATAAAAGGAGAAGAGAGTATCATAAAAATGCATATCACCATGAAAACTTTAATTGCATTTGTTTTCACTATCTTTTTTATGATATCTTCTATTCATTGTCGTGCCACAATTGCGACTACCCCGGGTAATAGTTTATTCTTACTCCACTTTTTAACTATGCATATGTTTTTGTTTCCCTTTTTAATGATGTATATATTGGTTTAATGATTTTTATTAATAATTAGGTAATGGAATTCAGCCAAATGAATTATGCTGCAACCCATTGCCGTGTTTTGCTGCAGGCAGCTTAAGTTGCACTATGTTTTGTAGAGATCGAGCATTTTTTTATGGCATGTGTATTAGAGATCTGTGTTGCTGTCGTAGTAGAGGTGAGTATGCGTCCAGTCCAAGATGAACTAATTTGATCAAATGTATTGGTATTTGCTTAGAAAATAACATCAATTGTTTTTTAATGTTTTGAATATCAATATAGAAGATCTATATATAGTGGAATAAATAAACATTACAAAGTCAAATTAATTTATTTTGATTAAATTCGACCAATTGTTTTTTTTTTCAGTTTGAACAAAATCTAAAATGAAATCCAAATACAATATAGTGAATATTGAAAATTAAAATAAATAGAAAGACGGTCCAATTCGTTTTCACATGCTATATAAACGGTCCATTTGGTAAATGTGTTGTATTTCAATAGTTTTATCTAATAAAAATTTGTATTGCTGAATTAACTAATATGTTATTATTTAATAGTTTATTATGTAACAGAAACTATTTATTTATCTATATATATTTTTTACAATAATTTATTTATCTACGATATTTATATAACATATATATATATATATATGTGTGTATACATACACATATGCACCTTTTGGTCACAATATACACTGACGTTAATAAGAAAAATATCCATGTTGATATAGTGGATATATATATATGACCTACATGCTACATGTTAATAACCTACCCAACTTAATAATTAAGAGATTTGAGAAAAACATGTGATGTCGTTATAATTATTATATACTTTAGTTTTTAACTTGTTGTTATTATATAGCTGGAAAAATAGTCAATTAATATCGAAACTACGAGCTTCCACTATGATATTTACTTGTACTAACGACTTCTGTGTATACATATCTAAACAAAAACTTGTAACTGATTCATACTTAACCTAATTTATATATAATGGAGAAAACATACATCAACCATTATTATGTTAGTCAATCCATTAAATATCGTTGAGTTGGATGCATGTCATTGATCACATCAGCTAAATCATATGAACCTCGTCGGAAAGCCAAGAATCTCATTACATAGAGCAGTTGTGACATTACATAGAGCAGTTGTGACATTACGTATCCACGTGCCATTGCCATTGTTTGGTTGTAATGTGTAAAATTATCCCAACAAGAGTTTGCCTCTTCGTTTTTGCAGATGTGTTGGCTTTTTTCGTAAGGACTAGGACCTCGTCATTTCATAGACTGGAGCGATTAAGACGTTTTTTTTGTCTTTTTTTTTTGATAAATGTATCAACTGATTTATCCTATTTGACCAGGAAATTTACCTTTTATCCGTTTGTGTTATTATATATATATATATAATCAGTCTTGAAAAGCTATTAAACAAACAAAAAAAAGAAAATATCATAAAAATGCCTAGCACCATGAAAACTCTAATCACATTTGTTTTCACTATCTTCTTAATTGTATCTTCTGTTCATGGTCGTATGACAACTGCTGATGCCCCTGGTATTATTTTACTCCATCCCCCCCCCCACCTCGACATCCCAGTCCCATGTCGAGGTGTCTTGTATCAGCAGCTCGTGGATTCTCATCTCGTCCTCCCCATCCCTAGACCGCCCTGGGGGCCGGGTCGGTGTTGCTGTAGACAGCCATGGGTCGGACCACACTCTAGCTTGTGCGCCGTTTCCTATAAGCCACCCAACACCTTTCGTAATTACCTCTCATCCCGCCAAGATACTTCGCCATCCGTGAGAGGCATTAGCGGAGGATTCTTATACTCTATTTTTAATCATTAAAAAGGGAGATAATATCATAAAAATGGTTATCATCATGAAAATTCTAGTAGCATTTGTTTTCAATGTCTTTTTCATTATATTTTCTGTTCATTGTTGTACAAATTCTTATACCCCACTTTAAAATTATGGACATGACTTGGTCTTTTTTCAATGAATATACATTTTTTTTTTGTAAATGAAGAATATGTATATCGTTGTACTGATTTTATTAATGAATAGGTATTAACGCTAAACCTCCGCCGGGTGAGTATTGCTTCCGTTCTAGAGCGTGTTATGAATTAGGAAGTATAAGTTGCACAATATTTTGTAAAGGATATGGTTTTTATTATGGTGAGTGTAAAATATGCCTATGTTGTTGTTATGATTAACCCAAATAAGTATGCGTCCAAGATGTTATAATCTAATCAAATGTATTGGTATATGTTTGAAAATGAATATTTATACCGAAGATTTTGAGGGAATAAATAAACTTTACCAAATCAAAGGTAGTTTAATTAAATTCAAGCGATTTTTTAATCAAAATCTGAATTAACCGAAATTCATTGTAATTCAAATATATAGAAAAATAATGTTCTAAAAATCGATCAATTTATCGTTTAATCGGTCGAAACTGTATGGCGATAGTAAACTGCCGCGAGTTTAACCAATTTAGAGAAAAAATAATAAATCGATAAAAACCACGTCTAGAACGGTGAAAATGAATCAAAGCCAATATAATCTAGAAAAAAATCGATATAAGGTCTAAACCGGATTAAAACAGGTTTTGGGTTCGCGTTAAATCGGATTTAGGCAATTACTGTTCGCTAAACGTGATTTACTTAGATTATAGCTTCCTAGGTGCGATTGGACAGGGACAACAAAATTTAGGGGTAACCATGCGTAATTATATGATAATATAGGAGGTAAAATCAAAAGTTTCATAGCTTGGATTAATTGTTACTGAAGCGACACTATAGGAAATTCGTAGGCAGTTAACTCATAATAAATAAATAAAAGTGGTAGAGAAAAATACTAATAGAAAAGAAAAGAAAAAAAGTCATTCATGAATCAAGTGATTTTACTATTTTACCCTTATCTTAAATGTGGTCAAAAGATGAAGATGGGGAGATTCGAACCTAGGACTTGGTGAGCTCAGCATTACTGATTAACTAACTCTGATGCAGAAAATTTAACATAATTAATAACTCAATATATATGTATATATATAAACTAATTCATTAGCTAAATTTCACTGTTCTTCTTGATTCAAGGTTTAGACATTGATCTCCATTTCAGATAAGAGATCGATCACACACTCTTCGTTGAAGAGCTCTATACGTTTCTCTCCTCTACAATCTTCGTCTCTTCTCCTTCAATTTCTGATTTGGTTCTTATGGGAAATCGTTTAGGGTTTTGGGCAATTTTGATTTTAGTCGCCGGAAGTTTGATCGGAGCTGCGAATTCCGCGATTCACGAGTACAAAAACGAAACTTTCACCGCAAAATTAAATGCCCGTTTCTTCGTTGGCGGTAATGAAGGTCTTTACGCTTCAAAACTTCATGACCTCAACACTTCTTCTTCTTCTTCTTCCTCTGATGATGATCATAAACCTCTTAAAGGCAAGTCCTTTATAAGGTCAGTGTCTTCTCTTTCTCAATCAGCTTCTTTCTAACTCCATTTCTGGATTTGGGCTTTGGGGTAAAGCAGACGTATTTAGCTCCTGAAATTGGTATTATAATTGGCCAATGACTAATGTTGTCAAGCCAAATTTTTGTTTAGGTTTGATGATGTAACCTTTGTGAGGACTATTGAATCTGCTAGTAAACAGAATCCAATGCAGTCAACTACTGGGTTAGTGGAAGCTATTATATTTGAGGTGAAAGATCGTGATAGAATTGGGGGACATTTTCTCAAATTCGAGGCTATTTGTTGCACGCCAGAGCTTGCTGATACTGGATCTTGCAGTCTTGGAGAAGTCATCATTAATAGAGAGTCTAAAGATCTTGACTGGCCAAGACAGATTAAAACCTTTTTCAAAGGGAATAAGACACGAGTTAGTATGTCCCCTGAAACTGTGGATATAACGAAGACTGGGATGTATTATGTTTATTTTGTGATATGTGACCCGGAATTGGATGGTACTAGAATCAGAGGAAGAACAGTTTGGAAGAACCCTGATGGTTATTTACCGGGAAAGGTGGTTCCTTTGATGAATTTTTTTGGGTATATGTCGTTAGCTTATCTATTGCTTGGCCTACTTTGGTTTGTGCGGTTTGTTAAGTTTTCGAAGGATATAATTCAGCTGCATTATCATATCACTTTGGTTATTGCTCTTGGTATGTGTGAAATGGCTGTTAGATACTTTGAATATGCTAATTCCAACTCGACTGGGATGAGGCCAATGGACGTTACTCTGTGGGCAGTGACCTTTTCTTCCATCAAAAAGACGGTTTCCAGGCTTCTTCTTCTAGTTGTCTCTATGGGTTATGGGGTAGTAAAGCCTACCCTTGGCGGCATAACCTCGAGGGTACTTCTTCTTGGAGTCAGTTATTTTGTCGCAACAGAGGCTCTTGAGTTGGTTGAGCATTTGGGAAACATCAATGACTTTTCAGGGAATACAATGATATTGGTGATACCCGTGGCATTACTGGATGCTTGCTTCATTGTGTGGATTTTCTCTTCATTGGCAAGAACCCTTGAGAAACTTCAGGTAAGTTATAAGACTTGTATTGAATTGATTTCTTTATTCATCATTAGCAGATACGAATATTTGAATATTCATGATCTGTCACATTATTATATCCAAAAGATGTTTATATACCATAGGCGTTCAAGGACTATAACCATGTTATATTATGGCCATCCCAATTTTTCATATTTTCTTCAAGTTATCTGACATTGGCCATTGTTCAGTCTCCTTTTCTGTTTCATATCTTTTCAAACGTTTATTTACTAAATTGTTTCTGAGACTCTGATCATCTTTATGATCATCTGGTCTCTCTGTTTTTGCCTCTGTTTCAGTAATTTCACCTTGTGGGTTGTATAAAAAGTCTTCTCCTTTTCAACTTACAATACCTGAAACTTCTTGAATCTCTAAATATTCTGGATTATACTTAAGTTATTTGACATTGGCCATTGTTCAGGCTCCTTCTCTATTTCATATCGTCTCGTATCCATGCTTATCTGTCTAATGGTTCACTGCAGAATAAGAGAAACATGGCTAAGCTTGAGCTTTATAGGAACTTCACCAATGCACTCGCTATCTCTGTTCTGCTCTCTATTGCATGGATTGGTTTAGAGGTAACAACTAGCTACGCTAGTGAATGTCTCTCGTGTATTACTTGAAACCCCAAGTCAAAAGAGTTGTAACCGAAATCACATTCTTCTGTCTCTGTATCAGCTATACTTCAATGGTACTGACCCTCTACTCGGATTCTGGCGAATGGCGTGGATCGTTCCAGCGTTTTGGAATGTGCTCTCTTATGGTCTGTTAGCAGTCATATGCACTCTTTGGGCTCCATCCAATTTGGTGCATAATGTCCAATTGGGTGCATAATGTTTGATTTGTATTTGTGTAAATTCTTGTTAATCCAAAGACTTGAGTGGTTTATTAAATCAATGACTTGAGACAGTCGATGAGAAACTGCTTCCCAAACTTAAGAAAAACAATATATTAACAGCTTACTTGCCGCTTTTCTATCGGTTAGCTTAGAATGATACAATACCTCCTTGTCGATTGATAGAGCTGCTTACAAAGTTTGTAGTTTCCGGGCGGGTTTGATGTGGGATCGAAGTTGTGGGATCAAGGAACTGATCACAACCCTCCTTCATCCTCCTCCATATCTTCTTGTCTTCTCTTATAGAAAATGAATATATGATTTGTTATGTTTCATTCAAACAACACAGATCCAAGTTTAAGGTTTAATTCCACAAATGAAAAAGAATTGAGAATGTAGTTTAAAATTTAAAGAACCATAATTTAATATATTAGACTGATTGTATAAAAAAGCATAGAGAGAATTGAATAGATATGGAAAAACTTTGCAGCACCAAAAAGCAACAGTGCAATACTTCGTTTTTAATGCTTTAGGTTTAGCCATCATTTTTATCAGTTTTTTAATCTCAGATTTTAATTTTTAAAAATATCCTAAAACTATTACTAATCATTCATTAAAATTCTTTGAAATTTGTTACAGTAATTTCTACAAAATTGGCTTAAATCATTTAAAACCCCTTAAATTTCCTTAAATCTTTCTAAATTTTGATTCTCTCCAAATAAATCCAAATAATGGGATCCAATATGTCCCCCTAAGTGTTGTTACTTTTTCTTTTGTAAACTATTCCCCTCTGAATTGGATAATCGATCAAAGTTTTTTTTGTTTTTTTAAGTTTTATTGATAAAAAATTGACTAGGTTATCTACTTTGAAATACCATTCTATCATTTAAGAATTTTAAAAATATATAAATTATAGAAGCAATTGGTGAAAATGAAATAACCAAAAAGTAAAACAAAACTGGTGAAACATGTTGACACACAAAATTTTGGTCAATGATAGTGTAATATTCAACACTAAAAATTTCAAATATACTGAAGATTGAGTCTTCTTTTTTTTTTTGGACAAAACTGATATCAGAGTCTAACATGAATTTTGCATAAATCAATTCAAGTAAAGGGAGGAAAGATATATTTGGGATCCAAAATCCAATCCAATTTGTTTTTGAAAAGTTTGGATTTCCAGAGATCTTAAACTTTGGCTATCCTAGTGTCAAAATCATAATATATGATTCAGTTCGGATATTCTTGTATGTATAATTTTAAAATATATTATATAATAGTATTATAATTTATCAGATATTGGATGAGATATTCTATTAATTTTGAAAATAATTAAAATTCTTTCAAAATATTTTAAATTGTCCACATTATCCAAAATATCTGATCTTGAATTAATGAAAATTTTGGATAGTGAGCGAATTTAGCAACTAGAATTTGGTCATACGTCAATTATTTAAACATCTCGTCCTATTTTTTATTATATATACTTCGAATGATATTTTCAGTAACTGAAATATCAATTCCCTAACTCTTATCCGTTACTACCCATCCCGATTTGGGAAATGGATATCGCTACTTATTTTTTTTATTTTTTACAATGGACATCCCTATTAAATTTTGTAGATAAATATAGGTTTAGAAAATGAGCAAGTACGACAAATGAAAAAAAAATTACTAATAAATCAATATTTTGTTTAGGTTAACAGCTGTGTTTGCCTGTTTGGTATAATCGCAGCTTCCATTCAAACAAAGCGTAATTCTATGTCAATGATTATGCTAGAAGATAATGATTAAATAAAAAAGCATCATTTTCAAAAAATTAAAGCAAAAGTTAAATAAATAATTAAAGTACTCTATATTCCCTAAAAAAAATATTTGACAAGTGACAAAATTGATTACTTTATGGACCCCATAGTTTATACAAAGTTCCAAAATTTTCTCCCTTCTTTCCAGATTTTACACATATTTCCCGACACTTTTCACTTTTTCCCAAACAACCCAAAAAAAAAGAAAAAAAGAAAACACATCTTTTGTTCAAGTTTTCAAAGAGAGAAGTTTGAGTTTTGAATCTCACACACCCCAAAGAAAAAACAAAACTCATTCATCTCTGCAGCTGAATATCCATCTTGCTTTTCTCCAACTTCTCCAATATAGATCCTACACACAAAAAAAACATAAAATTTTCATAAGACCCAATTAGCATAAAATAAAATAACATATAGTTCAATGGAGTTTAGTCTCAAGTTATAAAAATAATAAACATTTATCATAAAACACGACAACGTTTTGAGGAACCAAAAGGTAAAAAAACTTAAAACTCACCAGGAGGATAACAAACAGGAGGATCTTCAAAGAGAGAACGAGAGATTTGTTTATGAGCAACACCGATATCGAATAGAACAAGTCCTGAAGAAGGATCATTCACTGCAATGCCTTTAACAGGTAACCAAAGAAAAAGCTCTTCTTGTGTCAAACCTTCAAGACCAACAAGCCCACCATAGCTTAGATTTGCTCTAATCACACTATCAAAGTAAACTCTGTTTTCAAACCGAGCAAAACAAGGATTCTGAAGCTGAACTTCAAGCTCTCCTGTCTTCTCATCTAAACTGTAACTCTCTACGTTGTCTGGAAACAAACCACCTGGTAAACCACGAGCTTCAAGAAGGTTTCTGATTGATGATTGTGAAGATGGAGTAAAGAATTGGACAAGAAGAAGAAGAAGAAGAAGTAGAGACATTTTTTTCTTTTTTTTGTTGGATGATGAGATTTGTGTTTTTGAAGGGTTTTAAATGTTTGGTGCTCTGTTTTTGTCAAAAGAGTGGAGAAATGAGTTGTCTTTTTTAGCTTATGAGCTGGTTAGCAATGAGTTGTGATTTGTGAAAATTTGTGATTATTTAAAAAAAAACACATATATTTAAAATAATTTGTGTACCATGTTATGATTTTTTAAAGTAATCCACTTAATTTTGAATAATATTATTATTTGTATAGTCTCACTATTTGAAATTATAGTCTTTTGCCGTAAGTAAAGCCATGTTGAACTAATTGACGTTGTAACTTCCGCAAATCACGGTTTAATTCCGGGAAACATTATAATGGAATATCATTTTCTTAAAACATAGATTAATGAATTTTAAGTACTAATCATGGTTAAGTGTATCACACACATTATTCATTCTTTTTTTTTCTCTTTTTTACCTAATTTCACCATTTGATTTTTTTTTTGTAAACTCGTACTGAATTTTTCTTAAAGAGTATGATTTCTTCTCTTCTTTTTTAAAAGGTTTCGTTAATTCAGGCTTCCATTTAGACGTTATTCTTTGTCTTGTCTACGAATGGTACAATAAACGTGAGCTGTGGGACCAAAAACAACCCAAACGGAACCGATAAAGAAACAGTTTTTACTTTTCTACTCTCTGTATTGCAATATGAATTACAAAAATCACATTAAAAATCTTTAAAATTATTTTTGATTTCCAAATTCCAAGTTTTGGTGTTAAAAAAATAACTAGTCACTGAAAAGATCCGGAACACTATGCGGGCGGTGCGTTAAACTTTTATTAGCGGAGTTGTTATTCTCCGTTTTCACAAAATGACGTGGAATTTAAGTTGAATTATACCATAATTCTCTTTTTCTAATAATTTTAAATATAAAATTTTCACATATGATCTCTTTTTTATTTTTTCTCCCCAAAAAATTTTTTTAAAAAAAAAAAAAAAAAAAAAAAAAAAAAAAAAAAAAAAAAAACGGTATAACCATAATTCAACAAAATATATATATATATATATATATCAGTACATATATAATATAAAATTTTGATCTATTAATGATCTCAAGTGGTCTACTCGAAATATCACAGAGATTGCAACGAAGGAATATTTCGCTACAAACTCACTAAAACTTCGAGCATACTTCGGAGCTGCCATTATTCATAAGTATTTGACCACCAAACTTTTGTTTATTGGGTGAATGGATCATGGACTTGTGATGATACGAGTAGCGATTATAATACCTGTCCCGAACAATGGCCAGCTTTTGATCAATTTATAGATGTTAAGAGACTCTTCCTAGAATTTATATTATTGGAGTCTAACTTTGGTGGAAAGATGCAGATGTTCAACGTTAACCACCTGACTAAAGGCATTTTCTCTATAAAATTTATATTTATTGACTATAGATAAAGGCGGCTTAATAATAGAAAAACAAAATTATGGGCTCTGTTCAATATGTAAATATAGGTCATAATTACATGTTAAAATATTAATTAATTTGAACTTTAAAATACACTAAAATTTTTGTCTATTTATTATGGACTATGTGCAAATAACACATCTCGCAGATGCCCAGAACATCCCTGACTATAGAGCAGCTATGTTAAAACTTAAAACAAACTTATTTTCTCCTGAGAGCACCATTATTGGCTAAGATACGGTAAGAGTTTCTCAAAAGAAAAAAAATAATATTTTATTTTAATTATAGAATTATATTTTAGTTTTTTAATCTAATTGGACCATTAACAGAAGGACATGTGTTGTTTGGGTTTCTCACACCCATATCTCAAGTTTCTCAAACGAGAACCCCAGTCTATTTTTCTCGTACTTTATTCTTATTTTGCTTTTTTTTATTCTGAAAACTTCTCTTAAGAAACGTTAATGGAGATGCTCTCAGTAATCCTGTATTAGGAATTTTTTTTTTTTCAACCAGTTCCAAGTATATTTTACATTTATTCATATCTTAATGATCATTTCGATATACCAAAACTTTGGAAAAATATCTGAAACTTATAAAAGTCAATTATCTTCATTTCCACAATTCCATATAAAATAAATACCACTAGTTAGTAACAATTAACAAAACCGTACGATTGTTATAAAAATCAAGGTAATTAATGGAAATAAATAAAACGTTTTCTTAGTATTAAATTGTGGATTTCAACAACCAATAATTCTTTATTGTCTTATTAAAGTCTACAAATATCTAAAAAGTAGGAATATCTCATCTTGTAAAAACGTTACTCAAAGTTCTTCACTATAAAACCGTTTGATCTCATTCCACAAATTCTCACATTTTTTTCACTTTAAGCATGAGCCCTTACACGCTTCTTCATCATATTACCTTCTTTTCAATGCTTTTTATTTTTCTGTGGCCATCATAACAACCCTATTTTTCTTCAAATTTGTTTTACCACATTTTCGTAAAGAATCATCCTTTTTATATGCTTCTTCTTTAGAAAGAGAAAAGTGGCAGTCTTTTTCGTCTCATTCTATTGGGGACAATCCTCTTCCTAAACAAAAAGTGGCAAAAAAATGAAAGCTTTCCCCAATTGTGGTGAAGAAATTTTGCAGGAAAGAAGGTTTTTTTATGTTGGCCTCATCGGAAGATTAAGAGCATTGAAAAGAACTAGGTGAATGTTTGCCTATGCCCATGCCTTGCGTTGGACGTTAACAATCTTTAAAGTTTGCATTTCATTTTTACCTACCTAAACCATCAATGTTGTTCAAGAAGGTTTTATCATTGATGATACTAAAAGATGATTTTACAACAAAATCACTAAGCTAGCAACTAATCAACGGATCAAAATATTACATACATATATTTCCAACGACCCTTGAAGCGTTCAAAAGGAAACAGAAGCAGCTGGTTTTTGTCTTGGTCTCCTTTGTTCAGGAGGCAGACCATTTTTTCGTCTCTCATAGCTCTTGCTTTGATACTTCGATTTACCAAGCGCCTTTGGTTTGTAAGTCGGGTATACGTGCACGGGCTTATATATCTATGTTGATGTATTTGTCTCCTAAAATGGAAAACCATGTGTGGTAAGAATCTTGAAGCTTCCAATGAGTACAAGGATATGTTTATATTTCTTAGTTACTAACCTTAGAAATTTTCTGATGTTTCTTCGTCTATATGTTTCTTTCTTTGCCTCTTCCATGCTAAAAATGGGACACATGACTACATGAGCAGCATAAAGAAAATGCGGATTGGAGTTAAGATGATTCTAGGGGATAATCTACTTGATGAATTTTCGTAATTTATATGCCTTGTCCCATAAGTAATGTGATGAAGCATTTTGCAATCTTTTTTCCTCTGTACATCATCACTAGCTTAGACTTTTACACATCATTTTCACAATTTTAACAGAATGAGTCGAAGCAAATGCTATATTCTCCTTTTCTTATTAATTGCACACATTCTCTAAAAAGCTACTCAATCCAAAACAAAGATGATATGCTTTCACTATGCAGTAGCTAGACTAGCTTGAGATCGCTTATACTTGTAAAATGAGAGCTTAGCTCGAATTCTATCAGCTAACAGATACAAAATATGATCTTCTTTTAATATCGAGGTTTAAATTCAAGAATCTTGAACAGCAGTATCAAGTCAAGCGCAAGAGAATCAAAATGTTTGTACATCAGTTGAAATCAACGGACCTTCCAAGAACATTGGCAAGAGCTAGCTACACGCCTACACAAAACAACGTCGTAAAAATATTGTGGGCTTGATGTTTTATTATGGGCTGAGATTGGGATCTCTAAGAGTTAATTAGAAAATGGAAAACTAAATATCTGATTTATTTAAAAATGATGCGACCATCTGTCTCAAACAAAGCACAATTCCATTGCCCAAATTAAACTCTCTAGCTTTTTTTTTTTTTAAGTTTCAAGAGACTCCACACCTAAAACCAGGGCCAGGCCTGGCCTAGCAGGATGAACACAATGGTCTTGAGCTCCCAAAATTTTAAGGTTTAAAATTGTTTTAAAATTTTATGTATGATTTAAAAATAGATTAATTGAGAAAAAGAACAATTCTAGGGGTGAACTTTTTTATACACCCCCTCTTATTTTACCCAATCAAAACATGACAGCTAATATTACAATTAAAAATAAAATAAAAAGTTAAAAATCAAATAAAACAAATTTTAGAAAATAAAATCAGAACTGTTTAACGTGTTGAATTAACGGCGTTTGACAATGTTCAACGTCGTCTTCCAAGAGCTCCACAGAGCGTGAAGGAGGAGGGAACACGGAGAACGAATTAGTTAAGCGAGGGAAATCTGAGATATGAGATGATGTTAGAGATGTCTTCTCTAGTGATCGGCTCAAAGAAGCTTGATTTTACGACACTAACATCTCCGACCATACTTAAGCTCATCTCGATGTTCAGCCAATCCTCCAAGAGCGTATTCCGTTCTTCTTTCTCTTAGCTCCGATGTGAGTACTCATGTGCCTGAGCTCAAGATAATGAAAAACATATTGTGTTTAACACATTACGAGAAGAATCTTGCTCTACTGCACATTTAGCAGCCTCACAAACCTAGTGACCCGCTCTCCGAAGAAATCACATAAACACCACAATCCTTTAAGCAGCAGACGACATCATCATCACCACCATTATCATCTCTTCGAGGACGACGATGAGAAAATTATTCTCATCAACTAGGAAGAGATGGAGGTTAAATTTTTCCGAAGACTTGACAGAGACTTGAGATTTTACAAGTAGAAAGTAGAGAATGTGATGGAGGAAGCAAACGATCTTAAATAGTAGACAATTAAATGTTTTGATTGCTCTTAGAGTTAAGGTTGAAAATCCCACTGTTAATCAATCTTTTGACATTAATACTTAATAGCATGCATCTCTAATGCTCCTACTTCTCCACATCTAACCAGGACCCCAGGTTTGTGAAAATCGAATTTTTTTAGTTAACGGAATGCGATGTGAAACACAACAACTATACTAGTATATAACGTTTTAAGCTCTGATAAGTTTTTCTTTATTTGCGAATGTTTTATATTCCTGCTAGCCATAATGTTGTTACAAGTCATATAGTGATAAAGTTTGAAGAATCGTAGAATATAGCCATAAAGTCATATAGCCACATAGCTATTGTCAAATGCCGTTAATTCAACACGTTAGACATTTCTGATTTTATTTTCCAAAATTTGTTTTATTTTTTAAAATTTGATTTTTAACTTTTTATTTTATTTTTAATTGTAATATTAGCTGTCATGTTTTGATTGGGTAAAATAGGAAGAGGTGTATTAAAGAATTGTTCGAGAAAAAAAGTGCAAATTAACATTTCCACCGTTTCGTTATATAGAATAGTTTAAATTTTATTTTGTTTCATTATATAGAATATTTTATAAATTTTAATAAAAAAATTAAATGTATTTAATATTCTGCAGTTTTTTTATGATTGGTTGAATTGTTTTTTTTTATTTAGATTGGTTGAATTGTTTCTAATCAAATTTAAATGATTTATTAAAGAAAAATATTGAACATGTGAATATATTAAAGTAAAATATTGAACATGTTAAGCTTTGGTGACTTCTACTATATATGTATAAGAAATAAGAAATAAAGAAAGAAAATTAAAACTTTTAAATTTGCTTTCTTGATGCCAAAGGAACAAAAATTGCTTTCTTAAAAACATTTTACAGAAGTCATATTTTTTTCTTTTATTTGGGCCCTAAAATTACAAGACGGGCTTGCTTAAGAAGATTGATAACCAAGCCATTTGCTGATTTTACAAACCCAATATGTTAAATCATATTGTTTTTAGTTTTCTTTACAGCATTTAAAAAAAAAATTTTTAAAAAAAACGAAAGCCTAGAAAGTAAGACATAGACCGAGTCAAATTTTATTATTGTGGGCAACTTATACCGAATTGAGTTACAAGTGGGACCATAGTGAAGACCACATCCCAACGACTCTTAAATCCGTTGACGCTGTTTATTCATTCATTCCTTCCAAACCTTCTTACAAATCTGCGAAAATAATGATGATTGCTTTGTCTATTAATACGAAAATTACGGAGAAATTCTATAATAAATGAAAAGAAATCAAGATTGTTAAAGTTTACCGGATTTCGGATTTATGCAATCAAACATACTTATCATATTTTCCTTTCACATCTCACTAAAAAGAGTTGATTTGTTTTTAGTTTTAGACTTTAAGTCAAACAGATTGCTGCAGAATTACTAAAGCCATGTTTAAAAGTTTTTAAGTAGTTTTTAGATTATAGATTTTAGTTTTTAGATTTTGGTTTTTGGTTTTTGCAAAAAATTAAAATTAAAATAAATAAAAAATTTCAAAAATAAAATCTTAAGTTCAAACTCAAAAACTCAAAAAAGTGGTTTTTGATTTTTGTTTAGAAATTTACAAAATCTCATAGAATCTAGATTTTCTATTTTTTAGGGAATCTACCTTTCACATAATCTTGATTGGATCATTAAGTGGTTTTTGAAAAATCAAAAACCAAAAACCATAGTATAAATTACTAGTACCATTCATGGCCTAACTATGTGTGGTTAGAGCTGTCAAAGAGGTCCGCCGTCCGCGGACTATGCCCATTTAGTACCACGGCGGGGCGGGTTTGGACATCCAAAAATTTGTCCATAGATTAGCGGGCATGGCGGGCATCGTCCAAGCGGAAGGCGGGGTTGACGGTCTTACCTGCTATGGGCTTATGGCTGGGCGTCCGCAAATTGAACATTCCGCTGAACCATCTCTATGTAATAAAAGCTTTGAGCCTTTGACTTCAGCTGAACCTTCTCTATGTAACAGAAGCTTTGACTCTTTTTGTGTAAACCCTACATAAATTATAAACGAGAAAACAAAACAGCCGTATAAAGAAGTTGAAATAGATTTTTAGGAACTTCTAAGAAAGAATCCATATAAACAGCAAAATCTAATCTTATAAACCATAAAAACTCCAATCAAAATTAGAACATATTCTATGACACTATGGGTCTGCAATTCATGTGTCTGCAATTACATACCAAAGTCGACTAACAAGAAATATGTAGCTAAACCTGAGTAAATTCTACATGTGTCTATGAGACTATGTGTCTGCAATTCATGTGTCTCAAAACAAGAACAATAATTAAATGCTATCAATATACACAGCAAAAAAAAAAAGTAGCTAAACTTGAGTAAACTCTACTTGTCAACTCCAAAAGCAATCCAAGATATTTCACAATTTAGTAATTTACCTAGGACCATTAACAATCAGATTTTTTAGCATGAACATCATTAGGAGGTACAGCTCAACTGATGATCATCATGTGGCTTGTCTGTTAACTCCTCATCACAAATATCATGATCCTTGTCATCTTCTTTGACAAAACATCAACCTCATCTAATATATGATAGTTTCTTTTATTTGGTAGCTTCTTGTTATGTTCTTCCACTGCATGAGTTGTTGAATTCTCAGTTTCTCAACCATTTAAACTTACTAGAAACATGAATTTTGATAATTGGAGCTAAAGGTACCTATTTATTTGTTCAAAACGAAACCGGAAGACCAAGATTATTCATCTCTTTAATCAATTCCATGTAATCACAATAGAAGGAGAAGCTTCTTCGCTTAGCTTTGATATGAGCTTCTTGGAGGTCTCTGCATTTAGCTCAGCTTCTATATCTGCAAACAAAAAGTACAGTGAATAAACTTAGATCGAGTCTACACTCAACACTCTACAGTCCTACGAAGAAAGAAACCCCAAGTCCTAAAAGTCGAGAGAAATGATAAATTGATACAAACTTAATCAGATAATCAATTGATCCAAACTACAAATTCACCGCGAATCAATTTGCATATCCCAAATTGATACAAACTAAATCAAATAATTCCTAATAGATTCAGTTCTTAGCAATCTACAAATTGTCACAAAACTAAATAAGATAATCAATTGCAAATCCACAAATTTCAATTCTCAGAAGAAACAAACATGGGACTCCCATCCAAGCTTGATTCACCATGACTCTACCGCAAAGCCATCGGGAATCCACCGGAAATCGACATGCAAGTCAGCAATTGCTTCTCTTTGCAATGCCTGCGGGCCGACCTGCATATCCGTTAGGATTTACGGGGCGGGTATGGACAGGTGATTCGTTGTCCGCGATCCTCGGCGGGCTGACCCGCGGTGGTCGGAGAAGATGGCGGTCAGCGGCGGGCATGCCCAGGCAGTCGCGGGCTCGCCCGTCTGACAGCTCTACGTGTGGTTAACTATAAATGGAAGAAAAACAAGATAAAGTTTTTTTACTATAGTACAATTAATTATTTCTAAAGAGAACAAGAAACACATTATTGATGTCATAAATCGAAAACAAAATTAAAATGTAGTTTTGTTTTGATAAAATATATATATATATATATATATATAGTCGCAAAATTGTTTTCCCAAAAATAGCAAGACACGCTTTCTCTCTTTAGATTTGAACTACTTACTTACTTACTTCAAAAAAAAATTATAGACATTATCTTCCATTTGAAACATATCATTTGATCTTTCAAATATCTTTAAAAAATTTTGATTACCTTTGAACTTCATTCCTATTTAATATAGTTCTTTCCAAAAATAAAAACAAAGGAAAAGGACAAAACTAGAGTATAAGCGTGGGGGCGGCTCTTGTCGTGTTCTTCGCACGATATCTAGAAGAGTCGTATTGATCTTGAGTTCTGCGTTGACATCTAATGTAAAAAAAAATAAAAATTAAAAAGAGATTAGTTAGGAGTCAACTTTACCTAAGAAAAGTAAAACTTATAAGAAGACTGATACTTTCACTGGTCAACCACTCATCAATATCATAAAATGATCATTTGTAGCGTGTTAACATATTTGCTTTGTGCATTGTAGCGTGTTAAATGATTACATTTTTTTGGGGGTTATTATAAATTACTTTTTTCAAAAGACAACACTTCATTCGATTTTTATAGTTAAGCACATCTAACAAAAATAAAAATAAAAGGTTAGTTATATGAATATAATGTTATATAACAATATTCATATAACATTATATTCATATAATGTTATATAACAATATTCATATAACATTATATGAATATAATGTTTCATTTTCAAAAATGTAATCTTTTAGTTATATGAACATAATGTTATTAGTTTATGAAAAAATGTTATTAGTTAAATGATAATATTTAAGTTTAAGGAAAATTAGTTTTGGATAAAAATCAAATTAAAAGTCTGCATGATTTGGAAGTTAGATTGCAAATATAAAACAATATTCTTTTTAAATAACTTTGAAAGTATATTTTTGTGAAACGGAACTGTGACATTTTGATCATCTTTAAACAACATGTTGTACACTCTATATTGTCTATCCTTAAAAATATATATTCGCATAGCCATATTATTGTTTCTAACTATAAAAGAAAGGTTTTAACAAAAAAAAAACACTATAGAAGAAAGGATCGATGAAGGACTCGTTCTTTGACAGCAAATTGCTACAAACACCATTTTATCGAGCTAATTTATCAGATATATCATTGCCTCTGTTTTTTTGTGTTGTCAAATTTGTGGTTTCGATTCTCAGCTCAAACTCTCAGATATTTCCTTTTCCCACTCATGTAAATATTTTACTTCTTGGTTAATCAATTGAAATTTCAAGAAAGACAACAAAAAAACACTGAAACTAATTAAGCAAAAAGATAAACTAACCATAAATCCTAATAGTGTATAGACTATTCAAAGCACTTTCCTTTTGACCGTCATTGCTAAAATAATTACTTTTTTTTTTGTTAAGAATACATCAGCATGACATCCTACATATGTGATATATTACAATAAATAAATATATCTATAATATCGGACGCAGAACTGACATTTCATGAAATAAATATACTTTAGTTCGAGCAGATAACATATAATAAATTAGAAAACTTATTTTTTACCACTTAAGTACATTTGCAGCTTGTATTCTTCAAATGTTATTCTTTAGTGACTTCAGTCCACCTCTTGAATAAAGCAAACATAATTTGTGGTGTAATATATTTTTGTACAAAGAAATGTTTAATTTTTTAAACCTTTGCTTGTTTGCAACAGAGATTAGTATATATTGTTGACGTTTTGTTATATGGAAATAGTTTTGATTAGAAAAAGAGAAAACAATTTTATTTGATTTTTTCTAACCTCATTTTATATTCGGACTGTTTTTAGATAAGTGATTTATTATTTTCGAACTCATTTGAACGACATTAAAATATAATTAGTTGTTCTCGTGAGTCCCAGAAACAGCAACGTGTAAAACAAAAAAACAAAGAAACATTTGCCTTTCCAAAAACCAAAAAAAAATTGTATTTGAGAAATTGTTAGGAGAAATGATGATTTGGGGTGTGAAATAAAAGAATGAGTCGCTGACACTTATCCGACAATCTGCGCCAAACAAATTCCACTCATATTTCCCGTGTGGGTCCTATTTGTTGACTACTTGTCGTTTTCCCCACCTACTTTAAAGTTTCATACATGTTCATATTGTTTCTATACATATATACGTGTGACGTGTCTATATCAGAATTGTTTCTACCATTTTAAAGATCTCAGACAAAGCCACTAATATTTCATGTCCAAATTTTTTATAATCCAAATTAGATTTAAATATTTATTATTAAAATTAATTTTAATATTTAAAATATTTTTAAAACGATAGTAAAAAGATTTAAAATTAGATATGAAGATTTTTTAGATAAAAGCTTAATTTAAAAAAAAAATGTATATGACAATATTTTATATCTAATTATAAGTAAAAAAAAGGAGATGTTGCATAAAAAGAAAATAAAACAGAAAAAAAGAAAGATGTTTGAAAATTTTGAATTAAAATCCATATAGTACTAACAAGTAATGTTTATATTAAAAATTAAACATTTCAGAAGAAATATGTAAAATCAATTTATAAAAATGTGAGGTCTCTGTTTGACCAAAAAAAAAAATAGGTCCTAGACAGTGTTTATATTTTTTTAACGTGGACACGGTCCTGATCTATATCATTGTATGTATATGTATATATATATATATAGCAATATTACATTTGTATTTTGAGCAATTCATCGTCAACTAAGTTCGTCTTAAAAGGAATGCATGAATCTCATTGTTCGTAATTAAGTTTTTCTCCTACATCCAAAAAAGTACACTCACATTCTGACAAAATAAGAAAGTGTGGTCATTTCATAATACAGGGACTTTTTATTTTAGCAACTTTTAAACATATTTTAACAATTATATAGTGTCAATAGACGATATATGTAATTTTTACCATGATTATATTTTATTTTCTTGCATTATAAAATAAATTATGCCTTTTAATATAATTGTTAAAATATGTTTATCAAACAAAAAAGGAAGAAGAGAATTTTATAAAGTTAGAGTCTATTTAGCATATATGTCCGATAGTGTTAAAATCCAAATGTCGACCGACAAGAGCCTAGTGTCGGTCTACAGATCGATGGGATCGACCATACCGTTAGTAAAAACAACCGATGGGCTGACAAAGATTCTTCGGATCTAGTTTATGTTGTCATACGATGAGTTGTGACACATTTAAACGTTCAAAACCAAAATTTACAGAATTTGTTTTATCCTATATCAACGTAAGCTAAACAAGTGTTATAGTCGGGTCTACTTTTTGAATTAACTATTAATAAATCTGTTAATGAGATTTTCATTTTCGGCGGGGTGGACTCATGGGCTTAAGCAATTTGATCAAATTGGTTTTGACATTTTCTTACTTTATATAAAATCAATTTTATTTGCTTGATGAAAACTTACTATGGATCTGACCTAACTGTCTCTGTATTTCAGCGCTTCAAAGCTCTTTAAGTCAATGCATTGTGTCGCACAGAGAGACCATTAAGGAAATTTTCAATTAATTCTTACTATCTAGCAAAATGATTAGATTAATTGGGCCCCTTTAGTCCTAATTTTCCCCAATAGCCATCATCCAATAAAATATTACCAGTGTCATTCGTTTTACATTTTTATATAACCGGTGGATCATCCCGAGTCTAAACTATTTCGTATACGATATAGACTATCGAACACTCTTGCCAGTTAAGATATCTACTGTGATCAACCATAAAACTTGGTCCATAATTTTAAAATGAAAATTTTAATCAGTGGATTTTTGTGAATTAGAGTATACACAGTATTTTCCTGGATAAAGATCGGAAACGACTCAATTTTTATTAATCTATGTCTATCTGTAGATAAATTTGTTTATTTTCTCGACGGTGACATAGTTCTGGTTTACTGAGTTTAGCAGTATAATGATTAATAAGAACATATATAATATAATTGGTGGGGATCAGATGAAGTGATAGTAAGTGAAAAGAAAAAAATAGAGTACAAGATAAATAAATTTTAGGGTAAAAATAATTACGCTATTTTTTTGGGAGTAAAAATTAACTCTATTTTTCCTTCTTTTCAGCTGAAGAAACCATTTTTTATTTAGGATTTTAATGAAGAAAACTCTTCAAATATTGGCCGATTCATTTTAAAACAAAATTATCGATTGATATTAAATCGATATTTAAAGTTTTTTTTGGTTAATGGATACCCTAGATGGGTTTTTGTTTTGTTTTGTTAATGAATCTTTATTTGAGGGGTTTTTCATTAACAATTTAGTTAAAAGTTTTTAAATGCATAAAATGATACTTGATGACTTTTTTATCAATAATTTAGTTAATTGTTTTAAAATGGATCAGCTGATATATATTTGAGAGTTGTTCTCAGTAAAATCTCTTCTATTTGATCTTGATTGGTGAATATCGGTAGATTTCAACATAGAAAAATTTCAATCGCGTTTTATTACTCTATCTATTTCATCCAATGAGTCACATAGAGTTACTATTATCAGGTTTCGAAATTCAATTCTAGTTTGTGTGGCTCTGGCTTCAAATGGAAATAAAAAATTAAGAAAAAGAGAAAAACAAAACTATGACTTGTAATTAGTAAAGTGCAATAATTGATTGACTTATCATATTTATTTAAAGAATAAAATATTTACGGAATTTCGAAAAGCTAGTTGAAAAGAATATGATGGACCGTTTGGTATAAAGAGATTGTGAGAAAAGTCACAAACACAATAGGTCCAGAAACGGTGACGTGACACACAGATCAAAACTCAGCATCGATCGACGATCGTCATCATATACCATTTATCCCTTTAGTCTCAAGCCACAAGAACAAATCTTATTATACTTACCCAAAAAAATCTGATCGACAACGAAATAAATCTTGAACTATTTTTTATCCAAACTTGACAATCTTCGTAGTGATCTATATGTGTAATATATAAGAAAATAAATATTTAATGAACAATAAAAAGAGAATTATTGGGTGTACATTAGTACATTTTACTTTGTGATTTGTGGGTGCTTATTAAAAAAAAAAGCTTAATATTTTAAGAATATTCTTTTTTTTTTTTATGAAATTCACACATCACAACAGTTAGATCATATCATTTTGGCCCTTAGCTCGCTATCTGGTTAATTTCTGGAGACTTATCTATGAGTAAATTTTAACATCTTTTTTCTCAAAATTTTTTTAAAATTATAATAATAATTACTATTATTTAGAAAATTATTTTTTATCTATTAAAAATATAAATGACTTGTAAATCTAGTGAGGGCAAAATGGTCATATCATATTATATAAAAATAGATTCTAAAAAATAAAAATAAAAAGTGTATTTTTCAAATTATGAAACATAATCAGAGTATTTTTCAAAAAATCTCATTTTATTAATACGTTATAGACACGCTTGCATAATAAATAATTAGTCATTTTTGTCTAAACAATCACTAAATTGATTTGATCAAAAATCATTTATGGAATCATGAATAATTAAATAAGATAAAACCAATGACGTTAGAAAACCTTGCTAGTCCATTTTCATTAAATAAAATTTATTAATATGTTATATATACGGCTACGTAGCTAAATAATAAGTCATTTTGTTGTCTTAATAATTTCTAAATGATTTAATTAAAATCGTGACAAGTTTTCTATTTCCGACTACTTTATAAACGATCGATTTTTAGAAATTTGATGGCAACCAATCCAAGGTTACCGTTTCATATAAATGTCTAAATATAAATAATACCACCCTTTTGGCATCTTGCATAATACCAAACACCTATCTAATCTTAAATTAAATATTTAATTAATTTAAACAAGAGGATAATCATCGCTTCTTAGAAAAGCTAAGCGGCAAAGAAACAAATCTCACAGAGACAGTTGTTCTTAGAATAATAGAAGAAAACTGAGGGATTAGGAACACTACTATTATTACAACATCTTTCTTTCAAATAAAACATTTAACCCAAGGAATATATAAAAGTTCAATATTAAAAAAAATTCACTTGGGATATTTAATGATGATATCGTTTTTGTCTTTAAATGTCAACTAAATTCCGGTAATTTCCACACACTTGTCCGTACTTGCCTATTTAAACATACATACCCTCATAAACATATATCAAAATTCCACATTAAATGCTCTTTCATATTACATACAACACACTCATATAAACTTTTGACCTTTGTCTAAATTAAAACGATCTAGAAGAAAGCATATATAGAATTTTCTGATTCTCTTTATATGGCAGATGAGTTTCAAGCGACGGCGGCGATTTGTGGTGGTGGAGGTGGTGCATGGTGGAACTCGCCGAGAAGCGTTATGTCTCCTTCGGATCATTTCTTGTCACCTTGTTTCGGAGCTGCTATCACTTCCGATGATTTTAGCTCGCAAGAAAATAATCTCAAATCTAGGATGACTTGTACGGACAACAACAACATCGTTTTCGGGCAGCGAGAGGCGGATTCCGACAGTGGAGGAAGCACCGTGACGATGGACTCGACGTTACAGATGATGGGTCTAAGGTTTTCCTCAAACTCTTCTTCAGATTGGAACCAAACCATTCTGTAAGTTCCTTAAGACAAAAACCCTAATTTTTCATTTTTTTTTTCTTTCATTTTCTTGATGAACAAGATTAAAGATCTTCCATAATATTCATGAGATCATTTTTGTTTCTTTCTTTGTGTGCCTTCAGACAAGAAGACTTAAACTCAAGCTTCATAAGGAGCTCACAAGATCAAGATCATGGCCAAGGATTCTTATCAACAACTACTTCACCTTATATAATCAATCCAGCTTGTTCTTCATCTTCATCAACTTCTTCTTCCTCGAGCTTGTTAGGAACTTTTTACGATCCCCAATCGAGTCAATACAACTTTGTATCCACCACAAGCTGTTCAATCAACGATCCTCAACTCTCTTGGGCTAACAAGACAAATCCTCATCATCAAGCTGCTTATGGACTAATTAACAACTTCTCTAACAACTCAAACTCTCGACCCTTTTGGAGTTCTTCATCAACCACTAACTTAAACAACACGACGCTGAACAATTTTGTAACCACTCCGCAGATAATTTCTACTCGTCTTGAGGACAAAACTAAGGTAATTAATTAATCACATATGACAAACCAAGATATATAAGTCTTGTGGCTAAATCATTAATACTTTTTGTGGAGAAGAATCTGAAGACAAGAGGTAACAGTGAGTCTTTGAAGAGAGCAAAGGAAAATGAATCTGCGGCGAAGAAACCGAGAGTCACCACACCTTCACCGTTGCCAACTTTCAAGGTACATGATCGTAAATCAAGATTTGTTTCTAACTTTTATCTTGATTTTGTTTTCAAAAAATAAAATCTTGGTGGATAAATGGATTGTAAATAATGTAACAGGTGAGAAAAGAGAATCTAAGGGACCAGATTACTTCATTACAGCAACTAGTTTCACCTTTCGGAAAGGTGAATGCATGATTGATGTGTTTATTTTATTTTATTTGGTTTAATATATACAAACAATAGTATTTCTTTTTTCTTCTTGGTTAGGTTTATGTATTGAGCTTCTTTATTTTTTGTACATCTTTGGTTTACATTTCAGACAGATACTGCATCTGTTCTCCAAGAAGCTATAGAGTACATCAAGTTCCTTCACGATCAAGTCACTGTAAGTTTCTAGTGATTTCTCTCCTAAATCATTTTACTCAAGAAACCCTAGAAATCATCAATATTAAGCATAATAATGTTTTTAATTACAGGTTCTAAGCACTCCATACATGAAACAAGGTGCCTCAACCCAACAACAACAACAGGTAATTTATTACTCGATCTAGTCTTTGATTTTTTTTTTTACAACTTTGAAGTCTTCATGCTATAATCATGGTTAATTAAGTACTAACTGAGTTTGGACTCGTGGAAATATCTGGTAAATTCAAGAATCAAGATGGAAATGAGAATCACGAACTAAGAGGGCATGGTCTATGTCTCGTCTCGATATCTAGCACGTTTCCGGTGGCTAACGAGACAACCGCCGATTTTTGGACACCAACGTTTGGGGGCAACAATTTCAGGTAGAGAACATCAACGTATATAATACGGTTCTTGTTTAGAATGAGGATACTAATTAATAATAAAGGTCAAAATAAAAGATAAAAGAAAATAAATTTCGCAAGTCATGATCAAAGATTGAATCATTACGAGGAGAAAAAGTATGTGAGAAGAAGAAGATGACTCTTCAAAGGTGGGCAGAGGCAACAATGGTGTTGGAGGGGACCAACTACAAAAGCAAGAATGATTTAGGGCTTGGAAAAAATGGGATTATCTATCATAAACTAATAAGTTCTATTTAAAAAATAACTAAAGCGAAACATAAATACTTTAATTAATCATGTTATATATGTAATACTTAAGCAAACATTTTTCTTAATATATATGTAGGTGATTAAAGAGAGAGGGTTGTGGTTGTCAAGACGGATGGGAACATATGCTAAATTCAGCTTGAAGACTCTAAAGCATGACAATAATTTCGTTTCTTCTTTCTTGAAAAAAAAATATATTATGGGGGGGTTTTGTTGCTGAATTTAGCAGATATGGGTTGTTTTTATGTTGAAGAACCTTTTGTTCCTGTCATTGTTCTTGAATTATATGTTCATATTTTTGCCGTTGGTGCCACCTTTGTTAATCACTTATTAAAGATAGAGAACATGATAATTGGTGAATTGTCATATGAAGTTCTCACTTGTTTTTTTTTAATTTTTAAATTTTTTGAAAATATCGATAGAGAAGACTGTAAGACACTTGTTTGTTCTTTAACAAAAAAAAAAAGAAGTTCTTACTTGTTTTTTTTATCCTCTTTATGTAAATATATTTGATATTTCGTTATAGTTATTATTATATAACTATATTCATATATTTTTAATTAGAAATAGTAAAATATAATTAGTATTTATATAATTCCTGATATATATCAATGTATTTATGTTCGTACATATCCATGTATAAATATGTGCCCACGGGATTAACTTTTTGTTCGTTCGCTTAGAATTATTATTATGAAAATTTGGTAGTGGAAGCCAGTAGACTAGCGGCCCACTGCTTCCTACTTTATGATTTGAATATACATATATGGTTTAGTATAGAATATAGATACCGATAAATATATACCAATTTGACATTAAAAATCACTAATGTTTACAGAAAAGATTATTCATATCATTAAAAAAAAGATTATTCATATCTTAATATATAGACATGTAAGTGTCTAATCTATCAAACTAATGTCACTAAAATATATATGCAAGAATTGAATTCTTACCGATTATATATATTAAGTAATGGCCCCATGCATGATTAACCGATTATATATATTAATTAAAAGTACGCATGTGTAAATTTATATCGTAGTACGTATTTACTAGGTTTTTAAAAATTCTCGATTTGAAAATGTTGGTTTTCTCTTAAGTCCAAAACAAAGAACATAGCAAGGAGAGCCAGCCAGTATTCAAGATTCTATGGGATGATTACGGTGTTACTGTCGGCAGAGAACAAATGGAACGGTGACTTTACACATTCAAATATACAATAACCATAATTGGTGGTGAGGATCCTTTGCTCTGTCCAAAATTCTGGTTCTCGGCGGCACTTTCAGATTATGGTGGTGGATTAGCATGTCTTCGGCTGCAAGAAAGAGGGATTTTTGCATTCAAACTTTTGTGATCTTGAATGTTTTTTTTATTGGAACATAAAAGGATTAAATGAGTTATATAAATAGAGACAATTTAAGAGGTTGGTTTGCTACTCATAAACTTTTATTTGGTGGTCTTTTGGAAACTTATAATGTTTTCTAAGGATATATCTAATTTAATGTTTTCTCTCCTTTTTAATTATCTTCTCTGTATGTATTATTTGGAAACATCGCAATATCAAGGGGCCACTTTGTTTCTCTTGGAAGAAATTAAATCATGCAAACGATTCATGCTCGGCTAGATCTTTGTCCCGAGCTCAACACGTGAATATAGGAATAAACTCACATACTGATCAGTTTATAATATGTAACGTAGATTCATGTAAATTTCAGTTGCTAAGCTTGTGAATCTAGTGACATTAGATCCCTCTTCTTAACCAACACAGAGAAAATGTTAGTTTACGACTATAAATTTGGTGGCTCATTTATTGTACCTAATAAATAAAAATCATTGACATACACGACATAACTAGTTTGGAATATTGGATATTAGATTATAAAGACAGCATAAACTCGAATATATATCAAATCAAATTAAGTTCTACCTGAAAATTCGAATCACTAGTTTCAACTGTGGATCGATTAGAATCAATTTTGTAATAGAGTTTGACAAATATATGCCATGCGCCAAAAATCTATAATGTAAAATGAATATAAAAGGCAAAAGGAAACATTATGGGTATACATTTTTATTTTTATAGATGTACAATAAAGGACGAACAAGTTTCATCTTTTTTTTTTGCTTTATGTGAAAACAAGTTCTTAGTGTCTTCAGCTATAAGCTTTGTTTGATTGAAGCTTAAAAGCCTTATTCCTTTTTTTTTTTCTGTAATCAAATATATAAAACATTTTGATTCTAATATTGTTAAACTTTCGAGAATCACAAAGACACACCCGCCTATTTTCCTCCAAGGGGTTTATATATTCGTCTACTTTCATGAATCAAAATATATGCGTTTTATATTAAAATTCGTCTATATATTATTTGACAAAATCATTAGTAGAATAATGAAAACCTATTCATGTGTCGCGCTCGTGATGTTTTTTTTTATTGTTCACAAAATAAGAAATATAGATGTAACATGTTACAAAAATAAAATTAATTTATATTAACACACAAGAGAAAATTACAAGAGAATTTTTTAAATATGAAATAAATTTTTATTAGGTTTCGAAAATACAATTTTTAAACATTCTTGGATATATTTTTTTCATGAATTAATTTACAAAAAATTTCCTTCTTATTGACTGTTAATAGCAATATTATCTAAAACCACATGTTTATAAGAAAAAAATGTTTTAGATTCAACAATACGTATAAAAGTTAATCAAAATGTCAGCCATTTTCGAAACAATAACATTAAAAACTATCTTTTGTATGGGAATGAAAGCTTGGGAAAAAGGATATATTAATATTACCATTAACTTTAGAAATATCTGTAACAATACTTTCAAGTCTAATCTATCAACTATCAAGGGTTTCTTCTTTTTTAGTAGTTCTCCTTCTTAAATCTAATTTTCGTTGGATTAAGAGTTAAACATTGGGAGGTAATTCTAGAAATTTGGGGACAAACGTGTAATATTCAAAATTTGAATTGATTTTATTATCTAGCATCTTACATAATTTTTGAATATCCTAAATATCTTTGGGGTTATTGAATTTCTGTTTGGATATGTCCTATCAAACCCTATCAAGGAATTATACCCAAAAATATTAAAGTTGAAAATGGAATAAAAGATAGAAAATTGGTTTTCAAGCAAGGAAACTCGAAGAATTGAAAATGGAAAATAAGTAATCAAAATTTGAAAAATACTTTACATATAAAAAAACCCGAGTCAGCGTGATTCGCTTACAGACCCATTAGGCCCAAAATGTCCCAAAATGTATCTCCAAGTTTATAACAAAACAAAGCGAGATCAAAGGTAAAATTTTATTAATTTAATCAGAATTGAAAATGGAAATTCAAATCTCCCCCAAATTTCGAAAATATATTTCCTTTCTCTTCCAACGGATCTCCTCTAACTTCTTCTCTAAACTAATTAAGTTTTTCAAAATCAAAACCAATCAAATAATTTCTCAGCTAAAACCATTGAGTCTCGCTTCGTTTCTTCGTCTCCACTTCTCTTCTCTCCGTTATGGTCACCATAACATTAAATCGCAGTCAACCTGATCCAGATCTGTGCTTCACAGGTCCACCGATCTCTTTAGACGAAGCCAGAGAGAAGTGGCCTTTTCGTTGTTCTTCTACCTTAAGAAAAACTAAAAACATCAAAGCTCCTAAGAAGAGGTATGTATATAAGTCATCTTCTTCTTCTTTCTCCTTATGAAGTTTTCTTTCGCTCTTCTTGATGAAGTTTACGCTAAATTTAATACAGTAGCACTGAGATGAAGATGAAAGCCAAATCTCATTACAAAACAGCCATTGTCGATGGAGTTGTATTGAATCTTGGGGATGATGTCTCCTACGTTCAGGTAACAAGAAAACATTTTAATGGTTTTTTGGGAGATGCTTTTAAAATCATTTTGGGTTATGAAACTATTTACAATGTGACTGATATGTATGCATTTTAGGGTGTACATGCAGGTAAGCGAGAACCAAACCACATTGCTAAAATCATTGAATTTTTCGAAGGAGTTGATGGCAAACCATACTTTAATGCTCAGCGGTTCTTCAAAGCTAAAGATACAGTGAGATTAAATGACATTTGAGTTTTACTAGTTTTTCATTGTCTTTATGAATACTATAGATGTCTTTTATTCCAGTTTATTGATGATCTCATTCGTGGTTCTAGGTGATCGATAACGAAGCAGGAAAATACATTAAAGAAAACAAGCGAGTTTTTCTTTCCAAAGTCGAAATTGAAAGTTCCATCTATTGTATAAAGTCTAAAGTCAACATTGCTAAAATTCCATCAAAGGTTTTCTATATATATATTTCATATATTCTCGTTTCTGGCTGTTGAATGGGTTCTATCTTTTTTCCTAAAATTCCCCAACATGGAGAGTGATGAATCAACGGTTTCTGAAAATGATTCAAGTTTTTTTGGATCATACAGTAACGCCAAAAGTATTTGTTGGACTTATATTCTGGATGTGGAGCCATCTCTACATCGATCATAATATGTGAATCTATAATGTGAGTTTTTGGTTTTTTTATTTGGTCATATTGATCTGTTTCTATGTGAATCTATAACGATTTCAAGGTATGTTGTTACTTTGATGATCTGTGAAGTTTCTTTTTGTGTATGTTTATGTGAATGTTGGTGAGTTTTTGTTTCCGGTTTCACTCTCCTTGATTCTTCATGACGATTTCAGTGCTGCATTTTGCTTTTTGCTTTCTGCTCAATCTTCGTTTCTTACAATTCAATTGCAATTTGGAGTTGGAGATGGTCTTAAACACTCTTATCTTCGGTAGACTCTCTTTCACGTCTTCTCTGATGAAGTGAAATTGGGTTTTCTTATCACCCCAAATTCAGAATTAGATCTTCAGGTTAGGTTTAGAAAATTCACATACAAAATCTAAATGATTTAGCATATTCAAATGAACAACACAAACTGTCACACAGTACAAGATGAAAGAGAACAAAAAAACAGAGAGAAGCGTGGATTTAGATTTCAGTGAGAGGCATCACTATTCTGAAGATTAATCTTTTACATAAAAGCATAAACTCTTAATTGAGTAAATATGTAGTTTCAGAAGGATCCAATCCGTTTAAAATAATACAAAAGGAAAAGGAAAAAACATAATCCAAGTGAACAACACAACACACTCCAGAAATATCAGAATGTAAATTAAGTAAAAGCAATAATACAATCCAAATGAACAACTCAGCACAAAAATAAACAGAAAGCAACAGAAGAAGAAGCTTTGACAAAAGCTTTACGACAGTGACGAATGACGATCCCAATCCAGAGTAATTGATGTTTTCATCTACCCCACTAAAGATGAAAAAAAAAAGTAAGAAACAAAGTTAGTGACACTAGTGAAAGGTAATGAAATTGAGAGACGCAACATATTCTGAAAAATTCTATCTTTTGGGAATATCCCGCAAAGCCATCTCTCTCACCATTAATATGATAATATATCTATAGAAGCTGAAACTAGCTTTAATCGGTTTATTATAAAACAAATTCAAGCAAAAAGATAATAACATAAATGATTATTACCTAATAGAAAGGAGGCAAAACAAAATTTTGATCATGAAACTAAGATTTGATAATTAAAAAAAAAAAAAAAGATTTGATAATTTCTCAATTTTCAGAGATTACCAAGAAAGTAGCAACATCATAGCCTTAAAGCGAAACTTAAAATCACCAAATTTAACATCAAAGAACCAATTCCGCAATTGGTTAAACTAATTTCACAATCAAAGACAAGAATGCTAATTGCAAACCCTAATTTTAACAAGACTCATTCCAACGAACACAAATCAACATCTACATTAATCGCTCAAAATCACCAAATCCAGGTCAAAACCAAAAGTGAAGAGAATAAGAGAATGCCTAATTTCAAAATAGTATTCTGTTATGTGATCTAATTTGTGGTTTGTTTGGTTTGACGATGCAAATGGATCATATCAAGAAATTCAATGAGGAAAAGAAAAAATTAACTGAAGCAGAAGAGATTAAGAGAAATGATTACCCGATTGAATAAAGGCAAGAAACGATTTTTTGTATCTTCGTCCTCCCATTCTAGCTCTTTTTTCTTTTCTTCAGGAGACATTTCTATTACCAATTCCTCAAGTCGTGGGACACTTGTAGCATTTAAGGGAAGCTTTCTCAGCTTTGGACAGTAGTCTGCATGTAAGTACTTCAAAAATGGAAAGGGGAGAGGACTCCAGTAGATACTCTCCAGCTTAGGCAACTGACTAACCATTAATCTTTCTAGTTTCAGAAATGGAGTAATATCTGTAAGATTGGTTGCTTTCTCTTTGTTTATAATTTCTTCCACGTCATCTGAATAAGCAATGTATAAGTCTACAAGATTTGGAGCAAACAGAAGCCAAGTCAGATCCTTAATGCCTTTGCATTTATATATATCCACGCTGGAGAGGTTTGTAAAGCATGGTCTTGTCGGATTCTGTAAATCAGAAAAATTTGTCTCGCTTTCTCTGCATTTTATATATGTATTAATCTCTGTGACATGACTATTTTCCACCATGAGCTGACTTAGATTCTTCATATTCTCAAGCAATGATATATCAAATGGCTTTTGTTGAAAACCGTCAATATCCAGACCAGTGAGGCAGTTCGCCAACCTTTGATCATCTAATAATTGCTTCAAACCTAACTCCATAGATATAGTTATGGTTAGAACTTGTAGATGCTCCAATAGCTGCAGCTCCTTCACTAAGCTTACATCTCCATCAACTTTAGAACCTATTAGTTTCAAAATCCTTAAACTCGACAACTTTGATATCCCACTAATACTACAAAGTCTCATCGTATATGTCAAATTCAGATGAGTCAGCTTTTTCAACTCTTGGAAACCAACAGGCAGTTGCTCTATTCTTGTATACGACAAGTCAAGTAACTGCAAGGAGGCCAGCTCTGATATCTGCTCTGGAAGTTCACTGATGTATAAATTATCTGATAGATCCAAAACAACTAGCTTTTGCATAGACCGGATGAATTCACCTGACAGATTCTTCATTCTATTTCCTTGGAGGAACAGAGTTGTGAGTTCAGAACATTTGGAAGTGCAGGTTATCTCTTCAATATCATTATCCATTAATGACATCCTTCTCACAGCTCCCCAATCTTTGACTTTTGGTATTTCACTTAATCCAACGTTTGCTTGCACAACAAAAGCCTCTTTCTGTTTCCCAAAAGAAGAAAAAAACCAAAAGACCCATTTCAAAAAAAACACAAACAAACACAACCCCCCCTTTAAAAATATTATTAAAAAAATTTAAAAGAAAAAAAAAAAAAAAAAAACAAAAAAAAAAATATTTTTATTTTTTTTATTACCCCTTCCCCCCCCAAAAAAAAACAAAAAAAAATGAATAAAAAATAATTTTTTTTTTTTTTAAAACACCAGAAAAAAAAAAAAAAAAAAAAAAAAAAAAAAAAAAAAATAAATTAATAAAAAAAAGAAAAAAAAAATAAAAAAAAAAAAAAAATATTTCCATGTCAGAAAACTCTGCAGCAGATCTAGTCAAAACATCGATTGCATGCTCCCATTCTTGTACCGTAGTTTTAGTTGCCATTGTCTCACCAATGACATTGAGCGCCAATGGCAGACCACGACACTTTTCAGCGACCTTTTTTGCGAGCTCGACAATAACGGGATCTCTTCTTAATGTAATGTCTCCGACCTTGTTTTTAAATAATTCCCATGCTTTATCTGGTCCCAAACAGTTGACTTGCATCGGTTCATGATCCCCCATCCGCCCACATACTTCCCGAGAACGTGTGGTGAATGCTACTTTGCATCCATTTTCTCTTGTCGGAAATGGAACTCCAATGGCTTCTAAATCCACTTTCTCCCATATGTCATCTAGCATCAAAACAAATTTCTTCCCTTGCAACAAGTTGTATATATCAGCGGCCTTATCAGTTTCCTCTTTGTTGTTCCACTCCTCCCCAAAAAGGTGTAGCTTTTTTGCAATATCGTCTTGAAGCTTTGAAATCTTTGCGCCTTGAGACACCACAACCCAGATCACAACGTCAAACCTTCGGGCTGTTTCAGCAAACTTATTGTGGATTTTCTTGAAAAGGGTAGTTTTCCCAACACCTCCCATACCGTGCAGACCCATGATTCCGATTCTATCTTCCATAAGGCGATTCCATGCCTTTTCGAGCATTTCTTCCTGACCAACCGTAGGATGAGTAGACCTCTGAGCGGCAATTTGGCTTCCCTCCAACGGAATTTTCTTCAGCAATTTCTTAACATTCTCCACAGTTTTTTTTACTTCATCGCCCTCGTTGCTGTATATAATATGAGTGAGATCATGACCATACTTAATTCCCATGAAATGTTTCGTAAATCAATCTCTACAATTCTAATCACTAGTGTTCTACAGGGTATAGCTTTGATAAGGTTTCAACCACTCGAGCAAAATCAGTTACCTTTTTTCATCCAGAACGGTGCCCATTAGCGAAGAAATCGCCTTAAAAGCTTCCTTCCACTTCTCTTTCTCACCATTGTGAGCCATATTCCTGAATGCATCACCAAATTCCCCCGTTAAATCTTTCACCGTGGATGGGACCACCTTGTAGAAGATGGGAATCACCTCGAGTGTTCCTTTATCCATACAATCCTTGATCATCGCCAGCTCTCTCACGCACCAGGTTGACTCCGTGTACTTCCCAGAGAAGATAGCCAGAGCGATTCTTGACTCCTTAATCCTCTCCAATAGTATTTTTATGGGTTGGCCTTTGTCTTCATGGTCGTCGATGAAGACGTTAATCTCATTACTTTTCAACGCCGTGACGAGATGGCTGACGAATCCATTGCGTAAATCCCCACGAAAGTTGATGAACACTCGATGTTGCGGTAGCCGTTCTTTGACCGTGGACGATCCCGCCATGGCGAAAAACTGTTTCGCGTGTGGTTGAGGTTTGTTTGGAGAAAAGTTTAGAGATAAGGGGCACACAAATGATTTAGATTTTGTTTGGATTCGATGAGAAATCTTTGAATCGTCAACGATGGAGTGCAGATACGATGGTGATGAAATTTTAGGTGGGAACACCATAATGCTCGTCACGTGGTCAGTGTTCCTAGTCTCATGCTCTCGTAGGAAAAGTCAATATCAACTTTTGACAAATATCCAAAACAACTTTTAATTATTTGGAATATTTATTGTGTGACCCTACTCCACTCAAATCATTTATAGTTTTTTCTGACGCATTTACTTTTTTCTTTTCTTCATTTCTTTTTTCTTGAATTAGATTTTCTGGTCTACACTTTTTTTTTATATATCTTTTAAAGTAAAACTGAATTAAATAAAAAATATATATATATAACAAAACTTTAATAAAATATTTTAAATCATGAATAAATTTATATTTTAAATAATAATATATTGAATATTTTAAATTAATCATTATACAAATAGAATATTACTAAGCTTTATATGTGAATACTAAAACCCAATGTTCCAAAAATCGTTAAGTGCTAATAGAGCGACAACAGTAGATCTAACGTCTAACCAATAAATCAGAGATTAAATAGAGGAATTAATCGAGAATTAGTTTTTTAGGGTTTTAAGACCATTTTAATGTTTTTAAAAATATATTAATCCATTCTAATTAATTTGTTATAATATTGTTTTTAAAATTGCAGTAAACACATAAAACATATTTTTAAGACAAAATTTTATAATTTTCATTAAAATTTTGAACATAAGTTATTGTAAAATATCAAAACTCTCAATCTAAATTTTTGACTAACAGGAAAAAAAAATTATCTGGCAGTGAAGGTAAACCTAGCGGTTAGGAGATAGTCGGACGGTGAGGGTGGATCTAGCTACCAGACGGAGAGTAATCGGAAGTAGGCAGAAATTTTTAGAACAGGGCTAAAATCATTGTAGATCCCATAATTAGTATATTCAAGTAATTATATACATATATAATCTATATATAATCAAACAAAATAAATTATGATTAATTATTAAACAAAAAATGTAATAAGAATAAATTTATATAGCATTTCAAATTAAAATTTTAAAAATATTAAAGGATAAAAAACGTATAAAAAGGAAATATATATATATATATATATATATATATATATATATATATATATATTAGAAAAGATTAGATAAAGACCTGAGAGATGAACGAGTTTTTCTAACGATTTTTTATTTCCATATAATTATATATATTGTTTGAATATATATAGGTTTTTTAACATACACTGTTTATAATGAATTTTCCCATATATCTGATATTATATTTTTGGATTATACATATTTGTGATTTTTTTATATTTATAATTTTACGATGAGTGTAAAAAATGAAAAATATATACCAACATTTTTTGTATCTCATGAAAACATGTTAATAATTTAATTTTAAATTTTTAGTTATTGATATTTCGCAAATCCATAACATAGAAATATTATAGATCACACTTTTTAATCCACATTTCTTTTAAAGTCTTTTAATCTATTTTTAATCCCTCTGGCTTTATTGTTTAAACCATTTACTTTATTTCTTTTAGCCATAATATTTTTGTTTAGAATGAAATTTTAATAGGTCCTTTTATCACTAGTTTAGGTATTTTTATTGCTATTAGTGAAATTGATAGTGTTAAATTGAAGTGTTTCTAAATTTTAGAATTGTATTTGATTGGTATAACGTTTTACAAAATAAAGTTGGATAGTTATTTATTCTTTATTTTTTTTAATTGTTTTATGTATTTTTGTTAGAATTTAATATAAGTTATCTCTTAACTCATGTCTAAAGATATTTTGGAGGCTAACACATGAAATTACAAGAACAACTTTCAACGGCTGCTGAAGATTTAGAGAAATAAAAGGAACAGTCTTGGAATCTAAAGATTAAGCTCCAAGTGAATAGAAGATTCAGAAGAGTGGTTTAAAAAAAAAGATTAACTGTATATGACAATGATCTAATTACCATTTTGCATCTAATTGCGTCAAAGTCACATTGGAACTTCTGTACAAAGGTCAAAACAGGATAAACTTAACAGATCACTCAAATGCAAGCTCTACGTAGCAATGATCATTCCAAGGGACAATGCTATATGTTACTTAACTTGAACTGCCTGATACTGGACATGCGGTTCAGCTTGATGAAGATGGCAAGATCAATCAAACATTCATTGCCAAATATGATAATTTGGACTATATCCTAACATTTGCGCTGATCTGTGGAGGCCAACAATGCGGTTTCTTCTTACCGACATAACTACAGTAAGACCATCTCCAACAGGAGTTCACAAGGGGTTCATCAGAAGTTCTTAACCCATTTAAAAAAAAATTAAATGAAAAAATCAGAGTTATGGTCTGAACCGATTCTTAACTAAGTAGTTTAAGAATTGGTTCATAAGGTGACGTGGCAACGTCTGACTGGATGACAACTGTGGAAGAAATGAAGTATTTTTTTCTTCGAAAAAAATCATTTCTCTAAAAAAAAGTTCTCTCTCTTTTTTTTCGGTGTGTCACGAGGCGACCCAACTTCTCCGTCGCCAAAGGCTTTGCAACGCAGCACCACCACCGAAGGATGATCGAATCTGTTTTTAAAGGTATGAATCTAGTCTCTGTTTATAGATCTTGCCTTTAATTTGTTGTTGTTCTTGATAAAATCAAAATTTTATGAATTGAAAGCTGATTTGATTGAACATATATGGCACAAATTTAGCACCCCTCAAGATTACAACTAACCGTTTATCCAGTTTAAATATCCATATTTTGTATATTTAAAATTTTATGAAATACAAAATAAATTTTGTTTTATAAAATATTTGTTTATAAATTGTAACAAAATAAATTTGACAGAAATAATTTTTTTGTTTGTTTAGAACCCGTAATGAGGTTCACTATTGGAGCATGAAGTAATTAAAGAATTTTAGTGAAGTTCTTAACTTTGAGATCCACAAAATTTATAATAAAATATTTGTTATGAACCTCATTAGGGATTCACTAATGGAGATGCTCTAAGGTTCCATGGAAGAGCTACAGTCATAACTTGGGTAGTTGGGGGAATGGTGAGCAGACTAATAAGTTCTTGAAAAACAGACAATACATTTGAAATTTTGAGTCATATCTTTTTGAATGTGCCAAACTCTCTCTTTATTTGTCTTTAATTTTGTTCTTTGGTTATCTTGATTCTTGGAGGGGCTTTGCATTCGTGAGCTGGTTGATAGGTTTTCTCGGGATTCTAGGATCTCTGGTAATTCTTCTTCTTCCAAATCGTAAGTTCAGAGCATGGATCTGGATTCTGAAGAGTTTAGAACATGAAAAAGAGTGGTTGATGACAAAGAGAATATATATTAAAGAACTGGAAGAGATTTTTTTTTTGTCCAAGAAGTAAGGAAAATCTTTAAAAAGACTTAACAAAGAGCAGAAACAATCTTATCAGGGAGTTAATAAAGATGTACTAATGCAATAGCAAAAGAGAGATCCAATGCTTCAGTTCAAGTCTAAAGCTGATTGTTCAAATGTTTATAAGAAGAAAGAAAAATCTTTATATCACCTTTTAGTGATTCTGAATCAGAGTAAGAAGATCTTACAAAACTTGTTGCGTCCCATGGATTGATCACTGCTGAAAACAAAGATGAGAATGATTCAGACAACGAAGATTTAAATGAAGAGCCCAACTACAAAGAATTGGGTTTAAGATGACTAATGAAAAAAAAAAAACTTGCAAAACAGAACATGAGATTGCAAAAATAACTTTCAAGGGGCCATTGATAATTTAGATAATTAAAAGGAACAGTCTTGTACACTAAAGATTAAGCTCCAAGAGAATAGAAAATTCAGAAGATTGGATCGGCTGAAATTGATTTCTGGTTTTAAACATTAATTCAACCATCCCCGTTGGGTTTAAGCATAAGTACGGTTCTGTTTTATAAAAGCTGGTTCACTTAAACTGAACCAAACCCAAGGGATCTTAAAAGCTGCTTATAATTCTCCTCTTAAACTACTGGTGTCTGTGGGTTTCATTACAATCAAATAGCAAGAGAACATTAGAAGAAACTAAAAGCTTTATTATGGTTGTGTTGAATCTTTTTGAAGCAATATTCATTTTACGATAAGAATCAGTTTCTTTTAGGGAACGATTTACCTTGCATCGTTTTCTAATGTTAAACACTTACATAGGAATGAGTTTACCACAATACTCAACAATGACCTGTTTGTTTGCTTAGGGCTTGTCTAACAGAACGGAATAACACTAAAATAGCGTTAAAATTTTCACTTTATCACTCCAATAGAACTGCATTATTAACTCTATTATAGTCTTGTTTCATTATTTGCTACAGTGTTACACCATATTTGGTGTAACACTGTAGCAACGACAAAAAAAAATATATATATATATATATTTTTTACTTTAATACTATAAAATGAATATTAATATATAAAAGATATCAAAATTATTATTTAAACTGATTTATATCACACAATAAACTTCAATTAAAACATTAAAAACATAACATTACAAATTAAAATCAAACAAACATTACATTGCAAACTTAAAATCAAACAAACATAAAAATTAAAAACAACAAAATAGATTTAAAAACATAGTAAATACTTAAATAATAATCTAATTAGCGGAAAAATTAGTTCCGGTTCCACTAATATAATCATAAAACGGAGTATAATTTTCTACATCATTTGGTGCTCTTTGGTCTTGACCTTGATCTTGTTCTCCTTGAAATTGGTCTTCTTGCGATTGATCTCTTTGATATTGAGATGCTCGATATTGAGATCCATGATATTGGGATTGGAAACCTTCAACGTGTTCTTCGTATTGGTTTGTACGAGCCTTTTCTCTCAAAATTTTTTTTCTTTCCATTTCAATATAAGCATGAGATGCTGGATCAGTTAGGAACTCAAATCCGCGAACATTATTTTATGCTCTTGTTTCTTTTTTGCTACCTCGATCTTCTGTCTTTGAATTTCATTTCTTTCAGAAGAGCTTTTTAGTAAAGATTTGATAAGTTTCTCATTTTGCTCCATCATTTGTTTGAATTGTTCATCAGTTTGTTGTTTTCTCTTTGCTTTTTTCGAACCCATTGGTCTTGAAGATAAATTAAAAGTGGCTTCTTCAGTATTCATATTAAGATCAATTGAACTCATACCCGGAGATGGTAATGAAAACGATGGAGATGACATAACATCACACCCTTCTTCTTGGAACAAAGTGGGTGTATTAGTGTTCTTGTTTGCAAATTTCTCAATACCTTTAAGGATAGGCCAGACGTGATCGAATCTGAATCCTCTCGAGTATTTGGGATCTTGTGCTAACAACACTTTCGCTTGGTTTAGCTGATAAATTTTTGAACAAGAGAAAAAATGTAAAAAATATAGTAAGTACGGTGAAATAAAAAAATGTAAGAACGTATAATCAAAGTGTGCATATATACTTACAATGTCTTGTTCAGAAGCACCGCTAGGATTCTTATTTTCAATCTGGTTAACGCATCCCCTCAGCTTGGAGACTGCAGAAAGAATTGTTGTCATTCGAGTTTGTAAAGATCTTCTTGGTCGTGGTTGATTAGAAAAAAATCTAAGATTTTTGATATTCAGTTTCAATTCTCGTCCGAAATTGATCTTTGGATTGGTTTATTCTTATGATTGGATTTTGAGAAATATCAAGATATTCATGACATAAGAGCACATCTTCGTCAATAGAATATGACACAGATCGATTTGAAGACATTTTAGAAGAAATGTTTTAGAGGTTAGAAAATGAAATGAAAATGTATGATCATTCAAAGAGTAGTATACATTTTATATAGAGATGTGAAGGCAAAATTAATGCAACGATTAGATCTTGATCCAAAAAATAAACGGTTTAGATTGATGCAGATTTTTCTGATAAGATAATAAAGATATAAGACATGAAGTGACTTATCAATGCAACTGTTAGATCTTGATCAAAAAAATAAACGGTTTAAATTGATGTAGATTTTTCTGATAAGATAATAAGGATATAAGACATGAAGTGACTAATCAATACAACAGTTAAATCTTGATAAAAAAAACAGTTTAGGATAGTGATGAATCTCAATCCAGAGTAATTGATGTTTTCATCAATGCCACTAAAGATGAAAAAAAAGTAAGAAACAAAGTTAGTGACACTAGTGAAAGGCAATGAAATTGAGAGACACAACATATTCTGAAAAAATCTATCTTTTGGGAATATCCCGCAAAGCCATCTCTCTCACCATTAATATGATAATATGTAAAGAAGCTGAATGTTATCTCTCTAATATCATTCTCCATTAATGACATCCTTCTCACAGCTCCCCAATCTTTGATTTTTGGTACTTCACGTAATCCAACTTTTGCTTGCACAACAAAAGCCTCTTTCTGTTTCCCAAAGTCAGATGCAATCCACAGAGCCATTTCATGAACCACGTCATGCATCACAACCTTATTTGTATTAGCCTCCATCACTAAATGTGAACGGATAAGGGTACCGAGTACATGATAACCCTTATTCATCCCTTCTTTGATAGCTTGGTCGTCTTCCCCAATGAACCCCTCGCATATCCAATAGTCTATCAAATCTAATTTAGATATCTTACAATCTTCTGGAAACAGAGCACAATATAGGAAACACAACTGGATATGTTCATCCTTCAAGCTATCGTAGCTGAACTTCAGAATTGGAAGAATTTTATTTTCCATGTTAGAAAACTTTGCAGCAGATTTAGTCAAAACATCGATTGCATGATCCCATTCTTGTACCGTAGTTTTAGCTGCCATTGTCTCACCAATGACATTGAGCGCCAGTGGCAAACCACAACATTTTTTAGCAACCTTTTTTGCTTGCTCGACAATGTCGGGACTCAGTATCTTGTCTCCGACTTTGTTTTTAAACAATTCCCATGCTGTGTTCCATTCCAAACATTTGACTTCCATAGGTTCATGATCCCCCATCGACCCCACATATATCCCGAGAACGTGTGGTGAATGCTACTTTGCATCCATTTTCTCTTGTCAGAAATGGAATTCCAATGGCTTCTAAATCCACTTTCTCCCATATGTCATCTAGCATCAAAACAAATTTCTTCCTCTTTAAAATTTTGTGTATATTTGTGGCCTTGTCAATTTCATCTTTGTTCTTCCACTCCTCACCAAAAAGGTATAGCTGTTTTGCAATATCGTCTTGAAGCTTTGAAATCTTCGCGCCTTGAGATACCACGACCCAGATCACGACATCAAACCTACCAACTATTTCAGCAAACTTATTGTGGATTTTCTTGAAAAGGTTAGTTTTGCCCACACCACCCATACCGTGCAGACCCATGAATCCAACTCCAACTTCCATAAGGCGATTCCATGCCGTTTCGAGCATTTCTTCCTGACCAACCGTAGGCTGAGTAGGCTTCTCCTCAACTTCAAATGTCGGAGCCGGCTCAACAACCACTTCAAACTTACCCTCCGATTTGAGAATCTTAAGCTCTTCCAACAACAAGAATACCCTTTTCCCATATTTGTAGCTTGAACATACATTTTTTGAACATAAACCACAGAAACACAACTTTTGAAGCTCTACGGGACTAGTCCTAAGCACATCTTTGAACTGTATATCAATGTTATCGACACGTTCAAGCCATACCTGGACAGCTTTAAGCTTTTGTTGACATTGTGTCTCTTCCTCTCTCACTACCTTGTTCTGCACCTCATCTTGAATTGCTCTGAGATCTATCATTTCCCTCTCCAGAGCTATGAGATTCTTCTTGATGCTTCGAATATAACCTTCATCACTTAAGCATCTAACGATACCATTCACGGTTTGATCACAAGAAACTTGGAAAGAAACACAATTCCCCATGGTGATCCAAAGAGAATATTTTCACCAGGCAAAGACGAAGCTAAAAGCTGAAGCTGAAGAAGTGTTTTAGGTGAAAAGCATTTCACTAATGAAGAAGGAAGAGAGAAACTTGTTAGATTTGAGTCCACTTTGGGTTCTAATTTCCACAACTTTTCCAAAAGACGTTTACTTATATGTTTTAAAAGCAGATAAAGGTCAATGATTAAACCCACTTAGATTATTATAATCACTTCTTTTTATCCAAATTTCCACCGAAAATCATTCACTTTGGATTTATGAAAATCACAGTTTTCATAGAAATTTTTTTACCTTCACAGTAAATATGGCAAACATAAAAAAAAAGCGAGTGTGGTGATGATGAACTTGAACCGCATGTTCCATACTTTATCAAGTGCGACACGGTTCATGTGTGGTGAAATTCAAGTGTGAACCGCACATGTAAAACACGCAAACCATGGAATGTTTCAATTGAATATATGAAGAATGACAAATCTTTATATTACCTTTTTGCGATTCTGAATCAGAGGAAGAAGATGAAGAAGCTCTTTCAGACGAGAACGATTCAGACAATAAACACTGTTGGAGGCTAAGCTGCATGGAATCAGAGTGCTAAAAAACAGAATCCATGTGAAAATCACAAACATACAATGTCTAAAACGAAATTTAGACATACTATGTTTGTGATTTTCACATGGATTCTGTTTTTTGCACTCTTCTGGGTTTGAAGATTTGTGATGTTTCTATTTGGGACAAAATCTGGTTTTGAGTTCTTCAATTGCTCATTCATGGAGTTTGGGTGAATTTATGGATTTAGAGTTCTCTCTAATACGAAGAAGATGGAATTGGCTGAAATTGATTTCTGGTTTAAACATTATTTCTCCAAACCGGTTTAAGCGTAAGTATGGTTCTGTTTTGAAAGCTGGTTCACTTAAATTGAATATAGACCAAATCAAATCGTTGCATTGATGATATCTTTGGACTTGTAAACGGTTGCTTGATACTTAGTTGAACAAATCTTTTGGCAAGAGTTTTCCGCAAACCTACTACAAATTAAGCATATGCGTCGAAACCAAAAAAAAACAAATTAAGCATATGAGTTTGAATTGGTTCAACTAATTTGATAAGCCAAATCAAGTCCACTACATATAGAAAAGAGGTGAGGATACTAATGAGGATGGTTGAGTAAAGAATTGATCAATAAAGAGAGGACTCTATATCTAGTAGATGGTTTGCCGTTTTCAGTTTCTGAAGTATAAATGATGACCTTCGTCTTTTTCATTTGTTTTTTTTTCATACTCTTTGTGTGTTGTAAAACCATATTCTATGAGAAGGATTCGCTTATTGTGGGTTCGAGAGATTTGTCAGTTCTGTTCCCGAATATTTGCAATTTTGTCCTTCAAATTGGTATTTTCTTGAAAAAGCACACCACTAGTTTGTTTTCGTCTATTCTCAACGATTTCTGTAGTATTTCTTCTTCTATCCCAAGTATGAGACTAACAATTTGTGATTTGAGACTTTGATAACGTATTTTCTAATATTTGAAGGATTCGGGTTTTGCGGATTTTCGAGATTTCTCAGTTCTGATATATGTTTACGAGTATTTGCAATTTTGTCTTTCAAATTGTTCTCTTCTTGAAATTACACATCACTAAGTTTGATTTCGTCTTCAATTCTCAACGATTTTACAGTGATTTCTTCCTTTATCCCAAATATGGAAGAAGAAGCTCATTTAGTCAATACTCAGAGAAGAGTTTTAAGAAATAATGAAGAAGCTGAGGTTTATGGTTTTGTAGGATCCATTTCAATTCTTGTTACCACTGTGATCTTCTTGATTTGGGCATATGTACCAGACGAGTTCTTGAAATTTATAGAGATCCATTACTACTTCCCAAACAAGTACTGGGCCATGGCGATGCCGACGTATTTGATGGTGACTGTGTTGTTAGCTTTGGTGTTTTACATTGGTCTTAACTTCATGGCTACTTCAACCCCAACCTCTCTTCATACTTTGTTTGTTTGGTGAGTCACTGCTCTGTTTCACTTTTGTTGATAACTCACAATTGCTTGAGATCTCTTTGCTGTTTCAATTGCTAGCTAGAGTTCGATTATAATGATGACATTCTTTAGGCTAATTTTGCTTGTTGTGACAGATGAGTATACTAGAGAAGTGATACATAGAGTTTTAACCCTAAATAATTCTGCTAGTACACATATAATCGCAGTAATATTAAAGGGATCGAATTTATAAGGACCAAGGTTACACTATGAAATTATGAGATTTATAAACAAAGCTAAGACAAAATATGAGATTGGTTTTGAAACAGAATTACAAATAAATAAAAGCGGTAATAAATCAATAAAGAAAAGCACTAGATCAAGGTAATTCGCAGGTAATTCAGAGATGAGAACTTAGCAACTATTCAGGATCTAATTCAGCAAAGGTCCAAAACTCAAACATAAAAATAATATCGACCCACTCTCGTGGCGATGACAACTTTATCTAACAACCTAGATACCTAAACTCTCACTTGGACCTAGAGATCCAGATAAACATTAAAGAATGTGTTCAATATGTTCACAACCAGCCGCACCAACTCTCGTCACCTACGTCTGATTGCTCACCAATATCTTTTCGAGCAACCTAAAACACTCTCGCGAATAGGTTTAACCTAAAATCATAAACTAAGTGATCAGTTTAGCTTAAGCATTAAATTCAACTAGAGGTGAAGACAATATGTATTTATGCATCTTATTTGTGCCAAGTTAAATCATCTCATGAATACCTTTGAAAAATCCTAATCTAGTTAATGAACTACTCAGACATGGAAGAAGAAAACATAGCAATGAAATAAAAGGAATTCATGAATAAATACTGAAAAGTAACAAGGTTCAGAATTCTTCTCAAAACAAAGTATGGATGATCTCCAAGTCTAAGCAATTGAAACAAAGGAGATGGGAACAAGGACTAGGCGATGGCGACAAATGAGGAGAAGGAGAGGATCTTCAAGTAGCTTCTGATTTTTCTCCCAGGAAAATGACGTTTCTTTTAAGAAAGGCTGCTGACCTATTTAATCACCCGAAATTAGGTCAACTCGGGCTCCTTAATTTTTTCTAGCGGCGGAGCATGTACTCCACTAGGTGCTCCGTCGGGTGCTTGCATATAAATTCGGCCCTTTTGCTTCAAATCCGCATTTTTTGCTCCAAAAGCTCATTTGGCTCTCGTCCATCCAATTTATGCTCCAAGACTTCATTCTGACCTGTTAAGACTCAAAATAGACTCAAAAGACACTAAAAACGACTATAAAACACTAGTAAATATGGGCAAAAATCATCATATATCAAGAAGCTGAGAGTTTAGTTCTTTTAATGAAGGGAAAGGAAGACATGCCAATAGATCCAATCTCTGACATTGATATTACAAGAATCAATGATCTTATGTTCGGTTCAAGTCACGCCAAGTGATGATGCTATGTCTTTGTTCGAATTAGGCTAAGGTAATTAAGCCATTTCAATCAGTTAGTAGTAATGGATTCTTGCCTTAGTGACTATGATTTAGGAACTGTTTCATGTTCATTAAATTCAAAGGACCATTTGGTATTACAAAATTGAGTTTCGAATAATTATCACTTTTAAGATACAATGACTGTTTTTTGTCTGCTCTATCTTTACATCTGGAGTGTTGTTGTGGTGAAGTTTGGATGCGATACGTGTACGAATGATTCAAGCTTTAGAATCTTTTGGGGAGATATATTGGTTGATGTTTGATTACATGAAAACACATTTTTAGTATTTTTGAGTAGAAGAATGACTTGAACTTGCATCATATTTGAACTTTGGGACTGGTATTGGATCGAGCTTGAGTATTTCGGGTTATATTTTCACACTGACTTGTGTCTGTTGGTTTTCAGTTCACAAGGCGGTACCGAAAACTTCGATAAAGCCTCGATGAGTATTTCTACTTCGATACATGTTATGGCATGTACTGTTTCTTTATGGATAATAATACAGACTATTCATAGTACAGTACATTTGCTAATTTGGTTTAGAAAAGTTCTGTCATTGGCCAATTTTGGGTAGTTCCCAAAACAGTTCGTCTCTCTTCTCCAAACAAAACTAAACAAACTTTTCGAACAAAACCAAATCGAATCTCCTCTAAAAAAGGGAAAAAATCTTCTCATCTTCTTCCTCGTACACAAGCGAAGGATGATGATGATCATCGTCTCATGAACTCAAAAGATTTGTACATATAAACTTGGTGTTAAAAAAAAAGCAAATAGGAAAAAATGAATGATATATTTTCTAGTTCATTCAAGAAGTACACGGACCTGAAGCAACAGGTCCTGATGGATGATCTTGAGGCAGATAAAGAGACAATGAACCTCGATAAATTCTTCGAGGATGTAGAAAATGTCAAAGATGACATGAAAGGCATAGAGATTCTTTACAAAAAGCTTTAGGATTCGAATGAAGAATGCAAAACAGTCCACAATGCTAAGAAGGTGAAGGAACTCCGAGCTAAGATGGATGGAGATATCGCTCGGGTTCTCAAGAGAGTCCAGATCATTAAACAAAAGCTCGAGGCACTTGAAAAGGCGAATGCTAATAGCCAAAATTTCCCTAGCTCTTCCCCCGATAGGACCAGGACGTCTGTGGTTAGTGGACTTGGGAAAAAGCTTAAGGACTTGATGGATAGTTTCGAGGGTTTGCGAGCGCGGATGAATGATGAGTATAAAGAAACCGTAGAAAGCAGGTGGATAAGATCTTTCTCCCTTTTCCTTGCTTCTTGTAGGATACATAATATTGTTCTATTTTTCCTTGCTTCTTGTACTAGCAATAGAAGTTTGATGTTTTTTACGTAACAACATTGGAATTATTGTAGGTATTTCACAATAACCAAAGAAAAGGCTGATGAACAAACAATTGAAAACTTGATTTCGAGCGGTGAAAGCGCGAATTTTCTCTAGAAGGCAATACAAGAACAAGGGAGAGGCCAAATATTGGACACAATATCAGAGATTCAAGAGAGACATGACGCGGTGAAAGAGATAGAGAAGAATCTTATAGAGCTTCACCATGGAAATTGGAAAAAAAAGAATGAGACTGGTCCAGAAGAACCAAATACAGCGAAAAGTCGTGAAGACGAAAATAAAAATCCTGAAGACAAAAATAAAAGTTTAGAAGACGAAACTAATTTAGAAAAACATGAGATTTCTATCAACTATACCCAAAATGGAAAAGTATGGCCTAGAAATGAGATAGAAAATGATGATGGAATTTTCTCATTCTCTGTATCCAAGAAAATTGATTATGAAAGTGATGATCCAGATCCAAGATTCATATTGAAATATCAGAAAAGATCTGATTGAGAGAAATGGAAAATGGCCATGAAAACTTAGTTGAATTCTCTCAATAAAATAAAGGTTTTTGGACATATCGTCAAAACGCCCGAATATGTAAAACCCGTTAGATATAAATGGTTTTTGTTCGGAAAAGAAATGAGAAAATGAGGTAACAAGATAGAAAGCCTGACTTGTTGCTCAAGGATTTTCTCAAAGGCTGGGAATTGATTATGAAAAATATATTCCCTGGTTATGGATGCAATTACTTTCAGATTTTTGATGAGCTTAGCGGCATCCAAAATCTAGACATGCATCTAATGGATGTTGTGACTGCATATCTATTTGAATCACTTGATAATGAGATATATATGAAAATCCCAGAAGGATTAAAAATATCTGAAGCATTAAGCTCAAAAACTAAAGAAATATGTTTAGTCAAATTACAGCGATCACTTTACAGATTAAAGCAATCTGGACGCATGTGGTATAATTGCTTAAGTGAATATTTGTTGAGTAAAAAATATGCCAACAATGCGATATGCCCTTGTATATTTATTAAAAAATCCTTATTTGGATTTGTGATCATCTCTGTATTGGATGGCCTGAACATAATTGAAACTCAAAAGAGATTGATGATGCCAGAACTCATATGAAAGAAGAGTTCGAAATGAAAGATCTTGGGCAGACAAAATTTTTTCTTGGACTCCAGATCAAACATCATCGAAACGGAATTTTCATACATCAATCAGATTATACGAAAAGGATCTTAAAACACTTTTATATGGATAAAGCGACTCCTTTGAGTACTCTAATGGTCAATAGGTCGCTTAATGTTGATAAAGATCCATTTCGACCTTGTGAGGATAACGAAGAAGTATTAGGTCCTTAAGTACCTTATGTGAGCACTATTAGTGGACTTATGTATCTCGAAAATTGTACCCACCCAGATATAGCATTTGCTATAAATTTACTTGCAAGATATAGTTCATCTCCCATGCGCAGATATTGGAATAGAATAAAACATATTTTTCGTCATCTTCAGGAAACAATTAACTTAGGATTATTTTACCCTAGAAACTCCACTTTTGTTTTAGCTGGTTTTGAAGATACTGGCTATCTATCATATCCACATAAAGTCCGATCGCAAACAGGATATGTTTTCACAGTTGGAGGTACTGCAATCTCTTGACGTTCCCAAAAGTAGACTTTGGTTGCTACTTCATCAAATGATGTCGTGACCATTGCATTTCACGAGGCATGTAGAGAATGTGTGTAGCTCAGATCGATGACTTAACTTATAGAAAAATTAAACGAAATAGTTATTAATAAAGAGCCAACAAAAATGTTCGAAGACAATGCTGTCTGTGTCCCCCAACTCAAAGAAAGTTATATCAAAAGCGATAGAACGAAGCATATTCCCCCAACATTTTTTTCTTACATACGAGAACTCGAGAAGAATTAAGAAGTAGACATCCAATAAGTTTGTTCTACTGACAATGCATCGGATTTATTCACGAAGGCGCTTTCCACTACAACGTTTAGAAAACATGTTCATAGTATCAGAATGCGTCATTTACGAAATTTAGGAAGGAGAAATTACATCCAACATTTTATGGAGGGATTACGTTAGAGTACTTTTATTTTCTTGTCATAGTTTTTATCTCATTAAGTTTTTCCAATGATAAGATTTCTAACAAGATAATACCTTAATATATCAATAGTGATGGATAATAAAAGGGACTACTTGATAATAATCATTATCCATTTAATATTATAATTATATTTTACCGACTTACCTTTACCAACTTACCTTTACCAAGTCATTATAAATACGTGACTTACTCCATGTAAATGTAATTAAAATAATAAGAAAAGAAGACCAATTTCTTTTCTCATCTCTCACTTCTCTCGTTTTTCCGCTTTTCATTACCATACAAAAAAATATAATATATATAGTACAAAGAAAACAAAACACATATAATATAATATAATAATATATCCGATAAAATAAATTTAGCGTGAAGCCCACGAGGTCTTTTGTGGGCCCCTATCTGTATCCGCACCAAATCACTGACTTTTTCTTTCTTACTTTCTCCGTATCGCCTCCACCTTCTAAAACCCAGAACCTTCCTTTCCCGGCGAGCGAAGACCTTACTGTGTCGTACCCTAAATCTAAGTCAAATTCAATGAGACAATGCTCCCAACGTTGAACGGTTTAACAATCATAGAAAAAATTCATCCTTTTCACGTTTTCTCTCGCCATGACTCTCATCTCAAGGTTCGTCTCTGTTTTCATATTCCGATTAATTTGGCTTTCCCGTTTTACTGGAGATTGATTAAAAATCGAGTCTTTGTTTATAAAGTTGTGAACTTTTCTAGTTCCAAAGTCTCAATTTTAATGAATATTCGTTTGATCAGATCCTTCTTTGGGTTAATTTTGGTTTGTTTACAGATTTGTGATCTCTAGAGTTGTTACACGATCACTATTCACGAATCAGATAGGTAGAAAAGCTATTACTCTTTCTCTAAGGTTGCCTCAATTCAGAACTCCGAGTCATCAGAATCACACATTAGCTTTTCTCCATAATGTTAAAGGAAGTTTTTTAGGTAATTCTACTGCTAGCAATGTCGTTAAGCAACAAGCTCAAGTCTCTTGGAAATTGCTTCTTCATAGATACTCTATGCAGCTTAGTTGGAACTTACCTCGGATAAGTCAGATTGCTCAAGCTTTTAGCTTGTCATTAGCCCGTTCACATTTTCTATTACCTGGTTTCTTGGCTGTTGGTTGGAGAAAAGTGGCTTCTGCGCAAAGAGTAGCTCCAAGTCCCGTGATTCATCGTCCTTCACACATTTCTCGTTATAGTAGTAGGATAAACTTTCCTATTGTTCTCTCGTCTTTATTGTTTTCTGCGGTTAAAGGTGTTGCTTTGATCGGGAGAGCTCTCTATTTAGCGGTTTTGTTTTCTCCAAATGTTATAATGGCATTGTTGGAATTTGTTTGTGCGCCTCGTTATAGAAAACTGCAGTATGAGGTCCTCCATCGAACTCTGGAAAGAGCAGGTCCTGCTTTTATCAAATTTGGCCAATGGATAGCTACTCGGCCTGATCGGTTTAATAAGGATTTGTGTTTGCAGCTTTCAAAGCTTCACAGCAATGCTCCTGAGCACAGTTTTGCTTTCACCAAAAAATCCATCGAAAGTGCATTTGGTCGAAAGCTCTCTGATATATTTGAGGAGTTTGATGAGGCGCCAGTAGCATCTGGGAGTATAGCTCAAGTACACCGAGCTTCCTTGAAGTTTCAGTATCCAGGACAAAAGGTTAAATCGTCGGAAGTTGCTGTCAAAGTTAGACATCCTTGTGTTGAGGAAACGATGAAGCGAGATTTTGTGATAATTAATTTTGTGGCAAGGCTAACTACTTTTATTCCGGGTTTGAATTGGCTTAGATTGGATGAGTGTGTGCAACAGTTTAGCGTCTACATGTTGTCTCAAGTTGATCTCTCAAGGGAAGCTTCTCATTTAAGTCGGTTTATATATAACTTCCGAGGATGGAAAGATGTCTCTTTTCCAAAGCCCGTCTATCCGCTTGTACATCCTGCTGTTTTGGTTGAGACGTACGAGCACGGAGAGAGTGTGGCTCGTTATGTCGATGGCTCAGAAGGACATGAAAGACTTAAGGCTAAAGTAGCTCATATCGGAACTCATGCTCTCTTGAAGATGCTCCTGGTTCTGCCTCTTTCTTCACTTGAATCTGTTTTTTTTTTTTGGCTCATTTCGGTTACTCAAAACATAAAGTTGCGTTGATTCTTGTTTTTCAGGTCGACAACTTCATTCACGCCGATATGTATCCTGGGAATATTCTTGTCCGGCCAAACGATACTCCAAAAGGTCTTTTCAGATCAAAGAAGCCACAGATCGTTTTCTTAGATGTGGGCATGACTGCAGAACTCTCAAAGGTTGACCGAGATAACCTACTCGGTTTTTTCAAGGCGGTTGCACGTAGAGACGGCAGGACTGCTGCTGAAAGAACACTTAAATTATCTAAACAACAGAATTGTCCTAATCCACAGGCCTTTATTGAGGTGAGATCACTGCTCTAGGTTTCTCTTACACCATTCAAAGTTTTTTCATTTTTGTGTTTATTTTTACACATTGTGACAGGAAGTAGAAGACGCATTTACATTCTGGGGAACAGAGGAAGGGTATCTAGTCCATCCAGCGGTTTGTATGCACGAATTATTCGAGAAAATGAGGCGTCATAGAGTTAATATTGACGGCAATGTGTCCACCGTGATGTTTACAACATTAGTTCTTGAGGTGAGTTTTAATTCTCTTATCATTCCATGGAACCACCGAGAAAACTCAGCATGCTAATCTTAGATTCAAGTACAAAAGCAGTCGCCTTTTTGGAATTTATCGAGCTATGAACTTAAGCTAGATTCGATTAACTCATTGCATTACTGTCTCTTGTTGTTTCAAGTTTGCTTCATATCTAACAACAACGAGGTTTTGGCTCATTTTTAAGGGCTGGCAACGGAAGCTTGATCCAGGATACGATGTGATGCGTACGCTACAAACAATGCTGCTGAAAAACGATAGGATGAAATCACTTTCGTACACGGTCGATGGTCTGATGGCTCCGTAGATTGAAAAGGTTGAATCTTTTTATTCTTTTACACATTTAAATGACTTTGAAAGCCAGATTTTGTTTTGTTGTCTTAGGAGTTGAAGAAACTAACACATCCTTTAGAGAGAAACAAAAGAAAAGTACATTTTTTGTTTTTGTTTTTCTTCTCTTCTTTTACTTATTCTTTAATTCTTGCTGGAAATTGGAGTTCTTCATCATTCTAAAAACAGAGACTTTGTATTTTGTGAGGTATATATCGGTTTTGAGTTTGTCCTCTAAGCTCGAAGAACAAACCAGTGATAAATGAAGAAGAACACATGACTTTATAGAATCTCAAGAAAACTTCGTAGTATTTTAAAAACATTTATTTTTTTATATATTACTGGAAAACCTGATAAAAGGTTTCATATAGCAAAATTACAAAATCCGAAAAAACAAAACAAAACATGTAATTCAATTTTTGTGTGACAATAAAGATATTAAAATTAATTATTGTAGAACCTCTATAAATTAATATTTTATAAATTAATAACTTTTCTAAATTAATAAATTTTTCCAGTTCTGAGTTGGACCAATGTAATATTTAACATAATTTGATAAAATAATAAGATAATAATTTTTTTTTGAAAATCCTATGTAATTATATGGTTCCATCAATATCATAAATTAATAATTATCTAAAACTATAAAATATAACTAAGATAATTTAGTGAAAAATAACTCTAGTGTTATTTGTTTATTCATAAATTTATATTTTTATGTAACTCATCTATAATTTTGTCATACTACAATAAAACCACTATAAATTAATAATGCTGGGACCGGAGAATTTTATTTATTTATAGAGGTTATTAATTAATCGATAAATTAATAATTATTAATTTATAGAGAGTTTTTTCAAATTAAAAAAAATATTATATAAAAAGTAGAAAAATGAAGAAAATACTTTGATGTGTATTAATGCATTTACACATTAGGAAATATTGCATATATAAAATTTTTAAATAATTTTTGATGCAATTTGAGAAGATAATATAATATATTTTTGATATTTTAAGAAAAATAGAGATAAACTTCAACAAGATTATAAATTTACGAATAAATAAACAACATTAGAATCATATTTCACTAAAATATCTTATATATATATATATAATAAATTTATATGATTATTAATTTATGTTATTAATGAGACCATATATTTACATAGAGATTTCAAAAAATTTATCTTATTATCTTATCAAAATGTGTCAATTATTACACTGGTCCAACTTGGGACCGGGATAATTTATTAATTTAGAGAGGTTATTAATTTATCGAGTATTAGTTTATTAAGGTTCTACTGTATATCAAAAATATATGGTACTATCTTTTCAAATTACATAAAAAAATTATTAAAAATTGCATATATGATAATTGTTTCCTAACATGTAACTGCCGCTAAAAATATTAAAGTATTATTTTCAATTTCTTACTTTAAATATGAATTATATTTTAAAATTGTATAAATCTCTCTATTTATCGATAAATTAATAACTTTTCGAAATTAATAAAATCTTCTGGTTCCAACATTACTAATTAATAGAGGTTTTACTGTATAAACTTTGGTACATACTCTATTTAGTTAGCTAAGTAGAGTGCTAGACTAAATAGTAATAAATATATATATATATATAAATATAATTTTACTTTAGTAAATTTGTGAATTATACTGCATAAATATTAAATTTTCTTATCATTCATCCAATTAAGCATAAATATTAAATCTAGATGAAATGAATCCAATGGTTTGTTTCACCCGCTAATTACATATGAAAGAAAAATAATGTTTTAAACAAAAGCTTGAAAATTGCCTTCACTTTAGTTGAATATCTAAAACGAATTGTTGCCAATGAGCCAAAGCCAACCCAAACTAACTCCAACGAAGATCCCTCCCAATAGAAACACGCACATCAAATTCCCTATTGCATTCGCATCCGGTCCCTATACAAAATTTGATCGTACCAAATTAACATAACCGGTATTAAACCAAACCAAAACCAAATCGAACCTAGAGGGAAGTAACTTACATTGTAACCCTTTGGTGCAATGCTGAAGATGCAAACGGTTAAATGACCATTACTCAATCCCAAGAAAGAAGTGAGGAAAATCATCCATCCTTGATCCGCGTATTTCGCGGTGAAGTAAAAGGCAGGAACGAGTAAGAAACGTGCCAAAACGCATATCGTGATACATTTCCGTGACTCTATAGATAACTTCTTGATCAAGGGAGTGAACCTCGATATCGAATCCCACATGTTGTACATGGCTACTAGGACCGGTGCATACCTTTTCAATACATGAAAACATGAATGGTTTTTATATAACATGAAATTTATGGACTCTAATGGTTTTTAATGTTAATGTCACATACCAATCGCCCAACCGATGTTCTCCAGTGTTCTCGTAGAGAAATCCCGGGAAAATCGATAGCGTCACCACGAAAATCAAGAAGAGATTGATTCCAAGATCTATGTTTTGCCGTAGTAACTCCTTCTTGGTTAGTCTTTGGATTTTGGACTCGTCCATTTGTTGAAGCTTTTGTGAGGATCAAAAATAAACAGAGAGCTTAATTAGCTGAATAAAAAATATCGTATTCGGATTAAAACAAACCGAAAGATACCTGTTCAGCCTGCTCTTGGAGGCCAGCCGCAGCCAGATCCGCAGAAACGGTTTTGGCCCCTTCTTTCCCAGCTTTGGCACGGTAGTATTTCACAATAGGAAGCTTAGCGAAGACTAATGTATATAGAAAGACACAGGCTAACTCGATCAATGTCGCTATTGCTAGGAACAACACTAGAGAAATCAAACACATTATGATTAGGTTAGCTTAATTTGTGTAATATGTAACAAAAATTAATTCAAAAGATTTGTAGGGGAAACATTACAAGCGCCTTTTCGAAGACCATCAGAATCATTGTTGAATATTGCTTTCGTAATGAGCCTTAATCCGGAGGTTAGAGCTCCAGCTATGCCTAAACCACCCATAAAAGCCTGGAAAAATAATCAAACATTTTAACAACATTAAGCTAAGACGATATTAACATAACCAAAAACAACATTTTCTAACCTGGATGAACTCAGGGCACATGAAGGACAAATCTCCAACCATTCCACCTTGTACAAAAGCATCAGCAAGACCGAAAACAGCTACGATCAAACACAACACAACATATGCTCCTACACTTCCACTTCCATGCGATGCAAGATCCAACTTCACCAAATCGAATTAAATCAAAATCACAACTAACTAACGTTACAAAATAAAGAACTACTAGAGAACTAAGAGTATACTTACAATGATGAGACAAAAGGTGCCAGCAGTATAAAGGCCGTACCCGAAAATGTTACGTAATCGGGTATTGAGCTTAGCTTCTTTAGAAGCAAGTGTTATGATAAACACATTCGCAACCAATTGGTAAACTATTGTTAACACTCTCGAAGGATGGTATTTCTGTTTTCAAGCAACAAAAAACAAAAGAAAACATATGGAATTAATCGGATATATCGATTGATTTGATGTCTTAATACCGAAAAAATGGTTAAAAGTCATACCGGAAAAATTTGATAATAGTAATCAGTGATGGTCAGCATTGCATTCCATGCCACGAGAGACCCTACTCCCAAAATACAACACACAATTCGTGCTGATGACACCCAATATTCATAAATTGTATTAAAAAAACAAGCATAGTTCGAAGACTAGATGTTTACTAAGAGACAGAACTCGAGTGAGTTGGATTATCATTACAGAGATACTTCAAAAAAGTTAAGGTTGTTGATGAAAGAAAAAATTGAAGTCCATGAATGAGAAAGAAACACTCACCTTAGGGAAGCTTAGTGCAAAGGTGGCAGTAGGAGATTCCGAGGTATATTGAAAACCCCAAAACCTAAAGCGCGGATGTGATATTTTTATATATAAAAAAAAAAGATTCTTTGCTTTCCGATATTATTAATTGGATTTATCTGATTCGTGAATCGTAACAGTTTTAATCCGAAAATGATTCGTTGACAAAAAATAGAGATAAAATTTGAAAAAGATTCATAAGTATATACAATTAAGAAATCTCTGCTAATGCATAAGATAAATCCGAGAAGGATGGGATATATATCGTAATTTTATTTAAATGTGATTTTAATCTAGATTTTGGTTTTTTTTAAAAAAATTTTTGGGTTTTTTAGTTTACGGTTCAAGATATTCAAATTAAAATCATAATTGCCCTTTATTATATAGAGCTTGATTTCACAAAAATCTGACATATGTCAAAATGGTAATTCAGTAGCATCATGCACTTTTCATCAAATTATATTTTATCCGTCGACCCATCTTATCCGGTAAAAGCCTATCCCGATTAAATCGACACCTAGAATGCCTATTTAACAGTGTAGTTTAGACCGGGCTAGGCTTATTAGTACCAACACAGTTCATCCTTGATCTCATTCAAGGATGCCTATTTTAGTTTATAGATAATTTTGATAAGACTTTTACCGATTGTATGAACTGTGTTGTACCATAATGAAATCACATATATCACCTTCTTAGGTTGATCAAGTGGTTTCTGGCCACTCCGACCAAAATTATTTAATCAAAAGTTTACAAAATTAGAGAAAGTATGATAAATAATTATTTAATCAATTCAAATTTGATATAATCGAAACACTATATTTTTTATAACTAAAATTGAGGCCTTGAATGAGCGACACATTTCGTTTACCTCAATTTACTACTCAGAAACGCATCGCTCATTCAAAGTATCAATTTTAGTTACAACAAAAAATATAATATTTCATTTACCTCATATGAATTTGAGTTTATAAACTTTTTTCAAAAAAAAAACAAAACAAAAGAAACCACACATAATAACACACCATAAGAGGTGTGTGCTAACTGCATGATAATCTTTTTTGTAAAAGTGATTTGCCTCCATTTTTTACTAATTTATTTTGAAACGTCTCACATTATATTTGTCCGGAGGCTATTGAATGAGCGACACGTTTCGTTTACCTCAATTTACTACTCAGAAACGCATCGCTCATTCAAAGTATCAATTTTAGTTACAACAAAAAATATAATATTTCATTTACCTCAAATATGAATTTGAGTTTATAAACTTTTTTCAAAAAAAAAAACAAAACAAAAGAAACCACACATAATAACACACCATAAGAGGTGTGTGCTAACTGCATGATAATCTTTTTTGTAAAAGTGATTTGCCTCCATTTTTTACTAATTTATTTTGAAACGTCTCACATTATATTTGTCCGGAGGCTATTGAGTGGTAACCACACTTATTACTCAAAAACGCGTCGCTGTTTCCATCAAAATCTTTCAAGAGAAGTGAAGTTACTTTCAATTTATATTCTAACATCTTGTCTACTTGTTTATGAGATTAAAAAGCCAACTCGTACGGCAGATTCATTGAGGGGATCATAGAAACTCTTGTTATTGCAAACTCATAATATTTTCATTAGCCTCTAAACTCACAATAAGTACTTTATACATTACTTGAAATTACACCGGAAACAGGTAAAATATTACTCACTTAAAAGATAACAGAAACCCCAAACCTAAAAGTAAAGAGAATCATCATGATGAGAACAAGAACAACAATCACCAAATTATCGCAACAATAAACCTAAAAATTAAAATAACTTAACCTAAATTTTAATTACTTATTACATGAATATTTGTCGCATATTGCAAGAAGAGTTAACAATCGCTGCTTCATAGCTTCCCTCTCCTCCACTGTGCTGGCATGTCTGTTCATCGCTAAAGCTCTCCCAGTATAAAGTTTCCGATTATTACACTTCTGAATCCGATCCAGAGATGCTAATGCTTGAGACATCGATGTTAGATCGAATGGATTTTTCTTCTTCATTGAAACATTACTTTTCGCAAAAACAGCCTTGTTGCTTGCATCGTTGATAGCGTTTTTGAGTAAACTTAGATCGAAAGAAGAACCACCATCATTGTTGTTTTGAAGTCTTCTCTGTTCCGCAATTTTCTTTGATTCTGGCTTCATCGTTTAGTTGAGAAATGGAAAAAAGGAAAGAAAGTAAAGAATAGGTTAGAGAGACGTGAAGCGTATTTAGTTATTTATAGAAGATGTAATCCGTTGTGGGCCATCATAGGCCCAATAATTGTTTTTATCATCAGAGGGCCACTAGGCTTGATATATGTTTTTGTTTGTAAAATAGAGTAACTGACTCAATAAAATTGGGTTTAAAACATTTATTCGTTAAGGAAATTGGTGGAGATAAACTTAAATGGTATATATCTAAAAAAAAATAAAAAAAAATCGAGTCCTTTTTTGCTCTAGTTTTCAGATAAAGGCCATGAATGGGGAGAGATGTTTTTTGTGTAGAGTTTCTATTTTAATTTTTGATTTGTTTTTCGTTTTGGAAAAAAATCATTAAAATAACTTTTAGATTCTCTATTAAAAAAGAAAACGTATCACAAACGAGCTTTCGTAGATATATGAGTTGTGATAACATAATATTGAAAGCTATAAAATAACTACGAAACCTCGTTTGTGATAACATAATATTGAAATAAATCCATAGTATGTTGTAAATAGATAATGGTCTATAGACATAAACTATAGAGATAACCTAAACAAACCATGGTTTATTCTCACCATAACCCTTGGTTAATTTGTAACCTTAGTAAATAGTAATAAACCATTTAACCCTCCAACTTACTGCTTCTATCATAATTCATAAACATAATCTCCATTCAAAGGTTGCACAAAAGCAATATTCAGATTAGCAAGAGATAATAAACACAAACGCAGAACAAAACAGAGATTGTTCATATAATGGAAAAAAGAAGATTTCAGTTGACAGATCAGTTGAAAGCACTTAACATTCATGTTATCTGCATACAGAAGAGAACACATATCTTTTCTGTAATTTCAACTCAACATTTGATGTGGTTTAATCATGTCTTAACCGGCCTCACAAGCCCCAAACCAGAGCCACTACCCAAATGCTTGTATTCCTTAGCCTCAAGATGATCGTCGTGCTCAGCAAAACCCGTACCTCCTTTCTTTAACCCAACCAAGTTCCTGTCTTTGCAAGGTTTGTTACACACAAGACATACTTTATCGACAGGCATAAACTTTTCACCACATTTTTTGCAGAAAACATGCCCACATGAGCTAAGTGCTACAAGGGACATTGTGTTGGTGAGGGTGACTTTGCAGCTCGGACAAATGTAGGTTTTGTCATAAGAGCTTGAAGATGATGATTTCGTTTTGTTCTCTTCCTCTTCACTGTTGTCTTCAGTGAAATGAATAGCGAAGAGATTCTTAAGCTTGAGCTTCTCTTTGCCCTCTGGACAAACTGTGTGAGTTTCTGGAGCATCTACTCTGACTGATGCTCCTGGTGTAGCTGATGGAAGCCAGAAGGCTTTCATGGTCCTAAGCGCTTCTTCTTCAAAGGAAGTCGTCTTCACACTGTTTGCACCATGAAAACCATTCTTGTCTTGGTTTTGGTTCTTGTCATTGTATCGAGGCATTGCACCATGGTTTTGCTGATCAAACTCGTCAAGCTCTCTAGCCTTTTGTAACATTAGCCTCTCTTCTTCTTCGTCCTTATCTTGCTTTTTTTGAGAAGCATGTGCAGCAAGCCTCCTAAAAACACGTTAGCATTACATATCAGGATCTTAGCATACAGAGCGAAGATATATCAAACATGATGGTCTTCAAATAACTGCAATCTTAAACGTCCCAACATGTTCTAACAAGTAAGGAGAGTCATCTCCAACAGTTTCTACTCCGATGATTATTCATATACAACTCAAACAATCAAATGCAGCCATAGGACAACCCTGAGATCTCATTTTACCTATATATGTCCATACTCATTTAACCCAAAACAGAAGCATCAAAAGAAAAAGAGCAGCTTCTCCTTCTCAAACACTGCGACTAATAGCAAAACAACCCCTACACCTTGAGGTATACTTATAGTCAGTTTAAGATCACATCCCCTCAAAACTGTTACTTTATTCTTACTATATAAAACCTAATCAAGCATTAAGTATAAATCAGATCTTTGAAGAACAGATTTTTTTATCAGGGTAATGCTTAAGACGTCGTTTCAAACAGTGACTAAAATCAAATCCAACTAATCCAATATAAGCATGACTACGAGTAGGGACCTGATCTAAAAGACTAGAATCCAGAATGATAATGGAACTCAACAATTCTATCTAGATCCTAAGGCTAGAAACTTCAATCAAGCTCAATCACAATCCAAAGTGTTCAAATTTTCATAGATACAAAAATTAGAACCAAAAAAGGAACTTAATTTTCGAAAATTTGAAAGAAAACTCCAACAATTTTATACCTTTGGATATCTTTCTTCTGAGCCAGGAAACATTCCAAGATACACTCTTTGCAGAAGACATGACCCTTGTGGCAACACATCGGATCTATGAAAGGCTTCAAGCAGAGAGAACAAGCATCGAAAGGCTTAATCGAGTCTTTCCCCAATCTCTCTCTCTGAGTTCCATAGCCTAACTTCTTCTTCTCGTCGTAAGTGAAATAGGCAAGATCATTGTTATTCTTCGAGTGTCTTTGAGGCATATTGGCTACAGCAACGAAGAAGACGAAGTTCGCGTCAGGTGGTCTGAATTAAGGATCCAAATCGGAAACCCTAGAGAGATTGAGAAATTGGGAAATTGGGGAACCTGAATTTTCCAGTGTTTCGCTCTCATCCAAGTCGGATCTACTACATAGCACTTTACCGTCCGATATGAATTTAATCTAACGGTTCCTAATTATTACCATTTTTAGGGTTTTTTCCAAAATGGTTTTCGATTTTATTAAAAGAGATCGATGGATCCATTGTTGCGATAAAAAAAAAGAGATCTTACAAAATAAAATTTAAAAAAAAAAAAAAATAGGACCTCATAAGATCTATTTCTGAGCAAAAAGATTAGCTTAACGATAAATGGGAAAAGTGATTCGATATTCAAATTTAAAGAAGTCAATGTTAGAGCATTAGCTTAATTGAAAAAAAATCTTTTTACTATTTATATTTTATCTTTTCAGCTGATTGGTTAATTATCCAGAAGAATTGATATCTAGTCATTCCATACGATTTTTCTCAATGTTTCTAATTATATAAAAAAAAAAATTTGAAATTTTTTGCATAAAAAATATATTTGCAATAGTCTTTCCGTTATTATATAATTTTAGGATATTTATCTGGGAAAAAACTAGACTTATCTTTTATACTAATTTTATTCCGCTAACCATTTTTAGTAAACAAAAAATATATATTCGATAACAAAAACAAAACAAAAAATTATTGTCAAATTGTATCCAGAAGCATTTTTTTCCTGAAATTTTAGTTTCTATCAATACAACAACAGTCAGACTCTTAAATTTTCCGTTTTCGTATCATCTTTTCCAAACTTCTTTTGTGTATGTTGGGGAAAAAAATAAAAACTAAATGTACTAATCGGATTTTGTCTTTCTTTACTCGACAATGTACAGATCCGATAATGTATAACAAATATGTTTGTCAGAGCGAAGATCATTTAACTATGTACTAAAAAGTTGAAAACTATGAGAGTAAAAATTAGCCCTGGGCTTCCGATCGAAACCGAACAAACCGATCTGATAGAACCAAAAATTTCGGTTACCGGTGCTGAGATTTAATAAATTGTTGAACCGGTCCGCCAAAATCAAAATTAATTATGGATGTCAGTTCGGGTCAGTTTGGTTATCGGTACCGATCGGTTATTTGTTAACAGGTATATATAAGGATAATTAGTGATTATACCTTTTTGGTAACTTTTCTCCTTAATCGCTACTTCGTTTGATTTTTTGAGTATCTAAGCTTTGTCTCTGTCTAGATGATCGATTATCGATTTTCAGAAATTTAGGGTTAGGGTTTTAACTTCAAAAATTCTTATGTTATCCATTATTCTTCACTTATTCTAGGTTTTGTACTATGTTTATGGACCTTATGTTGTGTTACTGTGTCTGTGCATCGATTGGGATAATTAGGATTAGGGTTTCATTTTAAACTTCAAAATTAAGAGAGGAGGGCTTCTCATATTCCTCCATTGGAGTGTCGTCTTCTTGTTGAAAAGTTAGTTGTGTTTTCTTTTAATGTGAAATTAGAAATGATTTATAGGCCCAATTTTATGTGAGTTGTACTTTAGGGAGGACCTTTAGTAGATTTTTATGGCTTTATAAATTTGTTGCATTTGGTTTAGTTGGATCACTAGATAAACTAATATGTACATGGGAATTAAGATTAACGTAGATTCTTTTGGCTCTGCTTTATTAAACTTTGATAAAGTCGTCATGCTGTTGTGGTCTTCCATGTGAAGCTTAATAGAGGAAATTTTATGGTCCGATTGATAACATTAAATCGATTTTCAGAAATTTAGGTGGTTAGGGTCCGGTTTCATTTTAAACTTCAAAATTAAGAGATTATCGATTGTTTTGTGTATTGTACTTTTGCTAATCCAAATTGTTTATGTTTTGTAGATGTCTGAAGATTACAACGAGATGGAGCCTCCGCTTCAACCTCGAAATACCGAAGCCGAAAAAGTTCAAACTGGGAAGAAGCGTAAAACAACTGCCTCTGCTTCTGCTAAGCCACCGAAACCACGAAAGAATTATGCTAAGAGAGCAGAAGTTTGGCAACATTTTCTGCAGAAGGATGAAGACTACACTAAGAGCATTTGTAAGTACTATGGTGCAGAGATTGGTTCTGATTCTAAAACTGTAGGCACTAGTCCGATGATAGGTCACATAGCTAGATGCAAACAGTATAAGGATTATGATAAGAAGGAAAAACATAAGGTTCTTAGTAGTGATAGTAATGGGAATTTGAAGGTTATTAAGTTTGATCCGCAGCAGTTTAGGAGATCAGTTAATGAGATGGTTGTTGTGAATGAGTTATCATTCTCTTTTGGTGAATATGAGGGTTAGAAGTGCTTACGTTTTAATGTCTTGCCTCTGTACAAGACATTTTCTAGGACTTGTACTAGAAACATCGTTGGGATCTATCTACAAGAGAAAGCAGCATTGAAGAAGTTGTTTAGTGTTGAGAAACAAAGGGTTTCTTTGACTACAGATATCTGGACGTCTCCTACAACATCTTACAACTACATGGTGATCACAGCTCATTGGATTAATGCTGATTGGGAAATGCAGAAGAGGATCCTTAGCTTTAAGGTAATCACTGATCATAGAGGAGATACCATTGCAGGACAGCTGATGGGATTGCTTAGACGACTGGGGAATCGAGAGGATTTTTACAGTTACAGTTGATAATGCAAAGAATAATGACAAGGCACTGGATGGTTTTAAGGATGAGTTAAGGCTGAGAGGAGTTCTTGCATATGCGTTGATGTGCGCACATCCTCAATTTGATTGTTGGAGATGGTTTGAAAAAGGCAAAACATAGTATTGTTGCCATTAAGAATGCAGTGAAGTATTTACGGTCATCGTTCACAAGGCTTAAGTCTTTTTCAATGAGGTGTGATACAGGAAAGGTATGTAGAGGCAGCTTGCATTAGATGTGAAGACAAGATGGAACTCCACCTATCTCATGTTGACTTCTGCTATGAAGCTGAGAAGATGAGAAGATGATGATTGAAGACAAATTGTATTGTAATTACTTTCTGGAAGAAGATGAGAAGACAAAGAGAAAAAGAGTTGGACCACCAACTCATTCTGATTGGGAGCATGTTTCAAGATTGGTGAAGTTTCTAAAGATCTTCTACAAGTCTACTTTGACTTTCTCGGCTTCTAGGTCAGTAACTTCCACTCTATGTTACAATGAAATTGTGGACATTGAGAGGAATCTCATTACTAAGTGTGCCAGTCCTCAAGAAGAGACCAGACTGCAAGCTTGGGTCATGAGGGATAAGTTCGAGAAATATTAGGATGGATTGAATAACATGAATCCTTTAGTGATTGTGGCTAGTGTCTTCGATCCGCAGAACAAGATGAAGTTTCATTCCCTCTGTTTTGACCAGCTTTATGGTAACTATAGAGAGTCGACAACTTTATTCTTCAGTTACAAGTGCATTGGCAAGGCTGTATGAGGATTACAGTTCTAGGCTGACCAAACCACTAGAGTTAGACATTGAAACTCAAAGTTCCAAGTTCGCTTGTTTCATATCTGATTTTTCAGATGATAAAGATGCTTGTGAGAGGATCAACTCGATATACAGTCAGATGCTTGATTTAAGGAGAAGTTAAGATGGGTGCAATGAGTTGCAAATCTATTTGACTAAAAAAATTGAGGTAATTGAAAATAGTTTGGGGATGCCTTATAATGTTCTCAGTTGGTGGAGATGCAATAGCTCAATTCCCAATCTTGTCAGAACTTGCTAGAGATGTTTTAGCAATTCAGGTCTCATCAGTTCCAAGTGAGTCGGCTTTTAGTACAAGTGGCCGAGTATTGGACCCTTAGAGGAGTTCTTTAACTCCTTACATGGTTGAGGTTTTGCTATGCACACAACAATGGTTAAGGTGTTCAGCTAAATAAGAAGCACAAGTAGCAAACTTGGTGCAAATGTTGGACGAAGTTGAGTTTCTTGAATCTCTTGGTAAGTAGAATAAGTCTTATCTTATTTAGTTTTTTAATTTTTACTTTTTTTCATTCTCTTTTGTAGTTTGACTCTGTTTTCTTTTGTAGATTCTCATAATTCAATGACAGCTCATCCATGATTTTCTATAGTTAGGTATGTGTTTTTGTTTAGTTGTGTGTTGCATTGTTGAGGTTTAGATTGTTAGTTTTGTGTTTTTGTTTACTTGTTCTTTGTCGTGTTAAGGTTTAGATTCATGTTAAGGTTTCTCTGTTCTTGTTTGATTTGATTCACATTGTTAAGTTTCTGTTTGATTTTGTGTTTCTTTATTAGATTTGTTAAGTCTTTGTTATGATTTTCATTCTGCACAGGTAAGTAGAAGCTGCTCTTTTGTCCTTTTTGATGTGGATAAGCAGCCTTAACAATCGACTGGAGGCGCTGGATAGTACTAACTTTGAAGCTGCTCTTTTGACTACTTTTTGATGCGGATTAGCATGCTTTGTGTAACTACAAACAATTTTGGTATGAGTTACAAACTACTAAAGTTTTTGTAACTTTGTATGGTTCTGTACTGGTTACTTGATGTAATGCTAGCTTACACTTGATGCAATGCTAGCTTGATCTAATGCTAGCTTAAACATGTTGTAATGCTAGCATAGCAACTTATGTAATGGTCTGTAATGGTTGCTAGATGTAAGGCTATCGAATTATCAAGATTATAACTTGTCGTCCTTCGTTTTATGTTTGAGTAGGTCCAATTTGGTTTATATTAACCGAAATTTGAAAGATTTAGGTTGTCCTCGGAAGAGAAATAAAATCAAGAAACCGATCCGGACAACCCGATTTCATATTCATCTCGGTTTACTTTCGTTGTGATTTTCCATAATCCGAATTTCCCCTTAACCGAATAACCCGACCCGATTAACCCGATTACACCGGAAGCCAAGGCCTAGTAAAAATAAAAGACTTCAAGATTAATTAAAAAGTCAAATAGCGAGGGAAGACTTTCAATTAGTCATCTACCAGTAATCGTCGTCAAAGTAACATCATTGACCGAGGCAATATCATGACCGTCAAATTTGAGTTCAATTTCGCCGGAGTTTAAAAACGAGTGGAAGATAGGCTGTCTCGGACATGGAAGTTGACTAGTTCGACTCTCCAACATCAACAAAACCGAACCCATGTTTGGTCTGTGAATGACCGAGTCTTGTGTACACAACATCCCACGTGAATGCATCTCATCGCTTCTGTTACATCTCGTGTGTCCTTCACCGTTGGATCTATCAGCTCTTGAGTCTTTCCTTGGCTCCATAAATGCCACGCCTAAAGAAAATTTAGAACATTACAAACCGAGCAAACCAAACCAATATTTTTGAACAGAAAATCTAACAAATCTTTCTTATACGAACTTGTATTATTTTAAACAATCAAAATCAAAACCAAACTAAAACCGATTTTGATATTAAAGAAAAAAAGAACTTACATAACCGATGAGACTTCCATGTTCAGACCCTCGAAAGCTAACGTTCTTGCTTCCACTCACAATCTCCAATATCAACACTCCAAAGCTATACACATCAGATTTCTCTGAAAATATCCCTTCCATTGCATACTCTGGAGCCATATATCCACTTCACATTTTCAACATAAGAAAATAGTTAGAAATTGATATAGTTTCATATATTGTTAAAGAAAATAAACCAATAAAATGATTTGTTTAGTTACTACTTACTATGTGCCGACCACTCGTATTGTGTTAGCATGGTCTTGTCGGTAGTTGAAGATCCTAGCCATACCAAAATCCGAGATCTTCGGATTCATTTCCGTATCTAGCAAGACATTGCTAGCTTTTAGGTCTCGGTGAATGATCTTTAGTCTTGAATCTCTATGTAAGTAAAGCAATCCCCTCGCGATTCCTCCAATGATCTCACATCGTTTTCTCCAGTCCAAACTTTCCCGTTTGATCTCATCTGCGCATAAACATCAATTTTATACCTAGTCCGCAAAAAGTTCCACTCATTTTTTATTGAAAATCTTTACAAAGAAAACATACCGAAAAGGAAGGAATCCAAACTCTTGTTTGGCATGTATTCATAGAGTAGCATCTTCTCGTTGTCTTCAATGCAACATCCTAGTAATCTAACAAGATTCCGATGCTGGAGTTGTGCAATCAGTAAGATCTCATTCTTGAATTCCTCTAGTCCTTGCTTAGATTTTCCTGATAGTCTCTTCACCGCGATTTCTCTTCCTCCTGAAAAGTTTCCCTGTCCAAACATAACACATAAGTTTTACATAAAGATCAAAATTTTACTATCCAACAGTTTCTCAAGAAGATTCATATTCAATTGATTCACCTTATATACAGTACCGAATCCGCCATGTCCAAGCTTGTTTTCTTCAGCAAAATCTTCTGTTGCTGAGGCTATGCTGTCGAAACTGAAAATTGGCAAATCGGGTGTGTCAACTTGATCCCCAACTAAAACTTTGATCAGCTCGGTTGAGGACTCAGCCGAGTTCTCTCTGTTCTCTCTAATATCAGAAACCGGAATATCCTTCTTCTTCAACAAGAAAGCTGCAGATCATGAAGTAATTGATATCTAAGTCTAATTAGCAGTTAACCCTTTTGTCGTAGACTCTGTGTGAATAGATTATTTACCTTTAAGTCTTTTCTTGAACTTCCATATGATAAAAATACATAGTCCGAGCAAGAATGCACCTATAACACTTAAAATAATGAACCACAGCTTTGATTTTTCCTTCCCGCCTGTATACACAACAAAAGAAACCGAATCACAGATTTCATATTAGTCATCTTTGAATCTTTAAAAATGGTATATGATAGCTCAAACATTTTACAAACCTAGTTCAGAACCCGCTAGCCGGATGTTGATAGAGTTTCCACCATGCTCAAAATGCTCCATATCGATCAAGTCTCGGGTCCAAATCATGCATCCGATCCCTCCTATACGCGCATAAGCATTACACAAGCAGTTCCTCACACATACATCCTCACAAGTCTCTGAGTTCTTAAGTGAAACAACTGATCCAAAATCAGGCACCTTCATTCTCTCAAGAACCTTAAACCCGTCTTCTTTATCCGCAACCAGACCACAACTTAATGGAACTGATCTCTTGCAGCCACCGGAGAAATTCCTAGCGTTCCATTGATCCCGATAAACCGGCTTAAACCCATCAATGCAACTGCATTTACCGGAATCAAACTCTTTGCTATCATCACATACACTGTAATTACCGCAACGGTTATACCTCTCACATTCCCTGCACGGTTTCACTTGAAGCAAGGTCCAGTTCTTGGCATCCTTATTCCATCTGAACTGATCTATTATGCCATCGAAACTAATCATAAACCTTAATAAATCAGAGCTATCTGATGGAACATACGTGAAGTATACGCTACCATTTCGATCAGGAGGAGAAGAGAGCTTAAACCCGTTTATATAGGTGGTGGAACGGAACATATCCGGTATACCTGTAAAGATTTGCAAATTCCACGGTCCGCTTCGCCATTTCCTCGTTTCTCCTTCCCAAATCACAATCTCTAGGGCTCCAACGGAATCAACTCCTAGTGAATACCTTCCTGGTGAAGGATCATTTTCAGATTTCCACGGGATAAAAGCACGATGCTCTCCTATTGAAGGATTCACCCACAACTTCATACCGGGCAAGAAAGTGTCGGTTAGGTTGTTAAAGCTCTCCCAATACCTATTGCTTCTCTCTGAATCTGAAGACAGAACCAAATCCCCTGTTTTCAACAGAACGGCAACAGTGTTGTTCGACTCAGGCTTAACGTTTGTGGACCAAACGGTCTCGTTTTCACCGTTAACGACCACCAAGTTCCCGTCATCTGCAATCTTCAGAGCTCCGTTGTTATAAGACAATGGCTTCTCTCGATTTGCGACCCAGACAACCGTTTGAGGTTCGATGTCCTTGTACCAGATTCCGACATACCTTAAGGTTGAATTCTTGGGGCTGAAGAATCCAAACTCGAAGATTTCTTCCACGTTGATCAGTAAGTCTCCGTCTCGTATCGTCTGGTTTTTGGTGATTGAGTTGCATGTGGAGCAAGATATGTTGCTACATAGTTGAAGTAGAATCAAAAGAGTCGTGACCAAAGTAAGGTTTCTGTAAAATACAGCCATATTTGAGATGATTTGATTCTCAGAGATCTATATATTTACGAGAGATAAAAAAAATGGAAAGGATAAAAATAGTGGCTGTTGATTTTTTAAGTTTGTTGATTTTTCAGGTTTAACTAGTTGGTCTTTTCTCATTTTAAACGACTTGTATATTTTTTTTTACAGAAAAGAAAAAGAGAGAAAGTCATCAATAAAATCATTAAATGAGGATTTAATGAAAAACATCCCAAAGAAATACTGACCAGAAAAGGACAACTGACGAATCGGTGTTGACAAAAGACAATGATAAGAATTTTTCACGTTTTATTTGGACTTTGATTATGTAATGCGAATCCATTTCTATATTCTTATTGAAAATGCAACCTTCTTTGTTTGGGTGGTTGGGAACATCCAAAATTTATTTTAGTAACATTATTTTCGTTTTGAAGTCTTTCTAGTATAATACTAGTATTAGAAATATACACGGATTCCATATCTTGAAAATTCTAAGTACTTGGATCCAAGGAGCAACTATCGGATCCTAGGATTCAAAAATTGTGATATTCACGGGTCTATATCTAAACAAATGATAGTGGCCAGAAGGTTTGTTTTTATGGCAATACCGTTTTAAAAATCTGCATTACGAAGAGTGAGGAAGCAAATTATTTTCGTGACAAGACATTGGTGAAATTATTGACTTTCAGACAATTTCCTCACCAATCTTTTCAGCCGAGTTTGGTACACATCATTTTAAACATGGCTTTATTTTTGTTACAGTAAAATAAGATTAATCTAGAGGAGTTCTCGCCGAACCTATATGTCTCTCCGTTGATGTTTCATGCTTTTTCCAAATGGCAATTGAATTAGGGGTCCAAAACAAACTTATTTAGAGAGACCAACATGGTTTTATTTGCTTATATGAGGAAATTGGAAAATATGGTAGTTTTTATGTTTTTATTTGAAAATTGGGTAGTTTTTTTATATAGTTTATGTTTTAGGGTAGTTTTCACTTTAATACCTTTTTAAAAAATCTAATATAAAAACTACCTATTTTGCAAATTAAAACTTAAAACCACATAAACTTACTATACAAATTTAAAAAGTACCAAATTCTCAAAGACACCCTAAAATTTTATAGCACCCCAAATAGTATTAAGACATACGGTGGTAAAACTGTAAACAAGTAATGTACCTTTACGCGAATGATTTTTTTTTAAAAATAGGGTCATATCATGTAAAATAGTGTGTTATCGGATAAAATAACATGCATAAAATTCATGTTATTTATAAAAATATGAAGAAACTAATTTTATCACAAATCAGTTTTTTTAGAAAACAGAAAAATGTTACTATATCCAAAAATTCATGACAGTAAAGTCAGAAATCCTTAAAATTGGAATCAAAGCTTTGGAGAAAAAAATAAACCGGAATACAAAGATACTACTGAGACCATTCACAATGGTGTAAATTTTTTAACACCCTCTTTTTTTAACATTTTACATCATCTTTTCTCTTTTTTTCCACCTAATAATTCAATATCTATTCAATTTTTTCACTATACACAATAGTTTGTTTAATAAAATTCAACATCCTACCTTACTATTTTTATTTCATTTTTTATGTTTTTGTGATTACATATTAATAAAAATTATTGATTGAAATTAAATTAAAATAATTAAGAGTTAAATAAAAATTTTAAATAATTTTATTTTTATATATAAAGATATTTTAATTTAAAAAAATAGCAAGCAATAAAGACGAGAAATAGTGATCATCATTATTAAAACAAATAAAGTAACAAAAAAACTTAAAATACAATACAATATAATAAACACACGACACAACTAATAAACACACACATAATTTAATCATTAGCACCACTCATGCCACCAAGAGTCATTTGTATTAAAAATTCTGGAAAGTGTGTTGTTTGCGATGAATATGGTATCATCGATCCATAATATGAATGATAATTTGGAATAGCTGACGCCATGGTAAAATTTGGTGCAAACCCAAAATTTGGTATATTTTGAGGGTTGGTTAGAAGACTGATTTTGAAATTGATAATTGTTAAGATTTGGATAATAAAAAGAATAATTAGTAGAATTTTAGATGTTGAAAAGATTATTGTTGGGATTCATGTTATTAAAACTATGTTTAAAATTTTAAAATGAAGAGTTTAGGCAAGATAATAAGAAAATTATAGGAAAATAAAAAAAAATATGTGTCCAAATTAAATGAAAAAAGTATTTATTTATATAGTACAAAAATTGATAAATTTTGCCAAATTAAATGAAAAAGTATTTATTTATATAGTACAAAAATTGATAAATTTTGGTATAAAATTATATATATATATATATATATAAACAATTACAATAAAATAATTGATCTTAAAAAATTTAGGATGAGAAATGTAAAAAAGAAAATGATTTAGGATAATAAAAAATCTAAAAATCAATGCAAATGAAAACGAGACATGTGGCAGATACCATTTTCTTTCTTTTCCTCACGCACTGATCACATTTTAATACCCTACTCTCATTTTTCATTGGTTCAAATGTTTCAATTTCTTTTTCTTTTATATTTTTCAACCTGTTTTCAACTATGAAAACTCCATTTATTTTTCAAAATCCCCACTATACATATTTAACTGTTGAATACAGAATTCAACATGGCTATTGTATATGGTCTAAGTACTAATGATCCATTGGTACTGGTAAAAGTTATCGTAAATTTTCATACATTTTTACATTCGTTAATTCTATAACCAAAAAAAAAAAATCTCATAAGATTTTAAGTCATTTCTAGGAATGTCAATGTGACTTCATACACAAACACAATTATTTCTAATGGTTTGTGGATACTTCAGGCTTACCAAACCCGTACTCGAGTCAAATAATATGTTTGGTAAGAAACTAAGAACTAAGAAGCTACTATAACCAATCGATTTAACGGTCGATTTTACTTTATTTTCATCATCAGACTTCATTTATAAATTGTACTTACATAGAAAACAGTATAGTAACAGGTTTAGGAAAGAAGTATCTTTCACGAAATTAACATATATAGCTTAGGAATTTTAGTATATAATTACCATACTTTGTAACATAAAGGAAAAGTTACTCCCACTTACATCTCACTCTATTAGTATGTCTAAATACACATTTAACTAACAAAACTCCATCTGCTCTTCTCAACCCAAAACTCTCCACCAACACATAACACCCAAATCTCTTCCAATCTCTATCATTGTTACCATTCATATTCCTTAAATCTCCATTAGAAACCCTAAATTGCTCATCTCTCTCCACTCTCACCACCTTCCTCCCTCCTCCCACCCACCCTCCTTCCTCCATTACCCTTCTCATCCTTTCCACCACCGCGAAACTCAACCCCACCGCCGACCCTAAACCCTTCTTCCTCCTCCTCTCCCTCGGTCCCCGCGGACCTTGAACCGGCCTATACCAATAAAACCCTCCATGTCCTTCTTTCTCTCCCATAATAGCCTCCACACCCTTCACATAGTTGGCTTCTCTCACTAAGTTCACGTCTACTCTCACCACATCTTCTTCATTTTCATCATTGTTCTCCTCAACATCGTTGTTGGTTTCATTCAAGTCACTGTTTTGGCAATGGTAGATCCGTTCCCAGTATTGGGATAGTGTCATCCTATAGAACATTGACTTCTTCATTTGGTGACTTACACTACATTTCTCCTTCACAAACATAAACGGGCAGTACCATTCTCCTACTATCACGCTCCCTGACCGAATTGTAGAGATTGGGAATCCAAATTCAGGAAGACGGTTTCTTAGCTCATCGTCTAGGCCTAGAGCTTCTCTAGGTCTCCTCGGATGCAGGCTCCTCGAGGTTCGCAACTCCCACCCTTTCTTCTTGAGAAACGAAGGCGGTGTACCGTCTGGTGCCACGGATTTGGCATAGAACGTCCGCTCGTGATGACGGTTGATCTTAACCGTCTGATATATGTTCCTTGGGTCTAAATGTTTAGGTTTCTTGTCATGCAAGATATCTGGAAAACAACATATCCCTTTCTCAATCTCCCTAGAACAAACCCAAGCTTTCCTGTAAAACAAAACTGAGAAGAGTTCACTTCATGAAACCCTAAATATTCTTCCTTTTATCACCTAAACACTAAAGACACTACACAAATCTGAAACTAAGCCTTAAAATTTTTTTAGATTTTTTCATGTTTGTTGGAATCTTACCCTTTGTGTCTACCTCTAGCGTGAACAACGTAGTACCGATTTGAGGACAATGGTTGATCGAGAGCCGGTATGAACAAAACCTTCTTAACCGAAGTCTCTCTGTTACCAGAACTGTCTGTGTGAACAACTGAAAAGATCTTGTCCTGAGGAAACGGAAGCTTGTCGATTTTTGTCCTCTTACACATCCCGAAACAGAACGTGTCCTCTGTTTCTGCTTCTTCGTCTGTAATAACCAAAACGCCGGAAAATGGACCCTCCGGTGATTCCTCGGAGAGCGTCTTATTATATTTTCTGTACTGCGACATTGGTCTCGTCACATACATTTTTTTTTCTTGAAGCTGAACTCGAAGAAAAGGAATTTGTGAATTATGAGGAAGTTTTATGGGTTTTATTAGAGAAATGTAACAATTTTTGGGGATGAAAATGACAAGATGGTAGAGTAGTGGTGTGACTCTGTGTAACTTTTGATAGTGGAGGGTAAAGTTCTGTAATTTAAGTGTTTTCTGATTGGCTAGTTTTAACTTTGTTTTTTTTAAAGAAAACAAAAAGATAAAGCGAAATATAACAGTCAGATTCCACTCTCGGTATTCTCAGTTCTCAGTTACAAACTTACAATACAAATATTGTTTAAGTACTATCATCGGTTACAAATTTACAATACAAATATTGTTTAATTAAAAAATTTAACGAAACTAGTTTAAACAAAAGAAAATTGTAGATATCAACAGACTGCAGCCACTCATGTGAAGAGCTTTTAACTCAGTGGAACAAGAAAGAGATGATAAAAGGTGGAAAATTAAAGAAAAGGAATAAAGTTACAAGACAAAATATATGAAAAAAAATTGTGTAAATATATCTAAAGTTCTTATGAACATTAAAACTATTTTGGATAAGACAAATAATTTAAGATTTAAAAATGAATCAAAATTTCAGTATCGTATTCTGAGAATAAATTTAAAATATTGATGGTTCACAATATAATTAAACGCCTAATTTGGTTAAACCTTATAAATAACAAATTCAACTTAAATTTTTGGTCCACATAAATCTCATGACATCTGTCAAGCTTCAATAGCATACTCGCATTTTTCCACATAATCTTAAGAATCCAGTGAGTTAACCAAGGACTGGATTTCATTAATTTTAAGCTAGTATATAAAATATTTAAAATTTAAAAAATTTAACAATAACGAGTTATATATTTTTAAAAAATATATATATACATATGTTTGAGTGTTTAAATATTTGAGTGTTTAAAAATGTATTCAAATCTTACAAGTGAAATTCTTAATTATATTATGTTATACATGAATTATAGGATCTGCATTTTTTGTAACTGTCCCACGTCCATTTTCCCTAGAACCTATACTATAGTATATACAATATGTATTATAGTTTTATCCAATACTTCAAAATTTATTTTAATAAGATGGATATCCAATAGTTTTGAAAAGTGGAGCAGGGAGAAGCGTAATGGATATGATAAAGTTTTATTATTTGCATGAAGTTATTTAGCAGACATTATCCATTTTTGCAGACATCATCCATTATCTCGCTTTAACTGCTCCTTTGATTTTTTACAACAATGTTTTATGGTCTTTAATTCATTCTCAGACCACTTTTCTCCATTTTTTAATGTTTTTTTTTTAATGTTAAGAATATTATTAGGGTAATACCAAAAAATAACCTCCAATCCATAACTTCTATAATAAATAACGTTCATTGAATAGTGTGTGTCAGAAGGGAGTGGAGAAAAAACAGGAGAGATCTTTGTCATATCACATGTCATTTTTTTCACGCTATTTTTAAAAAAACCTTGTTATTGGTTACGTTATTTTTATTTAACCGAATTTACTTTTATTTTCCAGAAAAATTTGTTCTGTTTTATTTTAAATTTCATGTTATTTTTTATTTTTACCCTTAATTTTTCTTTATTTCATTTATCTATCTATATATCATAATATTTTAATATGATGCATATTATTTTATATTAATTACAAGATATCGGTTAAATTATTTTAATTAAAATTCTTCCTATTTCATCGGATTTGCCTTTCTTTTTCGAAATGTTTATTCTGTTTTATCCAAATTTTCGTGTGATTTTATATTGTCATACTAATTTATCTTTATCCTATTAATCTATCTATATATCATGTTGCATGCTATACTTTTAATTACCCATTCTATATGTCTCTTACCAATTACTCCAGGATGTTTTTGATTTTTCATACCTTCACAAAATGTTACTTAGTAACATTTTATGACAGATAGTCATTTCCAAAAGCATATCTAGATTTGGATCATTCTACAAATTACCTCATATTTTTAACTATTGTTATAGAAATAAACACATTAAATACATGTCTATATATTTTACTCGTGGAACAAATTTCATTTGAGAATTTTCTTATAATAATAATAATAATACCATTTATGTGTTGTACCCGTATAAATTTTCTTTCTCTTGTAACTGGATCATCAGAGCCAAAACACAGATTGATCATAAAATCTTTTCTTTTTTGTAAAAGTTGATCATAAAATCTTAATTTAGCCATTAAGTAAATTATTTAATGATAAAAGAATCCTTCCAACAAAATTGATCACCGACTTGTTGACTATTACATAACAAATACACTATATTTATAACTTCAAACTAGTCCGCGATTTTTAAATATCTGTTATTCTAATTACACTATTGTATGTTCAAATGTGACACACACGTACATATCTCTAAAATGAATCAAATGAGAAAACATGATGACGCAAAACCCCAAGTTTGAGTAGAGTGGTTAGGGCAGTTTGAAGAAAGAATGTCCCTACTCTTTCCTCTTCATCTTTTATTTATTAGCTTATCCTAATTGAACACTAACAAACAAAACCGCTATTTCACATTTTCTAATATATTATTACTATTCCAATTAGATGTTTGTGTGAGTCTACAAGATAGCTAGCAAACCTATTACTGATTAATCACATTTTCCTAATTTTAATAGTAATTATATAAAAGCAATATGTTTGACCAATAAATAAATAAATTAAAGCAATGTATTTTTATGATTATTGGACCTCTTAGTTAGTGGTCTCTACTATAAAACATTACAAATATATGTAATGAGTAATGTACTATGGACAAAGAAAAACAAAAACTAATTGATCAAACTAAAGTATCCGAATTAAAATATGAATCCTGTAATATGCGTTCCAAATGTCAAAAACAAAAAAAAATTATTGATCAGGAGATATACCTCGTGAATTTTAAACTAACGTCGATAACCCTATATAACATAATTTGTGATCTATATAATATTTTATACTTATTTGTTATATTTATTTACGCATAATCCATCTCATCTGTTATATATATAAGACCAATCCCACTCATCATTGTCTTGACTCCTACTTAAAAACCTAAAACACATAAAAACATTTAAATCATCTTTCTCAATGAGAGACTCCTCAACAGCAACATCCACCAAATCCTCGCCGTTATGGAAACCCTTTGCCTCAAATTGCTGCTCAGTCGATGACCAAACCGTCTTCGGCAATCTTAGCCGTTGCCGACCTTCGAGATCAGAGTTCTCCAAGAACCACCTCGGACCACTTCCATCTTTCCGGCGGCTCTCTTTCACTGATCTAAGCCGCTCTTCATCGGCAAGGATCAACGAAGATCTTGCACAGACTCTCGGAGCCGATTTAGTGGATTTTCAGATGTGTGAACTCAAGATGATCACTCAGAGTTTCTCCGGGAACTATCTTCTCGGAGAAGGTGGGTTCGGTAAAGTGTATAAAGGTTATATTGATGAGAATCTCCGACAAAGCCTCAAGGCTCAGCCTGTTGCTGTCAAGCTATTAGACATTGAAGGGCTTCAAGGACATCGTGAATGGCTTGTAAGAACGTATACTAATAATTGCATGGCACATCAATCATCATTTTCTTTTACTTTGTTACTGTTCTCTAATTATTTTTCAATTATGAGACATATGATTCAAATCATACGATAATCAACATACAGTACATAAGGGAATTAAATAAACACTCCTCATAATCATTTTTTAATTTCTAAAGTCAAAGATTTCATTTGGACTCATGTCTTTATCGTTAAATACTTTAGGGTGTGAAACTATATGGAAATTATGTTTGTATGGTTTTGTCGTTTCTATTTTTGGTGTCACGTAAAACGTAAAAGAATCTTTCTGTTGGCATATAATAGTTGGTGAAACCACTTTGACATACTCTAGTCTCTATATACATGTATTTTCTTAATTTATTCTATGAGAATATAACTACACATGCAGTCTGAGGTCATACTTCTTGGACAACTAAAGCACTCAAATTTAGTCAAACTTATTGGTTATTGCTGCGAGGATGAGGAACGAGTCCTCATCTACGAGTTCATGCCACGTGGTAGCCTGGAAAACCACCTCTTCAAACGTAAAAACATTATATAAACTTTATATATTCGCATATGAACTTTATTGTATATTAAGTAATGAGTGTTTCATTTTGTCGTCAGGGATTTCATTATCACTGCCGTGGGCGACTCGGCTGAAGATCGCCGTTGCGGCTGCGAAAGGTTTGGCGTTTGTGCATGATTTGGAGAGTCCAATCATTTACCGTGATTTCAAGACTTCTAATATACTACTTGATTCGGTACACACTTTAAAGTAGTTGTTTCAACTAACATTTGTTAAATACATATTTCACTTTTTGGTGAGAGCTATAAATTTTTTCAGGATTTTACTGCGAAACTATCAGATTTCGGTTTGGCTAAAATGGGTCCAGAAGGATCCAAATCTCATGTCACAACTCGAGTCATGGGCACTTATGGTTATGCTGCTCCTGAATATGTCTCAACAGGTTTATACACAATCATTTTCTTGTTTTTTTTTCAACACATTTCTTTTGTCAACCTTTTCTTTATCAAAGATTATTGTAGTCCTTTGGAGTTTTAAACAGAAAATAAAACAAATAAGTAAAACACATAAATCTGTAATGTGTCAAAATTTGAATGAGGATGCATTTGATCTTTTGGAATTATCAATAACGTTTATTTGATTAATTACCTAACGCATGCGAGCAATATTTTCAGGACATTTAACGACAAAGAGTGACGTGTACAGTTACGGCGTCGTTTTACTCGAGCTCCTAACGGGAAGAAGAGCCACCGAAAAGTCACGGCCAAAAAACCAGCAGAACATCATCGACTGGTCAAAGCCTTACCTTACGAGCAGCCGCCGTCTCCGATGCGTTATGGACCCGAGACTCGCCGGACAATACTCCGTCAAGGCGGCAAAGGATACGGCTCTTCTTGCCTTACAATGCGTGAGCCCTAACCCTAAAGATCGGCCCAAGATGCCTGCCGTCGTGGAGACTCTAGAGAGTCTCATACATCATAAGGACATGGCGGTTTCCTCCGGTCACTGGCCACCGTCTCCGAGATCTCAAGGCGGGAAGGTTTCGCCAAAGGTTAGAGGGGATAATCGGAGCGGTAGAAAATCAGCTCCGGGTTCACTAAGATCATGAAACAAGTGTTTAATGAACTTCAATAAACTTGTGTTTCTGTGTGTATTATACGTATCTAAGTGTGACATAGTGAGAGTAATATGACTCCCATAAAAAAAAACAATGCTATGAATATATAATAATATAGATTAGAATCATACAGGATTTTGCATAAACTATTTGAACCAATTGGCAAACATATCCACTGATTTTTTTTGAGATTTTCATTGTGAATATCCCATCGGTTAGTTCCAAATGTTTAGATCATATGATTAATTATTTTGGTGTACACAACCACTTTTTTATTGGAACTTCTAGAAATGATCATGTCACCTTTTAGACCGGGCTGCATGGACATATATAGTATTGAATGGGATAATCCCAGTTAATAGAAGGATCCGCTTGAATTATAATTGGGTTGGTGGATCTTTTTGGTTTTATCCCATTCGATTAGTTTTATTTTTTTAGCTGATGATTAGCTTAGGATTAGTCAATGATTGTAAAAAGTCAAAATTAATTTCGATTTAGATTTTTTAAGACAAATTTATCCTCCCTGATTTTTAAAATTCTTTTAAAAAAATAAGAAATTGAGTGGCAATTAACGTAATTAAGAGGTTAATTTCGATTAATTCATAAATGTACTCCTTATATGTTACTATAAGATGCTCTCGTATGCTTCTCTTGTGATGTGTTCTAATCATTTTTTTTGGGGTCACTGCTCCAACTCTATGTTCAAAATGGTGAGTACGAGGAAAACAAAAGAAGGTAAATAATAAGCGTTATTCAGAATTAAACATACAATAGTGGTCATGATACAAAACAAGTATATGAGTTTGTAAAACTTTATCTGCTTAGTCTGAAGGATTTGGGCCTTTAAATACACTTTAATTTAATCAGACTCTCTAGGTGAAACTGCAATAGTTTGATTTTGTTTTTGCAAGTTTTTTGGATATATAAACTCTCGTATATGCAAGATTGAGGCGAATATTCATTTTGAAAAGGCTTGAGCAGGCCCATTTGAACTTAGCCACAAGAAAAGCCCATATTTATAATAGCTTAGCCTTAATTCAAAAACCCTAGGTAGCCAAGAGAGTATAAATAAGGTATTCCAGACTTGGTCTAATCAGAGCTAAAATTTTCTTATCTTATCGCCGTCTAAGTCTTAAGGTACACAAGCTTCTCTCGAGTTTTATTTGCGTTCTGTGTTCTGGAGATTCGGGACATTTGTGCTGAGATTGTGATCTGTCTAATTGTCTACGTTGATTAGCTGCTTAAATTTTTGTAATTTGATATGAAAAGGTGTGATTTTTGTTTATGATCTGCATCATCTGTGTATTCTCAAGTTGTTCTGGTAATGATCGGAATGAAAACCCTCGGAAACTTTCTTAAATCAAGGCCGGAGTCTCTGATCTGCTCTTTTGCTAGAAACCATTAATGGTTTCTGGTGAGAAACACTCTAATGAGCTTGAGATTTGGCTATCATAATGATGCCATAGGCCTTTGATCGAGGGAACATTTCGTTTCATAATTCCAGAATTCTTGAGAGTATCTCATAAGCTGTTACTTGTATATCGCTGGTTAAATTGTTTCACTTAGGTTATTATTATAATTTTGTTGTTTATTTGTACACATATGTATTATTATTATAATTTTGTTGTTTATTTGTACACATATGTAATCTGTGATACTTGGTGTTCATATAGAGTGTTATATGCACAAATCTGTAATCTTGATTTACTTGGTGTTCACTAATGTGTATATTGTTTTGTATTCGCTTTCATTATAGTTTAGTCATTATTTTACATTTCTGAGGTGTTGTTTCATGTATGAAACTTACTGTATCTTTCCTGTTACTTTTTGTGTCTGGTGATTGATTGATATAGGATATAGGTTTGGATGTGATTTTTTCTTTTTTGTATAAATTCATCTTATTTTGAGTTTTTGTTTCTAGTTGAAAGTATGTCTCACAGAAAGTTTGAGCATCCAAGACATGGTTCTTTAGGTTTCCTTCCAAGGAAGAGGGCTAGTAGACATCGCGGAAAAGGTATTAGTTATTATTGGAATGCCTATTTGCATTTAATCACCAATCGTTATAGCTTCTGTATCTTATTATATCCTACTTAGTAGGATGAATTGAGCTAAATTCGTTGTATTTTTTTATGTTCTTACCATAATATGTACGCTACTATCTCTGACATTGTTTTCAAAGAATCTGTAGTTCTGAACTGAAGTTATTTGTTTGTTTTTACAGTGAAGGCCTTCCCTAAGGATGATCCAACTAAGCCTTGCAGGCTCACATCCTTCTTGGGATACAAAGCTGGGATGACTCACATTGTCAGAGAGGTCGAAAAACCTGGATCAAGTGTGTTCTCACTCTCTTCCCTTATTGATTCACTGCGCATAAATAATGTGGTTTTGTGCTGATCATTATCGATGTAATTGCCAGAGCTCCACAAGAAGGAAACATGTGAAGCTGTGACTATAATTGAGACACCTCCAATGGTGGTCGTTGGTGTGGTAGGGTATGTGAAGACACCCCGTGGTCTTCTATCTCTGAGCACTGTGTGGGCTCAGCATTTGAGCGAAGAAGTGAGGAGGAGGTTCTACAAGAACTGGGCCAAGTCAAAGAAGAAGGCTTTCACCAGATACTCAAAGAAACTTGAAACTGTAGAAGGTAAAAAAGACATTCAAAGTCAGTTGGAGAAAATGAAGAAGTACTGCACTGTCATCAGAGTTCTTGCTCACACTCAGGTAGTTCCATCTTTCTTAATTATAAATTTCTGGATGATCAAAACCTTTCTAATTGTGTTCCTTGTTGGTTAATTCGTAAATTGGTTACTTTGAATATGCATTAGATAAGGAAAATGAAAGGGCTGAAGCAGAAGAAGGCACATCTGAGCGAGATTCAGATCAATGGTGGAGATATAGCAAAGAAGGTTGACTATGCCTACAGTTTGTTCGAGAAGCAAGTCCCTGTTGATGCTATCTTCCAGAAAGATGAAATGATTGACATAATCGGTGTTACCAAAGGAAAAGGTTATGAAGGTGTGGTTACAAGATGGGGTGTGACCCGTCTTCCAAGGAAGACTCATCGTGGACTCCGCAAGGTGGCTTGTATTGGTGCTTGGCATCCAGCTAGAGTCTCCTACACGGTGGCTAGAGCTGGGCAAAACGGTTACCACCACCGTACTGAGATAAACAAGAAAGTTTACCGCCTTGGGAAAGTTGGCCAAGAGACTCACTCAGCCATGACCGAGTTTGACAGGTAACTAATCAAACAATCTTGATATGTTTCAGTCATCTGTGTAATAGTGAACTGGACTTGTGTTTATGTGCTGTTTCTGTTTTCTTTTCGATAGAACTGAAAAGGATATCACACCGATGGGAGGATTTCCGCACTATGGGATAGTAAAAGAAGATTATTTGATGATCAAGGGATGTTGTGTCGGGCCTAAGAAACGTGTGGTGACTTTGAGACAGACTTTGGTGAAGCAGACGTCTAGGGTTGCTACGGAGGTGATCAGTCTTAAGTTCATTGACTCGTCTTCCAATGGTGGACATGGTCGTTTCCAGACTTCTCAAGAGAAGGCCAAGTACTATGGTAAACAAATCAAAGCTTAGATTTTTATTATTCAACTCCAAAAAAACATTGTTTTCTAAGTATTTGTTGTTTCTAGAAGTTTAATTTTTGTTGACTATTTTGGTGTTGGTCGGAGTTCTTTTGACGGTTGTTATCAACTCTCTTCCCTATTTATGGAATATTATCAAAGGTTTTTTGGTGAAGTGTTTATTCTATTAAACATAGATTTCATTTTCTGAATGTTATGGCCATGTACATTCAGCTACAAAACCATTATTATAAATAAAACTATAGTGAGCCTTAAACAATCAACATTATGGATTCAGCATATGAGTGTCGCGAAATATGTCTTAATTTATCTGTTCAGAAACACGAAGCTTGATTTTATCTGTTTGGCTCAGTATGAGGCAGTATATGCATTGTATGGTCTCGGCTACTTACTATGTTCCAACCACTCTCTATGGGTTTCAGCTTCATCTTTATTCCCTTGGACAATCCCAAAATCAGATATTTTTGGATTTCTCTGTGTTGAAAAGACTTGTTACGAAAACAGATAAGCGCATAAGCTTTTATTTGGCATGAGCTCATACACAAACATCATCACTTAACTTCAATGCAACATCCAAGTAATCCTAACTAGATTCCTATGTTGCAACTTAGAGATCATGACAAATTCATACACTATTTCTTCAAGGCCCACTAATGAATTGAATATAAAAGGGCTCGATTTGAAGTAATTTATGGTCGATTTGGATTCAATAGTTCACTGTTGAATATGAATATGAATATGAATATGAATATGAATATGAATATGAATATGAATATGAATATGAATATGAATATGAATATGAATATGAATATGAATATGAATATGAATAAGCTTCAAGGCCCACTAATAAATTGAAAAGAAAGGGGCTTCAAGGCCCAATATAATATCAAAACCTAGTACGATGCTCCCTAGTCTCTAAAGCTATTTTATGAGGTGGTGGTAAAGGTTTTAGGGTTTTTCATTCCTCTTAGAAGCTCTTCGACAAGAGAGAAAGAGAGAAAAAATGGACTACTCTTCGCACTCGCAGCCTGGGGGATCTATCTCGCCCGAAGCCATGATGGATCAGGTCAAGGCTCAGCTTGCTCAAGCTTACGCTGAAGAGTTAATCGAGGTCCTTCTCTTTTTTTTTCTCCTCTTTCAATCTTTGGAATCGCCGACAAAGTTGATTTTTTCCGACCAATTACATCTAATTGGCTTTAAGATTGTCTGTCAATCAGTAGTTATTAACTATGCATCAACCTTAATCATCTCCATGGATCCTCAGTATTGTTGAATTCAAGTTTCAATCTTTGAATTTCTTACAAATTTGACTTTCTTTTGTGTATAAAGTAGAATTTTTGACAAGTCCCATGTAATTTTACTAGTTTAGTTATGCATAAACTTTGTCTCCATGGCTTCTCAATGTTGTTGAATTCAAGTTTCAATCTTTTCTAATCTTTGAAATTTTACAAATTTGGCTGTTTTTGTAGACAAAGTTGAATTTTTGACAAATCCCATGTAATTTTCAGTAGTAGGTGTTATGCAATAATTTTGTCTCCATGGATTTTCAATGTTGTTTGGTTGGTTGTTGCAGACTTTAAGAGGAAAATGTTTTGAGAAATGTATAACGAAGCCAGGATCAAGCCTAGGAGGGAGTGAGAGTAGCTGCATTTCAAGGTGTGTTGATCGTTACATGGAAGCTACTGGAATTATCAGTCGATCTCTATTCAGCCAACAACGTTGATCAAACAACTACAAAGGTTTCTGGTTGGAGAATTTTTAAACATATGTTAGTAATTTCAAAGTTTTGTTGTTGAAGATTAGCAAAACAAAATTACATTTGTGACTTGGGTAAGATTTATTATCAAATCTTAAAAGTGGAATTGTGTGTGATAATAATGGATTCTGTCTTCTTTTATTTGGTGACCGAGTTAAAAGCTTGAAGATGTTTGTGGTTAGAACACGTTTTAGTATGAGTTTCAATGACTTAGGTCACATTGGTTCTCTGCTACTAGTATCTTCTTAAGTCTCTAATGCTAAACAACTCTTTTGGAATGTAGGTTGGATTAAAAAAATACATAGTTAAATGTTTGCATCCAATTTTTGTTAGGCACACAAGTCCAGTTTGAGTTAAGAATGTAGATTTCGTCGTTCTTTTTTTTGTATTGATGTATTGAAGAGTTTAACTGTGTATAGAGTTTCTTGAAATGTAGGAATGACAGTCATAATCTTAGCTCCATGAAATATATGCTCAAGCTTTCATATAGCGTTCCCTAAACCTTTGGCTTATGATCATATCATCATCCTTAGTCTCTTGTAGGATGTACAAACCCATAAGCACATTAGAGATACTTAGTCTCTTGTAGGATGTACAAACCCATAAGCACATTAGAGATACTTAGTCTCTTGTAGGATGTACAAACCCATAAGCACATTAGAGATTGTTACTGATCTTTATTTGGTTTGTTGCATCACATGAAACGTCCAGTGAGCATATCTAGTCCCCATCTTTATGTATACTTCTCTCTCGAAGTACTCTCCCACATACAACTTGAACATGGTCATTAGGGCATCAAGCAAATTTAGCATCGTTTGTAATATGGATTACTGTGTGTGATACATCTAACTTCATATTGAGGACCAGGTTAAACAAATTGCCTATAACTTCCTATTGTGCTTAGTACTTTAGAGCTACTCCTAGTTGGCTTCTGGCCTTTGTCATAGTCGCCCAAATTATGATGATCTTTAGCACTTGCATCAGTTTCTAAATACTCTGAACAACCTTATTCGTTGCAAATCAGGACTTGTAACATCATCAATCCCAAAATTTAGTACTTCTCATGAATCAAACAAAAGCGTTCGTCCTAAAAAAATAAAAATAAATAAACAAATTTATGTTGAGAAGATCGTTTGGAGCTTGAAAGATAGATAGAGATTGAGGTTAATTGGAGTTTAAACAGCGATGGAGATATGAGTCCGAGCTTGAACGAGTGAATCAAATGGAGGATGTAGCTCGAACATCAACTGAGATGGAGTCACAACTTGAAAGAGAGATTATTTTGAAACTGAACGAATGGTCAAGAAGAAGCTAGAAGCCTGATCAGGGACCAATACGACATAAGTGAACAATGAAGAAATAGGATCAAGTTTATTTTCTATTTTGATTCAAGTCTCTCCAAATTTTATGTTTAAAATGTGTTTTTGCCAAATACTCGGTCATGTTTATCATCTTTTAGATATATAAGTGTTTCTTGTTTGCGACTCACACACAATGGTTTGTTCATGTATAGTCTTTGACTGGTGTGGAATTGGTAAATGTTGTCATGTTGTGGTATCGGAGTTGGGCACAAATCCAACCAAATGAAAAAGCCCATTAAGCGTCAAAGACAAATACATGTAATGAGGCCCATAATAGGAGAATACAAGGCCCATGAAGCGCGAAGATGAGTAATCCAGTAAACAGACCTCTCTCAAATTTAATGCTGAAATTAACTTGCTTAAGACGTTTTGATTCGGACATTCAGCGACTACTATTATGAACGATGGAGACTGTAAAAGGAGAAATTCACATCATAAAAAGAAATTTTTTTTTAATCTACTTTTGTCGGTAAATTCACTTGGGGATATTTTTGACTGGTTTACACAGTTTTGGTAGCAACTGAGTTTTTATTGTTTTTTTTTTCTTTCTAAAATAGCGAACAATTACAATATATACTTTAAAAGATGTTTGGAACGTTTGTTTATATAAGAAGATTAGCAAAACAAACAATTTTTTTTGATAAATGAATTTTATAATATAATATTTTATTATTTAAAATCTTATAGCTTAATTAATTCCATAGTTCGTTGTCTTTTTATTTTATTTTGTTTTCTCTTCTGATTTTGTTTTTGTTGGATTTGATGAGAATTAAACTACAAGGAAGGCTTACTCAATCAATCTCTGGCAAAATGTTCGAGCTTCTAAATCATGTTAGTAAAATAACTTAATAAGTGAAAGAGAGATTTTGGGGTATAAAAAGAAAGAGAGTCTCTCCAATTTTCAACATGATGCGATTGCGGTATGCGTGTAGTGTACCGGTCCGGGCCCGGTCCAATTTTCAACTTGATGATATTAAATGGACATTTTAAGATATCCCACTTCTATCGATAACTAATTCATTGGAACATCACCATCTTCCTTTTTTTTAGCTTAACGGAAGTTCCAATTTTGACGGCAAAAAAGCTAATGATAGTCATCGTATGAGCTAGCATTTTTGGATTAGTTAAAAAAAAACAGCATCATCGAACTCTCTAAAAAAAAAAGTTACGTGGTTACTAATCATCATCCCAAAATAACTAACTTTAAAATCCATTTGTTTACTACTATATAAACACCGGTAACATCTTCTTCATAATCTCACAGAGCCAAATTCCAAATACGATTAAATAGATAAAGAATATAAAATAAACTCCTTTTGGAGTTTCTTTTATACTTTATTTATTTAATCGTATTCGGAAAACATAAACTAACAATAACAAATAATATGGGGATGTCTAAAAGTGTAAAGGTTATTCTATCTCTAGCTCTCGTAGTTTTCTTGGCTCTTGCAGCCACCAATGTTGAGGCCACAAGATATGTAGATTATGGTCCTATAAAAAATGGAAATCACGGTGGAATGTGTGATCGAACAAGGCCTGAAACCTGCAAGATGCCAGAAGCAAATCCTTAAAGAAGAGGATGCGAAGATATCAATCATTGCCGTGGCGGTTAAAACTGTGAATCAACCACACAAAAACCAAGAACATATAATGTACCTCAATAACAGTTTCCTTATATCTTAAGAATGTTTTACCACTCTTGGTTATCTATATGCACACATGACATCCTCATATTCCCTTGTAATTGGTATTATTTATGGTCTGTTTTTGTAATTCATTGTAACCAGATGTTGTTTATGATCCATCATATATAGATATGTTTCAGTTATAATTGACAATTTAAATATCTTTCGAGTTATTTCTCACTTTCTTATGTACAATTTTTGTTTGTTTGTTGGAACTTTCGACATTTAAGAATGTTAAATTCTTTTTATTCAATTTTATATTATTTATTTATCATACTTTTTGGCACAACAACATGCATGTTAACAACTTTGGGAATGTACAGTGATTTATTCATCCTTAGAATGGAATTCGAAAGAAAAGAAAACTCCAAGACTAAAAAATTCCATGTTTTAGATTCACTTTGAAACATAGATTCTCATACAAAATAGGAACTCTTACTAAAATTTATTGAAAGTTAATGTACTGAAAATGGTTGAAACGGCTGCATAGACATTCTTTATCAACTGTGTTCTCTTATACATTTTAAATTAATAGTCTCTTAGCGGTCAATTATACTCAATTTACTCGAATTTGTGCAATATTACTTATTGATAACAAATTTCAAGTGTAAGATTAAATTGAAAATAAAAACATAAAATACATGTATGACTTAATTATATGAGAGAGAACTTCATAACCAAGTTCATAGAATTTGAGTAACATAAGTACTGGATACTGACAAAAGTACTTAATTTTGATATAGATAAATGAGATGTTATAGATTTTCTTTTTTTTTGAAACAGTTACGGTATATATTAGTTATTGCAACTTCTGAAGTCAATATTAGTTATAAGCTCCTCTGATCTTATAAAGTGATATGATTATATTGGAGCTTAAGCAATTGCCCGATTCACCCAGCTTAACGAGAGATGGAGATAGTTTCAAGTCCGATGGATTGATAAGCATCAGATGAGAGAAAGCAGGCTTGTGATATAATTTGGAGTGTTCAGCTCTTAAGGGAAACCACAAAAAATAACAGAACAAAGTAGAACCATACAAGACAAGTCTTCAAAGCAAAAATTGAATTTCATTTGGCCTCTAAAAATAATCGTCTCCCCTTCATTGTTGGTGTATTTGGCTTGGCCGGACCCTTCTTTCACACCATTTTCAAGCTCTATTTTACCCAAGTTGGCCGCTGATTTGTTGAATGCTTCACATGTATTTCTTGTTCTTGAATGTGTTATAGGAGCTTTCTTTCATACTGGTATCTCGATTTCCCTGAATCGATCATTTTCGGCTGCACTCGATCCCAACTCGATGTCCTCATCATTCTCTCAAATTTAAACCACTTGACTAGCATCTACCATCTAGGGCAGTATATGATGTTTCCTTTGGTTTTATTTAAGGGTGTCTCTCAAAATTTTTTGAATAACACATGACTTTGATTAAATTTTAAAATCTTCAATGTAATAACTCATGACTTTCAAAGATTCTAAACAAAATTTTAAAAACTACCATAAGCAATAACACAATACTTTAATAGAGTTTTATAAATTCAAGATTAAATAACAGTCATGTTTTAAAGAATTTTAACTCTTTAAAAGTCTTAGAACCAATAAACCCCATTATTAGGGTAGTTTTAAAAAGAAAAATAAGGGGTATTAAAGTGAAAACAACCCTAAAACATAAACTATCTAAAAGAACTACCCAATTTTCAAATAAAACCATAAAAACTACCATATTTTCTAAGTTCCTCTTTATTTATTCTGAAGAAGTCATGGCCACATTGAAAACTAGTTTTTCGGTTGGAACTTAATTGTGAATTTGGATAAAAATTAACTTACTAAAATAATCATTATAGTTATTTATATTAATATTCTATTGATTTAATATTGAAAATTAAATATATATATATATATAGTGATTTTGTTTGATAAATATATTGTGAATTTTTAGTCCATTAGACTACACTATAGTACTATACTCACTTTTTGTTTGGTTTGTTTTTCAGTATATTTAAGAAAAATGGATATACTTTCTAACAAGATCCTAGCGCCAAATTCATTTGATATTCCCTATATTATTTGAGAAGTACCAAAAAAATGTATACATGTCAACGTAACATTCATTTTCATATGCCAAAATCATTGATATTGTGAAATATTTTTGCAGCAAAGGAGGATTTAATCATTTAAATATACTTCAAAGGAATAAATTTTCTAGAGACTTTCATTTAATCAATTTATAAATATTCGTTTTTAAAAGATGAAATTTCCTAAACGAATTTATTCTTTTAAGTATACATGATTTGTTTTTTTAAGTTCACCTCTATTTATCCGGTTTTAAATAGACGGGTCTTTATTCAATATAGCTCCATGTATTTATAATGGAAAACTCTACTAAAAATAACATTCGTTTACTAAAATCTATGTGGTTACTAATCATCATCCAAAATAACCAGCGTTGAAATCTATCTCTTCTCTACTATATAAACACCGATAACCTCTTGTTCATAATCCCACAGAGCAAAATTACAACTACAATTAAATATATAAATAATAAAAATTGAACTCCTAATCGGGGGTTTTTTATTATTTATTTATTTGATTAATCTATTTGGAAAATAAAACCAATAATAATATGGGAATGTCTAAAAGTATCAAATTTATTCTATCTCTTGCGCTCGTAGTGTTCTTGGCTCTTTCAGCAACCAAAGTTGAGGCTACAAGATACATAGGTTATGGTGGTATGCATAGAGATCACGGTATAATGTGTGATCGAGCAAGGCCTGAGACCTGCAAGCAGCCAGAAGTGAATCCTTACACTAGAGGATGCGAAAAGACCGAACGTTGCAGCCGTGATGGCTCAGCCAAAAAACAGTGAATCAATTAACCAAAGAGCATACTATTATATACATCAATCCTAGTTTCCCAATTTTACGAATGTTTTGACAGACTTTTGATTGGATGGAGTACTCTTGGTTATCTATAATACACAAATGACATCCTCATGTTTCAGATGATCAAATGTTTAATTACTAACTGCGATTATCTATATAGTCTATATTTGGTTATGTAATTGATTGTAACCCGATGTTGTTATGAATGATCATATATATATATATATATATATATATATGTTTTAGTCATTATTCCATATTTTAACAACCTTATACGAGCTATTTTTCGCTTTTTAATATACACGTGATTGGATGTTAAATTTCTTTTATTCATTTTTATATTTCTGTATTATACTTTTTGTTATTATAAAACATGTCAAGAATTTTGGGAATGTAAAATGGAGTTATTCATTCTTAGGATGGAATTCGTAAAGGAAAATTCATGATTCACTTAAAAACAGAAGTTCTCTCATACAAAACAAGAACTATAACCAAAAAGAAAAAGAAAAAAAAAAGAAAAGAAAATAGTTGAAACGACTGCGTACACGTTGGACGTTCATTAATTTAAGCGGTTTATGACTATATCAAATCTACAAAACAATTGTATATTAAACGGTATATGACTATATCAAATCTGCAAGAAGCAATCTTTTCACCATACTTTCGTCCCACCATCCCGGAGACCCTTCAATGCACCCATGACTACAAATTTTGATGACGATTATAATTTTAATTAATTGTTTCTCTCGTTTTCCTAGTTTATTTCATTTCTGTAAGAATATCTAAAATTATGTTTTAATAATTTTCAGAAAATCTTAATTGAAAATTTTCATTTTTTTCCTGATGAATTTCTGACAATTTATACTAATATTTGGTCGAAAATTCGTCGAAAAATTCTGACTAAATAACTCTCTTTTTCTCAATATTTTACACAATTACAAATTTTATCTATTTTAACATATTTCATAATTAAATAAATAAATAGGACTTACATTAATAAATAGTTTTGTTTCATAATTAGTTTACCAAATCTCTAAAAAGTGTATTTGAAAACATATTTTATTTAGTTAAATTCGCAAATAATAATTTTTTTAAAAGGGTGTTTGAGTTGGGTAAGGATGTCCATCCGTATTAAATATGGTGATGCTCTCTGTTCCGAGAACGTTCACTAAAAAGCGTTCAATCAAAATATTCCTTAGTATTTCCTTAGTATTTGTCATACGATTGTAACTTGTCATAACTCCTAACTTGTCATACGCGTTAGGATATTCAAATGTAATCAATGTACGAGAGCCTATGTCTTGACTTTTTTTAGTAGTTTTCTTTTTGAAAATGTTTTCCGATGTCTTAACTTTTCTAATACAAACTGCCATGCAGATTTAATACTAAAAACAAAACTACCATATTTTATTTTTGTCTAGGTAGCACTGTACGTTTGTTTTTTTGTTAGCACTGCAGGTAGAATATCATTGCATGTATTTTGGATCACATAATAGGACTCACTATTATTTTATCTTTAAGTTAGAAAAAATAAAAGTTTGTGGCTTTTGTATATCAGAAATTAATACTATAAGAAAATCTTTATATATTTTAATTCAAAAATAAGTTTTATGTGGAGAAAAAGATCTTTATTATCTCTATTTGATATAAATTTATAATGGCATATTTTGTAAATAAACTAAAAATGTTTGACGTATACTTTCTCAATTACTCAAAAATATACAAAATAAGATTATAAGTTTGCTTTCTCAAAAAAAAAAGATTATAAAGTTAATTGAATGAACTTTCATAATTTTAATTAATTAAACATAAATGTTTTTTAACTGTCCATCATTCAAAATAGTTCTAAGAATGGGTAAGGACGATATCTTAAGAATTTATATAGTTAATGAAGTTTTAAATTTAATTTGATAGCCTGAGAATCAAATTATATGCTGTGAAACAAATATATCATATACAAAAATAAAATAGTGACATAAAATATTAATAAAAAATTGTTGCAAGAATTATGAAATATATATATTTCGTAAATGGTATTTACTACTATGGTTGAGATATATATTTCTCAAATTTGAACGGTTGTTTATCTACTATGGGCTATGGCAGTGAAATATTGTAGACTATCAGAGAGAGAAATTTTTTGAAAGGAATCAATGACGAGGTCACGAGAGTAAGATGGATAAAAAACAATTAACAAAAAATGCTAGTTCTTATAGTATCATCATGGGGTAGTGATGACTTTTTCATAGATTTAGAAGTAACTAAACTACCTCATGATGACTTTTTCATAGACTTTTTCATATAATTACTCTAAATATATAAACTAATTGCCAAATGATGTAATTGTCGGACTTAAAAGTTAAACCTTCACCATGTGTATACCATATAGTCAAATAAATATTGTAATATGCAACCAACTAGATGTTGTTATCAATCTCCTTTGACGCACCCAATAGTCAACTAACTATTCCATATGATTATTCGACTTTCTTTTGGGTATCCACCACCTCGACCTCTGGAAATAAATACTATTTTGTATTATTAAAAATGTCATTTAACCTTTTCCATACATATTTTTAAAAAAATATTAAAATCTGTTATATACTTTTTCTTAATTAATACACTATATATTTAAAACAAAAACATTGTCGAAGAATCTGTATCACAAATCTAAAAATAATATTTAATTTGAAAAGATCAATCGTTAACAACATCTATTTTAAAAGAGAAGTTGTTAACAACCTCTATTTTAAAATAGTAGAAGTATTAGTTAGCAAGGCCGTTATTATTAGTTAATTACTTCACAAGGAGTCATTAATGGACTCTGAAAATATCTTTTAGACGTCATTTTGAAAACATATTTGTAGAATTGAGTCAGTTCTGGCTCAGCCAAATAAAATAATAAAGAAAAGAGTTTGGCAAGCAAAATGATTTTAATGTTTATCTCCGAAATCTATTAACGTTAACATAGCTCCCCAATATTTTAATAGTTTTTGTGGATTTCTATCCAAATTCTTATAACCTTTTGATTTCTTTTTCAGATGTACCATAATATTTACCGGAAAGTAGAAACTATCATCCATTAGACTAGTGAGTCACTGGTCTTATCAAAAAAAGATAATCCAAATTTAAATAAACGCATGTTATCGAGAACATTAAATTATAAATAACTGGTTACCAAAAGAAAACTAAATTAATAAATTTTAAAAGGAGTGACTCAGAGAGGGTTAAAGTAATTAAACACTATAAATGAGAGACTCAGAGAGGGTTAAAATTAAAGGTTTACGGTTTCTCTTTTCCTTTACTATGTTGTAAAAACAATAAATAATGACCTTACCAAAACTTAACAGAAATAAAATAAAAACTGACAAAAAATCATAACCAAACAGTTCACACAGCATGTTTATATAAAAGTCGTAATCTGGTTTCAAAGTGTCTGACTTTGAACTTTTGAACATTTCAAGGTTCGCCAACTTTTTTTTTTTTTTTTTTTTTGATAAACCTGTATTTGAAAACTAAGATTCACTTTTGCCGGTAGTCTTCTTTCACCTTCGTCTCTTTGTTCTATATAACCACATAAATACGTAATCCATGATTGCAATCAAAGAAAACAAACAAAAAACCAAGAAAAGGAGGACGAATAGAAAGAAACTAAGGATATTATAATTCTTTATTCTTATTTAGATTTTGTATACTGTTTAGTATATTTACAGGAGAGAAAACTTCAAAGGAAAGCTCTTTGCTTTGGAATTGTTCTGTAAGCTCTAATGGCGACGATTCAGGTGAAAGAAAAGACCTTAGAGGAAACTGCGACTTGGGCCGTCGCGGTGGTTTGCTTCGTCTTGCTTCTAATTTCGATTATCATTGAGAAACTTATTCACAAAATTGGACACGTAAGTCTTCTTTATCCTCCTTCTTGATTCTCTGTTTCAGTATCTATGTAATTCTTTTTTCATCATCCAAAAGTGAATCTTAGTTAGTTTATGTTTAAAAGTGCCAAACCCCAAAAGGGTTTTAGACTTTTAGTACATATTTTTGTGTTTGTGTCGGTTTCAAAGGATGCTCTGTTTCTGATACTAAACAAAACTGAAAATCCATGCTCTGTTCTTTTTGTGTGTGTGTTTTTCTCTGACAGTGGCTTAAAAAGAAGAACAAAAAAGCTCTATATGAAGCTCTTGAAAAGGTGAAAGCAGGTAAAAAAAAAAGTCGACTTAAATCCCAAAGATTCATATAATTTTGTTTAATTTCGATTAATTAAATATTAATTAAATGTAAATTGCAGAGCTTATGCTTATGGGATTCATATCACTACTGTTAACAATTGGACAAAACTATATCTCGCAAATTTGTATCCCCGAGAACATCGCAGGAACAATGCACCCTTGCAGTGCAGCAGAACGAGCAAAAAAGAACACTAAGAAAGGTGGCACAAAGGACAATAAAGATGATGAAATCTCGGGTCGAAAACTTCTCGAATTAGTTGAATCTTTCATTCCTCGAAGAAGTTTAGCTACCAAAGGCTATGACAAGTGTGCAGAGAAAGTAAGTTCTCTAATTCTATAAAATCATACTCTATCAGAGTCGTTTTCAAGTTTTCTAATGTTTATTTACAGGGAAAAGTCGCGTTTGTATCAGCTTATGGGATGCATCAGCTGCATATATTCATCTTTGTTCTTGCGGTTTGTCATGTGATCTACTGTATTGCTACTTATGCTTTAGGCTCGACCAAGGTATATTCTTTATATCCATTCACATTTTGGTCAGACCGGTCGAGATCTTGCTTTGTTTCGCTAAAGATTGGATATTTCTTTCTCTGTTATTGCAGATGAGAAGTTGGAAGAAGTGGGAAGAGGAGACGAAGACTATCGAATATCAGTATTCACACGGTATATATAACTTACAATAACGGAAAATTGATAAATTTGGAATTGAGTGTGAAGTTTTAACAACCGATTTTTCGAATAATGTAGATCCTGAGAGGTTTAGGTTTGCAAGGGATACATCTTTTGGGCGTAGACATCTGAGTTTCTGGAGCAAATCAACTGTTACGCTTTGGATTGTATGTTTCTTTAGACAGTTCTTTAGGTCTGTTACCAAAGTTGATTACTTAACACTGAGACATGGTTTCATCATGGTAAAAATTCAATCTTTTGACCTTTTATATTTCTATTGTTTTAAAACTTCTCTCTCAAGGCAAAGTTATTAACTCATATTCCATGAATGCTTCTTCTTTTTTCAGGCCCATTTGGCTCCCGGGAGCGATGCAAGATTCGATTTCCGGAAGTATATTCAGAGATCATTAGAGGAAGACTTCAAAACCATAGTCGAAATCAGGTTAGGGACTAATAGTGTTTTAACAAACTCAATCAAGTCACTAGTCACTTCTTAATCTGATGTTTCAATGGCTTATATCTTCAGCCCTGTGATATGGTTCATCGCTGTGCTATTCCTCCTGACCAACTCACACGGTACACTCATTTTCAAAACGTCGATATCTTTTTTAAAGCCTTACAACAATCCAAAACTAATATATTTGCTCTGTTTTTTCTTATGAACAGGATTGAATTCTTTCCTCTGGTTACCGTTCATTCCCTTAGTGGTAAGCAACAAACAAAACCTCCAATAAAAAACATTGTTTTTGTTATTTTCCGGTTAACAAGAATGAATGTCTATAAACAAAATGCAGGTGATTCTTATTGTTGGAACAAAACTTCAAGTGATAATAACAAAATTAGGACTTAGAATCCAAGAGAAAGGTGACATCGTGGTAAAAGGCACACCACTTGTTCAGCCCGGTGATCATCTCTTCTGGTTCGGTCGCCCACGTTTCATTCTCTTCCTCGTTCACTTAGTCCTCTTCACGGTATATACATTACTCTAACCTTCTTATTCTCCTCTTTACATTCAACAGCAAAAAATTTCCTGAAAACTAATAACCAAACCGTGTTTTTTCGATTTGCAGAACGCTTTTCAACTCGCTTTCTTTGCTTGGAGTACGGTAAGCAAACAATACTACATCCTCCATAAACTTTAAGTAAAAACGTGTAATACCAATTCAATCATTTAATCATAAAACCATTTGCTAATCTTTTCAGTATGAATTCGGTCTAAAGAACTGTTTCCACGAAAGCAGAGTTGATGTGATCATCAGAATTTCTTTAGGGTAAGTAAACATAAACTTAACCAAATCATAAAAAACAGAGTAAATAACCGTTAAAACTGACAAAGTCACAATCTTTTTTGTTCGATTTTGCAGACTTATTGTACAGATTCTTTGCAGCTACGTTACTCTTCCTCTATATGCTCTTGTTACTCAAGTAAGGCACACTCAAAAACACAATAAAGATTGTAACTTTTTCACTTTTTCACTTTCAAGTTGTTCAAGTTCTGATTTTTATGATTTTGTTTATGAAGATGGGTTCAAAGATGAAACCAACAGTGTTCAACGATAGAGTAGCAACAGCATTAAAGAGTTGGCATCACACAGCTAAGAAACAGATCAAACATGGAAGAAACTCAGAATCAACGACTCCTTTCTCTAGTAGACCAACAACACCAACACATGGTTCTTCTCCGATTCATCTCCTTCGTAACCATAAACGAAGCAGAAGCGTCGATGGTAGCTTTGCCAATTCGTTATCTCCAAGAAACTCTGATTTCGATTCGTGGGATCCTGAGTCTCAACACGACACTGCTGAGGCTTCTTCTTCCGTAAATCATCAATCTAGGTTTAGAGAAGAAGATTCAGAGAAAAAGTTTGCTTCTTCATCTGTGGAACTTCCTCCTGGACCTGGACAAATACGAACTCAGCGTGAGATTAATATAAACTTGAGCGATTTTTCGTTTAAGCGATGATTTATTTGTTTTAATTAGTTGAATCATTAGTGATTTGTTAATACGTTATAAAAAAAAAGAATACGCTGTATTGATTGAAACAGTACTTGTTGTACATTTCAGTGTTTATACATTTGTTGATCAAAATTGCAGCTTTATACATATATTAATATATTGTTCTCACTTTTATGCATTTGACACTGTTGGTCACTTCTCTTCTGAGAGTCAGGGTTGATCCTTGTTGTTAAAAAGTCTATGGAAACGAAAGGGTCACTGGGAAGAGGAAATGAGATTCTTGGGAAGTTGGTGGAGTGGGTTTGACAATTTGTTAAAGATGCTAGTAGATGTAGAAAGCATGCAAGGTGTTTGATAAAATGCTTGAGTGAGACTTGGTCTCCTGAAACACAGTGGTTTTGTTGTTGTAGATTAGTAGATAGATTGGATTGGCGAGGATTGTATTAGAAATGGTTCGTAGAATGTGTGAGGATAATCTGAAGCCTGGGTTTTATCATCATTGTTTATGTTTTTGTCCTCTATCTTTGGTTTGAGATCTTTAAAAATTGACAAGGTGATTAGGATCTCTTGACTCTTGTGGATGATTCCAAGGACTTGGTTGATATGAACTCAAAATGCCGGATCTCTGAAGATTTCTAGACAGCTCTTTTATGGAATGTCATTCATGGTGTTTGATTATTGACGTGGTGTGTGCATAATGAGAATTCTAAACAAGCAACTGCAACTTTATGCTTTGAGTGCTTGTGCTTACGTAAGTGACCAGGACCTGGTGGCCAGGACCCTTGTATCTTGGAACACAATGATAGATGAGGGACCAATTTAAAACAAGATACACTGTACATATTGCGGTCAGACTATGAAAGGCAAGTGGTACAATTTTAAATATTTTGAATGAATATGAGTGGTGATGCCTATTTCTCATTGTTTATCGGACTTGAAAATAACACTGTCTATTTCTCATTGTTTATCGGACTTGAAAACGAGTTGAGGACTTGAAAATAACACAATGTTTCAATATGAGGTCAACAGTCGCATGGTTGTTTGTCTTTGGAGCCAAGTGGTGAACATAAGCATTTCATATTACTTAATCTGTATTATAAAACAAGGTTTAAGTTGATTATGAATAAAGTAATGCATAATCTTGGAAGATGGCTGCTGTGGTCAACATTGTAGAGAGGTGCTTAAGAATATTCTCACAAGTCCTTGAGCTTGTTTTCTTGGCTTACTTTCTCGTGTTCACATGTTCTCTTCTTACACTAATCTGAAGGAATCGTTCTTGGAGGCACAAGAACACACATCTGGAAGATGAGGTTTTTCTTTGCGTGCTTGCTCTTGTTTACCATGCTCTTAAGTTTTAGCTATGCAGCTATAACAACAGAGAGTCCTTTGTCAATAGGAGAAACTCTCAGCTCCTCTAATATGGTTTATGAATTGGGGTTCTTCACTCCTAATAACTCCCAGAATTTGTATGTTGGAATCTGGTTCAAGGATATCATTCCCCGGGTGGTTGTGTGGGTGGCCAATAGAGAAAAGCCCATAACAGAGTCCACGGCATATCTAGCTATCAACATCAATGGAAGTCTTATTTAATGGCAAACATGGCGTTATCTGGTCCACTGGAGAAATTTTTGCATCTAACGGGTCTCAGGCAGAGCTTCCAGACAGCGGAAACCTTTTTGTCATAGACAATGTTTCGGGGAGAGCTCTATGGCAAAGCTTTGAGCATCTTGGTGATATTATGCTACCTTTCTCCTCCCTGATGTATAACCTCGCTACTGGAGAGAAGCGGGTGTTGACTTCTTGGAAGAGTTACACTGATCCATCACCTGGTGAATTTGTGGGTCAGATTACATCGCAAGTGCCATCACAGGGGTTTATTTTGAGAGGCTCGAAACCTTATTGGAGAAGCGGTCCATGGGCTAAAATAAAGTTCGCTGGCGTACCACAAACGGATGAATCATATCGAGATCCATTTAGCCTTCAGCAGAATGCAAACGGGTCAGGATACTTCTCTTATTTAGAAAGAAACATCACGCATCAAAAACTAGTATTAACATCGGAAGGATCACTGAAGACTTCTCAGCATAATGGCACGGACTGGGTATTGGACTCTGAGCTTCCAGCTAACTCATGTGACTATTATGGTGTATGTGGACCTTTTGGGTTGTGTGTAATGTCCATTCTTCCAAAGTGTAAATGCTTTAAAGGCTTTGTACCACAATACAGTGAGGAATGGAAAAGAGGAAATTGGACTGGTGGTTGTGTGAGGCGTACTGAACTACATTGTCAAGGAAACTCTATTGGCAAACATATAGACGTCTTCCATCCTGTGGCCAACATAAAACCTCCAGACTTTTACGAATATGCGGACGTGGGGAGTACAGAAGAATGCTACCAAAGTTGTCTCCACAATTGTTCTTGCTTGGCCTTTGCTTATATCAATGGAATAGGGTGCTTAATTTGGAACCAGGAACTAATGGATGTAGTGCAATACTCTACGGGAGGAGAACCTCTCTCCATTCGTCTTGCACGTTCTGAAATGGGTATGCCTATACAAAAAAAAAACATCAAAGAGCTTTGTCATTTACAACTTTGTCTTCATTTTCAGTGATCAACATGGCTTAGTTGTTTGTTTTGTCTTACATATATCAGGTGGAAATAAGCGTAATAAGACCATTACTGCTAGTATTGTGAGCCTTTCTATTTTTGTGATATTGGGTTCTGCTGCGTTTGGCTTCTGGAGATTCAGAGTGAAACATAATGGTAACACATTGATGACCTTACTATCTCTATATCGATCTCTTGTTGTTATCAATTTATTTGTTAGGTTATTAACAAAAGTTCCCAGAGGACAGGTTCTGCTACGTTTGTTTCAGATTATTGATAAGCATTATAAAAGCAAAAGGGATTTTCCAACTACATCTTTATATATGGATCAATCCAAAAACCATAATTTATTCTTTTTGGTACCTTGGGTTCGGCTTGCTTGAGAAATTTGTAATATGCTCAGTTTGAGCATTAGCTTGGTATTGATGGGTAAATAACTAGATGTTAAGCACTAACACATGAATTCTTGAAATTTAAAATTTCAGTTATTATATCAAAGGTTGATTCACAAGGTGCATGGAAGAATGATCTGAAAGCAGAAGATGTTCCAGGTTTATATTTCTTTGAGATGAATACCATTGAAACCGCCACAAATAATTTCAGTCTCTCAAATAAACTTGGACAAGGTGGATTTTAACTTATTTGCTCTTTTCTATTCACTATTTATGCTCCCCAGATGACTTTCTGCAATATGTTTTCAGGGAAAGCTGCAAGATGGGAAAGAAATTGCAGTAAAACGTCTTTCTAGCAGCTCTGGACAGGGCAAGGAGGAATTCATGAATGAAATAGTACTCATCTCAAAACTACAACACAGAAACTTAGTTAGGATTTTGGGATGTTGCATTGAAGGAGAAGAGAGACTATTGATTTATGAGTTTATGGTGAACAAAAGCCTTGATACTTTTATCTTTGGTCGGCCCCTTCTTGCCTCTTTGCTTTCTATTAGCAGCTTTTTCTTTATATGTAATGGAACTGTCTTATCTGATACCCTGTATGCTGTATGATTGCTTAGATTCAAGAAAAAGGCTTGAGATTGATTGGCCAAAGAGATTCAATATCATTCAAGGTATTGCACGTGGACTTCTTTATCTCCACCGTGACTCATGCCTCAGGGTTATTCACCGAGATCTGAAGGTTAGCAATATTCTTCTCGACGAAAAAATGAACCCGAAAATATCAGATTTTGGATTGGCTCGGATGTATCAAGGTACCCATTATCAGGAAAACACTCGCAGGGTTGTAGGAACTCTGTAAGAACCATTCTTTGAAAACATGCTCAAACTAGAATTCATAGGTATAATGAATATTTAACTTGGAAAACTATTTATATGTGCAGAGGATATATGTCTCCTGAGTATGCATGGACTGGGATTTTCTCTGAGAAGTCCGACACCTATAGCTTTGGAGTTCTTTTGTTAGAAATTATCAGCGGAGAGAAGATCTCGAGGTTTAGCCATGATGAAGAGTGCAAAAGCCTTCTTGCATATGTAAGTAACACTTTAAGTTTAGAATCTTGTACTTGATCTTGTAATTGATCTCCATCAAGTGAAGAGATTTCTCTGCCCGTATTAAAAATGTTTCTTGCTCTTATATTTGCTTGTTCTGAATCCACAACAGGCGTGGGAATCTTGGTGTGAAAATGGAGGAGTTGATTTTTTGGATAAAGATGTTGCTGATTCATGTCACCCATCTGAAGTTGGAAGGTGTGTTCAGATTGGTCTGCTTTGTGTTCAACACAAACCTGTAGACAGACCTAACACACTTGAGTTACTGTCTATGCTCACCTCAACATCAGATCTTCCATCACCAAAACAACCCACTTTTGCAATGCACATTAGAGATGACGAATCCCATGCTAATGATTTGATCACCATCAATAAGGTGACACAATCTGTGGTTCTAGGGCGTTAAGAACAACGCTTTATCTTAGTTAAAATGATCTAAGAGTCAAATATCAATGTTGATAATTCCAACATACATTCATTGGTCACTTGCATTTTCAAACAAAGGGTATTAATTAGTATGTTTTTTCTTGGTCTTTTGTTTCTGTTAATGTCTAAGGGACTAAACATTGTTGAGTACACGCCTTTTGGCCTGACTTAATGTCGTCTTCTCTTGCGTAATTGGTATTTATGCTCTTACTGGTGTCATTGACACACCAATGTTTACCATCAAGAGCGTATACTGCTGAGATGTCTTCTGTCTTCTTCAGAGGTGCGCATCTATTTACACTACGCTGCTTTACGTTGGTAGCTCAATCCAGTTAAAATTTGAAGTTTGTATTAAGAGTGAAACAAGGAATTCATAAACCACTAAGAACGATCTGTTGGATTAATATCATCATCATCTTCTGATTGATCTACTAAGAAAGATCTGAGTGTAGATGTCTATCTTCCATAGGTTATGGCCCTTTTGGGTTTGAAAAGCTAACAATGGACATAGAAACATTGTAATGTCAAATCAACTTCAAGTGAGAGCATATGCGCAGAAGTGTAACAATGCCAATTGCATTCGCTAAAACATAAACCAAATCATTCATCACCGTAACATACTAATGGAAAGGAAACACTACAAGAAAAGAAAAACCACAAACAAAACAAAATAACATAACCCGCCTTAACCGTTCAAGCCATTTCATCAAACATCAGCAGAAAGACCATCCGCATACAACAAGCGACAAAACTTGTGGACTGGAAGCACAGCCTCAAACCATTCAATTTTCCCCCAAATCTCATCTCCATCACTGCGCCTTTCCAGCGAAATCTCCGCACGCCAAATCACATTTTCCTCACGTCTGTCCGAATGATACACAGACTCATCCCACAAAACCATCATCTTCCCACCAACGTCCACAATTAAACAAGGGCCAAAATGAGGCAATCCTTCAACACCATTCAGTGTCTTCCATAAACTTGCCTTAACGTCATACCAACTGAAAACTTCATCATTCCATAAAAACAAGACGCCATCTATCACACCAGAACTAAAATACACAGCACAAGCCATATCAGTACCAAATGCTATCGTGTTCCATCTATCTCCCTCGGGATTATAAACCGCATACTCATCGCCTAAAAGATAGAATTTTCCTTCAAATCCTAAGCTTTTCAATTCACCTCAACAATGCCGGGTTTCGTTAAAGACCTCCAAGTTTGAGTCTTTGGATCAAACACTTCGATCCAATTGGAGGAATTTAGATCTTTACAACCTCCAGTTACATATATCTTCCCATCAAGTAAGCTTGCAGTGGCGTAGTAGCTCCATTCCACTCGCATGCTTGGAGCCTTGTGCCACTTTTTTTTAGCCTTGTGCCACTTGTCAGACTTACAATCAAGAACAGAGACTAAAGAAGAAGAGAGTCTATCTCCTCCGATTTTTGTAGATTTCAGAACCAACGGATACGAGACATGTAGATTCCGAAGAAGGCAAATGCGGAGATGGAACTGGAACTAAAAGATTGCCACGTTTGGGTGTACGGCAGAGAGTGAACCAACATGTGTTTGGATCTAAAGGGAAGCGTAAGCATAGATAGAGACAACTCTCTGTTCAGTTTAAGTAAGAACGGGTCTTATAAAGCTCTGATGAAGCAATGATGGATTTGAATTTTTTGGAGACGAGTGAGAGAGTTGAATAATACAATCTAGAGACGCGTGCTAAGCAATTTAATAGCAGATCTTTAGGAAGTGATAAAATCGAGATTGGTTCTATCGTCGGAGATTTCTTCTTCTTCCTCATTTTCTTACGCCGGCCGTTCATGTCGGCGGCGGAAGATCTGGCTCTGGACGACATTGTTTGTGTCCGTGTCGGAATTGTAGTCGGAGAAGAAGAATAGAAGATTAGTGGAATGGTCATGTGTCGGGTAAGGAAACTCAAAAAACAAATATTGGGCTTTATCCACACACTTACTGCTATAGCAGATCCTTAATGGGCTTTAGTTGTGAAATTAGCATCCAGATTTTTGTTGTTGTTGTTTAAGTTCATTTAGAAGACTGTTTAAGCTTAATCCATTGAAATTCAAAACCCTAGGTAATTAAGTTCATAAAGATGTAAAGAAAACTAAATTTGCTTTACACGACTGCTGGGATATTTAATCCTAGTAGCTACCATAACTTTGGTCTCGTACTGTCATTATTGGCTACATCAAAATGCAGAGGACAAACATGCATTAAGCAATCACTTAAGACCATCAAAATATTTTATATTTTTAAAGTTATTAAAATTATATTTTTATTATAATAGATATATATCAAGAGCAAAAAAATTAGTAACTAAATAATTTTTGTTTTTTTAAATATTTAAGATAATAATTTTCGAAATTTTAAATAATAATCAAATTTTAAAATATTTTATACATTTATTATACTCAAATTTGGTAGTTTCTATCGCCTGTTTACAGTTAAATCTGGAATTTGATTCTAAATTTAAAAATTCACCTACAGATGCGCCTGTGCCCACCTCTATGTTATTCAACTCAATAGCGTGTTTTTTTTTGTTCAGAGACAAAACAAGCTCTACGGCGTCACCGTTCTTTTAATAACAAGCTTTGGCCGTTTTTTAAAATTTTGTCAAGTTTTTGCCATTTTTAATCCTGTCACACATTTCTCCACAAAAAAAAAATATAAAATAAAAGAAAATTGTTGTACTAGGTCAACGAGGACTTGGTAAACAAGAAATTCAAGAGTCAAAGACTCAAAAAAATTTTCCTCTAAAAAAAAATGCATTCACTAACACAAATTTTGCCAGATCAGAGATTCAAAATATATTTTTAATTATTTTTAAAATTTAATATTCTAAGAAAAATATAATTTATACTTACCAAAAAATTTATCTGAATTTTTTAAATATAGTTCTAATTAATTATGATATACTAGATTAGTACATTCGTCTTGCGCGAGATCCCAATATTAAAATATTATAAAAAATTGTTAAATATCCACAAATATTGATATAAGTCACTAATTAAAAATATAATTAAAAATTAACTCACTATTTCTCATAAAACTTAGCATACCCTAAAGTTAAAATAATTTGATTCAAAAATATTTGCAAACATATATTTCTTTTTTATCATAGTATAAATAAAACTGCATTTCTAGTTATGATACACTACAAAAATTATGTATCACTCCTAATTGGATGCTTTCTTGTGCAACATTTGAGTTTATATTTACCGATTCTTTACTTGTTATTTTTTTTAAAATTTTAGAATCTTTTATTTAAAATTAAAATACAAAGATTATAACATTTTTAAAAAAAATTAAGAAAATTGAGATGATTTAAAAAAAAACTCAATTGTAACTTTAAGATTGTCAGTGATTTTCTATATTTTTGTGTAATATATCTAGAAACAAATATATATATATATATATATATAATCACATAGCTCATGTATTCCAAAAATATTAGTGTAGATATTTCTAATATCATTCAGAAAATTTTAATTATATTTGGTCTAAAGTTTCTTCACACTCAATTTGTTAACTCAGTTTAAACACTTCAATTATTTATCTATTGCTTTTAATCTTCTTGTTAGTTCATCTTTTTGTTAAATACATTATTTAAATAATTTTTTTTATCAAATTAACATTATAATTGTATTTCATTCTTATTAAATTAATTTTATCACGTTAAAATTTTTAATTGTTATTTATTTTACTTAATTTTTTGTTTTTAATATTGTTAGATTTATTCAATAAATATAAATAAATGCGTATTAATGAATATTTTAAATTGTTTTTAATTAATAATAAAATTGTTTGTTTAGGTGGACATTTCCGATGGAGAAAAAACTCCCTAATTATATATGTGATTCTAAAAGTTATCCTAGTCTTTCTAAAACAAGTCATAAAACCAGGTGGACTCCAACTTGTTGTTTGTAAAAATATAAGAAACAGATGCGAACTATTAAAAATATATATATTTGAGTGAACATCTGATGACTTAAAAGAATTTGAATATGTAAATCGTGTCTAGACTAAAACTAAAATAAATAAATAATGAACCAACACGCATATCTACCTCAGTTCATACCTTTCTCTCTGTATATAAATATACACACAAATTTACAAAGTTTTAGACCCACAAAAGAAGCAAAGATGTATAAACTGGCTGTGATTTGGTTAGTTTCTTTAATTTATCTCTTGTTCTCTGTATCATCAAACATAGCCTTGGTCCAAGGACGATACGAGTCCGTAGAGAATCTAAAGATACGTAAGTTTCTAGCTCTACAAACTATATAAACATAAATATATATAAACTTATCTCAAGTACAATGAACTTTTACAATTTTTACTTTCAATATCCAAATTGTTTTTTGTTCATTTTTTTTTTTGTGGTGGGAAAGGAACTGGAGAAGGGGTTTGGGACAAAAAGTTGATCAAAGGAAGAAAAATTGTAGGAGGCAGTACTACACGGCATGCTTCAGGAAAAGATCATATGCCACCACGAATTACAAACTCCAATCCTTAGCATTATTAGGTATACATATAATGAGTATGGAATTGAGATCTTTTTATCTTTACACCTCTTTGTGAAAATAAATAATTGGATTTTCGAAATTTAATGAAATTTTCGATTTCTTTAGTTATTATCAAATTAATTTTGCTTGAATTTGGATCTAATTTTTTTTGGAATCCAAAATAAAACGAATAATTACTATATGTTTCGATCGAGATGAAATCTTTTTTTTTGGTTGTTTATATGAAAAAATGGTTTGAAAAAGTCCACTCGTATAAATATTTCAAACTGCAGATTGAAAAAGAGAATCTTCAAATTGTTTCAGAGGCAATTTCTTTGTTGGTTTGTTACAAGAAATGAACATAAGCTTTACCTTAAAACGACCAAAAAAAAAAAAAAAAAACTTAGTTAACTATGTATCTAAGGGACTTTACTTTACACAAAGTACGTAACACTAAACTATGTATTTTGTTTTAGTTATTCTTGTGAATGTAAAGAGAACCGTATCCTTTAATTTGTGCAACACAAAAGAAGTGTTTTTAAGACATTTTGTCAAACAAAATAAGCTAGCTCTTCTACAAGTGAACGCATATAAAGCAAAATTGTATTCCGTTAAAAACATGAAATAATCATTCATAGAAAGGAAACACCAAAACAAACGATAATATCCAAAAAAACAAAAATGAAATTACCAGCCATAAGACGTTCACCCTTCAAGCATGTCCTCATGAGTAGCATCATTTCATCAAAGAGAAGCAGAAAGAACATCCGTATGAGACAAGGTGCAAGACACATGAAGTCTAAGCACAAAATAAAGCCACTCAACCTTCCCCCAAATCTCACCTCCATCGCGCTTTTCAAGGCTAATCTCAGCACACCAAATCCTATTTTCCTGACGAGCCGTAGGCTCATCCCACAAAACCGCCATCTTTACACCAAGATCCACTATTTTACAATCCTTCAAATCAGGCAATCCTTCAACACCATACAATTCCTTCCATAAATTTAACTTAAAGTCATACCATTTGAACACTCCCACTACAACAAATTTTCCGCAAAACCGACGGAATATAAATCCGTCGGATTTGCGACGTATATCCGATAGACATGAAAATTGACGATTCCGTCTGAAATTTCCGACGGATTAATTTCCGTCGGAAAATTTTCGACAGCTTTCCGACGGACACACCTAGTTACGTCGGAAATCCGTCGGAAAATTTCAGACGGATTTCAGACGGATTTCCGATGGATTCTAACAGATTTCTGACGGAATTTGTTTTTTGGCTTGTCTAGTCATATATCAGACTAAACCTTAAAACGAGACACGTGAAACCACAAAACCGTCAGAAATCCGTCGGAAATTTCCGACGGATTTCCGACGATTTTGTGGTTTCGTAGTCTTTGATGATCCATTTAACTTGAAATATGTTTGTAGTATGCTATGTTACTCATTTCAATCATAAAATAATACCAAAAACATTGTTATATATCATATATACCAAAATTAGAAAAATTCATACAATCATGTTTACATGTTAGACAATGATACATATACTTAAGCGATGATTTATAAACATAACAAATAAAATTTTCTAATTTTGGTATATTTAATATGTAACAAAGTATTTATTAGTATTTTATCATTGAAATGAGTAACAAATCATATTACAAACATATTTCAAGAGAAACGGATCGTAAACGACCACAAAACCACAAAACCGTCGGGAATCCGTCGGAAATTACCGACGGCTTTCCGACGGAAATTACCGACGGCTTTCCGACGGATACTATATCAAATATGTTAAATATGTTGCATATAAGTTTATATATATTTTTAGATTTTCCGACGGATTTCCGACGGAAAATGAAAATTTGACCGCGTAAGTTGCCCGCATGAATTAAATTTCTGACGGATAGCAAAAATATAGGCGCGAATGTTCCAAATATTTTCGAAAAACACCGGCAAATATTAATTTTTTCGCCAGTTCCGACGGCATTCCGACGGATATATCCATCGGAATTCTGTTTTTATATATCACTTCTTCTTCTCAGCGAATTCATTTCTCATTTTAGAATAAGAAGAAGAAGATGAAAACTAATTTTAATTTTTAATTTTAATAGTAAATCTTAATTTATATTTATTCCGAATTATTTTGATATATTAATTATAATTATTTACAATAAATTAAATATTATTAATATATTAATAAAATTATATATCCATCAGAAATCAGTCAGAAATCCGTCTGAAATATGTCCGTCGGAAATCCGTCGGAATGTGTCCGTTGGAAATATGTCGGACTATTTCCGACAGATTAGAGTCCGACAGATTTCAAATCTGTCGAAAATCCGTTACAATTTTTGACGGATTTCCAACGGAATTTTTATTTCCGACAAGATAAAACAGACGGAAAAATCCGTCGGAAATCCGTTGGAATAGGCCAATTCTGACGGATTTCTGACGGATTTTTCCATCTGTTCTAGCGTGTTTTCTTGTAGTGTCCGTTATACCAAACAAACAAGACATCGTTTATCACACAATAACTAGAGTTAGAGTATACTACATGATGCATACGACTACCCTCTTCTATGTAGTTCCATTTACCTTCCTCGGAATTGTAAACCTTAAACTCATCCCCAAACAAGTAGAATTTTCCTTCAAGGCTTACGCTTTTGGCTACACGTCTAGGTGCATGTTCATTCCATTCGTATATCTGCATGCGAGGGTTCGGCACAGAGGCCCAAGTTTGGCTCTTTGGATCAAACACCTCGACCCAGTTGGAGGATCTGTCGTCTTCGTTGCCTCCAGCTACATATATCTTCCCATCAACTAAGCTAGCTGTGGAGGAAGAGCTCCGGTTCAGTCGCATGCTTCGAGTCTGATGCCAAGTATGAGGACCCGAACAGTTGGATTCCACAAGAATCAGAACCGCCGATTTTGTAGATACAAGAGTCGACCGCTGCGCAGGAACCATACCAGGATAGGGAGATGGAATTTGGACCATAAGATAGCCACTTGACTTGCTGGTTACCTTTCGATTAGGTTGCTGGCAAAGAGTGAAACAATATGTTTTAGGGTCGAAAGGGAAGTGTAACCAAAGATAGAGACACTTCTCGGTACGGTTTAAGCGTTATCGGGTATCGTAAAGCTCCGGTGAAGTAATGATGGAACGGAAACTTTTGGAAACGAGGGAGAGAGTTGGATAATACAATCTAGAGATGCGTGCTAAGCAGTTTAATAGCAGATCGTTAGGAAGTGACAAAATCGAGGTTGGTTCTATCGCCGGAGACTGGTTCGTCTTCTTCTTTTTCTTACTCTTGCCGTTCTTGGCGGCGGCAGATCTGGCTCTGGACGACATTAGGGCAAAACTTACTGAAACAAATTCACTAGGAGAAGATTTATTATCAAGGAAGGCAATATTTTAGGGCTTCCCTGATGCCAGAGTTCTCGGACACGTGAGCTTTACGCATTCAGAAAAATCAACCAATACCTTGGCCCATAGGCCGAAACCCAAAAGTGAATTGGCATGTAAATAATGGGCAGTTTATAAATAATAATAGCTTGTTAAAAATATTTCTGTAATTTTTTTAATCCAATTTAGATTATCTTTTATTTCTTAGGTCCAATTAAAATTTTCTTTATTGAACGACTCGTGGGTTTATATCATCACTTCAATAATAATTATTTTCATGAATATATGAAGAAAACGAAGCTTGGTCTAAAAATGGAGTAACTGATTTTTTGGATATGTTGCTGCTTGATTCATGTCTGTTAGAATAATTCGTTCCATCTAATATCTCAGAGATGATCATATTACCAGGACTGTCGCCGTTTGAGAGAATGAAAGGTGAATGAACGCTATCCGCGAAATCGATCGACGGAATCGTAATAGACGGTGATGGATTCGGAACAATCGGTGGAGAAGAAGGCTCAAAATCGCGATGAATAGGTGTTTCTTGTGCCGGAGTACTCGATCTCTTGACGGAAACCATCGCTTTGATCGGAACAGTTCAAGACTTGAGAATCGGCAAAATGAAGATAAATCGAAGCGAAATTCTAATGAATGGTGATGAAATTGAGTGAAAACGAAGCAATCGCTCTGATACCATGTTAGTTTTATGAAAGAACGATGAAGAATACGAGTTTGGTACAATACGAAGAAGCCAATGGTACCGAGAGAAACACAAAGATTATACGATACAATAGACATAAAACACACATGGGATGATATAAATCATCTCAGTGGAACTTGAGACTGGTCAAGACATTGTTGTTGACGGGATCCGCCAAATGATCAAGAAGGTTCTGGAATGGCCCAACACCGGTCACTAGTGCTTGGATAAAGTAACCGAGGATAGCGAGCATAGCCAGTCTCCCGTTCTTGACCTCCTTGAGTTTCAACTCCTTCATTGACTTCTCATCTTTCCCAAACCCAAGAGGGTTAAAGAAAGGTCCTCCAGGGTAAGCCGGGTCACCTGAACCACCCAAACCCTTCTCTAACCCCAAGAAGTATTGTTTCCCCATAGATCCTGGCTTAGCCCAGTCCTGGAACCTCCTGTGCTCAGCAAATCCCACCAAAGCCATCTCAAAAACAAAGAGTGTGTAATTGTCTGCCCAGTAGGTGTATGTTCCTGCTGGTGGAATCACACCGGTTTGAAACCAGGGAAGAGCAGTCTCTGGTGGAATCAAACCGGCCTTTCCTAGAATCTCAGGAGCAATCGCTCCAACCGCACCAAACATAGCGCACCGTCCGTTGAAAATTTCTCCGTACGCTAGCCATCTTGGCTCAATGAATCCTCCAGTACCCTCTGGGTCTGAAAGACCAAGTGGGTCGAATCCATAGTCACCAGGTAAGCTACAAGAATCACAACATCTCCAAACTTTGAGCATCATAAAGGCTTAACAAGAAATCAAAACCTGACACTTGTTTGAAAATTACCTGCCATCCAAGTAAGAGAGACTCTGAGATGATGCAAACCACAATGGTCTGTTTGCTCCTTGCTGAAGAATTCAAATACACAAAATCAAGATTTGATTATTCAGTGCATAGAGAAAGAGAGATTTGTTAAAGAAAAGAGACTGTCATGTTCATGTACCTTAACAGGTGGAGTTGAAGTAGCCTTAACAACAAAGGAACCCTTCCTCTGTGAAGCGGACACAGCTGGTTTAGAGCCAAATATCTGTCTAGCTGTCTGAACAGAGGAGGTAAGTGAAGAAGACACAAGTGCTTGTGCTGCCATTTTCTCTGTTCCTCAACTCTTCACTTCTGTCACCAAGAGATGAAGATGATGGTTCAGTTATGGTCTGCAAGGGCTGTGTTACGGTAGAAGAGAATAAGGTCCAGTTGAAACTTTAACTACTTGTGGCTTTGAGATAGCACAGCTGGTTTTGCTCAGATTAGATTAGTATCTGCTTCACCAACTATATCTGTCCACGTGGCAACATAATTTGGATAAGAGATTTGGTTTTTCTGTCTCTGCTTATCCGCCACACAAGGAAAAAAAATCTTTACATTGAAGCCTATTGGTTACAAAATATCATATGCTTTTATAGATTGGAAATTGGAACGGATATGTATTTCTGTGGTTAAAAAAAAAAGAGTAAACTTTTGCTAGTACTCTAATTTAACTAATGTTGGAGAGACACTTTTGATACGGTTAATAAACCATCCACTTTTGATATGTATTTCTGCATTAAGAAACTATTTGTCATGAAAATTCTAGCAGTGAAATTTTCTCCTTAAAGGGATAAACTTTTCAGTGTTTTTAACAACTTCAACATTTATACATTCTTCATTTCTTAAGAGTCTAAATAATAACTTTAAATTGGTAGAATTAGCTGAAAAGTTGTGGAAAAAACAAAAAGTGAGGAATATATATTTTTAAATCAGTTGACCGGGATAAAATAAGTTAAAAAAAGGTTATTAGCACATTACAAATTTTATTATAAAAAACTTGGTTTACATGAAGTTCGTTGATAAAACTTTAAACAAAAAAATAAGTTGGTGCTTTTTTTTGTTCCGTTCCAATTAAAGCCTAAAGTAACACACTATAAATTGTTTTATCCACGATTTTCGAAAAATAGCAACTTTAACGGTCGCATCAGTTATGTTCTCGCTGGTGAGACACGGATGTTCACCGTTAAAGTCGGCTACTTTGTCTAGATATACATATACTAAAGCCTAGATAGTGGGAATTGGAATAATCGGCTATACTTTCGCGTGTTATATCCGTCTCGATTGAGATTTTAAGTCCGGCGACACTAGTAAGGGTTCGAACTGTGTTTTTGAATTACGCACCGTAAGTGTTCGGTGAAATGCCTGAATGAAATGTAAGGCATCAAAGCAACGCTCTTTTTACCAGGAGATAAAAGTAGTCTGAAAGAATCGTTTGCAGATCAGATAAAATAGAGGATGCTGCACATATAAAAGATTGTATAGGTCAAACCAATAAACTCTTCAGCGGTCTTTGGTCCAGTTTTAAGGTCTTACACGAGCGATGACGAATCCCAGTTGCATCTTTTTAGTTGATTCAGAGTATAAATATGTATCTGTCACTGATTCTGGTCAACTGTGCGTGGGTTTGATTTGTTAAAAGGTTGGAGTTCTTGGTTCAGACTGTGAAAGGTATGGGGTGCAATTCTCATCTTTTGATTTGTTTAGAGTGTGGATGACTATCTCTTATTGGTTCTTTGTCAAACAAGTTGACAAATACATGAAAATGACACAAATGTTTCAATATGAGGTCAAACGTTGAATGCTTGATTGGGTAAAATTTTGGAATTCTTCGGAGCCAACTGGAAGAAATAAGCATTTCATATTACTTAATCTGTATTATAAAACAAGATTTAAGTTGTTCTTGAATAAAGTAATGCATAATCTTGGAAGATAACACTGTTTAGAGAGTGATTCTTATTAAGTACTTGAGTTTATTTTCTTGGCTTACATTCTCCTGTATACATGTTTTCTTCTTACACTAATCTGAAGAAGATTGTTCTTGGAGACACGAGAACGCACATGGGAATGACGAGGTTTGCTTGTTTGATCTTGTATACCTTGCTCTTAAGTTTTAGTTATGCTGCTATAACGCCAACAAGTCCGCTGTCAGTAGGACAAACTCTCAGCTCCTCTAACAAGGTTTATGAATTGGGGTTCTTCAGTCCTAATAACACCCAGGACCAGTATGTTGGAATCTGGTTCAAGGATACCATTCCCCGGGTGGTTGTGTGGGTGGCCAATAGAGAAAAGCCCGTTACAGACTCCACGGCAACTCTAGCTATCAGCAGCAATGGAAGTCTTTTGCTATTTAATGGCAAACATGGCGTTGTGTGGTCCAGTGGAGTAACTTTTGCCTCTAGCGGGTGTAGTGCAGAGCTTTCTGACCGGGGGAATCTTATTGTCATAGATAATGTTTCGGGAAGGACTCTATGGCAAAGCTTTGAGCATCTTGGTGATACTCTGCTACATTCCTCTTCCCTGATGTATAACCTCGTCACCGGTGAGAAGCGGGAATTGACTTCTTGGAAAAGTTATACTGATCCATCGCCAGGCAAATTTGTGGGTCAGATTACACCGCAAGTGCCATCACAGGGGTTTATTATGAGAGGCTCAACGCCTTATTGGAGAAGCGGTCCATGGGCTAAAACAAGGTTCACTGGCCTACCTCAAATAGATGGATCATACACAAATCCATTTAGCCTACACCAGGATGTAAACGGGTCAGGATACTTTTCTTATTTTCAAAGAAGCTACAAACTTGCACGTTTAACTTTAACATCAGAGGGATCAATGAAGATGTTTCGGCATAATGGAGTGGACTGGGAAATGTACTTTGAATTTCCAGTCAATTCATGTGATTTTTACGGTGCGTGTGGACCATTTGGGTTGTGTGTTATGTCAGTTCCTCCAAAGTGTAAATGCTTCAAAGGATTTGTACCAAAATCCATACAGGAGTGGAAAAGAGGAAACTGGACTAATGGTTGCATGAGGCGTGGCAAACTAGATTGTCTAGTAAACTCTACTGGCAAAGATGCAAATGTCTTCCATCCTGTTCCCAACATAAAGCCTCCAGACTTTTACGAATTTTCAAGCTCTGTGAATACTGAAGAATGCCACCAAAGTTGCCTCAACAATTGTTCTTGCGTGGCCTTTGCTTATATTAATGGAATAGGGTGCTTAGTGTGGAACCAGGATCTAATGGACGCAGTGCAATTTTCTGCTGGAGGAGAACTTCTTTCCATTCGTCTTTCACGTTCTGAACTAGGTTCGGCTTAGAAGATAAAATCAAAGACCTTCGTTCTCTTTTGCAATTTTATCTTTTCCTTCATTGATATTGTTCTTTCGTTAGGAGCAAGACTTCTTGTCTAATTTGTTGTCCTACATTTCTCAGATAAAAATAAGCGCAAGAAGACCATTGTTGCTAGTACGTTGAGCCTTACCTTTTTTGTGATCTTGGGCGTAGCTGCGTTTGGTGTATGGAGATGCAGAGTGGAACATAACGGTAAGTCGGTAACACACTGATGAATTTACTATCTAACAGTCTCTCATTGTTTTTCTATTAATTTTGCTTGCCAACAAAACAATTGTAGGCTCTTCTACATTTGTTACGACTTATTGATAAAGAAGTTTTTTCCACTACATTAAACCTACTATTAAATGAACACACTCATGCATGTTCTTTAAACGACACTACGTTTTCTTTTGTGCATTGTTTTCCGCTTGCTAAAAAAAAATCTTAATATGCTCACTTGGCTACATAACTAGATGTTAAGCACTAACACACAAATTCTAACTCAAATCTCAGCTCATATATCAAAGGATGCATGGAGGACTAATTTGATTCCACAAGGCATCCCAGGTTTAGATTTCTTTGATATGAATACCATCCAAACTGCTACCAATAATTTCAGTCTATCAAACAAACTCGGTCAAGGTGGATTTGGTTTAGTTTATAAGGTCAGAGAATTCGTTCCACTTGGCTCTTTTTTATTCACAGTTTATGCTCCCGAGATGACTTTCTGCAATCTGCTTTCAGGGAAAGCTGCAAGATGGGAAAGAAATTGCAGTAAAACGTCTTTCTAGCAGCTCTGGACAGGGCAAAGAGGAGTTCATGAATGAAATAGTACTCATCTCAAAACTACAACACAGAAACTTAGTCAGGGTTTTGGGATGCTGCGTCGAAGGGGAAGAGAAGCTATTGATTTATGAGTTTATGGTGAACAAAAGCCTTGACACCTTTCTCTTTGGTTGGTCTCTTCTTGCATCCTTCCTTTGCTATCAGCAACTCTTTATCTACGTGGATCTATTTGTCTGATACTGTAGTTTTTACACGGAATAATTCCTTAGATTCAAGAAAAAAGCTTGAGATTGATTGGCCAAAGAGATATGATATCATTCAAGGTATTGCGCGTGGACTTCTGTATCTCCACCGTGACTCATGCCTCAGGGTAATTCACCGAGACCTGAAGGTCAGCAACATTCTTCTGGACGAGAAAATGATCCCAAAAATATCAGATTTTGGATTGGCTCGGATGTATCAGGGAACCGAATATCAGGACAACACTCGCAGGGTTGTAGGAACTCTGTAAGAACCATGCTTTGAAAACATGCTTAACAAGATTCATAGTCATGATAATCATAAACTATTCTATATATGTGCAGAGGATATATGTCTCCTGAGTATGCATGGACTGGGATGTTCTCTGAGAAATCAGACATCTATAGCTTCGGAGTTCTGCTGTTAGAAATCATCAGCGGCGAAAAGATCTCAAGATTCAGCTATGGCGAAGATGGAAAAACCCTTCTTGCATATGTAAGTAAAACATTAGGAATTGACACACTAGAATCTCATATTTGATTCCCACCAAGTGCAGAGACTTCGCTGCCCGTTTGAATACTTTTTCTTGCTCTCATATTTGCTTGGTCTGAAACCACAACAGGCGTGGGAATCTTGGTGTGGAAACGGAGGAATTGATCTTCTGGACCAAGATGTTGCTGATTCAAGTCACCCATTAGAAGTTGGGAGATGTGTCCAGATTGGTCTGCTCTGTGTTCAGCACCAACCTGTAGACAGACCCAACACACTTGAGTTGATGTCTATGCTCACCACAACATCAGATCTTCCATCACCAAAACAACCCACATTTGTAGTGCACAGCAGGGATGACGAATCCCAGTTTAGGGATTTGATCACCGTCAATGAGATAACACAATCTGTGGTCCTTGGGCGTTAAGCAATCGTAGAATTGAAGTGTGTGGGTATTGTACATCAAAGTAGTCAACTTTTTAATGTTTGTAATGTAACTTCAAGTTTTAGTCATTCATTCTTCGTCCAACGCAACTTATCCTTTTGGAGCTGACGTAATAATACATTTTGAAATATAAAATTCTTAAATTTATTCATTTTTCGTTTTAATACATGGAGATCGTTGGGCGTTGACCAAAAAATAAATAAATGGATATGTACTTCTGTGGTTAAAAAAGGGACTCAAATTTAGCTAATATTTAATTAACTTTGGACTTTGGAGAGGCATTTTTGATTCGGTTAGAAAACATCCACTGTATTTGTCGAATAAATTATGTGATCCTTGGACATTAAGAAACTATTTGTGATGAAAATTGTAGAATTGAAAATGTTTATCCTTAAAAAGGGATACACTTTTCAATGTTTGCAACTTCAACATTTTATGCATTCTTCACTTTTAGAGTATGAATAATAACTTTAAATGGGTGGAATTAGCTAAAAAGTTGTTGAAAAAACAAAAAGTGAGGAATAATTTTTAAAAATCATTGAACGGAATAAATATGAGTGAAAAAAAAGTTATTAGCACATTAGAAAATTTTATTGTAAAAAATTTGGTTTACATGAAGTTCGTTGATAAAAGAAAAAATAAAGTTAGTGTTTTTTTTTCAATTAAAGATTAAAGTAACAAATTATAAATTGTTTAGTCCAAGATTTTCGAAATTAGCAACTTAATGATCGCAGCAGTTATGTTCTCGCTTGTGACACACCAATGTTCACAGTTAAAAACCAGATGGTGGGAAATGGACTAGTCGGCTATACTTTCGCGCGTACTATTTTGCTGGATCGAGATTTTAACTGTGGCGACATTAGCAAAGCTTTGAACTTTGTGTTTTTGAACTTTTGGATTACGCACAGTAAGTGGGTTGATTGGGTAATTGGAGTTCTTAGTTCAGACTGTGAAAGGTAAGGGGTCAACTCTCATCTTTTGATTGGTTCAGAATGTTGATGACTATCTCTTATTGGTCAAACGTTGCATGTTTGAAAGGGTAAAAATGTTGGAATTCTTTGGAGCCAACTGGTAAAATATTAGCATTTTCAATTTTGTATTTTACTTAATCTGTATTATAAAACAAGGTTTAGGTTGATCGTGAATAAAGTATTGCAGAATTTTGGAAAATGTGCGCTGTGGTCAAGACTGTTTCAAGAATAATGCTCATTAAGTATTGCCTTGTTGGCTTACTTTCTCTTGCGTACATGTTCTCTTCTAACACTAATCTGAAGGAGATTGTTCTTGGAGACACAAGAACGCACATGGGGATGACGAGGTTTGCTTGTTTGCTCTTGTTTACCTTTCTCTTAAGTTTAAGTTATGCAGCTATAACGCCAACAAGTCCTTTGTCAGTAGGACAAACTCTCAGCTCCTCTAACAAGGTTTATGAGTTGGGGTTCTTCAATCCTAATAACACCCAAGACCAGTATGTCGGAATCTGGTTCAAGGGTATCATTCCCCGGGTGGTTGTGTGGGTGGCCAATCGAGAAAACCCTGTTACAGACTCAATGACAAATCTCGCTATCAGCAGCAATGGAAGTCTTCTGTTATTTAATGGAAAACATGGCGTTGTGTGGTCCAGCGGAGAAACTTTTGCATCCAACGGGTCTCGTGCAGAGCTTTTAGACACTGGAAATCTTATTGTCGTAGACAATACTTCCGGGAGAACTCTATGGCAAAGCTTTGACAATCCTGGTGATACTATGCTCCCTTTGTCAACCCTTATGTATAATCTGGCCACCGGTGACAAGAGGGTGTTGACTTCTTGGAAAAGTTATACTGATCCATCTCGTGGCGACTTTGTGGCTCAGATTACACCCAAGTGCCATCACAAGCGTTTACTATGAAAGGCTTGGCGCTTTATTGGAGAAGCGGTCCATGGGCTAAAACAAGGTTAACCGGAATACCAATAATGGATGAAACATTTTCAAGTCCATTCAGCCTTCAGCAAGATTCAAACGGGTCAGGATCCCTCTCTTATTTAAACAGAAACTTCAAATTGCCACATATAATGATAACATCAGAGGGCTTACTGAAGGTTTCTCATCGTAATGGGACGGACTGGGAATTGTACTTTGTGGCGCCAGTGGACTCATGTGATTATTATGGTGTATGTGGACCTTTTGGGCTATGTGTGATGTCTGTTGCTCCAAAATGTAAATGCTTCAAAGGGTTTATACCACAATACATTGAGGAGTGGAAAAGAGGAAACTGGACTGGTGGTTGTGTGAGGCGTACTGAACTAGATTGTTTAGGAAACTCTACTAGCAAAGATGTAAACATCTTCCATACCATTTCCAACGTAAAACCTCCAGATTTTTATGAATTTTCAAGTTCTGTGGATGCTGAAGAATGCGAGCAAAGTTGCCTCCACAATTGTACTTGCTTGGCCTTTGCTTATATTCATGGAATAGGGTGCTTAGTCTGGAGCCAGGACTTATTGGACGCTGTGCAATTTTCTACAGGAGGAGAACTTCTTTCCATTCGCCTGGCACGTTCTGAAATGGGTATGACTTGAACAAGATAACACCAAAGAGCATCTTTGTCCTTAAAAAACTTTATCTTCAACTCTATTGATAGTGTTCTTTTCGAATGCAGCATAGCTTAGAAATTAATTCGTTTTGTCGTATATATATCAGGTGGAAATGAGCACAAGAAGACCATTAGTGCTAGTATTGTCAGCCTTTGTCTTTTTGTGATATTGAGTTCTGCTGCGGTTAGTTTATGGAGATACAGAGTTAAACATAATGGTAACACCCTGATGATCTTACTATCTCTATATCAATCTCTTGTTGTTTTTAATTCATTTGCGTGCTTATGGTACAACACATTGATGGTCGTTGTTATTTTTCTATGTATTTTTGGAACTTCAGTTTCAGCAAATTTATCAAATGATGCATCTAGCAGTGACTTGACACCACAATATTTCTCAAGTTTATGTTTCTTTGACATGAATACCATTGAAACTGCCACCAATAATTTCAGTCTCTCAAATAAACTTGGACAAGGTGGATTTGGTTCAGTTTACAAGGTCAGAGAATTTTTATACTGTTTGCTCTGCTCTTCTCAATTCTCTGTTTATGCTCTCGAGATGACTCTGTGCAATCTGTTTTAGGGAAAGCTGCAAGATGGGAAAGAAATTGCTGTAAAACGTCTTTCTAGCAGCTCTGGACAGGGGAAGAAGGAGTTCATGAATGAAATAGTACTCATCTCAAAACTCCAACACAGAAACTTAGTTAGGATTTTGGGATGTTGCATTGAAGGAGAAGAGAGACTATTGATTTATGAGTTCATGGTGAACAAAAGCCTTGATACTTTTATCTTTGGTCGGCCCCTTCTTGCCTCTTTGCTTTTCTGTTAGCAGCTTTTTCTTTACATGTAATGGAACTGTCTTATCTGATACTATTTATGCTGTATGGTTGCTTAGATTCAAGAAAAAGGCTTGAGATTGATTGGCCAAAGAGATTTGATATCATTCAAGGTATTGCGCGTGGACTTCTCTATCTACACCGTGACTCACGCCTCAGGGTCATTCACCGAGATCTGAAGGTCAGCAATATTCTTCTGGATGAGAAGATGAACCCGAAAATATCAGATTTTGGATTGGCTAGGATGTTTCAGGAACCCATTATCAAGACAACACTCGCCGGGTTGTAGGAACTTTGTAAGAATCAGTATTCAAATGCTTTACAAGATTCATAAGTCATATACCAAACTGGAATAATTGATGTGTGCACAGAGGATACATGGCTCCTGAGTATGCATAGACTGGAGCATTTTCTGAGAAATCAGACGTCTACAGCTTCGGTGTTCTACTGTTAGAAATGATCAGTGGAGAGAAGATCTTAAGATTCAGCTATGGCGAAGAAGAAAAAACCCTTATTGCATATGTAAGTAAGACTTTATGTTTTCATACAGTTGTAAAGGTTTCAAAACGTTTCTTGCTGTTATATTCTTAAGATCTGAAATTAAACAACTAAACATTAGGCATGGGAATCTTGGTGTGAAACTGGAGGAGTTGATCTTTTGGATAAAGATGTTGCTGATTCATGTCAACCATTAGAAGTTGAAAGATGTGTTCAGATAGGTCTGCTCTGTGTTCAGCACCAACCTGTAGACAGACCCAACACACTTGAGTTGTTGTCAATGCTCACCACAACATCAGATCTTCCATCACCAAAACAACCCACTTTTGTAGTGTACAAAAGAGATAAGAATCACAGTCTAAGGATTTGATCACTGTCAATGAGGTGACACGGTCTGTGATCCTTGGGCGTTAAGAAATTTTAATATAGAAGTGTGTGATTGTACATTAAAGTAGTAAATTTTTCACTGTTGTTAACTTCAAAATTTAGTCATCCTTCTTTCTATAATACATTTTGAAATCAAGGTTCTTAAATCCTCCTAAGTCTCAAACATCAATGAGTATATAATATATATAACCAGCAAGTTTGTGGTGTGCCGTTTTTTCACTTGATCAAGTTCTTGCTGATTCTTCTCATCCATCCGAAGTTTCGAGATGCCTGCAAATTGGTCTGCTCTGTATTCAACACCAACCTGCAGACAGACCCAAGACACTAGAGTTGCTATCTATGCTCATCCCAACATCAAATCTTTCATCACCAAAAAAACCCACATTTGTAGAGCACACTAGAGATGAAGAATCCATGTCTAAGGATTTGATCACTGTCTTCTGTGATCGAAAATTTGTGGTATTGAAGTGTGTTAATGTTCTCCTGTGAATTAAAGTGATCAACTTTTCATTTATTCATTCTTCATTACATTATTATTTTCTTTTTAAACTCAAACATACTTCACACAAAAAAAAAAAAAACTTCACATACTTTAACAACAACAAAAAACATACTTCATACTTCCTCTGTTTCACTTTATTTGTAGTTTTAGGGTTTTTTTTGTTACAAAATAAGTGTTTTTTGGGTTTTCAATGCAGATTTTAAATAAAATTTATTTTATTATCCCTATTATTTTAATGTGATAACCAATGAAAAAACTTGTTTAGTGTATTAATGAAGGGTAAAAAAGAAAATTTGAATATTTTCTTAATTTGTGTGCTAAAACCTAAAACAACAAATAAAATGAAACAGAGGGAGTATAAAGTATTTATTTTCCAGAACTTTTTTTTTTCTTTCATAAATTTTGGGATAAAGGTTCATAAATTAGTGTTTTTTTTTTCTTTTTTTATGTGAAAATTGCTTGAAATGACCCAAATTTTAGCAAAAATAACTAGAATAACCTAGTGTAAAAAATGCATCCATATTTATGTGGAAATTACACGATTGCCATTACACAAAAATTTAACCCTTTTAACTTAATTACAAGATTACCATTTTAATTTATATAAAAAACTAAAATTCCTAAATTTTAACAAAATCAAAAACTTTGAACGTCTCCTTTTACGTGTTCAGAAACGTACCTCCTTCCAACCACCGCCATATCTGTAACATATCCAACCCTTTCGCTTCCCCAGGTAGTCTCTTCTTCACCTTCTGGTTCTCCTGAGTTAGATCTATATCGGATTAGGGAAGAGTTTATAGAACTGGATTGGAAAGTGAGAGTAACTAGGTTGTCTTTGATGGTTTTGGGTGCTGCTCGCCGCCGCCGCTGCTTCACCGCCGTCGCTGCTTCACTGTCGCTGCTGCTTCACCGCCGTTGGCTGCTGGTTCTTCGTTCTCCCTTCTCTTTTGTTCCTTTGTCTCCTTTGTTCCTCCTTCTCATTTGTTCCTCCTTCTCCATCGTTCTCCCTTTCGTCGTGAGTTCGTCGTTCGTGAGTTGCTGTCGTCATGGGTTCGTCTTTCGTTCCAGTCTCCACCGCTGTTTCATCTTTCACCGTCGTTACTGTGAACTTGTTTGTTTAGTTTTGTGTTATCGTGGATTTATTTGTTCTTTAATTTTATCTTACCACGGACTTGTTTGTTTAGTTTTGTGTCACCGCCGTCAGGTGCTGCTTGCTGCCGTCACTGCTTCACTGTCACCTCTGCTTCACCGCCATTGGCTGCTGGTTCTTCCTTCTCCCTTTCATTTTAGGTTTCAAGGGTAGTTTGCAGATTTGAACTCTAGATCTGTTTTTTGCTTAACCACACACTTGTTTGAGTTGTTTATTCTTTGGCTGAACAATTGTTGTTTGTTGTGCATTGTTTATTCTTTGGCTGCACATTTGTTTATTCTTTGGATGCACATTTGTTTATTTTTTGGCTGCACATTTGTTTACTCTTTGGCCGCACATTTGTTTACTCTTTGGCCGCACATTTTCTTACTCTTTGGCCGCACATCTGTTCTTTGGCTGCACATTTACTCTTTGGCCGCACATTTGTTTGTTGGCTGCACGTTTAATCTTTCACATATCATTAACGATAGTGAAACTGGAAGATCAAGGGGATTTGGATTCTTCACCTTCAAGGATGAGAAATCGATGAAGGATGCGATCGAAGGAATGAACGGACAAGAGCTTGGTGGACGTAGCAGAGGCGGTGGTGGATACAGAGGTTGTGGTGGTGGTTACGGAGGAGGTGGGGGAAGACGTGAGGTGGAGGAGGATAGTTTGATGTTGCCGCAGATTTAATTTAGTATTGAAAAGAGGTATTTATATGTTATCGCGGATTTAATTTAGTACTGAAAAGGGGTATTTATATGTTGTCGCGGATTTATTTTGCAATTGAACATTATTTTTTTATGTTGCCGCGGATTTATTTTGATGTTGAACATTGTTTTTTAAACTTCAAACATTATTACAATGAAATTCTCATAATTCATGATATCATCAGCTCCTAGCATTCGAAATCCTCGCCTAGCATCAACAACAAATAACCATCTACACTTTTCAAACCTCCATTTTCCACATACAAGTATAATTTGTTCCACACACTAGAAACAAGTACTGAATCTTTGATTCTCATCAACTTCAAGTCGTGTGTGTGATCCGAGATTTTCTCTTTTAATCATGTACAAATAAGCACGTAGTAATTCATATCCACTCTCTTCAGTTTCCCTAACCAAATCTCGAGCATGTCTTAGAGTCCGATAAGCCTTCTAATAATTAAGCTACACAAGTAAAACAAATCCGCAGGTTAAAAATAAACAAATCCGGAGCCAAAAAATAAACAAATCCGCATCCAAAGAATAAACAAATCCGCAGCCAAAGAATAAACAAATCCGCAGCAAAAAAAAAAACTAAATCCACAGCCAAAGTATAAACAAATCCGCAGCCAAAGTAAAACAAAGTGTGCGGTAACGATAAGAAAAAGTGTGCAGTAACATTACAAATAAGTCTGCCACAACAAGAGAAAATAAATGTGCAGTAACATTACAAATACATGTGTAGCAACGTTACGAATAAGTGTGCAGTAACAGAAGAAAAAAAGTGTGCGGTAACTATTAAAAAAAGTGTGCGGCAACTATAAGAAAAAGTGTGCAACAACATTACAAATAAGTCCGCCACAGCAAGAGGAACTAAATATGCAGTAACATTACAAATATATGTGCAGCAACGTTACAAATAAGTGTGCAATAACAAAAGCAAAAAATGTGCGGTAACTGTTAAAAAAAAGTCTGCAGCAACTATAAAAAAAAGTGTGCAGTCACATATACATTAAATCCGCCACAACAAGAGGGAATAACTGTGCGATAACATGATTTCAAGAAGTGTACAGCAACGTCATAAATAAATGTGCAGTAACATATACATTAAGTCCGCCACAACAAGAGAAAATTAATGCGCGACAACTGTAAAAATAAATCAGCGGCGACGATTTTGAATATCTGTGCGGCTAAACAAAAAAAAAAAGTCCACTATAATGTGATGAAATAAATGTGCAAAACAAACCCGCGGTTCTAAATAACTCCGCGATAAGACAAAATAAATGTGCGGCAACATAGAAAATAAATGTGCGACAATATGAAAAACAAATGTGCGAAATAAATCTGCGATAACTAAAACAAATGTGCAAAAAAATAAGTGTGCAGCAACATGGTCTGCGGATTTTTGTAAAAAACGCGGTGGCTTTTTTGTAAATACCAACAACTTAAACGCACTGGAAAAAAAAAATTTAATGACATTTTCGAAAACTATTTTTTTCCTAACAAAAGGTTCAGGGGTACTTTTGGGTTAAAACACCTTAAAAATCTTTTTAAAAAAAAAAGATTATTCTAGTTATTTATGCTAAGTTATGGGTCATTATAGCTTTCGTCTATTTCGGGATGTCTATTTCGGGATGAGTTTCTAACCTATTTCATACCCGTCCCAATTTTCCTATCTCATACCTTCTCATTTAAATAATCACATGTTTAATGACCGTTTAACTTTTTCTAATGAGATTAGGGATGGATCACATATGCCATGAGATATACAAATCACCCGTATAAGTATTTGAAATTTTAAAATTTATTGAAAATTATCACAAATTATTCAATATTTCCCAAAACTTTCCGAAATTTCTTTAAGTATAGAAATATTTAGCAATATAATTATTTAACATAAAATAAGAAAATATAAATAATTATTGTAGTTTAATAAAAATATAAGAGATTAAATAGAAAACAAAATTTTGATCCATACTCCTCTATTTCCCGCCTCATACCGAAATGGACAAAAGACAAAAAATGATTAAAAGCCGACCTCTTTAATCTTAGCAAGTTGTCGTCTTTGGATTTGATGCAAGGGTAAAATCTTGGATTCTTTAGATTAGAGTTTGAAATTTCTCATCTTTTGACTGATGCTGGGTCACAGGATATAAGTGGCTATCCTCGGCCCAACAAGCTAATTAGGACATGAAAATGACAATGACGCGTAATTGGTTGAATAAAAATTTGGACTTCTTCGTGACAATTATGTAAAGCATTGACAAATTTATCATAAGTGCAGTATTCCATAACTTTTGGACATAAGTGCGGTGTGCTCAAACATTGTTTATGACTTGAAAAATAGTTCTTACAAGTCCCTTAGTTTTTTTTTAATAATTAATTTCTTGGCTTTCTTGCTCTTGTTATATCAAATATGTTCGCTTCTTAGTTCTTAAAACTAATCTGAAGAAGATAGTTCTTGAAGACACAAACACACATGGAGAAAAAGAGGATCTTGTTTTTTTCTCCTTTGCTCTTATTTACAATCTTTTTAAGTTTTAGTTATGCAGAGATAACGAGTAAAACTCCTTTGTCAATAGGTCAAACTCTCAGCTCCTCTAACGGAGTTTATGAATTAGGGTTCTTTAGTCCTAATCACTCCCAAAGTCATCAGTATGTTGGAATCTGGTTCAAGGGTATCATTCCAAGGGTGGTTGTGTGGGTGGCCAATAGAAAAAAGCCTGTTACAGACACCACCGCAAATCTCGCTATCAGCAACAATGGAAGTCTTCAGTTATCTAATGGCAAACGTGGCGTTGTATGGACCAGTACTGGAGAAACTCTTTCATCAAAAGGGTCTAGTGCAGAGCTTTCAGACACTGGAAACTTTATTGTCATAGACAATGTTTCAAGAAGAACTCTATGGCAAAGCTTTGAGCATCTTGGTGACACTATGCTTCCTTTCTCAACCTTGATGAATAATCTCTCCACCGGTGAGAAACATGTGTTAACTTCTTGGAAAAGTTACACTGATCCATCGCCTGGTGACTTTGTAGTTCAGATTACAACACAAGTTCCATCACAAGCGTTTACTATGAAAGGCTCGACACCTTATTGGAGAAGCGGTCCATGGGCTAAAACAAGGTTCACAGGGATACCACTAATGGATGAAACATTTACAAGTCCATTCAACCTTCAGCAAGATGCAAATGGGTCAGGAGCCTTCACTTATATTGAAACAAGAGTTTCATATATAACGATAACATCAGAGGGTTCATTTAATATTTCTTGGCGTAATGGGACCGATTGGAAAAAGATCTTTACGGCTCCAGTACACTCATGTGATTATTATGGTGTATGTGGACCTTTTGGGTTGTGTATCGCGTCGTTTCCTCCAAAATGCAAATGCTTCAAAGGGTTTATGCCAAAATACAGCGAGGAATGGAAAAGAGGAAACTGGACTGGTGGTTGTGTGAGGCGTAGGCAACTACTTTGTCAAGGAAGCTCTACTGGAAAAGATGTAAATATCTTTCATCCTGTTGCTAACACAAAGCCTCCAGACTTTTACGAATTTTCGAGTTCTGGGAATGTTGAAGAATGCGAGCAAAGTTGCCTCCAGAATTGTTCTTGCTTAGCCTTTGCTTATATAAGTGGAATAGGTTGCTTAATGTGGAACCAAGATCTAATGGACACAGTGCAATTTTTTGAAAAAGGAAAAGGAGAAGTTCTTTCCATTCGTCTTTCTCGTTTTGAACTAGGTATGGCTTAAAAGATAACACGAAAGAGCTACTTCATCAACTACAACTTATTGTTTAACATTTTTGGTCTTATATATCTCAGATGGAAGTGAGCGCAACAAGATCATTGCTGCTAGTACTGTGAGCCTTTCTCTTTTTGTGATATTGGCTTCTGCTTCGTTTTGTTTCTGGAGATACAGAGTGAAACATAAGGGTACACTCTGATGATCTTACTACCTGTCTCTATAGGTTTCTTGTTTTTTTGTTTATTCATTTGCTTGCCAACTAAATGATAGTAAGGTTTGCTAGATTTGTTAAACATTAATACGTCAAACCTATGCACTAAGTTATGTTTTTTTAAACCAGCATATGCTCTTTTTGGTACCGTGGTTGTGGCTCAGTGGCTTGTTTCAAAAGATCTAAAGATTCTAAGCAACTAACACACTAATTCTAACTCAAATTTCAGCCAATATATCAAAGAATGCCTGGAAGAATGATCTAAAATCAAAGGAGGTCTCAGGTTTAGAGTTTTTTGAAATGAATACCATACAAATTGCTACCGATGATTTCAGTTTATCAAACAAACTTGGAGAAGGTGGATTTGGTTCTGTTTACAAGGTTAGAAACTCTTTATCTTCTTTGCTCTTCTATTTTCTCTATTTTCTTGAGTTAACCTTCAGTAATCTGTCTCAGGGAAAGCTGCAAGATGGGAAAGAAATCGCGGTAAAACGGCTTTCTAGCAGCTCTAGACAGGGCAGAGAGGAGTTCATGAATGAAATAATACTCATCTCAAAACTCCAACACAGAAACTTAGTCAGGGTTTTGGGATGCTGCATCGAAGGAGAAGAAAAGCTATTGATTTATGAGTTTATGTTGAACAAAAGCCTCGATACTTTTGTCTTTGGTGATGCCTCTTTCCTATTCTATTAGCAGCTTTTGCTCTATATATGGAATTTCTTACCTGATAGTTTTAACACTATATATATTGTTGCTTAGATTCAAGAAAGAAGCTCGAGCTTGATTGGCCAAAGAGATTTGAGATCATCCTAGGCATTGCTCGAGGTCTTCTCTATCTCCACCGTGACTCACGCCTCAAGGTAATTCACCGAGACCTGAAGGTCAGCAACATTCTTCTGGACGAGAAAATGAACCCAAAAATATCAGATTTTGGATTGGCTCGGATGTTTCAAGGAACCCAATGTCAGGACAACACTCGCAGGGTTGTAGGAACTCTGTAAGAACCATTATTTGATAACGTGCTTAACAAGATTCATTAGTCATATATTAAAATGGGTGAAAACTAATTGACGTTTGGACAGAGGATATATGGCTCCTGAGTATGCATGGACTGGAGCATTCTCTGAGAAATCCGACATCTATAGCTTCGGAGTTCTACTGTTAGAAATCATCAGCGGAGAGAAGATCAGCGGAGAGAAGATCTCAAGGTTAGAAATCATCAGAGGACGGAAAAACCCTACTTGCATACGTAAGTTTAAAATTAAGGGTTTCACTTTTCATTCATTTGCAGAGGTTTCTTGCTCTGATAATCTTAAGATCTGAAACTAAACAACAGGCATGGGAATCTTGGTGTGAAACCAAAGGAGTTGATCTTCTTGATCAAGTTCTTGCTGATTCTTCTCATCAAGAAGAAGTTGGGAGATGTGTTCAAATTGGTCTGCTCTGTGTTCAACACCAACCTGCAGACAGACCTAACACACTTGAGTTGCTGTCTATGCTCACCACAACATCAGATCTTTCATCTCCAAAACAACCCGCATTTGCATTTCACCCTCAAGATGAAGAATCAATGTCTAAAGATTTGATCACTGTCAATGAGATGACACAGTCTGTGATCCTTGGGCGTTAAGAAACGATGTGTGATTGAAACAGTATGTACAATTGATGTGATATCTTCAACTGTGATCCTTAGTCTGTGTTGTAAGATTTTCGCCGCTGTTGTTTGTGTTATATTTTTGACATATATATGTCAAATAAATTTGTTTTCATTTGTTATATGATATAATAATTATGGTCATTTTCCCAATTAAATCTTGACAGATGGCGATTTAAAAAAAAGAAGTTATATAACGAAATTTAAATCACTTATCCAATAAAAATTTGAAATATGTGAGAAAATTTTAAAATAAATTGAAATCATGCCATCATTTACCACATCACTAGCAATCTAGCTTGGTCATTAAAATGTTACAGAAATTGAGTAGAAATGGGAAACTAGAGAATACCCAATATTAAACTAGAGAACAAAGCTCTCGTGGACTAAACTGTATTGACTGATTCAAATAAAGCTCCAGAAAATGCACAACATCCAGAAAACGAAGACAACTACAAATAGAGGACAGAGCCAATCGAAGACCACAATAAGCCAAAACTTTCCCAGAAGCTCTTAAGAAAGACAACACAACCTATGATGTTTTGTGGATGCTGCATGGATGGTCTAACCACACAAAACAAGGAGAACAGATCCTAAAAGGACTCTCACAACAAATGATTGACACTTTCATAACCTTTTTGGCCACAAAGATGAAGCTGAAGCTGAAGCCAGTTTAGTCCAATCTTTTGTTCTCTTGATGGCCAACCTATTGCATTTAGAACAGCAATCCACCATATATATAAATGCTTGGATGTAACTTTCTTTTTGGATACTCTAATAAAGCTCTCTTTGATGTTCTTCAATATGGAGACATCTCCAGCTACTAGCATCTTATGTAAACGACATACTTTTAGATTGGCTCAATCCCACTTTTAATGATAACAAAAGCATCGAAAACACTTTGCCTCTGTGCCTCTCTTTCAGATTATCTTGGGAACTTGAATTTTATGTCAATTAATATTCAGTTTCCATTTTAAATATTGAACTGGACAAAATCCCATCTTCTTCTTTACTGAAAACAAACATGAGAAGGACACAAAATCAATTTACTTAGAATTGAACCTAATTACAAAACATCAGAGCTTAGTGAAGTTGATTGAACATACTTATGTTACAGGAATTAAGAAGAAGAGAAAGGTGAGTGAAACAGAAGGTTTGAAGCAGAGGCTTAGACTGAAACAGAAGGTTTGACTAAATGGAGAATGGATGACTCAAAGTGAGCATTGAAGATGGAGACACGTGGACGGACAAGATTGTAATAGGCTGCAAAGTTTATTCGATGCAACTTTTAAAGAGACGAAGAAACAAAAATATGATTCATGCGATTGTTTTGTGTTCTTGTAACTTTCTTCTCAAATCTTCTTCTTCTTCTTTGTAACTCAAATTGGGATTCCTCATTGTTTCTTGGAGTTTTTTCTTCTAATTGGAACTTCGAGCATTGAGAATCTATCGTTGTTTTATGAACATCAATTGAATTGAAATTGTGGTTTTTTTTTATCAACATACTTCTCTGTATAAACTTGAATCTCTTCTACCTTAATCTTGTCTTCTACATTGCCTTTCTCAGCTATCTTTGGCGTTTTGTTTGCCTTTCGTTTCTTATTCTTCTTCCTTAGTGCCTTAATCTCCTCCTTCACCTAATTGTTATAAGATTTAGTTCTGATTATTTCTTCTGTACTCAAAATATTATTTATTTTTCTTAAAAAAAGTTGGAAACTTTGCTAAAGCACACATCTCTCTCTAAGTGGTTGACGAATGGTCATTTAGGGTTTATAGATTCCGAGTCAGAAATTGAGAAGTAACTCAATCAGCTTTGAAGAAGATGAGGAGATCTTTTGCGATTGCGTCGACGGCAGAGAGATTTGTTCATCGGCGTCTTCTCGAAAAAGGTAAACTTGGTACTGCTCCTCCTTCGTTTAGCCATTCCAGTTATGGCTACAAAGAGAAATTGAGTAGAAATGGGAAACTAGAGGATTTTAAGTTAAACGATGCAATTGCTCTGTTCAGTGAGATGGTCAAGTCTCGTCCATATCCTTCCATTATTGAGTTCAGTAAATTGTTGAGTGCTGTTGCCAAAATGAAGAAGTTTGATGTTGTCATCTCTCTGGGTGAAAAGATGCAAAAGTTGGGAATTAAACATGATCTCTATACTTACATTGTTTTTGCCGCTCCTCTCAACTATCTCTTGCTTTAGCTGTTCTTGGCAAGATGTTTAAACTCGGCTATGAGCCTAGCATTGTTACGCTTAACTCGTTGCTCAATGGTTTCTGTTGTGGGAATAGGATTTCTGATGCCGTAGCTTTGGTTGATCAAATGGTGGAAATGAGATTCCAACCTGATACAGTCACATTTACAACTCTAATCCATGGATTTTTTCTCCACAACAAAGCTTCCGAAGCTGTGGCTCTAGTTGAACGGATGGTAAGAAAAGGCTGTCCACCAAATATAGTTACATATGGTGTTGTAGTCAATGGAATATGTAAGAGAGGTGATACTAATTTGGCCTTAAATCTGCTCAAGAAGATGGAAGCTGGGAAAATTGAAGCAGACGTTGTAATCTACAGCACAATCATTGATAGTCTCTGCAAATACAGGCATGTGAATGATGCACTTGATCTATTCAATGAAATGGAGAACAAAGGAATTCGACCTAATGTTTTTACGTACAGCTCCCTCATAAGCTGCCTTTGTAATTATGGAAGATGGAATGACGCTGCTGGATTACTAAGTAATATGATTGGGAGGAAAATCAACCCCAATGTTGTTACTTTCAATGCATTGATTGATGCGTTTGTGAAAGAGGGGAAGCTTTTAGAGGGCGAAAAGTTGTACGAGGAGATGATCATAAGGTCTATAGATCCTGATATTTTCACTTACAATTCACTGATCAATGGGTTTTGTATGCACAATCGCCTAGATGAGGCCAAGGATATGTTTGAGTTCATGGTCAACAAAGATTGTCTCCCAAACGTAGTGACATATACTACTCTTATAAAGGGATTTTTCAAGTGTAAGAAGGTAGGACAAGGTATGGAACTCTTCCGTGAGATGTCTCAAAGAGGATTGGTTGGCAACACAGTCACATACACCACTCTTATCCAAGGGTATTTTCAAACTGGAGATTGTGATATGGCCCAAGAAGTTTTCAAAGAGATGGTTTCTTGTGGTGTGCCTCCCAGTATTATGACATACAGCATTTTGTTAGATGGAATTTGTAATTACGGGAAGCTAGAGAAAGCATTGGTGGTATTCGAGTATATGCAAAAGAGTGAAATGGAACTTAATATCTTCACTTATAATATCATCCTTCAAGGGATGTGCAAGGCTGGTAAAGTGGAAGATGGGTGGAAATTATTTTGTGGCCTCAGCCTTAAAGGAGTGAAACCCAATGTTGTAACCTACACTACAATGATTGTAGGATTTTGTGGAAAACGCTCAATTCAAGAAGCATATGCTTTGTATAGAGAAATGAAAGAAGATGGGCCTTTGCCAAATGACCGTACATATAATACGCTGATTAGGGCACAACTTAGAGATGGTGACACAACAGCATCATCTGAACTCATCAAAGAAATGAGGAGTTGCGGGTTTGATGGAGATGCTTCAACCTTTGGCTTGGTGACTAATATGATATATGATGGGAGATTGGACAGAAGTTTTCTGGATATGCTTTCTTGAAACAGTTTATTCTCGAGAGAAGAGGATTTATGAAATTCTCTTCCCTTCAAAGCTTTTCTAGTGATTTCATGCTCTAATGCTATATTTGTGAGCTTCATGCAGATTACTGATATTGTGGTGCTTTGTGTATTTCATTGTTAGGTTAACACAATATCAGTGGTGTGAGCATCACAAGAAGTTTTGGTTTGGCATTATTATGGTTTTAGTTTGGATGCCGTTTTTTTTAATTTGTTTGAAAATTCTTAATTTGAATGATTGTTTAGACAAATTTCTAATTCCATTGAGTTCAAATACATAACTTGGTTTGGTTAATCATCTCTCAGTTCTGTTTTAATTGTGTTTCTTAAAGATCTAAGCTAGTCTTAAATACACTCATTTCTGTTTTTAATATGTTAATGAGACATTTTAAACATAAGAGGGTTTGAAAGAACCGGATTTCTCGGAACAACATTAACCGGTTTCAAATCCAAGACCATACCGGTTCTAGATTTATTATCACTCTTGAAGCCTGTTTAGGGGAATTTCGCCGGGAAGTTGTGATTTGTAGATTCTCTCGTCTGGTAATCAAAGGTTCGTCCTTTAACAGCCTCTCTGTATTTTCTCTTTCTAGATTTGCTTGGCTCTTAGGGTTTGTCTTGTTGATTGAGTTTTTAGATAACCTGGTTATGTTTTTGTTTAGCTTCTGTTTAAAATTTGCATTTTTTCGGTGACCGGAGTTTGTTCTGAGTTCTCCAAAACCATATTTTCGAGTTAAGGTCGATTCAATTAGTGAAAGATTCATATAATTTCTAATTGGATGTTCTATGATGTTTTAATGATCATACAATCATCGTTTACTGTGTAAAGCAATCTCATTTACAACCAAATTAAGACTTCATTGTTAATTGAATGAAGGATACAATACAAATGCAACAATTGGTTATGATGTTACAAAACTAGGATGCCTTATCCCAAACTGCAGAGCAGTAAGTTCTTACTTGAACGAAATGAAAATTCCCAGAACCAGACACAAAGTAGCTTAACGGGTCAAATCTTCCAAAATCAACATATCCCTGAGCACAACAAAAGTGAGCATTTTCATAATATTCCTGAATCATCACTGGTTTAAAAGTCTAACGACCAAATCAAATTCCTAGATCAATAAAGCCAACCTAAATCAAACACATAAATTCCTTAAAAGCAATCAACTCTCAAGAAAGAGGAGAATTATAAACTATAAAGTGAACGTTGCCATCATATTCAAAAGAATGACCGATCCAGCTGCACTGAGATCAAACCAAGTCAAAGAAAGCAACTTTCAATCAAACAATGCAACAAAGCAGACTCTTTTACTCTTTCTTTTAACATGGAAAGAGGACACAAAATCGACAAGACGACTTGAATTGTCAAGAGCCATAGCAGTTAGAATCAGGGACGGGTACAGATGCAGCACCAATTACAAAAGCTGCCAAAAGATAAGATATTTCCAAAGCTCAAAAATTCCAAAACGAGCTTTTACCAGAGATGAATAGAAGAAATTGAATGAAACTGTGCTCTCTTGATGGGCACCTCAGTATCTGCATTGTTAAAATCTATCTCCCATTCGGATTTAGGATTCGGATTTTCCAGCCATTGGAAGATCTGAATCGACCCAGATGATCGGGGAACTATAATAGCAAAATGCGCCAAATAGCATAAAATTCAAGTGGATACGATATCATCTGACTTAAACTAGGCAAAATAGTTTTGTGAGCATAAAAAGCAAATCCGACTCGCACCAAAGCGAGTTAACGCCACGCAGCCAAAAACTGTGGACAATGTACTGGGCACAAGTACCCGTTACCCGTCCGACCCGCCCGGTTCGTCCCGTACCCGCCCCGTTTGGCCAAGTACCCGTCCCGTTCGGCCAAGTACCCGCCCCGTTCAAGCCAAGTATCAAGCCTTCACGATCAATTACCCGCCAAACCAAGCCAAGTATCAAGCCGGAAAATTTTTTCCTTCTACCTTACCGTGCAGTTCACATTCCCGTTCATTACGTTACCGCCCCATTACCCGTTTCATACCCCAAAAAATACATGTTACCCGTAAAAAAATACCTGAACCTTACATTTAAAAAAAAAATCAAGTAATTACCATGGCTATCAGATTCTCTGAATAATAACAAATAACATGAACGAGATTTTGGTAGTCTTGTTTATGATCTTATTCTCGTGAAGGCAATCAACAAACTCAATTCTACAGGCAAAGTATCAAGACTGGCAAAAAAACCGGGTACCCAGCCCATGTCCACCGCATGTATCACAAGAAAAATAGAGCTTAATCATAGTGAGAAAAAGAGGGCGAGTTGAGAGAAAGTGACGTCATTATAGTGTTAAAAGCAAAATGCAAATGACGTTGTTTTACTTGTAAATTCCAAACATTTGCATTTTTGCATTTCTCTTTTCTCAGTTATGTTCTTTTTTTTTTGGTAAAGTTGTTTTTCTCAAAATTATAATTAGAATTTCACAGAATAAAAAAAAAACACTTTTTTTTTGGGTAAAATTGTTTTTCTCATACACTTAAAATCTTTTGATATCCGTGACATTAAAAAATCAGAAATTCCAAAAAAAAAAAAACCATGGAAGGCGAACACAACATCACAGCAAACTAAAACAAGTGTTAAAGAGATAATTCTACATTCTATAATTTTCATACTCTTAACAAAATATTTGATTTAAATACATAAATGACATGTTTCCAATCTCTAACCACTATGTTGACAAATTTTTGGAACATAAGTACTTGAAAGTAGTTCTCACTAGTCCTTGAGTCATTCCATTAAATAATGTTTCATAAACTAATCTGAAAAATATAATTGAAATAATTTAGAAACGATGTGTGATAGAAATTGTAGAATTTAAGTGTTTGGTGATGGTTTGGTCTCCGTTTTTTAGGGGATAAAACTTGTGAACGTTGGAACTTCAACATTTAATATTCTTCATTTCTTGAAATATTGATATGCATTGTTAACCAAAAGAAATAGCTTTTTTTATTGGTGTTTTTACTTTCTTTTTTTATACTTTCGGTTAAAGCGTAAAGTACACTATAAATTTTTTTTTTTTGAAATTATCAATTTTAATGGTCTCACCATTTATGTTCTTGCTCGATTGAAGAATTTAAGGTGTTGAGCGAACGTTTAGATGATGCCCTTGAAGTGTTCGGTAAAATGCCTCAGCGAGAGATGTAAGGCTTTAAAGCTGTGCAGCAGTTCAGATAAAGTCGATCATCAGTTCCTTTACTACAATGAACCACTCACAGCTCTGGTCCTAGTTCAAGAAAGCAGTTCCGGTAACATTTAAAATGAGTGTCAAGGGTACAACGAGGATTTCAGAAATCACTAAACGTTTGTGTATCTTTCACAGGTTCTGGACTCGAAGAGCTGGCAAGGACACAACATTTTAATCTCAGGTCAATTGATTCGTGATTGATTTATTGTATAGATGCCTTTCTTTTATTTGTTTTGGGTCTGACAAGTTAATCGAACATGAAAATGACAATGTTTCTATGTGAGGTCCAATATTGATTGGGTAAAAAGGTTGGCCTTTTTCGTGGCAATTACATAAGTATTCAAATTGATTTTCGTGGTAATGCAGAATGTTGAAACATCAATGCAACATGTTGATAGGTGCTTGAGAATAGTCTCACCTTGTAAATGACTTTGTTTCCATAGCTTACTTTCTCTTATTAACATGTCCGTTTCTGAAAATTTTCCAAAGAAGCACAAACACATATGGGGAAAAAATTACATAAGTATTCAAAGTTTGAAACATCAATGCAGTGTGGCCAACATGCTTTAGAATAGTCTCATCTGTCCCTGACTTTGTTTCCTTAGCTTACTTTCTTTTTTAGCACAAAGTCATACAAAGAAGACACGAACACACATGGGCAAAAAGAGGATCATGTTATTTGCTTGTTTTCTCTTGTTTACCATCTTTTCAAGTTTTAGCTATGCAGGGATAACGAAAGAGAGTCCTTTGTCAATAGGACAAACTCTCAGCTCCTCTAATGGAGTTTATGAATTGGGGTTCTTCAGTCCTAATATCTCCCAAAATCAGTATGTTGGAATCTGGTTGAATGGTATCATTCCCCGAGTGGTTGTGTGGGTGGCCAATAGAGAAAATCCTGTTACAGACACCACCGCAAATCTCGCTATCAGCAACAATGGAAGTCTTCAGTTATCTAATGGCAAACATGGCGTTGTGTGGTCCAGTGGAGAAGCTCTTTCATCAACGGGTCTAGTGCAGAGCTTTCAGACACTGGAGACTTTATTGTCATAGACAATGTCTCAAGAAGAACTCTATGGCAAAGCTTTGAGCATTTTGGTGATACTATGCTTCCTTTCTCAACTTTGATGAATAATCTCTCAACCGGTGAGAAATGTGTGTTAACTTCTTGGAAAAGTTACACTGATCCATCGCCTGGTGACTTTGTGGCTCAGATTACACCGCAAGTGCCATCACAAGCGCTTACTATGGAAGGCTCGACGCCTTATTGGAGAAGCGGTCCATGGGCTAAAACAAGATTCACGGGGATTCCGCTAATGGATGATACATATAAAAGTCCATTTAGGCTTGAGCAGGATGCAAACGGGTCTGTAACCTGGACTATAAAAGTCCTTTCATATGTAATATTAACATCAGAGGGATTACTGAAGCTTTATCTGCATAATGGGACCGACTGGGTATTGGACTTTGTGGTTCCAAAGCACCCATGTGAAAGATACGGTGTATGTGGAACTTTTGGGTTTTGTGTTATGTCAGTACCTCACAAGTGTAAATGCTTCAAAGGTTTTGAGCCTCAATCCATTAAGGAATGGAAAAGAGGAAACTGGACTGGTGGTTGTGAGAGGCGTACTGAACTACTTTGTCAGGGAAACTCTACTGGACAAGATGTAAACGACTTCTATCCTGTTGCCAACATAAAGCCTCCAGACTTTTACGAACTTGAAAGTTCTGGTTATGCTGAAGAATGCCAGCAAAATTGCCTCCGCAATTGTTCTTGTTTGGCCTTTGCTTATATCAATGGAATAGGGTGCTTAATGTGGAACCAAGACCTAATGGACGCAGTGCAATTTTCTGAAGGAGGAGGAGTTCTTTCCATTCGTCTTGCACGCTCTGAACTAGGTACGGCTTCAAAGATAACACGAAAAAGCTACTTCCTCTGCGTATTGTTTAATTTGTTTTGTCTTATATATCTCAGATGGAAATGAGCGCAACAAGATCATTGCTGGTAGTATTGTGAGCCTTTCTCTTTTTGTGATATTGGCTTCTGCTTAGTTTGGTTTCTGGAGATACAAAGTGAAACATAATGGTACACACTGATGATCTTACTATCTCTCTATCGGTTGCTTGCTCTTTGTTTTAATTGTTTGCTTGCAAACAAAACGATAGTAGGATCTGCTAAATTTGTTACAAATTACTACCTCAAACCTTCACTAAATCGATGCACTAAGTTATGTTCATTACAGCAGCATATGTGCTTTATGGTACCTTGGTTTCGACTTGCTTTAAAAGATCTTAAAATGCTCACTTGGATAAATTACTAGATGATAAGCACTAACACACAAGTTCTAACTCAAATTTCAGCCCATAAATCAAAGGATGCCTGGAGGAATGATCTAAAATCAAAGGTGGTCTCGGGTTTAGAATTTTTTGAGATGAATACCATACAAACTGCCACCAATAATTTCAGTCTATCAAACAAACTTGGACAAGGTGGATTTGGTTCTGTTTACAAGGTCAGAAACTTAATTTGTATCCTCTTTGCTCTTCTCTTTTCACTATTTTCTTGAGATGACATTTGCAACTTGTTTCAGGGAAAACTGCAAGATGGGAAAGAGATGGCTGTAAAACATCTTTCTAGCAGCTCTGGACAGGGCAGGGAGGAGTTCATAAATGAAATAGTACTCATCTCAAAACTCCAACACAGAAACTTAGTCAGGGTTTTAGGATGTTGCATAGAAGGAGAAGAGAAGCTATTGATTTATGAGTTTATGTTGAACAAAAGCCTCGATACTTTTGTCTTTGGTGAGTCACTTCTTTCCCTTTCTATTAGCAGCTTTTTCTCTCTATGTGGAACTTCTTATCTGATAGTTTTAACATTTTATTATTGCTTAGATTCAAGAAAGAAGCTCGAGCTTGATTGGCCTAAGAGATTTAATATCATTCAAGGTATTGCGCGTGGACTTCACTATCTCCACCGTGACTCACGCCTCAAGGTTATTCACCGAGATCTGAAGGTTAGCAATATTCTTCTGGATGAGAAGATGAACCCAAAAATATCAGATTTTGGATTGGTTCGGATGTATCAGGGAACAGAATATCAAGACAACACTCGCAGGGTTGTAGGAACTTTGTAAGTATCTATTTTCAAAAACATGCTTAACAAGATTCATAGTCAAAATCATATACAAAAGTTGGCTGAAACTTTTTGATGTTTGCACAGAGGATATATGGCTCCTGAGTATGCATGGTCTGGAGTATTCTCTGAGAAATCAGACATCTATAGCTTCGGAGTTCTGTTGCTAGAAATCATAAGATCTCAAGATTCAGCTACGGCGAAGAAGGAAAAACCCTTATTGCATACGTAAGTAAGACTTTATGTTTCATACAGTTGCAAAGGTTTCAAAACGTTTTCTTGCTCTTATATTCTTAAGATCTGAAACTAAACAACAGGTATGGGAATCTTGGTGTGAAACGGGAGGAGTTGGTCTTTTGGATAAAGATGTTGCTGATTCATGTCACACATTAGAAGTTGAAAGATGTGTTCAGATTGGTTTGCTCTGTGTTCAACACCAACCTGCAGACAGACCCAACACGCTTGAGTTGTTGTCTATGCTCACGATAACATCAGATCTTCCATCACCAAAACAACCCACATTTGTAGTGTACACTAGAGATGACGAATCACAGTCTTAAGGATTTGATCACTGTCAATGAGATGACTCAGTCTGTGAACCTTGGACGTTGAGTAATGATGTGTATATGGAAACTGTAGAATTGATATGTGTTAGATTGTTCTTGAAAAATATCAACATTCGAATGTTAATAAACTTCACCTTTCATTCTTTTTGTAAAAGATTATTTCATTTATGTAAAAAAGAGAATACTTCATCCTTACTTACATTACAATTCAAAGGCTAAAGTTTTCATCATTCCAGAAACTAATCAGACAAAAGATTCCTCATTTCATCCTCCATGTAAGCCAAAATCGAGTTCTTCACAGCTATGTTCTTCTCCTCCAACATTCTAACTTCGTTTTCCAAAAACTCTTTCTCCAACAATAAACTCCTTAATTCACTGTCTTCATCAACACTAATCTCCTTCTGGAATCCAATACACATCTTCACAAACCCTTCCCTGAGTACAAATTCCAAATCAATGCTTATTAATCAAAATCCAGAACACAAACATTTGAACAATCCAATTAAAATTTTACCGCTTCTCCGTAATCCTTGTGATTAGCTCACTGTGCTCACTTCTCAGGCGACAAATCTCATCTTCCAATAGCTTCAGAGAGTTTCTTGAATCGGCTTTTAAGGAAAAAAAACATAGTGATACGTAATTTAATAACTCAAAAGCATTAGGAGAATTCAGAAACCAAAAGCAATTCAAATTCAGAAACCTGTTACGGAGATCAAACCGCTGATTTCGAACTGAGAAGCAAGGAACGATCTAGTAAGCTCAGATTCTTTGAGATACAAAGCTGATTCCATCTCAGAACACGTTTGGATCTGTGATTCGATCTCTCGAGTCACCTGAATGTTTGCCTCCATTTCCAGATTGACCTTTTCGTTGTTGTTTCGATTAGGTTCAAATTAGCTAAAAACGAGAAACCAAAACCATCGAAGAAGAAGAAGAAGAAGAGTAACACCTGATCAAGCATGTCCTTGAAAATGGAGATCTGACATAGAATCGCACCTGAATCCTCCATCTCAGTTTCAATCTTCTCTCTCGCTTCTTTTCAAATTCAAATCGGAAACTTATTCCCGGCGTGAAAGTTCTTAAAGAGATGATTTACTGGGCCTAATGGGCCTTATCTTAAGTTCTCAAATTCTTAGCCGAACCAAACTGAAGTTTAATAAATTTGGTTTGATTTCGGTTTTCCCTTGAGAATCGATCGGCAAGAAATTTAGATTTAATTTGGTAACCGGTTCGGTTTGGTTCAGAACCTTAAAATGTTCTCTACTTGTCGATGGTGACAAACCAATGTTTACCGTTAAAGTCGGCGACTTTTACTAGATGTAGTTGAAACCCAGATGGTGGGAGTTGGATTGATCGGCTACAATTTTGCGTCTACTATCTATCTCGATCGAGATTTTAGGTTCAGCGACGTTAGCAATGCTTTGAATGGTATGTCTTTGAACGTTTGGATTATGCACTGTACGTGTTTGATGAAATGCCTGAACGAAACGTAAAGTTTAAAAGGCTGGCAGTAAGGAGTTGAGATGATGGTGAAATCCATTACAGTGTTTCAGGTGAGCTTCTTCTAGTTTTTTTTTTTTTTTATCTTCACTTTGCAAATTGCAGTTTACACTTTGTCTATCAATATAAAAGTGTATGTAACGTTTGAAAGCAATTTCTAGATATTTATTGTCTTTTGGAAAATGCAAAAGCTACAAACTTGTTTGCTGTTTAGGTTGACTTATGACTGAGGAGACCAGGATGAGGAAAAGAATGGTCATTTTACTAGATTCTCTCTTCTATGAAGGGAACATGGAAACTTCTTGGTCAACGATGTCCACATGTCTAATGTATTATCTTAATGCTGATGTTTAGAATCTAAACTTAAGATTATCATTTTAATTATTCTCATACAACAAAAACTATATAATCAATTAATTGACAATGCTTAAAATATAGAGGATAACACGAAAGTCTGTATTCCTTAGGTGTCAATCATCTCTGTTTTGATCTACACAAAGTTTTGCTTATATTTTCAAATTTCCACAAGTATAGGAGTACACATGAGTATGGTTTTATTTGCTTGCTCGCTCTTACTAATTATATTCCCAACTTTTTGCAATGCAGATATAAACCCAGCAAGTCCTTTGTCAATAGGACAAACTCTGAGCTCCCCTCGTGGAGTTTATGAGTTAGGCTTCTTCAGTCCTAATAATTCTCGAAACCAGTATGTTGGGATCTGGTTCAAGAACATTATTCCTCAGGTAGTTGTTTGGGTGGCTAACAGAGATAAGCCAATCACAAAAATCGCGGGGAATCTCACTATCAGCAGCAACGGGAGTCTGATCTTGCATGATGAGAAAAAGGATGTTAATTGGTCAACAGGAGAGGCTTTCACATCCAACAAAAGTCATGCGGAGCTTTTAGACACCGGAAATCTTGTTTTAATTGATGATGTTTCAGGGAAAACATTATGGCAAAGCTTCGAGAATCTTGGTGATACTATGCTGCCTCAGTCTTCGGTGGCATATGATATTCCCCGTGGCAAGAATCGTGTGTTGACCCCATGGAAAAGTAACAATGATCCATCGCCTGGAGAATTCTCACTGGAGTTTACACCACAAGTTCCCCCACAAGGCCTTATAAGGAGAGGCTCAGCGCTTTACTGGAGAAGTGGTCCATGGGCAAAAACAAGATTCTCTGGAATACCTGGAATTGATGCATCATATGTAAGTCCCTTCAATGTTGCCCAAGATGTAGCAAAAGACACAGCATCATTTTCTTACTCCATGTTGAGAAACTATAAATTATCGTATGTAACACTAACATCAGAGGGGAAAATGAAGATCCTCTGGTATGATGGGAAAAATTGGACGCTTCACTTTGCTGCTCCAACAAGCTCATGTGATCTGTATGGTGCTTGCGGGCCCTATGGTTTATGTGTGAGATCCATTACCCCGAAGTGCAAATGATGAAAGGGTTTGTACCAAAGTCAGATGAGGAGTGGAGAAAAGGGAATTGGACTAGTGGGTGTGTGAGACATACACAACTATCTTGCTATGCAGATTCTTCTATAAAAACACAAGGCAAAGACGACGATAGCTTCTATCATATGACCCATGTAAAGACTCCAGATCTGTATCAATTTGTGAGCTTTCTCGACGCGAAACAGTGTTATCAGAGTTGTCTAGGCAATTGTTCTTGCACAGCCTTTGCTTATGTAAGTGGAATTGGATGCTTGGTATGGAATCGGGAGCTAGTAGACACAGTTCAATTTTTATCTGATGGAGAGTCTCTTTCCCTTCGTCTTGCGAGTTCAGAATTGGGTAGGGATGATTTTTATTTACTTATTACATTTGAAGTCTCAACTTTTTTTAGGATGTTATATTTTTCTAGCAGCATGGTTTAAAGTTTTTTTTTTCCTGGTGAAACTTTCAGCTGGAAGCAGTCGAACAAAGATTGTTACAGGTACTACTGGCAGCGTTTCCATTTTCATGATCTTGGTCTTTGCCGCATACAAGTTCTGGAGATACAGAGCAAAACAAAATGGTGAGAAACTGAAATTTTGGTCTCTCTCATTCTCTTTCCTTATCCTTTTTTATGTAACTCTGTAAAGAAATCCGAAGCAGAAGAGGGTCACGCTGAATCTCTTCCTCTTTATTAAATATACACTACATTGCTAGAATTCTGATGTGTGTCCGAACTTGTTCACTTATGTGGAAAGTTATGTCTTGGCTGCTTAACTGCTATAAATTAAGAACTAACACAAGCACACTTGTTACCCGTAGGATCAAATCCTATGTTCATCAACAATTCACAAGATATCTCAGGCATAACTTTCTTTGAGATGCATACCTTACGAACTGCCACTAATAACTTCAGTTCCTCAAATAAACTTGGTCAAGGTGGATTTGGTCCAGTTTATAAGGTATGGTCTATCTGCTTCTTTTCTTTTCTATTATGTGTTTTTCTTTTTCTCTAGACGACTGACTATCTGCAACTATGCTTTCAGGGAAAGTTACCAGATGGGAAAGAAATAGCTGTTAAACGCCTCTCTAGCAGGTCTGGTCAGGGTACAAACGAGTTCATGACTGAAATAACACTAATCTCAAAACTACAACATAGAAACTTGGTTAGGCTTTTGGGATGCTGCATCAAAGGAGAAGAGAAACTATTAATTTATGAGTTTTTGGTGAACAAAAGCCTCGACGTTTTTCTCTTTGGTCAGTCCTTAATCCAGTGACCTCTTCGTTTTTCCATCATATGATAATTACTAATGTATCATTTCACTATTATCACTAATCTGTTCTATCTCATGGGCTAGATTCAATTCTAAAGCTCGAGCTTGATTGGCCAAAGAGATTTGATATTATTCAAGGTATTGCGCGTGGACTTCTGTATCTCCACCGTGACTCACACCTCAGGGTAATTCACCGAGACCTGAAGGTCAGCAACATTCTTCTGGACGAGAAAATGATCCCAAAAATATCAGATTTTGGATTGGCTCGGATGTATCAGGGAACTCAATATCAGGACAACACTCGCAGAGTTGTAGGAACTCTGTAAGAACAATTTTTCGAAAACATGCTTAACACTATTCATAATCATGATAGTCATATATTAAACTTGGGTGAAACTAATTGATGTTTGCACAGTGGATTTATGTCTCCTGAGTATGCATGGACTGGAGCATTCTCTGAGAAATCAGACATCTACAGCTTTGGCGTTCTACTGTTAGAAATCATCAGCGGAAAGAAGATCTCAAGGTTCATCTATGGCGAAGAAGGAAAAACACTTCTTGCATATGTAAGTTAAAATCTTTAAGGTCTTCATACAGTTGCTGTCTATGCTCACCACAAAATTAGTTCTTGCTCTGATATGCTTAAGATATGAAATTAAACAACAGGCATGGGAATCTTGGTGTGAAACCAAAGGAGTTGATCTTCTTGATCAAGACGTTGCTGATTCGTGTCACCAATTACAAGTTGGGAGATGTGTTCAGATTGGTTTGCTTTGTGTTCAACATCAACCAGTAGAGAGACCCAACACAGTTGAGTTAATGTCTATGCTCACCACAAAATCAGATCTTCCATTACCAAAACAACCCACATTTGCTTTGCACACTCGAGAGGATGAATCACCGTCGATCACTGTGAATGAGATAACACAATCTGTGATCCAAGGGCGTTAAAGAAACGATGCAATGATTGAAATTTGTGGAATTCAAGTGTGGGTTGTTCTCCTGTAAATTTCAAGTGATCAACTTTTCAACTTTTCAACTTCTCTTGTCTTTTTGTCTGTCCTTTTGTATCAATAAACGCGTTTGTACCATTTTGCGGTTGTACTTATGCTATCAATATTTTTTTCTTTGGTTAAATCAATGTGAGCCGTTGACGTTGACGATTTTAGGTAGAGGAATTACGCTCTGATTAAACCGGACCTACTTGCACGGAGAAGTAACTGTCTTGATCAAGACTATAGTTCTGGCGACATTAGCAGAGCTTTGTTGAATGGTATATTTTCTGATGTTTGGATTACGCACAGTAAGTGTTTGGTGTAATGCCTGAATGAGATGTGTAAGGTTTTTGGCTTTCACTTACTAATATCAGAATGCAACACCAAGCAAAATGTTTGAAATGATAACATATTTTATCTCTATATTGTCTTTCTTGGAAAATGTGAAAGCTGCAAATTTCTTTGCTGTGTAGAAAGCTGATGTATGAGTTAACCAAAATGTGGAGAACAAACTCGATACCAAATTCTATTTTCTATTAACAGTAACATGGAAAAGTCTTAAGTCAAGGTGTTCTCTTCTTGTTTTTATGCTATGTACTTATTTTTCTCACACCGGTCAATTAGGTTTGCTTTAGTGCTTAGAATATTCAAAGGAGGAGTCTGAACATAAGAACGTCCTAAAGGTTTAATATTTAGAGGATAAGCTCCACGAAAGTGATATTATTTTTACTCTAATCCTCAATGCTATCTGTTCATCAACATAAACGTTTGCTTATATGTTCAATTTCTAGAGTACAAGTGGGAAAGATGAGTATGATTTTATTTGCTTGCTAATCATATTCCCAACTTGTGGTTATGCAGCTATAAACACATCAAGTCCTTTGTCAATAGGACAGTATCTGAGCTCCCCTGGTGGATTTTATGAGTTAGGCTTCTTCAGTCCTAATAATACTCGGAACCAGTATGTTGGGATCTGGTTCAAGAAAGTTGTTCCTCGGGTAGTTGTGTGGGTAGCTAACAGAGATACACCAGTTACAAACTCCGCAGCAAATCTTACTATCAGCAGAAATGGGAGCCTGATCTTGCTTGAGGGAAAACAAGATGTTATTTGGTCAACAGGAAAAGCTTTCATATCAAACAAATGTCATGCGGAGCTTTTAGACACCGGAAATCTTGTTGTAATTGATGATGTTTCAGGAACATATTTATGGCAAAGTTTTGAGAATATTGGTAATACTATGCTGCCTCAGTCATCGTTGATGTATGATATTCCTCATGGAAAGAAGCGCGTGTTGACTCCATGGAAAAGCGACAGTGTTCCATCGCCTGGAGAGTTCTCACTGGAGATTTCACCACAAGTCCCCTCACAAGGCCTTATAAGAAGAGGCTCAGTGCCTTACTGGAGAAGTGGTCCATGGGCAAAAACAAGATTCACAGGGTTACCAGGAATTGATGCGTCATATGTAAGTCCATTCAGCGTTGTCCAGGATGTAGTTACTGGTACAGGATCTTTCTCTTATTCCACATTAAGAAACTATAATCTGTCGTATGTTATGCTAACATCAGAGGGACAAATGAGGATCCTCTGGAATGATGGAAATAGTTGGATGCTTCACTTTAAGGCCCCCGACAGCTTATGTGATCTATATGGTAGATGCGGGCCTTTTGGGTTGTGTGTGAGATCCATATGCTTGAAAGGGTTTGTACCAAAGTCAGATGAGAAGTGGAAAAAGGAAAACTGGACTAGTGGGTGTGTGAGACGTACACAATTATCTTGCCAGGCAAATTCTTCTATGAAAACACAAGGCAAAGACACAGACATCTTCTATCGTATGACTAATGTAAAGACTCCGGATCTCTACCAATTTGCAAGCTTTCTCAATGCAGAACAGTGCTACGAAGGCTGTCTAGGCAACTGTTCTTGCACTGCCTTTGCCTATATTAGTGGAATTGGATGCTTGGTATGGAATGGGGAGCTGGTAGACACAGTTCAATATATTTCTGACGGAGAGGTTCTCTCCATCCGTCTTGCGAGCTCGGAAATTGGTAGGCATGAAAGGGATTTATAATAGAGATTATTGTTTTCTTGTTACCTTTGAATTTTCAACTCTCTTTATGATGTTGTTTTGTAGCAGCATGGTTCAGAATTTTGTTTTCTCGTGAACATTTCAGGTGGAAGCAATCGAACCAAGATTATTGTGGGCACTACTGTCAGCATTTCCATTTTTGCGATCTTGGTCTTTGCCGCATTTGTGTTCTGGAGATACAGAGTTAAAAAAAATGGTGAGACACTGATTAGCAGCCTTTTCTCTCTGTCTCTTTGCAGACACTGATCTTGGTCCTTCTTTTTTATATATCTCTGTAACCAAAAATGAAGCAAAAGAAAGTTGCTCCTCTTCATTAAATTTACGCTAAATTGCTAAAATTTGAAAGGGAAGGCTCAGGTAGAGAGTTTCTATGGGAGATGTCCTCTTAAGAGTTTATCAGTTTACTTCTCTTGAAAGTTGTGCCTTTGGATGCTAAAATGCTATATATTAAGCACTAATTCATAAACACTTGTTACTCGTAGAACCAACTCCTGTAGTCGTCGACACACAAGATGCATGGAAGAATGATTTGGAACCACAAGGGTTCTCAGGCGTAAATTGTTTTGAGATGCATACCATACGAACTGCCACTAATGACTTCAGTTCCTCAAATAAACTCGGTCAAGGTGGATTTGGTCCAGTTTTCAAGGTATGTGGCATTCTATTTTATTTGCTTCTTTTCTTTTCTATTTGTACATGTTATTTGTTCTCTAGATAACTAACTATATGCAACTACACTACCAGGGAGAGTTGTTAGATGGGAAGGAAATAGCCGTTAAACGCCTCTCTAGCAGCTCCGGACAGGGCATAGAGGAGTTCATGAATGAAATAAGACTAATCTCAAAACTACAACATAGAAACTTGGTTAGGCTTTTAGGGTACTGCATCGAAGGAGAAGAGAAGCTACTGGTTTATGAGTTTATGGTGAACAAAAGCCTCGATATTTTTCTCTTTGGTCTGTCCTTTATTCCATGGACCTCTTTGTTTTTCCTTTTGCTTCTGTCTTATGGGATTTTTAATGTGTCACTGTCACTCATCTGCTTATCTTATTGGCTAGATTCAACTCTAAAGCTCGAGCTTAATTGGCCAAAGAGATTTGATATCATTCAAGGCATTGCGCGTGGACTTCTTTATCTCCACCGTGATTCACGCCTCAGAGTTATTCACCGACATCTGAAGGTTAGCAATATTCTTCTGGACGAGAAAATGAACCCAAAAATATCAGATTTTGGATTGGCTCAGATGTTTCAGGGAACCCAATATCAGGACAACACTAACAGGGTTGTAGAAACTCTGTAAGAATCTGTTTTCAACAACATTCTTAACAAGGATTTGTAGTTTGTCAGATATTAACTTTAGGGAAACTATTTGATATTTGAAACAGAGGATATATGTCTCCTGAGTATGCATGGGCAGGGTTGTTCTCTGAGAAGTCTGACATCTATAGCTTTGGAGTTCTGATGTTGGAAATCATCAGCAGCCAGAGGATTTCAAGGTTCAGCTTTGGTGATGAGGGCAAAAGCCTTCTTGCATATGTAAGTGAAAACATTTACTGTAAATGATTTGTTACACTCATTGCCTTTCAAAACAATTCTTGGTACTTATATTCGTGAGATCTTAAACTAATGATAGGCATGGGATTCTTGGCGCAAAACCGGGGGATTTAGTTTTCTTGATAGAGATCTTACTGATTCATGTCATGCATTTGAAGTGGCGAGATGTGTTCAGATTGGTCTGCTCTGTGTTCAACATGAGGCAGTTGATAGACCCAACACTCTTCAAGTACTGTCCATGATTACTTCAACAACAGACCTTCCGATTCCAAAGCAGCCAATATTTGCAGTACATACTCTAAACAATGAGTCAACGTCACAGTCCAAGTCTAAAGATTTCATCTCTGTGAATGAGTTAACACAATCTGTGGTCCAAGGACGATAATCATCTCCGTCTCTCTTCTTCCATGCAGATATTTAATATATATTTTAGTATATAGATTCATTCATGTTCAAATCTAAGATCTTGACGGGGCAGAAGACGAGACTATCAACCATGTCAAGGTGGTCCATTTTTCTCTGTCAATGCTGTTTTATTAAATGCTTGTAATATTCAAAGAAGTTGTAAACTCCCGGTTTCTGAGAGGAGGTTAAAAGATTTAATTTGACTACCTATATCACCAAAGTGCACTTATCTTTTCCGTCACTCCTCTAGTGAGAACTCTGGAGTTAAGCCAGCTTAGGCTGGAGTAGCACTAGAAAGGGTGACCTTCTGGGAAGTAGTTGTCGGTATCGTGTGAGTGAGGCCAAAGCACGGGGAAAGATCATGTGGTAATTTGTAGGGATGGTAACAACTCTCTAGGGCCTCGGGAAATTAATGCACCGGCCTTCAGACGAAGGTGGGGCCCACGGGCCTAGAGGGGACGTGGAGCGCTCACAGACCTGGAGGGGCGTGGGGCTCACGGGCCTAGAGAGGATGTGAGGTGCTCACAGACGGTGGCGGGCGGGGCATTACAGAAGTAGTCTCAACCAAGAAGATCCTCTAACGGAAATTATTTGTATTCTTGGTTCGAATGCTGAGTTTATTTTCCTGAAGATATTTTGCAGCGAAATGGGAATACGCAAGAGGAAGATGAGTATATTTTTATTTGCTCTCTGGCTCTTACCTGTGGCTATGCAACTATAAACACATCAAGTCCTTTGTCAATAGGACAAACTCTGAGTTCCCCTTCTGGATTTTTTGAGTTAGGCTTCTTCAGTTCTAATAATACCCGAAATTGGTATGTTGGGATCTTGTTCAAGGAGATTGTTCCTCGATACGCCAGTTACAAAATCTGTGGCAAATCTCACTATCAGCAGCAATGGGAGCCTTGTTTTGCTTGAGGGAGAACAATATCTTGTTTGGTCAACAGGAGAAGCTTTCACATCCAACAAATGTCATGCAGAACTTTTAGACACCGGAAGTCTTGTTGACATCGACGTCTCTTGGGTTCATCGAACTGTCCTCCAAAGACTTGTCTATCGAATCAATGATAGTAACATTTTAAAACAATGAGATCAACTAATCTGAGTTTTAAACGAGTATAAGTAGCCCTTAAAGATCTTAAACAGGTCAGAGTGATACCTTGTTAGGTCTTCATATGCTTAACCTTGGGTTCATCAAACTCATTTCTCCTATCAGACATTTGTTGTGATCTAGATTCATTGCTTCTGGTGTTTTTTCCATCAAGATTTGGACACCACATTCAATAACATCAATGTCATGGGATGAGGTGGTGCTACTGACTTCGAACAATATCTCATTGTACTCTTCAAGCCATCCGTCTTCCTCAAGAAAGTCAGAGTAAAAAATAAATAGATGCGTCGTTTGGATTTTAGAGATAATATGATATATGTCCTCCTCAATGGGACAACTGTTTATGCATATGTGACATAACAAAATGTATTCAACCATCTGTTCATTAGGAGAAACCACGACACAAACCCTAAACTCTTTGCAATCTGAAAGGATGGTCAAGGAATTTCCAATAGCTCAGTGATGGAACTCCGCAGGCATTTGTCTTCCCGGTAGCAATGCCTCCACTGATTGTTCTATAATTACTTCTTGTGCTTCTTGGCCTAATTTGAAGCAGTTAGGGAAATAGAGAGCCTTACTTGGAGAGTCAAAAGGAAAAGATACAGTCTCCAGTGATTCACATGTGTCTACTGTTAGTGATCTAAGCAAGGGAGGTAGTTCTGGCAGGGATGCAAGTTTTGGACAGCCATATATACAAAGCGATTTTAAGCCAAGAAGATCTTTGATCCAATCTGGAATTTTCTCAATATTTGTACTACCACTTAGCTCTTCTGTAACCTTTTCTTCTAAATTCCCCACTGTATCGACACTGCCATATATATTGAGATCTTCAAGGCGAGAACAAAGCCTAATTGAATCAGGTACTTCCTTTAACATTGTGTCTGCGATTGTGAGTTCTGTAATGTTCCTGGAAATAACTGGAATTTTTCTCAATTGCTAGCATCCCATCATGTCGACAAAATCAAGAGATGCCAAGTTGAGGTGACTCGGTACAACTTGTAGCTTTACACAGAAATTTAAATCCAACCACTCTATTTTATGAAGATTTTCAATAGAGGAAGGAATCTCTACCAAACTTGTGCAACAAGTCAGATCCAATCCCTCGAGATTTGTAGCATTTGAAAGATTTGGGAGTTCCTTCAAATACGAAGACCCTGTCAAAACCATCTTCTTCATATTTGTAAGAGGCTGAATATTAAATAATGAAATCATCAACACATGATGACAAAGTAGATACTTCAAAGTAAACAAATTTCTATTTTTATACACGAACCTGAGTTCCTTCCCACAACTTCTCGAGCTTGTTATTTGGCAAATTGAGTTCCACAAGATATTCCGGCCTAAATGTAAAAGGAAGACACTTTCCAGGGTATACCTCCCAATGTAACAATCTTAGACGAGGTGGAAAATGGATGTCCTCTGGTACATGCACTTGATCACTTCTATCCAATCTTGTCATGTAGACACTCAGAAATTGAAGATTACGCATACCTTTAAAAGCTCTTGCACTTATATCTACGTCGTCTAGGATTGTGGATATATCAAAAGATATACCCACCACACTTCTACTACCCTAAAAAAACATTGTTAGCACAATAGGTAAGATCTATGAGTCTTTGCCAAATGACCTAGTTAACGGATACATTAACTGATTAAGAAAAAAACTTACAGAATTATTTTCGAGGACATCACATATATCATTAGTATCAATTAGGATTTGGCGTTTCCAAGGTTCTTGTCTTTGAACTGCTTGTCTACCCACTTGCTGTAGTAACTTGTGCATCACTATTTTTCTTTTGGTGGATATTTATATGAGAGATTTATACGCGAGGGTTTTCAACCCGAGTCTCACATCTATGTTGCTGCCAGCGAGCATTGCTTTCACATGATCATCGTCTTAGTAGTTGAAGAAGAATGCAATGTAGAGAAATAGCAATTGATATCTCTCACGTAAACTGTCATAGCCGATTCTAAGTACTCTTTCGATATCTTGATCAACTGAATCAAGGCTATTTTCTAGCCTATACAATATATATTCCCAGACATCTTCTGTCTTTCTACGTAAATATGAACCCATCAAGCGGAGACCCAATGGAAGGTTGCTGCAAAGCTTTGTTACTCTTTCGACAAGGTTTTCAAAACCACCTGGTGCTAAGCTCCGTCTAAAAGCATATCGACAAAAGATCTTACGAGCTTCTTCTTTAGTTGGAAAAGTCACATGGTATGTATTGTTGATACCATGTTTCTCCAAAAGCTCTTGATCTTCTGTGGTTACGATAATCCTGCTTCCAGGACCAAACCATTTAGTTTCATTTGCCAAAGCTTCTAGTTGCTTAAGATTGTCCACATCATCAAGAATGATAAGAACTTTTTGGTCTCTTAATCTTTCTTGTATCAAACCTAAATGGCAAATCCTCATACCATTTTGGTTTAAAATCTTTGAAAGAAGTTTCTCTTGCAGACAAAGCTTCAAACCATACTCGTCAAGAGTATACTATTAGAGCTTCCCCTGATATTCTCCATAAAACAATTAAGCTGAAAACATCTAGAGAATCTGCTATGTAAAGCTCTTGCATTGGTAGTCTTACCAATGCCTGCAGGGCCACATATTCCAACAATCATAGCTTCTTCTTCATAATCTAAATGTAATAAAGACTGTATTTTCTCCAAGTGAGCTTCAAGTCCCACCATGTCTTCAAAATCCATGGAAATTGTAGTGTTTAGTTTGTTTGAAATATCTCTAGCAATCTTCTCGACCATCTTTGATTCGTTGTCCCTAAGAACAGAGAGAAATAACAATGTACATCAAACACACATGTCAAATTGAATTGTATATTCACAAAAAAAAAAAAAAAAAAAACCAGTTTAGGAAGTGTTCTCCGGCGATGTTGCCAACATCATTCAAAGCTTGGCTCCATCTTCGCCTCTCTTCCACTGTTTTACGAGCACAAGTTTCATTGAAAGCAATCCCGAAATCTCCAGTTTGTTTGCGCACATAAGATGGATCTACTCCGTAGAAGACTGTCATCACAATTTTTCCCATATCATCCTTGCATTTCAAAATCTTCAGCAGCTCATCCAAACACCAGCTCGAAGAAGCATAATTCTTTGATAGTAAGACTATCAAGATCTTTGATTCCCTAATCGCTTCTATGAGAGCAGGTGCTATGATCTGGCTTCTCTCAATTAAATGATCATCGAACATCGTAATCCCATTACAGATGAGTTGTTTGCGTAAATGACTGAGAAATGTTTTATGGACATCAGGTCCGTGGAAGCTCGTGAAGACGTTGTATCTCCAGGTGCGAAGCGAAGAAGATGAAGCCATGAATTAGAGTAGCGAGAAAAGCTCAAGATCAGATATACAAAAATGTCTTTTTATGAGCCATGGTTGATGGATAAGTTAGAAAATGCGTATTCACCATTGACTTTTGAAGTTTGACTTTTGAGTTTTGAGAAAGAGAGAGTCAAAAGAGAAATTAATAAAAGAGTTTATTACGATGGATGCCAAAAGCCCAAAAAAACTTTTTAAAAATGCCATAGTTGCCTGGGCCTTTTAAGAATGTCATTTGTGTGTGGTAGGCTTGATCGTGAATGGACGAAAATACCCCCTTAGAATCGGCGGGAAAATGAGGGTGAGATTCAACTGGGGGAAGCTGCATTAATTGTGGACAAGGCCCGCTACATTTAATGTGGACAGAAAGTTGCTCTGGCATAACCAATCAGAAGAAGGAAAGCCTCTGTCCACAAACCCTTGTCTCCTATTAGGAATAGAAATCGGAGCCATTAAGTGGAACAGACAAAACAAACTTCGGAAAACCTGGACAATTTATTGTAAGTGAGATTAAAAGATTAATTGTAAGTTAGCCAGACTTGTATTTATTGTGAAGATGGATGGCGGAAAGTATATATATCTCAGATCATATATGTTTTTGCAGGTGCAGTCATGTAACTTCTATGGAGGATTCCGTCTTGGTGATAGTTGGGGAATGGGAATGTGGTGATTTTGGTAGATGGCATTTTCGTGTTTGCCGAGACGAGATGGCGAGGTTTGTGGCAATGAGTGACGAGACGAGTTCGAGTTTTTGCTTGCTAATGTGGTAGAGGCATTTGACGTGAAAGAGAACAAAACCCAACTGTGTTTGAGTTTTTTTTATGAAACTGAAACGATGGCCTTCACACAGGGAAAGATACCCCCCGTTTCAATAACCTGCGATGTTGGCCTCCGCCAGTTTAGAAATACGAGAATAGAGAAAAAAAATTTAAACTTGTTGTTGACGTTGAAAAACTCAATCGCAGGTGTGGGGAGGGCAGTGGGCGAGGACAAAGGAAGAGACGGAGATGTGGATGTCCATGAACCAGGAAATACCATTTTCGAAGACATCCTCGTAGCTCATATGGAGAATGTCGAAGCCATGTTTATGGCTAAAAGGATTGTAGACAGAGAAACCTTAGGTGGGGAAAGTACCAAAGGAAAGTTGGTAGACAAAATAGCATGTGTTGATCGTAGACAATGTGACGAAATGGTGGGCAGTGGTGGATCGGTAGAAGACGAGTACGACTGTGACCAATGGACTGAGTTGATCAACAAGGATTATCCGCCAGATTGGGATCCATTCGAGGAAGCAAAACGCCAATGACGGAAAAGGAAGCAGGTTAGCGAAGCCAAGAGTGTTGGCCAAATGTCAAGTTTAGATGAGGATGTCGTGGGTGTTTCGGAAAGAAATGGTGGACAACCATCTAGGGTTAGCAGTGATGGCACCGTTGGAAGTCCAACAATGGAATTAGTTCTCGTCAACAATGGAAATGAAACTGGGGCAGAATGTTTAATCCAGGAGTTCTCCCCAATGGGGTTTAGTCTTGGGTTGGAAGAGGCTATAAATAATGATGCAGAGATGATGGATGCCGTGAAAAAGGGAGGAGAGATGATTGATGGACAAAATAAAAGCGTTGGGGACAATTTGGAGACCGCAGTGGACAAAGTTGGTCAGATGGTGGTGCGTCAGGTGTCACCCATAATGTTGATTGGTGAGGGAAGTGGGAGAAAGGATATCAGAACTCAATTTGTAGACGACGATGAATTGGTTGTGGGGAATTATGGAAATAATGGTACAGAGATGATGGGTGTTTTGACTGACGGAGAAGATATGATGCATGGACAAGATGTAAATGATGTGGACAAGTTTGGTGAGGCTGTAGACCAAGTTGGTCAGATGGTAGTTCGACATGTGTCCCCAAAATTTTGATTGGTGAGGGAAGTGGGAGAAAGGATACCAGAACTCCATTTGTAGACGACGATGATATGTTCGTAGAAGATTCTTTACTATATATTGATGCCCCACCAGTGCGAGATAATATGAAAGGGCTCCCAAGCGATCAAGCAAACATGGATTTAAAAAAGGCTAGAGATGCAATTTATGTGGGTAAAGTTTTCAAGGACAAGAACGAGTTCCGTAAATCGTTGTCCATGTATGCAATAAAAAGGTTGTTTCATTTCAAGATGGGGAAATTGGATACAAAAAGGGCGATAACCAATTGCGCATATCCAAGATGTGAGTGGCAGGTGTATGCAACGATGCATAAAGATTCAAATAATATTGAAATTCGAACTGTTTGCCTAAAACACACGTGTGATGTTACGACACGTCTAATGTATGGGAAGAATGCATCATCACAAATACTAGCGGACATTATGAAAGTCAAATTTGTGAATGGTAAGAAAGGTCCACGTGCTTGTGAAATCCCTGAATTAGTGTTGTCCGAATGCAACGTCACGATATCATATATGAAAGCCTGGCATGCTAAGGAGTTGGCAGTATCAAGTGCCCGAGGGGCTGAGGAAGCCAGTTACCAGTTCTTGTCTATGTATTTCCATCTTTTGAAGACATCCAATCCGGGGACAATATCAAGAGTCTACACAACAGTCGATAAAGATGGTGTGACACCTTTTAAGTACCTCTTCTTTACATTGGGAGGCTCTATAGCTGGGTATAAATATTTGAGAAAAGTTATAGTCATAGATGGGACACAGATGAAAGGGAAATATAAAGGATGTTTGGTGGCTGCCAGTAGACAAGATGGAAATGCGCAAATATTCCCTTTGGGATTTGGTGTCATTGATGAAGAGAATGAAGCAGGGTGTGAATGGTTTTTAGACAATTAACAGCTTTTGTACCTGACGAATAAGACCTTTTTTTAGTTTCTGATAGACATGCAGCTATATACTTTGGTTTAGGGAAAGTGTACCCTCGTGCACATCATGGGGCATGCACAGTGCATTTGCTGAGAAATGTGAAACATCGGTACAAAAGTGAAGGTCTAGCAAAAATAGTTGTTAATGCAGCAAGATCTTACACGCTGGGGGATTTCAGGTATTCGTTTGATGAGGTTAAAAGGCGGCGTCCAGCGTGCGCTAAGTATCTTGAAGATATTGGTTTTGAGCATTGGTCACTTGCTCACTTCAAGGGAAAACGCTATAATGTAATGTCTAGCAACATATCAGAATCTCTAAACAACGCGCTTAAGAGGGCTGTGGACTATCCAATAGCAGTGATGGTAGAGTTCATAAGGGGCATGTTGATGAGATGATTTTGTGGGCATCGGACACTAGCCGCAAAGACGTTTACCAAATGTACTCCAGAGGTTGAAGACCAACTTATTGAGCACCTTACAGAATCAACCGATTGCAGTGTGATATCAGCAAGTAGTTGGGTTTATCAAGTTAATGATGGGGCTAGTTTTGTGTTCAAGGTATATTTGGAGAATCGGACATGTAGTTGTAGAGTTTTTGATGTGCTTATGATACCATGCTGCCATGCGATAGCAGCAATTGGGAAAAACGGTGTTGCATATATTCCTTAGTCGGTGATTGTTACAGTGTGAAGGAGTAGGGGAAACTGTATGAACAAGTCATTCTGCCAGTTCCTAAAGAATGGGACATCGACGTCCCATCTGCTATTAAGGACAATGTTGTAAGGCCACCAAAAACAAAAAGAGGGTCAGGGAGGCCTAAGAAAAAAAAGAATTCCGTCACAGGGTGAACAACTGGTGAGTGTTACCATAAAAGGAAGTTGTGGTATAACATGTTTATTGCAGGGAGGGAAGAAAATTTACAAGTGCTCAAGATGTAATGGAAGAGGACACAATAGGGGAACGTGCAAAAATCCCATTTAGTTGTTGTTTTGAAGGATGTAGAACATGTTTGGGTAATAGCCCATTTTTTGGTGTTTGTTTTGGGTTTTTGTCTGTTCTCGAGGGTTGACAGAAGAAGGTTTGTTTTTTTGGTAGGATGTCTACGACTATATTTGGGGTCTTTTGTATGGATTAGTTTTTTGAATTGGCATACGAAATGTAACTAGAAGTTTATATTTTGTCCCTAAAAATCAATGGACGCACTAGTTTTTGGCGGAGACATGAAACTTAATTGAAGAAACAAAAAGGGTATTTTTATAATAGACAACAAGGTAACACAATCATGAAGGAAGTCGGATCATTTGACACAAAAAGAAGGATTTCTGGTGAAAGAAACATTTTGTGCACCCCAAAGTTTCGTAGCAGTGGACAATACAATCGCAATTCTCTTTTTCGCAAATTCGTTGGCATTGGGGTGTGGGAGAACTCTAAGTATTTGTAAACCGTCTATTCTTAGAAATACATAATACTTTTAGCTGATCAAACATCATCTTAGTGAGAGCCTCAGCCTCTTGAAGGTTACCCCAAGTATACAATAGTCTACCCGGAGGGTGACCGTCGCAGAGAGGCTCCAGGGTGGTGTTTGCAGCTTCTAAGTCCCCACAACAGACTTGGATGAGACTCAAGGCAAAGATAGCTCCCTTTAAATCCTTAGCAGCGGAACGAAGCATGTGGATGGCCTCGGGTATAGGTCCGCCCTGAGCAACAAGTCGCAGCACTTCGATGTAAAGGGCAGTTGGGTTTTTTACAACACAACACTTCCCAAAAAAATATCTTGAAGGAAAATCGAAGTTGATCCGAGTAGGAGTTAGGAGGATCTCATCGATATGAGCATGTTTTAGTACATGAGGGGAGTAGGCTGCATCTCTCCCATCACATCCAGAAAAAATAAAAGGATAGAGATTCCGATAACTTTTATGAGCAGTAGCTAATACCGCGCAGTGGAGAGAGGATGTCTTGGCGTCTCCCATAGCCTGAGTAATCGAGTCTTAAAATTACAGTTTGAGTCGTTTAGAGAAAGTGTAATTGGAATGTGTGTCTAAAGTAGCTTGGGAATCGAGGCCCCTGATTAGTCTAGTCACAAACAGAACTGATAGATGAGATAGTAAGAAGCTAATGAATGTTTATTGACGACATTATTACAGAGTAGTGGCATTTGTTTTCAAAATTTGAATTCAAATTTTTAAATCTTGAGAAGCCATTAGAGGATGTTAATTGATGGACAACTTCCATGTAATTGATTATGCCACAAAACCAAATTTAATGAACTTGTTGTCTACGATGGACATTATTACATTTTGTGGACAAATTGGTGTAAACATTAGCTACGAATGAAGACAGCCCATTGAATACCGATGACTATCACAAGAAACGCTATGATACTATTCCTCCATCGCAACACAACCTGCAGATTGCATATCGAATCCTGAAGATGAGTTGATTTTGTTGTTGCTCCTTCAACAACCGTCAGCATATCTCGCGCTGCTGCAGTCAGTTCTTCTACAACCTGAGACTTTAATCGAATCTCGTCCATTGCATCCGATCAAGCGTTGCGATGCTTGGTAGATTCGCTGTAGTCGTCAACCCAGCAAAAGAAAATGCAGCGGGACACATACCCCTGATTTTAAAAATAAAACTCGGGTCAGGACAACGCGAAATGAGAAGAAATGCAAAAATGATTGCCTGGTACAAGTCGCATCTATAGAATTGCCTCCTGTGATTTTTTTCTGTACGAGAGGTTCTGATTTTGGCAGGATTACCGCAGTGGCAAAGCACACGAGTTTGTGCGGTTGGCGTTGTCACAGAGCATTCTGAAAGTAAAGACATCTTGTAGGCGGTGTATTTGGGATTTTTTCCGGGAATATATATGTGGACTTTAAATGAGGGTTTGCGAAAATATTAAGTGTGTCCCACAAAAGAATAAATAAAATAATATACTAATCATATGGACGCGGAGGACTAAAACATTTTTAAATGGTGGACATTCCAAAACAGATGTGGTTGCATTCAATACAAGCCTATGAAATTTATGCTATGCCACCAAATGAAACATTGTAGACATCTATTATTGTGGTTGCATTCATATCCTGGAGCAGCACATATAAAAACATCTAAAAACCTGCATGTATGAGCATAAGGGCGTATTTTTAGAGGTCCAATTGAGACGAATTGGTTAAATACAACACGAGCTATACGTTCGGCCCAGTCATGACTCCCACACCTTCGTAAAAAACTTTTCAACGTCATGTTGCCTTCGGGGAAAAATCCAGCGCATATGAGAAATAGCCTCAAGCAAAAATCCATTTCTTCGGTTGGTGATGTTAGATTGAAAAGCATGTTTATAGCATCTTCTATCAAACCATGTCTGACGCAAAGCCTCAAGCTTTCTAGGTAACATGCAGTGTGGTTGCCAGCTATAAGACATCAAGAAAAGAAGGAGCGATAGTTTGTTTGAGGATTGACAAGTGCTGCATTCTTTTCAAAATCTGAAAGAGAAGCTACCATCAATACATATTGTTTGAGAGCTATGACATACCTTAGTTTGCAAGATCGAATGAGTTGTGCTAAGTCTTTGAAACCATCTTGACCAACAAGGCTAAAAATGAGCTGAATTAGATGATGTGGTAAAGAAAGAAACAAAGATTGGTCTTGTTTATCCGGAAACATACTGGTGATGGTGGTTGGTTTCAGGTGTTTGATGAGAAAACACCCCAAAGTTTCCACATATATAGGCAAGTTGGCATTCTCGCAAACCTTATTAATTATTATCAGTAGGTAGAGTAATTAAATTGACATTTAACTAACAACAACAAGTCTTAACAACAACAAGTCTTAAAAGTTATAAATAAAAAAAAGGTCCATGGAAAAAACAAGTTCATTCAATTTACTCAAACACAAAGGGACTGGATAAATTCCTCAAAAATGTTCACAACATACTTCATTCGTAGTTCGTCCACCATTTCATCAGTTATACTGTCAAGTTCAAACCCTTGGGCATCGAGCTCAATGAATTTGACCGCCAGTGGCCCGCAATCTCCAGTTTGCTCATTCTGAGATACATTGACTACCATTCCAAAGTCAAAAGTAGTCGGGAAACTAACATCAATGTCCTCGGATGATAAAATGTCTTTGATGAAAGCTGGTAACATTGACAAAATGGGTGCCATGAACGTATTCATTTTTCTTACCGCGTGCGCATTTATTAGAGGGTTTAGAATGTGAATCTTACCACCCTTAACTTCTATTGCAAGGGTCACCCAATGTCCCTTACCCCAGTTCATTGGAGCGTACACAATATCGACATCACGAAACCACATCATCTTCGTTGCACGGCTTGGTAAAACCCCACGCACACAGTTTTTTAAGAGGCTGTTCCAAGGAAATGGTTGACCTGCTTTGTTCTTCTTGAAGACTCTAAATTCGTTGACAAGTGTGCGAATGAACCAAGTGTCAACAACAGCAATCCTTGACTCAATAAACGACTCCCCTTGCTTACGCCAAACTAAGCTCAACATGGCTTCCATTTGCTGTATAAAATGGAGATCAAGTTAAATTAAGTGAAACAACTATGGGATAGTTGGTAAAATACAAAGGAAGGAATTGTCAGAACTTACAGTCGTATCTACCCAATTTTTGGGAGTATGTATGCCTGTAAAGAATGATTTCTTTACAGGGTGGCTGTCGATGATGAATTCCCTAAATATAAAAATTGGAAAATGGTCTATTAGAAAGAGAGTGAAAGAAATACAAATGCTTAAAGGTTAAGAGGGAAACAAGTATTGTAGAAATACTTGTTGCGGCTGGCAGCAAGTGTTGCCAAAAAGTTTTTGGTTTTTCGTCCATCAACACCTCCAAAAGGGGTGTATACACCAGTATCATCTATTCCGCCATTTTGCTTTGCTGGGGTCAGTGAACGGAATCTTCTTGGGAGAACACGGGTCCTTTTCCGCCTACTTTGATCAACGTTTGAAGGGTCAGCACGCTTCACGCCACGCTTTGAGATTTCTCTCATATCAGCAACTTCTTCTCCATCGTTCTTGACTTTTTTGTCTGTTTCCTGTGTCGAGTAATGGTAGGCAGTATTGCACTTATTAAGTTGATGTCTATCACTATCTGCCATATTTTTGAAAACTTACCTCTTCTTCATTTGATTCTCCCTCATCTACCTCATCCTCTTCGTCACCATCCGCTTCTTCATGGCCTTCGTCTTCTTCATCCCCCTCTTCTTTGTCCTATTCATCCCCTTCCTCTTTGTCCTCTTCATTATCCTCCTCTTTGTCCTCTTCATCGCCCCCCTCTTTGTCCTCTTCATTATCCTCCTCTTTGTCCTCTTCATCACCCTCCTCTTTGTCCTCTTCATCACCATCCTCCTTTATTACTTCATCACCCTCCTCTTCATGACCATCTTCTTCATCACCATCAACTTCCTTGGAAGATGGCTACAGAAAATAATGGATCTCATACAAATAAGTGCTGATAGATGCATACAAATCTTACAAGATGGAAAAATTGCCTTAGAATTTTTACGTGGCCATCATTTGTCTCGGTTATTTCAGTCAGGACCCCTGACACATTGAGGGCTCCAAGAACAGCATCAACTTTGTTCCTCGCACTAAAATTTTCCATGGTGTGAGCATCTTCGTCTACGTTTTCTTTTTCATCAACGTTTGCTATTTCGTTTTCTGGATGCTTAGAAATGTCCATCGGATCATTGTTGACTTCGAGTCCAACACCAATATTCACCTGCTCCCAAAACTTTTTCACTGTGGTCAACCTGACTTCCACCAATATTGACCTCGGGTGGTATAGCCCCCTCCTGATTTCCACCAATTTCTTTTCCAGGAACTAACAACTCCTGCAATATTTCCCGCTTCAAATCTTCTTTCAACTTAGCTTTTTCGGATTCAAACCACTTCTGGACCTCCATGGTGTGGAAATAGTTAATAACTTCAACCTGATACAGAAGGTCATCATCATCATCGTCTGCCCCCTGGGTGTTAACTTTCTTCACATGCTGTTTACAAGGTCTCAGTTGACGTCCTGCCCTTTTCACTGGAGGCGGAGTCATTAGAGCGCATTCACTATAACCCCCTTCCCAATCTTCAATTTTGAATTGGTGACCTTGCTTGATAAGTCTGTGTAGATAGTCGACGGCAGGATCTTCAATATCCCAAGGCCATGTCAATTCATCTTCATTAATTGGCTCCTCGGCCTGAAGGATCATTTGAACTTTAACCTGTTGAATAATTAAAAAAACTTTTAAGGTCGGTTTAATGTGATACTAAATAATAGTTTAAGTTAATAGAAAGAGGATCACTTACATTAAGGTCAAATTCTGTTTGGAGAATGTTATTGTTGTGGTAGCTTTTCAACTTGCTCAGCTGCACTTTCTCCGATTCAGCAAATGTTTCTTCCTCCCCAGACGGAAGATATTGTTCTAAGAGAGGGCAGGAGCGTAATATGAGAAGCTGGATTGCTAAAGGGAATCCATGACATAGTGTATGGAACTGAAGGAGTTTGTCCACCAGAATCCCAAGGTTGTCCACTTTACTACCAACCTTCATCATACGAAGAGTCAACTCAAATGACTCACACCCCCAGGGATATGCCATAAATGACTTCAAGTCCCTCACCATCTCAACAACCTCGAGTGATGCTCTCATTGGCTGAGATCCACAAATAAGAATACCTTCAACTATAACAACCAGAGCGAGTCTCAATCTCCTCCACCCAGGCATTTTTTTGTCCACTGATTTCCTTGCGTCTCTTTTTAACCAGTTCAGAATTTCGTGGACTGTTGTCGCATGCTTCGAACCAATCAACGTATCCCAATAACGGTCCTGACTTTCTGGAGGTGTTTGCATCTCTGTGATTTCTTCAACAGTTGGGAAAGGACCGCAGGGTAGGCCAATCAACATCGCAAACTCTCTAAGAGAAAACCTAATAGGATTACCCCCGTACACAAACCATAGCTCGTGTTCCTTTTCAGTAACGAGGCCACGACAAAGAATGTTATGCACCAGTTTCCCTGATTAGGAACATTTGCTTACCGGGAGTTGAAACACGCTGCCAAATGGAGACTCCAGCAAATATTATGGTTTGGAATAACAGTTAATGCGGCCATCAGGAGGATAGCGATTTATAGCAAAAATACGTGGAGGAAGTTTGGCACCGTCGAATGGCTCGTCGGGAGGGGGTGGGAGCTCAATACGATTTGCTGCCGGTCTCTCTTTTTCCCTTTACCGGATGATTCGCCTTTTCCGCGTCTCCCAGCTGACATTTTTTTCCTGTTGGAAGAAATCAAGTTGAATAGCGATTAGTAGGCAATAAGATAATGGCATTACAGTGTTTGGCGGACAAAAGGGATCTAAATTTGACTAGATGTCTACTATTTTGATTTCGAATCGGTGGACCAAAATAAAAAACTCTTGACTTGTAAACGGTGTTAGAGATTCCGTAGACAAAAAACCCCTAAAATCTGTAACTCGGTTACTATAGCGATTTTGGCGGATTTGTCGAGATAAAGAGATGAACAGAGAACCAAGTAACTCGGTTGGGGTACAAAATTATCTTACAATCTCTGGGCTAGGGTAGGATATCACTTTTATCTCGTCTTTCACTGAAGAAATACTTCTTGCCAAAATTTCAACTTCGTCTCCAATTCGATTTCACCCAAAAAATCCAACTTTAAAAAAAGACAATAAATTGCGGTTTGACAGCAATGATATAAGAGAGAGGAAAAGGAAGTTCCCAAACGTCACCTTTGTGATGTTTCAAAAGTCACGATTAGCACAGTCACGCACTTCGCACCCGCTCGTGAGACGCTTCCTCCGATGTAGTCCAAAACGATGCATCTTTATTTGGAGGGCAATTTCGTCTTCTACTAGATGAGAAAGGGTAGGGTGCGAAGTACTTAATCGAAATGGCATTCCCACAAAGTTTTTACGGTCTTATGGCATTCACCGTAATAAACCCTTAATAAAACATATGGTCCGGTTCACATATACTCAGCGGTTAACCCGGTTATCTGTATAATACCGATTTTAACTTTTACCCGTTATTTTGTGTCCCGATAGTAGAAATGGAATTGACAGGTGTCAGTTTCTCGTGCTTTTCGTGGTATTTTAATTTTTTGATCCCGCTGATCAAAAGTCGCGGACGTTTGACTTTTGGCTACAAGCCCCACACTGTTGGGGTCGTCGCTGTTTCTATCTGTAGTAAAGGTCCCGCTATATCGTAGCTACTTTGAATGCTGGATCGTCCTGACCATGCACTGATTATGTTCAACGAAATGCGTGGACGAGATCTTGGGAATTGTTTAATTGACTCTGTCTTCAAACGTCTGGATTACGCACTGGACATGTTTGATGAAATGCCTGAACGAGAGGTTCATTTCCATAGACTGGACACTTGGGGTTGGGATGATCTTTAAACCCGTAAAAATGTTTTAGGTGAGCTTCTTCAAAGTTTTTGTACCTTAAATTTGCTACTTTGAATCAGTTTCCAGCTCTGGATTGTCCTTCTCAAAGAATAAAAAAAGCTCCAAACTTGTTTGCTTTGTATAAAGTTGAAATATGAGTACTAGGCGATATTTTCTGTGGACAGTCTGATGAGAGATTCTTTGTCATGGTGGTCCATTACTCTTTGTCAATGCTGTTTTATTAAATGCTTGTAATATTCATTATTCAACGAAGCAGTCTGAACCAAGAAGATCCTCCAACGGTAATTATATGTATTCTTGGTCTCAATGCTCAGTTTATCCACATGAATTTTTGCTCATATTCAAGCTTCCATTTACACATGAGGAAGATGAATATGTTCTTATTTGCTTGCTCGCTCTTACTAATCATATTCCCAACTTGTTGCTATGCAGCTATAAACACATCAAATCCTTTGTTAATAGGACAAACTCTGAGTTCCCCTGCTGGATTTTTTGAGTTAGGCTTCTTCACTCTTAATAATACCCGGAATTGGTATGTTGGGATCTGGTTCAAGGAGATTGTCCCTCGAGTAGTTGTGTGGGTGGCTAACAGAGATACGCCAGTTACAAAATCTGCAGCAAATCTCACTATCAGCAGCAATGGGAGCCTTGTTTTGCTTGAGGGAGAACATGATCTTGTTTGGTCAACAGGAGAAGCTTTCATATCCAACAAATGTCATGTAGAGCTTTTAGACACAGGAAATCTTGTTGTGATTGATGATGTTACTGGAAAAAGGTTATGGCAAAGTTTCGAGAATCTTGGTGATACTATGCTGCCTCAGTCATCGTTGATGTATGATATTCCTCATGGCAAGAAGCGTATGTTGACTCCATGGAAAAGTAACACCAATCCATCGCCTGGGGACTTCTCACTGGAGATTACACAACAAGTTCCCTTACAAGGCCTTATAAGAAGAGGCTCAGTGCCCTACTGGAGAACTGGTCCATGGGCAAAAACAAGATTCTCTGGGTTACCAACATTTGATGAATCATATGTAAGTCCATTTACCGTTGTCCAGGATTTAGCAACCGGCACAGGATCTGTAACTTATTCTATGTTAAGAAACTATAATCTGTCATATACTACGATAACATCAGAGGGGCAAATCAAGATTTACTGGTATGACGGCAAACGATGGATGCATCACTTTACGGCTCCAGGGAACTCATGTGATCTATATGGTCAATGCGGGGCTTTTGGTTTGTGTGTCAGATCCAGTACCCCGAGGTGCATATGCTTGAAAGGGTTTGTACCAAAGTCAGATGAAGAGTGGAGAAAAGGGAATTGGACAAGTGGGTGTGTGAGACGTACACAATTATCTTGCCAAGCGAATTCTTCTATGAAAACACAAGGCAGAGACAAAGACAGCTTTTACCGTATGACCAATGTAAAGACTCCGGATCTGTACCAATTTGTAAGCTTTCTCAATGCAGAACAGTGCTTCGAGGGTTGTCTTGGCAATTGTTCTTGCACAGCCTTTGCCTATATAACTGGAATTGGATGCTTAGTATGGAATGAGGAACTTTTAGACACAGTTCAGTTTTTGTCTAATGGTGAGATTCTCTCCATCCGACTTGCAAGTTCGGAATTGGGTAAGGATGAAACACATTTCTTCTAGAGATTATATATTTTCATATTACATATAAAGTTTCAACTTTCTTTATAATGTTCTGTAGCAGCATGGTTTAGAGTTTTGTTTTCTGGTGAATTTCTCAGCTGGAAGCAGTCGAACTAAGATTATTGTAGGCACTACCGCCAGCCTTTCCATTTTTCTGATCTTGGTCGTTTCGGCGTTTCTATTCTGGAGATACAGAGCAAAACACAATGGTGAGACACTGAAATACTTAGCACCTTTATCTCTCTCTGTCACTCTCTTTCCTTGTCCTTATTTTTCATCTATCTCCGCAACCAAACCGAAGCAGAAAAGAACTACTGTATATCTTTTCCCCTTAATCAGTTTTACACTAATTGGTGTATTATCTGTCAAAGCTTGATGCTAACCTGTTCACTTCTGTTGGAAGTTAAGCCTTTGGAAGCTAAACTGCTACAAGTCAAGCACTAATACATGCACATTTCTTACTCGTAGAACCAACTCCTGTAGTCATTGATACTTCACAAGATGCATGGAAGAATGATTTTGAACCACAAGATGTTGCAGGCATAACTTTCTTTGAGATGCATACCATACGAACTGCCACCAATAACTTCAGTTCCTCTAATAAACTCGGTCAAGGTGGATTTGGTCCAGTTTATAAGGTATGGGATACTCTGTTCTATCTGCTTCTTTTCTTTTCTATTCTGTACTTCTTTTGTTCTCTAGATGACCAACTATCTGCAACGATGCTTTCAGGGAGAGTTGCCAGATGGGAAAGAAATAGCTGTTAAACGCCTCTCTAGCAGCTCTGGTCAGGGCACAAACGAGTTCATGAATGAAATAAGACTAATCTCAAAATTACAACATAGGAACTTGGTTCGGCTTTTGGGATACTGCATCAAAGGAGAAGAGAAGCTATTGGTTTATGAGTTTATGGTGAACAAAAGCCTCGACGTTTTTCTCTATGGTAAGTCCTCTATTCCATTGACCTAGTCAGTTTTCATTTTCCTTTCATCTTATGAGATTTTTTTAATGTGGCCGTCTCTAATCTGTTCTATCTCATGGCTAGATTCAATTCTTAAGCTCGAGCTTGATTGGCCAAAGAGATTTGATATCATTCAAGGTATTGCGCGTGGACTTCTCTATCTCCACCGTGACTCACGCCTTAGAGTTATTCACCGAGACCTGAAAGTCAGCAATATTCTCCTGGACGAAAAAATGAACCCGAAAATATCAGATTTTGGATTGGCTCGGATGTTTCAGGGAACCCAATATCAGGAAAACACTCGCAGAGTTGTAGGAACTCTGTAAGAATATGTTTTCAATAACATACTTAACAAGGATTTATTGTTACAGACTCATATATTAATTTTGGAGAATCTATTTGATATTTGTACAGGGGATATATGTCTCCTGAGTATGCATGGGCAGGGTTGTTCTCTGAGAAATCCGACATCTATAGCTTTGGAGTTCTGATGTTGGAAATCATCAGCGGCAAGCGGATTTCAAGGTTCAGCTTTGGCGACGAGGGCAAATGCCTTCTTGCATATGTAAGTGAGAACATTTACTGTAACAGATTTGATTCCCATCAGGTTCAGACACTTCCCATTACCTTTCAAATCACTTCTTGGTGCTTATATTTTTAAGATCTGAAACTAATGATAGGCATGGGATTCATGGCGCGAAACCGGGGGATCGAATCTTCTGGACGGAGGTCTTACTGATTCATCATGCCAAGCATTCGAAGTTGCGAGATGTGTTCAGATTGGTCTGCTCTGCGTTCAACACGAAGCGGTTGACAGACCCAACACTCTTCAAGTACTGTCCATGATTACTTCAACAACTGATCTTCCGATACCAAAGCAGCCATTATTTGCAGTGCATACTCTAAACGATGAGTCAATGTCACAACCTAAAGATCCTCCCTTCTCGGTGAATGATATAACACAATCTGAGATCCAAGGACGATAAGCATAAATCCATCTCTTCTTCCATGTAGAGATTTAGTATATATTTTAGTCTCTCGATTGATGAACATTCATATTAAAACCTAAGATCTTGCTTGAGTTTCTCACTTTATTGTTGTGCTATAAAGATGAGGCTCCAAGGTTTCTTTGACTTTATTGTTTTTTCCTGAAGAGAATGAGCCTACAAAGTCGGTTTAGTTTGAAGATTGATTTCGATTTAAAGATTGTGTATTAGAAAAGCATGATTTCAATTGTAGAATTGGTCTGAAAACCGGTCTAAACCAAATCAATTCACGCCATGCGAAATTAAAACCAAAACACAACCAATCCAAAACCTAATTCTTTCTGAAGCCTCGGACTTTCCCCTCTGCCCCTCGCTGTCTGCATCTGCACTCTCTATGAATCTCTGTTAGCATTCACTGAAATCCCTAAATTTGGGTCTTGGAGGTACATTTCGAGGTTTACTCATCTCTTCTGCTTCTACTGATTCTATTCTCTTATGGGGTTTCTTAGCTCAAAGTTTTTTTTAGGCTTTCTCTGTTTCCCATTTCTCCTCTCCACTTTTGAGCAAAAAAGTTATGAAATTTCATGTTAGAATAAACTGTTTGTAAATTCTGCAGAGTGGAACATGTTTCATAAATGATAACTATGTATGTTTTTGAGGTTTGGGTAGTTAATAAACATACACTTTTCTGGTGCAGAGAAGATGGATCATGTTAGCAGTCTACCAGACTAAGTTCTTTGCAATATATTGTCCTTCCTTACGACAAAGCATGCAGCTTTGACATCTGTTCTCTCAAAGAGATGGCGTAATTTGTTTGCACTTGTGCCTAATCTTGATATTGATGACTCTATATTTCTTCATCCTGAAGAGGGTAAGCGAGAAAGAGAAGGGATTCTGCAGAGCTTCATGGATTTTGTTGATAGAGTATTGGCATTACAGAGAAATTCTCCAGTTAATAAAGTTTCCCTCAGGTGTAGAACTCGTGTTGATGCAGAAAGTTTGGATTTTTGGATAGGAGAATGTGTTGGCGCGAGGTGCTTCCGATCTTGATCTATGCATTGTTTTTGGAGAAAGGTATTGGCTGTCTCCACAAGCTTTTGAGAGCAGGAAACTAGTGAAGCTGAAAATAGGAAATGGGATTGATCTTGGTTGGTGGACTGGGAGCATTTGCTTACCGGTGCTTAAAACTCTTGTTCTTGAGTCAGTTGAATTTTGTGTTGATAAGTTTGAGATGCTTCTTCCTGCTTGCCCTGCGCTTGAGGAATTAGACTTGATTAGTATTAAGGGGTTAGATTATAATGAGACCGTGTCAAGCGCAAGCCTCAACATCATCCTCAACACTGTTTAAAAATTATAAACAGTGTTTGTTCAGGCACTTTTTCATTTGATACACCAAGTCTTGTTAAGTTAGTTTACTCTGATTCTGTTGCGGAAGACTATCCATTAGCTAACTTTACAAATCTATTAGAGGCTCGGATCAACCTTAGAGTAACTGAAGATCAAATCGAACAAGCCAGAGCCCCAAATAATGAGTGGTTAGAAGATGTTGAGGATGATGTTGCTCTTCGACTTGGTAATGCGGCAAAGCTCATGAATGGCATGCGAAATGTTCAGACACTTTACTTGACTTATACTACTATCAAGGTCAGTATGCTATTTTGTATTCTCTAGTGACAAGGGAAGGTCTACCTTTGAAAAATGCAATTGGAAAATGTCTAATTGGGTTTCGTCTTGTTTTAGGTGTTTTCTCTATGCCGTGAGTCAATGCCGGTGTTCAAGAACCTCAAATTTTTACGAGTTTTGCTAGACGAGATTCGATGGCAAGCAGTGCCAGTTTTCCTAAAGAACTGTCCACATCTAGAAACTCTAAACATTCCGGTAATAAACACAACTTATTTTTCCAACATGTAGAAAGATAGAGTTCATAGTTTGAATCCCTTATGTGTCCCCTTTATGCTTTTCAGGGTTTTTTGCACCTTGTGACGGATACATGTGGGGATGTTTGTGACTGCATTTCTCGAGAGGACAAAGGCCTTTCACTCGCATCTTGTCCAGTGAAGAGAATAGAGATTCAAGGATTTATAGGAACAATGAGAGAGATAACGATGATCAATCATTTCTTGGACTGTTTTCCATGTTTGAAGGAGATAGAAATCACTGTTCAAGGACATTGTCCTACACGCCTCGTTGTCCCGCAAGTTACTGATCTTAAAGTGCAGATGATGAAACTCTACAACAAGTCGCAACTCAATGTGTGTGAGTCTTTGTATATGAAGTTGGCTGCGCAATGAAGTTTACGAGGAACAAAACTTGCTCATAGTTTTGCCTAAGTCCCTTTGGACCATTGACTTTGGTTTAGTTTTGTAAACTGGTTTAAAAACCATTTCATGTCATTTGGGTTGCAATGTCGTAATCATGGTGTGAGTCTTCGTATATGAAGTTTACTGCGCAATAAAGTCTAAGAGGAACAAATCTTGCTCATAGTGTTTTGGCAAAGTCCCTATGGTCATTGACTAATTGTGTTTGAAAACCATTTCATCTTAGCACTCTTCTTCTGCTTCCACAAACCAAGTATGAAAGTTGAGTTTCTTGTTCACATTTTTAAATAAAATTGTATTTGAAGTTCCACAAAATCTTTTCATGAGTCTTTTCTCAAACAAATTGCCAAATTTTGAATAACAGTCAATTTTATATGACTTTTGAAAACTATTGATTCATTTCTTTGGATAATTTGGTCTGAAAACCGGTCTAAATCAAATCAATTCACGCCAGGAATATTAGAACCAATCCAAAACCTAATTGTTTCTGGTTTTGCGTGCCAAGTGGAAACAGTGAAATGAAGAGCGAAGCGGATTTGTAACTTCCAAGACGCTTGCTATGCATTTGCACATCTTCTCGAATTGAAAGCTTTGGACTTTCCTCACTGCCCCTCGCTGTCTGCATCTGCGCTCGCTCTGAATCTCTGTTAGCATTCACTGAAATCCCTAAATTTGGGTGTTTGCAAAAAGGTAGATTTCGAAGTTTACTCATCTCTTCTGCTTCTACTGATTATATTCTCTTTTGGGGTTTCTTATTTCAAAGTTTTTGTGCTTCTCTGTGTTTCATTTCTCCTGTCTCCTCTTTTGGGGGAAAAAGTTATTAAATTTCATGTTAGAATCAACTGTTTGATAGTTAGGTATGGCTTTGAGAATTTGGAACTGTTCATAATCATACCTATTTTGTCGTGCAGAGAAGATGGATCATCTAAGCAGTTTACCAGATGAGGTTATTTGTCATATCTTGTCCTTCCTTACAACAAAGCATGCTGCTTCAACTTCTGTTCTCTCAAAGAGGTGGCGTAATCTGTTTGCACTTGTCCCTAATCTTGATATTGATGACTCTGTCTTTCTTCATCCCGAAGAGGGTATTCGAGAAAGAGAAGGCATTCTGCAGAGCTTCATGGATTTTGTTGATAGAGTATTGTCATTACAGGGTATTTCTCCCATTAATAAAGTCTCCATCAAGTGTAACACTGGTGTTGATGCAGAAAGTTTGGATTTTTGGATAGAGAATGTGTTGGCGCGTGGTGTTTCCGATCTTGATCTATGCATTGTTGGAGATAGGTATTGGCTGTCTCCACAAGGTTTTGAGAGCAGGAAACTAGTTAAGCTGAAAATAGGAAATGGGATTGATCTTGGTTGGTGGACTGGGAGCATTTGCTTACCGGTGATTAAAACTCTTGTTCTTGAGTCAGTTGAGTTTTGTGTTGATCAGTTTGAGATATTTCTTCCTGCTTGCCTGCGCTTGAGGAGTTATATATGGCTAATATAAAGGCTTTAGATTTTAATGAGACCGTGTCAAGTGCAAGCCTCAAGATGCTGAAAACTGAAAACTGAATCTAGCGTTTGTTCTGGCACATTTTCATTTGATACACCAAATCTTGTTTACTTGGGTTACTCCGATGGTGTTGCAGAAGACTATCCATTAGCTAATTTCCAAAATCTGTTTGAGGCTCGAATCAACCTTATAGTAGCTGAAGATCAAATCGAACAAGCAAGAGCCCCAAATGATGATTGGTTAGAAGATGATGAGGATGATATTGCTCTTCGACTTGGTAATGTTGCAAAGCTCATGAATGGCATACGAAATGTTCAGACACTTTACTTGACTTCTAGTACTCTCGAGGTCAATAACACTTCTTGAGGTTTTAAAAGAAAAAACCCAGAATTTTTCTCAATTCCTGGAGCATCACATTCATTTTTTTTAGTCCATTTTGTATGATCTACGTATGAAACATGCAAGTGCAAAATGTCTAGTTGGGTTTTATCTTGTTTCAGGTGCTTTCTCTATGCTGTGAGTCAGTGCCGGTTTTCAACAACCTCAAATTACTAGGTTTCTTGAGTGGCGAGAGTCGATGGCAAGCAGTGCCAGTTCTCCTAAAGAACTGTCCACACTAGAAACTCTGAGCATTGTGGTATTTATTAAACACAACTTATCTTTCAAACAGGAAGAATGATAGATTTCATAATTTGAATCTCGTATGTGTCTCCTATATGCTTTTCAGGGTCTTTTGCACAGTGTGACAGATTCATGTGGGGATGTTTGTGACTGCATTTCTCGGGAGGACAAAGGCCGTTCACTCGCATCTTGTCCAGTGAAGAGAATAGAGATTCAAGGGTTTATAGGAACAATGAGAGAAATAACGATGATCGATCATTTCTTGGACTATTTTCCGTGTTTGAAGGAGATAGAAATCACTGTTGAAGGGTATGGTCGCACACAGCTCGATGTCCCTCAAGTCACTGATCTTAAAGTGCATATGATGAATCTCTACTACAAGTCCTTGAGTTGTAATGTCGAAATCAATGTGTGTGAAGCTTTGTATATGAAGTTGACTGCGCAATGAAGTCTATGAGGAACAAAACTTGCTCATAGTTTTGCCCAAGTCCCTTTGGACCATTGGCTTCGGTTTAGTTTTGTAAACTGGTTTGGAAACCATTTCATCTTGACATGAGTTAGCCCTCTTCTTCTGCTTCTACAAACCAAGTAAGAACCAAGTAAGAACTTTGTGACTTTTTTTATTCACATTTTTTAACAAAATTGTATATGAAGTTCCATAAAATCTTTTCACAATCTTTCCTCCAACAAATTGCTTAATTTTGAATAACAGACTTTTGAAAATTACTTCATTTTTAAATCACTTTGAATTTTTTATGTGAATTTCATACTCATTACCACAGAATTTGGGAAGATATTTTAAATACAATTGAATAACATGGGATTTAAAAGAAAAATCAAAGTCTTTAAAAATTAAAATCACAATGATAAGTTTGAATTTTCTTTGTAGGCATTGTAAGTGAATAGTGTTGTTTTTCTTTTTGGGTCAACCAAAGAGAGAGTTAATGGTTTCGTTTTCTCTTGCGTTCTTGTCATTTATGCTTCCGCTGGTCAAAGTTTGCCACTTTTGGTTACAAGGCTATATTTTTCTGGGTCGTCGTTGTCTAAAGGACCCGCCAGATTGCAGTTGCTTTGAATGTCGGATCGTCATGATAGTGCACTGAACGTGGTCGACGAAATGCCTAAACGAGATGTTAAATTAGTGTTTTTTTTTCCTTTCAATTCTTTTGTTGGTCTTTTTGTTTTGTTAAAAGATTACAAAATATTAAATTGTTTGTAACCATTATAGATTACACAATCTGAAGTGTGTAGATTGTGTGAGCCTTCATCCGTAAAATGTTTTGGATGAGCTTCTTCTTCAAAGTTTTTGGCTTTTTGGATATTAACTTTGCAACTTGCAAAATGTTTGTTAGAAATTTCCAGCTCGAGTTGACCTTATCGAAGAAAGCAAAAAGCTCCAAACTTTGGTTCGTAGGAGGTTGACTTATTGTACCACATGCTATTTTCTGTGGACAGCAAGATGGGAGTGTCTTCGTCAAGGTCGTCTATTATTTTCCTCATTTGTTTCTTTCTCCTCGCTGGTCAAAAGGAATATTTTAGTACACATAATATTCAAAGAAGTAGTGTGAACCAAGATCTTCAGGTTTATTATACAGGATACATCTAACAGCAAGCTACTTTTCTCTTGATCTCAATTCTTAGTTTATTCACATGAAGTTTTGTTCATACTCAAGTTTCCAAGAAGATATCTTGCAGAGATATAGGAATTGCAGATGAGAAAGATGGGTATGGTTTTATTTGCTTGCTCGTTCTTACTAATGATATTCTCAACTTGTGGCTATGCAGCTATAAACACAACAAGTCCTTTGTCAATAGGACAAACTCTGAGTTCCCCTGGTGGATTTTATGAATTGGGTTTCTTCAGTCCTATTAATACACGGAATCAGTATGTTGGGATCTGGTTCAAGAACATCACTCCTCAGGTGGTTGTGTGGGTGGCTAATAGAGAGAAGCCAGTTACAAAAAATGCGGCGAATCTCACTATCAGCAGCAATGGGAGCCTGATCTTGTTTGAGGGAAAACAAGATGTTATTTGGTCATCCGGAGAAGCTTTCACATCCAACAAATGTCATGCGGAGCTTTTAGACACCGGAAATCTTGTTGTAATTGATGATGTTTCTGGGAAAAGTTTATGGCAAAGTTTTGAGCATCTTGGTAATACTATGCTGCCTCAGTCATCGTTGATGTATGATATTCCTCATGGCAAGAAGCGTGTGTTGACTCCATGGAAAAGTAACAGTGATCCGTCGCCTGGGGACTTCTCACTGGAGATTACACCACAAGTCCCCTCACAAGGCCTTATAAGAAAAGGCTCAGTACCTCATTGGAGATGTGGTCCATGGGCAAAAACAAGATTCTCTGGGATATCTGGAATTGATTCATCATATGTAAGTCCATTTAGCGTGGTCCAGGATGTAGCAACTGGCACAGGATCTTTCTCTTATTCCACATTAAGGAATTATAATCTGTCGTATGTTACACTAACACCAGAGGGGCAAATGAAGATCCTTTGGGATGATGGAAAAAGTTGGATGCTTCATTTGGATCTCCCGGAGAGCTCGTGCGATCTATATGGTCAATGCGGCCCTTTTGGTTTATGTGTGAGATCCAGTCCCCCAAAGTGCACGTGCTTGAAAGGCTTTGTTCCAAAGTCAGATAAGGAGTGGAAAAAAGGAAACTGGACTAGTGGGTGTGTGAGACGTACACAATTAGCTTGCCAGGCAGATTCTTCTAATAAATCACAAGGCAAAGGCACAGACATCTTCTATCGTATGACCGATGTAAAGACTCCGGATCTGCACCAATTTGCAAGCTTTCTCAATGCAGAACAGTGCTACCAGGGTTGTCTAGGCAACTGTTCTTGCACAGCCTTTGCCTATATTAGTGGAATTGGATGCTTAGTATGGAATGGTGAGCTGGTAGACACAGTTCAATTTTTGTCTAGTGGAGAGACTCTCTCCATCCGTCTTGCAAGTTCGGAACTCGGTACGGATGAAACACATTTCTTCTAGGGATTTTTATTTTCTTATCACATTTGAATTTTCAAATTTCTTTATAATGTTATGTTGCAGCATGTTTAAGAGTTTTGTTTACTGGTGAATATCTCAGGTGGAAGCAGTCGAACCAAGATTATCGTGGGTACTACTTTTAGCCTTTCCATTTTCGTGATCCTGGTCGTTGCCGCAGTTATTTTCTGGAGATGCAGAGCAAAACGAAAAGGTGAGACACTGAAAAACTTATCATCTTTATCTCTCTCTGGCTCTTTTTTCTTGTCCGTACTTTTCATCCATCCCTGTAACCAAACCAAAGCAAAAGAGAACTACTCAATATCTTTTCCTTTTAATCAGTTTTACACTAATCTGTTCACTTCTATTGGAAGTTTATCCTTTGGATGCTAAACCGCTACAAACTCCTGTTGTTTTTGATACTTTACAAGATGCATGGAATTTTGAATCACAAGATGTCTCAGGCGTAAACTTCTACGACATGCATACCATACGAACTGCCACTAATAACTTCAGTGCCTCAAATAAACTTGGTCAAGGTGGTTTTGGTCCAGTTTATAAGGTAAGGCATATTCTGTTGTATTTACTTCTTTTCTTTTCTTCTCCATTCTGTATTTTTGTTGTTATCTAGATGGCTATGTGGAATTATTCTTTCAGGGAAAGTTGGTAGATGGGAAGGAAATAGCTGTTAAACGCCTTTCTAGTAGCTCCGGTCAGGGTACAGAGGAGTTTATGAATGAAATAACACTAATCTCAAAATTACAACATAGAAACTTGGTTCGGCTTTTGGGATACTGCATCGAAGGAGAAGAGAAACTATTGATTTATGAGTTTATGGTGAACAAAAGCCTCGATATTTTTCTCTTTGGTCTGTCATTTATTCCATACACCTTTTTTCCTTTTCCTTTTACTTCCATCTTATGGGATTTTGTAATGTGTCACTGTTACTAATGTGTTCTACCTTATTGGCTAGATTCAATTCTAAAGCTCGAGCTTGATTGGCCAAAGAGATTTGATATCATACAAGGTATTGCGCGTGGACTTCTCTATCTCCACCGTGACTCACGTCTCAGAGTTATTCACCGAGACCTGAAAGTCAGCAATGTTCTTCTGGACGAAAAAATGAACCCGAAAATATCGGATTTTGGATTGGCACGGATGTTTCAGGGAACCCAATATCAGGAAAACACTCGCAGAGTTGTAGGAACTCTGTAAGAATCTGTCTACAACAACATTCTTAACAAGGACTCGTAGTTATGCTCATATATTAACTTCGGGAATCTATTTGATATTTTGAACAGAGGATATATGTCTCCTGAGTATGCATGGGCAGGGTTGTTCTCTGAGAAGTCCGACATTTACAGTTTCGGAGTTCTGATGTTGGAAATCATTACTGGCAAGACGATTTCAAGGTTCATCTATGGTGATGAGAGCAAAGGCCTTCTTGCATATGTAACTGGAAACATTTACTGTTTTAACAATTTGACACTTCCCTGTCGCCTTTTGAGACATTTATCTTTCTTATATTCAGGCATGGGATTCTTGGCACGAAACCGGGGGATCAAATCTTCTAGACAGAAATCATACTGATTCATGCCAAGCATTCGAAGTTGCAAGATGTGTTCAGATTGGTCTGCTCTGTGTTCAACACGAAGCCGTTGATAGACCCAACACTCTTCAAGTACTGTCCATGATTACTTCAACAACAGATCTTCCAATTCCAAAGCAGCCAGTATTTGCAGTACATACTCTAAACCATATGTCAATGTTACAGTCTACATCAAAAGATTGCTTCTCTGTGAATGATATAACACATTCTATGATCCAAGGACGATAAGAGCATATCTATATGTTTCAACCACAGAACTACAGAAGTAGTATATCTTGTAGATTTTATTATGTACATGAACACTTTGAGCCTCTTAGATCTTGATATCTCACTTTATTATTGTGAAGCATGTGCTCTTATAAAGCCCCAACGTTTATTTGACTCAAGACAGGTCATAATATTCGCTTAAGTATGTGGCAATGATAAAAAAAAAAAAATGTATTTTTGAGGCATTGTAACTTGATCTCTTGTGCTCTTTGTATTCTCGAAGAAAGACTGCGACTTTGGTTTACAAACGCGATCCCCAGATGCACTGATTTAGATTTGGATTGATCCGCCATAATTTTCTGCTAGTCGACAACATAGCTTTGATATTTAGAATGTCTGGGTTATGCACTGATGGTGTTCGGTGAAATGCGCGAATGGGATTTCAAGTTTCAAAGTCTGGGCCATTGGGACCAACAGTTGAAGCCGCACAATAAAAGTCATACTTCCCCATTATTGTGAGTCCCTCACAGAGGAAAAAAAGTCGGAGCTTGCACTTTGAAATCTTCAGGTAAGCTTGTCCTAAGCTTGGCTCTTCATTCTTTTCCAATCAATTGAAAAGTATTTCATTGGTTTGTATTTGTTTTGGCTTTTGTTTCAAAATCTGATCAAATCTACACAGGAAATAGAACTTTAGCTGAAAGTAAAATGTTGCAAAAGCGTTCTCGTCATCTGTTTTGTTTTCATCTTCCTATTGCTTTCCTAGAAAATGTGAAAGGTGGAAACGTGTTTTCGTGATGTGATTGGTTAGAAGGTGGAAGTAGGTGACTTTATTTATGGTTAAGGTCCAAAGATGGGAATATTCAAAGTTATCTGCTGAAGCAACATGGAATACAAAATCAGGAAAATATATAGTTTTTTATTTGTTTGATGAGGTGTGAATGGTGGAGATATGTGATTCTAGTGGTCAAGGTGGTCTATGATATTTCCTTTTTATTCTGCCGTCACAGTGGCTTATTAATTACTAAAATAATCAATTATATAAATAAAGAGTCTCCATAGATATACATCCGAGAGGTTTCATATTCTGAAAGAATAAGATGTTCACTAAAGAATTTTGTTCTGTTTTTGCATTGACTTTATAAAGTTGAAGCCTTTTTCATATATTCAAAAAATCCTACGAAATAGCTCTTGCATATCGTATGGGAAAGATTGGTATTTTTTTCTTTGCTTCTCTCTTGTTAATCATATTCCCAAGTTGTGCCTATGCAGCTATAACCAAAGCAAGTCCTTTGTCAATAGGACAAACTCTGAGCTCTCCTAATGGATCTTATGAGTTAGGGTTCTTTAGTCCAAACAACTCTCGGAATCAGTATGTTGGGATCTGGTTCAAGAACATCACTCCTCGGGTCGTTGTCTGGGTGGCTAACAGAGATAAGCCAATCACAAAAACCGCGGCCAATCTCAGTATTAGCAGCAATGGGAGCCTTGTTTTGCTTGAGGGAGAACAAGATCTTGTTTGGTCAATAGGTGAAAGTTTCTCATCTAACGAGTTTCGTGCTGAGCTTTTAGACAATGGAAATTTTGTCCTTGTTGATGAAGTTTCCGAAACAGCCTTATGGCAAAGTTTTGAGCATCTTGGTGATACTATGCTACCTCAATCATCTGTGATGTATAATGTTCCCAATAACAAGAAACGTGTTTTATCTTCTTGGAAAAGTCCCACAGATCCTTCACCTGGAGAATTCGTAGCTGAGCTTACAACACAAGTGCCACCGCAAGGCTTCATAATGAGAGAATCCAGGCCTTACTGGAGAGGCGGTCCATGGGCAAGGGATAGGTTCACCGGCACACCAGAAATGGATGAATCACATGTAAGCCAATTCCTCATTTCCCAAGATGTAGCAGCTGGCACAGGATTTTTGACTTATTCATTACAACAAAGAAATTCTAACCTGTCATACACTACACTAACATCAGAGGGAGCGTTGAAGATTGTTTGGAATAGCGGCTCTGATTGGGTTACTGACTTTGAGGCCCCAGTAAGCTCATGTGATGTTTATAATACATGTGGACAATTTGGGCTGTGTGTGAGATCTAATCCCCCAAAGTGTGAATGTTTGAAAGGCTTTATACCAAAATCAGATGAGGAGTGGAATAGAAGGAATTGGACTGGTGGGTGTATGAGAAGAACAGACTTATCTTGTCAAGTGAACACTTCGGCAACAGCACAAGACAATGATGCAGATGTCTTCGACATTGTTGCCAATGTAAAGCCTCCAGACTTTTATGAATATCTAAGCTTGATCAATGAAGAGGAGTGCCACCAGCGTTGTCTTGGAAACTGTTCTTGCACGGCATATTCCTATATTGAACAAATTGGATGCTTGGTGTGGAATCGAGAGCTTGTGGATGTAATGCAGTTTTCTGCTGGAGGAGAAACTCTTTCCATCCGTCTTGCAAGTTCTGAGTTGGGTACGGAAATAGAGCATTAAGTATTGTTCTTAGTACTTCTAATTTATTTCGACTTCTTTGTGATGTTCTTCTCTTCTGGATCATGGTTTACAGTTTAATTTTCTGGTGCATCTCTCAGGTGGAAGCAACCGAACCAAGATTATTGTAGCTAGTACTGTCAGCATTTTTGTTTTCCTGATCTTGGTTTTTGCCTCATATTGGTTCTGGAGATACAAAGCGACAAAAAATGGTGAGACACTGAAATGCTTAGGAGCCCTTCTTTCTCTCTTTTCTTGTCTATCAATTCCTTTAGTTTAGCCTTGAAATGCTAACTTGCTATAAATTTAGTACTGATATTTGGATACTTGTAAATCACAGATTCAACTCCTACGTCAACGGAGACTTTGCAAGATACATGGAAGGATAAACTGAAACCACAAGATGTAAATTTATTTGAGATACAAACAATATTAGCTATCACCAATAACTTCAGTGCAGAAAATAAGCTTGGTCAAGGTGGATTTGGTCCCGTTTATAAGGTAAGATTTATCATTCTTTTCTTTTTAACATTCTCATTTCTGTTCACTATATGACTATCTCCCACTGTGTATCCAGGGAAAGTTACAAGATGGGAGGGAAATAGCCATAAAACGCCTTTCAAGCAGCTCTGGACAGGGTCTAGAGGAGTTCATGAATGAAATAGTACTCATTTCGAAGCTCCAACACAGAAACTTGGTTCGGCTTATGGGATGCTGCATTGAAGGAGAAGAAAAGCTATTGATTTATGAGTTTATGGTGAACAAAAGCCTCAATACCTTTATATTTGGTATGCCCCTTATTGAGCCTTCCTCTGTATCTTTCCAATTCTTTACATCATGTGGAATTCTTTTTTCATGTGTTTAGCTGACCAATAGGTTTATAATTTGGCTAGATTCGACGAAAAAGCTTGAGCTTGATTGGCCCAAGCGGTTCGAAATCATTCAAGGTATTGCTTGTGGAATTCTCTATCTTCACCGTGACTCATGTCTCAGGGTTGTACACCGAGATTTGAAGGTCAGTAACATCCTTTTAGACGAAGAAATGAACCCAAAAATATCAGATTTTGGATTGGCTCGGATGTTTCAAGGAACCCAAAACCAAGCCAACACTCGCAGGGTTGTTGGAACGCTGTATGTATCTGCCTCCTCCTCTCTCTATATACATAACCTTTACTTGCTTACATAATCAAACCTGAGAAAATTGTTTGGTAAAATGAACAGAGGATACATGTCCCCAGAGTACGCATGGACAGGGATGTTCTCTGAGAAATCCGACATCTATGCATTTGGAGTTCTACTATTGGAAATCATAACCGGCAAGAAGATTTCAAGTTTCACCGTTGGAGAGGAAGGCAAAAGCCTTCTCCAATATGTAAGCCAATAAGCCTCTCTATCCTCCTTAAATTTTAGTATGCATCAAATGTTTCTTATATGCTTTTGTGTTCATCAAATCTTAAGGCATGGGATACTTGGTTTGAAAGTGGTGGAGCGGATCTATTGGATCAAGATATCTCTAGCTCGGATTCTCAAGACGAAGTAGCGAGATGTGTTCAGATTGGTTTGCTCTGTATTCAACAACAAGCTGGGGATAGACCCAATATTGCATTAGTCATTTCAATGCTCACTACCACAATGGATCTTCCAATACCAAAAAAGCCCGTTTTCGCATTGCAGATCCAAGATAGTGATTCAGAGTCCAAGTCTATGTATTCTGTGAATGAGATTACACAAACTGCTATATTTGGTCGATAAAAAGCATTGCTTTTGGAATGATCACCATATTTACAAACTGAAATGATTGTAAATTGTTGTATAGATATTGTTTGTTGTAACTCTTAGACTTTTGATTGTTTCAAACAAACAAAAAAGTGCTCTTGTTTTCAGTTAAACAGCAAAACAAAAACAAAAAACATAAATGTCCAAAGGCACGAGTCTTTGACTTTATGAGTCTGTGAATCTGTTGCACTGATTGAGTTTCAAGCCCAGACCAATTGAGATTTGAGAGTGTGGCTTGTTTCTCACGTCCTTTGAAAAACTTGCCCTAAAGTTGTTGTCTTTTCAATGCGTCATTGGGAACTGTATGTTAAAGTTGGCCACTTTGGATCGTAATGCTTATGCCCAAATGATCTCAGCGTGATCAATCACAACAGCTTCTTTTAAAAATTGTTTTTTTAGTTCAGCACGTTATTTGACCGCTACTCCAATAAGGAATGCACTGAATGTGTTCGACGAAATGACGGACTGAGATTTAACTTTCCAATATTTGACTTCGTGTGTTTTTTTTTTTTTCCCCAACAGATTTATCTACCAAAGAGACCAGTTGAAGCTACTCGACAAAGTAAGTACATTAAACTTCTCTTAATTGGTAGATTTGTAAGAAAACTGAAATCTTGTTCAATCCACTAAAAAGTTATTCAAGCTGGTTGATCTTGTGATGTTTTTTTCGTTATCATTGCAGTTTATGTGAAAAAATTGATCTTTCTTAGGAGATATTTGAGAAATGAAAAGCATCTGTAGCATTGAGGTAACCTCTGCAAATAGGCCCTGTTTTTTGCGTTAATCTCTTTCATGGAAAGTGACAAATGTGAAAGCTGAAAAGTATGTTTCAGAGGTTGAAGAAAAATTTGACTTCTAATTAGACTTAACGCAATTGGAATGTTTCAACGTTATTTTTTTTATTCTATTTAATAATTGAAAGGAATATAATGCATCATTGTACCAGATAGAAAGAACTTTGAAAAAGTCAAGTATTGTGATCTATAATTTGGTCAACTTTAGGTGTCTTAAGTAACAGCAGACCCATTAATTTTTATGTTTATACACGAACTAAAGGAGGATTGTTCTCTCAATTCTTTTTAGTTCACCAAAAAAAATTTTTTGTTCATACTTTGAAATCTCAAGATGTGTACTGTCGTATGGTTGCTCTTGATAACAACTATGTTCTCAAGCTGTGGCTATGCAGCTATAACCACATCAAGTCCTTTGTCTGTAGGGCAAACTCTGAGCTCTCCTGGTGGATCTTATGAGCTAGGCTTCTTCAGTCCTAACAATTCTGGGGATCAGTATGTTGGAATCTGGTTCCAGAAAGTTACTCCTCGAGTTATTGTTTGGGTGGCTAACAGAGAAAAGCCAGTCTCGAGCCCCTCGGCGAATCTCACAATCAGCAGCAATGGAAGTCTTATCTTGCTTGATGGCAAACAAGATCCTGTATGGTCGTCTGGAGGAGATGTCACATCAAACAGGTGTCGTGCTGAGCTTCTAGATACCGGGAATCTTGTCCTCGTAGATAATGTTACTGGAAAGTATCTGTGGGAAAGTTTTGAGCATCTTGGTGATACTATGATACCTCTTACATCTCTGATGTATGATATTCCAAACAACAAGAAACGGGTGTTGACTTCCTGGAAAAGTGAGACTGATCCATCGCCTGGGGAGTTTGTAGCTGAGATTACACCACAAGTACCCTCTCAAGGTCTTATATTGAAAGGCTCGTCAACCTATTGGAGAAGCGGACCATGGGCGGGAACAAGGTTCACAGGGATACCAGAAATGGATGAATCATATGTGAATCCATTGGGAATGGTCCAAGATGTAGTCAACGGCACAGGAGTTTTCGCTTTTTGTGTACTGAGAAACTTCAATTTGTCATACATCAAGCTAACACCAGAGGGATCAATGAGGATTCAAAGGAATAATGGAACCAACTGGATCAAGCACTTTGAGGGTCCGGTAAGCGCATGCGATCTGTATGGTAGATGTGGACCTTTTGGTTTGTGTGTGAGGTCCGATACTCCTATGTGCCAATGCTTGAAAGGGTTCGAACCAAAGTCCGATGAGGAGTGGAGAAGCGGAAATTGGAGTCGTGGGTGTGTAAGACGGACAGACTTATCTTGTCAAGGAGACTCTTCTGCAGAAACTCAGGGCAAAGACAGAGACGCATTCTATCGTGTTTCCAACATAAAGCCTCCAGATTCATACGAATTATCAAGCCTTAGCAATGAAGAACAATGCCACCAAGGCTGTCTCAGGAACTGTTCTTGCACAGCCTTTTCTTATGTCAGTGGAATAGGATGTTTGGTGTGGAACCGGGAGCTATTGGACATGGTGAAATTTACTTCCGGAGGAGAGACTCTTTCCCTTCGTCTTGCACGTTCTGAATTTAGTAAGCCATCATAAAGAGCTTTTCTTATACTCACATCATATAATTTCTTTACTTTCTTTAGTATGTTCTTGTTGAGTAGCAGTGTGGTTTACAGTTTAGTTTTCTTGTGATCCTTTCAGCTGGAAGCAAGCGAATCAAGATTATCACTGTTAGCACTCTCAGCCTCTCTGTTTTTTTTATCTTGGTGATTGCTGCATGTGGGTGTTGGAGATATAGAGTGAACAAAAATGGTGAGAGTCCAAATAGCTGATCTCTCTTCGACATATATTCATCTTTTATTCTTCTATTGAGCTTTAGCTTAATGCACCAACTTCTAGAAATTATGTACTAACACATTGATACTTGAACTCTTAGGTTCAAGTCTTATATCCAAAGACGACAATTTAGAAGGTGCTTGGAAGAGTGATTTGCAATCACAAGATGTCTCAGGTCTAAATTTCTTCGAGATTCATACCCTACAAACCGCCACAAATAATTTCAGCGTGTTAGATAAACTCGGTCAGGGTGGGTTTGGTACGGTTTATAAGGTAAGAGATATGTTTCCTTCTACTTGCTTTTCTCCATTCTGAGATTTCTTGTTCTTCATATGACTGTCTGCAACTATGATGCCTTTAGGGGAAGCTTGAGGACGGGAAGGAAATAGCTGTAAAACGTCTTTCTAGCACCTCTGTGCAGGGTACAGAGGAGTTCATGAACGAAATAAAACTAATCTCAAAACTGCAACACAGAAACTTGCTTCGGCTTTTGGGATGCTGCATCGATGGAGAAGAGAAGCTATTGGTCTTTGAATATATGGTGAACAAAAGTCTTGATACTTTTCTCTTTGGTAAGTCCCTTCTTGCTTGTCTCTTCTCATGACATTATAAGTTCTTTATGCTGATCAGTTTCTGTTATACTCTCTGTCTGTATTACTTTTGGCCAACAGATTTAAAGAAAAAGCTTGAGATTGATTGGCCTAAGAGATTCAATATCATTCAAGGCATTGCTCGTGGACTTCTCTATCTCCATCGCGACTCGTTCCTCAGAGTTGTACACCGCGATCTGAAGGTCAGCAATATTCTCTTGGATGAGAAAATGAACCCCAAAATCTCTGATTTTGGATTGGCTCGGATGTTTCAAGGAAATCAGCATCAAGATAACACGGGCAGTGTCGTAGGCACTCTGTAAGAAATTAGTCCCATTCATATGACATGCTCAATCAAAAGCTTTCATGTTTATTATACTAACTATTGAATAAATTTGAACAGAGGATACATGGCTCCTGAGTACGCTTGGACTGGGACGTTCTCTGAGAAATCCGACATTTACAGCTTCGGAGTTCTAATCCTCGAAATCATCACTGGAAAGGAGATTTCAAGTTTCAGCTATGGGAAAGATAGCAAAAACCTACTTTCATATGTAAGAACATATCTTAAACACTTGCAGGGTCTAGATTTGGTTCTTAATTCTTACGTTTTTCGTGGGTTTTTGATTAACAGGCATGGGAATCATGGAGTGAAACCGGGGGAGTGAATCTACTGGATCAAGATCTTGTTGATTCTGATTCAGTGAATTCAGTTGAAGCAGGAAGATGTGTTCATATTGGTCTGCTCTGTGTTCAGCATCAAGCTATTGATAGACCAAACATCAAACAAGTAATGTCAATGTTGACTTCAACAACGCATCTTCCTAGCCCAACACAACCAATGTTTATAATGGACACAAGCGATGAGGATTCTTCTCTGTCTCAACGCTCCAGTGATCGCTTCTCTGTTGATGAAAACAAATCTTCTAAGGAGCTTAATGATTCCTCATGAATATTGTTGGCCAACCTGATTCTTCCACGTGGACTGGGCATGTAATATATACAATTCTGAAATATATCAAGGATGTAAATGGGGCTTAGTAATCGGTTTCTTCATTTACTATCCTCATAAATCTTTTCTAACTCGTTATAGGTCATTCCAATCACTAAGATAAACAAATACCACTAGAGTTGTTAGCGTTTTGGTTTAAATAATGAGCCTTAAAACTATTAAACACATCGGCGACCCCAAGCAGGTGCTTGACGGGCTTCTAGTAGTCATGGCCGGCTCTGCTTACGACCTAAGTAAGTCCATACTACAGTAGTGAGTAGTGTTTAATGGGTACATAGAAAAATTCAATATAACTAAAGTCACATACTCATGTCTTAAGATATATACAACAAAGGATTACTTAAAATCAAACTCAAAAGGAACAGAAAAATTAAAGTGACACTTTCATCTTCGTCTTTAGTCACTTGTTATGAACAAGATTCATTGTCCCCAACAAAGAGACTTTTCATCGTCGTCTTCGTACATATTTTCTGAACAAGATTTATAGCTTCCATCAGAGAGACTTTCATGGTCGTCTTCAGAAACTTGTTATGAACTAGATTCATAGCTTCCGTAGCTACTTATGCTTCCGTGTGTTTCTTCCGTTAAGATCTTGACACCACATTCGATAATGTTGATGTCTTGGGATGATGTGCTGAACTGAAACAATATCTCGGTGTCCGAGTCAAACGTTACGTCTCCGTCAAGCAATTCAGAGTGAAATATAAATAGATGTTCCGCCAGGATATTGGGGAGAATCTGAATTTTTTCCACAGAGATAGGGAGCAAACCGAATATGCTCATAAGACAAAATAAGGTGATATCACTTAGCTTTTTATGAGAAAACACCACCACGCAAATCTTAAATCGGTAAGTTTTTGTACAGATGGTCACGGAATTTCCTGTCGCTCGATTATCAAACTCGGCAGGCATTATTCTTCCGGGTAGGTATGCCTTCATGTGACCTGATTGCTGGATGATCACTCTCCGGGCTTCTGGACCCAATTTGAAACAGTTGGCGAAAAAGAGACAATCAATGTGAGAGTCAACAGGGAAAGATACAGTCTCTAGTGATTCACAAGTGTTTACTATTAGTTTTGTGAGAGAGGGAGGGAGCTCCGGCAGTGATGCAAGTTTTGGACAACCAACTATAGAAAGCAATGATAACCCATGAAGATCTTTGATCCAATCTGGAAGTCTCACAATATCTGCGGCACTTCGCTTTTGATAACTTTCTATCAAAAAGTTCATATTGAAATTACCAAAAATATGGAGCCCCTTAAGATGAGACCAAAGCTTGATTGATTCAGGCGATTCTTCGAGCATTGTGTCTGCAATTAAGAGGTTTGTGATGTTCCTGGAAATATCTGGAATTTTTCCCATGTTCCAGCATCCGGCCATCATGACTGATTGAAGAGATGCCAAGTTGAAGTGAGTCGGAACCATTTGTAGATTTACACATAACGCCATATCCAACCTCTTTAGTTTATGAAGATTTTCAAAAGAGAAAGGAATCTCTACTAAACTTTGGCAACAACCCAGAACCAAACTCTCGAGATTTGTGGCATTTGAAAGATCCGGGAGTTCCTTCAAATTTATGGACCCTAACAAATTCATATTTTTGAGATTTGTAAGTGGCTGAATGTAAAACAATACAACAGAAAGGAAGAACATTAAAAACATGATGAGAAAATACATGCATACACTTCAAATATTCAAAATAACCAAATATAAGAAAAACCAACCTGGGTTCCTTCCCAAAGCTTCTCGAGCCTGAAACCGGTCAACTCGAGTTCCACAAGATAATCCGGATGTAAGGTAAGAGGAAGACTCTTGCCTGGGTATGCTTTCCACTCTAGAAACCTTAGATGACGTGGAAATTCCAACGTCTCAGGTATATGCACTCTATTATCCTCATCCTCTTTACTTTGGTAAACTTTGAGGTATCGAACATTATGCATTCTTCTAAAAGCTCCCTCGTTGATAGATACTTCATCGATACCAGAGGTATCAAATAATATGCCAGACACAGCTCAACTACCCTAAACCAATATTCCAAATATAAAGATATTAGCACGATAGATAGGATTTCACTTATCTTCACCAAAATGCCTAATTTAACGTATAAATTAAATGAGCAAAGAGTATAACGTTTACAAGAGGAAAGACTTACTTCGGCATGTTCAAGAACATCACAAATCTCTTGAGCATCTACCAAGATTCTCTGTCTCCATGGTTCTTCTCTACGAACGGCTTTTGTAGCCATTTGTTGTAGTAACTTGTGCATCACTATTTCTCCTTTGGAAGATTTAGATATGAGAGATCTGTTGACTAGGATCTCCAACCCGTGTTTGATATCCAAGTTATTGTTAATGTCAGCGAACATGGCATTCACAAGAGCACCATCTTTATAGTTAAAGAAGACTGCAATGTGGAGAAATAGAGATTTCTCATTCTCATGTAAACTCTCAAAGCCAACTCTTAGTACTTTCTCGATATCTTGATGATCAAGAATAGTTTCTAGCCTGCATATTTCTTTTTCCCACTCATCCTCATTCTTCCCGCGTAGAGATGAACCCACCACACGGAGACCTAGTGGAAGGTTACCACAAAGCTCTGTTACTCTTTTAGCTTGCTCTCTAAAACCACTATGTGGATGGCTTTGTCTAAAAGCATATTTACATAAGATCTCGATAGCATCTACATCGGATGGAAACTGCACATGGTATGTATTGTTGATACCATGTTGCTGCAAAAGCTCTTCGTTTTCTGTGGTTACTATAATCCTACTTCCAGGACCAAACCATGTAGTTTCATTTGCCAACGCCTCTAATTGCATTATATTGTAGATATTTAGAAGCAATTTGTAGAAAAAAATGTCTACAAGACTACAACCATATGAATATTTTTAACTAGTGGTCCCTTAAGTTTAATTAAACTTAAATTAATAATACATTATTTCTAGTTAAGAACATACCGTTAGGCGTTAGTATTTGTAAGTTACATACAACTTGTAACTCGAGGCATAATGTAAATTCACTTCCCCTAAATTTGATGTCTACTTGAAACAAAAATTATCAGCGAGTACACCAGCAGGAGTTAAAAATCAGGTGAGCGAATTGTTTCTATACCTTGTTTGACAAAAATAAATCTCTTTGAAGTAATTTGATCCACTTAGGATTGTAGTCGATAGCCTTAGTAGTAATAATATTGAATTGAATCCTCCTTATAGCAAGAAAATACGAGCTAGAAGAACATAAATGAGTGAACTTTTTTTTTTTTTTGTCAAACATATGATTGAACTTTATTATAATTTTCTTTGAAGGATTACAATAACAAATATGATCTTCCATATTGCTTTCTTCCCTATTGAAGGATTACAATAACGAGTACATGATCTTCTCTATTGCTTTCTTCTCCTCTTAGAGGGAACTTATCGTCGTTAATATGTCTTCAATCCTCCAGTAGCTCTCTTATATTCATCCTTTATAATTATGATTCTCCAGTTAATTTGAGATTGGTGTTTTCCTCTTTCGCATTGGTGGTATTGAATACTAATGGGCCTCTATGGGCTTCCAATTTCCCACCTCGTCAGTTGTCATATATTGGTTAATGGGCTCCGGACTACTAATTTTTGGGCCGACTTACCTCGATGGATAGATTCCACACCAACACAAGCTATTGACATCAAACATCAAAATAATGTCAATCCTGACTTCGACAATGGATCATCCTAAGCCATGTAGCCAACACAACCAATTTTTGTATTGGACACAAGCGATGAGGATTCAATAGGTTGTACATGCAAAGTCATTTTGCTATAGAATAGAAAATTGTGTTTGTTATGTATTTTCTTTTTCTAGAGCCAATTATGCATATGACTTTCTAAAATCTAAATTTCTGCAGTCAAAATTTTAGATTAATCCCTAAAACTCTAATAAATTGATAGAAAATTAAAATAGTCACCTCTACTTAGGAGTTAGGACCATCGTTTCGAGAGTTACTAGGCTGTGTCATTAACCGAACAAGTGTAAGCATAAGCATATTTATATGCCACCACACGCACATGGCCCCCAAATCTTACTCACACAACACTATAAGTTATAGTAACAAAAAGACATATATTTTAATTCTCATATGATCCATCACTCTCACTTATCTATCTCCATATAATTAAATTGTGGTAGATGGGAGAGATCACTCTATCTCTACACAACCTCACATGCTTCTTTATCACTTGATTCCATGTGCTTGTCCCCTTTTCCCTATATACTTCCAAGATTACATGCATTTTACATTAAACTATATCCCAAATTTAGTTTCATTTTTCTAATCAAATCCGTTTAGCTTGGCTCTTAATGTATGTATTATCTCTTATTGAGGCCATTTAACTTTCTAGATTGACTTTTATATAATGTTTATTTTGCAGAAAAGCTGTTAAAGGATTAAGGTAATGACATGTTTGATTTGATCATTGAACTCCTTAAATAAATTGAGTTTATTGCAATTTGATTGAGAAATGTTTACCTAAAAGTGTACAAATTGCAGTTTCTAAGAAGAATCTTTAGTCTATTTTTGCTAAAAGAGCTAAAAGAAAACTTTTTTTAAGATACCCACTAAAAATACTTTCTTTTTGTTTGCATTTCACCAAAATTAATTAAAAAGAGAGAATAACTAAAAGAAAAGAAAAAAGAAATGTTCTAAAGCTATATTAATAATCTTGTAGTTGAATTTGGAGGTCACATGGAATTGAGATTGGGATTAGTGGGAAGAGAACTAACAAAAACACCTTTGTAAAAATATACACTCGATAAGAAAACTTCACAAAACTATTAAAATAAAAGAAAGAAGAAAAAATTAAAATAAAATAAAATTTTAGGAATGCCAAATACCACTGAGTATGCTGCGGAATCTGTTCATAGATAGCTTCTTCACAAGTTTCTTAGCATCTGAACCTTCAGTTTCTGCTAGCTTCTCTATGCTTTTCAAATACCCTGAAGTCGCAATCTTTCTTCTCGCGCTATTGCAGCTCGTTAAAGACATCAATATCGATATCAAAAACTTCATGTTACCCGAATCATTGCTCACATTGCTCCCATCTTCATGGTCTAGTAACTGGAGAATGTAGCTAATGTTAAAGTCGTCTTGCGCAAACTTCTTTCTGTTCCTTGGAACCGAGATCAAACCATACAGCGCCACACTCGCCATTTCCCTTACATCAAACGACTTGGCGTCAAGAAATTTAACTAGCTCGGGCATAAAACCAGCGTCTCCCATTATCCTCTTAACCTCTTCTTGTAAACTACATAGCCTAGATGTGACCTTCAAGGCTGATTCTTGAACAGAGATCTCTCCATTTCTTAGCAGGTAGAGCAAATGATCTAAGAATTTGCAACTCATCAATGTATTCAAACAACCCGTAGACCCGAAACATAAGTTATCAATTGCCCTTAATGCTATCTCCTTAGATTTCGAAGAAGACAACGAGTTAGGATCTGATAAAACACTCACTAGCTCCTGGATTCCACCTTCTCTAACCAAGATTTCCCGGGTTTGTTCGTCTTTAGAACACATACTTAACAGAAGATCAATGGAATTTACCTGAACAATCTCTTCCTTTGATCCAATAAGCTTGATGAAAGTGGCTACGGTATCATCTTCTTCAATCATAAACCTCTTGATCTCTTCAACACCAACAAGATTTCTCAACACTCCACACGAAGTACCGATCAATTCTCCCCCAAATTCGCTGCAAGAACATATCTTTAACAACGCCGAGACCCCTCCATGAGCAGAAACAGACCAAGCATTCTCCGAATTCTCAGTTAACTTCATCAAACAACTTGCAGACGCTTCTCTACCAACATCACTCCCATTCTCAAGAACTCTAACCAAAGGACCAATCACACCAAATCTGATCAAAACAGACCTGTAACAACCAAATCCCGAGATAAAAAACACAGCTTTCGCAGATTCTTCTCGAATCCCAATCTCAGAATCAAGAAACCCAACAAGGATATTAACTAAATCAGTAATTTCAATCACAATCTTAACATATCTATCATCTTCTTCCATAGCTTCATTAAGCTTAACCAAAGCTTGTTTCTTCATCTCCAGATCTCCAATCTTCATCCTCGTCAATAAATCCCTAATGTAAAACCTCATATCATCTTTACAAGCATTAACAATAGGCTTCGAAACAACGATCGCAAATCCATGACTGAGAATCCCAGCTGAGTAAATCCGAGATAGATTCCTCGTATGTTGATCGAATTTCCCCGCCATAACATCTAAATCGCTTTGCATCAGAAGCTTCCCACTAAACGAGACGTTGACACAACGAGTAGCGAGATCATAAGTGTCTTTGAGAGAAATTAGAATAGCTGAGATTAAGCTTGAGAGAGAAGGGTCAAATCCAGAATTGAGATTCTCTAAAGCGGCGAGACCAGAGTAAAGCTCTTCGAGTTTGGTTCTTATGAGTTGCCATTTGATGTTGAAAGATTTGATTGAATGAGAAAGTGAAATCAATGAAGATATTGCTTCAATTGCTTTCTCAATGCTTGCTTTTGATTCTTCACTCGTTTCTTCACCCATTTCGTTTGATAAACTCTTCTTCTTTCTTCTTCTTCTTCCTTAAGCTGTTTTAAAGCAAACCCATCTCGAAATGAAATCTCTTTCTTCAGAAAGTGACGAAATTTGGTTGGTTTCAATAGGGAAAACGATGGAAAGACGAAGACTTTCGCAGGTAATCTAGTTGGATTATCTTAAATGGTTAATGGGTTAGAGGGAAAGAGGGACAAAGAGAGGGAGAGAGAGAGAGAGTATGGCAATTTGACGGAGGTGGCTTTCTCGGTGGGGTTGGAGGGAGTGACATGTCGAGGAAGATGAATGTAAGGGTATAATGGTCATTGATCACGAGGAAGATGAATGTGAGGGTATAATAGTCATTTACATGCTTTTTTGGGGGCGGTTAGATGAAAAAAGCGTATTTTGGGAAAGGTTAAGTTGATTCTTAAAATGATTTTGTGACGAGCACGAGGACCTCGAGAATTCGATTCCTGTATATATATTTTTTAATTTCCCATAAAACATTTGTCGCTTTATTCTTTTTTTTTTTATACTGTTATTACATGAAATTATTTCAATAAGAGAACTTGGGAATTACTCATCATTCATATAAAAATCATTTGTATAATATAGTTTTTGATATTCATAATATTAGTTAGAAGCTTCACTCTAAATGACCAACCATTCACCAATATGTGCACGAGCACGAGAAACCCGGAAATAGAAATAGTTGTGGACGGCGAAGTTGGTAGACACCTATAATCCTCTTTGCTTATTAGTTTTGTTTGTTATGATTTAAAGTTTATTATAATAAACAACATACAAACAATTATTTGTGTAAGAATCATTTTTTTATAGAAAAAGAACAAACTCGTAAGTACTTTATTGATCCCATAGCATTTCTCTCACCCGACTAAGGTTCCATAAGCAATAATATCTTAACTTATCGTAAAGGTAAAATGATATTTTCATGATAATTGATTGCCAAATATATTAGATTGAAATATTGAATAAGATGTACAAGCTTCTACGACAAGAAGACAAAAAGCTGGGAAAAGTTTTTTTTTAATATACAAACCCCAAAATAATATAATGAAGTACAATGGTATTTAATTTATCTTATGGATTTCTGACATTTTTATCCTAGGATGTTTTGAATAGTCAGAAGTAGTTAGATAAAGAGTAAGTAAAAATCACTCTTTGAAATTGCTTTTGAAGTGGACTTTTGAAGTTATACAATGGCTTGAATGTGCAGATCCAGTCTTTTGTGTTGGAAAATATATTTGGTTCTTACTCTCTTTGGTGGATGTGTTAAATCAAATATGGGAGAGATTTTTTTTTTTGGTTGAGGCCTTGAATATCAATGGTTTCTTGATGATGATGTAAGTTATGTTGTAACTTATTTCTCATCTATAATATAACCAGATGTACAAGCTTTTTCATTCATCTACTTTAGTATTAAATTATATAATACACGTATATTATATGTGCAAATATTATAAATTTCAAACAATTGATCTTGTAGTATATGTCTAACAATTGATTGATCAACGTATGTATTATGTATATTAAAGGAACAAGAGATGGTCCGTGACGAAACATGAAGAGCCAAAAACTGGCTAAATTGAATGTAAAGCAACTGTATTGGCTACCTTTCACATGAATCCATATTTTGATCGTATTTGACATATTAATTTTCCCTTGTAAATAAAATTTTCTATTTGATTTTTTTGTTCATACAAAGCACCCACATCTAGCTTTTTTTTTGGGTACCACCCATTTTTTTTTTTTTTTGGGTATTAATCCGATCCGAAATGTCCATCCATCGAAGAAGTATCTTGAGTATCGATATCATTCATAAATGCTACTATTGATATCCATCACATGAAATTATGTTGACTTTCTGAGATTTCGAATTTAATGCGACTCATAGATTGAACACACCTACATATAAAGGCATTGGAATTTTGAACATTTTCAGAAAATTTAAAATCGATGTTTAAAAGATAGGCATGCGAAGTTTTATATTTGTGGATCAAGAAGATAAAATTTGCATATTAAGATAAATTTTAGTGGAATTCAAGATTAACCAGATTTTTAAATTGCCAACAAATAAATGATAGTAATTATATTTGATTTGACTAAGAATTGGAATTGTTAAAACGCAAAACAGGATAGGATAGACACATAATAAACGAAATGACATCAATTTTCTATAAAATTTAATATTATTTTGTTTATTTAGCGTTCATCCCCTACTGCATGTTTAACTCTTTAAATTTTTCCATCCATAACCTACAACTAAATTAATATTTATTTGTTTATTATAAACACGTACATATAATACCTGTGAATATGCATCATAAAATAGGAACACGAAAAATATATAAACACACTAAATTGCATATGCAAGAAATTTTTAGATGTCTTTGTCATGTTCAATACCACATCACATGCATGTGGTATTTATAACATGCATGTTGTACTTTAATAGATGAAAAAAAGACACACTAAGTTGTACTTTTACATGGTAGATTATGCAATTATAGAGCCATAAATAAAATAGTTAATGTTAAAAAAACAAAAGTTTGGTGCGGAAAGACAATAAACAAGCAAAGAAAGTGATCCATGATATCGACGTTTGAGTAGTTGAGAAGGGAGATATTCATATGTGCAAACGCATTACAACATATTCCTTAGTTTTCACGAAAAATATAATAATCAAGATATCAAATTATTATTCAATAACAAAAAGGTATATTTATATAAAAACCCTAACACTGTTTTACTTATATCATCAAAAGCGATAGTAGTTTATTGGTCATCGTTTTACTAGATCGAAACCAATTATCATTTTCTACCAAGTGTTTTATAATAGTCGTAGCCTTGTAGATTTCAAAGAATATTGAAATGTTTATATACTTTTTAAAATAGAAACACGATCATTTAAACAACTAAATCCTAAATATTTCTTACAACGATATTGTCGAGGATATAGTGATCCCGTGACGACCATGAAATAATGTTCTTGCAATAGAGAATTCACTTGGTGAAACATCATTTATTTTTTACTTTTATCTATTCTGGATATCAATATCTCCGAACAACTACACCAATTCAAGATTATGAGTCAGATAAAACAAGAAACAAAAAAGAAGAAGAAGAAGAAAAAGTAATTATTTATGAACTCGTGAAAGGAAAAGTGATAAGAACTTGAGATCGCTTGATGAAGAAATGTTGTAATTTAGTGGCACGACATAAAGGTCCACATGGGAGTCGTATTTGCTCCAAGCTAGGCTGATAGGATTGATAATAAGTTAACGGGAAGCCTTGACTTAAGCTCAACACAAACTTCAACTAACCATACATTTTCATATTCAAACAGTTGAGTTGGTATTGAGAATTGAGTTGAAGATTATCCAATTTTTTCACATGAAAATTAAAAATTCGTTATAATCATCACTATTTAGTCTCAAAATCATGAATGAAGTTTGTGATAAGCAGATATAGATACTGCATAAATCGCATGGACATATCACCGTTACAAGATATTTTCAGTATATTTTTAGAATTTTTAAAAGAGAACTGGAAGTTGTGTTTGACTTAACAACGTGGATTTTGGCTATAAAATTGATAGGATTTGTATCATTGAAAAACAATTGAAGTCTGAGTAAAATTTCAAAAGCAAACATAAAAAGATGAGAATATGAAACTGGGCTTCATAATTATGGTCCCAGTACAGCCCAGCCCATTTATGCCCAAATAATGCTTTTTACCCGTCTCGTCGTCTCTTGGATTAAAAGTTTCGATCAATCAAAATGTTTCGATCAATCATTTATGCCCAATTTGCTTGGTTAGCTAATCGTTTTGAATGTAAGTAGGAAAACAAAATTGGGTACGCAAATAAAAAAACCTAACTAAGAAACTGTCAAACTGGTACATATGTTGGATCAACTGGTATATATGTATCTATAAAATATATAGCAAAACACCATAAATATATTATAGAAAAATATTTGAAACAATACAAATCTAATATATATATTAAGTAATTTAGCTAAAAATAAAATCATAATCACTAAAATCAAATAAAAATATCATATATATCTCATTTTCTAAATTGTTTATTTATGAGTTAATTATTCAAATAAAAAAGACAATTTTTTGTCTTGTTAAAATATTATATTCCAAATTATTTATTTGTAAATTAATTGTTCAAACAAAAAAATAAGGTAAGTTTTCATCTTGTTAAAATATTATATTCTAAATTATTTATTTGTAAGTTAATTATTCAAATAAAAAGAATAAGCCAAGTGTTCGTCACGTCTCTTAACAGAAAAAAAAATTTGTATTTTTTAAGAATTGTGTGTTTACTAAAATTTTTGATTTAAAAACAGAAAACAGACACGGACTGAAGTTTCTGTGCAACATAGGTTTAAGCAAATCCTTGTTCCAACAAAACAAATGAAGATGAAGGATAAACACTTAAAAATTCAAAACAACAGAAAAAAAAATAATGAAAAAAATATTTTCTCTCTTATTTATTCACTGTGTAAAACCATATAACCTATGTTTACATTATAATTCAACATACAGAAATAATTTAAACCCTCCCAAAGATGTTTTTTGTCACCTTCTAAACAAGCTAGCCTTTCCAAAACCCTATCTCTCCTTTTATCTAACAACAATTTACAGAGACTACTATCCAAACCAAAACCCAAAACATATAACTTAAAACCCTTTCTTCAACTAAGGAACTTGAAGAAACAGCTATCTTTTTTATTCTCGCTCGCAATGATGTTAGCCTCAAACCAACTTGTTAGATTTAGTTGAACAGAGCCACTGAGACTCCAGAATCATCCTTGTTGCTGTGGTTTATCCGCGAAGATCGATACCTATTCTGCAATGGAGCTCCTGGAGCTTCAATATCATCATCACAATCCTCTAAACTGAACGGTTTGACCAAACCGAATCCACCATATTGGAAAACCGAGGTTTTTCGAGGTGTATTATACGCGAAATGTGACTGCTTCGCGATCAATGCCTGCAATAAAAAAAACAAGGAACAGTTAGATTCAACAACAATAAATGGTGTATCATCAAAATCTATTAACCATGAAAATTTTACTTACAGCTTCTCTTACTGTCTTTGAAACATGAAACAATTGTTTCAGGTCTTCATGTTCGACCCCACAGATAATTTTCACCTGTAATCAATCATAAGATCTCTCATTAAATGTCTGTGAAATGTTCCAAACAATCTACGCACAACAACAAAAAATTTCCAGAAATGGAAAAAATAGTTACAATACAATTTTGAATCTCAGAGAACAAAAAGTGTTTAACTTTAAGCTAAATCTGATTAATAATAGTGAATTAAAAAAAACCAGAAATCATAAAGAGAGTTTGTGATGAAATTAACCAAAATTTAGACATTTTCTCATTCCAATACGGTTTTGAATCTCAGATGACAAAAAGGATTCAACTTTCAGCTCAATTTAATTAATATTCCGTAAATTAACAACAAATCTCAACTAATTAACAGACCCAGAAATCATAATAAGATTAAAATGAGTTTGTAATGAATTGAAATAAAATTTGAATCTCAGAGAATCTGGGAGAGAAAACAAAAAAAAGTTTAATTGTCAGCTCAATCTAATTTATTACTCCATAAATTAACATGAAATCTCAACTAATTAACAGCACCCAGATATCATAAAAAGAGTTTGTGATGAAATCAACCAAAACTAAGAACAAAAAGTATTAAACTTTCAACTAAATCTGATTAATTCTCTTTCTATTAATATAAAATCTTAACATATTAACCGAACCCAAAAATCAGAATGAAAAACAAAGAAAGAGTTGAGATGAAAACAAACCAGAATATCTTGGGGGAGATCTTCAAGTTCTCGACTTTGACCATCTGCAACCAAATTTTTACTGCTGCGGAGCTTCTTCGATGAGGTTCTCCCCAATCCTCTCTGGTACTGACTGAACTCAAATCCTAGAGCAACGATCCTTTTCTTCCCCAATGCCATTTTCTTCAATCTACATCAGAAAACAAAAATCAGATCTTTAGCAATTTCAGAGACCCTAAACGACGAACCAGAGAATCCAAAAACAGAGTATTAGAAGAAAGAACATTTAAGAAAGAAAAAGAAACAAACCTATGAACAATGATATTTTCCAAAGTAAACAAAAACGATCTCAGAGATTTATTGATTTGTCTTGAACTATGTTTGCGGGAAATGAAGAAACTGAGAAAAATGAGTAATTTTTCTGTTTTGTTTTTAAAATTGTGACAACAAGATGAGCTAACTTCTCTCTACTTTATAGTAGAGAAATTATTTATTTCATTTCTTTTTTTCTTTTATGTCAATATAATTATTTAATTGAACGTAGAACACACTGGAAATTTCCTAAGACAAAAATATCTTCATATACTTTAATTTTAAATTATTTTGTTATCTCCCTTTTTTCTGGTAGTAAGCAAAAGACGGCTAAAAAAACTAGCCGTTGGGATAAGACACGTGGCGATCTCTGAGACGGAGAAGGAACCAACGTGGGAGGTTCATGTGCTGATGTGGCGACAAGTTGTTCGTTTGACGGTTTAGTCTTCTTCACACGGTTTTGTTCTTAGGATTCCCCAAAAGTAAAAACAACAAATCTTTTTGAGTCTCTGACACAAGTCTTTAATATTCTAACTCTAGTCTTATCAGTTATCACCGACCTACAAGATTATACGATTAAATTTTAATTTTTTATTGATTACTCTTCTTTTTAATCTAACAAATATTATTATTCAGTTTTTGTGCCATTTAAATTGATGGCATTGCAATTGTGTGTTGTTATTATGCCAACTGTTGTATTATCAAGATCCAAAGATATGAATGCATCATCACTAAATTTTTCTGTATTTATTTCCACTATCTTATTGAAAAAAGTGCATGCCATTTGTTAAGAAGTTTACTAACATGTTAATTTGTTCAAGGTACATCTCTTTAATCAAAGGACAAATTGTAATTTCTTTTTACTATTGGAAGTTCTTAATTGGAATGTAACTGATTGGACAATTTAAGGATATGTTAGTTATACAAAAATTAGTCTATATGTCTTTCTTAATAAAAGGTAGTAATTAATCAGTAAAATCTATAAACATATTTTAAATAAATTAAGTTATCTAAATTTTACTTTTTTCATAATTCAACGTAACAATAAAATTACTATGTTCATATACTCTACGTACGAGTCATAGTGTCATACAATTGCATATACTAAAATTAGGCACAAAATTTCAATGCTATATATATATATATATTATATGACACTATGGCTCATAGTTATCTTTCGAATATATGAACAGAGTAAATTTTCTGTTACGTTGAATTATGAAAATAGTAAAAAAATTATTACGTTGCATTTTGAAAATAGTAAAAAAAAATTATTACATTGCATTATGAAGAAGTAAAAAAAATTATGTTGAATTATGTAAAAAGTAAAAAAATTTATTACGTTGAATACACATTTATATTCACCTGTCGGGAAAAAATAAATATATTTACTTTTCTGCTGAAAAAAATTGAAAACAGAGTCAACAAAAAAAATATTTCCTCCGAAGAAATTTTTTTTTCATAAAATAATATTTTCTTTTCGTTTATATTGTTTACAGTTTCTCATATTTCTACTAATATATTTTTACGAGTAAGATGTTAAATTTGTTATGTCATTTATCAAATAATCAAATTCAAATATATATGTATATTATAAATTGCAAGAGTTCCGGACATTTGGTCCATAATCTAGCTTCGGTATATATATATTTAAATCATATTATATTTCTCTATATTTGTTCCCACAATCATATTAATAAAATTTTATTAACGTCTTCTATATATTAAAGGGAACACTGCTGTATATGTGTCAAAGTTCAAATTTGAAATTGTAGCGTTATTGTGTTAGTTTTATTTCAAACATTAATAACTACATTGATTATTATTAATTAAAAACAATACATATCTACAATTAGTTTATGTTATACAATCATTTACACATTAATTAATAAAATTGATATTGAAAAAATAGATGTCATTTACAATTATATATAGAAGATATCTTTTTAAACTAAACTATGTATATTGAAAATAAATATAAAACAATATGATCTCATTATTGAATGTCTATATATATTTGAAATAAAAATAAAATAAAATATGATATATATAGATGGGTAATGGATCATGAGTACTATACAATCCAACTCAATTCATTAATCCTAATAGGTTAAACATTTTGGTCTTAATGGCTTGATGGGTCAAGTGGATTGAAGGTTAACCATTTGACCCATCAATTTCTTATAATTGAATTAAACCAACTTATCCAATTTTTACAATCCCTCAATTTTTTCGTCAAAATGTGAATATACAATTTTTCCACTAAAATGCATATATGCAATTTTTTCGTCAAAGTGCGGATCTACAATTTTCCTGCCAATATATATATAATTTTTCCATCAATGTAAGAAATCCACAATTTTTCTGCCAAAACAAATCTGCAGTTTTCCTGCCAAAAACTTGATTCCGTAATTTTTTAAATAAAAAGCAAATCCGTAGTATAAATCCATAAAACGAAAAATCTGCAATTTTCTCACCAAAAACAGATCTGTAATTTTTCTGCAAAAAACGATGATGATGATAATGATGATGATGATGGTGATGATGGTGATGATAATGGTGATGGTGATGATGGTGGTGATGGTGATGATAATGGTGATGGTGATGATGGTGGTGATGGTGATGATGATGATGATGGTGGTGGTGTGATGATGATGATGATGATGATGATGATGATGATGGTGATGGTGATGATGATGATGGTGATGATGGTTGTGGTGATGATGATGATGGTGATGATGGTGATGGTGATAATGATGATGATGATGATGATGATGATGATGATGGTGATGAAAATGATGGTGATGATGGTGGTGATGATGATGGTGGTGATGGTGATGATGGTGATGATGGTGGTGGTGGTGGTGGTGGTGATGATGATGATGATGATGATGATGATGGTGATGATGATGGTGGTGGTGGTGGTGATGATGATGATGATGATGATGATGATGATGATGGTGATGGTGATGGTGATAGTGATGGTGATGATGATGATGATGTGGTGGTGATGATGATGGTGATGATGATGATGATGATATTATTATTTTAAACTATTTTGACACCCTTAAATATATATATATATATATATATATTTAACATTTATATTGGTAAAATATAAACATTTATACTGAAAATATACATGTTAACTTGAAAACATATTAAAAATTTACAGTATGTTAATTAAAATTATATATTCTACCATAAATAAAATCAAATAGTATAAAATTCGCATGTGAATTGCACATGTTCTTATCTAGTATTAACTAATTTTAATAAAATCTATTTAACTAAAGGATATTACTTCTTTTTCATTTGAAGTTCTTAATTGGCATATAACCAAATGAAAACTATTTTTTTATTAATTGACGAAAAGTAAAATAAAAACTTAAGTTGGTGAAAACAAAAATCTGCTTCTAGGCAATTTTGAAGACGATTCTCACGAAGTTTCCACCGCCTTTCACCGCTTCAGGTCTGGGTGATTTTTCTTACCGTCGGCGTGTGGTTCTCAGTTCCGGTGACCTTACCGGCTCCTTTTCAGTGGTGTCTCTTAATCTTAGGCTTCAATTTTGCAGAGATGGATTAGGACTTTTGGGAGTCATTTCAAAACCTAAGATGGATTAGGTACTCTCTTAACCTTACGGATGTGTATATTAGAGAAGGGAGGACTACGTTTTTTTTGTCGTATGTATGTGGGCATCCGGAACTGAGAGCAAGGCATGAGTTATGGAGAAGGATGATAGCAGGTGTTGATGGGTATATGTTAACTCCGAGATTACTACTTAAGGATCTAAATGATATTAAATCTAATGAAGAAAAAGGAGGACCACTCAGACCTGAGTCTACATTTGCCATTTTTCGAGCAATGCTTAATGCAAATGGTTTCCATGAGCTGCGAACGCTTGATGGAACTTTTACCTGGGTAGGGAACAAGTATTCTTATACAGTCAGATCCAAGATTGATCGCGCAATGGCAAATGTACATTGCTTAGAAGTCTTTCCGCGTGCTTATGTTCAGTTGCTACGATGGATGGGATCTGATCATCGTCCGTTATTACTAGATACTGAGGACACCAAGTGGCTAGGGAAAAGATTCTTTAAATACGATACATCGATAACAGACGGAGAAATTATCCAGAAGTAAAGAATCTAGTTAAAACTACATGGGAGAAATCTTGTCAGCAACTGTCGCCCAAGAACTTCAGCAAGGTCATCATAAATTGCAGAGATGCATTAGCAAAGTGGAAGCGCAAGGAGACATCAAATGCGCAAAAACAAATTGAAGATTTGCAACAACAGCTCCACCAAGTGTATAACTCTCAAGCTTTAGACTTTCACGTCATTGGAAATTAACACATTTATACAGGCTTGAAGAGGAATATTGGAAGGCTAAGAGTGGGATGCATTGGCTACAAGAAGGAGACAAGAATACCAGATACTTCCATGAAAAGCCTAAACAGAGGAGATCCATGAATCGCATTACAACATTGGAGGATGATAATGGGAAGATCGTTACTGAACAGAAGCAGATTCAAACTATAGTGATGAATTATTTTTAGGATCTGTACACTTCCAATCAACACCACATTAAGGAAGAACTATTGGAAGGTATCCCTCATACAGTTACAGATTCGATAAATAATGATCTTATAAGGCATGTGACTGAAGAGGAAATAAAAGCTGCATTGTTTAATATTGATCCAGGAAAATCTCCTGGACCAGATGGCATGAATGCAGGGTTCTACATGCAACATTGGAATGTTCTCAAGGAAGGATTTTGTAAGTATATTCAATGTTTTTTCCAAGAAGAATATTTAGAGGTTGAACTTAATCATACTAATATTTCTCTTGCCTAAGAAGGAATCTCCAACTCATTTCAAGGATTTTAGGCCTATAAGTTTATCCAATGTTGCATATAAAATCATCTCTTAAGTCCTAGCAAATCGATTAAAGCCATGGCTGAAGGGTATCATTACGGAAAATCAGACTGCTTTTATTCCAGGAAGATATATCACAGACAATGTCCTAATAGCTCATGAGTTATTGCATTCCCTTACTACCAAAAAGCTCACTCAAGATTATATGGCATTAAAGCTAGATATATCAAAAGCTTTTGACAAAGTTGAGTGGTCTTTTTTGCGTACAGTTATGGAAAGGATGGGTTTTCATCACCAATGGAAATCGTGGATCATGAAATGTGTTCGTACTATCTTCTATTCGATATTGATTAATGGTGTTCCCACATGCAAGATCCTTCCAACTAGATGTATCCGACAAGGTGATCCTATTTCACCTTAACTTTATTTAATATGTACTGAGGGTCTCTCTCAGTTGTTGAATGCTTATTGTGCTCGAAAACAATTATATGGCTATAAAGCTTCAAGGGGTGGGCCTACACTTACTCATCTGCTCTTTGCAGATGATTCATTTCTTTTTACGAGAGCAAGTGTTGCTGATGCTATTTTGGTGAAGGAGGTACTAAAGAAATATGAGATGGCTTCTAGACAGCAAGGAAACTATACTAGATCCTCTCTCATGTTCAGCAAAGGAGTATCACCATCTTTACAACAGTATATTGCTAATATATTGGGTATTCATCAGATAGGAGGGCTCGGTAAGTACCTGGGACTTCCTGAATCCATTGGGAGGAATAGAAGTGACACATTTGCTTACCTTAAGCAAAGAATCAATCATAGGATGGATAGATTGTGTACTAAGCTCATTTCTCAAGTAGGTAAAGAAGTCTTACTTAAATCAGTCATCACTGCTATCTCCACATATACTGAGTTGTTTTTTATTGCCGAATAAATTATTGGATAAGTTGATGGTGGATATCCAGAGGTTTTGGTGGTCAAACAGTAAGGATAGGCACAAAATCTCATGGATAGCTTGAAATAAGATTACAAATTCTAAAAGGGCTGGTGGTTTGGGTATTAGAGATCTTAGATCTTTTAATATTGCTTTGCTAGAAAAGCCAGGATGGAGGTTGATCCATCAGCCTCAATCGTTATTGGCTCGAGTGTACCAAGCTAAATACTATCCTCACTGTAATTTTTTACAAGTAGATAGAACTCGTAAGGTTTGCATGGAAAAGTATCATGGCAGCACACGAACTCTTGAAGAAAGGTGGTTGGAATATTTGAAAAGCTAGGAATGCATTATATTTTGAGGGTAAAAGAGAGCACATTATTCATGTAATCTCCAAGGCATTGAATGAATCTGATCTTTGGAAACAAGCTCAACTTGAAGTAAAGGAGGAATCTATGATATCAAATCTGTTAAAGCATAAATTCTCACAAAACAAGAGATTTTTGATCAGTGCACTGAGTATGTTTGTTTTGTAGATGCTTCATGGATTTCGTCTTCAGAAAATGCGGAGATAGCTTGGGATTTATATCACAAGAGAGGGAAATGCATCCTTCAAGGTACATCAACCATTGATCATGTTTCATCTCCACTTGAAGCAGAGGCAATTGGTCTCAAAATGGCAGATCAAGAAGTAGCTAAATTACATTATGACAATGTTCAATTTGTTGGGGATTGTCAGCCAATGTATCAATTATTGCAGGAACTGGCAGGACCCAACAAAAGGTCATGGTGCCCTACAAAAATCAAGGCGGAAGTTTGTGGTATATGTAGTTTAAGTTCAGTTAGAACATCTTATTTTTTCATGTATGTATCTCGAGTTATTCTGCATGATGTGGATGCTCGAGCAAAACTAGCAAGATGTGGTAACAGTCCTTGTAATGTAAGATATATGTAAGTTGCTAAGTAATAAAATATCAAGGCTGCCGACAAAAAAAAAATTGGCATATAACCAACGATCCCAAATATTTTCAAATCTGAAATAAAGTAAAATAAAATAGAGAAAAAAACAAAGAGAGTTCAAATATAAGACAGAAACAAGAGAGTTCAAATATAAGACAGAAACAAGAGAGTTCAGATCTGAGAGAAAATCATACTAAAAAAAACATAGAATTATCATGTATCACTCGTTATGATGTAAAACATCAAAAGAGCTTTAACAGTTTGGCATGATTGGACACAACCTGAATTTAAGCTTCGGTCATCTCAACCCCTGGAAATATGCTTTTCATGAAACTAATCCTTGCATAATGATGGATAGCATACTGAACATTGGCTACAAATATCAGTTAGGAGATTTTGAGAAACTGATGTAGTATCCGAAAAATGTGAGTTTCAATGATTGGTGAATTAGTTGTTATACTGATTCCTTTGGGTTAAGAAACTTTCTTGATCACAAATCATGAATAATGGTTTCTCTATAAGGATTCATAGGCTACATCACAATAACTCTAATGTATTGTATAAATGGTAAACCAAATCTGATGCAGAAAATTTCCATCAAAGACTATCCTTATAAAGATTTTGGAATAAATTAAGTGATATTAAAAAGTACAAAATTCTAAACTTGCCATAAGATGGCAACAAATCATTGTAAACAAGATTCTATCTTCAATATGAGCATGATATGAGGTAAGAATGGTATGAGAAGCAATGTGAAGACGACTATGATGAGAATAATGGCCTAAGAAGTCCACTTCCTCGAGCTCTTTTGGTACTCACTCGCATCTTGAAGCTGCTCAGTTTCTCTTCTCACCAACGAGTTCGCCTTCGACACATGGCTTTCTATGTCATTTAGTTATTAGCCTTGTGCTTCCACCAGAGCAGCTATGTCTAAGAACACTTGGTGAAGCTCTATAAGATTCTTCTCTATCTCTCGTGTCTCTCTTGAATCTCTGACATTGTGTCCAATAATTGGCCACTCTCGAGAAATTTCTCGCTTTCCCCACTCGAAATCAAGTTTTCAATCGTTCGTTCATCAGCTTTCTTTTCTAGTACAAGAAGCAAGGAAAAAAAAACAGAACAATAACGTATCCTACAAGAAACAAGGAAAAGAGAGAAAGATCTTATTCACCTGCGTTCTACAGTATCTTTATACTCATCTTTCATCCGCACACGCAACCCCTGGAAACTATCCATCAAGTCCTTAAGTTATTTCCCCAATCTGCTTACCACAGACGTCCTCGTCCTATCGGTGGAAGAGCCAGGTCCGTTTCAAGCGCCTCGAGCTTTTGTTTAATGATCCTGACTCTTGAGGACCTAAGCAGCGTCTCCATCCATCTTAGCTCAGAGTTCCTTCACCTTCTCAGGCGTTGTGGACTCTTTTGCATTCTTCGTTCGAATCCTGAAGCCTCTTGTAAAGAGTCTCTACGCCTTTCATGTCATCTCCGACATTTTCAACATCCTCGAATAATTTATCGAGGTTCATCGTCTCTCTACCTGCCTCAGTATCATCCTTCTGGGCCGGTTGCTTCAGGTCATGAGACTTATGTTGTAGTGTCATTATTTTTAACTTATGTAAATTGAGAGTTGTTTAGGGTCGATTTAAATCAATGAATGCCAAACAACAAAGTACAAACACTATTGCTTTTTGTAAATGATGCTAAATTGCATAACTAGCATAAATTATTGTCAACTAATACTGTTAATTAGTATCAAAATTTTAGACAATTTATAAGTGTCGCTAAAAGCCTTTTCGTTTTTTGTAGTGCATGATCATGCAAATATGTTAGCATATTAGTCTAAGCACTATGGTACCAATGATCCCAAATAAGTTCAAATCTGAAATAAAATATGATAGAATGAAAAAAAAAAAAAAAGAGTTCAAATCTAAGACAGAAACAAGAGAGTTCAAATCTAAGAGAATAAAAAAAAAAAAACAGAGAATTATCATGGTTCACTCGTTATGATATAAAACATCAAAAGAGCTTTGATAGTTTGGCATGCTTGGACACAACCTGAATTTAAACTTCGGATACCTTAACCCCTGGAAATATGCTTTTTATGAAGCTAATCCTTTCATTATCGGGCTCGTAAGCTTCAGTTGTTGTGTTTTTAGGCATCTCCAACTCCAATTTCTTTAGAGATGGTGCGTTCTCAGCAAAGAACTGTACTATATCAAGCTCATGCCAATGACCTTTATAGCCAATGATCTTGACTTCCTCGAGACACTCCAAAAGGTAGTTGCCATTCCGAATTTGTTTCTTATGATGGATCTCCCAAAACATATTATGTTCAAATGTGAAATTCTTAATCTGCACAAACGAGAAGTTTTAATAAAGCCAATCAGTGGAAGAGAAGTATTGAGAAAGAGAGAGAAACAACAACAAAAGAAGAAAGATACTTACATCGATCAAGACCTGTTGGAGTTTAGGGCAATCTTTGAGGAATTTAGCGATGTCAAAAAGAGTGCAAAATGTTGGAGCTTCAAAGACAATCCGAAATTCTTTTAAGTTCTTAAACTCGAAAGACGGCTTTACGAATATTTCTCCATCATATTTGTATGTAAGAGCCTATATATATGTGAAAGGCAACATCAAAACTCATATCTAAACCAAGAAGGAGATATTATGAACAAAAGATAATATGGGTACAAATATAGTAAAAACAAACATGTGGAATTTCATATTCTGTATATGATGAACATTCTCTATATTGATCATCTTAAGAGTTTGTACAAAAATGATACTCTAAAATCCAACCACTTAAATAAAAATGTTTTTATTTTATTTTCATAGGAGAAAAAATTAAATTTTTGTGAAATGTTGTATTCACTCCCTTTTTTACGTAAGATGTTTTAATGAATTTAGTTTTTCAATGTCATATCTATCATACTTCATCTACCTTTTGATAGATCAAGTACCCTTTTTGAAATACTTTTTTTCTTAGATTTTATACCATGTTAGTTCATAATAAATTTTAATTCAAAATCAATTGGCAAATAAACAGAGTAACACAAATTCAAGTATCGTTGAAGATGAAAATACATCCTATGACCTAAAAAGCTAGAGTGTGTAAGTAAAATCTGTTAAACTATTATTTTAATGATACTATTTTGAATAGTAAATTTCATAAGAGTATATTCTTTTGTTTTTACATAAGTTCATAAGAGTATTCTAAAATTAACTGATAATGATTATAAAATCATATTATACTTCATTATAAAGTTATGTTTAGGTTCGATAGTTTCTTACTACTGTGATTTAAAGAAATATAGCAATATAAATTGTTGATTTTTAAGTTATGCACCTTCAAAAAGGAAGATGCATTTTTGTATAAATTTAAAAGACTTTTGCAAAAATAATTGTCAATGGTCCTAACAACAAATCATCATTATTCGAAAAATGTGTACCTCAAGGAAGATGTGTGTCGTTTCGAGGACATGAACGTCTATAAAGGCTTTCATATTAACAAGCACCAGATCAGATGAATCGTAGTTACGCCGATTACATTTATAATGGAGATTTGCTTTTTCAAGTGCATATGGACTCCAAAGGATAACATTCGTGATGTATCCATCATACTTGTAATATTTGAGAGTGGGTGCATTCAAAATGATGTGCAAGATATTTGGCATAGAAGATACAACCAGTGATTTGAACTTCTCATGATTATGAGCATATATGCTCAGTATCCCATACATTCGGCATTCAATTAGCTCAAGCGACTCGAGATGGATGCAGTTGCTGAAAATTGCATCTATCATCTTTTTCGTCACCTTGGTTCGTTTAAGTGAAAGTGTCTTCAAGCACTTCAGACCTTTGGGAGAATTATCCGGTATTTCAAAGTTACACCATTGTAGCTTCAAGACTGTTAGAGTTTCGATTGCCGAGAAATCGATCGGGATCTCCAGAACTTTTTTGGATTTTGAGAAATCTAACTCAAGTTCTTGGATGTTTTTACCAAGGCAAGTATTGATCCACGATATTATCATATCCTCCACGCCGATATGATTGAGAATCAAAACAAATCGGTTGATCTCCGATCCTTCATGCTTGGTAAAAATTTTATTGATGATATTTGCAAACTCTAATTTTCTGCGTCTCACCGAAAATATTCCACTGAAATCGAGGTCGAGAGATTTTATATTCGTGTGCCTAAATGTTTTAGATACAATACAATTTTGTAAAAGAGATTGAATGGGAAGAAGCGAGGAGATGTGCACTACCAAATCTTCAGGAAGACTGTTAAGAATTTTTATCTGTTTCTTTGAGGATTCAGACATTTTCCTAACTTTCTTCAGAGGAGATTTGGATTCTTCACACAATATAGTTTCTCTAGTATGTAGATGAAAAGAAAAAAATGGGTTTTGGCTTTTTTATATAATTATATTTTAATGAATGGAGTCAATGATTAGTTTAGGCAATCTAAAGTCAATCATTATGAAAAATTCAATGATAGTTAATTTGTTTCTTTTTACAAAATATAATTTTATTACCTTTAATGGAAAATTTTATTTTTAGAAAAAAACATAGATTGGGTTGCTCTGTTCTTTTAACCTTTCATAGAAACTCCACATCACACTTATGTATATTTATACTATATTATGTCTTTCCATATATATTTATATTAATTTATATATGGAACAATATCTCAATTTTACTTTTTATTTTCATTTGCTTTCTATTTTTACCCAATTATGATAAACTTATTTTATTGCTTTTAAACACAATTTATTAATTGTTTTTCTTTATTTATTTTGTGCTATAATTCATTTAAAATTTTCACTTTATTAAAAATTAGATTAAATTTTGAAATTATTAAAATATACTTGAAGGTATAATAAATAGTATAATATCTACAGATTCATTTAGTTAATCTTAGTGTAAATTTACAGCTTTTGTTTAAAATGATATAGTGATCTTCTGAAATTGATGGTTACGAGATATAATTTCAGAAGCTGGATGAGACGATATAGAGCACACTAAACATGGGCTACAAAAAACATTTAGGTCTCCTTCATATTCGATAACTTACGATTGATTTTCATAAAACATTTTGTTCTTCATATGTTGGAGTTTGTTCACTCACTCGTTTCTTGTAAATTCTGGTCAGCAAAATTCTAGATTGTTTGCATTAAATTCTATTGTTGAAATCCGAGGTTGTTTCTTGTAAATTTTTGTTGGTGAACCTTAGATTGATTGTTGTAAATCCAAGATTATTTGTTGTAAATTTTTGTCAGCAATAACCCTAAAACTTTTGTTGTAAAGTCTTTTTAGTACAATGCTAGATTTTTTGTTGTAAAATCTTGTCAGTGAAATCCTTGGTTTTTTGTTGTAAAATCTTGCTGCAAAACCTTAAATTGTTCGTTGTAACATCTTGTCCGAATAATCAATCCTATATTATTTGTTATAAAATCTTGTCAGGAAAACCATAGATTATTTTTCATATGCTTGAGTTTGTTCACTCAGTCATTGTCGGAAAAACTCTAGATTGTTTGTTCTTGTCAGCAATATTCTCGATTGTTTGTTGTAAATTCTTTTTAGTGAAATTCGAGATTATTTGTCGTAAATTTTTGTCGACGAACCTTAGATTATTCGTTGTAAATTCTTGTGAGCAAAAACCTAAATTTATTTTTTAAGCTTGAACACTAGGTTTTGTTCAATAGGTTAGGGATCCTGAAGTCCCATAGCCTATTCGATAGGTATCTGGACCATATACTCTATCCGTTCGAGTTTGGCTTCTCTAAAGAAGAAAAGGCGTCGCAAGGCATACCGAAAATATACCAATGAAGCCGACCATTAATGACTAGTTTTTTTTGCTGTAATATCTTGTCGGAAAATCATATATTATTAGTTATAATTGGATTCTTTTGGGGTCAGAAACTTTCGTTATAACTTATAAAGGATTCATGCAGATGCTACATTATGTATTGTATTGTATTGTATTGTATAAACGTAAAGTTTTAGTGAAGCGGTCGTGCCATGATCTGCATTTAGTTTAGTTTGAAACAAAACAATTGACCCGCGGTGTATTGCGGGTTTGAATTTAGTTGTATTGTATAAATGTAAACCTATTCTAATGCAGATCCTTATAAAGATTTTGGAATAAATAAATTGATCTTAAAAAGTACAAAATTCTAAACTTACCATAAGATTGCAACAAACAATTGCAAACAAGATTCTATCCAAAAAAATCACTTCAACAAGAGCATGATATGAGGTAAGAGTGGTATGAGAAGCAATGCGAAGACAACTATGAAGAGAATAATGGCGTAACAAGTCCATTTCCTCGAGCTCTTTTGGTACTCTCTCGCATCTTGAAGCTGGTCTGTCCCTCTTCTCACGAACGAGCTCGCCTTCGACACGTGGCTCTCTATGTCATTTAGTTGTTGGCCTTGTGCTTCCACCAAAGCAGCCATGTCTAAGAACACTTGGTGAAGCTCTATAAGATTCTTCTCTATCTCTTTTACCGCGTCATGTCTCTCTTGAATCTCTGATATTGTGTCCAATATTTGGCCTCTCCCTTGTTCTTGTATTGCTTTCTGGAGAAAATTCTCGCTTTCACCGCTCGAAATCAAGTTTTCAATCGTTTGTTCATCAGCCTTTTCTCCGGTTATTGTGAAATACCTACAACAATTCCAATGTTGTTACGTCAAAACGACAAAGTTCTTTTGCTAGTACAAGAAGCAAGGAAAAAAACCGAACAATATAATGTATCCTACAAGAAGCAAGGAAAACAGAGAAAGATCTTATTCACCTGCGTTCTACAGTTTCTTTATACTCATCGTTCATCCGCGCACGCAAGCCCTGGAAACTATCCATCAAGTCCTTAAGCTTTTTCCCGAGTCCGCTAACCACAGACGTCCTGGTCCTATCGGTGGAAGAGCCAGGTCCACAACCAGGGACATTTCGGCTATTAGCATTCGCCTTTTCAAGCGCCTCGAGCTTTTGTTTAATGATCTTGACTCTCTTGAGGACCTGAGCGACATCTCCATCCATCTTAGCTCGGAGTTCCTTCACCTTCTTAGCATTGTGGACTGTTTTGCATTCTTCATTCGAATCCTGAAGCTTTTTGTAAAGAGTCTCTATGCCTTTCATGTCATCTTTGACATTTTCTACATCCTCGAAGAATTTATCGAGGTTCATTGTCTCTTTACCTGCCTCAATATCATCCATCTGGGCCTGTTGCTTCAGGTCCGTGTACTTCTTGAACGAACTAGAAAATAGATCATTCATTTTTCCTATTTGCTTTTAAAAAACAAACACCAAGTTTATATGTACAAATCTTTTGGGTTCAAGAGACAATGATCTTGATGAAGATCATCATCATCCTTTGCCTGTGTACGAGGAAGAAGATGAGAAGATTTTTTCCCTTTTTTAGAGGAGATTCGATTTGGTTTTGTTCGAAAAGTTTGTTTAGTTTTGTTTGGAGAAGAGAGACTAACAGTTTTGGGAACTACCCAAAATTAGCCAATGACAGAACTTTTCTTAACCAAATTAGCAAATGTACTATGAATAGTCTGTATTATTATCTATGAAGAAACAGTACATGCCATAACATGTATCGAAATAGAAATACTCATCGAGGCTTTATCGAAGTTTTCGGTACCGCCTTGCGAACTGAAAACCAACAGACACAAGTCAGTGTGGAAATATAACTCGAAATACTCGAGCTCGATCCAATACTAGTCCCAAAGTTCAAATATGATGCAAATTCAAGTCATTCTTCTACTTAAAAACACTAAAAATGTGTTTTCATGTAACCAAACATCAACCAATATATATCCCCAAAAGATTCTAAAGCCTGAATCATTCGCACACGTATCGCATCCAAACTTCACCACAACAACACTCCAGATGTACAGATAGAGCAGACATAAAACAGCCACTGTATCTTAAAAGTGATAATTTTGTAATACCAAATGGTCCTTTGGATTTAATGAACATGAAACAGTTCCTAAATCCTAGTAACTAAGGCAAGAATCCATTACTACTAGTACTAACTGATTGAAACGGCTAAATTACCTCAGCCTAATTTGGACAAAGATATAATAGCATCATCACTTAGCATGACTTGAACCAAACATAAGATCATTGATTCTTGTAATATCAATGTCAGAGATTGGATCTATTGGCATGTCTTCCTTTTCCTTCATCAAAAGAACTAAACTCTCAGCTTCTCTGCTATACTCATCTGTCACAACGAGCAAAATAGCCTAAACAATGTCATCATCACAATCAAACTCTAGCTAGCAATTGCAACAGTAAAGAGATCTCAAACAATTTTGACTTATCAACAAAAGTGAAACAGAGCAGTGACTCACCAAACAAAGTATGAAGAGAAGTTGGGGTTGAAGTAGCCATGAAGTTAAGACCAATGTAAAACACCAAAGCTAGCAACACAGTCATCATCAAATAAGTAGGCATCGCTTTGGCCCAGTACTTGCTTGGGAAATAGTAATGGATCTCTATAAATTTCAAGAACTCATCTGGTACATATGCCCAAATCAAGAATATTACCATAGCAACAAGAATTGAAATGGATCCTACAAAACCATAAACCTCAGCTTCTTGATTCTTTCTTAAAACTCTTCTCTGACTATTGACTAAATGAGCTTCTTCTTCCATATTTGGGATAAAGGAAGAAATCACTGTAAAATCGTTGAGAAATTGAAGATGATAACAAACTTAGTGATGTGTTTTTTACAAGAAGAGAACAATTTGAAAGACGAAATTGCAAATATTCGGGAACATATACCAAAACTGAGAAATCTCTCGAATCGACAATAAGCGAAACTTTCAAATATCAGACAATATGTAATCAAAGTCGCAAATCACAAATTGTTAGTCTCATATTTGGGATAGAAGAAGAAATACTACAGAAATCGGCTGAGCATAGGCGAAAACAAACTAGTTGTGTGCTTTTTCAAGAAAATACCAATTTTGAAGGACGAAATTGCAAATGTTAGGGAACAAAACTGAGAAATCTCTCGAACCCACGATAAGCGAATCCTTCACTTACCAGAAAAGATGTAATCAAAGTCTCAAATCAAAAATTGTTAGTCTCAAAAAATCAAAATACCACAAATCGCTTATTTTTGCATAAATCAGTATTATAATACTGATAATACTAACAAAATCCCTTTTTTTGTCCATAAGCTATATTTGCACTTTTTCCTGCATTTAGTAAGACTCTTGCATTTAACAATACAATCAAAATGTGTTGTTTATTTTAATACTGCATTTAGTAAGTAAATGCTTTGCCCCCACACTCACGTCATTAATACACACCACTTTATTGGTTTCTAGACTAATCTGGTTATATGTGCCTATCACTAATTCTAATTCGATCACTTACGTAAGAATATCACCCTGTAAATCAACATTTAATTTTAGAAAATTGACAACGTCGTCATTAATTTGATAGTATAAGTAACTATTGCTAAAACTATTCCTTTACTATTTTAAAAAATATCTTTATATTTTGTTTGATAAAGAATAAAAGATTATATCTTTAGCCATCGATTTCATCATTTGAATAGAAAGTCTGATTTGGTATTGGTGTTGGTATATCAACTGGCCGTTCCTTGAATACAGAATCTACGTTTCTACAATGGTCAAGTGGCCGCTACTTAATTGAACTCAGAATCTAGGTTTGCCAAGATATCGTAATGAGTGTTGTAGTTTATTTTATGACAAAGTATTTTGCTATGATTGATTAGGATTGGAGAAACTTTATTTCATATCTATAGTCTTTTTAGAGCACATAAAATCAGAATCTAAGAGTTGTAGCCTTGTAGGTGGATATCCAAACTTAATTTTGCTCACGTTCATGTTCCTTGTTCGAAACAAATATCTCAAATGTTTAGATACTATTGTAAAGTACTTTTCTTATAAATGGCAACATAGATTCTATAACCTCACATCCAAAACTACTATATAAGGAACTTTTGTAATTCACATCAGTAATAAGAATCCATTTTCTAGCTAAATGACTTAAATGACGCCATGAAATCTTATAACGACTTCCATACATGACAATGAAAATACGAATGTCACTGTAAAATAGTAATACTTGTATAGTACGCGAAAACAATCGTTAACATACTAGAAAGATATACGACAGTCGTCTATTATAAATTAACATTTTACAGTAAGTACACGTGTTATGTAAATGATGTGTAGATTAGAGGGACAAGTTCGTGGAAAGTAATGAAAATTAGATATTTCAATAACCAAATGTTACAAATAATGTAATCTAGAATTCTTGATTGACGTCCGTAGCTAGTTCTTGTATAAAATATAATTCCTTTCTTATACTAAAGTGGTTATCATCTATCTGATTATCTGAATGCTATACATTAGAATATTCTTATAAATTCCTGCCAGTAACTTTCATATAGAGTTTTTATCAAAAAAAAAAAAAATTATAGAGAGTTTATTTGATTACACATATTTTACACGTAAGAGATAATTAGTTTTATGGTCATCATTAAATTATGGGGATAATGTAAAGTAAAATAGGGTGGATTTACCCGGACCCATTTTGCCATCGGTCTCCACAAATCCTATCCGTCCATCTAACTAAGCGTAGATCTAACGACTTATATCAAACCATAGTCTTACTTCCCTCCGTATATAAATTAGAAAACGATCCCAAGCGTGTACCGTACACACATCCCCACACGAACACTCACAAATCGTAAAAGAGAGAGAGAGAGAGAGAAATCGGAAAAAATGGTTTCGTGGATGATGACAATCAAGGCGGTGCTAATCTCTAGCGTCTTCGCCACCGTGGCTCTGCTACTTAAATTCTCTGTTCCGGTAGCTTTTGATTTCTCCGTATCGCGAGCTCTGATCCTGTGCAGTTCCTTGCTAACATGGCTGAAACCGCCGTATCTCTACGTCGTTACCAACGGAATTATCATTACTATCGTCGCTTCTTCTAAGTATTACCGAAGCACTGGCCGGGAAGAAGAAGATGAGATCGTGTACGGTGGCGATTATAAGATCCAGGCGGCGCAGCCAATCGTGATCCATCAAGCTTCTCCGCGGATGCTAGAGGTGAAGGATTTGGATACTGGTGCGCAATTCGGTTTCGTGGTTCCGAATCCGGAGATGGAGGAGCTGGAGGCGGAGGCGGTTACGGCGGTTGTGTATGAAGACGAGGAGGAGGAAGCGGAGGAAGAGAAGAAAACAGATTCGATGGTGATAGCAAAGGATGCGAATGACGATGAAATTGAAGAGAAGCTTAAGAGCGTGAATATGATGGAGGATTCCGATCTGGTGGACTCCGATGTCATATCACAGCCGATTTCAAATCGGAATCATCTGCCGTCGAGGATGACTGAATCGGAGAATCATCCTCCAACTGAGAAACCTTTGGTTTCTTCAAGTTTCGGCCACCGGAAAGTGGTGAAAGCAAGTAAAAAAGGTACACATTTGATTCTTAGCTTTTAAAAAAGTAATAAATAATTTTAAAAACAGAGGATGAAGAAAATGACATCATGTTAACAAAAAACACCGTTGGGTAGAATTTTTATTTATTTTGAAAATTCAAATTTGGAGTCGAAAACACACGTCGGTGGACCAAAGGGCAAAATTGTAATTATATATATATTTTTCTTCTTCAGGTGGATCAAGAGCTTTGAAGGTGACGAAGCCGAAGGGGAATGAGACACTGGAGAATACATGGAAAATGATTACGGAAGGGAAGTCAACGCCGTTGACTAAACAGTTATACCGGAGATCTGATACGTTTAGCCGTGGATATTCCGGCGGCAGTGACCAGGAGAAACCGGTTTATAAGAAATCGGAGACATTTAGGGACAGGACAAATTATTATCAGTCGCCGGAGATAGCGAAGATGAGGAAAGAACCGTCGCTGGGTCAGGATGAGTTGAATCGGCGAGTTGAAGCGTTTATAAAGAAGATCAATGAGGAAATGAAGATGCAAAGAATGGAGTCTCTGAGACAGTACAGAGAAATAACTAGCCGTGGGGTTTAGTTTTTTTTTTTTTTTGTTGGGTTAAAATTTGTTTATTGGCTTTTTTTAATACACAAAATAGAAAAAACAAGATTAGTCACAGTGAATGTAACTTTAAAAAGGGGGAAAAAAGTTACAGTGGAAAGAGATTCTGCTTTATTAATTTTGTGAAGCTTGAAGTTTTTTTTTTTTTTTTTGGTTTCTGTATAAACTTAGTCAGCTATACATTTGGTTTGTGAATATTAATGTATTGGTTTTCAGTTAATATTTTAATTCAAAGTAAAATACATTTGTGTGATAAGTTTTCTTGTTAGTAAGACAAATGACTCAATTCAAAGACATTGCACAATATCATATGTGTTTAGAGACGATTGGGATATTAAGTCGGGGTTTTCAAGCAAAAAAAGTAAAAAAAACTAGACTAATCAACACTAAATGCAAAATCAATATATCATTATGAGATTTCACACTAAATATCAATAACTACTAGAGTTGACGAACCGGCGGAAGAATGTTTTCTTAATCATTGTAACAAATGTTTATATTTTACATTTTAATATTTTGTGTTCAGTTTTTTAGATAATTTATAGATTTTTAAATTTTGTTTATTTTTAAATTTTTTTTAGTTATATGTAATTTTAACTTCACTAAATTATAAAGTGTTAGTGTTGTTGGTTAGTTGACATATATATTCATTTTAATTTTTGTAAGTAATTCTTATGTCCAAACTTACCCCTGAAGTGACATATTTAATTTTTTTTATAATTTTCAATAAGTAAAGTATTTTTAAAAATTAAAATTAATAATTTTTTAAATCTAAATATTTTTATTTTATTGTAAATATTCTTCTAGTTTTATACATAAAACTATTTATATTTTCAAATATATAATATATTACATTTCATCAACTATATACAATTATTAATTTATATATATAATTTATTTATTTTTATTAAAAATTGGTAGCATGTGGGGCGTGACCCACCAATCCGCGGAAAACCCTACTGAATCTGTGGTCCACTATGAGCTTATCCATGATGTCCGCTTTTTAGTGGATATTAAAATATGTCCATACCCGCCCATGGAAGATTTACTTGTACCTAACCCACGGGTCACCGATCCGATTGACACCTCTACCGACGTAAGACGTTGAACAATTCAACATCTCTACCGTATTTTTTTCTTATTGACTGAGTATTATATGTCTGTTTATAAAAAATCAAATCATGCAGAAAAAAAATCTAAACGTTTATTAATTGTTATGTATTATATATTAATTTAAAATAGTTTAAAAATAAGATCAAACAAATGATAGGAAAATTATAATTTATACTATTAAAATCGTAATATTAGATAAGAAAATGATTGTGTTTGGTTATAAAGATTGTAGAGAATTACTTATTATTTATTATTTATTTAGAAAGAACAGAAATAAAGAAACTAAATATGAAAATGATTGGATATATGAATAACTACATGAATAATTATTTATACTTCAATTTTAATAGTATATATAGAGATAGCAATTCAGTTTCACTTACATATGATTAGAGTCGGTCCAACTTTTTTTATACTATATGCATTTTCACTCCATACATAGTTGAAATTGCCAGAAGTTGAAATAATTGATATGGTTGTCTCGGCCCAAACTAATATAATATTTACTCCCCAAACAATTTTTTGTTATTATACCAGGACACCATGAATGAGCAATTGAAGAACTCAAACCCAAATTTTTCCCAAATGAAAACAATCATAAATCCTCAAACCCAGCAGAGTGCTAAAAAGGAAACATGAATCCATGTAAAATCACAAACAGACAAATTTCTAAATCGTTGAGTTTTCAGAAAGAGATGCAAAAGGTTTTGCCAAAAACTGATAAGTCTATAAAAGACTCTTTCTTTGTAGCTTGTTTCTTCACTAAAACATTTGTGTTCATTGTCTAAATCATTCTCATCTTTGTCTTCAGCAGTGACCAATCCATGAAACGCAACAAAGTTTGCAAAAGCGTCTTCCTTTTCTTCCTCTGGTTCAGAATCACTAAAAGGTAATATAAAGATTTTTCATTCTTCTTTTTTTTATTGAAACATTCCATGGTTTGCGTGTTTTACATGTGCGGTTCACAAAACATAATAAAAATGATCAGAGGTTGAATAGTTTTGGCCTCTGCGGATCAGAGGAAATGTGAGGGTATCAGGCACTTAAAGTGAATTAATCCCTTGGAGTTTACTGGGCTGATCCAGCAACACAGACTTGCATATGAGTTATCAATACAGAAGTTCCAAGGTGACTTTGACGCAATTAGATGCAAAATGGTAATTAGATCATTGTCATAAAGTTCGTCTTTTTTTAATCCACTCTTCTGAATTTTCTATTCTCTTGGAGCTTAATCTTTAGTGTACAAGACTGTTCCTTTTATTTATCTAAATTATCAACGGCCCCTTGAAAGTTATTTTTGCAATCTCATGTTCTGTTTTGCAAGTTTTTTTTTTTTTCATTAGTAATCTTAAACCCAATTCTTTGTAGTTGGGCTCTTCATTAAAATCTTCGTTATCTGAATCATTATCTGAACCATGGGACGCAACAAGTTTTGTAAGATCTTCTTACTCTGATTCAGAATCACTAAAAGGTGATACAAAGATTTTTCTTTCTTCTTATAAACATTTGAACAATCAGCTTTAGACTTGAACTGAAGCATTGGATCTCTCTTTTGCTATTGCATTAGTGCATCTTTATTAACTCCCTGATAAGATTGTTTCTGCTCTTTGTTAAGTCTTTTTAAAGATTTTCCTTACTTCTTGGAGAAAAAAAAAATTCTCTTCCAGTTCTTTAATATATATTCTCTTTGTCATCAACCACTCTTTTTCATGTTCTAAACTCTTCAGAATCCAGATCCATGCTCTGAACTTACGATTTGGAAGAAGAAGAATTACCAGAGATCCTAGAATCCCGAGAAAACCTATCAACCAGCTCACGAATGCAAAGCCCCTCCAAGAATCAAGATAACCAAAGAACAAAATTAAAGACAAATAAAGAGAGAGTTTGGCACACTCAAAAAGATATGACTCAAAATTTCAAATGATAGTCTGTTTTTCAAGAACTTATTAGTCTGCTCACCATTCCCCCAACTACCCAAGTTATGACTGTAGCTCTTCCATGTAGTTATGTCGGTAAGAAGAAAGCGCATTGCTGGCCTCCACAGATCAGCGCAAATGTTAGGATATAGTCCAAATTATCATCTTTGGCAATGAATGTTTGATTGATCTTGCCATCTTCATCAAGCTGAACCGCATGTCCAGTATCAGGCAGTTCAAGTTAAGTAACATATAGCATTGTCCCTTGGAATGATCATTGCTACGCAGAGCTTGCATTTGAGTGATCTGTTAAGTTTATCCTGTTTTGACCTTTGTACAGAAGTTCCAATGTGACTTTGACGCAATTAGATGCAAAATGGTAATTAGATCATTGTCATATACAGTTAATCTGAATCTTCTATTCACTTGGAGCTTAATCTTTAGATTCCAAGACTGTTCCTTTTATTTCTCTAAATCTTCAGCAGCCGTTGAAAGTTGTTCTTGTAATCTCATGTTCTGTTTTGCAAGTTTCAGATTTTCATTAGTCATCTTAAACACAATTCTTTGTATAGTTGGTTTCTTCACTAAAATATTCGTTTCCCTTGTTTGAATCATTCTAATTTTTTTCTTCAGCAGTGACCAATCCATGGAACACAACAAAGTTTGTAAGATATATCAAATTGTCTTCAATATTGTTAGAAGGAGACGAGAGTGAATTTAGAGGCAAGTTTGCAATTTTCCAAGTCACGCGTGTGATTAAATAGTTTCATTCTCCGAACGCGTGATCTGAAATTAGAATAGTCAAAGTCTTTTGTATGCGATTTTTTAAAAACTTATTTGACTTAATAATTATTATGGCTAAAAGAGATAAAGTAAATGGTTTAAACAATAAAGCCAGAGGGATTAAAAATAGATTAAAAGACTTTAAAAGAAAGGTGGATTAAAAAGTGTGATCTATAATATTTCTATGTTATGGATTTGCGAAATATCAATAACTAAAAATTTAAAATTAAATTATTAACATGTTTTCATGAGATACAAAAAATGTTGCTATATATTTTTCATTTTTTACACTCATTGTAAAATTATAAATATAAAAAATCACAAATATGTATAATCCAAAAATATAATATCAGTTATATGGGAAAATTCATTACAAACAGTGTATTTTAAAAACCTATATATATATTCAAACAATATATATAATTATATGGAAATAAAAAATCATTAGAAAAACCCGTTCATCTCTCAAATCTTTATCTAATCTTTTCTAATATATATATATATATATATTTTTCCTTTTTATACGTTTTTTATCCTTTAATATTTTTAAAATTTTAATTTGAAATGCTATTTAAATTTATTCTTATTACATTTTTGTTTAATAATTAATCATAATTTATTTTGTTTGATTATATATAGATTATATAGGTATATAATTACTTGAATATACTAATTATGGGATCTACAATGATTTTAGCCCTGTTCTAAAAATTTCTGCCTACTTCCGATTACTCTCCGTCTGGTAGCTAGATCCACCCTCACCGTCCGACTATCTCCTAACCGCTAGGTTTACCTTCACTGCCAGATAATTTTTTTTTCCTGTTAGTCAGAAATTTAGATTGAGAGTTTTGATATTTTACAATAACTTATGTTCAAAATTTTAATGAAAATTATAAAATTTTGTCTTAAAAATATGTTTTATGTGTTTACTGCAATTTTAAAAACAATATTATAAAAAATTAATTAGAATGGATTAATATATTTTTAAAAACATTAAAATGGTCTTAAAACCCTAAAAAACTAATTCTCGATTAATTCCTCTGTTTAATCTCTGATTTATTGGTTAAACGTTAGATCTACTGTTGTCGCCCTATTAGCACTTAACGATTTTTGGAACATTGGGTTTTAGTATTCACATATAAAGCTTAGTAATATTCTATTTATATAATGATTAATTTAAAATATTCAATATATTATTATTTAAAATATAAATTTATTCATGATTTAAAATATTTTATTAAAGTTTTGTTATATATATATATTTTTTATTTAATTCAGTTTTACTTTAAAAGATATATAAAAAAAAAGTGTAGACCAGAAAATCTAATTCAAGAAAAAAGAAATGAAGAAAAGAAAAAAGTAAATGCGTCAGAAAAAACTATAAATGATTTGAGTGGAGTAGGGTCACACAATAAATATTCCAAATAATTAAAAGTTGTTTTGGATATTTGTCAAAAGTTGATATTGACTTTTCCTACGAGAGCATGAGACTAGGAACACTGACCACGTGACGAGCATTATGGTGTTCCCACCTAAAATTTCATCACCGTCGTATCTGCACTCCATCGTTGACGATTCAAAGATTTCTTATCTCTAAACTTTTCTCCAAACAAACCTCAACCACACGCGAAACAGTTTTTCGCCATGGCGGGATCGTCCACGGTCAAAGAACGGCTACCGCAACATCGAGTGTTCATCAACTTTCGTGGGGTGGATTTACGCTATGGATTCGTCAGCCATCTCGTCACGGCGTTGAAAAGTAATGAGATTAACGTCTTCATCGACAACCACGAAGACAGAGGCCAACCCATAGAAATACTATTGGAGAGGATTAAGGAGTCAAGAATCGCTCTGGCTATCTTCTCTGGGAAGTACACGGAGTCAACCTGGTGCGTGAGAGAGCTGGCGATGATCAAGGATTGTATGGATAAAGGAACACTCGAGGTGATTCCCATCTTCTACAAGGTGGTCCCATCCACGGTGAAAGATTTAACGGGGGAATTTGGTGATGCATTCAGGAATATGGCTCACAATGGTGAGAAAGAGAAGTGGAAGGAAGCTTTTAAGGCGATTTCTTCGATAATGGGCACCGTTCTGGATGAAAAAAGGTAACTGATTTTGCTCGAGTGGTTGAAACCTTATCAAAAGCTATACCCTGTAGAACACTAGTGATTAGAATTGTAGAGATTGATTTACGAAACATTTCATGGGAATTAAGTATGGTCATGATCTCATTAACTGTTTTCCTCACTCATATTATATACAGCAACGAGAGCGATGAAGTAATAAAAACTGTGGAGAATGTTAAGAAATTGCTGATGAAAATTCCCTTGGAGGGAAGCCAAATTGCCGCTAAGTTGACTCCCACATCTGGAGTGGAGGAGAGGCCTACTCATCCTACGGTTGGTCAGGAAGAAATGCTCGAAAAGGCATGGAATCGCCTTATGGAAGATAGAATCGGAATCATGGGTCTGCACGGTATGGGAGGTGTTGGGAAAACTACCCTTTTCAAGAAAATCCACAATAAGTTTGCTGAAACAGCCCGAAGGTTTGACGTTGTGATCTGGGTTTTGGTGTCTCAAGGCGCCCAAATTTCAAAGCTTCAAGAAGATATTGCACAAAAGCTAAACCTTTGTAACGAGGTGTGGAAGAATAAAACGGAAATTGATAAGGCCTCCAATATATACAAAGTTTTAAAGGGGAATAGATTTGTTTTGATGCTAGATGACATATGGGAGAAAGTGGATTTAGAAGCCATTGGAGTTCCATTTCCGACAAGAGAAAATGGATGCAAAGTAGCATTCACCACACGTTCTCGGGAAGTATGTGGGCGGATGGGGGATCATGAACCGATGGAAGTCAAATGTTTGGGACCAGATAAAGCATGGGAATTATTTAAAAACAAGGTCGGAGACATTACATTAAGAAGAGATCCCGTTATTGTCGAGCTCGCAAAAAAGGTCGCTGAAAAGTGCCGTGGTCTGCCATTGGCGCTCAATGTCATTGGTGAGACAATGGCAACAAAAACTACGGTACAAGAATGGGAGCATGCAATCGATGTTTTGACTAGATCTGCTGCAGAGTTTTCTGACATGGAAAACAAAATTCTTCCAATTCTCAAGTACAGCTACGATAGCTTGGTGGATGAACATGTGAAGTTGTGTTTCTTGTATTGTGCTCTATTTCCAGAAGATTATACGATATCTAAAGAAAAATTGATAGACTATTGGATGTGCGAGGGATTCATGGGGGAAGACCAAGTTCTAAAAAGAGCAATAAACAAGGGTTATCATGTACTCGGTACCCTTATCCGTTCACATTTAGTGATGGCGGAAAGTACAACTATGGTTGTGATGCATGACGTGGTTCGCGAAATGGCTCTGTGGATTGCATCTGACTTTGGGAAACAGAAAGAGGCTTTTGTAGTGCAAGCAAACGTTGGATTACGTGAAATACCAAAAGTCAAAGATTGGGGAGCTGTGAGAAGGATGTCATTAATGAATAATGATATTGAAGAGATAACCTGCACTTCCAAGTGTTCTGAACTTACAACTCTGTTCCTCCAGAATAATGAAAAATTAAAGAATCTGTCAGGTGAATTCATCCGGTCTATGCAAAAGCTAGTTGTTTTGGATCTATCACATAATCACATCTTGAATAAACTTCCAGAGCAGATATCAGAGCTGGCCTCCTTGCAGTTTCTTGACTTGACGTATACAAGTATAGAGCAACTGCCTGTTGGTTTCCAAGAGTTGAAAAAGCTGACTCATCTGAATTTGACTCGTACATATAGACTTTGTAGTATCAGTGGGATATTAAAGTTGTCGAGTTTAAGGATTTTGAAACTAATAGGTTCTAAAGTTGATGGAGATGTAAGCTTAGTGAAGGAGCTGCAGCTGTTGGAGCATCTACAAGTTCTAACCATAACAATATCTACGGAGTTGGGTTTGAAGCAATTATTAGATGATCAAAGGTTGGCGAACTGCACCACGGGTCTGGGTATTCACGGTTTTCAACAACAGCCATTTGATATATTGCTTGCGAGTATGAAGAATCTAAGTGATCTCGTGGTGATGCTGACGAATTTTTCTGATTTACAGAATCCGACAAGACCATGCTTTACAGACCTCTCCTCCGTGAATATATATGAATGCAATGGCATTAAGGATCTGACTTGGCTTCTGTTTGCTCCAAATCTTGTCTACCTAAGCATTGATGATTCAGATGACGTGGAAGAAATTATAAACAAAGAGAAAGCAACCAATCTTACAGATATTACTCCATTTCAGAAATTAGAAAGGTTAATATTGAGTAATTTGCCTAAGCTGGAGAGTATCTACTGGAGTCCTCTCCCCTTTCCATTTTTGAAGTACTTACATGCATACTACTGTCCAAAGCTGAGAAAGCTTCCCTTAAATGCTACAAGTTTCCCACACATTGGTGAGGAATTTGAAATAGTAATGTTACCTTCAGAACAGAAAAATGAGCTAGAATGGGAGGACGAAGATACCAAAAATCGTTTCTTGCCTTTAATCAAACGGGTAATCATTTCTCTTAATCTCTTCTGATTCAGTTAATTTTTTCTTTTCCTCATTGAATTTATTTCATGTTCGTTATTAGACAGATATGATCCATTTGCATCATGAAACCCAACAAACCACAAATTGGATCACATTATAGAATATTATTTTGGTTTTGACCTAGATTTGGTGATTTTGAGCTATTAATGTTGATGTTGATTTGTGTTCGTTGGAATGAGTCTGGAACTGGGTACTTGTTAAAATTAGGGTTTGCAATTACCATTCTTGTCTTTGATTATGAAATTAGTTTAACCAATTGCGGAATTGGTTATTTGATGTTAAATTTGGTGATTTTAAGTTTCGCTTTAAGGCTATGATGTTGTTACTTTCTTGGTAATCTCTGAAAATTGAGAAATTATCAGAATAAGTTGTCTCTCAATTTCATTGCCTTCACTAGTTTCACTCACTTTGTTTCTTACTTTTGTTTTTCATCTTTAGGGGCGTCGGGGCTAAAACATCAATAACTCTGGATTGAGATTCGTCACTGTCCGAAAGCTTTAGTAAAAGTTTCACATAATAGAATACTATTTTGAAAATTAGGCATTCTCTTATTCTCTTCACTTTTGGTTTTGAGCTAGATTTGGTGATTTTGAGCTATTAATGTTGATGTTGATTTGTGTTCGTTGGAATGAGTCTGGAACTGGGTACTTGTTAAAATTAGGGTTTGCAATTAGCATTCTTGTCTTTGATTATGAAATTAGTTTAACCAATTGCGGAATTGGTTATTTGATGTTAAATTTGGTGATTTTAAGTTTCGCTTTAAGGCTATGATGTTGCTACTTTCTTGGTAATCTCTGAAAATTGAGAAATTATCAAATCTTTTTTTTTTAATTATCAAATCATTTTGATGTTTCATGATCAAAATTTTGTTTTGCCTCATTTCTGTTATTATCTTTTTGCTTGAATTTGTTTTATAATAAACCGATTAAAGCTAGTTTCAGGTTCTATAGATATTATCATATTAAGGGTGACAGAGATGGCTTTGCGGGATATTCCCAAAAGATAGATTTTTTCAGAATAACTTTGTTTCTTTTCTTTTTTTGTTTCTTCTTTAGCGGCTTCGGGTCTAAAACATCAATTGCTGTGGATTGAGATTCGTCACTGTCCGAAAGCTTTTCAGAATATTGCCAGAAGATAGAATTTTCAGAATATGATGTGCCTCTCAATTTCAGGCGTTTCACAAGTGTCACTAACTTTGTTTCTTTTTGTTTTTCTCTCTTCTTTAGCCGAATCTGTTCTAAAACATCATTTACTCTGGATTGGGGGGATTCATCACTGTCCGAAAGCTTTAGTTAACACTTCTTCTTCTGTTGCTTTCTCTTTATTTTTGTGCTGAGTTGTTCATTTGGATTGTATTATTGCTTTTACTTAATTTGCATTCTGATGTTTCTGGAGTGTGTTGAGTTGTTCATTTGGATTGGATTATGTTTTTCCTTTTCCTTTTGTATTACTTTAAACGGATTGGATCCTTTTGAAACTACATATTTACTCAACTAAGAGTTTATGCTTTTATGTAAAAGATTAATCTTCACAATAGTGATGCCTCTCACTGAAATCTAAATCCACGCTTCTCTCTGTTTTTGTACTTAGATTCTGTAATGTGAATTTTCTAAACCTAACCTGAAGTTTAAAAAATTCACTGAGACAGTACAAAGAAATAACTAGCCGTGGGGTTTAGTTTTATTTTTTTTTGGGTTAAAATTTGTTTATTGGGGTTTTTAATACACAAAATAGAAAAAACAAGATTAGTCACAGTGAATGTAACTTTAAAAAGGGGGAAAAAAGTTACAGTGGAAAGAGATTCTGTTTTATTAATTTTGTGAAACTTGAAGTTTTTTTTTTTTTTTTGGGTTTCTGTATAAATTTAGTCAGCTATACATTTGGTTTGTGAATATTAATGTATGGGTTTTCAATTAATATTGTAATTCAAAGTAAAATACATTTGTGTGATAAGTTTTCTTGTAAAGTAGTAAGACAAATGACTCAATTCAAAGACATTGCACAATATCATATGTGTTTCGAGACAATTAGGATATTAAGTCGGGGTTTCAAGTAAAAAAAAAAGTAAAAAACTAGACTAATCAACACTAAATGCAAAATCAATATATCATTATGAGATTTCACACTAAATATCAATAACTACTAGAGTCGAACCCGCTCCCGTTGAAGAATGTTTTTTTAATCATTGTAACAAATATTTATATTTTATATTTTAATATTTTGTGTTCAGTTTTTTTATATAATTTATAGATTTTTAAATTTTGTTTGTTTTTATAATTTTTTTAGTTATATGTTATTTTAACTTCAATAAATTATAAAGTGTTAGTGTTATTGGTTAATTGACGTATATACTCATTTTAATTTTTGTACGTAGTTCTTATATCCAAACTTACCCCGCTATGTCCAACAGGTTATGAGCCAGCATGCATATTTGATTTTTGTAATTTTCAATAAGTAAAGTATTTTTTAAAATTAAAATTAACAACTTTTTAAATCTAAATATTTTTATTTTATTGTAAATATTCTAGTTTTATACATACAACTCTTTATATTTTCAAACATATCATATATTATATTTCATCAACTATATACAATTATTAATTTATATATATAATTTATTTATTTTTATTAAAAATTAGTAGTATGTGGGGCATGACCCACCAATCTGCGGAAAACTCCACTGAATCCAAGGTCCACTATGGGCTTATCCATGATGCCCGCTTTTTAGTGGACATAAAATTTTATGTCCACACCCGTCCATGGAGGATTTAATTGTACCTAACATGCGGGTCACCGATCCGATTGACACTTTTACTAATGTGAGACGTTGAACAATTCGACATCTCTACCATATTTTTTCCTTATTGACTGAGTAATATATGTCTGTTTATAAAAATTCGAATCACAACATATGCAGAAAAAAAATCTAAATTTTTATTAATTGTTATGTATTATATAATAATTCAAAATAGTTTAAAAATAAGATAAAAAATGATAGAAAAATTATAATTCATACTATTAAAATCGTAATATTAGATAAGAAAATGATTGTGTTTGGTTGTAAGGATTGTAGAGAATTAGTTATTATTTATTTAGAAAGAAGAGAAATAAAGAAACTAAATATGAGAATGATTGGATATATGAATAACTACATGAATAGTTATTTGTACTTCAATTTTAATAGTAAATATAGAGACAACAATTCAGTTCCACTAACATATGATTAGAGTCGATCGGACGTTTTTTTTATACCATATGCATTTTCACTCCATACATGGTTAAAATTGCCAGTAATTGAAATACTTGATATGGTTGTCTCGCCCCAAACTCACATAATATTTACTCCTCAAACAATTTTTTGTTATTATACCAGGACACCATCCAGACTTGAGAAGAGCATCTACTTTTTCAAACAAGCGGTAAAGTCTGAGAGTTAAACTCGTTGGTGATAGGTAAAGGTTTATGTCTTCTATACCGCCTCTTATAGAATTGTATATCAAGCATCTAAGCCTAAAAAAATATTCTAGTAAAAATATCCTTTAAATCTCTATGTTCTAAGTCATTATGTTGTTTCAATTGTTTGGACTAAGACTGCACAAGATATTCGACTGACATATATCATGAATGATGTAAGAAAACCAAGATCTCTTTTTGGTCCAAACATTCAAAGAATGGTAGTCATTCTTTGCAATATTAAAGGATAACGGAAGTGAAATAATATAATATATATGTTTGTTTATGAAAAACTTATTTTTTTGTGAATGAACTATTTTATCTTTAGTTATTAGAGAAAAAGTATGTGATTTCGTTACCGGATAGAGTTATATCATCAAGTTCTTGTTTCCTCTGTTATTCTTTTATCCCATTTTGAATATCCATCTATGCTAGAGTTGAAATTCACCCTGTTTATACTTTTTAGACAGTTATTTGCAAGCTATTTTTAGGAAAAAAATAATTTTGTAAAAGCAATGCTATTAGATCCTAACAATACTTCGAAGGCATAAAGATAAGTCTAACATATATCTATCCATGAACTCATTCACACAATGCGTTCTTGTGATACATCTCTTGTACCCTTATATTTGATTGTGGTTTATTTTTTTTCATTTTCTAATTAATAGCATGGTTATCATAAAAATTGAACGTATTTGCTTTGCTCAGTGCATCCCCTCTAGCATTATGAACTATCTATGATATAATTATATAGTATAATATTATTTTAAAATAAAACAATACGAGAGTTCTATATGAAAAATCGTTTTCATGGAATACGGTGGTTGAACCAAATACACTTAGGAGGTGTATTGTACTGAATATTTGGAAAGATTTGAGTTTTAGTGAGTTTTGAGATAATTTGGTTAAATTTTGGTGAATTAGAAAATTTGTTATTAAATTCTCTAAACTCTCACTTAAAACTATGAGATTTTGGTTTTTATATTTTTAACTAAAAAATCTCCTCAAATCTCACATAAAACTTTTAAATCAAATTCTAATAATGTTTTCAATAACAGTAAATTTGAGTGTATAATTTAAAATCATTAATCCAATAACACTTGATTTTAAAAAATATTTTAAAATTCATGATTTGTCATTTAAACTCAAATTTCTCCAAATATTCATTCTAATACATCTACTTAGTAGGCATGTGAGGTTTTCTTGTGAATGGATTTTCTTTCTTAGTTAGACTTTTCTTAGAAAAAAACACAGAAGAAGGTCCCAACAAGTTTGTAAATTGTTGAAAACAAAATTCAACTCTCATTAAAAAAAATCAAAGAATATAATAAGATATAATATGTTAAATAGTGTATCATGCATGTACAAAAATACCCAACCCCTTAACTACACCATTATTGAAAATTAGTTGGAAATATTCTAACTTAAATCAAATGAATTGTATATTTAAAATTTTTGTTGGATTTATCTTTAAAAAAATATTTTAGTTGGATTTAGAACTCAAATATTTATAAATTAATGTTTGTTTAAGAATAAAAAAAAGTAGATGATAGTTGTGGACACTTAATGGCACTATCTCTTCTACGTAAAGTGGGAAAATTATCTGTCGAGATTTATTATTGTCAACAATAAAGTAAGTTTTTGGGTTTGTATTTGCCAAATTGCAATAAGACCATCATGAAAATAGACCGACCAGATTCGGATTACAAAGTGAGTAGAGAGAGACTTTGAGATAGAGACATAAGTCCGTTTTCCATTTTTTATTTTCTCTATTCTTAAATTATTTTATATTTAGTGTATATATATATTTATTATTTTCCCAATTTTTAGAGTAATTTACTTTTGGTCTTATTAAATTCTCAAATGGTATCATACAGATTTATCTCCAAATTTAAAACATAATTCAGATATTTGATTTTAGAAATATTTAAAATCCGTTCCTTTACTTTGTTCTTAATTACTAGAAGAATACATTTATTTTTGTTGTTAATTCAGTCTTATTTTTTTTAAAGTTTCATTAGTATATATATGAAAATTATGTGATATTGTATATAACATTTTAACAAAAAAATATATATGGTGCTACTAATTGTTTTGTTTTATCTATCAATATTTCATGTCAGTGTAATTTATTATTAATTTAAATTTATTTTTTATTTCTTATTACTATTAGTGTCCATGGATTAGTCGAAATAGTAATATTCTCACCTATATCCATCTTCTAATTTATTTTTTGGTGTCTCTATTTGTTTTTTTAGATTTTTTTAATATATATATATGTTCTCCACTGTAATAACTTTGGGTTCATAATCATTATTCAAAAGCATAATAAGAGCATCTCCATCACTTGAGAAACTCCTGAGTATCTCAAGTTTATTAAATTGATATTTGTACTATGTTTTAATTATTTAATTAAATTAAATTATTAAAAAGGAAGTAATCCAATCCCATCTTAACAAAAATGAGATGGGTTTCTCCCCAAATAGTGAAGAAGTTCTAAAACAAGAACTATATCTCAATATTTTTTTTTGCTTTCTTTCATGCTTTCCTATTATTTTTTATTTTTTTAATTCTTGAGAAACTCTATTAAAACTCTTTGATGGGAATGCTCTAAGAATCTTGAATACACAGTTGCCATCTAAGAAAACTCTTTCAAAAAATGTTGGCGTCACAGCATCACCGGCCGACTTTGGATTGATTTGGTGTACTGATGTTTTGATCAAATACTCTTAATTCAAATTACTTTTCAGAAGTTTAGTATATTTTCAATAACTTTAAAACTCTCTCTCAAAATTTTAGTAGGCTAGTTTTAAATTACTTTTCAACCTATACATTTTAAATTATTAAAACAAGTTTGGCCCATATATCTCAAAGCTTGAACTGCAGTTATATGTTTGTTAAATATATAAATATATATAGAACACATATAGCTTTGACATATTGGCGATAGCGCATGTATTTTAAAGCCTAGTCAAATTTAATATATAGATGATAAAAAGGAAACTCCAAGTGTGTATGTATTTCACGTCGCTAATCTTATACTTGTGCATTAGATCTCACTCATATGAAAATGTATCTAAATGGGATTATTCTTATTAAAAAATTCATTGAAAGAATATGATATGGCAACTTGGCAAGTTAAACGATCTTAAGCCTTTTTGGCAATTTTTTTAAAAAAAGTAAAACGATGTTGAAATTACCTTTTAAGACACAAGCAAGAGAGAATAAAAGAATCTGGAAATGAACTTGAAGAAAAGAAGAAGACAACACGACTATTGGATGTTCTTCTACCAAGAACTACATGTACGTATTGTTTACATTAGGTTATTTGAATTAAGCTGAAATATCTTCCTCTTCAACAGAGGAAACAATGAAGCCAATATAACTCCACACTAATTACTTCCCTCAGAAAATGAGGTTGAGATTTGAAAACTGGGTTCCAGTAAGGCTAACTTCCTACAAAACATTTGATACATATTCTGGGGAGTTTTTGTTTATACAACACCCTGTGCCAATCTCAAACCCAACTACCCCGCTGAGGTACCATATGTAAGAACCAGTGCGTAAAAGGTAATTTTGATTATGTAACATTGATGGCAGAAGTGTGAATCATATAATGATTTGGGGGTTAAGTAAGTTGCTTTAATATCTTTTGAAGCATGAGTATCAGAAGTCCTCCAATGTATTTAACCAAACCATGAATGGAACTTAGTAGCAATAATAAGGTTACCTTAACGTGATCGAGATGTTGGAATTGGAAAGAATTATCCTTAGGAATAATCCAAATCTTGTAATGAAAGGAGCAATGGGAAAAACGTAGCAATAAAAAGGTTACCTTAACGTGATCGAGATGTTGGAATTGGAAAGAATCATCCTTAGGAATGATCCAAACCTTTGTTACTAAAATAACAATAGGGAAAAAATGGGGCGACTCATCCAGCGTAGTAAACGGACAACGTATAAAGCAGCCAGCCTAGAGAATAATATGTAACCCATATCTTGACTGGCTTTCCAAATAATACGCTGTTGGAAGGAAAAAATTATCCAATGTAAAATCCAAATAATATGTAAACAGATAGAGTGTGCAATTATCTTAATGCGTAGTATGTGTCTAAAGTTTGGCTTGCCGTTACCTTGATCACCACTGTTATATATTTTCGAGGCCTTTGTTCTTTGTCTCCATGAGCTCTTTTTCTGGGGAGTTTTCAGTCATCCAGATATCAGTCTACAATTCATCTTGGAGACCAGCCTTAATTAAAGGAATATATGCGAGGACTTTCATGCGGAAACATAGACCATTCATAGATTAGTTATGTTATAGGGAGAAATCAAGTATGATGATATGCTAAACATGCCTTCAAAACATACCCTGTTCTCTCGTTCTTTTTTCATGCTTATCTCGAGACACTCACCCTTGCCAATGTTCTCATGTGTTCACTTTTTCTTCTGATATAACTTAATTATCCAGCGACTCAGTGCTTCTCCATAATCACACAAAACCCAAAAAGTAGAGGGCATCCATATGAGCAAAAACCAACATGAATTAAATGTATGGGTCAGACGCCAATATCGAGAACTCATAAATTGAAGAGAGAAAGATAAAGAATGGCGGTTTCTTACCTATGGTCGTCTGTAATCTCCAGTCAACAAGGTGGTGAGATTTTGGAAGTGAGATGAGAAGAGGTTGAAACCTACGTTATGAAACTGAATCCATAAGTTACCTGATGGGGTTAAAAAATGAGAAACTTGGAACTCATGCGAGATGAGATAACCTTAATCGAAGAGATCATGGCCATGTGGGAGATAATGGGTTTAAGGTTTAAACTTAAAAGTATTTTATGGCAGAACGCTTCGTATACTTAGCATAAGGGGAAAGGGTATTTTATGAGTCTTTTTTTCTTCTAGAAGGCTCTGTTTAACTGGCTGACGTGACAGCATGAGAGTTCACAAGAGAAAAGCATTTGAGATCTGCTGATATAGCATCATATTAGAGCTTTTTACTTTTGCTTAGGTAGAGGCATGAAGAGGACTCAAATAGCCCCTTTTATTTAGTAAAGATATGTTCATGGAAATGGTCTATTAATCTGAAATTTTAAATTTACAAAGAACACATGGTAAAAATTAAAACCTACAAGATTAATTTATACCACAAACTCGCTAGCCTTATTCATTAACAATTATGCGTACATGCTATGTTCTTTTTTTGTTTTAACAAGAAAATCCTAGGAGTTTCGGTAGTTATTTTGTTAATAGAAAAGTTGTACACCAAAAAATATACGTCTCCTCATTAGGACTGCAATAGCTTCTCCCAATTATCGAACCGGAGAATTCAAGTAAGACAACATTGAGAAAGACCTAAATATTGCCTCTAGTCTTTGTATATCCAACATTTCATGTCCTTTTTGTATGATCTAAATCAATCTTCCACATTCAATCTCTAGTAATAATATGTAATTAAGTAGGTTCATAAAGCATTCTGAATTCTCCATATTTGTCTTTGGTCACAATAGCAGACATCACAATAACATGTGAGAACCCGCTGATGTCTTGAGTTTTACGAAGTTGACGAAAATAATTGAAACCAAGCCGAATATTATTACTTTGAATTATACATACGTGATAGTAAATATGATCATAAATATATAAAAATATTATTATTTTCTTAATACATTTTAATTATTATTATTAACTAAAACCGAACATAATCCAAATAAATACCAAACCGAACAACATGTCAACAACTGGTATAATTTTTTTATTGTAACCAAAACCAATAAACAAAAAATTGAACGGAAACCAAACCTTAAACTTTGATTGTACACCGCTAATGCAAAAATCAAACAAAATTCACTAACTCAAATTCTAAAATTCGTAACATATATGGCATGTGAGTTTGTTTTCAACTATTACCAACTTCTTCTCCAAATCCATTAAATGCTCTTCGTAAAACCTTTTCTCTATAAATAGACAATTCTCTTTTCTACTGAATTCAAAAGCAAAACACAAATCAAACTCTCCTCAAAAGAATGACAACAAAACTCAAAATCCTCTTCACTATTTTGTTTCTCACACTCAAACTCTCCCACTCACGCCCGACCCGACCCGAATCATCATCATCGTCAACCGGATCCTACTCTGATCAGCTCAAGAAAAACTCCAAAGATAATAATAACAAGAATGAGTGAATGACAATGGTTATGGATCAGAAATTGACTTTGGGCCACCAGCATCCGGTTTACTTGGACCGGGTGAAGAAAACGGTGGTAGTTACATCGGACCTATCGACGGATTCAACATAGGAGGTATAATGAGACCGACAGTGGTGTGTAAAGAGAAAGGTCATTGTTACAACAAGAAGCTGACGTGTCCGGCGAAATGCTTCAAGGTTTTTGGCCACTCCGGTAAAGGATACGGTGGTGGTGGTGGAGGCGGTGGTTGCACCATTGACTGTAAGAAGTGTGTGGCTCATTGTTGAAATGTGTGTAAGTGAAAATTTTTATTACTATAAAATAAAGGAATAAATGGTATGTAGTCTTTATTTTGCTTTTCTTGATTTGACCATAACAAATGATATATCATATGGTTTAACTTACAGAAATTATTCCTAATTGAGAAACCGAAGCCATCGAAAATACTAATTTTATCAAACATATCAGAACCAAAAGGAAGTTCACCGATTTGTAAGTTTAAGACGAGAAGTTAATCAGTTTAGATGCTCATTTGATACGTTTTTACGTATTTTTTAAAAAGAAATTATAGAAACTAAAAAAATACATAAAATTAAAATTAAAATAATACTGTAATGCGTTCTTTTACTAATTGAGTACATCAACGGTTACAACAATTTTTATTATATTTTCGATAAAGGGAGGATTAGGAGCCAAATGTATTCTTCATGGCTGTGAAAAAGTATTATTTTCAGTTAAAAACATGTAAATTAACCATCATGACCGGTTCTGAAATTTTGGGCTCCTAAGAAAAAAAGAAATTTAGGGGTCTATTTACTAATATTATATTTTATACATATTGAGACCTATTTGTATATAGAGTTTGATTTTGAAAATTTGGAGGTCTTTAGGAATGTTTCATCATGATATGCATTATTATGCCCCAAACCGGCCCTAATAACGATGGTTGTAATCACAGTGAATTTTTTTGTTAACAATAGTTTCAACTTGCAAGCATATATTGTCTCTGCATATGATGTAATTATTTTGATATAGAAAATTATGTGACAGTGTATGCAAACTGTTATTTGGGCATTAATTTCCTAAATGCATGAAATTATCAATAGAATTATATTTTAGAAACTGAAACACATACTAATCTAAAATATATAACTGTTATATAAATCGCTATAAGAACAGGTATAAAACAGAAAACGAACGCAAAAGAAAGAAATAACAGGTGTGGTCCATATGGATTCTCATCCGTGAAATGATTCCGAAAATGGTATGAATCTCTGAACTCTGACTTTTGAACAAACAAATTTACATGAGATAAATGGTACAAACAAAAATTGAATCTTTTTTGCTTACAGCGCTGAGCAAAGAGAGAAAAAGATTTAAAGACAGAATCTTGGCAAAAGAAAGAAACAGTGAAGATTACATACACAAACCAGAATGTTATAAGGAGAGCAAGCTCTCATACAGCGGCTCTCAAAGCTCCTCTCGCTGCTTCCCGTCTCATTTGATCTTGTTTCCCGCTGCCTCGGAAGTACATATACACTTGCTGCTCAAACAAAACTGATATCAAAATGTTATAAAAAACGATTACAAATTTATAAAACTATGTTCAAAGACTGATTCTATATGTATAGTGATGAGAGAGACCTGAATAACCCAGATGCTAACCACTGACTCGAGGCAGAAAAACGCAAACCCAATGAAGTAGAAAATCTGTAAACAGAGAAAAATAAGATCAAATCAAGCTTCAGGTTTATATCTTGGAACTGTTTATAAGATCCTGGAAGATGATCTAAGGGTTGGAGGAGCTTACCCCGACCAATGCTTGACCGCTTAAGACATCTATTGCAGGTAAGATCCCACTGTTACAGAAAGAAAAATCGATTAGAAATAAAAGAAGAAGAGAAGTTGTCAAGAACAATGGTTAGCAACTACTTATGCAACTATCATTTAGTGGAATGATAAATCACCAAATGTACCGGTGTATATAGACTTTGGATAAAGAGTTTGAACAAATTTTAACGTTTTGAATACCAAACACAGTGACAAGATCAACTTCAATTGGTTAGAGGTTCGGTTAAAAAGAAACTTACGCAAGAGATTTTCCTTTGAAGACGACAGGTGGAGCAACTGCAGCAAAGACGCAGAAAAGAATGTGGAGCTGCAGCAAGAATAAGGTTTCAGAATTGATTTTTTATACCGAATCAAAATGTAAATGAAAACCGTATAATTTTCGCTCACCATGTAGAACATGAAAAACCATCCAAAGCTCAATGCACTATCAGTTCTACAAACATTCAACAAAAAAATGTGATAAAATCAGTAACATAATATTATTAAAAAAAAATCCAGACTTTGAAAGTAGAAAACTCCAAACCTGAAGGCGCGGTATAGTGGCCGATACCATAGCACATAGCCTCCTGGGACACCCGCTATGAAGTAAATTAGGGCAAGAAGCCATATCGTCACTCCTGAGGAAGATAAAACCAAAACGTCTGTTAAATATACAGTTATGGTCTACTAGAGAAGAACAAGCAAACTTTGAAATAAAACTTCAGAAACAAACCTTCTCCTTTGATCCAAGCTGTCATAACGGCAATGATATTCCAGAACAGACAAAGAACCAACCCTGCAAAACAAGAACAACATCGAAATGTATCAGCCTAACGAATAAGAAGCAACGAACATAGATCTCATGCTTGAAAAAAGTGTGAGACCACCCTTACATTCGAATACAAATGCGGGAAAGAGTTTTAAGTATTTGTATCATATAAAAACTGATAAATTAGGACAACAAAATACATACTCAAATATGTGGCAAAGGTAACGTATTGTATTCTTTGGAGATGAACAGGAATTTCGTTGGCAATGTCATGGTGGATAAGTGGGAAGAAGGGTGGCCAGTTTTTCACTTCAAGAACAATTCCAGCTGCGAAGAGAGAACCACAAAATTAACATTTTTGAAATCAGAACAAAAAAATGATTCAGTCAATTGAGGCATATCTAAGTGAAAACAGTTAATAACAAGTTCAAAATCATCTAGGAGACAGCTTGGAAACAAGTACTTGAAAAGAGCTAAAAAAAATGGTCACGTAAACTTTATAAGCAAAGTACCTCGTGCAGCAGCATCTTCTCTCCGTTTCACATCCTACATAGAACCAAAATAAACATTCAAAACAGCAACAAATGTAGGACTTAAGTAATGCAAAATTATAGAGATTTGATCATGGAACCATTGCAAAGAGCCATCTCAAAGACTGTAAATTTTTAAAATAGGAGTCAAAGACTCTAGTTCTTTAACTTCTAGAGCTTAATAATAATCAAAAACTGACGAAAATCCAACTCGAAGATAGAAGCAACCATCGTGATAAGTAAATCAAGAAAGAAGCAAATGAAGGAGAAGGAACAAAAACTAACATACATAAACTACTTCTTAATAGTGCATAACTCCATTATTTAACTACTTTTAGCAGTCAATACCTGCTCCCGTCGTCTTAGCTCAGATTCTTTGGCTTGAAGTTCCTTCTCTTTCTTCTTCAAATCCTGAATTCCCAATAATTGAAACAAGACACAAAAAGCTATCAACACTACCCCAAGATCCACCTAATCACAAAAATATTCAATTATCTGAAACCAACCTGTGTACCGGTTCTTTCCCTGTCAAGAGGAATGTCTACGGTTCGACCATAATTGAAACCAACAGGCTCTGGAGGTAAAGGCGAAAGTCTTGAATTCGATGCAGGGGGAACACCTCCAGGATTCTAAATCATGTAATTTGGATTCATAAGAATTAACGAAATCAGTTAAAGACACAAACTTTATTGCTTCAGAATTCATTGAGACAAAAGCATCACAAACCCAAGAACAACACTGATTAATCAGTGAAAGTTCATAATTTTGTTAAACCGAAGTCTTAGGAATAGAAAGCTAGAAACTTTATCAAATCCATGAATTACATATCTCTAAATTTTTCAGGTTCTAAGCTACAAGCCAGTAGAAATAATTCAAATCAACAACCAAAAATTAAACCCTAAGTAAAACCCAATTTTTTTACAAGATTGAGTTAATCCACCAAAATTATAACACCCATTTCGGAGAAGCTTAGATAAATCCCTAGTTTTGAAGAGTTAATCCAAAGTCAAAAAGCTTACCGCGAAAGGATTGACTTCTTCTTCTTCAGCAAAAGGATTCGGATCATAACGATTAGCCATGGCTATGAAAAATTAAAGCTTTAGGAAGATTCAGCGAGCTATAAATATCGGAAGAAGAAGAAGAAGACTTGAAATCGATCTAAGATCTTAACCACGGAGCCGAACGTTGAAGACAAGCTTATATGCAGACATACATACACAAAACCGTGTCTTATTAATTTCGTTTTTTTGTTTGTTGTTGTTTAATATGTATATATATATATATATTGTTATATTGTTAAATACCTCTTATCTGATCTGATTTATTCTTAATCTCTTTAGTACTTTACAGTTAATATTTCAAAAATTTGATTCGTTTTCAGATTTATCGATTGATTAAAGTATAAATGTCATCACCAACGTAAGCATATATAAAAAAAAATTAGCCCTTTTTATAATTAATCAACAACTCTAATTTTCAAATAATTTTCAAACAATTTGAATTTTCTAAAGAGAGAGACATTTTGTAACGTTAGGAGGAAATTGTATTTGTCCTTGAGTCAATGATCTTGTCTGCTTCTAAGAACGTTTGAAAAGTAAACCCATCACATACGGCAACATTTCAAAAAAAATACATATTTTCTTCTATTTTTAAAGAGAGAATATGAAAAAATAAAAACAAAAACATGCTCTGGTATGATCAGAAATTTTGAAATCTTACAGAACCGTTAAATTTGTTTTCTACGCCATTTTTTCTCCCATCGTTTTCTACGGTATGTTGCCATCATCGGGTTCGCAATCGTAATGTTGCCATCATCGGGTTCGCAATCGTAAATAGTCGCGGTATTGTTGTAAAGGCTTTATAGAGAGCTTTCCATTTGATTCCTCTTGGCTCGATCGAGATATCAAACTTTTTCTTTAATGCATAATAGGAATCCCATCCCAAAGATAAGATCTTTTCTGAGTCAAGACCCGAGGACTTGGTTGTAATTTGACATCCCGGGAAAAGTTCTATAGTGATTGGCTTTGATATAAGTTTGATTATCAACGAACTTGAATTTGCAACTTTGAACTCTTGGTGGTATGGTAGCCACATCGAGGGCGGAGAATCCTAGGATTCATTAACGTTGAATGTGCTCCGGTGTCGATGAATGCAATAGCATGTATTGGATTTTCAGTTTTTGCTGGATCGAAGATTGTTACCGATAAGTGTGGTGTTTGTATCTCTTCTTGTTGGGGCACCTGAGTGATTTTGAAGCAACACTCATCTTCTTCATATGATGATTCATAATCATAATATGAATATCCACCTATATCGTCTTTGTCTTCACTATCGTACGAGAGAACTGACTCAAGATCATGGTTATCGAGATCGATATCCGGTGCTAATCTTGATATCGAATTGATAAGATATTGCCTTCTTGTTGGAGATTTGTTTGGACAATTTTTTGCGAAATGTCCTTCCTTGCGGCATAAGAAACATTTTGTTGATTTCTTGAAGTTCTGTTTCTTTTTGAAGAACCGCTTACGTCTGAACTTGGGAAAATTTTCCTTGCGTGATGATCTTCTAAATCCGCGTGATCCTTTTTGATTATCACACGAGCATATTTTTTTGGATTTGGAACACTTGATTGATAGATCTGGTCTTGCACATATCTTGGACATGCTCTTTGATCTATCCATGAATTCCATCCAGAACTCCTTTTGTTTACAAAGCTTGTCGAGTGTTCTGAATACATCTTGTTATTCTGTCCAATAGAGATTTCTTCTATCGTTTGGCCTTGATCTCCGATATCTGACTTTGTCGTCATTGGGTGAGATAATCGTCAATGGATGAAAGATATACATGCTTCAGGCTTGGGTTGTTGAGACCATCAAGCGCATAGTATCTCTTTGTTTGACTTTCGAAGTGTTTTGTTAAATCTTTTTTCTTCAAGGAACAGCATTTTGCAATGAAATATTCTTCTTGCAGTTGCTCTTTTTGATGACTTGGAGTGCCTATGAATTCTCTGTGGATTTCTCCTAGTAACATTGGGATGGAAGTTTGGAAGACTTGTTGTTGTCTATAATCACCAAGAGAATTCCACCATTCTTTTAAGCGCCGATATGCCTTTGCGAATTGTTGTATGACGAGGTATGATGTTGAAGTTAAGGCTTCTGAAGTCATCCATGCATGAAATTCGTCTAGACGATTATTCCATTTATCAAATGGAATGTCATCGAATGTGAATGTCATGATTTTTTAAGCGAACTCCTTTGCTGGCTTTTCTCGAAAGGATTGATTGGCCATTTCTTCATCGCTTGAGAATACTTCGTGTATACTTGGCTCCTTTTTGGGTGTAGCTGACCCTTCACCTATGACAAATTGATTTGGTAGAGATTCATCTTCGGAATCAGAATTAGAGCCATATGAACTTGAGTCGGAGAAGTGTCCAATCATAGGAGTTTTTGTTGTTGTTTTAGATATGAGCGGAGAACAGTTTTGAGGTTCTTGTACTGACTCAGCAGAGGATTTGACTGTATTTGTCAAATTGTTGAGCAAACTGGACATCGAAAATTCGATGATTCCTATTTCTTTTTCTTTTTTTCTTCCGATCTCCAGAGATTCTTGGCTAGATTGAGAAGAGGCATGAATTTTGGTTGTATTGACCGGAAAATCCGGTTCTTGGTTTGTTGTGTCTTGCTAGCTTTGACTTGTAGTTAGGCCTTGATGGCATTGCATATCGAGATGTGAGTGCCTCATCGGATGATAAAAATCCAGGAGAAGAAGTTTTGGGCCGTTGATTTTGATTTCTTGAGAGGAATCCAGGATAATTTGAAAATCCTGGGGTCATATTTCCGTAGGGGGGAAAATATGTTTCCGATGGTTTTTGTTGTTGCTTCATGCTTTCAAGATATCTTTGGAGGTCTCTTAATTGATTTTTGAGACTAGCCACTTCAGCTTCTTTAATTCGAAAATGGGAAGTATTAACCAGCATCTGTTGTGCCATAGACATCATCTCTTGATGAAGGCCACCAAGTCGACTATGGATTTCTGATATTGAACTTTGAAGGACGTTTAATCTCTTAACATAATCGTCAGCCAACTGGTCAACCTTGTGATTTATTGTGTTTAGGAGCTGGTTTTGAGCAATAGCGTTCTCTGTTTGCCAGTTGAGAACCTTTTCTCCTTGACTTAGTTGGTCTGGTCCAGAAGAGTTGATAGCTTTTGTAACTATCTTCGGACAATGGGCGATATTGTTTTTGGTGAAATCTTCCGACGGAGGGAAACCGTCTGACCTTATCATCATGATTTCTTGTTTTTGTTCTTCTCTTTTGTCTGAATAACGGACAAGAAAATCATATCTTCCGTTTCCTTCACCTAGTGTGCCCACCGTTGGATCACCGTCAAGATATCTTTGATAAAGCAGATCCTTCTTTTTCCTTCGTCTTCGACGAATTTCTTCGTCTGATTCGTAAAGGTCTTCTATGCATGCCGAACATGAACATACATCAAAGTATTGATGACCATTTTCATCTTTGAATGGGTATACTACTGTTCCATCTTGACCAAAGGAAATAGGTTTCGGCATTTGTTCCTTATAATCGCCGTGGAATTCTTCTTCATCAATACGTATGGAGAATTGGGTGAACAATTGTCGTCGAAAAGATGAAGATCTGGGTTTTTCGAACTTGATCTCCGTTGTTCCATCGGCTTTTGAATGAAAACTTAGATGTTTGAACCGTGCTTCGGCTGATTTATGTAACTTTTCATAGCGTCTAACCCATGATTCTGGTAGTTTTGTATCAGCTCTTCCCGTGATATTTGTCCGGGATGTGAATGGAGTTCGGGGCTTGTGAGGCTGGGGTGGTTTCGAGATATAATGCTTCGTCAGAAGAGGGTAGCGCGAGATCAAGAGCATGATCTTGGATACGGTAGACAATTTGGTGATGTAGAGTTGCTACAACACTATTTTCTTGCATAGGGGCTCCAACGAGTTGTAATTGGACCTTAAGCGTCTTTAGAATATTTGGATCTTGTAGAGAAACATTAAAATTTGGGAACAATGTTATGAATATTGTTCCTGCATTTAACGTTGTCTGAACTGTGCCGATGCAAGCTTGTTGATATGCTCTTAGTCGAGAATCGACTAAGGCTATCAGTGCTACGACCGGTAGACCTTTGCGAGCATGTAAGGTCAACCCAATTCGTACTACTCCGAAGTGTAGGTGAGTATATCCTTGTTGTTGCCAAAGTCGTGGTAGATTTTCAGGAATGTTGAGAGAGATGAATTGTTCTTCCTCCGTTGCTGGGACCTGGCATGATGAGAAGTTACTTGATTGAACATACTCCATAAGTCGTTTGCGTGAGGATGGTCGAACGAATGTCTAACTCCTTTAACTGAAAAACGCTTTTGTGTTGCAAAGTATTCATAAGGATTAACGAGGGGAAGAGTTGTTTCAGGTAATTGATCTCCTGGAACATACTCTATTTCGTACAGTGAATCGATACTTGAAGACGATGAATGGTTTGAGGATGATGTACGGCTTTTGTTTCTAGAAAGGTTAGAAATTGCGAATTGAGAATCGATCATAGATGGATTAGAAATAGACATGATAAGAATTGTTTTCCCAGATTAATCGAAACAATCAACATAAACATTGATTCAAACAATCAAAACATAGGTCGAGGCTCTGATACCAGTATAAAGATTCATAAGAGGATTACAGAGAAGATTCCCGATAAGAGGATTACAAAAATGTATCTGCCTCGACATAACAACACCCTACGTTTTTTAATCGAAAAAACAAGAAAAATATATGTTTCAATTTTTTTTTAAAGTTATATGAAAATAATGGATTTAACCTTTAAATGTGATATTATCTCAACTTTATATCTATTTTTGTCAGCTTTTAACATTTGTCAACTTTATATCTACAAATAAAAAAGAGCGTATTAAGATTTTTTTTTTTTTACGAAACCCAATTTTATATGCAACCCATTTTTTTGAAAAAACATGCTAAAAAAATTGAAAATTTAATCAAAGACAGAGAGACCGAACTAGATCTAAAGAACAAAATGAAAACTACACTAATCAAAGAGAGTGATGATGATTAACTATTAACTTATATATAACAATGAGAAAAATAAAAAACTTTTCTATATTAAATCTGATTAAAACTGTAGTATGTGTTTATTTAGTAGTCTCTTCAGCTTTCCTCTGCACAAAACTTGGAATCACACTACTCCGCTTAAGTCTCCGGTTATTATTGCCTATTCGATTCCGAGTTGATGAAGACCGGTCGAGCCAGTTCTTGTCTTCTTCAACTGCTTTGTTCCACCGTTCTTTAAAAGCTTGAAGCTCCCATGTTGATTGTCTCCTTATCTGCTCACAAAACACACATAAATTACGCTCTTGCTCGAGACACAATTACATTCCAAAAGCAGATTCATTGGTAATAATAAACTCACCTCTGTTCTTGAATCAAAGGTCGCAGAACCGTGTCTCTGTATATAAAGAAAGATCATAACAATGTTATCAAATTTTTGTTTTACAGTCTAGAAATGAGGATTTGGATGGTCGAATAGCTTACCCGAGTCACTCCGCTGCGAGCTGAGTTCTGTGGGAATAAGGAAAAGGTTATTCGTTTATCGGTTATTGGTAGTTACAAGGAGAATACAGTGGGAAGTAGAAGATCTAACCTTCTTATCGGGATAACCACTTCCACCTAGAGTTTGAATACCTTGATGGAAGATATATTCACTGTCGACAATGCCTACTTTCTTGCTACGGTCACCCTATAATGACATTTTCAAAACCGATTCATCTAGAGAATGCAATCAAGTCGCAATGTAATGGAAGCTAATGATGCAGTAAGGTTTTAAAGAAGAAAGAAAGAAACGGACTTTACCTGAGCACAGTACCCAAGTTTCATATCCATTCCCCACCCATGAACCAGATCATTCTGCAAACCGCAAAAACAATCAACAAGAGTTGGATACAATTTCATTATAAGTAGAATGGATTATCGTGTATAAAAATGTTAATCTCGTAAAATTACTTGTATTAGATTCCAAGTGCAAAACCAGGCAGCTCTTGAAAACACTGGAGCCATTCCTTCAACAAATCTGGAAAAACAGATAAATGTAGACAAACGATGACATTAATGTCGCAAGAACAAGCAATCAATTTACTCTACAAGCTGGGAGTAATGGTATTAGCAACAAACTAAATTTCTTCTTTTGGTGTATAGAGAAGCCTTGAAATTGTTATGTTTCATAAGAAATTTTACCCGGTGCATGGAGGCCCTTCACTAGCATTTGAGCACTTCATATTGCCTCTACTATCGTAAACTCGTCTACGGTTTTGTAACCATTTTGTGTAAGTAAAAGAAGACACAAATTATCAAGAGGAACTCCTTAACAAGTGGTTCACAGGAGCTCACCTATGGAATGTTTTTGTTCTAGACCGGACTGTGATTCTATGGTGAACTTCAGTTGAGTTTGGATGCAAAGCCGGTTGAGATATCTCTAGTCCCGCTGATTTAACTATTCTCAGGTATCTGCACAGAGACTATTTTAGGAACCAAGATTTTAACTTTATAGGCTGTAAATTTATAAGTGAAGAAATAATTGAAATTTTACCTTTGAGGGTTGAAATTCTCAACTCCAAGATCTTCATCCCAAAGAAAAACATAATCGTAGGTGGAGACGATATCAGGATGGAGAAACCGTTTTGCGAACCACCTGAGTAAAATCGAATACTTTTTGTCAAACCATTGTTACACTATGAAAATTAGATAGACATACACCACATTCTACCATCCTCAATCGAGCTACCGAGCTACATAACCCATGATTTATATCAACTGTACCATTATCCCAACTTCAAGATATGATCTTATTAAATTTTAAATCAAAAACATAACTATACCATTTTGTCTGGTTCTGTGCAACTATGTGTATGGCTTTTGAGCTCCACTCAAGATCCCACCATTGATCCATGTTTCCATCATAATGAAATAGAATCACAGTGAAATTTGCCGGAAGAAACTGAATACAACAAACAAAAATTGCATTAGAAACAGAAAACTATTTGTATATCAGCCTCGTTAATTTCATTATTACACTGACATTGGCAAAGCATGCTTACCTTATTTACAACAGCGTCAACATTATCCTTTTGCTTAAGTCCTACTGGCATTGCCAACAAGTTACGGTTTGTCAATTCGCCGCTCTGTTGTAAGACAACCACAGAGATCAGAAAATTTCTCTACCAACAATTATATTTTGTTTCCTATAGCTAACTAATGCTTACAGAAAAATCTAACCTTTGATCTCAAACTACTACTTGACCAAAGTGGCTTTAACTCCAAATCTGATCTAGACTGTATGACACCAAAAGGTAAGCCTTTCAACTCATCACTGACAGGTTCAGATTCCTGAAACAAGATCGCATCACGGAATAATAAACACACACATCAACTTTAGACCAGCAATGCATCAACATTAGTAACAAAGAGATTCAAAATGTTACCTTTGCCATCTCCAATGGATAATCTGTTTCTTCTATCTGAGCAATGCATATACCAAACAAAAGACAGTTACATATACATACTCGCATCGTCATATCGAAATCGAAAAAATCCTTTAGATAAGAAATCAAAATGATCTCTTTCACCATACCTCTGTCTGTTCATATTGAATATTTGTAGTCTTATACCAAAAGATCACAAGTACTGTACACATGAGTGCCACAATCGGCTTCATCTTCCACCCGGATTTACCCTACAAATTTCCAGCATTCCCACATCAAAACAAAAAAACCGCATAACCCGAGAACCACCGCACTGAAATTCATCAAGTATGGTAAAAACAGAGATCTACAGAGGAAAAAAGCTTTACTTTACTTTATTTTACTTACCCCTTCTTGAGCATTGTTTCTTCTCTTAACAAGTGACTTCCATGATTTAATAGAAGGTAAACCATGTTCCATAATCTATTTACCGAGCTACACACAAAGCAAAAAATCATCAATTTCCATACAAAAAAACAAAAGACATTTCAGAATTTTCAACAATTAGAAAACTCACCAAAAGCCACCGTCTTTGTGTTCTCTTACACAAGAACAGAGAACAAAGAAACCAATCCAAAGCTTAATAGTTTCACCAAATCTTCAGTTCTATATAAGGCTGATCTACGCACATGCAAGAATGTATCTCTCCGAACAATCTACACGAAACACAATAATCAGAGGCTTCAAATACCTAAATAACCTTTTTATACAGAAAAAAAAAAAGCAAATAAAAATCGAAACTTTATAGCGATTATGAGAAGACAAAAGCTTAAAGAAACAAACAAAGAGGTTTCTTTGAGAGATTACTCACTCTCCGAGAAACAGACGAACAATCTTGGGCCACAATGAAAGCGAAACGGCTAAGGATTTGAAAAAAAGAAAGAATAAAAACAAAGAGTTTTAATGGATTATTTATGATTTTCTTGGATTTTTTTTCCAGATCTAAGGGATGTAAATAACTACGAAACTGATGATATGAGCTTAAAAAAAAGTTGCTTTGATTACACATTAATTAACAACGAAAAATAGTCATTTAAAGCTTATATTTAGGAAGAAATCAGGTTACAAACTGTTCGACAATTAAAATGAAATTTAATGGCGGTGCAATAAATTTCAAAGATGGGATCTTTAATTACAGGAGAGAACAACATTTATACAAATATAGAAGAGATGAAAAACAGAGAATTAAAGACGAACCTTAAAAAGGAGAAATCTGAAACTTACAGATTTCAGAATCACTGTGATGAAAGAGCCAAACCCAGCTGGTAATATTAGCACCAAGAAAGATACATTTAGAGAGAAAGAAAGTAAAGTGTTTTCATTTTAAAGCTGAGATTTTTATCAAAACAAGTTTTATAGAATCAATCGAAACCAAACCCAACAACAAATTTTCAGAGGAATCAGAAGAAAACAAAAAAAAAAAACAAAAAACAAAAAAGCATTGGTGGTATTCGTGTCATCATCTGCTGAACCTCTCTCTTTCATCCTCAAAAAAATAAATAATTTAATTGTTTATATTGAAAGCTGGATTCTGCGACCGAATACGAGAATTAGAGGAATAATATTTTTTAATTATGATAATGTATAGGATTTATTTATGTGTGTTTTCCATGTTTTGCGTTACTCAATTATTAATTTTACAACAACTTTCAATAAGAAACAGAACATAATTAAGTGTATGTGGTTTGCTCCTAAAGCAACTCCACAAAAGCACCCAAAAGATTTCTACTTCTCGAGTTGTTAAACTATAACATGACTTATTGGCGTCTAACTCGATTTCAATTGGCTTTGTTTTACAGTTTGTTAGCTCAAGATGATAAATCCTAAACCGGAATAAACCATCCTTGACTTGTTACATTAGATTGGAATATTTCTTGAGACTCTATATATTTATTTATATGGACATGTGCAATTCAGGTAATGTAACTTGATCATCTGAGTTACTCATTTGGAGAAACCAAATTACATGTTTAACCCAAAATTTTATTCATACCTTTTTTCATGACTTCACAATGTATCAATCTAATCAAATGTGCACTGGGCTCCCAGTGTTGAAGAAGTTCTTCCTTTTGATGTTTTGAAAGTCAACGACGTAAGCCTCGCAAATACGCCTTTATAGTCTCTGAAAGTCCCCTCCATAGATGTGATAAATTCATTCGGATAGAGTTCAAACTGTAGTAGAATAAAGCTTAGTGTATATTCAAGAAAACACAAACATAAATATAGTTAGAAAGAAGTATAACCTCTTCTTTTTGTTCAAATTTTACCGGGTACCCGTGTACACGTTGTTCCACTGTGATTCCCTTGTTGTAGTCAAACATGATAGATAAAAAAAATCTATTATAACAAGTAGACACTTTTCTTATGTTGTCGAAAACCCCATCGTCCCAAGATTTGTGTCCAGCACTACCGTGCCATTCGGATTTAGTAACAGAAACTGGTGTGAAATATACTCCAAGAGAATTGAGGTTCCTCTCAGCAGATCCATCAAATTATATATAGCTGGAGTCAAAATGACGTAGTTTTGGTCGTTAAAAACAACACGATGTTTATTACGTCTTGTTTGTATGTGTTGCAAATGTTGTTGGTTTTTAGGAGGCAAAACAACATGATTTTTAAGTTACTATGAATCATCATTTACAAAAAAAAAAAAAAAAAAAATTACGGTCTCTGCTACAGTTCTTCGTTTCTCCATCATACCAATTCCAAGAAATTAATTTGGATTCCGAGCAGCTTCAGAGCCAATTCCCCCGACTTTATGATACAGGAAATCTATTAATATTCTGGTTTATCTTCTTCTATTTCGTTTGGTTTAATCCTTTTAATGTGTAATCCGGTTTAATTATGTCTAAACCGAGAAATTGTAGTTTTGGTGAATGCTTATGTAAGGCCTTCGGCCAACAACTGAGAAATCAATCAGAATAACAAATTATCTTCTTCTATCTCTCTCTCTACTTATCATCATCATCATCATCGTTATCATCATCTATCATCGAGTACGGATACCTCCGAGATGATCTTTCTTTCTCTTTGATCATTTCCTAGGCCTGTATCTCCCTGATCTTCGATCTTCTGTGGAAGATTCTAGTTTGGGTTTACCTTTCGATTAGCATCTGTATCACTTTAAGCAATTTTATGAGCTTGTTTGGCTTCACCTTAGCATCAATTAACGCTCAGGCACTATCTCGTGGATCTTAAGCTTCGAGATCTGGGTTTTAATGTCAATTTTTGAAAATAGAATCAAGATTCGTTGATTAAGCACATGTCATAGGTTCTCAAGTAGACTATTGGATCATCCTCTAAAATATCCCAATCAGGTGATTCCTCAATTTTGTATTGTCTCTTTTTTTCAAAATTCGATTGTTTGTTATACAATAAACCTGGTTTTGACGATGTATGTCTTGTCTATCTGCAGATACAAATGTTCTTCAGTTTGAGAATGGTTATTTGGTCGAAACTGTTGTGGAAGGAAACGAAATCGGTGTTGTTCCTTACAAGATTCGTCGAATTTACTAATTTCATAATTAGTTTTAATTGATTTGAGAGTGGGTTCGCTAGTTTCAATCTGATCTTGAACTTGTTTCTTAGATGAAGAGCTGTTCGTCAGTTCTCCTGGGAAATTTCATAATTTCTTGAATTTCATTCGGACAAAATTAAGGCAAGATTGATATGGTCTTCTTCCTCGGCTTATCTCCTTAGATCTCTCTTTAGGTTTTCCGTTTATCTCCATAGACATAAACCGATTGGGGAACTCACATGGGAGGAGAAAGATTATAGATGTATCAAAATGATTTAGTTTTCCCCTAATTTGTTTTTTTTTCTTCCAAATCTAAATCTAATTTATTATGTTTTAAAAATCTGAAGAAAACAACGAACCATTAACAAAACATCAAACAGTATTTTTGTCTTAAAACTACGTCGTTTTGACTCTTCTACCGTTAGTTTTATAACAGAAGTAAACGGTATCACATCGATGATATATGCGGTGGTTATATACCAGGTGACTTTCGTTGTCAATAGATTGACCCGCACAGTTTTGAAGTGAATGTTTAACTTGCAATTTTTAATAAGTTCAATGATTTTTTAACAGAATTCTTTTTTTTTTCTCTTCACTACAAATGAAAACTTCGTACACTTGTCAAATCAAATTAGTTCAGAAAACCCTAAAATTGGTTTTAATTGAAGTCCATAAATATAACTGGAGGCCAATGTGGCATCGTGGTAAACTTCAAACAGATTCGATCGAGATGTTTATTGTTTAAGATGATTATTCTCAAACTGCAAATGAATTAAGTTAAAAAATAATATCAATAGGAAATTGATTTGTGTGTGTGTGAATTAAGTGGACAAATAATAGCAACATGAAATTGAATAAATGGAGGACGTCAAAAAAAGTAAAAAATAAAAATAAATGGAGTTTAATTTAATGAAAATTTACTCTTTCATTGAGTATCTCTATTTAGTTTGCATACGTACCCTGGATTGATTGAATGCCCTTAAGATCACCCTCTACATAAATCTTTGAAACATTCTCATGCTTGGATGATCCATCCTCCCATTTATATTGACTATCTTTACGCCAACCGCTTCTTCGAATGTTTCATTCATCGCAAATTGTTGTCGATCTTCATACAAAGAAATTAATATTATATGTAGGATTACTACACCTAATTAGTTTTTAAGGGTTTGTATGAAAAACCTCCAACAGTAAAAAATGCAAAACCAAATACTGGAAAAACAAAATGTGACTATTGACTTAATTTTTCACTAACTTCAACAGTGAACAATTTGATACATGTAGAGGGTTGCTGTGACGACGCATCTGGTATCATTCAAGCAGTTCAATCAAGACTTTCGAGCTAATGGGATATGCCAATAAGTAAGAAAATTTCACTTGTACCTAATGATCGTAACCTTTCAGGTAGGTATGATTCAGTAACATTTGGATAAATTTAAAGTTACACAAGTTTAAGAAATATGCTAATTACGTTTAAATGTAAATTCAGATCAGAATCATAACATTTCTGCATATCTTTTTCTCATTGAATCCATCTCTCCAATCAAATTTATATGTATCCAACGAGATATAAATATATGTTAAAAATTGTTATCATTCAATCTGAAATATATCATAAGGTTGTGATAAATAGAAATTAGATGGGTTCAGTCAATAATATCTCATGTTTCTTCGACTCCGTTGATACAAATCTAAGCAATCTTTCGACTAATCTGATGGAAAAGCCTACTATCTTTGATTCTACTTTTGGGAGATCGGATAGATCGACTTAATTAAACCGAATCAAGCTTGACCGGGATTACCGAGATCAAGAAAGATCCAGAAAATTGTTGATAAATGCATATAATATATTTAGAGATAAAGGTAAATTTCATAATCTAAATATTGACATTTATCAACAATCTTCTGTATTTTTTTTATCTCCGTTCATAATCTCGGTCGATCTCGATTCGGTTTAGGTCGATTGATCTGATCTCTCAACATCTTCTTCCCCAAATTGTTATCCTAAAATTCAAGAAACCTTAAGCGGCACTGTTGTCGACAAAGGAAGGAGATGCTTTCGTGTGATCTGGATCGGAAACGTCATGGCGGTGTTTTCATATCGATCAAAACGACGTAGTTAGACACACTAAACCACGTTAACAATAACAACCATGATTCTAAAGACGTTGACACTGATCTGTTTAATTTTTTGCATTTTTAACAAATCTGAGGTCTGACGACAAAAAGTATAAAAAATAAAAAACAAGTCTGGGTCTTTTTTGCAAATTTGGTAAAGTTTTATTTTATTTTCGTGTGTTTATTTTCTTGATTAGTTTTTTTTTGGGATAAAATTCTTGATTAGATTTTTTAGATCCAATGTAAAATTTTGTTGAGGTTCTTCTATGCGCCATAGTGACATGTATTCATTAAATCTGGCATATCTTTCGAACCGTTAATTGAAATGAAAATGGATTCATTTTTCTATCTTATGTCCAAATTTGAATTTGATTTTATCATGGAAAGGTTTCCATCCAACACAAATATAATTCAGACGCTTGCATAACTCTTCATCATCATTTCGCTTGTTTCCATCCAAATAACGTTTTTTCATCAACAGAAATAGAAATATCTCAAAGACACCAAATCATTAAAAAAAACAAAAAAGAAAGAAAACAAAACGGATAAATCATAACTGATTCAAAAGGCGTTATAAACGAGACATATCAAGTATATGTCCCAAAGTGACCAAATCTCTTATTAAGTTGGTATATCATTCCAGTTTATTTTAAATATTTTAGATTTCGGTTTCTACAACAGTGATATTAAGAGAAATTAAAAAAATATATATTATTACAAATAAAATAGAAGTAGTAATTTATTTTTACTTTTTAAATAGTTCTCAGGGTGATCATTCTTATTATATGAGAGATTACAAGATGATCAATCACTCGGTGAAGGGCACAACATGGACCCCAAATTGATTAATCATGTTACTTGCTTTTCCATGGAATCCAACAACTTTGTAGCCTTCTTTGTAGAGTAGAAAGCTTGAGGTAGATACAAATCCACACAGGTATAGATGTTCGTTCGTTCGTCTTAAATCTAAGCATAGTTATAACTTCCACTTCACTTCCAATTACTTTGTCATAACAACCATCCACTCCCGTAATATATTCACTAGGATAGTCGAGCTCAAACTGCAAACAAAAATAAAAATAAATCAATGTAAAATGTAAACTTATAAGAAAACCAACAAAAAACAAATTTCAAAGTGATAGGTAAATCACTTCTTTGACTTCAGGGGGTGTTTTGTTTCCATGATCATCTCCAATAACCATTCGAGTATCCTTTTCGTACACATACTTAAGGAATGAGACACCATTACCACATTGTCCTACGTAAAGCTTTCTAACGCCTTCGAAAACACCATCGTCCCATGAAATTCCTCGACAACCACCTTGTGGTCGTACTTTCTCTGTAGTAGGAGGAGGCATCAGAGAATAATATGTTCCAATAGCAACAAGATCATGATCATTGTGACGTCCATGGAACCCAGCCACTGCACAACCTTTGTTCTCCAACACGAATTTGGTACCAGACACGGTTCCAAATGTAGGAGAGGTTCTTCCTTCAGACGATTTGAAAATTAGTGACGTAATCATATCGGTTGCCCCAAAGCTTTTGATAGTCCCCTCCACAGAAATAATCAGTTCATTTGGATAGTCCAGCTCAAACTACAGTAAAATAAAGCTTCAATAAGAATCTAATCAAAATAAGATCTCCGGCTTGAAGGATGTACGGATCTAGGAGCAGAACCTCTTAGTCATCAAAAATAAAAAATCTAATTAAGATCTTATAGTTGATGAATATATTTTGAGTTATAGGGATCTTTAATCTCTTCTTCTTCTCCTTCGTCTTGTACACTTTGCCACCCTTGTTGACGCTCTACAACTGTGCAGTTGTGGTAATGAAATGTTACACATTTTATGTTAGTGTTATTATAATTAACATAAACTGTTCTTATACTTTCGAAAACACCATCATCCCAAGATATGCCTCCAGTACCACCATGGCATTGTAGAGATAGTTAATTTCAAACTGCCAAAAAGAAACACAAAAGGATTAGAAGTTAAGTAAATGATTTTTAAAAATTGGAATTTGATTTGTATACCGTTTGCGTGAAACCACTGCCCGAGAAACCATGGATATATCCATCTTGGGGTTTTTCATTCTTGACATAACCAAATTTGATGTATTGAATGGCTTCAAAGCCACCTCGTACATGAATCTTTGCTATACCATCATGATCAGCTCCATCATCCCATTGATGGCCTCTCTTGTTGCCTTTTGCTTTCAATCTATTAGGATGATTCCAAGTAAAATATGCTCCAATGGAGATGATGTTTCTGTTCCTCATATATCCATGAAACCCAATGATATGTTTTCCCTCGACTGCAAGTGTAAACTTGTTACCCTTTTCATATCCAATCAGTTCTGAAATCCTGAAATTGGTTTTGAATTGAAGTCCTTGAATATAGCCAGATTCGTGGGCATAGTAACCCTCTACAGATTCAAGATGTTCACTCTTGAGATGGTTAATCTCAAACTGTAAAAGGAAAGAAAATATTATAAATTAATTCAATACAATTCACATATATATAACTGAGTAAAGGGAGTTTAATTTAGTATACTTTAAAGACGTACCATCTCAATGAAACCTCTATGTCGACGACCAACGACTGTTCCAAATGTCAGCAGTCCATCTTTGACATATTCAAACTCCATGTAATGAATGCCTTGAAGACCACCTCCAACAAAAATCTTGGGAACACCGTCGTGATCAGATCCATCATCGAATGTAAAGCCTTTCGTGCTGCCTCTAGCTTCCAACTTTTGTGCCATCGTCAACTGATTTGAATCTTCATACATGAACGATGCGTATTTGTTAATTATCAACTCATTAGATTGCATCATTTCCCATATGTGTTTCTGTAGTTATGTTGAGAATTTAATACTCTTTCACGACAAAAAGGATCCAATAAATTCAAAGGTTTAAAAACATATCATGATGTATTTGTACAAGTTCTTAAAAACATGTTCATTACTTTACGTTCACATAAAACAATTCAGACCGGCCTTAAAAAAAAAACAATTTGGACCGAAAAATCAGAATATAAAAGATTTTAAGGCTAAAACAATAAAGAAGTTTGCATTAGGAAGGAGAGAGAAATATAACCTTGGTGGCTGAGGAGAAGAAGACTCTTGATGATCGGAGATTACTTGTTGAGCAATCGAACATGGTTATCCATAAAGGGATGTATTTATAAATAATGGGAGAATTTGTCTTGATAACTTCTATACAACTATATCAAATGTGAGATGTGATTTAAACTATTTTTTTATTAGTATAATGGAATTTATTAAATTGTTTCGGATAGATTGTGGAATATTCCGGATAGTTTTATAAATGTTCAAAAATAATGTGAGACTTGATGTTACTTGGTGTGAGAAAATCTGATTGGGTTTACAAGTCATTTCTTGGTCGACCAATATTTCAATACCAGTGGACTCCGTACCCATTAACTAAAATACATTACAAGTAAAATATATAAACCCAAGTTACAAGAAAAGTTAAAATAATTGATTCATCATAAATCCACTAGAAAAAAACTTATATCGTAAATACATTCAAATCAACTGAAAAGAAGCATGAAGGCAAAGGATGGATTTGACTTGTGTATTTTTAGGACGGCTGGACCTAGTTCCCCAAACACTTATTATACACTCGCTGACTATAACTTGATCTAACTCGTTCTCTTTGTGTTGATTTTGAACAAAGAAGAAGATTGCGAAAGATGGACACGACTGAACTCATTGGCTTTAGTGAATTTTTTGGATTGGGTTCCGGTGTCTCATTGACAACCGCACTTATTAGCTCTATATCCCATTTTACTTTCATTCTCTGTTCTTATTTGTTTGTTTTTGGTTTGATCTGTTGTAAAGATCATACAAGAGTTTGTTGCATTCGGGTAACAAATCTGAAAAGTTAACTCGAGTAGATACCTAACCAATTGGTAATATATCCCTAGGACCTTAGGTATTAGTTAGCACATTAGTGAAATGTTTGATTAACCCTGTCCCTTGATGGCTTTGCTATATGTTTAGTAAATAAAATGAAAGTTGAAAAATAGAGAAAAAACAATAAGATTAATGTACATTTTTTAACAATTAGTTTCACTAATGATCATGACTCATCACTGTATATCTGCAGATCACCTTCTAACATTAAATAAGCTTTCTCTGGCTAACTATAAACAACATACTGAAACAAACTCTTAAAATGAGAAACAAAAAATACCCATTAAAATCATCTAACCCGATTCCGCTTTCTCCCTGTAACCGAGGGAGAATCAAGCACTCGATTCTCTTGTCTACCGTCCTTTCTTCTCTCTACCACCATTCCCTTCTTACCCGCAGCTGAGGATTTCACAGCACAAACTGGTAAATCCGTAAAAATCCTTATTTTACCTCCACTTGAAGTCTTCGCCATATCCTGCACAACCGTCTTAAGAGGGTGTGGTCCAGTTCTTGGTTTTTTAGTTGCCACACTTGTTTGGATAGCAGGAGATGTAGATTTCTGAGGAAGAACCGGGACCTTTGTGCTTGTAGTAGTAATGCTGCTGCGACTAGGATGATGATCTTCTATCAAATAATGTCTCAGAGACTTGGTAACAATATCTCTAAGGCACACCGCAGATTTGTATTCACGAGTGTTCTTAGAGTAAAAAATGGCTGCATTGTTTGCCACCAAAAGAAAGTCCCTAAAAAGCTCTTTCGCAGAAGATATCGAACACCCATTGATTCTTGATTGTATAGTGTCTAAATCCATATGTCTCTGTACCAATTTCTTGTATCTTCCCCTTTTCTGTTAGTACAATAAAGAAAAAGAAAAATAAGCGAAAAAGGCGGTTACAAGCTTAAGACTAAAGGTTTATCATTAGCATATATGATCATTACCTGGCTATCAAGGCGTCTACGAAAGACGAGTGCACATTCGTTCTGTGTGATAGTGTTGTATATCTTCATAAGCTCCTTGGGTAAAGCCAAACCATGACCTCGGCTTTGACTGTTGCTAGTAGAAGCAGCCTCTTTACACCTAGAAACGATAGCAATATCCGCAGAAGAATCCAACAAATCGCTTTTTTCAACAGCGCTAACTTCCGTCACATCTTTACCAACACTACAATCTTTTCGTTTTCTCTTGCCTCGTTTCTTCCTCATACTCGGAAGCACTTGTCCTCCTCCTCCATAAACTGATTCGAAAATATCGCTGTGTAACACATTCTTTTCCTTCTCTTTCGCTATTATTACTGGAGCTTCTGACTTAGCTTCTGGTGACCAGTTTGTTGTAGTCAGCTCTTGCTGTGTGAAACTACCAACTGATGACAAATCTTTAGATGTATCTTTGCTCGTACATTCTCCTCCACCCTCGGATTTAGGTGAGGGTTCAAGTGATAACGTTCGACTAGAATCATAATTGTTTTGATGACATTCATCATTACTTTCTGATTTCAAACTCTGAAGCTTTGATTCCAACGACCTGAAAACAGATTATTATAGCAACCACATTGAACGTTTAAGACATTAGCAAGAACTTGGTCATTAGAAATAAATGCTAACCCAATCGAGTCTTCGGATTTAAGTAAAGCTGCTTTAAGCTCAGCTACTCGTTTCTTCTTAAGCTCTTCAAACCAAGCTCTACAATGACATAAACATATGAAAAAGACGGTAAAATCGCTGTCAATGTAGTAGTAGTGTTGAAGAACAAGAAAAGAAAAACAAATCTTTACTTGCATCCCAAATAACGTTTTCGTAAGTCCTTATACTTAGCCTTGCATATCTGCAAATAAAAGTTTAGCAGATTCAGAAATGAGACAATGTCTTAACTAAGCTTACTCAATCTGCAATTATCAAAAACCACAATAACATTTTCTAATTTCTTGCAAAAGTGAAAACCCTATTGAGGAAACTTGGAATTCAATGTGGTTATATACAATTGTCTAAACAAGAACAAGAAATCTAATTTTTTTTACTAGACCCTTAACATTTCTTGACACACAAGTGATGAATCTATGCTTCTAAATTCACCGACAACGACAATGTGTTTTGCCTCAAGCTTTTATTCTCTTTTATTAATTTTTAAAATCAGTTACACAATACATAATAAATTTTGCTTAAATGACCTAATCTGATTTCTTTTTTAATACATAGCCTAATCTAATAGTTTTTTTGATTCTGACATTAATCTGATCGAAAATTTTGAAATTTTAAGAGAACTGAGGAGATTGAGAGAGACCAAACCTCAGGTGTGAAAATCTGAGGAAGAGAATGAGAACGGAGTTCGTCGGCGACGACGGTCCAATCTCCGGTTCCGTGACGGAGAACGGCACCGCCGAGAAGAAGCTCTTCCCATGTTCCCCAATCACTCTCCATCGTCGTCACCATCATCATAATAACCATTAAAAATCAATCACGCGTGTGCGTTACGCGCTTCTCGATTTTGAAAAAAAACAAAAATTAAACTACGCACCCCCAGCGCACGTTAGCGCGTTTACACCTAATCTTTCCTCTCTCCGACCACTCAATTTTCCAAAAAAAAACAAAAAAAAAGTTTCTGGTAAGATAAGACAAGAAATTTGAAAAAGCCGTCTCGAGTGGGTTGTTGTCGGAGGTAATTACACGAAAAGCTGTTTTCCGACCAGAAATGAAGGAAAAAAAAACTAAATTCAAAAATAGAAAAAGAAAACAAATTCTGAGGTGGGAGAGAAAGAGGTTGACGAAGGGTCTGGCTTTGCTCGACGCTTGTAAATGGAAATTAAAATTGAAATTGATGGTTCTGTTTTTTGTTGAAAAGCCATAGAAGATGGTTTGTTTTTTGAACAAAGACTTAGACTAGATTTGTGTGCCTTTTTTTTTTTTTGCTAAATAAAGTGATTTGTTTAACAGAAATTTTCTTATCTTTTCTTTATTTATTCGATTTTTCGTCATTACCACAACTTGTTAGAATATTTATCTCTTATTCTTCCAATACGATTTTGTTTTATTTTTAGATAATGTGTTTTCTATGCCCAAATCCAAATTAATTTTTATATTGATAGTTTCACCGAGATATAATGAATGATAACGGACAGATATATATCTTTAAAAAACATATGTTTTTCGTTTTTATTAATATAACATAATTAATACATCATTCTATTTGGTTCTATATTTGTTGAATATCGTACAAAGAAAATGTACATGTTCGTCCATCTATTAATCTATGGCCTAATTTGAGAATGATGATTACATTTTAAAATAAGTCTTTGGTCATAAGGAATTATATTGCTTAACAAAATTTCAGAATTATTAATTGGAATCCACATTTGCTTTTTCTACTATCACATATTTTTAAATTAAAAGACAAAGAAGTTTCTTCGTACATTCGTTCATCTATTTCATAATTTGGGGAAGACGAATAAGATGTTCAAATTTCAATAACAAAGACTTATAAATCATGGATGCTAAAATGCTAATTACTATTATATGTAATATGTCACTATCACATTTGGTAGATTAACAATCTTTGATAAATCCATTTTCTTAACCTCATCCACATTACCATTTCCAGAAATTATATATTAATCAGGGGACCAAAAAGTAGATAGCCAAATGAAATTCAATTACCGATGTATCTTCTCATTAGATTGCACATTACATTCACATGGAGAGACATTGTACTTTCACTTCACCTAAACATTTGAGAATCACTGAATCAATAAATCTGAAGAACAACTTTAATCCCATAGAGATTGATTTACAGCATATACCGATTTTGCTCAGTGTTTTCCGCACGCTACCCGGGCGATCATATTTGCAAAATCCGCCACAAGAAACTGCAACTTTTCAGAGAATCTTCAAAGCAACATATGCAAAATCGCCGGAAGGAACATGAAGACAGTTCTTCATAATATACAGATTGGAAAACTCAGGGAGTGGCCTGAATCTGAACCTGGAGCTATGGTGTTTGAAGAACTAGGTTTAGTTCTTGAGCCTTTCTTGCTATGAGACCACCTCGCCTGTTTTCAGATGGAAGAGAACGAAAAAGGAGGGAAAACAATTACACAAGCAAATACTGATCAACAAGAGCTACAATGCTTGCAATGGTTCAGAACTAAGTTTTAGATGTTTTTTAAAAATGTTTCTTTACCTTGTGAGTAGTGGAAGAATCTTGTGAACCTTGTGCAATTCTGCAGAACAACTTTGGCAGATCTGTAACCTGCATTTTCTCGATTTATTTTACTTTCCGGGATAAGAGAATAAGTGTGGCAAAATATGTTGGGGCATGAAGATATAAGAGGAGCGGAAATTATAAGTACCTTTCTTCTGCATGAAGATCTACGCCAACAACTCGTCGTGCTGAAACAGTTGATTGTATAACTGTACCAAACACTGCTACAAGCTTCAAGAGCATTTCCAAGGAGACATTTACAGGCCTATACAAAATTCAAATCATATTTTCGATCATAAGTCATTGTTGCTTTCTTCTGTTAAGTCAAAGGCTCATAACTTTATCACAGGTACATAGACTGTAATTAACAAATGGATTTTCTTGCCAAGCCCTCATTCACAAGCCAATTCATGGAGACGACTTTATATCTCAAATTCAAAGCAAAAAAAACAAATCTAAGGTCGAATAAAGAATATAGTAATTTACCTCTCAGTCCTGCTGCCCAATAAGCCTGTGAGGACAGGTGCTAATTGAGAAAACAGATCCAATGTTAAAATCTCTGTTTTGTCTGTTAAAATACTGATCACATCTGCTTGAACCTGTTCCAGTTTAAGCGAGTTAGCTTTTTCTAAACATCAAGTATAAAATAGACAGGTAAAAGTGTTATCTACTGGGATACTTACAGAGTGATCTGACAGCTTTCTCAAGGCCATGATTGCGCCTTTAATATCGCTACGCTCCCAAAAATGTCTTACAATCTGCATGTTTGTGATAAATCAACCACTTAGCTTACACTCAAAACCAAATAAAAACAAAGAAAAAAGGATGACAAAAAGAATAGCAATATAAATTCACCTGTAATTTTGTCAACCTTGATTGAAGAGTGTTTAAGACCTCATTATGAGGTTGCATTAAAGTCTCACTGATGTCACCTTCATTCTCCCTCCCAGATATCTGAGGCTCTTCCTTCTGCATAAGCCAAACAAATAAAATACTTGTTATACATTAGGAGCTCTTCCAACTCTGGAATCCTAGTAATTTCGTATTTTTTTGTGTAGCATTGGTGGCTACGAGATTCAATTATCGAACAAGCTGCATTTCAAATCTGCAGAGAGTATGATGTCTATTAGTTTCCCAAAGTTATCATTTGAAGCTTACCTGGGTCAAAATATCACAATCTGGTTGAGTTTGTGTAAAATCTGCCTCATCCAGTGTCATATCAGTCACCTGATCAAGTACTGCAGGTGTTGCCAGCGTTTGAGTTGGGCTAAAACGCTGCCTGGATCTTATATGAGATGTATCAGATATCATGTTATTTGCTTGATTGAGTCTCATGGGAATTACACGGGCGGGAGAGTTCCTAGCTGATCGTGTTAATGCAACTGGAGGCTCATAAGATGGCATATTATCTGCTTGATTGAGTTTCATAGGCATTACACGGGCTGGAGAAGTTCTGGCTGATCGTGAGGATGATACAGGACGCTCATCATACGTGTTAGTTCCTTGATTAAGCATCACAGGCATTACTCGCGCTGAAGAGGTCCTAAGTTGTCTTGTTGATATTACAGGAGGCTCATCAGATTTCATGTTAGTTGTTTGACGCTGATTGAGTATCCCAGGCGTAACTTGGGCTGGAGAATTCTTAACTTGTCGTATTGATGTTACAGGAGACTCATCAGATGTCAAATTAGTAAGCGAAGGCCTATCAGGTCGTGTTGATGTTACAGGAGGCTCATCATATTTCATTTTTGTTGTCTGATTGAGTATCACAGGCTTTACTGGGGCTGGAGAAGTCCTAGCTAGTAATGTTGGTACACCAGACAGATCAGAAGTCAAATTAGTTGCCGAAGTCCTGTCAGGCCGTGTTGATGTTGCAGGAGGCACATCAGTTGCCATGCTAGTGTCCCGACCGAGTACCACAGGCATTACTCTGACTGGAGTACTTCTAGTTCGTCGTGCTGATAGCACAGGAGCTTCAACTGTCGTCAAATTAGTTGCCTGATCAAGTTTAACTGGCAATACCTGGGTTGGCGTCATGCTAACTGCCTGTATCGATGTTGTCTGGGGCTTTTCTTCTACAGCACTAGCGCCCTGAACTATTGTTGTACTGGCTGCTTTATCTTCAGAATGAGTAATTTTTTCTCCTCTTTCAAACCTCTCAACCAATGACCGTGTCCTCCCTGAAACAACTTTTACTGCAAACATAGAAGTTTTTAACGAATTAATAACCAGATGACTCTACCAAAGAACAAAGTGACAGAAAACTTTGAATGGCTAACCTCCTCTAACAACCTTCACAGAGTTTGATTCTTTGCTAGCTCCAGGGGGTTCAAGACCTACATAACAGAATATTATAACCAATTACAGACTGATTGTCGCCTGAAACCAACTAACTTGACCACAACCAGCAAGAAAACTGTGAAGAAAGTCCTAAAAGTAGCTAAGGATTTAGAAAGCAACCTAAAAGCTAGTATTATTATTTTTCTGCCGGCTCATTCTTCCAAATTGATTTTTTTCTGGTGTTGTAAGCTGTCTTTTATTTAATAAGTCACTCCTAGTTAGTCAAACACATAAATGTTTGCTTTAGTTTTAGTATTGACTTCAGAAGCAAAAATCACCATTATTAGTCAATGCTAAATTTAAATCAAGAACTTACTTTTTACTTCATCACCAGCTTTCTCTGGTGATAGAACTCTTTCTGAACTGCTTGAAATGCTCTTATTATCGATACTGTTCTCACATGGGTTACTACCTCTGTCATCCTTAAGCCCTGTTGGCAAGTCTATGTCTCTTGCTAACTCTAACCCATTCTTTTCACTGTCTAAAGCTCCAGAATCAACAGCTGCCGCCAATTTTGTCTCACGATACTTAGTATTTGGTGAATTCTGTACACGAGGCGGTTTCAGCAGCATACCTGAGTGAAAAAATTCAAGGGATTTCCAAAAAGGTAAGATTAGATAACCTGAAAGCTCAAATCTGATAAAACTAAAGTGTGAACTGGGAGAACATACATTTTGCTTCATCAGTTGGTGATTCTGGTAATAAAGCTTTTTCAAACTTGTTGGTTATACTTTTGATGATAGAGTCATCCACATCAAATGGTTTCCCACAATTCTTTTTATACTTAAAGGCCGTCTCAGTATCTAGCTCTTTCTCACTGTCCGATCCACTTTTCTTTGTAATCCCAGATTGAACAGCCAATGACTGCTGCTTTGTTTCATCAAACTTCGTTGGTGTCTTTCTTACATGAGCCGGCCTCAGCAGCATGCCCGGCTTCGTTTTAGAGAAAGTGATAGATTCCCTTCCCAAATCAGAAGACTCTTTCCCAATATCATTATCCCGTGGTGCAACACTATGCACTATCAAAGACTTATTATCCCCTGATTGTCCAGTATATGTTGCCTTGATTTTCGGAGTACTTAGTGATCCTGGTTTGTGTGCAACAGTCGAAATTCCACCTGTAGCTTTGAAGAGAAGAGAGAATATTATTCCAAACATAAACAATAAGTATTAGAAGTGAGAGAAACAAAAATACATTGTGGCAGCATAGAAACTGACACTAAAGACTGAAAATCACAGTCCAGATCACAATGGCCATGGCTAGCGATATTTAATTCATTCAGAAACGAAGACCACCATTTCAGACTCATTCAATCTCAATAGGTACAAAACTTAAGAATTAACACAAACATATGTACAGTATGATTAGAGCAGGCCCTAATGATAAGATAGCTTTTCTATCACTCGCACAAGCAAACCAGACTTAGTGATTTCTGTTAATAGTCTATAGTAATTAATCGTTGAGTGTTGATTCGAATTCTATATACAGGTGGCATGACAGCAGCTAGTAAGCTAGCGTCCAGAGACTTCTTAAAACCTAACCATAAACCTGCCATACCCCACTTGAAAGGACAAACTTCTATAAGTTCAAGGAAGAAAATGAATTCACACACATCGAAACAAAATTAACATTCACTCACGGTCGATGTATATGTTTTTTATCTCTTTTGTCTTGTAATCTGGAGAGGAGCTGCGCCTCGGGCTATCCCTTATTCTATCGGAGGACTGATCGTCTAGAGCACTGAGTATTTTCTCCACGCATTCCTTTTTATCCGCAGATCCAACACCATATGTCTCAATTTGCTGTTTTAATAAAGGATAAAAGGGAAAAAAGAAAGAAAAAAATACATGAGCCTTATAATTTTCAGTTGCAAGCTTCACATAACTTTCTAAATGGTATGGACAATCACAATAGCTGACATACTGATATATCTGAGACCCAAATCCCTACGGAATTTTGGTAGTATGAACAACCCAGGAGCTTCCCTTCGCTGATACATAAGTCACCAAGCGTTGACCATCCCATATCAACACCATCATGGCAAACTACTGGTTCCCATGAATAAACCTGAATTATGAACATCAGCTTTTAATATCAATGTTTCGACTCTGGAAAACATACAATAAGGTAAAGCTCATTACAAAGACAAATCAAAACCTTTAAGCCATCATCCAAACCACAAAAAAGGGTTCTACCATCCGGATGAAATTTGATTGAACGAACTCCAGTAGCCTGTGAAACAAGGAAAACCAGATGCCACAGAAATGCAGTGAATAACAGGTTCCAAGACAAGACCACAAAGCCAGCTCAACGCCAAAACATTATTTCATCAGAATGCTGCTTTGTGGACTCCAGTTACTTTTATTTACTCCTACATCCTTTTAGGAAGAACTAAATTATCATTTGGCATTTCTCTAACACACAATTCAGAGAAAGACTGAGAATAAGCAGACTTCTGAAGTGATCACGCTAAAAGGTATTAAAGGTAAAAATCAATTTGCGATGGATTCTCCTGGAAAAAACAGTATCTAGTGACACAACAGGTTAGTACCTCTGGTCGGGTAGATCCAATCAATTCAAACGTTTCCAAATCCCAAAACTTTACAGTCCTGTCAGCAGAACCTGAATGATGAATAAGGAGAGTGTGAAATCATAAGACCTCAACATAAAACTTGCGGTTAAAAGATGCCACCAAATTACCCCTAAATTCCTGAAAACAAAGAATTACAGACTAACCTGTGGCTAGGAGAAATTCAAGTGGGTGGAAGTCTAGCGAACGGATAGCTCCTTCATGAAACTTAAATTCATGCAAAAGCTTTCCAGCAGTCAAATCCCATACCTATTGGATATGATAGATATTTAAGTTTATTGTTCTAAGATCATAAGGTGGAAAAAAAATTATGCACAAGATCCATATGTGGACACTGCTGTTCTTACCTTTACAACATTGTCAAGTCCTCCTGACACTACCCAACGACCATCAGGAGTAAATCTGATAGTGTTTATGCCACGTGTATGACCTTTGTAAGTCTGTATGCATCCCTTCTTCCTGTTGTCCCAAATCTTTAGATTCGCATCATTTGATCCCGATGCCAAAAATTCACCAAACGGATGAAATTCAACAGCAGAACAATTGGATTTATGTCCAGTAAAAGCTCGAACCACTACACTTCAAGAGCAAGAGTGAAAATGTTAGACCTCATAATTCTAAACTAAATGATAGATATATTCTGGTACACTGCTCAAATAACCCGACCCATATTCCACATCACCGATAGCTCAAATAGTATTTAATATGTTCCCATTAGATGAAACTAGCTCCGCGTACAAAGAGCAAAAAATATACTAAAAGACAGCAGAAAATCAATCAACTAACTCTTTGCTTCTTCTACATCCCACAGCTTTATCACACCCGAAGAAGCTCCAGCAAGCACCAAAACTTCAGCGGAATCAAAAGCTACTGAATCCACTGCACTAGTATGTCCACATAGACTCTGGCAACAAGAAAGGAAACGGATATAGCATCATTCTTCTATCCAAGAAAATACAGTTTTTGATCAAGACATTATAGTAGAAACAAAACACATACTGGTCAAACTTTGACAGCTTAAGATGAAGCAGAACAATTTAAAGAAGAGATAAAATGTGAAACAGACCATTAAAGAAGTAGGCTTGCCAATGGCCCAAAGGTTGACTTTGTAATCATCACCGCCAGTTATAAGGAGCCGTGATGTCTTCTTTCCGATACTCAAGCAATTCACATTTGCAGAATGAGCCAAAAACTCTTCTAAGTTTCCAAAATCAAGTTAAGTTATAAAAAAATCCAAGACAACAACATATCAATAAATGAACACCCTTTTGAAGCAACACGACAGGAAAACATAAAGCAGGTCAACAACAATGGATTCAAATCATATCAAGAAAAAAATTCTCGTAGAATATACTAATTGCAGAGTCTTCTCTATCATTTGCTCTCAGTTTGATTAAGCTGAAAAAAATGGAAACATTTGACTACAGAATTATTATCTGCTAAAATCTTGAAATGCTGATAAAACACATCAAAAAGCATATTACCAACAAAAATGAAAAAGAAGCTAATAAACCAAAGTTTGTTCTATAAAACCCCAACGATTCAGTGATAAAAAAGACTCAAAATTTCTCAAAATGGAGCTAAGTAAATATAGAGTATATTCAATTTTATTCAGCTTAAGAATCAAACAAAATCGCCGAAAATTTTAAGGATACGGAGCTTGTATCCACGCTTCGCCATTTTCTACTAGATTTCAAGCAAATCCGATGGGAATAAAAAGAAATCTGAATCCAGAATCGAATCTGTAGCTTCTTCAATCGATTAAAAATCGGTGAATCGGAGCTGCGAAATCCCAATTGTCACTACACGACAGAGCAAGAGATTTTTGGGAGATTCAAATTGATAAACATGAAGAAGAGATAGCTTCCCGTTGCGATTTCAAATCTAAAACGTGAGAAAGAATCAGATTCGTTGAAGGAAACGAGATAATCAGATTCAAATAGTGACACGGAAGCAGAAAAAGGAAAGAAACAGAGAAGAAGAAGAAAAAAAATTTGATAAAGCAAAGAAGAAGTTTTCTTTATTTTTCTCAGAATTTCACATTTATTTATTAATTTATCGGTCGGTCGTGCCGTTTTTTAATTTTTAATTTAAAATATTTAAGCATTTTTCTTGAACATCGTCGTTCGTTTTTCCCAGTCTGACGGAAATACTCTTTGTTCGGGCATTATATTGGAATGAAATTACGTAAACGTCCTTGCTTGCAATTGAGTTCTATTGGTACTGATTTTCTCTCCCACTCCATTGTAATTTAACTCTCTGTTAGTTTTTTTTTGTCGAGCGTATTGTTGTAATCCTCTCTTGGTTTTGTATGTTTCTAGAAGATATTTTCAATCTTAGAAATAAATAAAAGTATTTTAAAAATTGAAAACGTATAATTCTACAAGTATTTTTGCAAGACTGTAAATATATAGTAATATTAACATTAAATCCGATAAAAGAGTATATCAAAATTAGAGGTAAATTCACAAGAGACTAAAATTAGGTTTAGCCGTTAAAAGAAAAATATCATCCGATTTCCATAGCAGAAATGACTGGAAGCAAAAACAAAGTCGGAGACAAGATACTGAGTCCCGAGATTGTCGAGCAAGCAAAAAAGGTTGCTAAAAAATGTTGTGGTTTGCCATTGGCGCTCAATGTCATTGGTGAGACAATGGCAGCTAAAACTACGATACAAGAATGGGATCATGCAATCGATGTTTTGACTAAATCTGCTGCAAAGTTTTCTAACATGGAAAATAAAATTCTTTCAATTCTGAAGTTCAGCTATGACAGCTTGAAGGATGAACATTATTTGATATATTGTGTTTCCTATATTGTGCTCTGTTTCCAGAAGATTATAAGATGTCTAAATTAAATTTGATAGACTACTGGATATGCGAGGGGTTCATTGGGGAAGACGACCAAGCTATCAAAGAAGCGATGAATAAGGTACACATCAGTTCCATTCCAAACATTTGACTTCCATAGGTTCATGTTCCCCCATCGACCCACATACATCCCGAGAACGTGTGGTGAATGCTACTTTGCATCCATTTTCTCTTGTCGGACATGGAACTCTGATGGTTTTTAAATCCACTTTCTCCCATATGTCATCTAGCATCAAAACAAATTTCTTCCCTTGCAACAAGCTGTGTATATCAGCGGCCTTATCACTTTCATCTTTGTTCTTTCACTCCTCCCCAAAAAGGTGTAGCTTTTTTGCAATATCGTCTTGAAGCTTTGAAATCTTTGCGCCTTGATGACAACGAACCTACCGGCCATTTCAGCAAACTTGTTGATTTTTTTGAAAAGGGTAGTTTTCCCAACACCTTCCATACCGTGCAGACCCATGATTCCGACTCTATCTTCCATAAGGCGTTTCCATGCCGTTTCAAGCATTTCTTCCTGACCAACCGTAGGCTGAGTAGGCCTCTCCTCCACTTCAGTTGTCGGAGCCAGGTTAGTAACCTCCCCAAAATTACCCTGCGATTTTAGAATCTTAACCTCTTCCAGCAACAAGAATACCTTTTTCCCATATTTGTAGCTCAAAAATACATTTTAGTGATTCTGAATCAGAGGAAGAAGATGAATAAGATGTTGCGTTCCATGGATTGTTCATTGCTGAAGACAAAGATTAGAATGATTCAGACAATAAACACTAAGATTTTAATGAAGAAACCAGCTACATAGAATTGGATTTTAAGATGACTAATGAAAATCTGACACTTGCAAAAGAGAATATGAGATTACAAAAACAACTTTCAAGGGCTCTGCTCTGTCCAAATCAACAGAGCTTCAATTTCTCAGTCTTGTAGACTAAATATCATCTGTCCAAATCGTGAAAACAATTCCTACCGATCTCTATCACAATTAGAAAAGCTATGATTTTGCTACATCATGAAGATCTTGTTCAGATTCTCTACTGGAAATCCGATGGCTTCTAAATCCACTTCCTCCCATATGTCCACATCACCCATACCGTGCAGACCCATAAATCTGACTCCATCTTCCATGAGGCGATTCCATGCTGTTTCGAGTATTTCTTCCTGCCAATCGTAGGCTGAGTAGGCCTCTCTTCCACTTCCAATGTCAGAGTCGGCTCAGCAACCACTTCAAAATTACCATCCGATTTGAGTGTCTTAACCTCTTCCAACAACAAGAATACCCTTTTCCCATATTTGTAGCTTGAACATCCATTTTTTGAACATAAACCACAGAAACACAACTTTTGAAGCTCAACAGGACTAGTACTAAGCACATCTTTGAACTCTATATCAATGCTATCGACACGTTCAAGGCATACCTGGACAGCTTTAAGCCTTTGTTGATGTCGTGCCTCCTCCTCTCTTGCTACCTTGTTCTGCACCTCATCTTGAATTGCTCTAAGATCTACAATTTCCCTTTGCAGAGCTCTGAGATTCTTCTTGATGGTTCGGCACCTAAGCATCAAAAGATACCAGTCACGGTTTGATCACAAGAAAGTTGGAAAGACACACGATTCCCCATGGTGATAGTCTGATAGAGAGAATAATTTCACTACAAGCTACAACGAAGCTCAAAGCTGAAGCTGAAAAAATGTTTTAGGTGAAAAGCATTTCACTAATGAAGAAGGAAGAGAGAAAATTGTAAGATTTGAGTCAAAATAGCGTTCTAATTTCCACAACTTTTCCAAAAGACGATTACTTTATATGTTTCAAAACAGATAAAGCTCAATTATTAATCGCCCACTTTGGATTATAACAATCACTTCTTTTATCAGACTTCAAATTTCCACCGAAAATCATTCACTTTAGGTTTATGAAAATCACAATTTTCAAGAGAGGTTTTTATTCTTCATCATAAAATATGGAAACCATGAAAAAAGCAGTTTGGTGCGCTTGAACTTGATTCCTTGAACAGCACATGTAAAACACGCAAACCATGGAATGTTTCAATTGAATATAAGAAGAATGAAAAATCATTATATTACCTTTTTGTGATTTTGAACCAGAGTAAGAAGAGGAAGACGCTCTTGCAAACTTTGTTGCGTTTCATGGATTGGTCACTGCTGAAGACAAAGATGAGAATGATTTAGACAATGAACACAAATGTTTTAGTGAAGAAACCAGCAACAAAGGAAGAGTCTTTTATGGACTTATCAGTTTTTGGGATCACCAAAACCCATATTGCAAAACCTTTTGCACCTAACTGCCAATTTTAGACATCATTGTCTGTTTGTGATATCCACATGGATTCATGTTTCTTTTTGAGCACTCTACTGGGTTTTAGGGTTTATGATGTTTCCATTTGCGACAAATTTGGGTTTGAGTTCTTCAATTGCTCATTCATGGAGTTCTGGTGAATTTAGGGATTTTGGGTTCTCTACTCTAATTTGGGAAATTTGGTGGATTATGATGAAGAAGAAGATGGGATCGGCTGAAATTGATTTCTGGTTTTTAAACATTAATTCAACAAACCAGGTTGGGTTTAAGCATAAGTATGGTTCTGTTTTATAAAAGCTGGTTCACTTAAACTGAACCAAATCCAAAGGATCTTAAAAGCTGCTTATAATTCTCCTCTTAAACTACTAGTCTCTGTGGGTTTCATTACAATCAACTAGGAAGAGAACATTAGAAGAAACTAAAAGCTTTATTATGGTTGTGTGATGAATCTTTTTGATGCAATCTTCATTTTACGATAAGAAGCAGTTTCTATTAGAAACTTACAGAGGAATGAGTTTACCACAATACTCAACAAGACTGATACCAATAGCCTCATAGAGAGTTACTATGTCTGGACTTGCTGCTAAGTTAAGTTGTCTAATCAAAATCAAAACTTCTAATCTTGAACCTGGTATATCACCCAATCGAACAACACAAATCACACTGCAAGATGAGAGAGAGAGAGAGAGAGAGAGCAACAGAGTGTAAATATGTAGTTTGAAAAGGATTCAATCCGTTCAAAGTAATACAAAAGGAAAATGGAAAACATAATCCAAGTAAACAACACACTGCAGAAACATCAGAATGCCAAGTAAAAGCAAATGATACAATCCAAATGAACAACATTGCACAAGTAAGAGAAAGCAACAGAAGAAGAAGTGTTGACTAAAGCTTTCGGACAGTGACGAATCCCGCAATCCAGAGTTAATGATGTTTTACACCGGACCCTGCTAAAGAAGAGAGAAAAACAAAAAGAAACAAAGTTACTGACAGTTGTGAAACGCAATGAAATTGAGAGGCACATCATATTCTGAAAAATCTATCTTCTGGGAATATCCCGCAAACCCATCTCCCTCGCCATTAATAACTAAAAAGCTGAACCATAATACAGAAAGACTAAGCAAATAGATCGATTCGTTACGATTTATATGTTTTGAATCATGAAACTAAGTTTTGATGATTTCCCAATTTTCAGAAAGCAGCAACATCACAGACTTAAACCATAACTTAAAATCACCAAATTTAACATGAAAAAACCAATTCGTTAAACTAATTTCATAATCAACGAATAACAAGAATGTTAATTGCAAACCCTAATTTCAACAATTCCACAGTTCCAGACTCATTCATAAACCCCCAACGAACACAAATCAACATCAACTATAGCTCAAAATCACCAAAACTAGGTCAAAACCAAAATAATATTCTATAATGTGATCCAATTTGTGGTTTGTTGGGTTTCATGATGCAAATGGATAAAAGAAAAAATTAACTGATGCAGAAGAGATTAAGAGAAATGATTACCCCTTAGATTAAAGGCAAGAAACGATTTTTGGTATCTTCGTCCTCCCATTCAAGCTCCTTTTTCTGTTCTCGAGGAGACATTTTTATTCCAAATTTCTCAAGTCGTGGAACACTTGTAGCATTTAAGGGAAGCTTTCTCAGCTTTGGACAGGCAACTGTGTTCGAATATTGATTTCACAATCAATTAAGAGAATGAAGAAACAGAGTAAGAGATAAAAAATTATCTCTTTTCTCTTATAGAAGAGAATCACCAAATAGAAATGTTTATATAACTGAAACTTGTTATTTTTACATCAGGATAATAGTTGTTTAAATAGAAACAAACAGACACAATATAAGTTGCATCTCTTCTACTTGTGACTTTTCGACACAACTCTTAATTAGTAACTAACTTAATATATTACAAACATTATAAACTTAATTATTAATATCAAACTCAATTATAAACCAACACTCCCCCTTAATTGAGTTTCGGTTTCACACCAAACGTTGCTTCATCACATCTCCTCCGTGATCTTCAAACTCATCATTCAAGTTTGATGATGATTCTTCTTCAACTGCACTGAACAGCATGTGACCTTCATTGTCACTCTCTTCGTCTGTTTCTTCTAGGCTTAGGTTCAATCTCTCGGCCTTCTTAACCTTGCAGTTCTTCACCACGTGCCCTGGCTTGTTACACGCAAAGCACCTTACACTCGTAGGCAAGCTAACATCCCTGTGTTGTTTTCTCCAACAATCACTCTCATTGTGATTGTCACACGTACAAAAGTCACACAATTTCTCAGCCTTATTTTGACTTTTGTCGCCACGTTTGTTTCCCTTTTTTTTTTTGAAACAAACTTTTCTCCATAGAACGCTCCCTCATTGATATGCTCATCTCGGATACTCAAGCGCTTCTCATGCGCCTTCAGATTTTTTCCTCGTGATCTTCGTCACGTCTTCTTTGGCTTGGCTGTTCTTGCAACCCTTCCACTCCCTTTCGCTTAAGTGAGCTTTCTTCTTTATTCCGGTTTGGTGTTCTCCTTGAATCACCATTACGTCTTTTTTTGGTTATTTCTATAACCGGTTACCGTCTTGTGCCAAACGTGAATCTTCTCCACGTCTTCTTCTTCGGCTACGTCGAACAAAGTTTCAGAATTTTTCTTCCACAACTCCAACTCCACATCGTTTTCTCCATTGTCTTTTGAGAAGATTTCCTATCTTCTTCATTGCTTTCGGAGCCTTCTTCTTGAAGGTATGCTTGTGAATATGTTTGTGAAGGTTGATGGTGCTCTCTCTTGTCACCACCTCTTCTTTTTCTTTTTTTTTCTATTTCTTCTTCTTCTTCTTCTTTTTCGGTTTCTCACCGTTGATTTGTTGTCTCCATCTTTCTCTTCTTCTTGCAGCGGAATTCTTCTTATTTTTGTTTTACTTGGACAGGCTCCAAGATCAAAATAGCTCTGATACCATGTTGGAATATTGATTTCACAATCAATTAAGAGAATGAAGAAACAGAGTAAGAGATAATTTTTTATCTCTTCTCTTTTAAAGAAGACAAAATATACACTTTTATTTTTTTGAAACTTGTTATTTTTACATCAGGATAATAGTTGTTTAAATAGAAACAAACAGACACAATACAAGTTGCATCTCTTCTACTTGTGACTTTTCGACACAACTCTTAATTAGTAACTAACTTAATATATTACAAACATTATAAACTTAATTATTAATATCAAACTCAATTATAAACCAACAAACTGCAGATATGTACTTCAAAAATGGAAAGGGGAGAGGACTCTCCAGCTTAGGCAATTTAGTCAAATTTAACCTTTCTAGTTTCAGAAATGGAGTAATATCTGTAAGATTGGTTGCTTTCTCTTTGTTTATAATTTCTTCCACGTCATCTGAATAAACAATGCTTAGGGAGACAATATTTGGAGCAAACAGAAGCCAACTCAGATCCTTAATGCTTTTGCACGTCCATATAGCCACGCTGGAGAGGTTTGTAAAGCATGGTCTTGTCGGATTCTGTAAATCAGAAATATTCGTCTTGCTTTCTCTGCATTTTATATCTGTATTAATCTCCCAGACATTACTATTTTCCACGGTGAGATCACTTAGATTCTTCATACTCGCAAGCAATGATATATTGAATGGCTTTTGTAGAAAATCTTGAATATCCAGACCAGTGATGCAGTTCGCCAACCTTTGATCGCCTAATATTTGCTCCAAACCCAACTCCGTAGATATCGTTATGGTTAGAACTTGTAGATGTTCTAAGAGCTGCAGCTCCTTCACTAAGCTAACATCTCCGAGATCCGATCCGATATCTGCTCCGATCCTTCCCAAAAATTTGGATATCCGGCATAGACGGATCCGGATCCCGATAATAATATTTTCGGATCCGGATCCGGATAATAATATTAGGAGTTGATAGAGACCCAAATAATTACGAATTCTGTTGTTGTTTGATATAAGAATGCCCAAACGATCTCAATCTATGTGGTGACTGTGATGATACTCAATTCCTTATAGGTGTTTAAATGTGAATCTGGTGAGTATTTATTTTCTGTTTCATCGATCATAATTTGTGAATCTATAATGTGAGTTTTTGGTGTTTTTATTTGGTCATATTGATCTGTTTCTATGTGAATCTATAACGATTTCAAGCTATGTTGTTACTTTGATGATCTGTGAAGTTTCTTTTTGTGTATGTTTATGTGAATGTTGGTGAGTTTTTGTTTCCTGTTTCACTCTCCTTGATTCTTCATGACGATTTCAGTGCTGCCTTTTGCTTTTCGCTTTCTGCTCAATCTTCGTTTCTTACAATTCAATTGCAATTTGGAGTTGGAGATGGTCTTAAACACTCTTATCTTCGGTAGACTCTCTTTCACGTCTTCTCTGATGAAGTGAAATTGGGTTTTCTTATCACCCCAAATTCAGAATTAGATCTTCAGGTTAGGTTTAGAAAATTCACATACAAAATCTAAATGATTTAGCATATTCAAATGAACAACACAAACTGTCACACACTACAAGATGAAAGAGAACAAAAAAAAACAGAGAGAAGCGTAGATTTAGATTTCAGTGAGAGGCATCACTATTCTGAAGATTAATCTTTTACATAAAAGCATAAACTCTTAATTGAGTAAATATGTAGTTTGGAGATATATGGGGAGATATAAATATATTTGTTGAGGATGGATAAGAACAATTATAGTGGATAATATACCATTCAAGCACATATGCACCATACAACATATAGTATATATCCAGTCCATTTCTTTTCTAAATTATTTTTAAACTGGCTTTTTCTATAATTAATGCACATTCTTTTCTGAAAAAGTTTACCATGTTTTTTGTTTTTTTTTTTGGTTTTCTATAACTTTTTTACCATGTTCTTCAGACATACCTTAGCATCAAATTTGTCATTATACAGGTTTCATTTTTAAATCAAGCAATCTCATCTGTTTAACTCGCACTGGTATTGCTTAAGATATTGCTTTGTAATCTCGATTGGAACGAGGATACATAATTGTTGTTTCATTTAACTAAAAAGGAAAGCTAATTGTTTTTTTTTTTGTTAATTAGGAAAGTTAATTGTTTCTAGCTAGGTACACAATATATTTAGGGTTTTTAAAATTAAAATTCATTGCAGAAGTTCGTAGAGCCGGTAACCCTCGTTCAACTAAAATGGAACAAAGGTCCGTGATTTAATTCCATGCCAACTTCTACCACTTCCACCGTGACATCCGTTGCCGCCGCCGTTTCCACCGACAGTCGTTGTTGAAGACGGATCTTTCTTCCAATTTTCGGGATTTTCTGAATGAGTGACCTCGATTTTCCTTGTATTGATCATGGAATTCTGACTATTGCCGACAAAGCTCTCATTCTTCTTTGCGCCACCCGGCAGCATGGATTCTGGAAGGAGGAGTTCTTTACCCATTTGTCTTAGTAAAAAATCCATCACTATTTCCCCATTAGATGATACACGTATGAGAGACCCATCAGCTAAGACTTTGAGCCCAACGTCCAAGTCAATGCCAGCAATAAATGGTTTCACCAAATCAACATCCTCGTCATTGAACAAACACGCTATGTAATGAAACAGAACTTTATTCATCTCCTCTAAACCATTATAGCGGACTCTCAAAACTTCTTCAACTTCATTACCAGAAACCTCCATCGGATCCAAGGACAAAACTGGTGATATGTCCTTGATTTTCTGAATGAGTGACCTCGATTTTCCTTGTATTGATCATGGAATTCTGACTATTGCCGACAAAGCTCTCATTCTTCTTTGCGCCACCCGGCAGCATGGATTCTGGAAGGAGGAGTTCTTTACCCATTTGTCTTAGTAAAAAATCCATCACTATTTCCCCATTAGATGATACACGTATGAGAGACCTATCGGCTAAGACTTTGAGCCCAACGTCCAAGTCAATGCCAGCAATAAATGGTTTCACCAAATCAACATCCTCGTCATTGAACAAACACGCTATGTAATGAAACAGAACTTTATTCATCTCCTCTAAACCATTATAGCGGACTCTCAAAACTTCTTCAACTTCATTACCAGAAACCTCCATCGGATCCAAGGACAAAACTGGTGATATATCCTCAAGACTGGAATTGCCAGTTGCAGTATTTATTACACGGACTCCACATCCTTTTACTGTGAAACTATCATCCATAGGCTTTGTCTGTTTGTTGACAGGAAAGAACTCAAAAACAACTAAATCAGCCCAGATATTGGGGTCATTTCCTTCATCAGTACTTGGACGCATGTTGACATCAACGAAGACAAAGATATGATTTTTTTGAACTTTTGGGGCAACTTTCTCTGGAGCCCAACATTGCATATTTCTTTTTATCCTTTGAGAGTGGCCTTCCTTGTTTTTCCATCTGCAAACACATCTAATGCCAAAACCAGTAGCATCACAGTAATTGTCCGAAAATGCGACTTCCACCAGCATAGCAAAGCCCACAAGTGTGTTCCTCCAAGAAGGGTTTAGTCGTCTCACAACAGAAGATCCTTGTTGGAGATCAAGTGTGGAATTTTGATTCGGAGGTGAGGGCCCACAGAAGCTAAAAGCCAGAGCTTTGTTGAGTTCCTGTTGCAATGATACAAGGTAAGTCATATATGATATGAGATTGACGAGAGCTGGGTTTACGTATCAGGCATTGATATAAAGAGAAGAGCGAGAAGCAGAGAGAGCGAAAGGATTGAGAGGTATTGGGAAAAGTAATATTACCTGCTGACGTTCTCTTGGTATGTGTTTTGCATTAGCCAGCGCTTTTACTAAAAAATCGCTGACCACGTAAGGAGATAGATCAAAACAATTACAGAATGTGTAGTGCATAGGAAACTTCTTGGAGTCCAAACGAATTGATTTGAGAGAGACACAACCATGTGCATTAAAGAGTTCTAGACTTTGAGGAAGTTGTGGAACTTTTCTTATTGCAGTGCCAGAAAGATATAACTCTTTCAGGTTCCGGGGGAAACCCTTAACAGTCTTGAGCTCTGAGCAACCAGAAAGATCAAGAACTTTGAGTAGTTCTAAATTGACCATATTTGGCAGACTTCGCAAACAAGAACAATCTTTCAGCTCCAAGCACATAAGTTTATGAAGATCTTGATTAGACGAGCTAGATTTCTCCAAACTTATTAAACACTCAAGTTTCAAGGCATCTGAAAGATCTTTGAATATTGAAAGACTCACATGCTCTCCGCCATTCAGCTTAACAATTGGTAGTTCTCTTATGCCAGTACCCTGGAGATTCAGTGTCTCAATATTTGGTGGAATCTCTGGGAAACTTTTGATTGCCGTGCAACCTGAAAGATTTACAGTTCGCAGATGCAGCAATTGACCTGTGGATGGGAAACTCTGCAATCTTGTACAACCTTGGAGATCAACTACCTCAAGATTTTGAGCTTTTGATAGATCGCCAACATCAACCAGTTGCTGAGAATGACAAAGCCTGATCGTCCTCAACATCTCCAAGTTCTGAGAAAAAATATGCCAAAGGAATAAAAACTAATCTGAGTATTGATAAGGGTGAAAGACGTATATCAGAGTTTGCTTACCTTGTTTCCATCCCAAAGTTTCTGAAGTTGGCTGTACGGCATGTTGATTTCAACAAGGTGCCTAGGATCAAAATTTGGAGGCAAAGATCTCAGAGGATAGTTCTCCCAATGAAGAAGTCTTAGCTCATTAGAAAGAGAATGGAGAGAGCCATTAGGAAAATTGATTATAGGATGGATTTCAGGATTGGAACAGTAAATCTTCAGCAGTCTAAGGTTCATCATATTCTCAAATGCAGTAGGCTTGATATCAAAACTTAATGTGTCCAGAAAGATGCCTTCGATCTCTTTATTGCCCTGAAATAAATATTGGAAGCGGATATATTAGGACGTTGGGTCATAAACTAGATTAAATAAAACTTTCAAAATATAACAGACCTGAGCACGTTTGAAAGTAGTTTTGTCTTCTCCTCTTTTTTTGTGTTCATTATCTTCTAATAAATATTTGATGCTCCAAGGTTCCCACAGTCTGCTCCGCCTCTCGATCTGTACTGTTTCTCCATTTACTATTTCTCGGCCAACGTCTTGAACCAAATTATGCATCCGCACACAGTTTTCTGAAATAGTCACCAGACGCTTTTCAACAAGAACATCAATTCCAACATGTGGAAAGAAACCACAACCCTCAAGCAGTTGCATCACATAGTCCACATTTTTTCCATTGAAGAAACATGCTATGTCCAGAAAAATGTTCTTTTCACTGTCACTGAGAGTGTCATAGCTGCTCTTGAATGCATTAACAATCTCAAAGGGAGGGTGTCGCTTGAGTCTGAGGAATGCGGCCTCCATTTTCTTACCTTTCAGCTCTCTGCCATAAGTACTGAGAGCTAATGGGTTTCCATTAGCATATTCAATCACCTTCATTGACAGCTCGTGATGAAGATTCTGCTCTCCCTTATCCTTAATAGACACAGACAGCAAGAAGAGTTGAAGAGCGTCTTCTTCATTTAAACCTTTAACCTCATATATTTGATCGACTCGGCAAAGACGAAACACTTGTTTATCTCTAGAGGTTATGATGATAAGGCTTTTGGGACCGAACCAGTCAGACCCTCCAAGTAAAGGCTCTGCGATCAAGGGATCGCACACGTCATCAAGAACAACAAGAACCCTCTTATTGTTTAATTTGTTTCTAAGCAAGCTCAATTTCGTAATGGAACCCCCAGAGCCAGGCTTCTCTTTTGAAAATTGTTCCACCAACAAACGATAAAGACCCTTCTCATAAATAACTCTGTCACAGTCTTCGATAAAACAATAAGCATCAAAGTCGCCCGACATTTGGTTATAGACAGCTTTAGCAAGTGTCGTCTTGCCTATGCCTGGCATACCCCAAATGCCAACACAACGGACGCCAAACGGTTGCTTGCAAATCATGCTCTCTATCTCCAGCAGCTTTGAGTAGATTCCAATTTGTTCCATATGGAAGAGCTTCTCCACATCTCTAGTAATCTCTTTTACAAGTTCGGAGTCAGTACAATCCTTCCTGCGCCATATTATCTCAAGTTAGAAGAACTTGTACTTTATTGGAACACTACACTAGGAATGGAAAGATTATCTCCCGCAGACAATATAATAAAATTTCTACCCATCTACCTTTTTTTTTTTTTACTTTATTTTCTTTTATACAGTCTTGTTTAGTTTTAGATTGGTTTAAAACTTCGAAATGCAATAATTAAATCCCTAAGTTTTTATTTGAAAATTCATTACACCAAATTCCGTCTAGAATTGGAATTTTCAAGGTTTAACATTTACAGTGTTGATCCTTAGTGCCTTCAGTCATGCTTCTACTCAGAAGTGTGGACGATACACTGAACCAAGCAGAGGGTTTCAATAATTAAAGAATGAGAAGAATTTCTAAGTGAAGCAGAAGGTTTTTCCAGTTATAAAGAAAACAGCAGACTCCAAAAAAGCAGTAGAAAGTTCTATAAAGCATCACAAGAAGCTTTTGTGGAATGCTCTGATGCAGATTCTCGTGATCCAAGATAATCGTGGTATTGTGAACGCAATTTTACGGTTAACTTATCAAAAATCGGACTTTAATTACAAGTATGGAATTGTGAAGAATAAGATAAATTGTGATGTTTAGTGAATAGATGCAACTTTCTGGGATGTAAAACAAAGATGTCAAAAATATAGGAAAATCCGATTCGAAAACATAAACTCGAGGGGGATTCCTATAGTCAACCCTTTTTCTTTTGATAAAGAGAATTGGCTTCTTGACTTTCTTGTCACCGTTTTGGTAACTGGTTTCTCTATAATTTTTTTATGTCTTGTTCTACAATTTTTATTTTTTGACTTTTTGTTCTACAATTATTTGAGTTTCTGTACAAAAGAATAAAAATGATGTAAAAAATACAAAAGAATGGCATTGATTTTTTTTTTTTTTAATTGTAAATGTTAAGCTTTGATTTGTTTAAACCATTCTAGTTTTGTAAATATTTTGCTTTATATAATGTGAACTGCTTAGGAGAATTGAAGATGGCAAAATGACATGAATACCTGGACCGGTGGACTGATGATAAACCCTTCGAATCCAGTGCGCTACGCCATTTACCCTGTAATGGACTGTCACCGTACAACACTGGAACCACCACCTGGTCTTTGTTTTTCTGGCACCTGAGAACCTTCAGGAGCTTGTCAAGGCATACTGTACGGTTTCCGGGTAAAATCATCACAGAAACCCTAGCTCTCTCAACCTTTTCCTGGGCCTCCTCGGAAAGCATATCGTTGCTATCGACAAACACATCAGTTATGCCTTTTTGGTAGAGAGCTTCGGAGAGGTGGCTTACGAAGGATAACCGCACCTCCTCTACGCAGCTGATGAAGACGATTTGCTCACTATTGCTCATGTTTTCGTCCCTCTGTAGTTAGAAGAAAGCTTCAATTTTTGTGGAATTAATTTTTCTGTTTGTGTAATTTTTTTGTGGTCGCCGAGCGCTTTCATTAAAACTTTTGTGAGCTTTCCAAAACTTTGGAAAATACCATATACGCCCTTTGTTTCATATTTCTTTTGTTTGACGTCAATACCTTTGTTTCATTATACAAGTGTTTTTTTAAGGTTTTATACATACAAATTAAGTAAACAGTAAAATTCTCTAAAACTTTTATTAGACAAATATTTTCTAGTAATATACATTAAAAATATAAAATAATATTCATAATAAAACAAATTTTAAATTCAAGAATGACACTTAATATGAAACCGAGAGAGTATGATTTTTGTCAAAATTTCTTATTTAGTAATGAATCTTCTATATATTAAAAACATTGATGTTGACTTGTCAAGTTTACAATTCTTTTCAAGAATTTTGATTTAATTTATGTTTTTCACACACTCTAAATCCAATTTAACTTAGAATATTTAGTATGTTAGTCTTATTCCATTAGCTAAACGCTATTCCATATGTCTTATTTTATAAGATTTTTAAGGTTTTTTTGTTAGTTTTATTTTATAAGATATTTTATGAGTTTCTATGCAAATTTTAAATTTATTTGATATTTTGTGACCATTATATTCTGTAGTATTTTTTGTGATTGGAAATTATTTTAAATTAAATACTAAATAATAATTTTTTTTTTAAATTAAAATTCATAATCGCGCTTTTAGGTAGACAATTTTATAAAATCAGACAGAGGAAGTAACAATTAATTAATTTACATTTCCATAAACTGAATTCTTATTTTCATTAATAATTATTGTTTATTATTTTTAATTGAAACCAAACTATTATTTCCATAAATAATGAACAATAAATTCCTTTATTTCTAAGTTTTTTATATTTACGAACAATAAATTCTCATAATAAATTAGTTTTCTGTCAATAAATGTACTTCTATTGTTTTCCGTCACCAACTTTTTTTCTTTAAACAATTATTGTTTGACTAGGTTAAATACATTTCAATTTTATAACATTATAAAAAATCTAATACAATTATGTAAAAATATTTATAAATTAAAGGTTATATAATATCATCTTAATGTTAAAACAGCATATTATTATTATTTATTTAATAACTACACACTTATAGAGATAAAAATTAGGTCAAGAGAGAAAGGGAGAAAAAAAAGAGAAGAGAGCCGTCTTCCAACCGATGGCTGGAGGCTTCCACAGCTTCATTGTGTGGTGGTGATCTGCTGTTTTGGATCAAGTTTTTATCGATGTTTTTTTCAAATTTTGTCGTTTTCTTCTCTTGGCTTTCAACTGGTGGATCTACAACTTTTCATCTCTATGGTGGCAGGTGAAGCAGTTGTGCAACTTTTCCAGTTTCCTTCACTCGAGTTCAAGATATGGTCACGAACTAATTAGTTTTTGGTTTTTCTCAATCGGATCTTAGTTGAGTATATCTCGACGTTACTGATGTCAGCGAATAACAGATAGTTCCAAACCTCAAGAGAGTGGCCCATCAAGCCGGAGTAAGTAAGCATATATTTTAATTTCAGAAGTTTACCAAGTACCAAGCAAAGACGTGAAGACCAGAAATTTTCGGTGAGGTTTGTGATTTTCATCGACATCAAGACAATTTCTGATCGCGGAAAAAAATCAATGAGTAGGATTAAATTTTAATTGGTAAAAATCTAGTTTTAGCAGTTTTGATTTTCATTTTTCTATTATTTTCTAAAATTATCTCCCTTTTTAGGACTGTTGTCACTAAGAATTTCAACATTTTTCAGGGATGTTTTTTTTTCCGATGACGAATGTAATTTTACCAAGTTTTAATAAAATTAAGATGACAAATATATATACATATATATATATAATAACTACATATACAAATCCAAAAATTATAAATACTATAGATTCTTTTATTTTTTTTAAGTTAAAGTATATTATAAACATATACTTTAGTATACACATCGATTTGTTTGTTCCTCCCCCGTATTCTTTTAGCTTAATACAATTTTTAATGGTCATAATTTCAATATTTTAAAAAATATTTAGTTTTGTTTATAAATTAATTACTACTATCTAAAATACCCCACAATATTTTAACAATTGTAGATTTATAGTATATGTGTTTCTTTGAAACATGACGAATCTTCTTATTATCAACAAAGACTCTTATAGCCTTGCATTTACTATTTATTTTTTGTTCCACCTAAATTACAATTTAAAATTTCTCATCATTCTTAAAATTTAAAATCTCTCTTTTTATAAATCAATTTTTTTTCAAAACAAGATTATATTTCATAATAAATTTTTTCCTATTTATATTCTATAAACTTCATGAAGAATTTTATTGGTAATTTTTATACATTATTTTTAAATTTCTAATAGTTATTAGTTTTTATATGTTAAATGTTTGATTTATTTTTTGGAGAAGAAGAAGATACAGTCGCGAGACTCATGCCTTTTCAATTTTATATCTTCAAATATTAAAGTTTTTATTTAAATAAAACCTAAATTAAGTAAAGTATAATTAGAAAAAGTACGACCAACGCTTGAGTCGACGCCGGTCGGTGAACATTGGAGAAAAAAACGAAGGAGAAAAGTTGATTTGGAAGATTGCTTTTGGAGAAAAGAAAAATGGTTGTGAGAAGAAATGAGGTTTTTTTTTCTCTAGAAAACTCCAAATGTTTCTCCACGACGTTTTAGAGTTTATATAATCGTATATACATTGAACCAAATGTTGGTGGAGCATTGAATATCTCTAAGGTTTATGAATTTTATACACTGAACCAAATTATTGTCTAAGCCCAACAAACATAACTTTTGGTTTTTTTATATCTACAGAAAAAAAGAGAGAACAAGTGTCAATCATACAATATTATGACATTCATCTTATTATATAAACCTTGGTTGCATTCACGAGAAACTGACACATGTCAAAATTATAATTAACAAGATCATGACATGTGTCAAATAAAATTTCAGATCTTGAAACGTGTCAAATTCATAATTATAATTATTTAAAAAAATCAAATATGAATAAACCATATCTTAAGAAACAAAAATCCATAATTTATGGATTTATCTAATCAATAATTAAAATTAAAAAATAAATAAAACAAGCTCCAAAAATAAATAAAAAGATATCTTAAGAAAAAAAGAAAATCAATAATTTGTTAATTTATTTAATTAAGAATTAAATTTAGAAAAAAGTAAATCCAGCCCAAAAACAAATATCTTCAGGAATAAAAACTAATAATTTTTTTTAAAAAAGTAAAAGTTTCTTTTATCATCAGTAAAAGAAATAGCCGACTGTCTTCCACCACAACTTTTACAAACAATAAACACTAACGCACAAAGTTTTCTCTTTATTATGGCTATCACTAAAAGTTAATTGACATAAGATCAATTAGATCGCAAGTATGTTTATCGTAATATTCATGCTATAGTACGACCTCTTCGAAAGTGAGAATTCAGAAACTTAAAAAAAGATAATGAACTTATAGGAATGAATTTACTAATACTTGATGAAAATGTTAGTCTCTTTTCTTGCTTACCATGCATCGTTTTTTAAAACTTTTATTATAATTAATAATTATTCATTATATGTCTAACTACAATTTCCGTTTTTCTAGACAGGACAATACAACCCAAGGAACTATGCATCATTCTCTTCTCAAAAAAATTTGGAGATCAATTATGTGAGAAATATTATTGAAATTAGCAACTTTATTGTGCAAGATTGCAATAAAATTTATAAAGTTTCAGATCACAAGTTCCTGATAAGATTTATAGAAACAACAAAAATTACCAGTGTCAGACAACAAATCTGTCAAATACCCAAAAAAAAATTCCGTTTTCATAATTACGATGATTTAATTAAATCTATAGATATGAAAATTGATTTATATGGTAAGTTGATAACCATCTATTTTCCAATACAATTAACTACATGTGTGCTTTAAAATATGTTTAACATTATTTCATCATGCAGATGCAGTCAGATATATTAAACATATAGAAAAAACAGATGTCCGTGTTAAGGCTACATATGCGCTAAGAAGAGTTACTTTCACTTTATTGCTAGAAGAGTAACATAGATGCATCCACTAACATTATTTTATATAGTGATATTTTTAACGATTATTTAAAGTTAGATCATCTATTAATATTAGTTTTTACCTCGGTTGTTTTGCATTGTTAATAGTGGAATTGAAATATTTGTAACATTGTGGGCAGAACAAGCAGAACTGTTTAAAGAAAAATATAGTGTGGTGGAAAATAACAACATTTTTCTCATCATGACAAGTGTTTTGGTCAAGATCTATCAAGGTGCAGTTTATTTGTCGGCATCCTCTGCCTCTAAATTCTATTTCAATCAAGATTTTGCTCTGTTTTTACGTTTCGTCAAAGGTATTTACTCTAATTTTTTAACCTCTAATTCACTAATTAAATTTAAATTATTTAATTCACTAACTTTTCCCAATTGAATTATATTAGTTTGAAGTTCAATGGTGACTACTTAGTTAATTTGGGTGGCATGCTGACCATGATAAATATCTTGGAGATCAACACTCAATTAATGATATTTGGGATTTTGTATCATCTAATGACCGTCAGATAATACTACCCTTCTTTATGTATTATAATTTTGGGATATATATGATTTAAATATCCAATATTTACATATTACTCACATATTTGCAATCATTCAATAATTACAGGAAAGAAAGTTTGTTTGCAAAGCAACCACTACCGAAATTGTGTTACATAATGATTGGAATTACATATCGTGTTCAAGTTGCTCTAAAAAACTGCAAAAATCTGGGTCTTCACTATATGTGTAAACAAAAAATGTGGTAAATCATCAGTTATTGGAGTCCTCAGGTATATTATTTCTTTGTTTTTTTTCCTAATATCTATTATCTTTATATAATTTATATGGATACTAAGCCATTTATTATTTTTCCAGATTTAGAATCGAAATCATAGTGGATGATGGACATGACTCTGCAAACTATGTGAAAAAAATAATATATTTGTATTTTGTATATACATTGTTTTATATTTCTATTAAGAGCTAAACATTGTTAACATATATCAAAACAACTCAGGCGAACAAGAGTTGAAAGGCATTCCCACTTGTGTGCAATCAATTATAAGAAACACTTATCTTTTCGAGATTCAAGTTAAAGAATATGATTTTGATGCATCCTATCAGAGTTTTATAGTTTCAGCGATTCTCAACTAATGGAAAGTAAATATATTATGTACAGCTCACATCATATGATGACATGAAACACCTAAGAATTCGGGTTCCAGACTTCGAGCTGCAACTATCATTAGATGAACAAAATGCTTATACGAAGAAATTATATTTAAGAAAAAGGAAAAATGGAAAAGAATAGACTCAGCAAGCGGTGGACACAGTGTGACGGCTTCTTGTGCTAATGTAGCAATGAAGCCGCGATGGAACCGATTTAATAATAAATCAAGAAGCCGTCCACTAATTATTAATAATAATAATCTAAATTTATAATTACATACTCTATTTTAATGTTGTGGTATCTTATTACTAATTGTGTACAAGCAGATCATAGAAAATAAAATATGATGTGTATTTATGATAAGTATGTATATAGTCAAAAAGGAAAAAGACAAACAAAAAAAATCATTAATTCTTTGTCTAATTGAAAAAACCGGTTAGGACCCGGTGCATATATCATAACCTGCATAAACCAACCTGATACAAAACCTTAAAATATTAGAGTTTTATATATGCTAATATTAAATATAAAACTTTATAAAATACATATTAATCACTTATACAGAATCTTATTATAATAGAAAAACAAATACATAAGATACTTAGCAAAACTGAAAAACTCCCAAGAAGGGTAGGAACCTTGATTAAAAAAGAGGATTAATGTGTATATATTATACGTCTACGTTAAAATTTTATATTTTAAAAAAACTATTTGTTAATTTTAGTCTCGATGATCTATTTTAAAATACTCAGTGATATTTAAAAAATTGGAATATAACATCTATTAAACTCATTTCTAATTAATTAATGTCTTTTATTTTATTTAAAAAAATGCAGCTGCATTAACTCAATCCTAATTGATCAATGTATTTCATTTTCGTAAATAGAAAACATAACTATGCATTACTAACACAATTGAAAAAGGAATATCCTAATAAAATTAAAAAAAAAAACATCAAAGTTAATATGCCTGATGCAATCAGAAAAAGGAAATATATTAAATTCTATATATATTGAAAGCACGAGAAGCCCAAAAGTAAGAAAAACAATAGTGACATTCAAACATGAACAGCTCAGCAGAAAACAAAACGGATGCGAAAGTTGAGAAATCCAACAACAAAAGACAACGAGGAATTATGAATGATGATCATATTAGTATAATCGAGAAAGCACTAATAGATGAACCTAATATGCGTTTGAATTCAGCTTCACTACTGACATGGGTTCATAAACTAAATCAAGTTGTAAGTATAAAACAAAATATTTCTTTCAAGAAAAATGTATAACTTTTTCCAAAATTATATTGCCTAAATTTTTTAATTAACTATAGGGTTCTGAAATTACAAGAGCGCAACTTAAAAACTGATAAGAATGTTTCTACTGTTAGTTACATAAAATATAAATCAATTATTCATCAAACAAAATTAATTTGCAGGCTTTACAACAAAAGAGCAGAGGTCCGTCAGATAAGCATGCAACCAAACCCATCAACCTTAAGAGCGGAAAATACCTTGGTAGATAATCAAACAAGATTAGTATGCAATAAAACAAGATTAGTAGTAACTCACCTAAGGACAAAGATAATCGTAGCAGATATACTTACTGGACTCATGTTGGGAAAACGGTTCTGATTCCTAGAATAATTCTCACACCAACGGATGCAAAATAGCCTTTCAAACTGAAAATGTATACATTCCCTGTCAGAATTTGTTATGCAATGACAATTAATAAGAGTCAAGGGCAAAACTTGAATAAAGTTGGTTTATATTTGTCAAATCCAGTCTTTTCCCACAGGTAATTATATGTGGCATTATCAAGAGTGACAACAACTGTAGGACTAAAATTTTTTAACGTTGGAACAAAATCCTACGACAATGATGTTCTTCAAAACATTGTATATCAAGAAGTCTTCAACAACATATGATGTCAAAGATATTGTATTCCATGAAATTAAGTTTCTAACATCCAATTAAATGCTCTAATTACCCAACTATTAATAATTACTAACATCTTCTAATGTTTTAAAATCATCAATCAAGGAGAAAAAATAAGTGGAGCTTACAAAATCTGAGAAATAGCAAAAATGATATACTTCAAGAGTTTATACAATTATTTAATAAACATCGAGATGTCCATTAAGTATTTTAATTTGTGGTTATGCCTCATATTCAATTTATTTTTCAATACACAAGCATTAATTGTGTTGGCCTCCAAAATATCTTTATAGTAGACATGAGGTAAGAGATAACCTGTATTAACCTCCAACAAAAATACATAAAACAGACAATAAAAAACAAAGGATAAGTAGCTATCCAGCCTTATCTTGCAAAAGGTTACGCCAATCAAATACAATTCTAAGATTCGAAAACACTTCAATTTAACACCATCTAACACTATCAATTTCACTAATAGCAACGAAAATGCCTAAACTAGATGATAAATGGACCTATCAAAATTTCATCCTTAGCAAAATTATTATGGCTAAAAGAGATAAGGTAAATGGTTTAAACAACAAAACCAGATGGATTAAAAAATAGATTAAAAAAACTTTAAAAGAAAGGTGGATTAAAAAATATGTTCTATAATATTTCTATGTTATGGGCTTGCGAATTATCAATAACTAAAAATTTAAAATTAAATTATTAACAACATGTTTTCATGAGATACAAAAAATATTGCTATATATTTTTCATTTTTTACAATCATTGTAAAATTATAAATATAAAAAAAATCACAAATATGTATAATCCAAAATATAATATCAGTTTTGTGGAGAAATTCATTACAATCAGTGTATTTTAAAAAACCTATATACATTCAAATAATATATATAATTATATAGAAATAAAGAATCGTTAAAAAACCCGTGCATCTCACAAGTCCTTATCTAGTCTTTTATAATATATATATATATGTATTTTTCCTTTTTATACGTTTTTATCCTTTAATATTTTTAAAATTTTAATTTGAAATGCTATTTAAATTTATTCTTAAACAATTTTTTTAATAATTGATCATAATTTATTTTGTTTGATTATATATAGATTATATAGGTATATAATTACTTGAATATACTAATTATGGGATCTATAATGATTTTAGCCCTGTTCTAAAAATCTTCGCCTACCTCCGATTACTCTCCGTCTAGTCGCTAGGGCCATCTTCGCCATCCGACTAGCGTCTAATCGCTAGGTCCACCTTCACCGCGAGATAATTTTTTTTTGTTATTTAGACATTTAGATCGGGAGTTTATGATATTTTACAATACCTTATGTTTAAAATTTTAATGAAAATCATAAAATTTTGTCTTAAAAGTATGTTTTTATGTGTTTACTGCAATTTAAAAAAATATTTTAAGAAAATTTAATTATAATGGATTAATATATTTTTAAAAACATTAAAATGGTCTTAAAACCCTAAAACTAATCTCTGATTAATCTTCATTTAATCTCTAATTTATTGATTAGGTATTAGATTCATCTTTGTCACCGACTGGCACTTAGCCGTTTTTGGAATATGGGATTTTAGTGTTCACATATAAGGTTTAGTTATATTCTATTTATATAATGATTAATTAAAAATATTCAAATATATTATTATTTAAAATATAAATTTATTCATGATTTAAAATATTTTATTATAGGTTTGTCATATCTATATATATATATATTATTTTATTCAGTTTTGCTTTAAATGATATATAAATTAAAAAAGTGTCGACCAGAAGAATCTAATTCAGGAAAAAAAAAATGAAGAAAAGAGAAAAGTAAATGCGCCACAAAAGACTATAATGTTCTGAGTGGAGGATTTTTGTGAAAAGTTGATTTTGACTTTTCCTACCATAGCATGAGACTAGGAACACTGCCACGTGACGAGCATTACGGTGTTCCCACATAAAATTAATTTCCCACATTACGGTCGCCGAGCGCTTTCATGAATATGTTTCGGGTTTATCACAAAACTTTGGAAAATACCATATACGCCCTTTGTTTCATTTGTTTCCCTTACGTCACTCCTTTTGTTTCATTTTACAATTGTTTTAAAGGTTTTATACATACAAATTAAGTAAACAGTAAAATTCTCAAAAAATTTTATTAGACAAATATTTTTTTAATAATATGCATTAAAAATACAAAACAATACTTACAATAAAACAAATTTTAAACTCTAGAATGACACTTAATATAAAATAAAGAAAGTACTACTTTATTAAGATTGCATGATTGGTAATCCACTGTTTTGGGTCAAGTTTTTATCGATGTTTTTTTTTTTACTTTGTCATTTTTTTTTCTTGGTTTTCAACTGTTTGATCTACAACTTTTCATCTCTACGGTGGCAGGTGAAGTAGTTATGCAAATTTTTCAGTTTCCTTCACTCGAGTTCAAGATCAGTTCTGGTCGAGATCTGATTATTTTTTTGCTTTCTCTCAATCAGACCTTAGTTGAGTATATCTCGACGTTACTGATGTCGACAAATAACAAATGTTTCACACTTCAAGATAGTGATCCATCAAGCTAGAATAAGTAAGCATATGTTTTAATTTCAGAAATCTACCAAGTACCAAGCGAGTACGTAAAGACTAGAAATTTTTGGTGAGGTTCGTGATTTTTATCGACATCAAAACAATTTTTGATCGCGGAGAAAAATCGGTGAATAAGATTAAGATTTAATTGGTAAAAATATAGATTTAGTGGTTTGGATTTTTATTTTTCTAGTATTTTCTAAAACTGTCTCTTTTTTAGGGTTGTTGTCACCGAAAATTTTAATATTTTTCCTCGGCTTAGTTTTTAAGGATATTTTTTTCCGCTGACGAATATAGTTTTACCAATTTTTAATAAAATTTAAGATGACAATATATATATATATATATAATAACTACATATACAAATCCAAAAATTATAAATACTATAGATTCTGTTATTTGTTTTAAGTTAAACTATATCATAATCATATAATTTAATATACACATCAATGCATTTCTTCCTTCCACGTATTCTTTTAGGTTAATACAATTTTTCATGGTCATAATTCAATATTTAAAGAAAATATTTAGTTTTGTTTATAAATTAATTACTACTATCTCAAATACCACCCAATATTTTAACAATAGTAGATTTATAGTATACATGTTTCTTTGAAATATGACGAATCTTCTTATTATCAACAACAACTCTTATAGCCTTACATTTACTATTTACTTTTTTTTCACCTAAATTACAATTTAAAATTTCTCATAATTCTTAAAATTTATTACTGATCAATGTTTTTTCAAAACAAGTTTATATTTTATAATAAATTGTTTCCTATTTATATTCTATGAACTTCATTAAGAATTTTATTGGTAAATTTTATACATTATTTTTAAATTTCCAATAGTTATTAGTTATTAGTTTTTATATGTTATATGTTTGATTTAACTTTTTCGAGAAGAAGAAGATACTGTCGCGAGACTTGTGCCTTTTCAATTTTACATCACAATATTAAAGTTTTTATTTAAATAAAACCTAAATTAAGTAAAGCATAATTAGAAAAAGTACGACCAGCTTGAGTCGATGCCCATCTTTCTTTTGATACTATACATTTGGAATTGAGAAGTTACGATGTTTTAGAGTTTATATAATCGTATATACATCAAACTTGGTGGTAATATCTCTAAAGTTTGTGAATAGACATTGAATCAAATAATTGTCTAAGCCCAACAGGCATAACTTTTTTTTTATCTACAGACAAAGAGAGAACACATGTCAATCATGTAATACTGTGACATTCATATTTTATAATATATAATTTTTATTTCTTTTTATACATTTATTTACCCTTTAATATTTAAAATTTTTTAATTTGAAATGCTATTTTAACTTATTCTTATTACAATTTTTATTTAATAATTGATCATGATTTATTCTGTTTGATTATATATAGATTATATAGGTATATAATTACTTGAATATACTAAACATAGGATCTATAATGATTTTAGTGTTCACATAAAAGGCTTAGTAATATGCTATTTATATAATAATCAATTAAAAATATTCAAATATATTATTATTTAAAATATAAATTTATTCATGATTTAAAATATTTTATTATAGGTTTGTTATATTTATTTTATTATTATTTAATTCAGTTTTACTTTAAATAATATATTACTTGAAAAAGTGTCGACAAAAAAAAATCAAATTCATAAAAAAAAAATGAAGAAAAGAAAAAAGTAAATACGTCACAAAACACTATAAATCTTCTGAGTGGAGGAGGGTCACACAATATATCCCAAATAATCAAAAGTTGTTTTGGCATTTTGTCAAAAGTTGATTTTGACTTTTCTTACCATAGAATGAGACTAGGAACACAGACCACGTGACGGGCATTACGGTGTGCCCACCTAAAATTTCTCAACGAATCTAAACAAAATCTAAATCATTTTTGTGCCCCTTATCTCTAAACTTTTCTCCAAACAAACCCCAACCAGACCCGAAACAGTTTTTCGCCATGGCGGGATCGTCCACGTTCAAAGAACGGCTACCGCAACATCAAGTGTTCATCAACTTTCGTGGGGTGGATTTACGCAATGGATTCGTCAGCCATCTCGTCACGGCGTTGGAAAGTAATGAGATTAACGTCTTCATCGACAACCACGAAGACAGAGGCCAACCCATAGAAATACTATTCAAGAGGATTAAGGAGTCAAGAATCGCTCTGGCTATCTTCTCTGGGAAGTACACAGAGTCAACCTGGTGCGTGAGAGAGCTGGCGATGATCAAGGATTGTATGGATAAAGGAACACTCAAGGTGATTCCCATCTTCTACAAGGTGCTCCCATCCACGGTGGGAGATTTAATGGGGGAATTTGGTGATGCATTCAGGAATATGGCTCACAATGATGAGAAAGAGAAGTGGAAGGAAGCTTTTACGGCGATTTCTTCGATAATGGGCACCGTTCTGGATGAAAAAAGGTAACTGATTTTGCTCGAATGGTTGAAACCTTATCAAAGCCATACCCTGTAGAACAATAGTGATTAGAATTGTAGAGATTGATTTACGAAACATTTCATGGGAATTAAGTATGGTCATGATCTCAGTAACTGTTTTCCTCACTCATATTATATACAGCAACGAGAGTGATGAAGTAAAAAAAACTGTGGAGGATGTTAAGAAAGTGCTGAAAAAAATTCCGTTCGAGGGAAGCCAAATTGCCGCTGTGGAGACTACAGAAAATAGCGACTCCCCAACTTCCTTGAGCCCAGAAATGGATACAACTTTTGGAATCAAACAACACCTAAAGGAATTGGAAGATAAGTTGGATCTTACAGACAAGAAAACTCGCATCATTGGAGTTGTTGGGATGCCTGGAATTGGTAAAACCACACTGCTGAAAGAACTCTTTAAGAAATGGCAGCATAAGTTTACGACACGCGCATTTATTGATCAAATCCGTGAAAAGTCTAAATGCTCGGAGGAATTCGATATCTTGCCCAACTTGCTTGTACAAGAGTTACTAGCGTTGAATGAGTCCAACTTAGACAATGTGGAAGATCCATACGAATTGTATAAGGTTCAACTGGTCCGCTGCAAAGTTCTCGTCATTCTTGACGATGTTAGTAAAAGTGAACAGATAAACGCTCTTCTCAGAAGACGCGACTGGATTAGTGAAGGGAGCAGGATTGTCATTGCAACAAACGACATCTCCTTATTAAAGGATCAGGTTCAAGATGAACTTTACGTGGTCCGGCAATTGAACCACCAAGATGGCTTGAATCTTTTTAGCTATCATGCCTTTCATCAAGAAAATCCTCCCGAAGATTTCATGAAGCTGTCAAAAGAGTTCGTTCATTATGCAAAAGGGCATCCACTAGCACTCAAAATATTGGGTAGAGAGCTTCATGGGAAAAAGAAAGATATTTGGGATTCGCAACTAATGAAACTCGCTCAAAGTCCCCGCCCTTATATTGGAAGTGTCTTACAAGTAAGTTATGACGAATTGAGTCCAGGGCAGAAAGAAGCATTTCTCGACATAGCCTGTTTTAGATCGCAGGATACAGAATATGTAGAAAGTCTACTGGCTTCATCTGAAGCAATGAGTGCAATAAAATCTCTCACGAATAAGTTCTTGATTAATATATGTGACGGCCGTGTGGACATGCATGATCTACTATATACATTTTCGAGGGACCTTGATCGTAAGGCATTCACTCAAGATGGTAGAAAAGGACGAAGGTTGTGGCGGCATGAAGACATAATCAACGAAGGAAAAATTAATGTATTGCGGAACAAAATGGTGAGACTATAATTTCCTCCAGATTTGCATTGATGATCAAAGCTTACTTTTTTTTATACTCTTCGCTAATATCATGTTGGCTATTGTTGTTATTCATCACCAGACAGCTGCCAATGTCAGAGGTATTTTCCTAGATTTGTCTGAAGTGGAGGGCGAAACGAGCTTAGACAAAGATCACTTCAACCGTATGACTAATCTCTGGTATCTCAGGTTCTACAATTCTCATTGTCCTCAGGAATGTAAAACTGATAATAAAATTAACCTCCCCGATGGACTTAAGCTACCATTGAAAGAGGTTCGATGCCTCCATTGGCTGAAATTCCCATTAGAGGAACTTCCAAACAGTTTCAACCCGATTAATCTCGTCGACCTTAAGCTGCCCTACAGCGAGATTAAACAACTTTGGGAGGGTGAAAAGGTGTGATTTTGTAGCCTTTTTGCATTATTATTAACATGGATAGTTTATCTGATTGTCGGCTAAATGTTTTGCTGTCACAGGATACACCAGTCTTAAGGTGGGTCGATCTTAATCACTCAAGTAAGTTGAGCAGCTTGTCAGGATTATCAAAGGCTCAAAATCTTCAAGGACTGAACCTTGAAGGGTGCACAAATCTCGAATCTCTTCGAGATCTGGATTCGAAATCTCTGAAAACTCTCACCCTTACCGGCTGCTCAACCTTCAAAGAATTTCCCTCGATTCCAGAAAATCTGGAAGCTTTATACTTGGACGGAACAGCAATAAGGCAACTTCCTGACAACGTGAAGAACCTCCAGAGACTTATCTTATTGAATATGAAAAACTGCAAATGGCTGGAGAATATCCCAACCTGTGTTGGTGAGCTGAAATCTCTTCAAAAACTGGTACTCTCTGGTTGTTTAATGCTCACGGATTTTCCAGAAACCAACAAGAGCTCTTTAAATTTTTTGCTTCTGGATGGTACATCCATAAAAACTATGCCGCGGTTACCCTCGGTGCAGTATTTATGCTTAAGCAATAAACATCTCAGGTGTCTTCCAGCTGACATCAATCAACTTTCTCATTTAACACGGCTGGAATTGAAGTATTGTATTAGTGTTACATCTATTCCAGAGTTACCACCAAATCTTCAGTACTTCGACGCAGACGGATGTAGCTCACTGAAGACTGTTGCAAAACCGCTGGCCCGCATCAAGCGGACGATGCAGAACCACTGCATTTTCAATTTCACCAACTGTGGTAACCTGGAGCAAGCTGCAAAGGAGGAAATCGCATCGTATGCTCAACGGAAATGCCAGTTACTATCAGATGCTCGTAAACACTACAATGAGGTACCTCTATATATAACTCTATCTACATGTGGCTATATGTATCCCTCTCTTTGATTCTTATATTTCAAGGAAACTGCACAATTTATGCTATTTCTTTTCTATAATGTTGCAGGGTCTAAGTTCAGAGACTTTGTTCAGCACTTGCTTCCCTGGATGGGAGGTGCCTTCGTGGTTTTTTCATGATGGAGTTGGATCTTTGTTAAAACTAACACTGCCCCCACATTGGCATGAAAAGAGCCTCTCCGGTATAGCTCTATGTGCTGTTGTCTCATTTCCTGATGGTGAAGATCAAATCAGCGGCTTGTCGGTGGCATGCACCTTTACAATAACAGCTAAAGAAAAGTCTTGGATCCCCTTTACTTGCCCAGTAGGAAGTTGGACTAGAGAAGGAGAGACAATTCAATGCAATCATGTTTTTATAGGCTATATTAGTTGCCCACATACCATAAGGTGTCTCAAAGATGGGAACTCTAACAAATGCAATTTTACTGAAGCCTCAATTGAGTTTACTGTCACAGGTGGGACAAGTAAGATAGGAAAAGTTTTGAGGTGTGGTTTGAGTTTGGTGTACGAAAAAGATAAAAATAAACACAGTTTTCATGAGGCAACATATAATATGCCTGTTGATTGGGGCGTTCAAGAACCTCAAGACAGGGTGGTGGAGGAGCAACGAAAAATAAAAAAACAAGAAGTGATGATAGACAACCCAAAAAAAAACAAAAGGCCAGAAGACTGGGCAACATCCAGTGTCCCTCAATCTTGTGGTGCAAGTATAACTCCAAGAATGGAAGATAAACTCGGTCGTCGAGCAAATGGTTGAAAGTGTCCAAGGCAGAATGAATATGTTTCAGGTGAACCACATCCTTACAAAAAAACTCCAACTAGTATTAAAATAGATTGTTCCTTAGTAAAAATGTGGTTCATGGCAGTGTATCTTTACAGATGTTATTGGTGGAGCAAATCCTTCTGAAGCAATTGGTGTTCTTTTTGCTCTCTGTCTAGAGCTAAAGATCTTCTTCAACCAAAAGCCCCTCCTTTTACAATCAAGCCAACGTATTTGGCATAGTGGTCTTTTGTTTTACAAAAGCTTCTCTTTTACTATCATTTTATTTTCTTTTGAATTCAGTGTTCACAGTGTACGTCCTGCCAAGTTACAGAGCAGAAAGGTAATCTCTTATTAGAGACCTTAATTTTCTGGTTCAAGTTGATTTCAGGATCTTGTTTGGTTATATTTCGGCTATGATTCTAGAATTTTAAGCTCTCTGTAAGACTTTTTCTTACGGTTGAATGAAGAATTTTTCTCTTCCACAACTCTCTCTCTCACATTGATCATCTGAAATGGTTATTTTTCATACACAAAGCTTGTTTCTGTTATTCTGTCGAGCCCTAAAATCACCGTCTGAAGTTTAGCTCGACTGTCACTTTTCAGTCCTGAAGCTGTTGTACCAGGTAAGAATGATGGCTCCGTTGTTTGATTATTTTCTGTGTATAACAGAATGATTCAGAGTAAACCAATTGAAGCTTGGTAGTGTGTTTGTTTTCGTTACAAAATGTCATGGGTTCAAATCCTATCATCCCTATGTATTACTGTTCTTCGTCTGGGATTGATCCCTGGGGAAGATGATCAAGGTGAACCTTGCGAACAGCTTGATACACTGATTATAAGGGTTCACAGGGGTTTATGCTGTTACTAGAGGAAGCCGTTCTTGAACGCATCCCCTGCTCTGAATTTAGAGGGAAACATCCATTCACGTACCTTCTTGGAAAAGCTAATGATGATTCTAGCCAAAAGACACTCTTTTTCAAGGAAGATGCCGCATTTTTTTATAGCTGAAATGTGGTGCGGCTTTGTTAGTGAGAGGCACTACAGAGACATCGGATCAACTTCTTCATAAACAAACTCAAGCTGATTGGTGAAGTTGTCACCAATATCGTTGTGAGAAACGAGGAGTCAAGATCATGATGGTACGGAATCTATATGGTGCTAGGTGAGTTTGTGAAGATCAACTTACAAGTAACCCTGCTAACACACATTCCATTAGTCACTACACAGTGAAGTCTAGTTTCCATAAAAACAAGTTACTCTTCAACATATTATATGGGAACCAAGAAATATTTTTGTGGAACTTGAATTGCATGTTCCTTATTCTGAAAATTCAGAAAATTCCGCAAACTCATCTGCCTTACCATTAATATAATATCTTAAGAAGCTGAAAAAACTTTACTTGTTTTTAATATTTTTCTCCTTTTATATATGTGAGAATTGCTTGAAATGACCCAGATTTTAGCAGAAATAACTAGAATGACTCATGGAAAAAAAATGGATCAATATTTTTGGTTAAAAGACTAGAAAACCAAACTAACCTAACTTAATAACAAAATTGCCATTAAAAAAAAAAACATTAACACTAGAAAATAAAAAAAAACCCAAAAACTGAAAAAAATCAAAAGTTTCAAAAATCTAAAAAAACTCTTCTCCTTCGTGACCTAATCGCCATCACCGTCTTCTCCTTCTTCGCAGCCGCCGTCGTCTCGTTCTTCACCGCCGTCTTCCTCTTCCCATCGTCTTCCTCCTTCGTCGATTTCAGCGCCGCACCGCATCGTCGATTTCAGGGCCGCTTCTTCTTCTCCTCACCGGACGTTTCTTCTTCTCCTTGCCGCTGCGCTTCGTCTTCTCCTTGCCCCCGCCGCATTCTTGTCTTCTCCCGCTTCAGCGCCGCTTAGGTAGGTTTCATATTCCTCTTCCCGAGTTTAATTTTTTTCAGATACACTATTTACTATCGCCGGAATGTTTAGATATTTTTGTCTTAACCGTCGCCTTACTTGGCTGCACATTTGTTCGTTCTTCGGTCTTTCCCGGACATTTGTTCGATATTTGAATCCGCATTTGTTCCATATTTGGCCGCACATTTGTTCCATATTTGGCCGCACATTTGTTTGATATTTTGCATTTGGTCTTTACTTACTGCACATTTTGCATTTGGCCGCACATTTGTTTTTCTTTGGCCGCGCATTTGTTTTATTTGGCCGCACAGTTGTTTTCTTGTGGCTGCACTTTTGTTTAGTTTATTTGGCTGCACATTTGTTTATTTCCGTTATTTTGCTTTGACTGCACATTTGTTTTGCTTTTGCTGCAGATTTGTTTTGCTTCTGCTGCACATTTGTTTTTCTTTGGCTGCACATTTGTTTTCTTTGACTGCACATTTGTTTTCTTTGGCCGCACATTTGTTTTTCTTTGGCCGCACATTTGTTTTCTTTGACTGCACATTTGTTTTCTTTGGCCGCACATTTGTTTTTCTTTGGCCGCACATTTGTTTTCATTTGGCTGCACATTTGTTTACTTTCTTTGGCTGCACATTTGTTTATTTCCGTTATTTTGCTTTGGCTGCACATTTGTTTTGCTTTGGCCGAACATTTTTTTAGTTCCTTTGTTTTTGGCTGCACATTTGTTTACTTCTTTTGTTTTGCTTTGGCTGCACATTTCTTTTGCTTGGCTGCACATTTGTTTAGTTCATTTGTTTTGCTTTGGCTGCACATTTCTTTGGCTTGGTGGCTGGACATTTCTTTGGCTTGGTGGCTAGACATTTCTTTGGCTTGGTGGCTGGACATTTGTTTTGGATTGATGTCCCACCATTTCTTTTGCTTGGCTACACATTTGTTTTTCTTTAACCGCACATTTTTTTTATTATTTAGTGCTTTTGATAACAGATTTCGTTTGTATTTATATTGCAGATACATGGGTTCTTCTTACCCTCCAAGACTTTACAAAGATGGGAAACCTCATATTCAAATTAAGAGCATGAACCACTATTGTTTTCTTTCCAAATTCAAGATCATGAAAGAATATCTTGGTGAAGATACGTGGGCTGAAGTTAAAGGAGTCATCTGTTGGAGTTTTTCTTAAGCTTACCGACATAGATGTGACGACAAGTACATATGGGCTTCCTCGATTGTCGATTTCTTCCTCTCACATCAGCTGGCTGTCGACAATATTCATGAGTTTTGGTCTTTAATTGATGGTCAACCACTCAGGTTTTCACTACATGAGTTTAAGGATATCACTTGTCTCAATTGTGACCCATTTCCATCAGATGAATCAGAGTTGGGTGACGTTGATTATAAAGCTTTGTGGAAAGAAATGAAAGTTCCATTAGGAGAAGGACCTACTTGGGAGGAGTTGGTGAAAGTTTTAAAAACTTGTCAGGGTTGGGATAAGGAGAAGAGGAAGATGTTAGGACGGTTATGCATTCTGCATGTTGGAGTATATGGTATAAATCACAGATCAAGGATTTGTTTGAGTAGTGCAATAAGAGTCTTTGATACAGAGAGGTTTGAAAAATATCCTTGGGGTAGAGCCGGATTTACTAGTTTAGTAAATTCGGTTAAAGTTGGACATTACAAAGGAGCCACTTACCAATTAAACGGATGTGTTCATGCTCTGCTAATATGGATATTTGAATATGTTCCAGCGCTAGGAGAGTTGTATGGGTTTAGGCGGAATTGGATTGATGTCCCACCACTTCTTAACTGGAAAGGATGTCGTCAACGTTTCAGATTTGAGGACTTAATAGCTGATGAGAAAGCTAAACATGGACAGGTATAATATGGTCTTCTTATTTATGTTACTGCGGATTAATGTTGATATTGGTTATGGGTTATTTTCATGTTGCTGCGGATTTATTTTTAGTTTTTGATGCGATATTAATGTTGATGCGGATTTGTTTTAGTTTTGATAAGGGTTTTATAATGTTGGTGCGGATTTGTTTTAGTTTTGATAATGGTTTTTAAATGTTATTATTTTGAGATTAATATTGTCATTGTCTTCTATTTAGGTTCGTGTGAGGCATATGCTTCCGGTTGCATTAGAAGGTAAGTATCCTCAATGGAGTGACAATGATCAAAACTTCGATCCGAAACTTGACAAGTTGATCGAAGATATCATTGGAGGTGAATTGGTTGCAAATGCTTGGCCTGTGGAGGAACCAGTCTTGAAAAAGCGTGTAAAAGTTGAGGATTTGAAGACTTTGAGGTCTGATGTTTCGTCTGATAGAGCTGAAACTTCTAAGAAAAAGAAGAAGAAAGGAAAGGAGCACTCGAAGGTTAGTACACTTGTTTCTTTGTGATTACTCTTGTTGGTTGGTTTTGTTTATGATATTATAACTCTTGTTTAAAAATATACAAGATGATGAGGAGACTAGGGGTTCCATTGCTGGAATGATGAAGGTGTTGGAAACCTTTGCTGGGCAACTTAACAACATGGGGGAAAAATTTGACGGGCAACTTGGTAGCTTGGGGAAAAAATTTGACGGTTTTGAGACAAGAATGGAAGGGTTTGATGCGAATCTTGCTACAATTAAGGAAGATATCAATGATCTCCGAGAGCGAGGAAGGAAGAGCAAATCGATAGACGTTAGTGATTCCAATTCTAAGAAAGAAGACGTCAAGCAAGACGGTGAAGCAACAAGTAAAACACCGGTTAGTTGAGCATACTCTTATATTGCCGCAGATTTATTTTGGTAATGATAAATGTTTTTATATTGTTGCTGCGGATTTTATTTTTGGTATTGATGAGTTTTAAATGTTGCTACGGATTTATTTAGGTATTGATAAAGGTTATTCATTGTTGCTGCGTATTTATTTTTTGGTATTGATGTAATGTTGCTGCGGATTTATTTTGGTATTGATAAATGTTTCTTCATTCTTGCTGCGTATTTAATTTAAATTTGGCATTGCTAAGCGTTTTTTCATTGTTGCTGAGGATTTATTTTTGGTATTGATGAGTTTTAAATGTTGCTGCAGATTTATTTAGGTTTGATAAAAGTTTTTTCATTGTTGCTGCGTATTTAATTTGGTATTGATAAGCGTTTTTTCAATGTTGCTGCGGGTTTATTTTTGGTATTGTTGAGTTTTAAATGTTGCTGCGGATTTATTTCGGTATTGATAAAGGTTATTCATTGTTGCTGCGTATTTATTTTTTTGGTATTGATGTAATGTTGCTGTGGATTTATTTTTGGTATTGATGAGTTTTAAATGTTGCTGCGGATTTATTCAGTTATTCGATAAATGTTTTTCGTTTTGTTGCTGCGTATTTAATTTGGTATTGATAAGGGTTTTTTCATTGTCGCTGCGGATTTATTTTTTGGTATTGATGAGTTATAAATGTTGCTGCGGATTTATTTAGGTACTGATAAAGGTCTTTGTTGCTTATTTATGCAGTCATGGTTGGTAGTGGAGACCAAGGATGCAACAGATGGGCTTCTAGTAAGAAAAGTTGTCAAGGGTGAAGTGAGTAAACTTCCGACGGGGAAGAAGAGAAAGAGTAGGGACGCTCCTCTGCTGAAAAATAAAAAGCTCATTTTTGCAGATACTGATGTTGTAGACATAACTCAACAACATCATAAGGAAGAGGAGAAAATGGCATCAAGTTCCACTGAAGCGTGGTCCAATCCGCAACTGGCAGCAGATAATAAAGCTGTTGGCGTTACTTTGGATATGCTGGTGAAACAACTGAAGACAATGGATGAAAATACACCTATTCCGAAGCGAGTTCCTAAATTGGCGTTGAGTCAGAGATTTCCATACATTGGTAACTCTACGATGAAGCGCATCATTCCAGGTGTTCAAACTTCAGGACATGACTATGACCCTATTGCAGCTGTTGATGAAAACAAATGGCGCCGGCTAGTTGATTTCATAGAATTGAATGAGTATATATCTAAGACCTTCTCTCTTTTTTAGTAATCTTCATCAATACTAATCTTTTCTCTTTTTTATTCTTAAAGGGATGAAGAACTTGGAAGCAAAGATTCAGATGTCATCTTCTTTAAGGAGATTATTACCCCTAGGAAGGATTGGACGAACAAAAGATATGGATGGTTGGCAACTAGTGTAAGTATTTCTACTATTGATGCAGATTTTATTTTACTTTTATTTGTTATTGCTGCGGATTTTATTTCCTTTTATTTGTTATTGCTGCTGATTTTTTTTTTATTTGCTATTCTGCTTTTATATTGCTGCGGATTTAATTTGGTTTTGTCTCATTTCTTCTTTATTTGAACAGCACCTTGCTGCAGCGTTGACAATGTTCCGCAAAAGGTGTATGCGTTCTCCTTCACCTTTCCGCGATAGGGTAGGCTTCATTGATCAGTGGTTCCTTGAGACCATGGCTATTGATTTCAAGCACAGTCCGCCAAAGTCAAAGAAATTCTTGTTTGACCTCAATTATATGAACCATTTCAATGGTTTAGCTCCTTTAGACTCGGCTACTGAGAAGAAATGGTATACGGACATTGATAACTTGTACGGTGTTGTTAATATCAACGCGGCTACTGAGAAGAAATGGTAATCTTCCTGCTCTCCGCCGCTGCTATTGCATGTATACATGGCAACTTCTCCAAGTCAAACCTACGGCATGAACACTTTCTATCTCTCAAATTAACAACATGTACAGATCCTCCGCCTAGCACTTGAACTTGATTAGCATCAATATCTTGAACATTTAAAAGCTTAGAAGATTCGACACGACTCTGAAAAAATAAAAAAATTAATCTGCGGTCATATAGTCTGAGACAAAAATAATCAGCGGCCATATACCATTAAACAACATAAAAACCTGCGAGCAAAGGAGATAATAAATTTACCTCTAACAATTTTTCTACTCCACGGGTTAGAGTTGTTTGCAATTTCAATGCATCTTTCCTTCGAGAATCAAACCATCTTGTCATCATCGATCTCACAACCTCTAGTAGTTGTACAATAGGCAATTTCCTAGATTGTGATAGAACGTTATTCATTGACTCAGCAATGTTGCTGGTAAGAAGATTGTACCTATTGCCAGGAAAATGAACACGTGTCCAGAGTCGAACATCAGCTCTTTGGAGATAACTATGAAGTGCAGGATTCAACACTTGAATCTGGTTAAACGTGGTCTGAAAATCAACAAGTCTGAAAGCATTGGCCGCTTTTTTCACCAAACCAAACGCTTCACGACCTCTATAACGGGCCAATATATTCTTGTACAAATGGTACGTACATATTCCACGACTACACTTTGGGTATACCGTTCTAATACCTTTCTCAATAGACTTGTGCCTATCAGAAATAATGGCAAGATCTTCGTCATCGGGAATAACAGCCGGTTGCTCGAAGAACCATACCCATGACTCATCATTTTCAGTATCAACTACGGCATAAGCAATAGGAAATATCTGAAAATTACCGTCTTGAGCTGTTATGTAAGGAGTGTCCCTTTGTATTTTCCTTGCAAAAAAGTACCATCAACAACCACCACTTTCTGCATCTAAGGAAATCCGTTGATGCTGGCACTAAATGCTAGAAACAAGTACTTAAATCTTTGATTCTCATCCACTTCGAGCCGTGTGTGTGATCCGGGATTTTCTTTTTAATCATGTACAAGTAAGCAGGTAGTAATTCATATCCACTCTCTTGAGTTCCCCTAACCAAATCGCGACCATGTCTTAGTGTCCGATATGCCTTCCAATAATTAAGCTACAGAAAACAAATCCGCGACCATATAATTAGTTATAGTAAATAAATCCGTGACCATATAATTAGTTATAGTAAATAAATCTGTGACCATATAATTAGTGATAGTAAATAAATCCGCGACCATAGATTCTATGAGTCAAAAATAGATGTGCAACATACCTTAATTTGGAATCGTTTATTAAGAGCATCGGCAACATGCATTGGCAATACCGTTGGTCCAACTCCACTAACAAAATCCTTGTACAATAATCCAAGTATCTCAGGAGTTGCTTGTCGGGATCTTGCAGAACGCTCAGAATCGAACATGTATGATTGGAGATATCTTGTCGAACATGAAACCTTGGATAATCTCCTATTGGTGTAGCTCAGTACTCTCCAAGAACATCCATTCACCCAACACTTAACAGTCAATAATTCAGGTGTCAATTTAACGACATTGAAATCAAATTTCTGGACAACAAGAAGAATTTTCATTCTTCTCTCCAGCTCCTCTTTCGACTCATAACATTGTCCAACAGCTAAATCCAAAGAACTCAATTGAAACTTCGATATTCAACATTCACATTACCTTCACTTACATAAAACGTTGAATCTCTCTTCTTTATTGGCAATATTGGTTTCTCTTGCTCTTCTTTTTTCTTCTTCTTTTCTTCTTCTTCTTCAGCCAATATCCCATAAGCTGAAAAATTCTCATCGCCTGAATCTGTTCCATCAGAGTCATCACAATAATCGAATCTCGATTCATCATCATCTTCATCATCATCGTTACCATCTTCATCATTCTCTTCAGCTTTTGGAACCTCAACGTCTAATGTCTTCTTCATATCAGTCTTATCCTTCACTTCCACACAAAGCCATAGCATATCTACTTTGGATTGGCCCAAAAAGTTTTGAATTGCCTACAATTCTCAACATATACGGGAGGTGTATCTTGGGGCAATTTCTGCATAATCTTCTTATGAAACATGTAGCTCAGTTTCACATCATATACTCTATTATCCAACCCAAAATCTTCAAACACCATTCCAATGAAATCCTCATAAATCATCCTATCATCAGCTCCTAGAAGTCTAGATCCTCGCTTAGCATCAACAACAAACAACCATCTACACTTTTCAAAGCTCCATTTTCCACATACAAGTACAATTTGTTCCATTCCTTTCAAAGAAAAACTAGAAAGAGGAAAAAAAGTGTAGATGAAGAAGAAAAACGGACAAAAATTACGCCAAGGGGAAGAAAATTAAGAAGAAAAGGTCAAAATTTTAGAGAAATGATGAAGAAAGAGGAAGATGTAGATGGCTGGGCTGCCCAAAAAAAACACTAAGGAGAATGAGGTGAAGGAGAGGATGACGGCAAGGGAAAACCCTAAATCTTGTGGCCCAGATTGCATTATACAAATCTGCAGTAACTGATAAGAACAAGTCTGCAGCCAAAGTAAAACAAATCCGCAACCAAACAAAATTATATCCGGTACCAAAGTAAAACAAATCCGCAGCTTAAGAAAAAACAAATCTGCAACCAAAGAATAAACAAATCCGCATCTAAAGTACAACAAATCCGCATCCAAAGCCTAAACAAATCCGAATAAAAAAAAAACTAAATCCGCAGCAAAAGTATAAACAATTCCGAAGCCAAAGTAAAACAATGTGTGCGGTAACGATAAGAAAAAGTGTGCAGTAACATTACAAATAAGGCTGCCACAATAAGAGAAAATAAATGTGCAAGAACATTATAAATACAAGTGCAACGCATTACTAATAAGTGTCTTAGTAACTATAAAAAAAGTAAGCGGTAATGTTAAAAAAAGTGTGCGGTAACTATTACAAAAATTGTGCGGCAACTATAAGAAAAACTGCAAGAATAAGACAAATAAGTCCGCCACAAAGAAGAGGAAATAAATGTGCAGTAACATTAAAAATATAGTGCAGCAACTATAAGAAAAAATGTGCAAGAACATTACAAATAAGTCTCACAAAGAAGAGGAAATAAATGTGCAGATCATTACAAATATATGTGCAGCAACTATAAGAAAAAGTGTGCAGAACATTACAAATAAGTCCGCCACATCAAGAGGAAATAAATGTGCAAGATCATTACAAATATATGTGCAAAGCAACGTTATAAATTAGTGCAAGAATAAACCAAAAACTCAGGCGGTAATCATAAAAAAAAGTCTGCAACAGTTAAAAAAAGTGTGCATTCACATGTACATTAAATCCGCCACAACAAAATGGAATAATCGTGCGATAACATGATTTCAATAAGTGTGCATCAACGGCGTAAATAAGTGTGCAAGAATATATACAAATAAGTCTGTCACCACAAGATAACATAAATGCGACAACCGTAAAAATAAATCAGCGGTGACTATTTTCAATATCTCAGCGGCTAAACAAAAAAAAAAAAATCTGCTATAATGTGATGAAATAAATGTGCAAAACAAACCCGCGGTTCTAAGTAACTCCGCCATAAGACAAAATAAATGTGCGGAATAATAAATGTGCGGCAACATTGAAAATAAATGTGCTAGAACATGAAAAACAAATGTGCGAAATAAATCCGCGATAACTAAAACAAATGTGCAAAAAATTAAGTGTGCGGCAACATGGTTCATGGATTTTTGTAAAAACGCGGTATTTTTTTTGTAAATACCAACAACTTTAGAGCACCTTGGAAAAAAAAAACATTTAATGGCATTTTCGAAAACTATTTTTTTCCTAACAAAAGGTTCAGGGGTACTTTTGGGTTAAAACACCTTAAAAATCCTAAAAAAAAACGAGGGTTATTCTAGTTATTTATGCTAAATTATGGGTCATTCTAGCTCTCGGCCCTATATATATTTCATAGATTACCTGATAGAACAAAGGCATTCAAGATTAGTTTGCTGTCCAGGACTTATCGAAAACTTGCCAACTCCTGGGACATTTACAGCATTTGAGTGAAGCTTTCTCAGTCAATGAAGCGTAACACGAAGAGAAAAGAACCAAGCTAAATTAAAAAAACATAACTATCGGAAAGACACCAAGAGAATCGGAGGGTCCAAAGATTCAGGTTAAGTGAAAGACAGTTTCTCATGAAGCTTACTCGTTATCTTTGCAATATTATTTACCCATTAACGACATCCTAAGAGATGGATCTGGATTCTGAAGAGTTTGAAACAGGAAAAAGAGTGGTTGATGATTAAAGAACAGGAAGAGACACTTTTTTTAAGATGACGAATGACAATCTGAAACTTGCAAAAGAGAATGTGAGAATGCAAGAACAGCTTTCATGGGCTGCTGATAATTTAGAGATATAAAAGCAACAGTCTACTAGACTAAAGATTAAGCTCCAAGAGAATAGAAAACCGGAATAGTGGGTTAAAAAAAAAATATGAACTGTATGACAAAGATCTATAACCTTTTTTTGCATCTAGTTGCGTCAAAGTCACATTGGAACTTCTGCACTGATAAACTTAACAGAAAACTCAAATGCAAGCTCAGTGTTGCTGGATCAAAACAGTATACTTCTTGGATGGAAATTCCAAGGGACAATCTTATATGTTACTTCACTTTAACTGCATGATATTGAACATGCGGTTCAGCTCGGTGAAGATGGCAAGATCAATCAAACATTCATTGCCAAAGGTGATGATTTGAACTATGTCCTCACATTTGCTCTGATCAGCCGAGGCCAGAGCTGTTCAACGTCTGCTGATCTCATGGTCTCTGGACCAGCCAGCAATGCGGTTCCATGGCAGAGCTACAGCCATAACTTGGGTAGGTGGGGGAATGTTGAGCCGATGAATTACTTCGTGAAAGCCAAACAATAGATTCTGATACAAACTCCACATGTTGGCCTATCATTTACACATTGCTCATCATGATTGTTGGTCTAAGAAAGTGTTAAGTTACATTTCCTTGTTCATTCCCTTTTTTATGCTTTCTTAAGTCATCAAATCCTAGGATGCTAAAGCTGAACTCATAGCTCAAACATGCAATAATATGATGAAAACACATCCGGTTTATATATAGTTGCATAGGCTTATACTTTGTTTTTGTTTCTGTAGGCAACCTCTTAACCAATGGTGGATTTGAGTAATGACCGGATTTGTCTCTGAACTCATTCATTGCGGAAACTTAGAAAATTAAGAAGATTCTGTTAAGGTCTTCTCTAGTGTAGCAAAATTGGCTCTTCCATATTTTCCCAGATCATAAAGCCACTAGACAAAGTTTAGAACTCGATCACATTCTTTGTATCTTCAGCTTAGGTTTAGAGGATTTAGCAAAATCAAAACTTTTCATCTTGATACTCTTTACCATATAACATCTTTGTCCAGTCGAAAGAATACAATGATGATTAAGTAAATATGTAGTCTGAAAAGGATTCAATACGTTTTTAGTAATACAAAAAGAAAATGAAAAACATAATCCAAGTGAACGACACAACACGCTGCAGAAAGATAAAGCAATGATACAATCCAAATGAACAACAAAGCAAACTTCAAGAAGAAAGAGAAAACAACTGAAGAAGAAGCGTGGATTCTGATTTCAGACAGTGACGAATCCCAATCCAGAGTAAATGATGTTCAGATGATCAGATCCAATGGCTATCACTAAAAAGAAAATTAAAAAAAAAAGTTAGTGACACTTGTGGAACGCAATGAAATTGAAAGGCAACACAATTTGTTAATAAGAGAAATGATTATTACCTAATAGATAAAGGTAACACAACCAAGAAGACACATTTGTTATTAGGCAATGAGAAATAAATAAAGAAACTCTGTGCTTAACCAAGAACATATTAATCATACATACAGAAAGAGGAACCATCAAGAAGCAAACAGATCGATTCGTTACGATTTAAATGTTTTGAATCATGAAACTGAGTTTTGATGATTTCTCAATTTTCAGAGATTACCAAGAAAGTAGCAACATCACAGAGTTAAAGCTAAACTTAAAATCACCAAATTTAACATCAAAGAACCAATTCGTTAAACTAATTTCATAATCAACGAAATACGAGAATGCTAATTGCAAACCCTAAACCCCCAACGAACACAAATCAACATCAACAATAGCTTAAAATCACCAAATCCAGGTCAAAACCAAAAGAGAAAGAGAATTATGAGATCCAATTTGTGGGTTGCTGGATATCATGATGCCAATAGATTATATCAAGTCTAATAATGAACATGAAAGCAACTCGATGAGGAGAAGAAAAATAATAACACCTCAAGTCAAAAAAACGATTACCTGAAGTGAAGGCAAGAAACGATTTTTGGTATCTTCGTCCTCCCATTCAAGCTCAGTTTTCTGTTCTTCAGGAATCATTAATATTCCAAATTCCTCAAGTCATGGGACACTTGTAGCATTTAAGGGAAGCTTTCTCAGCTTTCGACAGTCTAATGTAATTATGAGCTTCAAAAATGGAAAGGGGAGAGGACTCCCAGTAGATACTCTCCAGCTTAGGCACATTCTGCAATTCTAAGTTTTCTAGTTTTGGAAATGGAGTAAGTCCTGTAAGATTGGCTGCTTTCTCTTTGTTTATAATTTCTTCCAGCTTTCTTGACTTTGAAATGTGTAGGTAGACAAGATTTGGAGCAAACAAAAGCCAAGTCAGATCCTTAATGCCATTGCATTCAGATATAACCACGCTGGAGAGGTTTGTAAAGCATTGTCTTGTCGGTTTCTGTAAATCAGAAAAATTCGTCTCGCTTTCTCTGCATTTTATATCTGTATTAATCTCCAAGACATGACTATTTCCACCCAGAGCTGACTTAGATTCTTCATACTCGCAAGCAATGATATATCAAATGGCTTTCGTTGAAAACCGTCAATGCCCTGGTGCAGTTCGCTAACCTTTGACCATCTGATAATTGCTTCAAACCCAACTCAGTTGATATTGTTATGGTTAGAACTTGTAGATGCTCCAAGAGTTGCAGCTCCTTCAATAAGCAAACATCTCCATGAACATTCTTGTACGGTAGTTTTAGCTGCCATTGCCTCACCAATGACATTGAGCGCCAGTGGTAGACCACGACATTTTTTAGCAACCTTTTTTGCTTGTCTCCGACTTTGTTTTTAAACAATTCCCATGCTTTGTTCCATTCTAAACATTTGACTTCCATGGGTTCAGGATCCCCCATACATCCCGAGAACGTGTGGTAAATGCTACTTTGCATCCATTTTCTCAGGACAGAAACGGAACTCCAATGGCATAAAAAAAAATCTCTTCCCCTTCAACACTCTTTGTATATCAGCGGCCTTATCACTTCATCTTTGTTCTTCCACTCCTCCCCAAAAAGGTATAGCTTTTTTGCAATATCGTCTTGAAGCTTTGAAATCTTTGCGCCTTGAGACACCACGACCCAGCTCACAACATCAAATCTACCACACCACCCATACTGTGCAGACCCATGATTATGATTCTATCTTCCATACGGCGATTCCATGCCTTTTCGAGCAGACCAACCGTAGATTGAGTAGGCCTCTCCTCCACTCCAGATGTGGGAGTCAACTCAGTAACCACTTCAAAATTACCTTCCGATTTGAGTTTCTTAACCTCTTCCAACAATAAGAATACCTTGTCCCCATATTTGTAGCTCGAACATACATTTTTTGAACATAAACCACAGAAACACAACCTTTGAAGCTCAACAGGACTAGTACTTAGCAGACTATTGAACTGTATATCAATCCTTTCGATACGTGTAAGCCATACCTGGACAGCTTCAAGCCTTTGTCGATGTCCTGTGGCCACCTCTCTCGCTACTCTGTTCTGCAACGCATGTCGAATTGCTTGCTCTAAGATCTATCATTTCTCTCTCCAGAGATATGGATTCTTCTTGATGCTTCGAATATAACCTTCATCACTTAAGCATCTAACGATACCATTCACGGCTTTATCAAAAGAAAGTTGGAAAGACACACAATTCCCCATGATGATCCAAAGAGATTATTTTCACCAGGCAAAGACGAAGCTAAAAGCTGAAGCTGAAGAAGTGTCTTAGGTGAAAAGCATTTCACTAATGAAGAAAGAAGAGAGACATAGTAGGTTTGTGATTTTCACATGGATTCTGTTTAATTAGCACTCTTCTGGCTTTGAGGATTTGTGATGTTTCTATTTGGACAAAATCTGGGTTTGAGTTCTTCAATTGCTCATTCATGGAGTTTGGGTGAATTTATGGATTTAGAGTTCTCTCTAATACGAAGAAGATGGAATTGGATGAAATTGATTTCTGGTTTAAACATTATTTCTCCAAACCGGTTTAAGCGTAAGTATGGTTCTGTTTTAAAAGCTGGTTCACTTAAATTGAATCTAGACCAAACCAAATCGTAGTGGGTTTGTGAGAGAAAAACTTGGAAGATCCGTTATCTCTTAGTAATCAGTAATTTATTGTGTTCATTATTACTGTTTTAAAAACAAAGTATTACTGAGAGTTCATTTAACATAACTATAACAGTAATGATTTATTTTTTTATAGTTTCTGGTTGAAAAAGAAAAATATGGAACGTCATATTAAAAAAGTTCAAAATCTTTTTCTTTTGGTCAATCCTAATTTTCATTTCAAAATAAAAAAGTTACATCTCCACAAGAGATGATCAATAAGGCATAAAAACCAAATAATACGGGTACAAACCAACAAAGGTGACAAAAAGAAGAGCGCACGTCCACCAATTCAGAAAATGGTGTCCGAAATGTCACTTAGAGAAATTTTAATTTTGGAATGATATATTTTTAATTCAGAAAATAGGTTAATTACTAAAGAACCAGATGTTTTAAAAAAAATTACATATCCTACCACTTAACCAGATCTGGTTTAATCAATAAAACTGCACCTAACCAGCTTCTCAATTAAACTCGTAATAAATTAAATTAAACCGGATTTTAATTTAATTGGACCGGTGCAAACCAATCAATTCATCAATTTACACCGGTTCACCCTAATAAAATCGCTTCTTCGCCTTTCCCTTTTATCAGATCCACATCCGACACCCAGCCTTTGGAATCGAAAAAACAACTGCTCAACTGCTGCAGACTGCTGCTCTCCTCTCTCAACGGCGGCGAAAATGGCTATTATGAGAGACAGTAGAGGGGTTTATGAATCAACCAGAAATCGAAGGAGGAGGAAGAATGAAGCAGAAGAAAAGGAGGAAGAAAACGATGGAAAAAATGTAGAAGAAGAAGATCAAGAAGAGGAAGAAGAGAAGGAAGAAGAAGAAGAGGAAGAACAAGAAGGAGAAGAGGAAGATGAGGAAGACGAGGCCGAGAAGGAAGATGAAGAAGATGAAGAAGAGGAAGAAGAGAAGGAAGAGGAGGAATCCAAAGAGGAGAAGGAAGAGGAGGAAGCGGAAGAAGAAAAAGAGAAAGAAGAAGGAGAGGACGAAAATGACTTGTTAGAGGTATGTACTATGATTGATAAACGATTAAGGATGTCGATATTGTTAAGTATAATTTCTTGTGTTCATTTGAATGTTGAATGAATGGGATGGTGATTTAATTGGAAAATTGTAAGGTTCATTTAGAATATATTGGGACATATAGAACAACTGTGCACATTTTTTTGTCTTAGAAAAATTGGTACAAGTATAACAATTAGTGTTCGAACATATAGATCATTCTGTTATTTGGAAAACTGGAACAACTGGAATAAGTAGAATAACTGGATAACTGGAACATCTGGATTAACTGGAACAACTGGAACAACTGTGATTATTTACCTAATAAATTGTGTTTGAAAATTTAAGGATGATGATGATGAGGACACATAACCAGTGCTGCCAGAAAAATTGTTCTTTGGTAATAGTGAATACAGCAAGACTTGCAAGATGTCCACTAGGTGTAGTGTGACACAAGTGGTGAAGGAAATCGAATATGAATTTTCTATTGCTTTGGATTGGTTCAAGAGACATGATCAGTTTAAGCATATATTTCATATGTACCGTGAGCCAAATCACATGCTGCAAGGGATGTGGATGCTTCTCCTCCGAACCGCACAAATAGAGCAAGAAAAGGAGTGTTGGTTTGTTGTGAATGGAGTACCCGTGAGATATTCCATTAGGGAGCATGCGTTGTTGACAGGTATGAACTGTCATAATTATCCTCCTAATTGGATGAAACTTGGGGATACAAAGTTTGTAGAGAAGATCTTTAAGAAGAAGAAGGGGGTAAAAATATCGGATGTGAAGAAGAAGTTGGTTGAGCTGAAGGAGAAGGGGAATCTTGAGAGGAAGAAGGGAGCTTTCTTAAAACTCACTATCTTGTATTTTTTAAGCAAGATAGTTCGACCTAAATCCAAGAATGATGCAAAAATTGATGATTTCCTACTTCGGATGGTAAATGATGTGGCTTTGTGTGAGACTTTTCCTTGGAGGCGTCTCACATTTGATGATAATCTAAAGGAGATTATGAGGTTTCTCAAGAATTTTAAAGGCGTAGTGAAGCCTAATCATCAAACCGTCTTTAATGGATTCATCATTCCTCTTGAGGTAACTCTTTATTGGCTCTCTTGATTGATATTAATTCATTTAAATAATTACTAATTTGTTTAATGTTGTAATATATTGTGTAGGTTATTGCATTTGAGTGCATTCCTCATCTTGGCCACAAGTTTAGAGAAGCTGTTCCAGCTGAGAAAGATTGTCCTCGGTTGTGCAACCACAAGTTCTCCGAAAGTTGTATGAAAGGTTTTCCATTAGAAGACATTAATGCAGAGCTTGGAAGCACGAAGGTTAGAATTTGTGAAATTATTAGTTATGTTGATATTTGTTAAAAATTTTAGTGATATAAAATTTGTTCTCTGATTTTCATATTATAGGATATCATGAGCATCCTGGAGGCGGACGGCGATGAGAAACAATTGTTGGAAGAGATTGTTCCTTATGCTGATGATGATGGGACAGGAATTAGAGATACTCTTGTCGAAAGTTGGGTTCAGCGGCTCAGTAATGATAGGAAGAAAATATGGTGGAAAGATCTGTACGAGGCAGACTTGGCTGGCCGTAGTGAAAGAGTCCCTAAGAAGGGGAGTGGAGATGGTGTTAACAGTGATGGTGTTCCTCGAAGAGCTAAGAATGTTATATTAGAATCCTTAGTTCGTAAGCTTAAGGAAATGATGGAGAAGAGCTTGGAGGATGTGAAACATCAACTTGCTGTCATGGATAACCGATTAATGAAACTAGAAGATTTTATTGAAGCGGTTGAGTTAGTTCCGGAACATCGTAGGGGTGAGTATCTTGATAGAGTTGTGTTTTAGAAGATCTTTTTCTGTATTTATCTATTTTTGGTATTAATGAAGCAGAGGGGACACATGTTGCTGATAATGTACCTGATGATGTTGCTGAGGATATTGCGGAAGATGTTGATGAGGATGTTGCTGAGGATAGGGCAGAAAATGTTGATGAGGACGTTGCTGAGGTTGTTGCTGAGGATAGGGCTGAAAACATTGATGATGATGTTGCTGAGGTTCAGACAAAGAAGCCACCAGCGAAAAAGAAGGGAAGAAAGCGAAAAAGGCGTAACTAAAGAAACTTATTGTATTGATATTACTAGGTGTATTTTGGTGTTATTACTAACTGGAAAAAATGGTACAACTATTTAGCGAGAATGAGAAAACTGGAACAACTGGAACATTTAATTTGGTATAACTGGAAAACTGGAACAAATGATTTCGTACAACTGGGAAAACCGGAACAACTATTTTGGGACATTAAAATATAGTAAGCCTTACAAAGCAACATAAACCGTCTTAAAAAGTTTAATTGTCTTACAAAGCAAAATCAACATTCAAAGTCTTCCAACATTTAAAGTTACCGAATACCTAGATATTGCATTATCCTACTAATTTCATTGTTTTTCTTGAGTAGTTGCTCCTTAAGATCTTCGATTTCAAGACGCATATTATTCATCGACTCGAAGAAAGGATTAGCACCTCCTCCATATCAGAAAGCATTTTGAATTGATTGATCTTGCTGAGTGAGTCGGGATTCAATTTTTTAAAATTCCTCATCTACTGCGTGATCCCAAAACTTATTGATGTGCATTTCACCATCCTACATAAATCCTCAGAAATTATCCCAAACATCGTAAGGAATTATGAACATATGAAGTCTAAATATAGACTTACCCCACTGTTTGGACATTTGTAGAACTTTATTCCAAAATTTTGTGGATTACAATCGACCTCAAGTTGGACTCTTGCACCACATAAACAATTAGTCGGAACACCTCAATCACCGTCTGCCAATAAACATGGATTTATTCTATAATCACTTTCACTACTGTCATTGTTACTACCCGGATAGCTTGGGGACATTTTATAATCGCAAAACAAAGAATCGCAACAGAGAAGAAATCCGAAATTGTGAGAAAAGAGAGATAAAGCGAATTTCTGAGAGCGATTCGAAAAAAGATGAGAAGAGAGAGATAAAGAAATGGAAGAATGGAATGGATTCGGAAAAAGAAGAGAAAAGAGAGATAAGAAGGGAAAATGGGTAGCTTTTGAAAATTAAATATATGTCAGTGTTGACTAAAAATGCCAAAAATTGACCAATAAAAACTAATATTGTGGACCCCAGCTGAAACAATCACGTAGATGTCTTCACTAGTTGTTCAGTTGATCAATTGTCTACATAGTTGGATTAATACGAGTTTTGATTATTTCTAGTTGGACCTTATCATAAGATGCTAATTTCTAGTTGGACTTTTTCTTTTTTTCAATACATTAACATGTTGGACCTTTTCATATAACATAAAAATCAATTCTACGTTTTCACATAATTTTCTTTAGAATTTGATAATTTACTTGGAAACATATAGTTTGTGAGAGTGTTTTGAGTTAAAACTATGATTTTAACAATATAATTTACTTTAATTTGCAAAATTAGTTTCTAATAACGTAAATTTAGTTTATAACGATATAATTTACATTATGTAGTGTTCTTACTTTTAAATTTGTTAATAAATATAAAAATTTTGAATGCTTGTAATTGGACATAGTTGGACTTAGATGGACCATATAGTACAATAAAAAATAGTTACAAATCCAAGAATACAAATACAGATACAAAACAAACACACAAAACAAATTAAATTCCCTCCTCTAGCTCCAACCACCTCTCCAAGTTTATGCCAGAAGTTCGGACGTTACTCCTCTTCCGAGGATATTCTCCTATAGATGGAAACCGCTTTTCTTGGCTTCTTCCTTGTTTCTTCTTGGTTTTTCTGGGCGGTAAAATAACTAGTTCTTGAATATCCGCAGGAACACTCCAGTTAGACTCATGTGGCACCACATAAATCGTCTTGCAATATGCCAATACCCAATTCTCAATCAAGTAATATTTCGAGCATACATCATGGATATGGATATTCTCTGATCTATCTTCTTGCCTCGAGAGGAAGCTAACTGCAGCAATAACATGGACACACGGATACTTGTCAATATCAAAACACTTGCAAGAACAACTTTTCATTTTTAGGTCCACCAAATAAGTCTTCCCATCGATCCCAATAACATTGTATTCAAGGAAGTAGCTATTTATCTCAATCACCTTTAATTTGGCTGCATTTGCACATCTTAAGTGCATTTCGTTCTCCACAAAAGGTACCAATTTTGATGTGTTCGGTGCAGCAGCAGAATCTTTCCTATGATTGTTGAACCACTCAGCAAATTTCTCAAGAATTGTATCAATCATAGTCAAGAGGGAATACTTCCTTGCTTTCTTAAACACAGAGTTCAATGATTCTGCAAAGTTGCTTGTGTCTAGGTTGTACTTGTCTCTTTTAAAATGACACCTTATCCATTGTTCCAGCCCAATACTTTTTTCCAAATACTCAACAGTTTTCGGAAACCTATTCCTAAATTCACAATACTCTCTGTCGAACTCATTCTTTGTATAAGCATGCGCGCAAACCATGAATTGTATCTTAGTTAGATCCTTGTCTTTCTTCACATGGGATCTCACGTTTTGAGATAAATGCCAAATGCAGTGTGCATGCAGTGCTCTTGGATACACCGCGGAAACTGCCTTGATGATGCTTTGGTGCCTATCGCTAATAAAAACCAATCCAGGCTCATCTGGTATAACAGTTTTCAGCTTTGTAAAAAACCACTCCCAAGTAACATCCTTCTCACTGTCAATCACACCAAACGCAATTGGGTAGTGGTGACGATTTGGATCCTGAGCTGTTGCAAAAATTAACATACCACCATATACAGTCTTAAGGAAAGTAGCATCCACTACTATCACTTTCCTAATAAGCAGTAAACCCCTCAATGGAAGCCCCCAAAGCGATGAATAGATATTTGAATCTTTTTTCTTCATCCAATTCCACACTAGTTACTGTCCCATGATTGACATACTCTAACATATATAGATAAGAATACAACATGTTGTAGCTTTTTTCAGGCGTACCTCGCACATCATTTACATGTTGTTTTTTTCCCTCTTAAGGCAGTGGAGTATGAACAATTCAAACCAATTTTTCTTAGAAACCACATTCGCAATGCTTTTAGGATCTGGGGTCTCCATTTGACCTGGATAGTCTTCATGCAAAATAGATGCTACTAATCTTGGTGTGCCTTTCTGTTGACTACTTGTTGTCGCAACAGACCGACTGCATGAATGCATCTTTCTATGTACTCTGACAGTGAAAAGTTCTGAATTCTTCATTTTTGCAACTCTCAAATACCATTTGCAACCTTCTGGAGCTTGACGACATCTTAGCATAACTCGCTCCTTGTCTGATTTAATAGTTTTGTACCCAAAACAGTTCTCATTTGTAGCTTTCGTAACCAAATCATGTACTACTTCCTTAGAAGAAAATTCTTGATCTATTTCAAGACCTGTACCATCTTCCCATTCATTAACATATTGACTTTCTTCAACACCATGTGGAACCTCAATAATTTCATGCCAACCATCCAAACCATCATTCTCATTGTTATCAATCGGGCTAACTGCATCCCTTATATCATTCCTTTCTTCAATGACATCATTCTTCATCTGCTCTTCAATTATCGACCCTTCTTGTTGCGGTTCTTCTTCTTCTTCTATTTCATCCACTCTCGGAATAGTAGGGATCCCTCTATTTTCTACATCACCAACTCTACTATAATTCACACCAAATGAACTTCTTTGTTCCGTTCTGGAGTTTTCCTCACCTCCCTGATTATTTTTAACACCTTTCAATAACTCCACCCGCAAAATAGGTCTAAATCCATCCTTATCCACTGAAGTTAAATAAACATATACATCCTCGTCATCTACAATCTTTGCCTCTTTTCGAGTTTGACATTGATCAGAACTCAATTGAAGCTTCTTTAACATATCATCAATTCCAATCTTCCTACAAATCTTATCAACCAACACTGACACGTTACATCCTCCAAAGATGACATCTTAATCGCTATACCTATTAGACTATTTTTTGAAATCCATTTATGCTCTTCCGAATAGTGGCCTCCATAATCGAAATGTATGTTTGTGTGGCTGATCTTCTTCATGACCTCCTGCAAATAAAACAAAATTAAATACATTTCCAAATTACACAGTATGCAGTTGTACCATTTGTACTAGTTGGATCACTACCTCACACTTATTCTATTCGTACCAATCGGATATTTAACAATTAAATTCACCAAATTAAAAATTTTGATAACTCATTCTACCATCAAAGATGATAATTAACCAACTGTGATACCCAAATAAGATATTTCAAATCAAATCTCATTACTCAGTTGTACCTTTAATATCAGTTTTATTACTCTTAGTTGTTCTATTTCTACCAGTTGGACTTCGTATATTACCCATAAAATTTTCGTTATTGTTTCCTCGAATGCAACACGATTCAACAACATCTTTATTCGATTAATAACCTATGAAAATATACTTCATTGTCAAATTACATTTTATGTGAAATTGTCAAACAACCATTCATTCAATCTCGGCATGCATTCATCAATCAATCGAAATCATAACAAATTCATTCTAAATTTGAAACAAAAATATACGATGACTATTGGAATCAATGGTAGGCACCTACCACAAACTACGCCGGCGATGACTTCGGCGAGAGAGGTGTCGACTTCGATTCGATTCGCCGAAGAACAACGTTGAGAACGTGACCGTGATTTGTGTGGATTATTTGGAGCGAGCGTGGGGAGCAGGATCCAGAGCAACACAATTCAAGGGAGGGGAGTGAGGAGGGTAGAACAGAAGCTTCCTCGAATCCAGGTGAGCATCCAATCCATGTGAGGAACCAGCTCCAGCTCGAGGAACAGAGCTTTTGTTTTGTCGGGATCAGCTTTTCTGTCCGAACCGTAATATCCGGAGAATGAGCCAATTGAATGAGCTCAATTCGATAATAATTCAAGAACCGAGATCAGATCACGAGCTGAGAGGAGAAAGAGATTCAATGCCACTCATTAAGGGTATTTTAAGATTTTCATTATCTCAATGGCACACAGATTTTTGGGTGGCATGAAATCATATTTTCTTGCCAAACATGGCATTTCAGCCATTGATTCAGCTGAAAACCAGAGCTTTGTTGAGTTCCTGTTGCAATGATACAAGATAAGTCATATATGATATGAGATTGACAAGGTTGGGTGTACGTATCAGGCATTGATATAAAGAGAAGAGCGAGAAGCAGAGAGAGCGAAAGGATTGATAGGTATTGGGAAAAGTAATATTACCTGCTGACGCTCTCTTGGTATGTGTTTTGCATTAGCCAGCGCTTTTACTAAAAAATCGCTGACCACGTGAGATAGATCAAAACAATTACAGAATGTGTAGTGCATAGGAAACTTCTTGGAGTCCAAACGAATTGATTTGAGAGAGACACAACCATGTGCATTAAAGAGTTCTAGACTTTGAGGAAGTTTTGGAACTTTTCTTATTGCAGTGCCCGAAAGATATAACTCTTTCAGGTTCCGGGGGAAACCCTTAACAGTCTTGAGCTCTGAGCAACCAGAAAGATCAAGAACTTTGAGTAGTTCTAAATTGACCATATTTGGCAGACTTCGCAAACAAGAACAATCTTTCAGCTCCAAGCAAATAAGTTTATGAAGATCTTGATTAGACGAGCTAGATTTCTCCAAACTTATTAAACGCTCAAGTTTCAAGGCATCTGAAAGATCTTTGAATATTGAAAGACTCACATGCTTTCCGCCATTCAGCTTAACAATTGGTAGTTCTCTTATGCCAGTACCCTGGAGATTCAGTGTCTCAATATTTGGTGGAATCTCTGGGAAACTTTTGATTGCCGTGCAACCTGAAAGATTTACAGTTCGCAGATGCAGCAATTGACCTGTGGCTGGGAAACTCTGCAATCTTGTACAACCTTGGAGATCAACTACCTCAAGATTTTGAGCTTTTGATAGATCGCCAATATCAACCAGTTGCTGAGAATGACAAAGCCTGATCGTCCTCAACATCTCCAAGTTCTGAGAAAAAATATGCCAAAGGAATAAAAACTAATCTGAGTATTGATAAGGGTGAAAGACGTATATCAGAGTTTGCTTACCTTGTTTCCACCCCAAAGATTCTGAAGTTGGCTGTACGGCATGTTGATTTCAACAAGGTGCCTAGGATCAAAATTTAGAGGCAAAAATCTCAGAGGATAGTTCTCCCAATGAAGAAGTCTTAGCTCATTAGAAAGAGAATCCAGAGAGCTAGGAAAATTGATTATAGGATGGATTTCAGGATTGGAACAGTAAATCTTCAGCAGTCTAAGGTTCATCATATTCTCAAATGCAGTAGGCTTGATATCAAAACTTAATGTGTCCAGAAAGATGCCTTCGATCTCTTTATTGCCCTGAAATAAATATTGGAAGCGGATATATTAGGACGTTGGATCATAAACTAGATTAAATTAAACTATCAAAATATAACAGACCTGAGCACGTTTAAAAGTAGTTTTGTCTTCTCCTCTTTTTTTGTGTTCATTATCTTCTAATAAATATTTGATGCTCGAAGGTTCCCACAGTCTGCTCCGCCTCTCGATCTCTACTGTTTCTCCATTTACTATTTCTCGGCCAACATCTTGAACCAAATTATGCATCTGCACACAGTTTTCTGAAATAGTCACCAGACGCTTTTCAACAAGAACATCAATTCCAACATGTGGAAAGAAACCACAACCCTCAAGCAGTTGCATCACATAGTCTACATTTTCTCCATTGAAGAAACAAGCTATGTCCAGAAAAATGTTCTTTTCACTGTCATTGAGAGTGTCATAGCTGCTCTTGAATGCATCAACAATCTCAAAGGGAGGGCGTCGCTTGAGTTTGAGGAATGTGGTCTCCATTTCTGATAGTTTTTTCTTACCTCTCAGCTCTCTGCCATAAATACTGAGAGCTAATGGGTTTCCATTAGCATATTCAATCACCTTCATTGACAGCTCGTCATGAAGATCCTGCTCTCCCTTATCCTTAATAGACGCAGACAGCAAGAAGAGTTGAAGAGCCTCTTCTTCATTTAAACCTTTAACCTCATATATTTGATCGACTCGGCAAAGACGAAACACTCGTTTATCTCTAGAGGTTATGATGATAAGGCTTTTGGGACCGAACCAGTCAGACCCTCCAAGTAAAGGCTCTGCGATCAAGGGATCGCACACATCATCAAGAACAACAAGAACCCTCTTATTGTTTAATTTGTTTCTAAGCAAGCTCAGTTTCGTAATGGAACCCCCAGAACCAGGCTTCTCTTTTGAAAATTGTTCCACCAACAAACGATAAAGGCCCTTCTCATAAATAACTCTGTTATAGTCTTCGATAAAACAGTAAGCATCAAAGTCACCCGACATTTGGTTATAGACAGCTTTAGCAAGTGTCGTCTTGCCTATGCCTGACATACCCCAAATGCCAACACAACGGACGCCAAACGGTTGCTTGCAAATCATGCTCTCTATCTCCAGGAACTTTGAGTAGATTCCAATTTGTTCCATATAGAAGAGTTTCTCATACACATCTCTAGTAATCTCTTTTACAAGTTCGGAGTCAGTACAATCCTTCCTGCGCCATATTAGCTCAAGTTAGAAGAACTTGTACTTTATTGGAACACTACACTAACAATGGAAAGATTATCTCCCGCAGACAATAGAATAAAATTTCTACCCATATACTTTTTTTTTTTCTTTTATACAGTCTTGTTTAGTTTTAGATTGGTTTAAAACTTCAAAACGCAATAATCATCCCTAAGTTTTTACTTGAAAATTCATTAAACCAAATTCCGTCTAGAATTGGAATTTTCAAGGTTTAACATTTACAGTGTTGATTCTTAGTGCCTTCAGTCATGCTTCTACTCAGAAGTGTGGACGATACACTGAACCAAGCAGAGGGTTTCAATAATTAAAGAATGAGAAGAATTTCTAAGTGAAGCAGAAGGTTTCCAGTTATAAAGAAAACAGCAGACTCCAAAAAAAAGCAATAAAGCATCACAAGAAGCTTTTGTGGAATGCTCTGATACAGATTCTCGTGATCCAAGATAATCGTGGTATTATGAGCGCAATTTTACGGTTAACTTATCAAAAATCGGACTTTAATTACAAGTATGGAATTGTGAAGAATAAGATAAATTGTGATGTTTAGTGAATAGATGCAACTTTCTGGGATGTAAAACAAAGATGTCAAAAATATAGGAAAATCCGATTCGAAAACATGAAGTCGAGGGGGATTCCTATAGTCAACCCTTTTTCTTTTGATAAAGAGAATTGGCTTCTTGACTTTCGTGTCACCGTTTTGGTAACTGGTTTCTCTATAATTTTTTCATGTTTTATTCTACAATTTTTATTTATTTTTTATTTTTTGTTCTACAATTATTTGAGTCTTTGTACAAAAGAATAAAAATGATGTAAAAATACAAAAGAATGGCATTGATTTTTTTTTAAAATTGTAAATGTTAAGCTTTGATTTGTTTAAACCATTCTAGTTTTGTAAATATTTTGCTTTATATGATGTGAACTGCTTAGGAGAATTGAAGATGGCAAAATAACATGAATACCTGGACCGGTGGACTGATGATAAACCCTCTGAATCCAGTGCGCTACGCCATTTGCCCTGTAATGGACTGTCACCGTACAACACTGGAACCACCACCTGGTCTTTGTTTTTCTGGCACCTGAGAACCTTCACGAGCTTGTCAAGGCATACTGTACGGTTTCCAGGTAAAATCATCACAGAAACCCTAGCTCTCTCAACAATTTCCTGGGCTTTCTCGGAAAGCAGATTGTCTTTGCTATCGACAAACACATAACTTATGCCTTTTTGGTAGAGAGATTCTGAGAGGTGGCTTACGAAGGATAACCGCACCTCCTCTACGCAGCCTATGTAGACGATTTGCTCACTATTGCTCATGTTTTCGTGCCTCTGTAGTTAGAAGAAGCTTCAATTTTTGTGGAATTAATTTTTCTGTTTGTGTAATTTTTTTGTGGTCGCCGAGCGCTTTCATGAATATGTTTCGGGTTTATCACAAAACTTTTGTGAGCTTTCCAAAATTTCTTATTTAGTAATAAATCTTCTATATATTAAAAGCATTGATGTTGACTTGTCAAGTTTACAATTCTTTTCAAGAATTTTGATTTGATTTATGTTTTTCAAACACTCTAAATCCAATTTAACTTACAATATTTATTATGTTAGTCTTATTCCATTAGCTAAACGCTACTCCATATGTCTCATTTTATAAGATTTTTAAGGTTTTTTTGTTAGTTTTATTTTATAAGATATTTTATGAGTTTCTATGCAAATTTTAAATTTATTTGATATTTTGTGACCATTTATATTCTGTAGTATTTTTTGTGATTGGAAATTGTTTTAAATTAAATACTAAATAATAATTTCTTTTTTAAAATTAAAATTCATGATTGCGCTTTTAGGTAGACAATTTTATAAAATCAGACAGAGGAAGTAACAATTAATTAATTTATACTTCCATAAACTGAATTCTTATTTTAATTAATAATTATTGTTTATTATTTTTAATTGAAACCAAACTATTATTTACATAAATAATGAACAATAAATTATATTGTTTCTAAATCTTATTTCTAAGTTTATTATATTTACGAACAATAAATTTTCATAATAAATAAGTTTTCTGTCAATAAATGTATTTCTATTGTTTTCCGTCACCAACTTTTTTTCTTTAAACAATTATTGTTTGACTAGGTTAAATACATTTCAATTTTATAACATTATAAAAAATCTAATACAATTATGTAAAAATATTTATAAATTAAAGGTTATATAATATCATCTTAATGTTAAAACAGTATATTATTATTATTTATTTAATAACTACAAACTTATAGAGATAAAAATTAGGTCAAGAGAGAAAGGAAGAAAAAAAAAGAGAAGAAAGCCATCTTCCAACCGATGGCTGGAGGCTTCCACAGCTCCGTTGTTGGTTGAATTAGAATTGACATGTTTTGTTTTAAGACTGTGTGGTGGTGATCCACTGTTTTGGGTCAAGTTTTTATCGATGTTTTTTCCTACTTTGTCATTTTCTTCTCTTGACTTTCAACTGGTGGATCTACAACTTTTCATCTCTACAGTGGCAGGTGAAGCGGTTGTGCAACTTTTCCAGTTTTTTTCACTTGAGTTCAAGATAAGGTCTGGTCACGATCTGATTGGACCTTAGTTGAGTATATCTCGACGTTACTGATGTCGGCGAATAACATATGGTTCCAAACCTCAAGAGAATGGTCCATCAAGCCAGAGTAAGTAAACATATGTTTTAATTTCAGAAGTCTACCAAGTACCAAGCGAGGACGTGAAGACCAGAAATTTTCGATGAAGTTTGTGATTTTCATCGACATCAAGACAATTTCTGATCGCGGAGAAAAATCAGTAAATGGGATTAAGATTTAATTGGTAAAAATCTAGATTTAACGGTTTCAATTTTTATTTTTCTAGTATTTTCTAAAATTATCTCTCTTTTTAGGTCTGTTGTCACCAAGAATTTCAACATTTTTCAGGGATATTTTTTTCCGCTGACGAATGTAGTTTTACCAAGTTTTAATAAAAGTTAAGATGACAAATATATATATATATATAATAACTACATATACAAATCCAAAAATTATAAATACTATAGATTCTTTTATTTGTTTTAAGTTAAACTATATTATAAACATATACCTTAGTATACACATTGATTCGTTTCTTCCTCCCTCGTGTTCTTTTAGCTTAATACAAATTTTAATGGTCATAATTCAATATTTTAAAAAATTTATTTTAGAAAATATTTAGTTTTGTTTATAGATTAATTACTACTGTCTCAAATACCACACAATATTTTAACAATCGTAGATTTATAGTATATGTGTTTCTTTGAAACATGACGAATCTTCTTATTATCAACAAAGACTCTTATAGCCTTGCATTTTCTAATTATTTTTTGTTCCACCTAAATTACAATTTAAAATTTCTCATCATTCTTAAAATTTATTACTGATCAATATTTTTCAAAACAAGTTTATATTTCATAAATAATTGTTTCCTATATATATTCTATAAACTTCATGAAGAATTTTATTGGTAATTTTTATACATTATTTTAAAATTTCTAATAGTTATTAGTTTTTATATGTTATATGTTTGATTTAAATTTTGGAGAAGAAGAAGATACCGTTGTGAGACTCGTGCCTTTTCAATTTTACATCTCCAAATATTGAAGTTTTTATTTCAATAAAACCTAAATTAAGTAAAGTATAATTAGAAAAAGTACGGTCAATGCTTGAGTCGACGCCGGTCGGTGAACGTTGCAGAAAAAAACGATGGAGAAAAGTTCATTTGGAAGATTGCTTTTGGAGAAAAGAAAAATGGTTGTGAGAAAAAATGAGTTTTTCTTTTCTCTAGAAAACTCCAAATGTTTCTATTAGAATAGAAAATTATTATTTGATAGGAAACATCCATAAAAATAAAGCACGTCTTTCTTTTGATACTATACATTTGGAATTGAGAAGTTACGACGTTTTAGAATTTATATAATAGTATATACATTGAATCAAATGTTGGTGGTGCATTGAATATCTCTAAGGTTTGTGAATTTTACACATTGAACTAAATTATTGTCTAAGCCCAACAAACATAACTTTTGGGATTTTTTATCTACAGAAAAAGAGAAAACACGTGTCAATCATACAATATTACGAGATTCATCTTATTATATAAACTTTGGTTGCATTCACGAAAAACTGACACATATCAAAGTTATAATTAATAAGATCATAACACGTGTCAAATAAAACTTCAGATCTTGCCATGTGTCAAATTCATAATTATAATTATTTTTAAAAAATCAAATATGAAAAACCCATATCTTAAGAAAAAAAATTCAGAATTTATGGATATATCTAATCAATAATTAAAATTAAAAAATAAACAAAACAAGCTCCGAAAATAAAAAAAGATATCTTAAGGAAAAAATAAAACCAATGATTTGTTAATTTATCTAATTAATTATTAAATTTAGAAAAAGTAAATCTCGCCCAAACAAAACATATCTTCAGGAATAAAAAATAATAATTTATTTTAGAAAACAAAGTAAAAAAAAAATTATCATTAGTAAAAAAAATAGTCGACTGTTTTTAGTATAAAATAAACTTCACCCCTTTGTCTTTCACCACAATTTTTACAAACAAAAAAACACTAACGCACAAAGTTTTCTGATCAAAGTTTTCTCTTAATTATGGCTATCACTAAAAGTTATTTGACATGAGATCAATTAGATTGCAAGCATGTTTATCGTAATATTCATGCTATAGTTTTTGCTTTCTCTCAATTGGACCTTAGTTGAATATATCTCGATGTTACTGATGTCGGCGAATAACAGATGGTTCCAAACCTCAAGAGAATGGTCCATCAAGCCGGAGTAAGTAACCATCTGTTTTAATTTCAGAAGTCTACTAAGTACCAAGCAAGGACGTGAAGACAAGAAATTTTCGGTGAAGTTTGTGATTTTCATCGACATCAAGACAATTTCTGATCGCAGAGAAAAATCAGTAAATATGATTAAGATTTAATTGGTAAAATCTAGATTTAACGGTTTCAATTTTTATTTTCTAGTATTTTCTAAAATTATCTCTCTTTTTAGGTCTGTTGTCACCAAGAATTTCAACATTTTTCAGGGATATTTTTTTTCTGCTGACGAATATAGTTTTACCAAGTTTTAATAAAAGTTAAGATGACAAATATATATTATATAATAATAACTACATATACAAACCCAAAAATTATAAATACTATAGATTCTTTTATTTGTTTTAAGTTAAACTATATTATAAACATATACCTTAGTATACACATTGATTCGTTTCTTCCTCCCTCGTGTTTTTTTAGCTATTGGAGTTCTCAGGTATATTATTCATTTTTTTTCCTAATGTCTATTGTCTTTATATAATTTATATGGATACTAAGCCATTTATTATTTTCCCAGATTTAGAATCGAAGACATAGTGGATGATAGACATGACTATGCAAACTTTGTTATATTTGATAAAGATGCTACACATATCATTGGAACAACTGCTGAAAGTGTAATATATATATATATATATATATTTGTATTCTATATATACATTGTTTTATATTTCTATTAAGAGCTAAACATTCTTAACACAGATAAAAAATAACTCACGCGAACAAGAGTTGAAAGGCATTCCCACAGTTGTGAATATGATTTTGATGCATCCTATCAGAGTTTTATAGTTTCAGCGATTCTCGACCAATGGAAGGTAAATATTATATACATGATTAGTAGCTTCAATATATTATTTAACTAAACATATGAATAATTTTTCTTTTATGTTTTAGACAAGCTCAAAAGAGACCAATAGTGATAGCAAACAGGAAGCAAGCTTAGAAGACACCAATAATGACACCAAACAAGAAGACTCCAAAGTACGTCACGAACGTGAATAATCAAACAATGATCAATGAAAAAACCAAGAATTAAGGGCTGACTTTGATATTTAATTTCTAGAATATATAATATAAATATGGTTTTATTTCCAAAATAGAAATAAGTTTTTTTTAAATATAATTGTTTTATTTTCATGAATTCTTAATTATTGATTATTTTCTAGACGTGGTGATTTAAAATTTAAAATCTTCTAAATTTTCGAAATAATAAACCGACTCAAACTTCATCTACTCATAGTAAACCAAAAGACGTACATAACTAAAAACCATAGAACAGTCGATTTTTTTATAGCAAATTTATTTATTTACATTTCACATCACATGATGACATGAAACACCTAAGAATTTGGGTTCCAGACTTCCAGCTGCAACTATCATTAGATGAGCAGAAATTATATTTAAGAAAAATGGAAAAGAATAGACTCAGCAAACGGTGGACACAGTGTGACGGCTTCTTGTGCTAATGTAGCGATGAAGCGGCAATGGAACCGATTTAATAATAAATCAAGAAGCCGTCAACTAATTATTAACAATAATTATCTAAATTTATAATTACATACTCTATTTTAATGTTGTGGTATCTTATTACTAATTGTGTACAATCAGATCATAGAAAATAAAATATGATGTGTATTTATTATAAGCATGTATATAGTCAAAAAGGAAAAAGATAAACAAAAAAAGTCATTAATTCTTTGTCTAATTGAAAAAAAACGGTTAGGACCCGGTGCATATATCATAACCTGCATAAACCAACATGATACAAAACCTTAAAATAATAGATTTTTAGATATCTAATATTAAATATAAAATTTATAAAATAAAATATTAATCACATATATAGAATCTTATTATAATAGAAAAAAGTACATAAGATACTTAACAAAACTTAAAAAAAAAACCCAAGAAGGGTAGGAAACTTGATTAAAAAAAAGGATTAATGTGTATATATTACATGTCTATGTTAAAATTTTATATTTTAAAAAATGTATTTGTTAATTTTAGTCTGGATGATCTATTTTAAAATACTCAGTGATATTTAGAAAGTCGGAATATAACATCTATTAAACTCATTTTCTAATTAATTAATGTCTTTTATTTTATTTTAAAAATAAAAATAAAATAAAACGCAGCTGCATTAACTCAATCCTAATTGATCAATGTATTTCATTTTCTTAAATAGAAAATACAACTACGCATTACTAACACAATCGAAAAAGGAATATCCTAATAAAATTAAAAAACATCAAATTTAATATAACTTATGCAATCAGAAAAAGAAAATATATGAAATTCTATATATATTGAAAGCACGGGAAGCCCAAAAGTAAGAAACACAATAGTGACATTCAAACATGAACAAAACGGATGCAAAAGTTGAGAAATCTAATATGCGTTTGAATTCAGCTTCACGACAGACATGGGGTCCAAAAACTAAATCAAGTTGTAAGTATAAAACAAAATATTTCTTTCAAGAAAAATGTATAACTTTTTCCAAAATTAGATTGCCTAACTTTTTAAATTAAATATAGGGTTCTGAAATTACAAGCGGGCAACTTAAAAACTGGTAAGAATGTTTCTACTGTTAGTTACATAAAATATAAATCATTTATTCATCTAACAAAATTAATTTGCATGCTTTACAACAAAAGAGAAAAGGTCCATCAGATAAGCATGCAACCAAACCCATCAACCTTAAGAGCGGAAAATACCTTGGTAGATAATCAAACAAGATTGGTAGTAACTCGCCTAAGGACAAGGATAATCGAAGCAGAGATACTTACTAGAACTCATGTTGGGAAAACGGTTATGATTCCTAGAATAATTCTCACACCAACGGATGCAAGATGGTTTTTCAAACTGAAAATGCGTCAATTCCCTATCAGAGTTTGTTATGCAATGACAATTAATAAGAGTCAAAGGCAAAACTGATACACAGAGTTTTAACCTAAAATAATTCTGCAAGTGCACAGACAATCGCAGTAGTATATAGGGTATCGAATCCACAGAGACCAAGGCTACACTATGAAATTATAGATTTTAATTTAAAGCTAAGACAAAATAAAAAGGTTTGTAATTTTCGGAACAAAAGCAAGTAAATAAATCGGTGTAAAAATAATAAAAAAAAGCACTAGGTTAAGGCGTTTCGCCGGTGATTCGGAGACAAGGCTGAGCAACTATTCAGGGGCTAAGTAACTATCGGTCTAGAACTCAAACATTAAATTAATATCGCCCCACTGTCGTGATGTATCGATAACTTTATCTAACAACCTAGACACCGAAACTGTCGTTTGGACCTAGCGAGGTTGATAAGCATTAACGAGCTGGTTCAATCTGTTCACAATCAATCGCAACAATCAACTGTCGTTGGTTACGCACCAATTGCTCACCAATGATTTATCTAGCAACCTAAAGCACTGTCATGAATAAGTTTAACCTAAAATCATAGACTAGGTGATCAAGCTAATCTAAGCATTATGAATCCCTATTGACGAAGACATTATAAATTCCAATACCTATTTGTGCTCAGCCATTAACATCCTAAATCACCATTGAAAACCTTAACCTAGCTAAGGATCTACTCACACATGGCGAAATCAAACACAACAAGGCAATAGAATGAATTCATGATATTATTAAAGAGATTAGGGTTCAGAATTCTTCTCAAAACAAAGTTGTGGTCTCTTGAAATATAAATCTCCACGTGATGTTCTTAGCAAAAGCATAAGTCAGTTCAAAAATAGAAGAAAATCGATATATATAGGTCTGGAGGCGGCTGGGTGAAGATTACGGCATCCTTGGCAAAAAAAATAGGAAAGTTGGGATTTTCCCTCAGCGAGTGAAACTTTGACTTTTCTCCAATTTCTGCTAAATTCCTCCCAGAAGCTCCAATCTTCATCCTTAGCCATCTTTTGACCTGTAATGACTCAAAATAAAACTAAAACACTCGATAAAGACTCGAAAACAACTGTTAGAATGTGCCAAAATTGCAACACATCAATTCCCCCAGACTTAGATCCTTGTTTGTCCTCAAACAAAACTCAGAAATAAGCAAAAGAGAAAGGTTTGAAAAATACAGAGACTCACCTGTTCTTGAAACACTGCAATGACCCTTTTGAATTAGTACTCCACATATCACATAGCCAGCTCCAAATCTAACCACCATGTATTTCTCCGTAGTCCTTCGCAGCTCACTATACTCCACACATGAATTCGCAACCTTATCCATCAAAGCCTTCATCGCCAGTTTCATCTCTGCAGTCAATTACCAAGGACCTTCTAGACTCTTTCACATACAATATCTTGACAAGAACCACTTAAATTTCACACACTTTTTGGTATTTTTCCTCTCTCCCCCAGACTTATTTCTAAGCTAGCTCATTTTCTTTTTTTTTTACTAAGGTCCGAGACGCGAGTACTGATGGTGTTTGCCACCGAGTCCCCGGTTCATTCCTTACTGCATATATCAAGTTCCGAGACGCGAGTACTGATGGTGTTTGCCACCGAGTCCCCGGTTCATCCCTATCAATATAAAGCATGTACATATCAAGGTTTCGAGACGCGAGTATTGATGGTGTTTGCCACCAAATCCCCGGTTCATCTCCTCTCTATGCAACTCACATACATAACCTTATTGCTAGCTAAACTTCTAATAGGGGAGGAGTACCATTACTTTCTACTGGTGGGTTCATATGTCAGATATGAATGATGAGTCAAGCCCTATGGAAATCGACCACATCGACGAAGTGCAAAAATTTGGCTTAGGCTCGGATGAACTCCGCTGGAAACATGGTGTCCTCTAGTTAACTGGTCAGCCTTTGGATTTTTCATTAGTCCGATCTAGTGCTGGTTCTGTAACAATGGTCACTTTGAAGCAAGGTTAGAACAATAAATTCAAGAAATATATCATAGTCTCCAACAAGTTTTGACTCATTAAAATAAACTGACTCAAAGAAAACATGAAAATGACTCAAAGAAAGCAAAAGAAATAAAACAAAAGAAAGAAAAATGAATTAGTAGCAACACCCTCCCCCAGACTTACTTCACACCGTCTCGGTGTGAAAATAAATTTAGAGTTGGGTGAGAAAAATAAAATAAAAGGAAGAAAGAAAGTACGAATTATACAATGATAGGGAAAGTAAAAGAAATGTGTTATGCTCAATCGCTGTCAGAGGTGGTGGGAGTATCAGATCGTTCCTCTTCATCGTGGCTTTGAACCGGCGGCTTCTCTCTTCCTTGCCTCCTGCTTGACCCCGGCGTAAAACATCCCCGTGAAACCAATGCTAGTATCCGGCGCATTAGCTTGTTGTTCTTCCTTTGTGACTCCAGTATCCATTGCAACTTCTGGTCGTGATCCGCATCTTCAGCTAGATGTGGCAATGTGAACTCACTCTGGTCATAGTGCTGGGTGTCCGGTTGTGGAGTCTGGAAATCTGGCAGCTTCCTCGTCTTAGAATAGGAGTGCGGGAGGAGCTGGCGCACGGGTCTGGGCACAAGTACTCTGCTGCTGGTTGGAAACTCAGGTTTTCCGGAGTTCGGAAACTTGTGATTGTTATGTTCGGGAGTCTGCAGAATAACGTGTTCCTGTCCTTATCGCTGAAACGGTAGGTGGTCTCATCCCTTAGAATCTCGCAGTGAATGAGGTAGGTGACATCGATGTGCTCCAGTTTTTCCACACAAGTTGTGGATGAGAGGTCGATGTCGAAGTGTCTGAACAATGGCATGAGAAGGCTCCCTATCCGTTCTGTCTTCGATGTTTTTGAAGAAGTACGCATCTTCTTGCCAACGATGACTGATGCGAAAATAATTCCCATGTTGACATTGGCATTAGGGAAATGAAGAGCTTTCGAATCCCGCAAACAGCCCCTGATACCCTAATAGAGGAATTGGAGTTCATCTGTTCTCATCTTTGCCGTGTCCTCCTTTGCATACAGGATGTTGCTCAGGACTTTCGCGGTGATGCGTAAGGCCGGGTTTCTGATTGCTGATTGGCTGGCGGTGTTTGCCTTGAAACTCCCAGCAGCTATGACGTCCCAGAACGGAGACGCAATGGTGAACTTGGGGAGCAAGAGAGCAGTTCTTCTTACACTGAAACCGTAGATTTTGCAGAAATCATGCATGCTCAGCGAGTATTTCCTTCCTCCAGCAAAGAAGGAAAAAGTTGCTTCAGCGAACTTTGGATCGGTAGGGTTGGTGTAGGTGAGTGAAGCAGAGGCTAGGTATTGCCGCACTAGGTCGGGAAAGAGCAACTCGGGTGTTTTCGCTATGTCATAGATTTCTGTAAAATTGATCGCCAGATCAACAGCACTACTCAGCTGTAGCCCCTTCAGCGTCGGCTTGTGCAAAAAGCGAGGCGGCTCGATCGAAAAGTCCAGAAGCTTGTTGTAGTAGTATGCGTGTTTCTGACTCCATTCGTCTAGGGACTGTTCCGGCAGATTGTTGTCCGGCAGTTCGAATCTAGTTCCCTCGTCGCGAGGCCAAACTGAGTATCGGGCTGTGCTTCTTTGTTTTTTGTTCGCATATTTGGTTTTTGGGCGCTGAGACATCTGTAAAATTTGCAGGGAAAAGAAGACAAATTAGGCGCGTATCAATGATCAAGGCTAAATCAAGAGGATTTCACCAACTCGCTATCGACCGAATAAAATTTGGGATTCTCAAAAATTGCATGCCTCAATATTTCAACAATTCCAAACACATATAGCAAGGGAACAACATAGAGGTATCATAGAACAACCCGAGGTATATAAATGTGCCAGGAATCAAACTTCAAAACTCACCGAAACCAAAAACTGCCCGACTTGGATAATAGGGTTTTCGAAAGCTTACCTTGCTTTGTTGCGGAATGCGATTGGATAATCTTAAAGAGGATGAAAATCCGATCGGTATACACCTAAGAATTGTCGAAAACGGTTGAGATTTGAAGAATTGGTGATTTGGGGGAGATTTTGAAAATCAAAAGAGAGATATGGTGTTTACGAATTGGAGGAGAAGAAGGAGATATATAGATATATATATATATACATATTTTTTTTTTTTGAGAAAGGAACGCTTACCTATTTTCGGAAAAATACCCTTCTAATCGGAGCGGGTGCTTCGGGGCTAAGCAGGCGCTTCGGGGCGGAGCGGGTGCTTCGAGGCTGAGCAGGCACTTCGTCGAGCTGCTACAGATGGTCGTTGTCTCTCCCGGGGAAAACTTGGTGGCTTCATACCGGTCTGCGTGTGACCGCTGCATCCAACCGTTAACCCCTTTTTTTATTATTTTAGATGAAATCCCAAAAGTTAGTAACAAAAGAAATTCAATAGAAAGGATATATACACTTACCGGTGGGTTGCCTCCCACCCAGCGCTTGGTTTAAGTCACTAGCTTGACTTGGTTAGCCATTTAGGCTTGAGGAGCATCGCGTAAGGGGACATATTCTCCTTTTGCGATGGCTGATTCAGCGAGATACAACTTTAGGCGCTGACCATTAACAACAAACCCAGTTCCAGTAGCATCCAACAACACTACAGCTCCGTAGGGGCGAACTTCTTTTATTACAAAGGGGCCTGACCACCTTGATCTTAATTTACCGGGAAACAGCTTCAACTGGGAGTTGTACAGCAGCACTTGATCATTTGGTGCAAAGTTCCTGGTGATGATCCTTTTGTCATGATATGATTTTGTCCGCTCTTTGTAGATTTTTGAATTTTCATAGGCCATGTGCCTAATTTCTTCTAACTCGTGAAGCTGCATGGTCCGTGATATATCATGGTTTTATGGGTTTTAACCATGATATAAGAGTCTTTAGTTGAGTCTTTTTGGTGTTTTTAGAGTCTATTAGAGTCTTTTATCTTCAGGTATGCATTTAGGACTAATGTGAAGAATATGAGAGATTTTGGAGCAAAAACCGAGAAGTTGCATCGAAGAATCATGTTTTGAGACGATATGTGACTTGGTGTCGATGGACACCAGCCATGAGTGTCGATCGACACCACAGGCGGAGAACTTCGGAAATTTTGAAAGATTGACAATTTTACCCAGAAGTTTCTAATATTTCAGCATTAGTCCCTGTACGAGTTTTTAGCTATTTATTGTGCTTTAGATCAGGGTTTTGAGGGGACTCTATCTATCTGAAGCTTGTATCATCTTTCTCTAATCCCTCATACTCTCTGTACTCTACTTTTATTTTCTATTATATTGAATGATTTCTATTCATATCGTGATGATGATTGCTTTCACCATGTCTGAGTAGTTCCCCTGTTAGGTTGTGGGTTTTCAAGGGTTTCTGAGAAATTGTTGAATCATTGGGTTATTAGGGTTAATTGATAGAGTTCTTCATCTAGGATTGAACTTATTGCTTATTCTAGATTCGCGACCTAGAATCTGATTTAGTGTTATCAATTGACATGAAAGTGTAATTGGTTGCTAGATACCTATCTGCAAAGGAATTTGATTTAGGGATTTTGTGAACAAATTGAACCTGATCATTACTGCTTGTCTGGATCTTAGAATTTAGCAAAGAAATTTGGAATTCTAGATTCAGGGATAGATAGTTTACGCAGCGAAAGCTGGTAGGTTTTACAATTGTGTTTGAGTTCTAGAACGGTTCTTAATTATAATCCTGATAGTTAAATTGATTCACAGTTCTGAAGATTTCTGAGATTTCCCTATGCCTAACGCTCTTCTCCATTAATTTACACTTTGTTTAATTATTTGCACTGCAATTTCCTTACATTATACTTTATTTAGCATAATACTTTTACTGGGATTTATTGGGTATTTCATAGTCCTTGTGGATTTGATCCCTAAGTACTACAGTGATCTCTTAATTTGAGAGAGTAGCTCAGGGTAAATTTGAGCATATCAAATTTTGGCGCCGTTGCCGGGGACTATTGAATTTACCATTAGAATTAAGTTTAAGTTTTGGCGCCGTTGCTACTCCATATCATCCGCATACAAGTGGACAAGTTGAGGTCTCTAACAGGTAGATCAAGGAGATTTTAGAGAAGACAGTAGGACGCTCTAGAAAGGACTGGTCCGCAAAGCTAGATGATGCACTCTCGGGTTATCGGACTGCATTCAAGACTCCACTTGGTACTACACCGTTTCATTTGCTCTATGGGAAAGCATGTCATCTTCCAGTAGAGCTTGAGCATAAGGCCGCCTGGGCTGTAAAGCTACTGAACTTCGATATCAAGTCAGCAGCAGAGAGACTTTTGATTCAGCTCAATAAGCTTGATGAGATTCGCCTCGATGCTTATGAAAACTCTAAGCTGTACAAGGAAATGACCAAAGCTTATCACGATAAGAAGATCATTTCCAGGACTTTCGAACCCAATGATCAGGTACTTCTGTATAACTCTCGTTTACAATTGTTTCCTGGGAAATTGCATTCTCGTTGGTCAGGTCTTTTCACAGTCAAGGAGGTTCGACCATATGGTGCTGTTGTCTCGCTCAGTCTTGAGGGCAATGAATTTACAGTCAACGGTCAGAGGGTCAAATATTATTGGGCACATGCCAAGATCCCGGACGGACACATATTGCGTCTGGATGATGCACCCTCTGCCTAAACCGTCACAACGTCAAGCTAATGACTTTAAACAAGCGCTTGGTGGGAGGCAACCCACTGGTAAGTCGTGAATATATTTTATTGGATTTTTAATTATTTAGTTTTTTTCTATATTTTGAAGTCTAACTTTGACTAATTTTTATTTTTAGTTTTCTTTTGATTTCTATTCAAAAAAAAAAAAAAAAAAAAGGTGTCGACCATTGTCGATGGTGTCGATCGACACCATAAGTCGACATGTCCAGCGGGTTAAAAACCCGAAAGCTTCTTCTTCCTCATTCATTCTCTTCATTCCGAAAATTTTCAAGTTTCGATTTCTCTCTGAATTTTTGCTCAATTTCATCGATTCAAGTCTCTAACCTCATCAGATTTCCGTCCTCTACCTGTTTCTAGTGCCTATTTTGAGTTTGGTGCAGATGGCTTCACGTGGCAAGCGACTTAGGTCAGACGGTGGTTCTTCCTCCAATCCGCCGGATTCCATGGCGGATTCGCCGGAATTTGCGGCTCCTCCAGCCCATTCTAAGGTACAATCTCGACCTCAATGGCCCAAGAGAGAGAATAGAAGGATTGCATCAACGATTGCGTGGGATGATTCTCCTAAGGAAGAAGTAGAAAAAGATAAATGTGTTTATAGAACAATTTCGGAATCTTGGGATGAATATGATACATTGTTCTATAACGCTTGGTTAGGGGTTGATATTAAGCCGACTAGGATTGCTGATAGTGTTGCTATGAGATGGATGGGCATTAAAGAGGATGTGACTAGATTAGTACAGAGGATTGGTTTAGGCACCATAGCTTCCAAGCATTATGACCTCTTCCCGGACTTGGTACGACAGTTTCTTGCTACTGCTAGAGTCTACTATAGGAATGAAATTGGGAAGAATGCGCAGGAAGGGACTCTTACCTTCCTAATTAGAGGAGTTCGGTACAGATTACCACTCCGAGATCTCTGTGAGCTTTATGGTTTCGATGCAGATTTGACAGGAGTTGCACTGCCAGCTCAGTTCTTGGACGGTCCAGCCTTCTGGTCTCATTTCGGGACAGGCCGTTGTGACTCCAAGTCATCTACACAGACTGATATTCGATATCCGGTCCTGAGGTATGTCGTTCGTATCATTGCCAACACTATTCTGTGTAAGATGGAGCCTGGGAAGATGAGGTTGTCTGAGTTGATTCTGCTTAGCTATGATGTGGGTGATTATTGTGTTGATGGATATGAGTGGCCTGAGTTAGATTGGAATATGAACTTAGGTGCTGTGTTTGCTCATCACTTAGTCTCCCTGAAGATGAAGCCGTTTTTGGGTCGAGGGACCAAGAGGGAGAGTGTAGGTAGTCTTTTGACACCTATTTTTCAGCACTTCGGGATTGACACATCTAGCTGCAATCATGCCATCGCTGCTCTGCTATGAACGAAGACTATTTGAAGAACGCTCACTGGATTAAGAGTGACTGGATCAGGTGCTTCCGCACAGCTACGGGGCAGTACATGATACAGCTTCCACAGCCCGCCCTCACAGCCATTACAGAGGATCCATAGCAGTTGCATTTTGATCCCGATCCCCGTCTCCTCACCACTGCACCACAGGCTAGACGCCGTAGAGGAGCTTCTTCTCGCGCACCTCTTACTGCTGCAGAGGATGCTCCGATACCAGACCTTGCTGGAGATCTTCCGCATCAGCCCGATTCTTCTGTGACTCCTCCGTTTGAGCTTCCTGTCGCTCTGGAGATTCCTATGGAGACAGCTGACTTTCAGAGATATGTCGTGGAGAGTTTCCAGAGCATCTGGAATGCATTAGCTGGACTATCTCGCTGCGGTTGCGTCCGTCCTACTCGTCACCGCTCTCGATCACCTTGTCAGTCACCGGTTCCCCCACGCCCGAGCAGACCAGATGAGAGTTCTGAGGAGGATTAGTTTTCTTTTATCCTTAATCTTTTGTTTTTGATATTTTTGAGTCATTTTTATGTCTTCATTGAGTCAGTTTGTATTCTAACATTTACTCTATGATATTTTCATCTTTTCATGTCACTCACCTTGTCTTTTGATGATCTAACAGTGGTTGAACTCGGATTATTGTCTTCACAAACTTAGACCCGATTTTGAAAATATCATAGTTTCGGATTACAGACCAGGTGTCGATCGACACCACTTGTCGGTGTCGATCGACACCCATGCCACGGATTCAGGTTTTGTGTTCTAATATTTTGACTTTTTCACTATGGTTCATTAGTTTTATTTCCTTTTCACCAACTCCTTGCTTGATAACACTGGGGACAGTGTTGTTTAAGTCTGGGGGAGGTAGTTACTAACTATTCTTTTATTTTCTTAGAGTCAGTCCAAGTATGTTTTATTGAGTCAAAATTTTGTCTGAAATTATGATCCTTGTTTGGTTTGTTGCTTTGATTTGTTTTGTCTAAGTGACTATAGTCTGTAACCATCTCCAGAATCCGACTAATGAAAAAGCTAAAAGATTGACCAGTTGACTCGAAACACCCATATCTTCAACAGAAATCCGGTAAACCCAAGCTAATTTTTTGTTTTTATCTCATTAATGTGACTGATGTCCATAGGGCTTGACTCGCCATTCATACTTGATAAACAAAACCGCAGTAGTAAGTAACGGTATTCCTCTCCCCTGATTAAAGTTAGCAAAGAAATTATATGTACTCTTGAGTGTTGACCAAGGAATGAACCGGGAACTCGGTGGCAACCACCATCGGTTTTCGCATCTCAAACCTTGAAGGATTTATGCATTATGTTGAGAGGGGATGAACCGGTAACTCGGTGGTAAACACCATTGGTTTTCGCATATCAAAACCTTGATATATATAGAGGAATGAACCGGGGATTAGGTGGCAAACACCATCAATACTCGCGTCTCAAACCTCTAGCTCGCTGCAGAAAAAGAAAGAAAAAATAAAAGAGAAAAGCAAAAGAAGAGTACATGCAAAAGTATAAGTCTGGGGGAGAGAAAGAATACCTAAATAATGTGAGAATCGGTTTGTTTTGTTATGGTATTGTATGGGAATGAGTCTAGAAGGTCCTTGGGTTCATGATCAAAGATGAGACCCATCGATGAAGGTTTAAGGATCAATGTTGTGTGATTGTGGGGATAATCGAGAAAAACTATGAAGTCTACGGCGAAGTACATGGTGGTTCGATTTGGTTTGATTCTGTAGCATGTGGATTACTCGATGAACGGTTACTGCGATGCTCTAAAGCAAGGTGAGTTTCTCTGTTTTCAAACCTCTTTCACAGGCTGAGTTTCTGTTTTGCTTGAGGGCAAGCAAAAGCTAAGTCTGGGGGAGTTGATATATCATGGTTTTTACGGGTTTTAACCATGATATAAGAGTCTTTAGTTGAGTCTTTTTGGTTTTTTTAGAGTCTATTAGAGTCTTTTATCTTCAGGTATGCATTTAGGACTAATGTGAAGAATATGAGAGATTTTGGAGCAAAGACCGAGAAGTTGCATCGAAGAATCATGTTTTGAGACGATATGTGACTTGGTGTCGATGGACACCAGCCATGAGTGTCGATCGACACCACAGGCGGAGAACTTCGGAAATTTTGGAAGATTGACAATTTTGCCCAAAAGTTTCTAATATTTCAAAGATTCCTTCGTATTTGTTTTAGCTATTTATTGTGCTTTAGATCAGGGTTTTGAGGGGACTCTATCTATCTGAAGCTTGTATCATCTTTCTCTAATCCCTCATACTCTCTGTACTCTACTTTTATTTTCTATTATATTGAATGATTTCTATTCATATCGTGATGATGATTGCTTTCACCATGTCTGAACAGTTCCCCTGTTAGGTTGTGGGTTTTCAAGGGTTTCTGAGGAATTGTTGAATCATTGGGTTATTAGGGTTAATTGATAGAGTTCTTCATCTAGGATTGAACTTATTGCTTATTCTAGATTCGCGACCTAGAATCTGATTTAGGGTTATCAATTGACATGAAAGTGTAATTGGTTGCTAGATCTATCTTAGGTGAGCAAAATACATATCTGCAAAGGAATTTGATTTAGGGATTTTGTGAACAAATTGAACCTGATCATTACTGCTTGTCTAGATCTTAGAATTTAGCAAAGAAATTTGGAATTCTAGATTCAGGGATAGATAGTTTACGCAGCGAAAGTTGGTAGGTTTTACAATTGTGTTTGAGTTCTAGAACGGTTCTTAATTATAATCCTGATAGTTAAATTGATTCACAGTTCTGAAGATTCCTGAGATTTCCCTATGCCTAACGCTCTTCTCCATTAATTTACACTTTGTTTAATTATTTGCACTGCAATTTCCTTACATTATACTTTATTTAGCATAATACTTTTACTGGGATTTATTGGGTATTTCATAGTCCTTGTGGATTCGATCCCTAAGTATTACAGTGATCTCTTAATTTGAGAGAGTAGCTCAGGGTAAATTTGAGCATATCAAATTTTGTACTTAGGGATCGCCTATCAAACCGCCTATCAAAAGCCGATTTGGCATCAAAGTTCAGCTGCTTCACAGCCCACGCCGCCTTGTACTCTAGCTCCACAGGTATGTGGCATGTTTTTCCATACACCAAGTGAAACGGTGTTGTACCCAAAGGTGTCTTGTACGCTGTTCTGTACGCCCAAAGAGCGTCATCTAACTTCTCAAAGGCGAAAATATTCGCTAATAACTCTTTCTCGGTAGTGGCGTACCGACACTGAGCGTCGTTCATCGTCCGACTAGCATAATATATCATATGGAGCTTCTTGTCTCTCCTCTGACCCAGAACACCTCCCACAGCAAAATCACTCGCATCTGTCATAATCTCAAAAGGTAGCTCCTAGTCTGGCGGTTGTACTATCGGTGCGCTAACCAAGGCTCCCTTAATGGTATAAAAAGCCGCCAAACAGTCACTATCAAACTCAAACTTCACCTCCTTACACAGCAATCTCGTAAGAGGCCTAGCAATCTTAGAAAAATCCTTGATGAAACGACGGTAGAATCCAGCATGTCCCAGAAAACTACGGGTCCCCTTAACCGAATTAGGCGGTTACAAACTCATCATGACTTCTATCTTAGCTTTGTCAACTTCAATACCCTTCTCAGATACCTTGTGCCCAAGCACTATCCCATCTCGGACCATGAAGTGACACTTCTCCCAGTTGAGAACAAGATGCTTCTCTTCGCACCTTTGCAATACCCTGCATAGATTAGACAAGCAAACGGAAAATGAACTCCCATACACAGAGAAATTGTCCATAAATACTTTCATAATATCCTCAATAAGGTCAGTAAATATAGACATCATACAGCGTTGAAACGTTGATGGAGCATTACACAAACCGAAGGGCATGCGGCGGTACACGAAAGTGCCATAAGAGCATGTGAATGTCGTCTTCTCCTGATCGTCCGGGTGGATAGGAATCTGGAAAAATCCTGAAAAACTATCTAAGAAACAGTAATATAGATGATTAGCTAGACGCTCTAGCATCTGGTAAATAAATGGTAATGGAAAATGATCTTTGCACGTAGCAGCATTCAATTTCCGATAATCTATACACATCCTATGTCCGGTTACTGTCCTAGTCGGTATCAGTTCGCTCATATCATTTCTAATCACTGTGATACCTCCTTTCTTAGGAACTACATGCACAGGACTGACCCATTTACTGTCAGATATCCCATAGATAACACCAGCCTCTAGAAGTTTCATTATCTCTTTCTTGACGACATCCTTGAGATTCGGGTTTAACCGTCTCTGATGCTCGACAGAAGTCATAGATTCATCCTCTAGGTGTATTCTGTGCATGCATAAGTCAGGAGATATACCAGTGATATCATCTAGTGAATATCTTAGAGCCTTCCTATATTTCCTCAATTCACACAAAAGCAAGGTAATCTCTACATTATTCAAATTCGCCTTCACTATAACGGGATATGTGGAGTTCGGACCAAGAAAAACGTACCTGAGCCGTGCTGGAAGGGTCTGCAACTCAAGCTTTGGAGCTTTCAGGTCGCTCCAAGAACCTCCGAAGGTTAAACTTTCCGGAGCAGGTGCTCCCTGGACCTCAATTTTTGTGTCTTCTCCCAGACTCAGAAAATCGTCTTCTTCCTCCACTCTGATGTTAGAATCCAAAAACTTAGCAAATCCATGGGTGTCTTCACTCAGAAAACCGTGCTCACCCTCGGGTTTTGTCAAAGCGACTTCTAGAGGATCACTTGCTAAAATCTCTTCAACCACATCCTCAGACATGTCTGATCCATCATGGATCACAAAGGTCTGTCCATCAATCATTGATTTCTTGAGAAGCTTGCCCATTTTAAACCGAACCAGCATATCTCCAAGACGAAGATCCACTATGCCTTCTTCGACATCAATAATAGTACGAGCCGTGCATAAGAAAGCTCTGCCCAGTATCAGTAGGTCCTAGGGTTTTTCATCAAGTTCCAGAACCACAAAATTAGTTAGGATAAGTGTATCCCCAATCCGGACGTGCAAATCTTCGATAACACCAACTAGAAGCTTTGTAGACCGATCTGCAAAAACCAATGAAATCTTGGTAGGCTTGAACTTGGTGAAACCCAAACGCTTGGCCACAGAATATGGCATCAGATTCACACTGGAACCTAAATCACACAGAGAACAAGCAAACGTGCAAGATCTTATCTTCACCGAGATAACAAACCTTCCCGGATCACCTTTCTTTGTCAACACCTTACTCTGAAGTATGGCGCTGCACTCCTTAGAAACAATCATCACGTTCTCTTCCTCAACAACCTTTCCAGCTACTAACTCTTTCATGTACCTCTTAAATGAAGGCATCATTTGCACGACATCAACCAAGGGAAGTTTCACCGTCAAATCCTTTAACATCTCCTTGCACTTAGTGTGACGACCGCATTTTTTTTTTTTGCAAACATAAATACTTAGTATTTAAAATGCCCATACATTTTAAATACTCACCAAGTACTTATACAAATACAACAATACAATACCAAGCATAGAATACGCAATTCTACAATACAGCGGAAAATACAATACAATACGGTAAAGCAAACAACCCCGGGTCCTAATCATCCTCTCCCTCCGAGCCTTCGATTCCACGATCACATCTTATCTTTACCTGCATCGACAAAAGTGATGCATCAACATTTGGAAGACCAAACGTTGAGTGAGATTGATCCTCCCAACAACAGGTTATATGAAAGCTACACACAATTTCAAACAACCACAGCAACAAGAAAATCAATCACCACAGCAATCAATTTCTAACACGATTAAATTCACGCATGAAAATAATCCACCACAGCCGGAATAGTAAACCCGCTTCCGCAGTGTGAATAGTATTCCGCAGCATGAATAGTAAAATTTACTATTCATCACCACCAAAACAAGCACAAAGATTAAATTCACGCATGAAAATAATCTACCACGACGTGAATAGTAAACCCGCTTCCGCAGCGTGAATAGTATTCCGCCAAATTAATAGTGAAACTTTCACTATTCATCAACACCAAGAAATCAAACACAAAGATTTCTAACACTATTAAATTTACGCATGAAAATAATCTACCACAGCCGGAATAGTAAACCCGCTTCCACAGCGTGAATAGTATTCCGCAGCATGAATAGTGAAAATCACTATTCATCACCAACAAAATGAACATCGATTATCCTAACAAGATTAAATTCACGCATGAAAATAATCTAACAACCACCAGAATAATAAACCCGCTTCCGCAGCGTGAATAGTATTTTGCGGCATGAATAGTGAAAATCACTATTCATCATCACTACCAAAAATGGATTTGACCAAAATCATCAATTCAATCCTAGATTTTTACAATCAAAACTCAACAGAGCACTACAAGCATCAAACAATGATTCCTTTACCATTTAAGCTTAGCAAAACACACTAAACTTCATAAAAATCAAAAATGGAAATCATCAAGAACACCCACAAAAATTGGAAATCCCAAATCCCTCACACAAGCTTACATGAACCTTTGGTCACAACTCACCTAAGCAAATGGAAGAATCAAGCCTAGATTGAACTCCCCAAGGTTAAAAAGACTCCTCCTTCTTCCCTAGCCTTTCCGTGAAACACCAAGCTCCAAGAGCTTCTCTTACAAGCTTCTCCCAAGCTCACACACAACAGATCCGAGCTCAAGAACTCCCTAGAACCCTTCCTCTTGCTCCCTTAGGTCACGGCAAGCTCACACCCGCTCACCCAAGCTCACGCCACGCTCCACAAGCTCCAGCCACAACCTTGCCCAAGCTCCACAAGCTACGCACTAGCAAGAACTCACAAGAACTAAGCTTCACCAAGCTTTTCTAACCCTTCTCTCTCTTCTCTCTCTCTTCTTTCTCACTCGGCAAGTTCAGCTCAAAAGCTTCTCCACACTTAGCCAAACTCACGATGGAGAAGAAGAAGAAGAGAAGAAAAAGAAAAGTCAACACAAACTTTTCCAACTTTGAGAAAAACCCCAAAACTTTCGAAACAATTTATGACACCCTCGGAACAAATCCAAATTAATTATTTCAACCCCATAATTAATTTCTCGAGACTTGTCTAAGGTTCATAAACTCAAAAGAATCTCCAAATTAATTAAAATAATTAATTAATTCTAGAACACCGGCGTTACTTATTGCTCATCCCAGGGCTCAAGACACCGCAGCATCTCCGAACTCTAGGCTCTAACATACCCCGCAGGATATCCTCTATACCTCGCAAGGTATAACCCATACCACAGCACCTAAGAGACCGCAGCATCTCTGAGTTCTAGGTATCTGCCGTACCACTCTCCTCGGGGCAATATAACCCTCATGAGTCTCCGATATCACATACCTCTCAATTCCTGAGTCTCCGATATACTTTTACCCCTCAATTCTGGGTAATATAACCTACGTCTAGGTTATACACCTTACGAATCCATGGTATCGTATATCACTCTTGGTTATATACCCTCCGAATCCACGGTATCTCATATCACTCTAGGCTATACTCCACACGAGTCTAGATAAATTGCCAGTTACACTCTTAGGCCCGCAGTCCCTCGAGTTAACGGCACTAGAGGAACTAGTCCTCTCACTGAGCAATATAACATATATCTATAAGCATCTCCGACTGATCTACCTCCCGTGATTCGTGTATCCTCACAAGGTAACACTGGTATCACCCATATTCCACACCCGGAATATCTGCCGTGCATAACCAACCAAGGCTATAGCACCGGTACCCAACACTTCGGGCACCACATAATCTTTTCCCGATTATGTACCAAGCTTTTAAACTCTCTTAAAAAAACTTTTCCATGGCACTCGTGTCATTACCAATAAGAACCACCGTCTTATTACTCACATGCTTTAACGCTTTTTAACACCAAAACGAAAGCAATCCAAGAGTCGCAAGTCAAATAATAATAAGGAAAACTCACATCTTATTATTAAACATCATAATGTAACATCGTCATACATAACGGCAATACAAAATGAAATATACATAGCATACAGGTACAAACCGAAACTGGAACCACTCGATGGAACTCAAGCTGCAACCTGCTTCTGGAACCACTTCCGGAACCGCACTTCCATCCGAGCCTCTGGCTCCCAAGTTTCCCCCCCGCACTCCTCATTAGCCCCACAAAACTCGGATCATCGGAATCTTCTTCCGACGGCTTTTTGACCTCTCGCCGAGAACTCTCAAAGGTCTCGCCTCAACGGTCATATTGGGCTGGAGATCTGACGGAATCTCACCCAATACCTCGTCACCCCTATGCAAACACTTCTTCAGCATCGACACATGGAAGACCTTATGAAATGCATGCATAATCTCGGGTAACTCCAACCGATACGCTACCGGTCCAACACGCTCTACAATCCGGAACGGCCCTATATACCTCGGACTTAACTTAGTCGCAGTAATAGACCTGTTCGGACCTCTCAGCAAAGCCATCTTGAGATACACTCTATCTCCCACCTCAAACACAAGCTCTTTCCGCCTCTTATCGGCATAACATTTTTGCCGATCCTGGGCCTCTTTCATGTTCAGCTTCAAAACCCGGATCCTCTCCGTGGTTTCCTGAACAAAACTCGCACCCAATGTGCTCCTCTCCCCCACTTGAGTCCAACACAAAGTTGCACGCTGGAATGGGTAAACTCCGCAACAAACCACTCGGAACCTGATGCTCTGCCTTCACTAACTGGCACACGTTGCATGCCGCAACCCAGTTAGCAACATCCTTCTTCATCCCGACCCAATGATAATACCGCTTAAGATCCCGATACATCTTAGTCGCTCCTGGATGAATCGAAAACATACTCGCATGAACCTCACTCAGGATCTCACACCTCAAATCCTCATCCAAAGGTACGCATACCCTCCCACTCACAAGAATAGTGCCATTCGGAGATACCTGATACTCAAAACCTGATTCTCTCGAAGCCTTAACCAAGCCCTCATCTTTTTCCTGAGCCAGCCGAACTCTGCTCAAAAGATCCGCCTGATTGGCTGCCTCTAAGCCCAACGGTTCCTGAGATACAACACACAAACGCAATGTGCTAATCTCGCTCACCAAAGACTCAACCTCATGCTTCTGAGCCAAAGCCACCCGCTTCCGACTCAATGCATCCGCAACCAGATTAGCCTTACCATGATGGTAAGCTATCTCCAGATCATAATCGGCCACTAGCTCCATCCAGCGCCTCTGCCTCAAATTGAACTCAGGCTGAGTGAAAATGTACTTCAGGCTCTTATGATCTGTGAACACCTAAACCTTTCCGCCATAAAGATAAGATCTCCAAATCTTTAAAGCGAAAAACTACCGCAGCCATCTCAAGATCATGGGTAGGGTAGTTGCACTCATGTTTCCGCAGCTGCCGCGAAGCATAGGCAATAACGTTCCCCCGCTGCATCAACACACAACCAAGACCAACTCCAGACGCATCGGTATACACCACGTAAGGCTCGCCCGGATCAGGCAACGCCAATACTGGAGTACTAGTCAGCAAGGCCTTCAGTTTCGCAAAAATCTCCTCACACTCCGAGGACCACACGAAAGGAACATCATTTCCCGTTAGCTTCGTCATAGACTTAGACAAACTCGCAAAACCCTTAATAAACCGCCGGTAATAACCTGCCAACCCGAGAAAACTCCTAATCTCGGTGGCATTCCTCGGCCTCGGCCAAGCACTAATGGCCCGAACCTTCTCTAGGTCCACCGAAACCCCCTCCGCCGAGATAACGTGACCTAGAAAACCGATCTCTCGCTGCCAGAAGTTGCACTTGCTCAACTTAGCAAACAACTTCTGCTCTCGCAGCTTCGCAAGAACAAGACGAAGATGCACCTCGTGCTCTTCCAGGCTCTTCGAAAACACCAAGATGTCATCGATAAAGATGATAACAAACTCATCCAAATTAATTAAAATAATTAATTAATTCCGGAACACGGGCGTTACACTTAGCATCCTCCAAATCTTTGCGAGATTTCTTAGGAGGCACTGGGTAAGGTACCTTGGGTACATAAACTCGCTCTGGTAAAATTTTTGGAGTTTTCAAAATTTTCACGGGGGCATCCTGTCGGAGCGGGTGCTCAGGGCTGAGCGGGTGCTCGCTGAATTTTTCTTCAACCCCATTTGGAACAGTTTCCAGAGGTGTCCCTGAGCTTGAGCCAATGTCTACATGTCCATCTTTCACGGCGAAATCGCTTCCTTGAGCCTGATGCTCAGAAATTTTCTCCTTAGGCTTTTCGTGGAGGCTTGTCATCGTAGGTGGTGCCAGCAACCTTCCACTCCTCAACTCTACAGCATTCACATGATATTCATTCCTGGGCGGTTCACCCTTACCTGGAAGAGCTCCAGCTGGTCTCTTGATAGCCTCGGCGGTTTGAGCCACTTGTATATCTAGCTTTTTCACATGCGTGGTAACAGCCTCATACTTCGCATTCAGGTCAGTGTACATGTGATTTACCTTGGCATTAATCTCAGTAGACGCCTTCTGTTGGTTAACCATCAGTTGCTGCATATGACTCTTCAGCTCATCCTGAGATGTAGGCGCGGAGACAGCTTGTGGTGGTGCGGTGAATTGGGTGTTTTGTTGTTGGTTTCCTCCTTGGAACCGATTCTGATTCTGATTAGGGACATATTGCTTCCCCTGCGTGTTGCTGGAGTAAAACTTCTGGAAACCCTGAGCTTGTGGCAACTGATTCATACCTCCTTGTTGCGGATAAACTTGGTCTTGTGGGTTTTCGATATTGGTGCTACGGTAGGAAAGGTTAGGGTGGCTCCGATAATTTTGATTGAATCCACGGTTCTGGACATATCCCTGACTACTCAGAATAGTTAACCTCATGTACTCCAACATCATCATCTTCTTCAAGCTCTTGAGAAATAGGCACAGCCCCATTCTCTTCCACAAATTTGACCGGTCTTTGACTCTCGCGTAGGAGTATGTTTACCTTTGCTGTCAGCTCATCAATCTTCTGAGTGTCCACACTATTGACTTTCCTGGATCTATCATACTCAGGAGACCTGTTGCTGGAGCTTGAAGCAAGGTTCTCAATCAGCTCAAAAGCACCATCTCTAGTCTTGGTCATAAAATCGCCATTACTTGCGGCATTCAAGGCGTTACGGTAATCCCATTCAACACCATCATAGAAAATTCCCAGAATCTGTTCATCTTTAAAACCGTGATGAGGACATTCCCCACGGTATTCCTTTAGTCTTTCCCAAGCTTCACAGAAAACTTCACCAGAATGTTGTTGGAAAGAATATATCTTGTTTCGTAGAGCGGCTGTCTTGGATTTAGTGTAGAAGTGGTCCAAGAAAGCGGCTCTAACTTCATCCCACGTCCTCAAAGAACCAGCTGGCAATGACTTCAACCATCTCTGAGCCTTATCAGCAAGTGAAAAAGGAAACAACTTGCACTTCAGAAACTCACTCGGAACCCCATTCGAACCAATAGTGCTGCAGATTGCTTCAAAGTTTTCGATGTGATCCATCGGTATCTCAGCTAGTAGTCCGTGAAAGAGGTGTTGTTTCACCAATGAGATCATCTGAGGCTTGATCTCATAGTCTTGCCTCTGAATTGTTGGAGAAACAATAGCTGAACGGTTTTGATAAAACGCATGGGGGTTATCCGAATCCCCTATACCCGGTTGTGCTAGCGGAACTGGCGGTTGATCTCTTCTCAATTGAGTAATCTGATCCCTTAGTAACTGTAACTGAGCAGCCATACCATTTTCTTGTTCAGCCATAATGACCGGAGCAGCTGAACTTCTCTTTTGATGGTTTTGACGTTCAAGGCGAGCTAACTCTTCGTTGGTGTGGATAACTAAATCTTCGGTGCAATTTCTTCTTGTTCTTCTACTGTTCATGCACCTGACACATAGCAGAAACAAATAAAAATTAAGCTTAGTAGTTTCTTAGACTGAAAATAAAATCAAAAATCAAAGGTAACGCAATTGGTCCCCGGCAACGGCGCCAAAATCTTGATACACAGAGTTTTAACCCAAAATAATTTTGCAAGAGCACAGACAATCGCAGTAGTATATAGGGTATTGAACCCACAGAGACCAAGGCTACACTATGAAATTATAGATTTTAATTTAAAGCTAAGACAAAATAAAAAGGTTTGTAATTTTCGGAACAAAAGCAAGTAAATAAATTGGTGTAAAAATAATAAAAACAAGCACTAGGTTAAGGCGTTTCGCCGGTGATTCGGAGACAAGGCTGAGCAACTTTTCAAAGGCTAAGTAACTACCGGTCTAGAACTCAAACATAAAATTAATATCGCCCCACTGTCATGATGTATCGACAACTTTATCTAATAACCTAGACACTGAAACTGATATATTAGTATTTTGTCCTATTTTAACTAGTCTTTTTATCTTGTTTTCGAGTCTTTTCTAGTTTTTTTTGTGTCTTTTCAGGTATTTCAAGGCTTTGGAGCATGGATTGAAAATATTGGAAGACATTGGAGCAAAAGAAGCAATTTTGAGCCAAAAGTCAATTTTTCGCCGCGGGAGCACCTGCTCTGGACTTGGCGAGCACCTGCTCCCTCCTATTTTACCTAGACACGTTTTTTATTTAATTTTTAGAATAAAAAGAGGCCAGCCGCCTCAGACTTTGATCACGTTTTAATTTCTTTCTCAGGGATTTGACGTCCATTGGGCAAGACATATTCGAACCATAAAAGACACTGCAACTCTCCACAAAGTATGCTCTTTTCTCTCCAACTCTCCTCTCGGTCCGATTTTCATAAAAAAAAAGAAAGGGTTTAAAGCAGCAAGCTCAAGTGAACCAAGGGATGATGCGTAAACCCATGTATCTTTTGTGACCTCATGAAAAGCTTGTTGTAAGGGAAACTAAAAGTTTTGAAGTGAACCAAGGGATGATGCGTAAACCCGTGTATCCTTTGTGACCTCATGGAGATTCGTCCCATAAAAAATAATAATAAGAAGAAGCATCAGAAAAGTGATGGCTGTGAGGCAAAGCCTAAGTAAAAAAAAATATGTTGTTGTGTTCGGAAGAGGAAAGAGTTAAGAGAAGAGCATGCGGGAGAGAGTCTTCGGTTAGAAGAAGTCAGCACCCTTTGGGCCGATTTCCCTTGGTAAGATCACTGTACTTTTTATTTTCATTAATCTATGTAAGAGATGACAGTGGGGATTCTGAAACATTTGTTGAGTTGTGAGTTATTAAGGTTAGGTTATGAACCCCACGGCTAATTACGGTACATGTCCTAAGGTCCAGTGAAGAAGGTATGAAGTCCGAATTTATTTTTCCAACAAGCAAGTGAGTTCCCGTGATTTTCAAAACCTCTTCTCAGTTCTTGATCTTGTTTTGTTTGAGGACAAACAAAGGTGTAAGTCCGAGGGAGTTGATATATTAGTATTTTGTCCCATTTTAACTAGTCTTTTTATCTTGTTTTCGAGTCTTTTCTAGTTCTTTTTGTGTCTTTTCAGGTATTTAGAGGCTCTGGAGCATAGATTGAAGATATTGGAAGACATTGGAGCAAAAGAAGCAATTTTCAGCCAAAAGTTGATTTTTCGCCGCGGGAGCACCTGCTCTGGACTTGGCGAGCACCTGCTCTGGACTTGGCGAGCACCTGCTCCCTCCTATTTTACCTAGACACGTTTTTATTTAATTTTTAGAATAAAAAGAGGCCAGCCGCCTTAGACTTTGATCACGTTAGTTTTCAGACTTCAGTTTTCGTATTACTCAGCTTTGGATCTCTATTCTCCTATCATCGATCATTCCACAATTCTGTTTCAGAAGTTTTCCTGAACCTTATTCTTTTTAATAAATCATGAATTCATCTTATTGCCTTGTTGTGTTTGATTTCGCTATCTGTGAGTAGATCCCTAGCTAGGTTAAGGTTTTCAATGGTGATTTAGGTTGTTAATGACTGAGCACAAATAGGATTGGAATTTATATGTCTTCGCCAATAAGAGTTCTTAATGCTTAGATTAGCTTGATCACCTAGTCTATGATTTTAGGTTAAACTTATTCGCGAGAGTGCTCTAGGTTGCTAGATAAATCATTGGTGAGCAATTGGTGCGTAACCAGCGAGAGTTGATTATTACGATTGATTGTGAACAGATTGAACCCGCTTGTTAATGCTTATCGTCTTCGCTAGGTCCAGACGAGAGTTTTGGTATCTAGGTTGTTAGATAAAGTTGTCGATACATCACGAGAGTGGGGCGACATTTATTTATGTTTGAGTTCTAGACCGGTAGTTAGTTAGCCCTGAATAGTTGCTCATCCTTGTCTCCGAATCACCGGCAAAACGCCTTAACCTAGTGCCTTCTATTAATTAATTTTACACCGATTTATTTAGTTGTTTGCTGTTCCAAAAATTACACAAAAGCCATATTTGTCTTAGCTTTAAATTAAAATCTATAATTTCATAGTGTAACCTTGGTCTCTGTGGATTCGATACCCCATATACTACTGCGTTTGTCTGTGCACTTGTAGAAAATATTTTGGGTTAAAACTCGACATATCAAGTTTTTGGCGCCGTTGCCGGGGACCAATTGAGTTACCTTTGATTTTTGATTTTCTTTTCAGTCTAAGAAACTACTGATCTTTATTTTTATTTGTTTCTGCTATGTGTCAGGTGCATGACCAGTAGAAGAACGAGAAGAAATTGCACCGAAGATCTAATCATCCACACCAATGAAGAGTTAGCTTGCATCGAACGTCAAAACCGTCAAAAGAGACTTACAGCTCCTCTGGTCATCATGGCTGAACAAGACAATGGTATGGCTGCTCAGTTACAGTTGCTAAGGGATCAGATTGTTCAGTTGAGAAGGGAGCAACCGCAAGCTCCACGAGTTCAGCCGGGTATAGGGGATTCGGATAATCCCCATGCATTTTATCAAAACCGTTCAGCTATTGTTTCTCCAACAATTCAGAGGCAAGACTATGAGATCAAGCCTCAGATGATCACATTCGTGAAACAACACCTCTTTCACGGACTGCTAGCTGAGATACCGATGGACCACATCGAAAACTTTGAAGAAATCTGCAGCACTACCGGTTCGAATTGGGTACCGCCAGAGTTTCTGAAATGCAAGCTGTTTCCATTTTCTCTTGCTGACAAGGCTCAGAGGTGGTTAAAGTCATTGCCAGCCTGTTCTTTAAGGACAGTGTGGACACTCAGAAGTTAGAGCTGCTTTCTTGGACCACTTCTAAACTAAGTCTAAGACAGCTGCTCTACGAAACAAGATTTCATCTTTCCAACAACATTCTGGTGAAGCTTTTTGTGAAGCTTGGGAAAGACTGAAGGAATACCGTAGGGAATGCCCTCATCATGGTTTTAAAGATGAACAGATTCTGGGAATATTCTATGATGGTGTTGAATGGGATTACCGCAACGCTTTGAATGCTGCGAGTAACGGGTCTTTTATGACCAAGACTAGAGATGCTGCTTTTGAGCTGATAGAGAACCTTGCTTCAAGCTCTAGCAACAGGTCTCCTGAGTATGATAGGTCCAGGAAAGTTAATAGTGTGGACACTATGAAGATAGATGAGCTGACAGCAAAGGTAAACCTAATCCTATGCGAAAGTCAAAGACCGGTCAAGTTTGTGGAAGAGAATTGGGCTGCGCCTATTTCTCAAGAGTTTGAAGAAGATGACGATGCTGGAGTATATGAGGTTAACTATGTGAGTGGTCAGGGATATGTCCAGAACCGTGGGTTTAATCAAAATTATCGGAGCCACCCCAACCTCTCCTACCGAAGCACCAATGTCGAGAACCCACAAGACCAAGTTTATCCGCAACAAGGGGGTATGAATCAGTTGCCACAAGCTCAGGGTTTTCAAAAGTTTTACTCCAGCAACACTCAGGGAAAGCAGTACGTCCCTAATCAGAATCAGAATCGGTTCCAAGGAGGAAACCAACAACAACACACCATAAGCTGTCTCCGCGCCTACATCTCAAGATGAGCCGAAGAGTCTTATGCAGCAACTGATGGTTAACCAACATAAGGCGTCTACTGAGATTAATGCCAAGGTAGATCACATGTACACTGATCTGAATGCTAAGTATGAAACTGTTACAGCGTATGTGAAGAAGCTAGATATACAAGTAGCTCAAACCGCCGAGGCTGTCAAGAGACCAGCTGGAGCTCTCCCAGGTAAAGGTGAACTGCCCAGGAATGAATATCACGTGAATGCTGTTGAGTTGAGGAGTGGAAAGTTGCTGGCACCACCTACCATGACAAGCTTCCACGGAAAGGCTAAGGAGAAGATTTTCGAGCACCAGGCTTAAGAAAGTGATTTTGCTGAGGAAGATGGACATGTTGAGGTTGGATCAAGCTCAAGAACACCTCTGGGAACTTTTCCTAACGATTCTGAAGAAAAATCCGGCGAGCACCCCAATTCTGCTCCGGAGCACCTGCTCCCACAGGGTGCTCCCTCAAAAATTTCAAAAACTCCTGAAACTCCACCAGAACGAGTCTACGTACCTAAGGTCCCTTATCCAGTACCTCCAAAGAAATCTCGCAAGGATTTGGAGGATGCAAAGTGCAAGGAGATGCTTAAGGATTTGACGGTGAAACTTCCTTTGGTTGATGCCGTGCAAATGATGCCTTCTCTCAAGCGATACATGAAGGAGCTGGTTGCTGGTAAGGTTGTTGAGGAAGAGAATGTAATGATTGTTTCTAAGGAGTGCAGCGCCATACTTCAGAGTAAGGTGTTGACAGAGAGAGGTGATCCGGGAAGGTTTGTTATCTCGGTGAAGATAGGGCCTTGCACATTTGCTTGTTCTTTGTGTCATTTAGGGTCTAGTGTGAATCTTATGCCATATTCTGTGGCTAAGCGTCTGGGATTCACCAAGTTCAAGCCTACAAAGATCTCATTGGTTTTTGCAGATCGGTCTACCAAGCTTCCAGTGGGTATTATTGAAGATATGCACGTCCGAATTGGGGATACATTTATCCCAACTGATTTTGTGGTTCTGGAACTTGATGAAGAACCCAAGGACCCACTGATTCTGGGTAGAGCTTTCTTATGCACGACTCGTGCTATCATTGATGTTGAAGAAGGCATAGTTGATCTCCGTCTTAGAGATGAGCAAGCTTCTCAAGAAACCGATGATTGATGGACAGACATTTGTGATCCATGATGGGTCAGAGATATCAGAAGATGTGGTTGAAGAAATTTTGGCGAATGATCCTTTAGAAGTCGCTTTGACTAAACCCGAGGGTGAACACGGTTTTCTGAGTGAAGACACCCATGGATTTGCTAAGTTTCTTGATTCCAACATCAGAGTGGATGAAGGAGATGAATTTCTGAGCCTGGGAGAAGGCACAAAAATCAAGGTCCTGGGAGCACCCCAGCGAGCACCCTAGCCAGCACAGGGAGCACCTGCTCCAGAAAATCCTATTTTTGATGGCTCTTGGAGTGAGCTGAAAGCTCCAAGGATTGAGTTAAAGACCCTCTCAGCAGGGCTCGGGTACGTTTTTCTTGGTCCGAACTCTACTTATCCAGTTATAGTGAATGCGAAATTGAATAATGTAGAGAATACCTTGCTTTTGTGTGAATTGAGGAAGTATAGGAAGGCTCTAGGATATTCACTAGGTGATATCACTGGTATATCCCCTAACTTATGCATGCACAAAATACACCTAGAGGATGAATCTATGACTTCTGTCGAGCATCAGAGGCGGTTAAACCCGAACCTCAAAGATGTCGTCAAGAAAGAGATAATGAAACTTCTAGAGGCTGGTGTGATTTATGCGATTTCTGACAGTAAGTAGGTCAGCCCTGTGCATTGAGTTCCTAAGAAAGGAGGTATCACAGTGATTAGAAATGATAGGAGCGAACTGATACCAACTAGGACAGTGACCAGACATAGGATGTGTATAGATTATCAGAAATTGAATGCTGCTACTCGTAAGGATCATTTTCCTTTACCGTTTATTTACCAGATGCTAGAGCGCCTAGCTAATCATCCATATTACTGTTTCTTAGATGGGTTTTCAGGATTTTTCCAGATTCCTATCCACCCGGACGATCAAGAGTAGACGACATTCACATGTCCTTATGGCACCTTTGCGTATCGTCGTATGCCATTTGGTTTGTGTAATGCTCCAGCAACGTTTCAACGTTGTATGATGTCTATATTTACTGACCTTATTGAGAATATTATGGAGGTATTTATGGACGATTTCTCTGTGTATGGGAGTTCGTTTTCTTCTTAATTGTCTAATCTGTGCAGGGTATTGCAAAGATGCGAGGAGAAGCATCTAGTTCTCAACTGGGAGAAGTATCAATTTATGGTCCGAGATGGGATAGTGCTTGGGCACAAGATATCAGAGAAGGGTATTGAAGTTGACAAGGCAAAGATACAAGTCATGATGAGTTTGCAACCGCCTAATTCGGTTAAGGGAATCCTGCAGCTTGGGACACGCGGGATTCTACCGCCGCTTCATCAAGGATTTTTCTAAGATTGCTAGGCCTCTTACGAGATTGCTGTGTAAGGAGGTGAAGTTTGAGTTTGATAGTGACTGTTTGGCGGCTTTCTATACCATTAAGGGAGCCTTAGTTAGTGCACCGATAAGATAAACAGATTGGGAGCTACCGTTTGAGATTATGACGGATGCGAGTGACTTTGCTGTGGGAGCTGTTCTAGGTCAGAGGATAGACAAGAAGCTCCATGTGATTTATTATGCTAGTCGGACGATGGATGATGCTCAGTGTCGGTACGCCACTACCGAGAAGGAGTTATTAGCGATTGTTTTCGCTTTTGAGAAGTTCAGGTCATACCTCGTCGGATCGAAGGTAATTGTTCACACAGACCATGCTGCATTGAAGTATTTGCTGACGAAGAAGGATGCCAAGCCCAAGTTATTAAGGTGGATTCTGTTGCTACCAGAGTTCGATCTAGAGATAAAGGACAAGAAAGGGTCCGAAAATGGGGTTGCGGATCATTTGAGTAGGATGCTGATTGAAAAAGAGACACCTATAGAGGATAGTCTACCAGATGAACAGATCTATTCTATCAGCACCTGCGAAATCTCCCGAGCACCCGACAGAGCACCCGAGGGAACACCTGCTCCGCCTGCGCGAGCACCTGCTCCCGAAAATTTTTGTGGATCAATTCAGACCGGTCAGTCCTCTAGTTTCCCATGGTTTGGAGAGATTGCAAACTTCTTGGCTGCTGACAAGGTTCCTGAGAACCTAGTGGAAAGCAAAAGGAAAAAGTTTTTTCGCGATATTAGGCGGTATTTTGGGATGAGCCGTTTTTATACAAGCAGTGTTCAGATGGGCTATATAGGAGATGCGTGTTTGAGGCAGAGATCCCTGGGATTATACACCATTGTCACAGTTCGTCATATGCTGGGCACTTTGCCACATTTAAGACGGTTTCAAAGGCTTTACAAGCCGGTTATTGGTGGCCGACGATGTTCCGTGATGCAAACAGATTTGTTTCTAGTTGTGATGCGTGTCAAAGGCAAGGGAACATCAGTAAGCGTAATGAGATGCCCCCGAATTTTATTCTGGAAGTTAAGGTTTTCGACGTATGGGGTATAGACTTCATGGGACCGTTTCCATCCTCCAACGGTAATGAGTACATTCTAGTGGCTGTTGACTATGTTTCTAAATGGGTTGAAGCGCTGGCTAGCCCAACTAATGATGCTAGAGTGGTTATTAAGATGTTCAAGAGTGTCATCTTTCCGAGGTTTGGAGTCCCTAGAGTGGTAGCGATGGAGGCTCACACTTCATAAACAAGGTCTTTGAGAACTTGTTGAAGAAGAATGGTGTTACACATAAGGTAGCTTCTCCTTATCACCCTCAAACTAGTGGTCAGGTCGAGATCTCCAACAGGGAGATAAAGAGTATCCTACAGAAGACAGTGAGCATCACGCGTAAGGATTGGTCTAAGAAGTTGGATGACGCTCTATGGGCATATAGGACCGCATATAAGACTCCGTTGGGGACAACGCCTTCTCATTTGGTGTATGGGAAGGCAGGCCACCTTCCGGTGGAACTGAAGTATAAAGCGGCCTGGGCTATTAAATTGCTCAACTTCAACATCTTACCAGCATTTGAAAGGAGATCCATGCAGCTGCACGAGTTGGAGGAAATTAGGCATCTCGCATATGACAACTCGCGGATTTACAAAGAACGGTCCAAAGCCTACCATGACAAGAGGATCATCCCCAGGAGTTTTTCTCCCAATGATCAGGTATTATTGTTCAACTCTCGCCTTAGATTATTTCCAGGTAAGCTGAAGTCAAGATGGTCTGGCCCGTTCACGATCAAGGAGGTTAGACCACATGGAGCTATAGTGTTGCTAAATTCTAAAGGAGATGAATTCGTGGTGAATGGCCAGAGGATCAAACCATATCTTGCTGATACACACATGGAGAAAGGTGAATCTGTCACCTTCAGTGACCCTCCTCACGTCTAAATGGTCTACAAAGTTGAGCTAACGACTTAAAACAATCGCTTAGTGGGAGGTAACCCACCGGTAAGGTTTCTTGTACATAATTCGTTTTAAATTTCTTTCGATACTCGTTGTTGTGTCGGTCCCAAGAGTCTTAGATTTTTAGTGAATCAGGTCCTGCTGCTTGGTTTACTTTTATTATTATTTTATCGAGTCTGTTTTAGTGTTTTATTGAGTCAAAAGCTTGTTTGGGAATTATGAACTTGATCTATTGGATTTATTTTCGAACTAAGGATTACTTGTATGACTCACAGCTTGGCCAAAGTTCTGTATCGGAAAGGCATTGGGCGGATAAAATATTCTCCAAAGCTCACGCTCAGTGGGAAATAGGTTGAACCATTGTCATCTCTAATTTTTATTCGGTTTCTAATCTTGACTTTTAATTTTTTTCTCAGGGATTTGACATCCATTGGGCAAGACCTATTCAAACCATAAAAGACACTGCAACTCTCCACAAAGTATGCTCTTTTCTCTCCAACTCTCCTCTCGGTCCGATTTTCATAAAAAAAAGAAAGGGTTCAAAGCAGCAAGCTCAAGTGAACCAAGGGATGATGCGTAAACCCGTGTATCTTTTGTGACCTCATGAAAAGCTTGTTGTAAGGGAAACTAAAAGTTTCGAAGTGAACCAAGGGATGATGCGTAAACCCGTGTATCCTTTGTGACCTCATGGAGATTCGTCCCATAAAAAAATAATAATAAGAAGCATCAGAAAAATGATGGCTGTGAGGCAAAGCCTCGGTAAAAAAAAATATGTTGTTGTGTTCGGAAGAGGAAAGAGTTAAGAGAAGAGCATGCGGGAGAGAGTCTTCGGTTAGAAGAAGTCAGAACTCTTTGGGCCGATTTCCCTTGGTAAGATCACTGTACTTTTTATTTTCATTAATCTATGTAAGAGATGACAGTGGGGATTCTGAAACATCTATTGGGTTGTGAGTTATTAAGGTTAGGTTATGAACCCCACGGCTAATTAGGATACATGTCCTAAGGTCCAGTGAAGAAGGTATGAAGTCCGAATTTATTTTTCCAACAAGCAAGTGAGTTCCCGTGATTTTCAAAACCTCTCCTCAGTTCTTGATCTTGTTTTGTTTGAGGACAAACAAAGGTCTAAGTCCGGGGGAGTTGATATATTAGTATTTTGTCCCATTTTAACTAGTCTTTTTATCTTGTTTTCGAGTCTTTTCTAGTTCTTTTTGTGTCTTTTCAGGTATTTTGAGGCTCTGGAGCATGGATTGAAGATATTGGAAGACATTGGAGCAAAAGAAGCAATTTTGAGCCAAAAGTCGATTTTTTGCTGCGGGAGCACCTGCTCTGGACTTGGCGAGCACCTGCTCCCTCCTATTTTACCTAGACACATTTTTATTTAATTTTTAGAATAAAAAGAGGCCAGCCGTCTTAGACTTTGATCACGTTCGTTTTCAGACTTCAGTTTTCATTCTAGGTTATTTTTGGTTCTAAGACACCACCACTTTTGTTCTTCTACCTTTTCGATTTGGATTTGTATTACTCAGCTTTGGATCTCTATTCTCCTATCATCGATCATTCCACAACTCTGTTTGAGAAGTTTTCTTGAACCTTATTCTTTTTAATAAATCATGAATTCATCTTATTGCCTTGTTGTGTTTGATTTCGCTATGTGTGAATAGATCCCTAGCTAGGTTAAGGTTTTCAATGGTGATTTAGGTTGTTAATGGCTGAGCACAAATAGGATTGGAATTTATATGTCTTCGCCAATAGGGGTTCTTAATGCTTAGATTAGCTTGATCACCTAGTCTATGATTTTAGGTTAAACTTATTCACGAGAGTGCTCTAGGTTGTTAGATTAATCATTGGTGAGCAATTGGTGCGTAACCAGCGAGAGTTGATTGTTACGATTGATTGTGAACAGGTTGAACCCGCTTGTTAATGCTTATCGTCTTCGCTAGGTCCAGACGAGAGTTTCGGTATCTAGGTTATTAGATAAAGTTGTCGATACATCACGAGAGTGGGGCGACATTTATTTATGTTTGAGTTCTAGACCGGTAGTTAGTTAGCCCTGAATAGTTGCTCAGCCTTGTCTCCGAATCACCGGCGAAACGCCTTAACCTAGTGCCTTATATTAATTAATTTTATATCAATTTATTTAGTTGTTTGCTGTTCCGAAAATTACACAAAACCCATATTTGTCTTAGCTTTAAATTAAAATCTATAATTTCATAGTGTAACCTTGGTCTCTGTGGATTCGATACCCCATATACTACTGCGTTTGTCTGTGCACTTGCAGAAAATATTTTGGATTAAAACTCGACATATCAATAAGCATTAATGAGCTGGTTCAATCTGTTCACAATCAATCGCAACAATCAACTGTCGTTGGTTACCCACCAATTGCTCACCAATGATTTATCTAGCAACCTAAAGCATTGTCATGAATAAGTTTAACCTAAAATCATAGACTAGGTGATCAAGCTAATCTAAGCATTATGAATCCCTATTGGCGAAGACATTATAAATTCCAATACCTAATTGTGCTCAGCCATTAACATCCTAAATCACCATTGAAAACCTTAACCTAGCTAAGGATCTACTTACACATGGCGAAATCAAACACAACAAGGCAATAGAATGAATTCATGATATTATTAAAGAGATTAGGGTTCAGAATTCTTCTCAAAACAAAGTTGTGGTCTCTTGAAATATAAATCTCCACGTGATGTTCTTAGCAAAAGCGTAAGTCTGTTCAAAAATAGAAGAAAATCGATATATACAGGTCTGGAGGCGGCTGGGTGAAGATTAGGGCGTCCTTGGCGAAAAAATAGGAAAGTTGGGATTTTCCCTTATTTGTTCAATTAAGTCGCCGTGAGCGTCGTTGTAATGAGCGGTGCTCAGCGGGTGAAACTTTGACTTTTCTCCAATTTCTGCTAAGTTCTTCCCAGAAGCTCCAATCTTCATCCTTAGCCATCTTTTGACCTGTAATGACTCAAAATAAAACTAAAAGACTCGATAAAGACTCGAAAACAACTGTTAGAATGTGCCAAAAATGCAACACATCAAAAACTTGAATAAAGTTAGTTTATATTTGCTAAATCCAGTCTTTTCCCATGGGCAATTATATGTGGCTTTAGTAAGAGTGACAACAACTGTAGGACTAAAATTTTTTAACGTTGGAACAAAATCCTATGACAACAATGTTCTTCAAAACATTGTATATCAAGAAGTCTTCAACAACATATGATGTCAAAGATATTGTATTCCACAAAAGTAAGTTTCTACCCAACTATTAATAATTACTAACATCTTCTAATGTTTTAAAATCATCAAGCACGGAGAAAAAATAAGTGGAGCTTACCAAATATGAGGAATAGCAAAAATGATGTACTTCAAGAGATATAAAATTATTTAGTAAACATCGAGATCTCCATATTTTAAGTATTTTTCTTTGTGGTTATGTCTCATATTCAATCTGTTTTTCAATACACGACCATTAATTGTGTTGGCCTTCAAAAGATCTTTATAGTAAACATGAGCTTAGAGACAACTTGTATTGAGCTCCAACAAAAATACATAAAACAGATAATAAAACACAAAGGATAAGTAGCTATCCAACTTTATCTTGCAAAAGGTTACGCCAATCAAATACAATTCTAAGATTCGGAAACACTTCAATTTAACACCATCTAACACTATCAATTTCACTAATAGCAACAAAAATGACTAAACTAGATGATAAAAAGACCTATCAAAATTTCATCCTTAGCAAAATTATTAGGTAAATGGTTTAAACAACAAAGTCAGATGGATTAAAAATGTATTAAAAAACTTTAAAAGAAAGGTAGATTAAAAAATGTGATCTATAATATTTCTATGTTATGGACTTGCGAAGTATCAATAACTAAAAATTTAAAATTAAATTATTAACAACATGTTTTCATGAGATACAAAAAATGTTGCTACATATTTTCATTTTTTACAATCATTGTAAAATTATAAATATATAAAAAATCACAAATATGTATAATCCAAAAATATAATATCAATCATGTGGGAAAATTCATTACAAACATTGTATTTTAAAAAACCTATATATATTCAAACAATATATATAATTATATGGAAATAAAGAATCATTAAAAAATCCATTCATCTCACAAGTCCTTATCTAGTCTTTTATAATAAATATATATATATATATATTTTCCTTTTCATACGTTTTTATCCTTTAATATTTTTAAAATTTTAATTTGAAATGCTATTTAAATTTATTCTTATTACATTTTTTGTTTAACAATTGATCATAATTTGTTTTGTTTGATTACATATAGATTATATAGGTATATAATTACTTGAATATACTAATTATGGGATCTACAATGATTTTACCCCTGTTCTAAAAATCTCTGCCTACCTCCGATTACTCTCAATCTAATCGCTAGACTCACTCTTGCTGTCTGACTAGCGCCGAATCTCTAGGACCACTTTCGCCACCAGATAACTTTTATTTTTTGTTATTCAAACACTTAGTTGAGAGTTTGTGATATTTTACAATAACTTATGTTCAATATTTTAATGAAAATTATAAAATTTTGTCTTAAAATATGTTTTTATGTATTTATTGCAATTTTAGAAACAATATTATAAGAAAATATAATTATAATAGATTAATATATTTTTAAAAATATTAAAATGGTCTTAAAACCCTAAAAACTCATCTGTGTTAATCTCTGATTTATTAGTTAGGCGTTAAGTTCATCTTTATTGCCCGACTAATATCTAACGAGTTTTGAAACATTAGATTTTAGTGTAGATTTAGTAATATTCTATTTATATAATACTTAATTTAAAATATTCAAATATATTATTATTTAAAATATAAATTTATTCTTGATTTAAAATATTTTATTATAGGTTTGTTATATATATATATATATTTATTTATTTAATTCAGTTTTGGTTTTGTTTTTGTCAAAAGTTGATTTTGACTTTTCCTACCATAGCATGACCACGTGACGAGCATTACGGTGTTCCCACCTAAAATTTCATCACTGTCCTATCTGCACTCCATCGTTGACGATTCAAAGATTTTTCATATTCCATTAATTGTATTAGCCTCTAAAAAATCTTTATAATAGATATGAACTAAAAGATAACTTGTATTAAACTCTAACAAAAATACATAAAACAATAATAAAAAACAAAAAATAAATAGCTATCCAACTTTATTTTGTAAAAAGTTATACCAATTAAATACAATTCTAAAATTTGGAAACACTTCAATTTAACAAAATCTAACACTATTAATATCACTCATAGCAATGAAAATACCTAAACTAGATGATAAAGGGCTTGTCAAAATTTCATTCTTAGCAAAATTATTATGGCTAAAAGAGATAAGATAAATAGTTTAATTACTATGGCTAAAAGAGATAAGATAAATAGTTTAAAAAACAAAGTTAGATGGATTAAAAATAGATTAAAAACTTTAAAAGAAAAGTGAATTAAATAATATGATTTATAATATTTCTATGTTATGGGCTTGCGAAATATCAAAACTAAAAATTTAAAATTAAATTATTAACAACATGTTTTCATGATATACAAAAAATGTTGCTATATATTTTTCATTTTTTACACTCATTGTAAAATTATAAATATAAAAAAAATCACAAATATGTATAATCCAAAAATATAATATCAGTTATGTGGGAAAATTCATTACAAACAGTGTATTTTAAAAAAACTATATATTCAAACAATATATATAGTTATATGGAAATAAAGAATCGTTAAAATAACACGTTCATCTCGCAGTTTTTTATCTAATCTTTTATAATATATATATATATATATATCCCTTTTTATACGCTTTTTATCCTTTAATATTTTTAAATTTTTAATTTGAAATGCTATTTAAATTTATTCTTATTACAATTTTTGTTTAATAATTGATCATAATTTATTTTGTTTGATTATATATAGATTATATAGGTATATAATTACTTGAATATACTAATTATGGGATCTACAATGATTTTAGCATGTTCTAAAAAATCCTGCATACTTTCGATCACTCCCTGTCTGGTCGGTAGGTTCATCCTCGTCGTCTGACTAGCGTCTAATCACTAAGTGTACCTTCACTGCAATATAGTTTTTTCTTCTGTTTTTCAGACATTTAGATTGAGAGTTTGTAAAATTTTACAATAATTTATGTTCAAAATTTTCATAAAATTTTGTCTTAAAAATACGTTTTATGTGTTTACTACAATTTTAAAAACAATATTATAAGAAAATTTAATTATAAGGGATTAATATATTTTTAAAAAACATTAAAATGGTCTTAAAACTATAAAAACTAATTTTTGATTAATTTCTGTTTAATCTTCGATTTATTGTTTAGGCATTACGTCTATTGTTGTCATCCGACTAGTACCTAGCGATTTTTGGAACATTGAACTATACCCCCGTGCGTTATATAAAATGTATAAATTTATACCTGAACTATACCCCCGTGCGTTACATAAAATGTATAAATTTGCACAATTTTATTAGTTAAGGTAGCAAATTCAAATTTTTTGTTAGTTCATGTATAGATCTACACGGGGGTATAGTTCAGGTATAAATTTAACATATGGACTAATTTCGGGCATGAAATGGCTGACTTTCCACCCAAGAGGCATAACTTTTTTTTTATCTACAGACAAAGGGAGAACACATGTCAATCATATAATACTATGACATTCATATTTTATAATATATAATTTTTATTCCTTTTTTATACATTTATTTATCCTTTAATATTTAATATTTTTCATTTGAAATGATATTTTAACTTATTCTTATTACAATTTTTATTTATAATTGATCATGATTTATTATGTTTGATCATATATAGATTATATAGGTATATAATTACTTGAATATACTAATCATATGATCTATAATGACTTTAGTGTTCACATAAAAGGCTTAGTAATATGCTATTTATATAATGATCAATTAAAAATATTCAAATACATTATTATTTAAAATATAAATATATTCATGATTTAAAATATTTTATTATAGGTTTGTTATATTTATTTTATTATTATTCAATTCAGATTTACTTTAAATGATATATAAATTGAAAAAGTGTCGACAAAAAAAAATCAAATTCATGAAAAAAAAATGAAGAAAAGAAAAAGTAAATGCGTCACAAAAGACTATAAATGTTCTGAGTGGAGGAGGGTCACACAATAAATATCCCAAATAATTAAAAGTTGTTTTGGCTTTTTGTCAAAAGTTGATTTTGACTTTTCTTACCATAGAATGAGACTAGGAACACAGACCACGTGACGAGCATTACGGTGTGCCCACCTAAATTTTCATCGATGTCGTATCTGCACTCCATCGTTGACGATTCAAAGATTTCTCATCGAATCCAAACAAAACCTAAATCATTTTTGTGCCCCTTAAATATTCAAAGATATCTCTAAACTTTTCTCCAAACAAACCCCAACCAGACCCGAAACAGTTTTTCGCCATGGCGGGATCGGCCACGGTCAAAGAACGGCTACCGCAACATCAAGTGTTCATCAACTTTCGTGGGGTGGATTTACGCAATGGATTCGTCAGCCATCTCGTCACGGCGTTGGAAAGTAATGAGATTAACGTCTTCATCGACGACCACGAAGACAAAGGCCAACCCATAGAAATACTATTGGAGAGGATTAAGGAGTCAAGAATCGCTCTGGCTATCTTCTCTGGGAAGTACACGGAGTCATCCTGGTGCGTGAGAGAGCTGGCGATGATCAAGGATTGTATGGATAAAGGAACACTCGAGGTGATTCCCATCTTCTACAAGGTGCTCCCATCCACGGTGAGAGATTTAATGGGGGAATTTGGTGATGCATTCAGGAATATGGCTCACAATGATGAGAGAGAAGAGAAGTGGAAGGAAGCTTTTAAGGCGATTTCTTCGATAATGGGCACCGTTCTGGATGAAAAAAGGTAACTGATTTTGCTCGAGTGGTTGAAACCTTATCAAAGCTATACCCTGTAGAACACTAGTGATTAGAATTGTAGAGATTGATTTACGAAACATTTCATGGGAATTAAGTATGGTCATGATCTCATTAACTGTTTTCCTCACTCATATTATATACAGCAACGAGAGCGACGAAGTAAAAAAAACTGTGGAGAATGTTAAGAAAGTGTTGAAAAATATTCCGTTGGAGTGAAGCCAAATTGCCGCTGTGGAGAATGTTAAGAAAGTTGCCAGATAATTTTTTTTTTTTTTGTTATTCAAACATCAATATCGGAAATTTGTGATATTTTATATTAATTTATGTTTAAAATTGTAATAAAAATCATCAAATTTTATCTTAAAATATGTTTTTAGGTGTTTATTGCAATTTTAAAAAATATTATAAAAATTTAATTATAATAAATTAATATATTTAAAAACATTAAATTAATTTTAAAACTTTAAAAAACTAATTTTTATTTAATTTTTGATTTATTAGTTAGATATTAAATCTATTCTTCTTGCGTGATTAACATTTAACAATTTTTGGAACACTGAATTTTAGTATTCCTATAGAAGATTTAATAATATTTTATTTATATAATGATTAATTTAAAATATTCAAAACCTTAAAAAACTAATATTTATTTAATCTTTGAATTATTAGTTAGATATTATTGGATTGGTGATTTTCTAAAATGTATTCAAATTATGTCTTATTGAATATAGCATTTCTTAAATTATTCCAAATCTAAGCTTATTCAATTAATCATGGAAAAATGAGATTTCAGATTAAAATTATTAAAAAAAAAATTTGAGATGATTTGATAAGCAATTTATAACTAAAATAATTGGGTAAAGAATCACACCTCACCTGATGGTATTTGATATCATCGTTGCATTGATAAGGGACTATTTCGACAAAAGCGACCAAAAAAAAAAAATTCCCAATCTGTTTCAAATTATGTTTCTGGTGACTGAATCCCCAAACTCTCCACCGTGATTCCCGCCACCGGCCACTCCGAGCTAAGTCTCTGTTCGATCTCAGCTTCAACAGCTCCGCCGTCCTCTCAGTCATCCTCTCAGACATCCTCTCAGTCGTCCTTTCCGGTGATCCTTTGGATAGCGAGGTGAGATTCCAAAGTCTTCTCATTTTGAGTCCATCTCTCTTTTGAACACTTGGAGCTCCTTTCTTTGGTTTTACCTGTTGAATCTTTCAAACTTCGTTTGAATTCGCATGTGTTTTTTTTAAAGGTTTGAATATTGTCTTGCTTCTTGAAAGTCATGATTAGGGTTATGTTTGCGTTATTTGTGAAATTGTGTTAGTTTAGTTGATAAACATGCGAATTTTAGGGTCGAGAGAGACTAATCTGGATTTTGAATGAGTTACTGTGTCGTTGTTGTGGTTTGGATCTAAATCTATGTTTGAGTTACTGTGTCGTTTTTTTCCCCAGAATTGAGGATGATTTCGGTTACCCTTCTTTAAACGATTTGGACTTTAATCATTATGAACTTATTATATGCTTATTTCCTTTGAAAATTGAAGCTTATGTTTTGTTTTGTTTTTCCCAATTCCTCGTATGTTTCTCGTTGGAGTTTTATCGAGTTGTATGTTGCGAAGATGGAATGCAATGAAGTTATGTATTTATCATTATTGTTTTAAAACTTTGTTATAATCAGTTAATGACATTATTAGTTAGAACCAGTTAGTGACATTACTAGCTTGCTGTTATAAACTTTATTTGAGTATGTGAGTCTCTAATTCAATATGTATTCAGTTTATATATAAACAATAAATTCATCGTTTAGATTTGCTGCAGTTTCAGTCTAAAAAACGATATATGTAAACAAGTTTTTAAGAAACATTCGAATTATTATTATTATTTTTTTTTTTTTGCAACCAGTGGAAAAACCAAATAGCATAGACGTGTTATTTTTCTTTTGATTCTCCAAATTTGATTGATCGATGGCACTAAAATATGTTTGGTTCCATAGTGGTATCAATACATTTCTCAAACGATGATTACTATGATGAATATTAAATGCCGTCAATAATCTCTAGGATAATGTCTTTATTCTAGAAACAATTTTTAATTTAAATTTGTTTTTTTAACTCTCAAATCGCCTGAAATTTCTACTTATATTCCACCGAGATTTGTAATAATAATTATCTAAAAGTTAATTACAAGTCTCAAAATCTTTAAAATTCCCTCAAATCTCTCTAAAATATAAAAGTTTCAAAATAAATCCAAATTGTATATCCAATATGCTCCCCTAAGTTTATTCTTATTCTCTGATTAACACTTAGCAATTTTTAGAACATTAAATTTTATTGTTCCTATAGAAGATTTAATAATATTCTATTTATATAATGATTAATTTAAAATATTCAAATATATTATTATTTAAAATATAAATTTATTCTGATTTACAATATTTTATTATAAGTTTGTATATATATACTTTTTATTTAATTCAGTTTTGATTTTCGGTCAAAAGTTGATTTTGACTTTTCCTACTATAGCATGATACTAGGAACACTGACCACGTGACGAGCATTATGGTGTTCCCACCGAAAATTTCATCACTGTCGTATCTGACTCCATCGTTGACGATTCAAAGATTTTTCATATTCCATTAATTGTGTTAGCCTCCGAAACATCTTTATAGTAAACATGAGATAAGAAATAACTTATATTAAATTCTAACAAAAATACATAAAACAATAATAGAAAATCAAAAGATAAATAACTATCTAATCTTATCTTGTAAAAGATTATACCAATAAAATATAGTTCTAAAATTCAGAAACATTTCAATTTAACGCCATTTAACATTATCAATTTTACTAATAGCAATAAAAATATCTAAAATAGAGGATAAAAGGACTTATCAAAATTTCATTTTTAACAAAATCATTATAACTAAAATAAATAAGGTAAATGCTTTAAACAACAAAGGCAGATGGATTAAATTTTTTTTTTAAAAAAGGTAAAACATAAGGGACAAAGTTAGGAATCTTATTAAATATATGCATTGAAAACATAAAACGACAACTAATATGAAACGAGTTTTAAGATCCAAAACGACAATTAATATAAAATAGAGGGAGTATATGTTATATGTTTGATTTAGCTTTTCGAGAAAAAGAAAATACTGTCGCGAGACTTGTACCTTTTCAATTTTACATCATAATATTGAAGTTTTTATTTAAATGAAACCTAAGTTAAGTAAAGTATAACTAGAAAAAGTACTACCAACACTTGAGTCGACGCCGGTAAGTGAACTGTTGCAGAAAAAAAAACAAAGGAGAAAAGTTGATTTGGAAAATTTTCATCACTGTCCTATCTGCACTCCATCGTTGACGATTCAAAGATTTCTCATCGAATCCAAACAAAATCTAAATCATTTTTGTGCCCCTTATCTCTAAACTTTTCTCCAAACAAACCTCAACCACACCCGAAACAGTTTTTCGCCATGGCGGAATCGGCCACGGTCAAAGAACGGCTACCGCAACATCAAGTGTTCATCAACTTTCGTGGGGTGGATTTACGCAATGGATTCGTCAGCCATCTCGTCACGGCGTTGGAAAGTAATGAGATTAACGTCTTCATCGACGACCACGAAGACAAAGGCCAACCCATAGAAATACTATTGGAGAGGATTAAGGAGTCAAGAATCGCTCTGGCTATCTTCTCTGGGAAGTACACGGAGTCATCCTGGTGCGTGAGAGAGCTGGCGATGATCAAGGATTGTATGGATAAAGGAACACTCGAGGTGATTCCCATCTTCTACAAGGTGCTCCCACCCACGGTGAGAGATTTAATGGGGGAATTTGGTGATGCATTCAGGAAAATGGCTCACAATGATGAGAGAGAAGAGAAGTGGAAGGAAGCTTTTACGGCGATTTCTTCGATAATTGGCACCGTTCTGGATGAAAAAAGGTAACTGATTTTGCTCGAGTGGTCGAAACCTTATCAAAGCTATACCCTGTAGAACACTAGTGATTAGAATTGTAGAGATTGATTTACGAAACATTTCATGGGAATTAAGTATGGTCATGATCTCATTAACTGTTTTCCTCACTCATATTATATACAGCAACGAGAGCGACGAAGTAAAAAAAACTGTGGAGAATGTTAAGAAAGTGTTGAAAAATATTCCGTTGGAGTGAAGCCAAATTGCCGCTGTGGAGAATGTTAAGAAAGTTGCCAGATAATTTTTTTTTTTTTGTTATTCAAACATTTATATTGGGAGTTTATGATATTTTACAATATTTTATGTTCAAAATTTTAATAAAATTTAGAAAATTTTATATTAAAAATGTTTTTATTGTTATAAAACTTTTAATATATATAGTATGTGATATATGTGTTTTATATATGGACGTATCTAAAGGAGTTGATTATGGAAACGTATGTATGAGGTGTAAGAGCAGTTCCATTGCTTAAGAGCCCTTTAAGAGCATCCTCATTAGACAACTTGTAATGGGTGTCTTAAGTATTAATTAATATTAAATTTTATAATTTTTTAATTTAAGACACCCACTAACTATCATTACTTAAACTATCCTCCATTAGTGATACTTTAAAGATGTCTTAAGAATAAAAGAAAAACAGAGAATTGGAAAGTGATGAGGTTCTAATTTTAGTTTTGGTTTGTGGAAATTGTAAATTCATGACATTGTAAGTAAAAAATAAACAGAGAATTGGAAATGGGAAAGTGATGAGATTCTGAGTTTTATTTTTAGTTTGTGGAAACTGTAAATTCAGGAGATTGTAAGTGAAAAAAAAACCAGAGAATTGGAAGAAAAGAGAATTGGAAATGAAGTGCAATCTAGCAAATAGATAGTTGTTTCAATACAATTGTAAGTTACAATATATAGAAGTAGAAAAATACAACAAATGGCTCAAATATGACTAAGCACAAACTGTTTCAAAGCAGAAAAAAACATATATTTGAAATAACAATACAAAATGACTTACTCCATTGTGATCTGCAGGTCTAGGCTGAGTGCAATTAGGCATATTGCAAGTTGTCCTGAATGAAAAATTGACATTGCCACAACTGGGACAGGTCCAATCATCTTCTCTGCGTCCCCTATCCACAACCAAAAGACTTAATCAAGCGATGAAAGAAACTAACCAAAGATTCAACAAAAAACGGTTTGCAAATTTAACAAGGCAATTTATCTAACCAGCTGAATTCATTCAAAATCTGTTATAGTGGTAGATAAAAGTCTAACTGCAGAGATCAATAATAGACACATTGATCATATCTTAGAAAAGCAAGAAATGGAAGCGACAACAGTTTTTTAAGTGATTAATTGCATTGTATATCTAGCACACCTCGTGGACACCTCGTAAAACCTGCATCCTTGTTATATCCATAACTCGCCAATGCAATTCGGGCCGAGCTCTAATGTTCCGGCGAAGCATATCTGTGATAACAACCTTGGAGAAGTCAACATTGGTGATGTTACCAAATCCGGCATCGTCATGAGGCCACTCAGCATACCACTCAAATGAATCGTCGTTGCCTCTAAGAGTGAAGAATTTATCCCAATTCTCTTTGCTGGTGAAATCTTCAAGGGTTTGTAAGAAATCATCTGAAGAAGCTGCTTTGCTTCCTTTCTTCTTCCCCATATCTACTATGGAATCCCCCAAAACCCTAATCTCCCGTCTAAATCTTCTAGGTTTTCTTGAAAAAATGAAGAAGCGGGTTAAGGGATCCACCAAACAACCATTGTCGCTTCAAACAGAGAAGAACAAAATCATTGAATCGAAGAACTAAGAAGAACAACAACCAAAAAACTACACGAACATGTTAACTTCTAAATGTAGAAATTGATGTTCAAAATTGATCAAATAACAAGATAATTGAAACGATTTCAATAACCATCGATTTCATAAAATTTCAAAAGATTTAGACACATGCAAACTCGAAAATATGCAAATCCGAGTTTATCAATAGATTCGAAAAAAATTAACCTAATTTCAGCTAACAAAACTCCAAGAATCCAACAAGAAGATTCAGTCAATGAAAAGAAGAACAATTAACCACGAAATCAATGGATTCAGCCAGAGATGCACAGAGATTTTTTCGAGAGGGAGAGAGATAGGTTGTGCGTGTTTTGTCGAGAGAGAGAGAGTCATTTGGGAAATGAAGCGGAAAAAAAAAACTTCCAATGAAAAAATGACACTTGGGTGTCTTAAGGGTGTCTTCCGTGTCTCTGCAGAGACACGGATCTACACTGTTTAACCTTTTTTTTCTTTTTTTAAGTTAAAGACACCCAAATATATCACCAATGAGGATGCCCTTAGCTCTTATAATGGGTTCTTAACTATATTTATAATAGAAAATTTCTAAAAGCAAAAGTTAAGAAACTCTTCTAAAATTGATGTTCCATTGGTTAAGAACCTTGAGGTTCTTAAGATTTTTTTTTTTGAATTAATTAAAAAACGTCTCAAAATTTACATTTACTCAAAATTTACATTGTTCTGCTGGTGAAGTACCTTCCACAGTGGCTCCAGCTTCTTCCCAAGTTTCCCTCATTGCTCATTCTGCTTCCACAGTGGCTCCAGCTTTTACGCTTGCAAAGTAAAACCTTTTCTTCATGCTCTATAAGGCAACCTACAACCTACAAACAAGATGGCTTGAATCTTTTTAGCTATCATGCCTTTCATCAAGAAAATTCTCCCGAAGATTTCATGAAGCTGTCAAAATAGTACGTTCATTATGCAAAAGGGCATCCACTAGCTCTCAAAATATTGGGTAGAGAGCTTCGTGGAAAAAAAAAAGATATTTGGAATTCGCAACTAATGAAACTTGCTCAAAGTCCCCGCCCTCATATTGAAAGTGTCTTACAGAAAAGTTATGACGAATTGAGTCCAGGGCAGAAAGAAGCATTTCATGACATAGCCTGTTTTAGATCGCAGGATACATATTATGTAGAAAGTCTACTGGCTTCATCTGAAGCAATGAGTGCAGTAAAAGCTCTCACGAATAAGTTCCTGATTAATATATGTGACGGCCGTGTGGACATGCATGATCTACTATATACATTTTCGAGGGACATTGATCGTAAGGCATTCACTCAAGATGGTAGAACAGGACGAAGGTTGTGGCGGCATGAAGACATAATCAAAAAAGGAAAAATTAATGTATTGCGGAACAAAATGGTGTGACTATAATTTCCTCCAGATTTGCATTGATGATCAAAGCTTACTTTTTTTTATCCTCTTCACTAATATCATGTTGGCTATTGTTGTTATTCATCACCAGACAGCTGCCAATGTCAGAGGTATTTTCCTAGATTTGTCTAAAATGGAGGGCGAAACGAGCTTTGACAAAGATCACTTCAAACGTATGGCTAATCTCCGGTATCTCAGGTTGTACAATTCTCATTGTCCTCAGGAATGTGAAACTGATAATTAGATTAACCTCCCCGATGGACTTAATCTACCATTGAAAGAGGTTCGATGCCTCCATTGGCTGAAATTCTCATTAGAGGAACTTCCAAACAGTTTCAACCCGATTAATCTCGTCGACCTAAAGCTGCCCTACAGCGAGATTAAACAACTTTGGGAGGGTGAAAAGGTGTGATTTTTGTAGCCCTTTTGCATTATTATTAACATGGATAGTTTATCTGATTGTCGGCTAAATGTTTTGCTGTCACAGGATACACCAGTCTTAAGGTGGGTCGATCTGAATCACTCAAGTAAGTTGAGCAGCTTGTCAGGATTATCAAAGGCTCAAAATCTTCAAGGACTGAACCTTGAAGGGTGCACAAATCTCAAGTCTCTTCGAGATGTGGATTCAAAATCTCTGAAAACTCTCACCCTAACCGGCTGCTCAACCTTCAAAGAATTTCCCTCGATTCACTACAAGAAATTTACCGCAAAACCGACGGAATTTCCGATGGAATATAAATCCGTCGGAAATTTTCCGACAGATTTCTGACGGATTTCCGACGGATTACCGACGTATTTCCGACGGAGTTTTGACGGAATTTTTTTTTCGGCTTGTCTAGTCATATGTCAGACTAAACCTTAGAATGAGACATGTGAAACCACAAAACCGTCGGAAATCCGTCGGAAATTTCCGACGGGTTTGTGGTTTCGTGGTTGTTTACGATCCGTTTCTCTTGAAATATGTTTGTAGTCCGACGGATTTCCGACGGGTTTGTGGTTTTGTGGTTGTTTACGATCCGTTTCTCTTGAAATATGTTTGTAGTATGCTATGTTACTCATTTCAATCAAAAAACAATACCAAAAAGCTTGTTATCTATCATATATACCAAAATTAGAAAAATTCATACAATCATGTTTACATGTTAGACAATGATACATATATTTAAACAATGATTTATAAACATAACAAATAAAATTTTCTAATTTTGGTATATTTAATATGTAACAAGGTATTTGTTAGTATTTTATCATTGAAATGAGTAACAAATCATATTACAAACATATTTGAAGAGAAACGGATCGTAAACAACCACGAAACCACAAACCCGTCAGAAATCCGTCGGAAATTCCGACGGATACTATATCAAATGTGTTAAATATGTTGCATATGAGTTTAATTATATCAAATGTGTTAAATATGTTGCATATCAAATATGTTGAAGAAGAAGGAGAAGAAGGAGAAGAAGGAGAAGAAGGAGAAGAAGGAGAAGAAGAAGAAGAAGAAGAAGGAGAAGAAGGAGAAGAAGAAGAAGAAGAAGAATTTAATTTAATTTTTTATTTTAATTTTAATTTTAATTGTAATTAAATTTTTTTATAATTATAATTTTAAATTTTAATTTACAATTATTCCGAATTAATTTTATATATTAATTATAATTAATTACAATTACAATTAATTAATAATTATTACAATTAATTAATATTAATTACAATAAATTAATTAAACCGACGGAACACCGACGAATTAAAAACTGATGGATTTCCGACACAGCTTTTATTTCCGTCGAGATAGAAGCGACGGAAAAAACCGACGGATTTCCGACGGAATTGGCCGTCAGTTTTGCGGTAATTTTCTTGTAGTGATTCCAGAAAATCTGGAAGCTTTATACTTGGATGGAACAGCAATAAGGTAACTTCCTGACAACGTGAAGAACCTCCAGAGACATATCTTATTGAATATGAAAAACTGAGAATGGCTGGAGAATATCCCAACCTGTGTTGGTGAGCTGAAATCTCTTCAAAAACTGGTACTCTCTGGTTGTTTAAAGCTCAAGGATTTTCCAGAAATCAACAAGAGCTCTTTAAAAATTTTGCTTCTGGATGGTACATCCATAAAAACGATGCCGCGGTTACCCCCAGTGCAGTATTTATGCTTAAGCAATAATCTTCTCAGGTGCCTTCCAGCTGACATCAATCAACTTTCTCATCTGACACGGCTGGAATTGAAGTATTGTAAGAATGTTACATCTATTCCAGAGTTACCACCAAATCTTCAGTACTTCGACGCAGACGGATGTAGCTCACTGAAGACTGTTGCAAAACTGCTGGCCCGCATCATGCCGACGATGCAGAACCACTGCATTTTCAATTTCACCAACTGTGGTAACCTGGAGCAAGCTGCAAAGGAGGAAATCACATCGTATGCTCAAAGGAAATGCCAGTTACTATCAGATGCTCGTAAACACTACAATGAGGTACCTCTATATATAACTCTATCTACATGTGGCTATATGTATCCCTCTCTTTGATTCTTATATTTTAAGTAAACTGCACAATTTATGATACTCCTTTTCTATAATGTTGCAGGGTCTAAGTTCAGAGACCTTGTTCAGCACTTGCTTCCCTGGATGGGAGGTGCCTTCGTGGTTTTTTCATGATAGAGTTGGATCTTTGTTAAAACTAACACTGCCCCCACATTGGCATGAAAAGAGCCTCTCCGGTATAGCTCTATGTGCTGTTGTCTCATTTCCTGATTGTGAAGATCAAATCAGCGGCTTGTCGGTGGCCTGCACCTTTACAATAACAGCTAAAGAAAAGTCTTGGATCTCCTTTACTTGCCCAGTAGGAAGTTGGACTAGACAAGGAGAGACGATTCAATGCAATCATGTTTTATAGGCTCTATTAGTTGCCCACATACCATAAGGTGTCTCAAAGATGGGAACTCTAACAAATGCAATTTTACTGAAGCCTCTATTGAGTTTACTGTCACAGGTGGGACAAGTAAGATAGGAAAAGTTTTGAGGTGCGGTTTGAGATTGGTGTACGAAAAAGATTAAAATAAACACAGTTCTCATGAGGTAACATATAATATGCCTGTTGAAGGGGGTGTTCAAGAACCTCAAGACATGGTGGAGGAGCAACGAAAAAAAAAAAAAAAAAACAAGAAGTGATGATAGACGATCTAAAAAAAAGCAAAAAACCAGAAGACTGGATAACATCCAGTGTCCCTCAATCTTGTGGTGCAAGTATAACTCAAAGAATGGACGATAAATTCAGTGGCCGAGGCAAATGGTTGAAAGTGTCCAAGGCAGAATGAATATGTTTCAGGTGAACCACATCCTTAGAAAAAAACTCCAACTAGTATTAAAATAGATTGTTCCTTAGTAAAAATGTGGTTCATGGCAGTGTATCTTTACAGATGTTATTGGTGGAGCAAATCCTTCTGAAGCAATTGGTGTTCTTTTTGCTCTCTGTCTAAAGCTAAAGATCTTCTTCAACCAAAAGCCCCTCCTTTTACAATCAAGCCAACAGATTGGGCATAGTGGTCTTTTGTTTTACAAAAGCTTCTCTTTTACTATCATTTTATTTTCTTTTGAATTCAGTGTTCACAGTGTACGTCCTGCCAAGTTACAGAGCAGAAAGGTAATCTCTTATGAGAGACTTTACTTTTCTGGTTCAAGTTAATTTCAGGATCTTGTTTGGTTATATTTCGGCTATGACTCTAGAATTTTAAGCTCTCTGTAAGACTTTTTCTTACGGTTGAATGAAGAATTTTTCTTTTCCACAATTCTCTCTCTCACATTGATCATCTGAAATGGTTATTTTTCATACAGGAAGCTTGTTTCTCTTATTCTGTCGAGCCCTAAAATCGCCGTCTGAAGTTTAGCTCGACTGTAACCTTTCAGTCCTGAAGCTGTTGTACCAGGTAAGAATGATGGCTCTGTTGTTTGATTATTTTCTGCGTATAACAGAATGATTCAGAGTAAACCAATTGAAGCTTGGTAGCGTGTTTGTTTTCGTTACAAAATGTCATGGGTTCAAATCATATCAACCCTACGTATCACTGCTCTTCGTCTGCGATTGATCCCTGGGGAAGATGAATAAGGTGACCCTTGCGAACAGCTTGATACACTTATTATAAGGGTTCAAAGGGCTTTATGCTGTTACTAGCGGAAGCCGTTCTTGAACGCATCCCCTGCTCTGAATTTAGAGGGAAATATCCATTCACGTACCTTCTTGGAAAAGCTAATGATGATTCTAGCCAAAAGACACACTTTTGCAAGGAAGATGCCGCATTTTTTATAGCTGAAATGTGGTGCGGCTTTGTTAGTGAGAGGCAATACAGAGACATCGGATCAACTTCTTCATAAACAAACTCAAGATGATTGGCGAAGTTGTCACCAATATCGTTGTGAGAAACGAGGAGTCAAGATCATGATGGTACATAATCTATATGGTGCTAGGTGAGTTTGTGAAGATCAACTTACAAGTAACCCTGTTAACACACATTCCATTAGTCACTACACAGTGAAATCTAGTTTCCATAAAAACAAATTACTCTTCAACATATGGTACGGAACCAAGAATTTTTTTTGTGGAACTTGAACTGCATGTTCCTTATTCTGAAAATTCAGAAAATTCCGCCAACTCATCTTAAAGAAGCTGAACAAACTTTACTTGTTTTTAATATTTTTCTCCTTTTATATATTTCATAGATTACCTGATAGAACAAAGGCATTCAAGGTTAGTTTGCTATCCAGGACTTATCGAAAACTTGCCAACTCCTGGGACATTTACAGCATTTAAGTGAAGCTTTCTCAGTCAATGAAGCGTAACACGAAGAGAAAAGAACCAAGCTAAATTGGATGCAATGTATCCGTAAAGGATTAACCATTACGCTAGAAGAGATGTACAACCAAGATGTGGCTACGAGAGTAGAAGAGGATCCTAAGGATGCGGTGAACGAGGAAATAGCCACCGCCAATGAAAGACCCCCCAACGAAAGACCGGGAGACCCAACTTTGGCCGAATTGGTGCATGTCATCAATAAGATGGGATCCCAGATGACTAAAATTTTGGATAAGGTTGATGGGTTTGAAAATAGATTTGGATGGTTGGAAGCTTCTGTGAAGGAATTTGTAGAGAAGGTAAGATTTTGGTAAAACTTGTAATACTGGAGTATAACTGTCGGTAATAGTTGAGAAAACTAGAGTATAACTGTATTCGATTGCAGGAGCCTGCAGACCCAACAACCGAGGAGTACGATATTGCTGGCATCACAGAGCCAGCAGAGGAGTTTAATGCTGGATCCATAGAGCCACCAAGCGAGCATGTTGTTCCGTCTCCACAACCATTTAAGAAGGGTCGGGTTAAACGGACTGCAGTATTCGAGAATAAGCGTGTGACAAGGTCAAAGAAAAATGCGGTGTGAAGACTATGCTGTGTTTTTAGTATTTGAATTCGTAGTCCTAAAAATACTTGGTAAAACTATGCTTTTTTTTTAGTATTTGAATTCGTAGTACTGGTAATACTTTGTGAAACTATACTTTTTTTTAGTATTGAATTCGTAGTACTGGTAATACTTTGTTAAACTCTGCTTTTTTAGTATTCGAATTCGTAGTACTGGTAATGCTTTGTAAAACTATGCTTTTTATTTACTATTGAATTCATAGTACTAGTAATACTTTGTAAAACTATCTGTTTGTAATACTTTGTAAAACTATGTTGTTTGTAATACTGGTACTGGTAATACTTTTGTAAAACAAAAGAAACAAAGCATAAGTCTTACAAAAGAAACAAAGGATTAGTCTTACTAACATAAGTCTTACTAACATAAGTCTTACAAAGGAGAAACAAACATAAGTCTTTCTATATCAAGGCATAGGACCAAAAAGCTTTTCGATTCGAGCCACAAGCTTAGCCACCGAGTCCTTCAGGTTTGCAATCTCTTCAACATTGTTTTTCAGCTCCCTACACAGGTTGTTGATGTACAATTCATGAAGTTCGAAGTTTCCCTCCTTGGACATGTCTCTCAACTTAGTGACCTCTTCTTCGATAGTGAGTTCCCAAGATTTCCGAATGTGTAAGCCATCATTCTGCACATAAAGACATATATACCATCATATATTCACCATTTATGCCATTAATCTAAAATCGATATCCTCTTCTCACCTTAAACGCATTGCATGTTAAGTATTTCCTTCCTATATGCGGCGCTATGGTTGAGATCTCGTCGATGATCCTACCAACACATGGACATCTTAAAGGAAGGCCATAGTCACCATCGGCTATTAATGTACGCATGTCCTCTTCCCTCTTATTCCTCTTCATTTCATCGTACCAAGGGTCGCTCTCACATAGTTTATCCATGAAAACCTAATCTTATATGAAATCAAAGACGAAACAATAATTCAGATGTTTGTCCAATTGTATTCGTATTACTTGTAATACTCTGTAAAACTATGTTTTTTAGTATTTGTAATACTGGTAATACTTTGTAAAACTATGTGTTTGTAATACTTTGTAAAACTATGTTGTTTGTAATACTAGTACTGGTAATACTTTTGTAAAATAAAAGAAACAAAGCAAAGAAACAAAGTAACGGCGCACATGTGACGAAACGGTCACTCAGATTTTTGTCCAATTGAAAAGCTAATCGAAGACCTAACACAAGTTCAAAACTTTGTCCAATGGAAAAGCAAATGGAAGACATAACACAAATTCCGATCTTTGTCCAATTGAAAAGCAAATGAAAGACCTAACACAAATTCAGATCTTTGTCCAATTGAAAAGCAAATCAAAGACCTAACACAAGTTCAGATCTTACCCGAAGTCTTCTTCTAGATGGAAATGGCGATGATGTCTCGATGGAAGTCTTCTTCGAGATGGAGATAGCGATGATGTCTCGATGGAGGAGGATGAGGAGGATAAAGAGGAGTCTCTAGAATAAATGTGAGAAAAAGAAAACTGGTGTAAAAAATTAAAAGGAAACTCAAAAAGAAATTGAAGGAAAACCCGAATTCGGGAGCCAAAAAATTGGAAAAATTGAGGTTTGGGCGCGCAAAATATTTACACATGTGCGCCGTTTTCGTCACATGTGCGCCGTTTTTAATGACATGTGCGCCGGCTAAGTATACATATTTATACGTAAGATAGTAGTTATACCAAACTTCCAAAGTAGTTATACTTTGGATGTTTTCCATTTTAATTAGTATTACATATACTTAAAGAAACAAATTTTAGTTTTACGTTTGATTTAAATCGATTAACATATAATTATTAGTGTTTTGTGCATTAACATGTTAAAAACCTAGATTTCTGTAACTTTGATACCATAAGTTGGATATTATTCACAAACTCACCTTAAAAGTATAAGGATTATATAGGGTAGATTGTTTCATAGCAACTTAATTAATAGTATTATTATAATTTCCTTCTAAATACATATAGAAACATATATTTCAGATGTTTACAATACCTATAATTCATTCTTGAGACAAATATAAAATAAGTTATAAATTAGGGTATTTTTTAAAAATTAAAATATGTCCAAATTAAAAAATTATCTTTTAAAAAATTTAAATAAACTCATAACAAATTTTTAAAACAAATATGATGTACGTTGGGATTATTAATAGGATTTAAAAAAAAAATATGTCCAAATTATTTAAAAATTCTTGTAACACCCAATGTAAATACAAGTTTAAAACGTTGTAACATTGAAACAATTTCTGTAACATAATTAACATAATCACAAAACCAATATATAGAATAACGGAAAACAAGTTATACGTAGTTGTCCTAACCAATAAATAGTGTTACAAAACAAAAGGTGAAGAGATCAGAATTAAACACTACTACAATTTTCAAATAACAACCATTGGAGTCCTTGTCTTGGCCACCTTTTATTTTGCGTCCTTGGACGCCGTTCTCCAGCTGATGGCAAACTTTTCACTTTCTTTCTTCCCTTTTTTACTTTTCGATCCGGAGGTATGATTGTTTTGCTTTTGATGTCATCTGGGACATTCCATTGAGACTTATCCACCACTAAATAGATTGTCCTGTAATACACCATTGCCACAGCTCCGTCCAATAATATTTTGAACATAACTCATGTAATTGGATATCACGAGGTCTATCATCATGCCTTAGGAATTCAATATAAGCGGCTAGTGCGTGCACACAAGGATACTTTTCAATATCAAACACCCTGCAACTGCAACTTTTGGAGAGCAAGTTTACCATATAAATCTTTCCATCACTACTGATGACATTGTATTCAAGCTCGAAAGTGTTTAGCTCTGTCACAATCAATTTCTCACCAACACCCCATAAATCGTGCATGCAGTTCTTTACTAAAGGCACCAGTTTGTTTTTTATCGTTCCAGACAGGGCCTCCTTCCGATGTTCATTAAACCAATGAGAAAACATTGTAATGATCGCATCAAGCATGGGTATTAAAGAGTACTTCCTTGCGTCCTTGAAAACACTGTTCAAAGGATTCCACAACATTACTTGTGTCTAAGTTGTATCTATCTCCTGGAAAACAACACCTTGCCCATTTTTCTTTTATTGTACTCTCCTCCAGATACTTGGCCACAGAAGGATATCTCGTTCTAAAAGAAGTATAAGCCGAATTGAACTCAGCAACTGTGTAATGCCTACTGCACTCCATGAATCTCCATGCGACTACGTCTTTGTAAGCATTAGAAGCATGACCTTTCACACATTACCTATGGCGCTTATGAGCCTTGCATTTCTGTCACTCATAAATACCAATTCGGAAGAGTCTGGTATAACGGTTTTCAGCATCTCCATAAACCATGTCCAACTTGCATCATTCTCACCATCGAGTACACCAAACGCTAAGGGATAATGGGGTCGATTAGGATCTTGAGCTGTAGCAAAAATTAGTACACCACCATATCCGTTCTTGAGAAATATTGCATCCACAATTATCACTTTCCTCATGACTTCAAAACCTTCAATGCTAGCTCCTAAAGCTTTGAATAGGTACTTGAATTTTTCATTCTCATCCAATTCCACATGTGTTATTGTACAATCATTTTTCTTCTCTAACATGTGCAAATAGCAATACAACAACTTGTAGCTTTCTTCCGGGGTACCACGCAAATCACTAACAACTAGATTTCTCCCTCTCAATGCTGTGGAGTATGATATCTTCACACTTAATTTTGTCTGAACAAGATCCATGATATCTCTAGGAGTTGGAGTTTTCATTTTTCCTGGATAATCCTCTACCAAAATAGATGCAACTAATTGTGGTGTGCCTTGCCTCTTCGTTTTGCTGCTGTCGCTCTGACTAGTCCGAGAGCATGTATGCATATTAGTGTACGTAATCGAGAAAATTTCTGTATTTTGAATCCTTGTAGCTCGTAAACCCCATTTACAGCTTTCTTGACTACATTTGGGCACTAAACGTCCCGGATCAGACTTTTTTATATCAAAACAAAAACTGTTGACAAATGAGCCTCTATCCACCATATCTTGCAATGCCTTCCTATTTGAAAATTCTTGAAGTACTGACTAGTTTCTACAAACTGACTAGTTTCTACAACAGGTATAACCTCTACATAATCATCACCCAGATACGACCAATCCACACCTTCATCATGTGATACACCTTCATCATCATCCACTGTCGCCTCATTTTGTTGTTTTGCTAGTTCTTTTTCTACATACAGAGTAATGGCATTATCTCCGATTACACCATCATTTGAATCCAAGTCGCCATAGTTCTTACCAAAAGAACTTTTTCCGGCTCTTGACAGTTGCTCAGGCAGTTCCAATCTAGTGATGACCTCCACAAACAACATACATCTACGGTTCTCTTTATCAATGGACGTTAGATAAACACACACATCCTCATCATCACAAATAATAAATTGTTCCTCACATCCCACCAACAGTGGATAGTAACTCAATTGCAATTTAACCTTACTTTCATCTAACGCAAGCTTCTTGTATATCCTAACTTCTATCATCGACAAAGTTATCTCCTCCACTGATGTCTTCAACATTAAACTATACATGCGATCTTGACATTTAAAATATATGCTGACATTGTTGCTCATTGTATCCTGTCAAAACAATACAAAAAAACTCAATCAATAATACTAGTTATACTACATTTATCAGTAATACTTGTTACCAGTTATACTAGTTATACTATATTTATTAGTAATACTAGTTACAAGTTATACTAGTTATACTATATTTATCAGTAATACCAGTTACAAGTTATACTAGTTATACTACGTACATTTATCAGTAATACATGTTACAAGTTATACTAGTATTACCCAAGTCTCCTATCGCAAGAACTTAAATTGGATCTTCTAATCTACAATACACTACGATTTAACCACTGAAATTTGTTTGTTACCAATTTAAAATCCTAATCGATCCAGAAACTATGGTAAAACACTAAATGTGCATAGAAAATCCTCAATTTGAAAATTTAAAACTTAAATACCTAATTTTAGCCAAAGAATCTGGATTTTGAAGATCAAGGACGGAGTAACACTAATGCAGAGCTCGACGGCGAGGCAGAGGTCGACCATTGAGCTCGCCGGGGGTGGAGAGAGCTCGACGAAGCTTGACGGCGGCGGCGGAGACGTTTTCTCCTCCTCCGATATCGAGCTCGACCACTTTTTTTTCCTTTTTTTTAATTTTTTTTTTATATTTAGAGAGTAATTCGAAGGCTATTTTGGTCTTCACAAACTGAAACATTTTAAAAAGGGACATGTCGATTAAATAGGGATATAGCAGATTTTATTTTTTCATTTAAGGACATATGAGACGTTGGCTCAAATTCTCTCTAATACGAAGAAGATGGAATTGGCTGAAATTGATTTCTGGTTTAAAGATTGTTTCTCCAAACCGGTTTAAGCGTAAGTATGGTTCTGTTTTAAAAGCTGGTTCACTTAAATTGAATCTAGACCAAACCAAATCGTTGCATTGGTGATATCTTTGGACTTGTAAACGGTTGCTTGATACTTAGTTGAACAAACCTTTTGGCAAGAGTTTTCCACAAGCCTACCACAAATTAAGCTTGTGTCGAAACCAAAAAACTAATTAAACATATGAGTTTGAATTGGTTCAACTAATTTGATAAGCCAAATCAAGTCTACTACATATAGAAAAGAGGTGAGGATACTAATGAGGATGATTGAGTAAAGAATTGATCAATAAAGAGAAGACTCTATATCTAGTCGATGGTTCGTCTTTTTTCATTTGTTTTTTTTTCATACTCTTTGTGTGTTGTAAAACCATATTCTATGAGTATTGATAGGGAGATCGTGATGAGATCGTAGTGGGTTGCGAATAAATCAGGTTTGTGAGAGAAAAACTTGGAAGATCCGTTATCTCTTGTAATCAGTAATTTTTTGTGTTCATTATTACTGTTTTAAAAATAAAGTTTTACTGAGAGTTCATCTTAACATAAATATAGCACTAATGATTTATTTTTTATAGTTTCTGGTTGAAAAAGAAAACTATGGAACGTCATATTAAAAAAATTCAAAATCTTTTTCTTTTGGTCAAACCTAATTTTCATTTCAAAATAAAAAGTTTCACCTCCACAAGAGAGGATCAATAAGGCATAAAAACCAAATAATACGGGTACAAACCAACACAAGGTGACGAAAAGAAGGGTTAAACGCTACAATAATGCTCAGATAGAGCTTTAGGGATAGGGGCGAACTCAAGGGCTCATCCAAAGAAGCAAACCAACAAAGATTCCCAAAAAAATAAGACTTTTTCACGGTGGTAGTCTTGGTTGAATCCACAAAGAGGAGGAATTAAGGTCTCCCGCGAAGTTGAGATCAAGCTGTCAGCACCATCAATTATTGAACGAGAAATGAGTGACACTTTCGCTTCTGTTTCAAGCAGAACATCGTTCAACATAATGCTCCCTGAAACAAAACCACTATTAACAAATAGCGTATGTGGGAGGAGAAAACGCTCCATAAAGGAGATACCAATACAATGACTGTCCAGAGGAACTAGATTCATTGGTAAAATACTAGTAAGAGGAGATCCTAGTCCCAACTGCCATCAACGGAAGGAAAGCTTCTTTACAGCAACTGCCACCAATGGATTTTAGATTCATTGTTTTAACAATTTTGTATTAATTTACTCAAAAATTACACTATTATATCACACTATTCAGTTAAAAATGATTCGTCTAGACTCTGAACTAACTAGCAATATCTAACTCATCAGATAATCATTTTATTAAACAGTTATAATAATGTGGATAAAATAAAATCTTAAATTTATAAAATAAATAGTGCTTTAGGCCTATGTTGTTCAATGTTGTTTTTGGGACCACCCTAACACCAACAAATAATATTGCTAAAAATAATTAAAAAAGAAAAGAAAATATGATGTATTCGAAATATTTGTTTTGTGGAGTTAAAAAGGAATAATGTATTGGAGAAAAAAATTAAATTGCAATTTGGAGTTGGAGATGATCTTAAACACCCTTATCTTCGGTAGACTCTTTGTCACGTCTTCTCTGGCGAAGTGAAATTGGCTCTTCTAATTGCCCCAAATTCAGAAAGCCATTAGATATAGTTTATAATTAGATCTTCAGGTTAGGGTTAGGAAATTCACACTAGAGAATCTGAGTAAAAAATTAAATGCTAAATCAAAACTTTTCATCTTGGTAATTGGCTACTACATATGATGACCATCACCCAAATGAAAAACACAAACAGTCACACACTACGAGATGGAAACAAAAAAAAAGAGACACAAGCGTGGATTTTGAGTTAAGTACACGTACTCTGAAGATCCCTCTTTTACCTAAAAGCTTTGGGGTTGTATTGAAATACAGATTTGGGGTGATTTGTATTAAAATGACAAATTATATGTTGTTCAAACATGAATTTTAAAATATTTTTAACATCAAGTGTTATTGAATTAAATATTTTAAAAAGTACAATGAAATCTACTGTTATTAAAAAAATCACAGTTTTCATGTGAGATTTCAGATAATTTCTTTTTAAATATCACAATCTCATGATTTTAGATGAGATTTCAGAGAATTTAATAACAAATTTTCTAATTCACCAAAATTCAATCAAATAATCGCAAAACTCATTAAAACTCAAATCACCCCAAATTCTAGTTCAATACATTACTGAGGTCCTAAGTACATGTAGTTTGAAAAGGATTCAATCCGTTTAAAGTAATAACATAAGAAAAAAGGAAAAAAAAAAAACATAATCCAAGTGAACAACACACTGCAGAAACAGCAGAGTGCAAAGTAAAAATCAAAATGAACAACACAGCACAAGTAAGAGAAAGAAACAGAAGAAGAGCCGTTGACTAAAGCTTTTGGACAGTGATGAATCCCAATCCAGAGTAAATTATGTTTTAGAACCGATACTCCTTCAGAAGAAGAAAAAGAAAGAAAGTTAGTGACACTTATGAAACTTAATGAAATTGAGAGTCGCATCATATTCTGAAAAATATATCTTCTAGCAATATTCCGCAAACCCATTTAATTTCCCTCACCATTAATATCTAAAGAAGCTGAACTCATTTTAATCGATCTATTATAAAAAGTAAATCAAGCAAAAAGATAATAATAGAAAGAAGGGAACACAACCAAGAAGACACAATTGTTATTAGGCAGTGAGAAACGATAAACTTTCTAGTTTCTGAAATGTATTTTGCAGTTTTTTATTATTAGTTCAATTTTCTGCAAAATATAAAAAAATTAAACTTTTCGTATTACTCTAAATAGAAAAGTAAAATCATTAAACTTCGGGAAATAAAGAAGTAAAAGAAAATTGTAGTAAAAGCTAAGAAAACAGACGTTTCTCATTTTACCATTTATTAGTAAAATGGTATGATTTGTATATATTTGGTTTATTTATTTAGAAGACAGGGTCATCGAAACCCATTCATTGGCAACGACTTAATTACCGGTTGAGCTACACACCAGCTTATGTAGCTGACTTGGTGAATGTTACAAATATTACATTTTTTTACTTAGTAAATCATCATACATTGCCCATGACCATCTTTGTAACTTCTTTCTGATTCTGAACACAGCTGTGGTTTTATTGCCTTGAAAGAACCTAAACCAGTTTTGGCTCCAAAAAGTCAGAACTTTGATTTCTGGAAGGGTAATCAAGAAACAGGTTGCACCCCGTTCCATGCACCCGGGTCATTAGCAAGTTCATTGATCCTATTATTCCGGCTCTCTTGTATGTATGGTAGACCAGCCCAAAGTCCACGTATAAGCAGAATGCTAATAATTACAATAGTTCCAAATGTGAAAGCTACCTGCGTTCCACCATGGAAATGACATAAAAAGCCAATCCCAACAGGAAAAGCTATCAACAGTTTATGTCAAGTAACACAACACATTGTCTCTTTTGAAAGACTAAAATAGCCTAAACATTAGAGAAAAAAGCACATTAGCTCAAGTATTCAAAAACAGAGAGTCAAGCCTTGTGGAGTATAGTCATGGATTGACCGACATGCCTATCTATTGTCAAAGGTAACTAAGGTCAAGAGAGACAAAAAAAAAATGCATAAGGGCGAGTCAAGTAATGAATAAAGATGAATTCACTTTGCTATGTGTGAGTAAGAAAATAAAATAGAGAGGTGGCGCTTAACTTGAGTTCAGTAACATCTTCTCTTTACTTAAGACATTCTTCGCATCACTTTGTATTTAACAAGAAACTGGATTCACTGCAATTCATCAACAAAGTTTTAAGCTTGATGCTACCCTCTCTATTCAAACTTATGGCAGATACCGAATTCTACCATTGTCACTGAATCCGATAACAAAGATATAGCACGCAAAGGTAAGAAAACAATCCACTTCTTGAAAATCGAATAACACAGATGATGTCCCAAGTTCAATTCTTTTAACAACAATGTAGAATTTTTCTTTATAATTCTATGGATTTAAGATTATATAATCTCAAGGAAAGCTTTCAAGATCCATAAAAAATGCAAGAATAAAAACTCCGTTCACTGAAAAACACCCACTTAAAATAAAACCAAAATTTGGTAAGAACATCGTGATCCGAGATCTTAAATCCGCTACAGTGTAAAGTGAGCAGCTTAAAAAAAATTGATTTGATTAAAATGCTGGATAGGATCATCAATGTAATTCGAAGAATCGAGGACTTACAAGCTTCGTAAAGATCGAAACAGGTAAAATTGATCTGAAAGCTTTCCTTGCTCTTTTCGAAATCTTTCTAAAGACATTCTTGACAAATCTAAGCTACAGATCCAAGCTTCTATCTTCTTCCTCTTGATCGTCTTCGTCTTCTTCCCCTTCGTAATCCTCATCGAAACCATACTCCAGTCTAATCTTCCGGTTCCAGCTTCGTGTATCGTCGGCGAAATCATCTCTCCCCTATTGAAAACCCAAAATAGTTCAGAGATTGAAAGCGTGTAGATATACAAGCAGAGGACCAGAAATTGAGTACGTTGATGAAATCGAATTCTAGTTCTGGTGAAGATTAGGGTTGTCTCTCTACAGGGTCAGCATCAGAACATCTAAGATTTGTAAACCGGAACCCAGCAGAGGGACCTGCATCGTGTGGGGCAACGAAGGGTCTTGAGAACCCTAAGAAGACAGAGTAATCATGTTCTTAGTCGTGACAGAGATAGAAATTAATGAGAAGGAAGGCTGAACGAAAACTGAATTACTTTTTGAAGCAATTCGATGTATTTGCGATTTGGGAAGCTGAGGGGAAAAGACCTTTAGGCTTTGGGTTTTGTAGAAGAGACTGATGGCATTTAATTCAGGATTGAAAGCGTTCCAATAATAACTATAGTAAGGTTCCATGGCAGAGCTACTACAGTCATAACTTGGCTAGTTGGGGGAATGGTGAGCAGATTGACTTAGTTCTTGAAAGACGGACAATAGATTCTGATATAAAGTCCTCATGTTGGCCTATCATTGATACATTGCTCATCAAGACTGTTGGAGAAACAGTGGTCCAAGACAGTTTTAAGTTACATTTCCTTGTTCGTTCCCTTTTTTTTTTTTTTTAAAAAAAAAATCCGAGAATGTTAAAGTTGAACTCATTGCTCAACATGGAATACGATGAAAAAAGATCAGGTTTATACATAAGTTACATAGACTTATATTTTTTATTTTGTTGGTGTAGGTAACCTCTTAACCAATGGTGGATTTGAGTCTTGACCGGGTGATCATTCAAGCTGGATCCACAGCTCAAACTTTACACATGAGAGTAATGGGACTGGCTCTAGTGAGAAGTTTGGGTTAGTGTTTGAGAAGACAGAGCTGCATTGCAGATAAGTTTCACTAGCTACTCAGTTACAATGACAAAAGAGGATGTTCTTTGTGGTCATATGATTGATGAAGTGATTGTACATCCTCAGTAAAACCAAAATGGCTGCTACGTGTTTTTGCTTTTGTATAGTCTCCAACTTTGCTTTTAAACAATTCCCATGCTTCGTTCCATTCCAAACAGTTGACTTGCATGGGTTCATGATCTCCCATCTTCCCACATACTTCCAGAGAACTAGTGGTGAATGCTACTTTGCATCCATTATCTTTGGTTGGAAATGGAATTCCGATGTCTTTTAAATCCACTTTGTCCCATATATCATCTAGCATCAAAAAAAATCTCGTCCCTTGTAAAACTCTGAACATCTCCTCGGCCTTATCATTTTACAAATGACGAAGAATGGTCAATGATTTAATCTCCCTGTTTGGATTATATTATAATCTCTTTAAACAATACAAAGGTCAATGACTAATCTATGCGTTGGAATAGCAAGAAAAACTGGATTTAGTCTGGTTCTATGGTTTTTCAATTTCTGGATTTGTAGTGGAACCCATTGGCTAAAAATGAGCTATGTGGATGTATATAAGGCTAATACATAATCAAATACATTGACATGTATTCCAGATATGTTTGCTTGTGGATTAAGAGGCTAAGCTGGTGTATTTACACAACATGTAGGAAGGAGAGTACAAAGAAGCTCTTGAAGCATTGAACAAAAAGAATAGGAAGAAGGTGCATCTAATCACCAAGCTAATGGAGGTTAGTCAACAAATCCTCAAATCTCTTTTTATTATGTCAAATATAGAAACGTGGGTCGTGTTTGAATGGTTGGTTTAACTTTTCTTGTTGTTGTTCTGCTTCTCTCTAGTTTACGGCTCTGTTGTTGGGGTTTTTTTCACTCTACATTTGCATGTGTGGATAAAGAAATTAAGCTGATGATTGTATAGTTTTAGGCATGTTTGTTATCTTGCTGATTGAGCATTTAATCTTTAACTTTTGTTGTTGAGTTCTTCGACCGGTCTCTGTATTTGCATAATCATCAAACAAATCACAGTCTGATCTGTCTTGATTATATTCACTATGGCAGCTTGAGTGGCAATTTAAATGATGCAGCAGATATTGAGTCAAAGGTAAAAAAGAAACATGGACAAAGAAATAGCTATGACAGATATTGAGTCAAAGGTTACGCATTGCTTGATGTCTTCTGTATTGGTGGCTCTTACTATGAAATAGATCGAAGGTCTTCTCAAACTGCCTAGTAGACTTTGGTGGTTATGGCACATTGGAGCAAATTTGTAGTTTCACTGTCAGTTTATAGGGAGCAAATCAACCATCTCTTACACAGACTTTTTTCTGATATTGATGTTTTTCTTCCACCTGTTTTGAATGTTACACATCAGACTTTTTCTGATATTGATGCCTTTCTTTCACCTGTTTTGAATGTTATGTATTTCACTCGTTCCAATCTCCTATTCACCTACTCCTCCGCTGCAGCCACCGTTTCATCTCCTAATCGAGCAGCAATTCACTGCATGGCTTCCGATTCTCCTCAATCGACTCCGTTGGGAGATGGTTCCGTCTCTCCTCCTGGTGTTGCGGCGGTTCCAACTTCGTCTTCTTCTGCTTCATCCACCATTGATTATCGATCCGCCTGGTGCCTTTTCTCAATTCTCGTTTACGGAATCTCCGAGATAGGAAAATTTGATTCGTGTTTCGGTTAATGTAATGTGTATAAGATGATGCGTTGTTCATATTGATGGAATCTATGTGGAGATCATACTATTGATTCATTGTATTGGAATCTATAAATTCGTTAGGGAAATGAAAAAAACGATCTCAATCTATGTGTTGACTGTGATGATCCTCAATTCCTTATAGGTGTTTTAATGTGAATCTGGTGAGTATTTCTTTTCTGTTTCATCGATCATAATTTGTGAATCTATAATGTGAGTTTTTGGTGTTTTTATTTCGTCATATTGATCTGTCTCTATGTGAATCTATAATTTAAGTTCTTGTTTCCTGCTTAATCTATTAGAATTTAATAGGGGAATGCTACGATTTCAAACTATGTTGTTACTTTGATGATCTGTGAAGTTTCTTTTTGTGTATGTTTATGTGAATGTTGGTGATTTTTTGTTTCCCGTTTCACTCTCCTTGATTCTTCATGACGATTTCAATGCTGTATTTTGCTTTTCGCTTTCTGCTCAATCATGGTTTCTTACGATTTAGGTATGTGCAGCGATATCCTCTGTTCAATGCTTATTCTCTTACAATTCTCATCATCATCAACGCGAGCAGAAGATTAGAGAGAGCTTCTCCTTTTTTGCTAAAATTTAGACTCGATCTAATGTTATTGCCTTGCTAGCTCTGACTGTAATTGTAGAAGGTAATTACTGTTTTCACTCCGATATTTCATCTTAGTCTCTTTAATAAAGTAGCAATCAACCAATTTTATTTACCTTGCCTTGTCGATTATTTTAGCTGATGTGTTTTCTTCAACTCTTTACATAATTAACTTCGAATTTGATTTGTAGTCAAAGATTGGCAGCAAAGAGAAGCAAATGAAGAAGAGGAAGAAGAAAGTCTGCTTGGATCCAATGTTCTTGAGCTCTACTATCTCCAATCAGCTTCAAGTGAGTTACTTTTTTGTTTATCATATACCAATCTTGCATTGGATCTTTTTGGTTAACTTAATTTTGATTTGGTTCTTCTGAGGTCTGTGTTATGATCAGAGCTGATTAACAAAGATCATTTACACGTTGCTCATCAAGACTGTTGGTCCAAGACAGTGGTAAGTTACATTTCCTTTTTTCTGCTTTCTTAAGTAATCAAATCCGAGTATGTTAAAGCTGAACGCATAGCTCAAACAAGGAATATGATGAAAACAGATCAGGTTTATATATAGTTGCATAGACTTATATTTTGATTTTGTTTGTGTAGGTAACCTCTTAACCAATGGTGCATTTGATCCACAGCTCAAAATTTCACACTGGAGAGCAATGGGACTGGCTCCGGTGAGAAGTTTGGGTTAGTGTTTGAAGCAGAAAAAGCTGCAGTGCAGATAAGTTTCACCAGCTACTCAGTTACAAAGACAAAAGAGGATGTTCTTAGTGGTAATGTGAATGATGAAGTGATCGAACATCCTCTTGGTTGAACAGTCTCAGTAATGGCTGCTACTTAGTTTGGCTTTTGTTATATGTTGGCAGTTTTCTGATTCAGTTTGTTTGGGAGAGACATAATAACGAAGCTATTTTTGCAAGGAGATGTAACAATCATTCTAGTTTCATGATTATATATGAACACATTCTAGTCACTCATTTTTGGATTTAAAAAAGGAATAATGTATTGGAAACAAAAATTCAATTGCAATTTGGAGTTGGAAATGGTTTTAAACACTCTTATCTTCGGTAGACTCTTTCTGTCACGTCTTCTCTGATGAAGTGCAATTGGCTTTTCTTATCACCCAAAATTCAGAATTAGATCTTCAGGTTAGGTTTAGAAAATTCACATTAGAGAATCTAAGTACAAAATCCAAATGATTTAGCAAATTCAAAACTTTTCATCTTGTTCATATTGATCATCACCAAATGAACAACACAAACTGTCACACACTACAAGATGAAAGAGAACAAAAAAAAACAGATAGAAGTGTGGATTTAGATTTCAGCACAGAAAAAGAGAAAGCAATAGAAGAAGAAGCTTTGACAAAAGCTTTCGGACAGTGACGAATCTCAATCCAGAGTAATTGATGTTTTAGACCCGGCGCACCTAAAGAAAGAAAAAAAAAAGTTAGTGACACTAGTAATGAAATTGAGAGACACAACACAAGAATGCTAATTGCAAACCCTAATTTTAACAAGTACCCAGTTCCAGACTCATTCATAAACCCCAACTAACACAAATCAGCATCAACAATATCTCAAAATTACCATATCCAAATGAGACGAGAATTAAAAAACCTTTTGTGATTCGTTGGGTTTCATGATGCAAATGGATCATATCAGTCTAATAACGAACATGAAAGAATTTCAATGAGGAAAAGAAAAAATTAACTGAAGCAGAAGTGATTAAGAGAAATAATTACCTCTTTGATTAAAGACAAGAAACGATTTTTGGTATCTTCGTCCTCCCATTCAAGCTCATTTTTACGTTCCTCAGGAATCATTTCTATTGCAAATTCCTCAAGTCGTGGGACACTTGTAGCATTTAAGGGAAGCTTTCTCAGCTTTGGACATTTACTTGCAATTATGCGCTTCAAAAATGGAAAGGGGAGAGGACTCCAGTAGATACTCTCCAGCTTAGGCAATCTATTCAAATCTAAGTATTCTAGTTTCTGAAATGGAGTAATATCTGTCAGATTGGTTGCTTTCTCTTTGTTTATAATTTCTTCCAAGTTATATGACTCACAAATGCGTAGGGAGACAAGATTTGGAGCAAACAGAAGCCAAGTCAGATCCTTAATGCCATTGCACTGTTCTATAAACACGCTGGAGAGGTATGTAAAGCATGGTCTTGTCGAATTCTGAAAATCAGAAAAATTCGTCTCATTTTCTCTGCATTTTAAATCTGTATTAATCTCCCAGACATTACTATTTTCCACGCTGAGATAACTTAGATTCTTCATACTCTCAAGCAATGATATATCAAATGGCTGTTGTTGAAAACCCTCAATATCCAGACCTGTGGTGCAGTTCGCCAACCTTTGATCATCTGATAATTGCTTCAAACCCAACTCTGTAGATATCTTTATGGTTAGAACTTGTAGATGCTCTAACAGCTGCAGCTCCTTCACTAAGCTTACATCTCCATCAACTTGAGAACCTCTTAATTTCAAAATCCTTAAACTTGACAACTTTGATATCCCACTGATACTACAAAGACTCATTGTATAAGCCAAATTCAGATGAGTCAGCTTTTTCAACTCTTGGAAACCAACAGGCAGTTGCTCTATATTTGTAAACGACAAGTCAAGAAACTGCAAGGAGGCCAGCTCTGATATCTGCTCTGGAAGTTCATTCAAGCTCATATTATCTGATAGATCCAAAACAACTAGCTTTTGCATAGACCGGATGAATTTACCTGACAGATTCTTCAATTTTACATTATTCTGGAGGAACAGAGTTGTAAGTTCAGAACATTTGGCAGTGCAGGCTGTCTCTTCAATATCATTATCCATTAATGACATCCTTCTCACAGCTCCCCAATCTTTGACTTTTGGTATTTTACGTAATCCCACACTTGCTTTTACAACAAAATTCTCTTTCTGTTTCCCAAAATCAGATGCAATCCACAGAGCCATTTCGCGAACCACATCATGCATCAGAACCTTTCCTGTATCAACCTCCATCAGTAGATTCGCACAGATAAGGGTACCGAGTACCCCATAACCCTTATTAGTAGCTTGGTCTTCCCCGAAGAATCCTTCGCACATCCAATAGTCTATCAAGTTTTCTTTCTTTATCTTATGATCTTCCGGAAACAGAGCACAATAGAGAAAACATGACTTGACATTTTCAATCTCCAAGCTGTCGTAGCTGAACTTGAGAATTGGAAGAATTTTATTTTCCATGTCCGAAAAATCTGCAGCGGATCTAGTCAAAATCTCGATTGCATCCTCCCATTCCTGAACAGTAGTTTTAGTTGCCATTGTCTCACCAATAATGTTGAGCGCCAGTGGCAGGCCATGACATTTCTCAGCGACCTTTCTTGCGAGCTCAACAATGACGGGATCCCTTCTTAATGTATTGTCTCCGACCTTTCGTTTAAACAATTCCCATGCTTCATCTCGTTTCAAACATTTGATTTCCATTGGTTCATGATCCTCCATTCGTCCACATACTTCCCGAGAACGAGTTGTGAATGCTACTTTGCATCCATTTTCTCTTGTCGGAAATGGAACTCCGATGGCTTCTAAATCCACTTTCTTCCATATGTCATCTAGCATCAAAACAAATCTCTTCCCCTTCAACACTCTTTGTATATCATCGGCCTTATCACTTTCATCTTTGTTCTTCCACTCCTCCCCAAAAAGGTGTAGCTTTTTTGCAATATCGTCTTGAAGCTTTGAAATCTTTGCGCCTTGAGACACCACGACCCAGATCACAACATCAAATCTACCAGTTATTGCAGCAAATTTGTTGTTGATTTTCTTGAAAAGGGTTGTTTTGCCCACACCACCCATACCGTGCAGGCCCAATATCCCAACTCCATCTTCCATAAGGCGATTCCATGCTGTTTCGAGCATTTCTTCCTGACCAACTGTAGGCCGAGTAGGCTTCTCCACCACTCGAGATGTCGGAGTCAACTCAGTAACCACTTCAAAATCACCCTCATATTTCAGAGTTTTAACATCTTCCAACAACAATTCTACCCTTTTCCCATATTTGTAGCTTGAACATACATTTTTTGAATGTAAACCACAGAAACACAACTTTTGAAGCTCAACAGGACTAGTACTAAGCACATCTTGGAACTGTATATCAATGCTATCGACACGTTCAAGCCATACCCTGACAGTTTCAAGCCTCTGTCGATGTGGTGTCTCCACCTCTCTCGCTACTCTGTTCTGCAACTCATGTCGAATTGCTCTGAGATCTACCATTTCCCTCTGCAGAGCAATGAGATTCTTCTTGAGGATTCGAATATAACCTTCGCCACATATGCATCTAAAGATACCATTCAACGTTTGATCACAAGAAAGTTGGAAAGACACAAAATTTCCCATGGTGAATTGGTGATAGAGAGAGATCAAGTTTTAGTAAGCAAAACGCTGAAGCTGAACAAGTGTTTCAATGAAAATATTTTGGATAACATTTAGCTCCAATACGAGTGGTTAGTATTGAGATGGATACATATTGATATGCCATTGAATTTTTGTCGGTGACTGGTTTATCATTATTAAGTCAAGAAGGTTTTTAAAAAATGGTATAGTAAAGACTTTGACTATTCTAACTTCATATAACGTGTTTCCATGTGGACGACTTTGATTATTCATATTTCAGGTCAACAAGAGTCTAAACGACCATAACTTTCTGGCAATAATATGCATTTATTTAGTTCTGTCGAGATTTTACCTCACGGAATCATGGTTTTCACATAAAATGAGAGAAAAATACAATTTGTGTTTTTGGCGGGAAACCAAATTTTACGTTTTTGGCAGAAAAACGAGATTTTACATTTTTGGTGGAGAATAAGGAATCATGTTTTTTTGGAAGGAAAACATATAATCATGTTTTTTGACAAAAAAAAAATAAAAGTTTACATTTTCGACGGAAAAACGTGATTTTTCTCCCGCGGAAAAACGTAATCTTACATTTTTTTAATAAGTTAAAGAATAAAAAATTACTTTAATTATTTTTTAATTATAAAACAAAATCTGATAATTACTCATAATTAACATCCCCTACACATGATACTAAACTGAACAAGAACTCAAGATAAAGATTTAGAAATTGGACATTCTTCTAAAATCAAAACATTTTTTTTGGCAAGTACTAGCAAAAGCAATAGCAATTGCAACGAAGTTGAGGTCACGAGACATTAATATCGACTCTAAATGTCAGAAATGGTGTTCGGAGAATGAGACTATTCCATCACACGCTTTTCGACAATGACATGGAGATTGGCAAACTTACCTCTGAATTCACTTTCGTCTCCTTCTAACAATATTAAAGACAATTCGAAATCTCTTTTTCACTTTCAGGAAATTCAGGACATCACAAATTTCTACTTTTTTAGATTATGTGGGAAATTTGGAAAGCAAAGAACAATTTCTTTTCAGAAATCAACAGGTCAAGTGTCAAATATGCAATAATTGGAGTTAAGGAATGGTCAAGTGTCAGGTCCAAGGATGATTACACCACCCTAGGGGTGACCACCCTAACAACGTTAAATACGTCTTATCCCACCTACAAATTCATGGCAAAGACCCTCTTGTTGGCTGATTTAAATGAATTATGATTTTGTTAGCTGGTTTAAATGCAATTATGATCCTGTTTATGATCTGAACTCACATCAATGCAACTATGTTTAAAAAAAAATACAAAGGTCATCGATTAATCGCCCATTAATGATTACGTGAAAAAACAAAGAGAACTTCAAGTGCAACGGATAATGGACACACTAAAGCTGATGTTCAAATCAAATGAATATAAAAAGAAAAAAAAAGTTTTACTACCCTTTAGTGATTCTGAATCAGAGAAAGAAGATGAAGAAGATCTTACAAACTTTGTAACGTTTCATGGATATGGATTGGTCACTTCTGAAAAAAAAGATTAGAATGACACAGACAATGAAGATTTTAATGAAGAAACCAGCTAATGAAAATCTGAAACTTGCAAAAGAGAATATGAGATTGCAAGAACAACTTTCATGGGCTGCTGAGAATTTAAAGAAATAAAAGGAACAGTCTTGTAGACTAAAGATTAAGCTCCAAGATAATAGAAGCAGAAGACTGGGTTAGAAAAAACATGAACTGTATGACAATTATCTAATTACCATTTTGCCTCTAATTGCGTCAAAGTCACATTGGCAGTTCTGTATTGATAACTCATGTGCAAGCTATGTGTTGCTGGATCAGCACAGTACACTTGAACTGCCTGATACTCGACATGTGGTTCAGCTTGGTGAAGATAGCCAAAAGGTGATGATTTGAACTATATCATCACATTTCCGCTGATCCGCAGAGGCCAAAACTGTTCAACTTCTGTTGATGTCATAGTCTCTGGACCAGCCAGCAATGCGAATTTTTTCTTACCACATAACTACAGTAAGGTTCCATGGCAGAGCTACAGTCATAACTTGGGTAGTTGGGGGAACAGTGAGCCGCTTAACTTAGTTCCTTTTTTTTATTGGACCTATTTGGCTATCGATATTGTGTATTAAGTTCCATTGTAATTAGGTTAACGTAGATTGATATTATCATGTATATAAGGTTGTGCCTTTGAATGATATCAATAAGAAAACTTTTTCAAACTTCTAAGTTTCTTGTCATAGTATCAGAGCCATAAACCCTAAAACTACAAAAGCGGTTTATTGGTTTCGATCTCTGTTTCCTTTCTCTCGTTTTCTTGACCTTACTTCTTCGAACTTTCTTCGTTGAAGCTTTACTTTGCGATATCTGACAGTGAGAAAACAGGCAGTGACGGATCTTCGTTGGTCTCCCTAAGTCACGGGTTGAACACGTCATGCACGATATCACCATATGATCTTACTGCTGGTGATAATCCTGGTACTCTTATTTCGCAACCGTTGCTTCATGGCCCTAACTATGATGAGTGGTCTACGAACCTACGTCTTGCTCTCCAAGCTCGTAATAAGTTTGGGTTTGCTGATGGGTCTATTCCTCGACCTAATGAGGATTCTGAAGATCTTGAAGACTGGTGTGCAAACAACGCTCTTGTTGTGTGATGGATTAAACTCACAATTGTGGAATCACTGCGTTCATCAATTTCTTCCTCTCTCACTACCTTGTTCTGCACCTCATCTTGAATTGCTCTGAGATCTTCAATTTCCCTCTTTAGAGCTCTGAGATTCTTCTTGAGAGTTCAAATATAACCTTCGCCACATAAGCATCTAAAGATGCGATTCAACTGTTGATCACAAGAAACTTGGAAAGCCACACAATTCCCCATGGTGATCGAAAGAGAGTATTTTTCACCAGGCAACAATGAAGCTAAAAGCAGAAGCTGAAGAAATGTTTTAGGTGAAAATTTTACTAATGACGAAGGAAGAGAGAAATTTGTTAGATTATAGTCCATTTTGCGTTCTAATTTCCACAACTTTTCCAAAAGACGTTTACTTAACAGACACAGCTCCATGATTAATGGCCCACTTGGATTATTATAAATATATAATCACTTCTTTATATCAAATTTCAAATTTCCACCAAAAATCATTCACTGTGGATTTATAAAAATCACAATTTTCATGAAAAGGTTTTACTCTTCATCATAAAATATGGCATGGTTATGTTTTGAGAACCGCACTATAATATAAGAAGAAGGAACAAATCTTAAATCACCTTGTAGTGATTCTGAAGCAGAGGAAGAAGCTCTTGCAAACTTTGTTACGTTCCATGGATTGGTCACTACTGAAGGACAAAGATGAGAATGATTCAGATGACAAACACAACAAATTTAATAAATAAACCAGCTACAAAGAATTGGATTCTAATTAGAAGATTACTAAAAATCTAAAACTTGCAAAAGAGAATATGAGATTGCAAATTTCAAGAACAGATGATAATTTAGAGGAAGAAAAAGGAAAAAAGAAATGAATTGTATGACAATGATCTATACAATTTTGCATCAAATTGTGTCAAATTCACATGGGAAATTCTTAAATTAGGTACTAAGGTCAAAACCTGTAATCGTTGCCTCTGTCTCGCACATGGATTTACTTACAAACGTGGATTTGAAAATATTCTTAGTGAAGATTTATCAAACAACTAGATATTTTTTTATGATAGAAACAAAACTATTGTTCATAAAATATAACAAAGAGCTAAAAATCAATTTCTTTTATATGACTTTCTTTTATATTTTTCCTTCAAGATCTTCATCATGTTTACATAGTGTTTATGACTTTTGGTACTCTTATGTGTTTGATTAAAAACATGTAGTATTATTCTTTCCACCGTAAAATTGCTGAATGTACCATTCGCATCACGTCATCCCCGAGCAACACAATATAAAAGTAAATTAATAAAAGTTTTGTTTTTTTGTGCACTCTATTGAATGTATTGATCTTTTCTTCGATTTTGTTGTGAATCTCCTATTTTTTATTAGGGTTTTGTGCTAAAAAAGCTAGGTTAAACAGTTCTTTATATAGAGGTTTTGTTTACCTAAAAAATAGAAGATTTGACAAATCTTTACATTATTTTTAGGGCGGTTTATAGAAAAATGTTCTTACAAAAAAGAAAAAAAAATGTAAGATGAGATGGGAAGAGATACATGCATGTTTGGGGAGGTTTGGAAGAGCTCAATTATATATATATATATTCCAAATCAATTCAAAATATCAAAGTCTGACTTAAGATTTCAGCATTTGTATTATTAAAGAGAAAACAGTTTTAAATCTGTTCAAATGCAATTTGAAATCAATCATGTCCAAATTTTTTAAGTTGACTAGCATTTGATTTAAACTTGTATTTAAAAATGATATAACCAATAACACATGATTTTAATAAGGATCTTAAAATCAATGCTTGAATAACACATGATTTAATTTGGAAATCCAAATTCATTAAAATCCATGAATGAATAGACTCCCTTAGACAGATTTAACGGAATATTTCATTATTAAGCGGGTTAGTGTTTTCTTTTTCAAAAATATATTATTTTGATAAATAAATTAAAAATTATTATTTTAAGAAAGAAGATGAACTTTAAATTAATTCTTAACTTTTAAAAAAAATTGAATGTCTAAAGTCATTCTATTTTATTAGTTTATGATCTTATATTATATTTTATTAATATATATATAGTTTTATTCTAAAATCGTTTAAACTATCTAAAATTGGTTAGGCTTTATCTAGATATTTTAGATGTTAGATAGAGAGTCATCGCCCGTTTAACGCCTAACGCTTTTGTGAACATAGCACATAGGATATATATGGGCTAGGGCTTTCTATACCTAGGTAGATGATCATTAGGTAGGATAAACAGTAGACAGAAAATCACCAACTACTTAGTATCTGCCAATTTTTTGACAAGAGTTTTCCACAAACATATCACAGATTAAGCACTTATATAAAAACCCAAAAAAAAAAAGTGATATACAAAGTGATTTAGTTTCCAATAGAAATTAAATTCAGGTATACGCACTAAGATAAAAGAAAAAGTGCAATCTTTTTCCTTTAAATCCAAACTCAACTACCACTAGCCCACCTTGCTTGAATTAGTTACATGTTTTTTCTTGCTTTTATTGATTTTTTTTTCATCTTTGATTCCAAAAATTGAGAGTTGTGAGCTTTACGTTTTGTTGGATTAATTTAGTGAGCTATTGTTCAATCTCAAGTTGTTCAGTCGAGTGAGCTCTACTTGGGTCAACTAATTTGATAAGTCTAATCGGGTCTAGGGTCTACTACAAAAGAAAAGAGGTGAGGATAAGTCAACTAATGAGGTATATTGAGCAGGAATTAGTCAATAAAGAGAAGACTCTAGAGTCGGTAGAGTGTTTGCCAATTTCAGTTTCTTAAATATAATTAAGGACCTTCATTTTTTTCATTTGCTTTTATTTTTTCATATTTTTTGTGTGTTGTAAAACCAGACTCTATGAGTTTTGGTAGGGCGATCGTGATGAAATCATAGCGGATTGAGAGTATATCGTGTTTTTGAGAAAAAAAGTTTGAAAGATCCGATATCTCTTGTAATCGGTAGTTGTTTTGAGTTCACCATTGCAATTTAATAAATAAATTTTACTGGAAGTTTAGTTCATATCTTTAATCCTAACATAACTATATCACAAATGATTAATTTTTTATAGTCTCTGGTTGAAAAAGAAAATATGGAATGTGAAGTTCAAAAGCCTTAAATTAAATTTATGTTCTTTAAACCAAAAAGAAAGTCATAAAACTAGAGAAAGTTATATCCAAGAAGCAAAAAGGTTCAAATGTAGAAAAGCAAACTTTTGAATGAATAATGAGTAATGAATTTGATTAATTTTTTCTTTGAAAAAACACTATAAATTTTCAAAACGAGTTTAAAAAGGATTCCATTTTCTTGCGACATAAAAAAAAGTATTCCACTGGCACTGCTGGTGACCTAAATGATGATCCCAGATAGGATGAGAAATTTCAATTGAAAAAGTTTATTAATATTTTTTTATGATACCGTTTAAGAGAATGATTTGAATTCAATTGTTTAGTAATAATCAGTTTCTCGTCTAGCCCCCGATTTGAATATAATAAATGTGTTTAAAACTCTCTTAGGACATTACCAACGGTTAATTTTCAACGTACGGAAATTATAACTTAGTGGCAAGAATTTTGGATATATATATCTCAGTATATCTCTTTTCTAAGATCTATATATAACAAACAAGCATAAAATCATAATGAGATATAACCTTAACTTTTCCTTACATCATTCAACGAAAAAATACAATTTTTAATCAGCACAAAAAATATAACGCACAAATGAAATTACAGAGGCAAGGTAAGTAGCTTTACGAACGAAACTAACTATGCAAAAAAAAAAAAAAAAAAAAAAAACTTATTCCTTGGAATATTATATTTTTCAGAGAAATATGAAACACTCTAACGAGACAAGCAGGTTATCTAACAATTCCTTAGTGGTATAACCGTAATTCTGATGCTGTTGCTGATCCAACCTGTTTTTATTCGGATCTAGTCTAACCCGACCCGGAGACTGATTATTCTTCCTAGTCCTTGCCCCACCCACCCGATTACTCTGATTCGAATCCATCACGGATCTGTTCGTCGCCGGCGATCTTGACCTTCTTCCGGAGCTCTCAGCCGGGTCTCTTATACCCGACCCGAATCTCGCTCCATTACACGTACCATTGTTTCTCTTACGAGGCGATTGATCAGTTCTCCGGGTCGGGTAATTATTACCCGTAACCCGAGTCCGAGATTTAGCCGGAGATCTCTGAGATTTCCTCTGCTTCATCAACTCTTCCTCATCGTAACCATTCACCACGACCGTTGAAGATACACATTCACTCAAGCTTAAACTACAAATCTCCGAAGCTTCTGATCCTTCTTCCAGATCAATCGAACCAGGTCGGGTCATAACCGGGTCTGAACCAGTTTTGGTAATTCCATGTTTTTTCTCCTCTGCTTCTCGGATCTTCGTCTTCACATGATCTTTGATCGTCGAGTTGAGTAGATTAGAGGAAGAAGTGAACAAAGTTGTCTCCGACAAGACTTCTTTGACTACTGTCTCTTCTTCAACAATGGTTGTATTCTTGTCGGAAACGTCCTCGTTGTTCCTATCGGCGGTGCCGGAGCTGACGCAACAACCCATGAGAGAAAAAGAGAGAGAGAATACGGCGTCGTTTGATCGGAGACAGAGCGTAGTACTCTTTGTTGTGTAATGACAGCAGAGGATGATTGTGAAGTGAGAGAACTGAAAAGAGTTTTTATTGTTAATATTTTGGGACAGTTGATGATACTTGATTTGGGTTAATTAGTAATTACCAACTGCCCTAAACTCGGTTTAGATTTATAATGATTCAATAGTAATTGTGCATTAGCCCCATGCAAATTTCAATTTCTTGATATCGTTACGTTAATAACGTTATGATGGTCCTGTAGACAAAAAGAAATCACACAAAAAGAGTTGTTACGACAAATAAAATAAAGGAATTAAGTGATGTAACTTATGTCATATATAATAATGCTATTAACAATAAGTCTAGTACATAGTAATTAGTTGGGAGATGGTGACTATTGAAAACAAGGTGACTTTTAGTTGAGATCCATTTTTTTTTTAGTTGAGATCCATTTACATCCTTTGAAATATGATTGGGTGAAAAAATTTATATATTTATCGCCGATGTCGCTGTTAAAAAGGTCTAAATTAATGATCTTCATTTTTCTTTTTCCATGTCACATGCATAAAATGGCTAGGCATAAAAGGTCTAAACAAGCCCCTAAAGAGTTCATCATGTATATAAAAAAAATATAGTTATTGATAATAAGTATGCTCTACTTTGACAAAAATAAACCTCAACAAAATCAGTCTGATAGTTTTAGTTTTGTAACGATATAATTCATGACTTTATAAATTAAAAAATATGTATATATATAATTCATGACACAACTGACACAACAATTTGGAGTTTTTAAGGACCTGATTAAAAAAAGAGAATGTTTTCTTTTAATCAATTAAAATATTGAAGCTGAGAGATAAATCGTGTCATTAACATAAGACGAATCTGACGACCAGATCTAGTTTTTTGGAATTGTTGACCCAAAAAAAAATCTTTTTTGAAGACCCCTACTGATCCTATCTCCTAAGTATGCTGACGTACACTAATACACGATTATACACATAGATGTCTATTAAGTATTAACGTAAACTAACAATACTTTTAAAAATTATTAACTACTTTTAAAAATTATTTTTACTTCTGACTATATGAAAGACATTAATCTTTAAAAAAACTTGAAAAAATCTATAAAATACTACTTACTTTTTATAGCAAACATGATCATATGTACAACCATATACTTTAAACAGTTTAATGCTTATATTGGGTCAGGCTTAAAGATTGGGCAGGTCGACAATAGCATATTCATTGAATCATAACCACTAAAATTCACACTGACAAGGAAACACATTCTTCTTTGCAACTCATTTTCTTGTAACAAGAAAATGAAATAACAAAAAGAAAATCTGGCAAATTTCGAATACATAATACTTAAGCCAGGGTTTTACAGTTTTCTCTTCTGACTATATTTACACAAAATGCTCATAACAAACATTCTCAAATCACAGCAATGAAGTTGAAATCATAAGGCAAAACACAGGAAAAAAAAGGATACCCGCAGAAGCACAACAGATAGAATAATGCAAACAAATTTGAACTCTTAACATTCTTGAATGGAGTTTGGACTTGAAGTTTGACCGTTGGAATCTCTGGGTGCAGGTGCGGGGTAGGCAATGAATATAGGTATATTGTCTCTCGGCATCAACACCGAGACCCCTTTTGAGTACAAACCTATCTGCAAATCGATATAAACGCCACAAAAATCATCTTCTAATCAAAGCAATTGATATCCATACTTCTGTTTCATTGAGAAGACAAGAACATATTTAAAGCTATGTTTGTGTTGGACAATTGAAATGTGTAGGGCTGGGCAAAATACCCGCACCCGATACCCGAACCCGAACCCGACCCGAAGTAAGCAGTTCGGTTCGGGTACGGGTGTCCCATAATACCCGATCAGATGAAGATTTTTTAGAGATCGGATATCTGTACCCGATCGGGTATATCCGAAATTACCCGAAATAACCCGAAAAACCCGAAAGTATATAAGGAAACATGATATACCCATACCCTAACCAGCTAACCCTAGATCTCTATTCTTCTATTTTCTTTCCCTTTCTCGGAGATTCGAGATTTTGGATAAAGTTTAGTCTGATTGACCCCAATTATTCAAACTGGAATCTACTAATCCCTTATTATCATCTTCTCCACCGTCTGAGACCTCACGGAGGCGATCTAAGGTGATTTTCTTTTTCTCTGTTTCAAATACTCTTTTTTTAATTTTACAATAAAAGACCATTGACACTGTTTTTTGCTTGTACATGCTCTGTTTCGGTGTATTTTTGTATATTTGTTTTGAAATTTCATCATTATACTTACTCCATCATCATTACTTTCTTTTTTCATTGCAACCAAAAAGAGCATGATTGTTCCTCTGTTTGATCATTGATTTTTTTCTTTGGTAGAAAATTGACATTTTTGGTAGAAAGCGAAATAAATGCAGTCATGATTTTTGCTTAATGTAAACGTGTGTAGATTTTTGCTTAATGTAAACGTGTGTAGCTGCACTTGTACCATGTGGTGCTGCAATGATTTAACCGTAACTATAATCATAACATTGAGAGCTTCAATATATGTCTTTTTCTTTTTTTTATTCTTTCTTTTGTTTCTTTTAACATAATTTCAAAATTTGCTTTTTAGTTACATGGAGATCAAGTTATTACTTATTTTGGATCTATTTCTTTAGCTGCTCTGTTCTTTTCTCTCTTTGTTCTTACAATTTGATTCGAGTAGTTTGATGGCTCATTGGTTTATTTTTTTTACAATTCTGATTTTGTATGTTTCTTATTTGCAGATGGATTCATCAGCATCTCCAAACCAAGAAGAAGAGTTTGTGAAACCGACTGAGGATCAAAGGGGCAAAAGAAAACAAAGACAAGAAAGTGGAGATACTTCTGAACAACCTAAATCTAAGAGGATACTCCCCACAAGGTCTGATGTATGGGCTCTTTTCACAAGAAAAGAGGACAACCGTGACAAATGTGTCTGTCACCATTGCAAAAATGAGTACACATGTCCAACAAGGTCAGGGACTAAAAACTTGTGGAATCATCTTGATTCGTGTAAGCAATACAAGGCATGGCTTGATGGTCAAGATAAGACTGAGAGTCAACAGGTTATTAATAAGCAAGGGAGTATTCAAAGTGCAAGAGTCTCTAAGAAAGTTTTCAGAGAAGCATCGAATGAAATGCTTGTGATTGGAGAGTTGCCATTGGCTTTCATTGAAAGCATGGCTTGGAAACACTTCTGCACCAAGGTAATAATTTTATTCACAGTTTATGTTTTCTTATCAACTAATTTATCCATCTGGCTTTAATATATATATATTTTTTATATGTATATACATCAAGGTAAACTTGTATGATCCTCACTCAAGAAGAACAGCAACAAGAGACATTGTTAAGATGTATGTTGACAGGAAGGCTACTATGAGACAATGGTTTCTAGCTAACGAGCAAAGAGTCTCACTCACAACAAATATTTGGACTTGTGAGATCACAGGTAATATTTGTTAAGATATGTAGCTTGTTTCATTTGAATTTTCTTATTCTCGTTTATTATGGTATTTGGATTAAACTTGCTTTATATTTTTAGGTTCAAGCTATATGGTTATAACAGCACATTACGTTGATGAACAATGGCGGTTAAAGAAGATGATTATATGGTTTAAATATGTCACGGATCATAAAGGTACGACCATTGCAACTGTACTTTATGATTGCCTAGCTGAGTGGGGAATAGAGAAAGTGTTTACTACAGGAAATGTGGGCATTAACAGCGGCCGTTAAACGCTATGAATTAGATATTATAGCGTTTCCTAAACCGCTCTGACAGCGCCCGTTATAGTAGGTCCGACACTTTTGATAGCAGATTATTATTGTGCTATAGTTAAATATACAACGATAGCGTAGTTTACTATGCAATTGTTAATGTTTATAATAACTTGATACATATGTTATTAAAACTCGTTAATTTGATTTTACCTATAGCAAAGATAGCAAATGTTTCGTGTTATTAGTTTATTTTTAAATTATTCAAAAATTATTTATTAAAAATAATTATGAATTATTTTTTAATTAAAATACAATATTTTCGAATATTTGTAAAAAAAACCATTAAAATTAATACAAAATATATAAATATTAAAATGTTTAGTAAACCATTTCAAATTTCATTATTTACAAAAACCACAAACATACCTATCAATCTACCACTAACAAGCCTTCACAATCATCCCTAACATAAACACTATCATCATCATCATCAAAAGCCTCTGCACTCGGGACCACCATGTGGCTTGAAACTCATGTCGAAGATTGCATTGCTAGCCTTGAGCTTCTCAGTTGAAGCTACACCTTCCTTGGTTCGCACCACAACTTTCTTCATCTCAAATGGCAAGTAATCACTCTGCAAAACACAATTAAGCAAAACCTAATTAATAAGACAAGAGTGCATGAGTCTCCTATTCTCACATCTCTATGCTTTTTATCCTCACCAGGTCAGAGGACCACACTGAGAACAATGCAAATTCAGCATATAGATAAAGCCATTTGTTGTCTAGCAACTCCCATTCCTTGACCTGCACTTTACACAGGAAAATTTATCACCGTCGAAACTATTGTAATACCCTTCTAAGCAGTAAAATATATAACATCTCACCTCATACAAGTGTAGCTTATCAGCTGCAGTAAGTGCATCATCATCCTCTAACCAATTAGGCAAATCACCTTTGTAGTATTCATCTACAGCATCAGGGTCCCATCGGGAAACTTGGTTTCCAGTTCCTAGAACATTTCAAAGTGATTAGAGAAACCAAGACCAAATACTGAAACAACTAATCCAAGCTAAGCAAGTTACAAAATGAACAATTTAATATATATAAACCTGGTACTAGAGGCTTAATTCTGCAAGCCTTGGTGAAAATTCTCAAACTTGCTTCACTATGACTCACAGCATGCGTGACACAGGTCTGAAATGTAACAAGCGAATTGTTGACCGGATCCATAGCCTCCAACGTAATATAGAAATTGAAAAGATCAAAACGATGTAAAGCAATCCAGATCGAATCTGAAGAAGAACGAACCATGTACTCGGTGGTGATGAACGGATCGTTAACAGCGACGAGCTCAACATCGTTCCTCTGAAGGATAACTCTAGCAACCAGACGGCCAATTCTTCCGAAACCTTTAGCATATCAATCAAAAATCAGATTCCACAGATCCAAATTACTGCAAACTAGCAAAAACCTATAAGAAAATCACTCACCGTTGATTCCGATCCTAATCTTCTTGTCAGCTACACACAAACAAAAAGAGAAGTTAATAACAAAGATCAGATTCAAAAACCATAACACGAAGTATCAACGAAGAGATGCATATCAACAAGTGAGACAAGGAAGAGAAGGAGAATTGGAAGAGTCATCTAACGGAGAGAAAGAAAAGCACAGAAAATTGATGGACTCTCTTATGTTCTCTGTAAGCAAAAACTCAGCTAAGGAAAGACGAATCGTTTGTGGGAGTCTGCATAGGAAGAAAACGAAGAAGCGAAGAGAAGAGGCATGAGGCGTGAGACGAGGAAAAACAAAAAGCCAAGGAAGAATGTGTGTCCGTTGATTTTAATATAATCAACGGTGGATAGGAAAATAAGTCTAATCCTTCTCTCAATGGATTAGCCAATGAAAAGCCAATCATCTTTATTTGAATTTTTTTATTAGTAGGTTAATTTTGCAATATCTAGTAAATTAATGGATGACAAATTCTATATCCTAAAATTATTTACAAATTTTTTATGACATATCACCTTTATAATCAACTTCATTTGAAAATAGTTATATTTTGGGTTCATAGTTATTTATTTTATTTTTATGTTTGGGTGTAAGTTAAGGGTTAGAGTTCATAGTTTAAAGTTTGTGATTATTTTTTTAGATTTGGGATTTGGAGTTTAGAAATTAGAAAATGATTAAATCTAAATTTATTTTGAACACTCGTTAATATTTACAAAAAATTATATTTCTATTGTTAACAAAGATATATAACCTATAGCATATACCCTAAACCTCAAACCCATAACCCCAAACTCTATACCCTAAACCCCAAACTCTATGTCCATACTATAAATCAAAGACTCATCAACTTTATTTTTATTTTGTAATAGTTTTTCTAATCTATTTTATATTCTTAATATGAAACAATAGTTTGTTATCTTTGAAAAAAATTGTTATATTTTTTTCTTCATTGAAAGAAATTAAAATATCTTACACATTTTAAATCTCCACACCCTAAAATCTAAATCATAAATTTATTAATCCACGCAAATTAATTATATTTATGTTGTTAATAGAATTAGAAAAATATAGTTTTATCCTTTTTATTTTGTAAATTTTATTTCTTAGTTGGGTATTGATAATGATTTTCTGTTTTTTTTTTGAAGTTGAATAGCAATAAAATATTTTAAAATACACATGAATTTTGTTATTAATGTTATTATTCATACCGATTTAGGTTTGATTTTGGCATTTTAAATTTTAAATTTTAAATTCCAAAAGCTCTACAATAAAAAATTTAGGTTTGATAGTTTTTAAGTTACAAAGATCATCATACAACAAAAATCCGGGTTCCATTATCAGTTAACTAATAAGCAAAACTCAGTCAGCCATCAACTTAGGGCCATTGTCCGGCTTAATCTGCATCATGTTGTGAGTTTCGAGTAGGTCCACTCATTATCTTCACACTGCAATCACCTACCAAAATCCAAATGGAGAGAAAACAAAATTTTAGATATTATACAATTCAGATGAAACACACATATATTCAAGTCACGGGTACTCAGTAGTGCCCATTAACTAATAAGACACTGTTAACGAATGAAAGGTATTGAAATAGGAAACGCTAAATAGTTTGGACACTGCAAGCAACATCAATCTGAATCCAGAAATTTCAACCTATCATTGTAACCAATCCGAATGAAACTAAGGGGATGAAGAATCTGCTTACCGTTTCTTGTGTTTCTTAGTCTTGAAATGATCATCCCTCAGTGATTCATTGGAGAAGTACCGAATAAAACATATCAAGGTAAGAGACTGAATTAAGAGCTGATGAAACTAATAAAATGGTCAATTCGAAACAATGTTCACACAAAATAAAGTCTAGAAAGATCTATAGACAGTGTAAACATTTAGTTCTAATCTTACTCGCAGTGTAAGTAGTAGAATTGACCCATTCTATGAACTCAAATCACCTTCGTACCTCGATTTGTACTACAAGGAAAAAAAAATTATGTCGAGTCAGAATTTGAAAGCACCATGAAACATATATCAAAACGAAACATTGATCAGGGCTCACCTCCCAATGCTCAATGTCATCTGAATCAATTCCAACAAAGATGGACTCTTCCTAAGACTCAATCCAAGAGGACTCGGCTCATAAAGTGGGTTATACTTGGCTGGTGCCATTAGCGATGAGCTAGTCCCAGAGCTCCACAACTAAAATTCAGTGCAAGAATTAAAAGAAAAATATATACATCACCAAAACACAACCAGAAAAGCAAAAAAAAACATCGTATAACGAGCTAAACGAGCAATCATCATATATAAAGAATCGTCACAAAATCGCTAAAAGCAATTCCCATATAAAAAGAGTGTCAAGCAGCTTGGAAACTACGAATTGCTATCAAATTCTTGCAGAAACTAAATAGATCAGCTAGCTTGAAACAAGAGAAAGAACAAACCCTATACCATTTGTTGAGAGGACCATGCTCTTCTTCTAAATTACCCTCTGCAATCTCCAATTTCACCGGTAACTCATCTTGGCACTTAGCCGCCAATTCAGTCTCCGGTCTCCAACCTCCAAATTTCCTCATTTCCACCATCCAAAAACGAACCTTTTTCTCATCGATCAATACACAACAACTCAACATCTGTGTAAACCAAAGCAGCATCTGTTGGAGAAATCGAGAAAATCGAGAAAGAGGTTTAGAGATGTCAAGTCAGAGAGTGAGTGAGAGAAATCAAGATTGAGCGTGACAGAAATCGAGACTGAGATTGAAAGAAATAGAGAATAAGAGAAGAACAAACCTTTTTCATTCAATCGACAATGAAGCTTCGTTCGATTCGAGGGGAACGAATAGCCAAATGAATAAATTGAGATAGAGTTACGGATTGTCTGAGAAAAATGAAGAAATTGGAGTTTCCAAGTAAAATGAAGAAATTGGATAGGTTTTAGAAATTTTTAAAACCTTAAAGTTATTTGGACATGAGGAAAAATAATAATTTAGACGTAAGATAGCGTTTATTTTTTTATCTGCAATGGTAAGGTGCCCACCCTTACCAAATTTACGCGGCCAATAGATTTTATTTTCCCGCGATACTAATTATAGCATTTTATAAGAACAAACGCTATGACAAAAACTCGTTTCCGTATACAATAGCATAACTGTAATAACTGCTATCTTCCGATGCTATTAATACCCACATTTCTTGTAGTGGTATCACTGTGGATAATGCAACCGCCAATAGTAATGCATTGTCAAAGTTTGAGTCTAGATTCTCTTTGATATCCGATGACTCTTTAGTGATGAATGGAGAATTTTTGCATATGAGATGTGTTGGTCATATCATTAATTTGATTGTGAGGGATGGATTAGACAAAGCAGATGCTAGTGTGAATGCAATTCGAAATGCTATCTTATATGTTAGATCCGGACCCATTAGGCAAAATGCTTTTGAACTTAAGGTAGAATCTGGTAAGATGACAAGGGGTAGTTTGCCTTTAGGTGTAAAAACTAGGTGGAATTCTACATATTTGATGTTGTTAAGGGCAGTTAAGTTCAAGGATGCGTTTGATAGGATGGAGTCTGAAGACAAGCTGTATAACGATCATTTCATGGAGGTTGACAATGGTAAAAAACGTATTGGACCTCCTTTATTGGCTGATTGGCGTGTGGTTGAAAGGTTGAATAGGTTCCTTGTAATTTTTTACAATTCCACATTGGTAGTCTCAGCTTCTATAACTCTGAATGCACACAAGTGTTATGGTGAGATAGTGAACATAACATCAGATCTTCGGAGTCTTTGTAGCAACTATGATCATGAAGTGAGGGTAAAAGCTGAGGAGATGTTTAAGAAATTTGATAAATATTGGGAGGGCTTGAAGAACATCAACAAGATGCTAGTAGTAGCTACAGTTTTTGATCCAAGAAAAAAGATGCAGTTTGCGAAAATGTGTTTTGACGAGCTGTATGGAGAAGACTCTGCAAAGTCTAAGGAGTTGTATGATTCAGTTATTAGAATTCTGGAGTGTATGTTCAAAGAGTATAGTGACAGATATGGTAAAAAGCAAAATGTGCAACCATCTGAATCTCACTCGCAGTCTTCTTCTTCATCTCAGTGTACTCAAAGTCACCAAATAGATGGAATGGATTCTATTGATGAGTCGGGTTACCATAGGCATAGGATTGAGCAAAGGTACAATACCTTGTTAAAAGAGATTGGAGTTTGCAACAAAAATGAGTTGGAATCATATCTGAAAGACAATGTTGAGAACCCTGAAGTGATGCTTGGAGTTGATTATAATGTGCTTTCTTATTGGATATTAAACAGTGTGAAGTATCCTATTTTGTCACAGATGGCTCGGGATGTATTTGCTATGCAGGTTTCTTCGGTTGCTGCTGAGAGTGCTTTTAGCACAAGTGGGAGGATAATAAATCCATATAGGAGTTGCCTAACTCACTATATGGTTGAAGTTTTGATGTGTATAGAACAATGGATGAAACAAGACATTAAAATAGAATCAAAGGTGCTTACAAATGCAGATATACTTGCTGAATTCGAATATGAAGATCAACTTGAGAAAGAGTGTAAGACACTTTACTAGTTTTCTGATCTTGTTCTTCATTGTTTTCTATTCTCTTATAATTTATGTTAACAATATGTGTGCTCATTATATTTTCAGATTCTCAAACTGGAACAGCACAAGAAGAATAAGATTGTTAAGTGTAAAACAATCTAGATATTAGGAAGAAGAAGATTGATTTACTTTGTTTTGGCCATTTTTTGGTTTTCTATGAATGATTACTATTTGTTTCTTACTCTTTTTGAGATAAATCTGTTTCTTAAGAATGATTATAATCAGTTTGATTTTAGATTTATTTTTTTGGTTTTTTTAAAATTGATTTCAGATTTTTTTTTTAATTTCGGATGAAAAAGTGACATACCCGATCCGAATCCGATAGGGTATTTCGGGTTTCGGGTATACCCGAAAACACCCATACCCGATGGGTGTTTACCCGAACCCGACCCGAAATCCAAAAATACCCGATCGAGTATATATCTCTATACCCGAATATCCGAAAAACCCGAAATACCCGACCCTAACTCGATCGGATACCCGAACGCCCAGCCCTAGAAATGTGTTATGTTCCTCAAAACAGAAGTTGATGAAATTAAAACAAAGTCACTCGCTTATCTTGAATTGAATGAGGACTTAAAAGATTCACATCTTATGGGTCCTCCCATGTTTTCCCATGTTTGATTGATTCTAGTTTTGTTCACATGGTACATGTTCGTAGTGTAATTGTTATACACCAATTAATTTAATAAAACCCCAAATCACCATTCCTAACCAATAAAAAAAAATCATTTCCAATCGATAGTCAAGAAAATAGGATCAAGATTTCATCCAACAAAAACTAGTTTCCAGATGAAACTCAAATTCATATCTTTGAGTGAGCTTTGGCATTCCGAGAACCAAATCCTCTCTTAAACAAGTCGATCTAAATTCATTCGAATTTTATGACTGTGACCAATATAGTCGTAACCGAATCACCTTATTCAGTTAAGCTAATATAATGCTTAGTACTAAAAGTTGAAGAGATAACGAGACAAAAGGGAATCTGCAATCTCTATGAAGAGGACACTATTTGATCTCAATTAATCAAAGGGGAAAATCCACAATGGTAGAGACTCACATCTTTTATATCTACAAGCATAGGGTCCGTTTTTCTCTCGTACAAACCAATCAATCTCTAATACAAAATCACATTTCTATTTTACCTTCTCCGCCTCCTCTTTCGTCATTATATTGTTTAATATTAAAAACATAAACATATACAAAAGTCATTTAAAATTTTAGTTGTATTTTTTTTCCTTTTGCACATAGTTATATTTCTGTACTATATATTTAAGAAATGATAACCATGCATGTACTATTATGTGTTTTAAAAAAAAAAAAAAAACCATGTCCCTAGGTCCCTTTTCCAGAAGGATAATGGACCGGGTTGTGACCACTTGGAGCACACGGTCAGGCAAACCCTTCTGCCCCAAGCCATCATGTCCGACGAGTTGATACTTATGGCAAAATGAACAACGGTATATATACTGATGTTCGGGTCATTGTTTAACCGATGTGGGATTAGTTAACTCCCATCGATTAAATTTAAGTAAACCCATGCCCAAGTCACGTGCACCTTTCCCTAAATTGTTTAATTAGAAACCCTAATTCATGTATATCCGAATCCAATGAGAGATTATTAAGATTGCTCATAATTTAGATTATTCTTTAACGATGCACAAACCAAACCCTAGTTCTATCTTGATTATAAACTAGGTATTTTATACCTTCTATATATAAACATGTAAGTGAGTGGCTGAGCGGCAGAGACAGTCTCAACGACGAGTCAAGGTTTTATTTATTCTAAAAGATAGATTCTCAAGGGAAGAAACAGAAACTTAGCACATCAGAAATCGCAGATCCCTCGACGAAAAAGCAAAAGGTCAACGAATCATAACTAATCGCATGTGCACTGGCGGCGGAGGCAGAATTTTATTTTACTGAGATCAGAAAAAATATATTTAAATTAGTTGATAAACTACTAAAAAACTACAATTGTATTCTATATTTACTCATAATTTGAAACTTTTTAATCACTGTTTCATTTGTTACATCTTCAAATCACTCTTTTCGATAAAACAATCAGATAATCACTTAAAAATTGATCACCGATGCGATTCCGTAATGCAGTCTTCACAATTTTCATCCCAGAAAAAATCTCTCGACGGTTGCAGTAGCAACATGCAAAATTAAAACTAATTTCAAAAGCATATAAACCAAAGGATGTGAAATATGCTTCTTAGTTTCTACCATCACCTGTGCTAGATCTCTGAGACTTCTCAAAACACTAAACCTTTCATCTTTTCGTAAATTATCAATACAAATATCAAATTGATGCTCAAGAGATATGCATTCCACATAACTAAAATCTTAAGGATAAAATTCAGCTAATCTCAACAGCTTTTCTTTGTCAAATTCATAGAGCAAATCAATAGGACTTAAAGCCGATGTGCATATGAGTAACTCAGAGTTTACCTCGCTAAAGCGATCATTAAACTCTTAAAGTTGGATATCCAAGACGGTATAAAAACAATTGACATGGTAATGATGCAAGTTGCTTATGATGGTCTTTTTCGTGGCCTCCTAGAATCGATGAAATCGTCTTCCATGTTGAGCATTTCAATGTTGTGTTTCTCACAAAAAATCAGAAACATTCTTCACAAAAGAATCCCATTCATCATCTCTTACCTTTTGCAATTGTCTCTTTGTGGATTCCACTAATGAAACAGCATTTATGATGTCTTGATCATTTCTTTATAATGCCATCGATAAATTTTATGTGAGTCTCAAAAGAAGCAGCATCAATTGTAGATAGAATACAAAATCAAAAGTATGAATGTATTTGAAAAGATCATTTGCTTGACGTCTTTTGGTATTATCTACGCCTTCATTATGGACATACTCAAGTACCTCAATGACAAAAGAAAATAGCTCAACTAACCACAACAGTGTTCTATAATGAGAATCCCAACGTGTATTTCCAGGTCTTTGAAGTGAACACTCTTGATTTAACCCAGTCCCAGTCTTGATTTCGCCACTACTTATTATTTTCTCAAGTCTTTTTCACTGACTATCTCGAACCATATATTTTCTCTTACAGGAAGCTTCAACCACATTTACTAACAAAGAAATCACATCGAAGAAATCTTCAACTTCAAAATGCTTCTTTGCAATAGCAACAACAACCAATTGAAGTTGGTGAGCGAAACAGTGGACGTAATATGCAGAGAAAATTCTCTTGATATCAATGTTCTCAGTCCATTGAGTTCACCCCTCATACTCCCTGCTCCATCATAACCTTGTCCTCTTACCTTTTTTTTTAAACTCAAACTGTACTTAGCAAACAATGAATCAATATCAGATTTTAGAGATGAATAACATGTCTCCTTTACATGGATAAAACCAACAAATCTTTCTTTAACTATCCCATGTTTATCAACATAACGAAAACTATGGCCATCTGCTCTTTATCTGAAATATCAACTGATTCATCCACCAACAAACTAAACACATCATGATCAATCTCTTGAATTATGGAATTGACTACTTCTTCTGAAAAGCAATAGACAATATCTTTTTGAATTGGAGGAGACACCATTTGATTATTTCCAAGAGCATTCTTCAGCACAACCTTACTCACAACTTCATTTTGTTATGTGGTATACTTCACTAACTCCAAAAAATTTCCTTTGTTACTAAAATCATTTGAATCATCATGACCACAAAACGACAATCCTTTCCTCAATAAGAATCTAGAAGTATCGACTGAAGCATTTAATTGAACATGATACTCATTTTGCATAGCATTAGTCTGTTTTTTCAGAGCATGTGCAATTGATTGATCTTGTCTCATCAAATCTTCACACTTCTTCTTAGATATGCGATGAAAACTATTTGGCGATTTACCTTCATGACCTGACACTCTATCAAACTTGTTCCAACTATTAAATCCTTCAGTCTCAAATGCATCATTGCCTCCTTTCTTTTCGTTGTTGTCTCTAAATAAGTAACAACACAAACAAAATGCCTTTTCTTTCTTCACACTATATTCTAATCAATCACCAAACTGATCAAACCAACGAGGATTAAATCGCCTTTGTGCACCTCCTATATTTTTTTGATCAAAATTGTGGCCACGAGGTTGAAAAGGTCTTCTAGTCAAATACTTGTGTCTTACATCATATCATCTCTTTGATTAGGATGATACTCCAGAATTCTTTTTCTGTCCCCAGGATTATACGGCAAGTCATCTAAATCAATATCATTTGTTGATGGAGCCTTTCTTTTATGAAACATGTCCATTAGTTTATCGGATGAATCAAAGTTAAATAGTTTAACATAAATAATTAACAACATGAAAAATTAAAGATAAACAAAAAATTTAGAGTTCAAGTCACGTAATCCTAAATTCCTAATTTAACAAAACTTAGAGTTAAATTTTAACAGATTAAAGTAAAATACAAATAAAGAATGAAATTATACCTGAAATCCACCAAATTTGATGATACTTGATGTCTATTGCTCGAAAAAGAAAAACAAGAGTCGATCGATGAAGTAGACGAACGTTACGTTTTGCCTTCGGTGGAAAAAGAAGAGGTCACGTCTCTAGTTGCTAATTTTGGGTGTTTCTAAAATAAAATTAATTTTTGATTAAACAAATTGGGCCATTGTGGATTTTAGATTAAACAAATTAGGCTATTATATATATAACTCACAACATTTTTATTGGATCATAAACAATTTAAATATATAGCCCAACTAAAAAAGTTGGAGTAAAACTATGGGTCATAATTTTTAATGGGGTCAAAAATTATTTTTATATGGGATCATAATTATTTTCTTTAATTATGCTATACAAAATGAGTATCGTGTTTGATTAAATGCTCCAGTCGATGCTTCTAGATTCTTATTGAGGCAAGGATTGCCGTTTCATGGTCATGATGAGTCAAAGGATTCTTGTAACAAAGAAATGTTTTTGGAGTTAGTGAAGTATACCGCATAACAAAATGAGTTATGAGTAAGTTTGTGCTGAATAATGATCCTGAAAATAATCAAATGGTGTCTCCTCTAATTCAAAAAGATATTGTCCATTGCTTTTGAGAAGAAATAGTCAAGTTCCATAATTCAAGAGATTGATCATGATGTGTTTAGTTTGTTGGTGGATGAATCAACTGATATTTTAGATAAAGAGCAGATCCCATAGTTTTTCGTTATGTTGATAAACATGGGATAGTTAAAGAAAGATTTGTGCTTGTGTGCCAAATATTACTTGTCTGCTTGTGTGCCTAATATTACTTGTCTGCTTGTGTGCCAAAGATGGATGTGGGAGAAGCTATGAAGAAACAAAACGACGTAGCTCTGTTCCTTGCGGGAAAGTAATCTCTGTCGTAGCCAAAAACTCTAACTTCGTCTTCTCTCCGGCATCAATCAACGCCGTTCTCACCATGTCCGCTGCTACCTCCGACAAAGAAACATTAAAATCCTCCATCCTCTCATTTCGTAGGTATTCTTCCACCGACGAGCTCAATGCAGTTTTCAGCGAAATCGCTTCCATCGTCCTCGTTGACGGAAGCAAAAGAGGCGGGCCCAAAATCGCGGCGGCTAATGGAGTGTTGATAGAGCAATCACTATCTGTTAATTCCAGATCGAAAGATCTCTTAGTCAATTTCTTCAAGGCAAATTTCGCTCAAGTTGATTTCAAATCCAAGATTAGTTTCTGATTTCTTTAGTAGATTTAGGTCAGCAGTGATTATGTTGTGGTTTTGTGATTATATGGTTTTTGTTTTTTTGGTAGGCCGAAGAAGTGCGTACAGAGGTGAATTCACACCAATGGTCTCATCAAAAATCTTCTTCCTCCTCGATCCGTTACAAGCGACACCGATTGTATTTATGGAAACGCATTGTATTTCAAAGGAGCATGGCAAAACAAATTCGACAAGTCTTTGACTTGTGACAAAGAGTTTCACCTTCTCAATGGCAAATCAATCTCTGTGCCTTTCATGAGATGCTATAGAAGCCAATACATTGAGGCTTACAATGGTTGCAAGGCCCTTAGACTACCATACCAACAAGGCGATAATGATACAAGTCGCCAATTCTCAGTGTACTTCTATCTCCCTGACAAAAGAGATGGATTAGCTCATCTTGTGAAGGAAATGACATCTACTGATGGATTATTGGACTGTCATATTCCGAGAGGAAGAGTTAGAGTTGATAAATTCAGAATTCCAAAGTTTAAGATCGAATTCAGGTTTATGGCTTCAAGTTTCTTCAATAACTTTAAGTTTGAAGGGTCATTGTACCATAAAGCTTTGATTGAGATGGATGAAGAAGGTACTGAAGCTGCGTCTGCTACTAAAGGTGGTCGTAGGGGCAGCCGTAATGTGCCTCAGACGACCGATTTTGTGGCAGATCATCCATTTCTTTTCGTAATTAGGGAAGACAAAACCGGAACTGTTTTGTTTGTTGGTCAAATCTTTGATCCTTCCAAATCATATTCTGCTTCAGACTAGCCTTAACTGGATCAGAGTTTGGTATTTTTTTAGATTTGGCAAATCTTGAATACATATAAAGTTTGGCTCTTAAGCCAGGGATTTTACAGTTTGGCTCTTCTGACTATATTACAAAAAAAAATATTTATAAAGTTTGGAACGTTCTCTTCTTTTTCTTTCGTTTTCAGAAGTTCCTTTTGGTGAGTAATGAGATTAGACGCGAGATTCAAAGCTTGTGTGTCAGTACCAAGAAGAATATATTGCGAAAATGAAGAATAAAAATCACGTATCAATTCAATTCAATGTCATGTAGCTCTCTAGGTAAGTTAGGAACCTTACCAAGTTTATTTATTGATTCATATGATGAACAAGCCATCTCTCGTTTTGAAAATCAAACCTTTCGGAAGAAACACAAATATCCTCACAAGAAACACAGATAGATCCAAACAAAGTCGATAACTTTATTCAAATCAAATGCATATATGCTATGATGAGACATGGAATATTTTGACAATCAGAACATTTTCACTCGAGTAATTCATTGCCTACAGCAGCTTATGTTCCCCTCCACATATCTTAACAATTGCGGGTCCAACGAATCCCAAATGCAGAAGAAAAGTTGAAATGCGCTAAACATATGAATCTTCGAGTTATTGAGATTGAAGGGAAGAGAAGGACACCATTTCATTGTTCCTTTTTGCTGCTTTTTTTTTTATCTGATTGCTGAAAGAAGTACGGAATCATTCTGACGGGTCTTCGAGCTTACCAGTAGAAAAATCATTAATGTGAGGGTACACTGCTTTCTCATCCAGTTGATTTTGAGCCCAAATCAGCATCTTCAACAAGCTTGGAAGTTTAGGATCTGTTTGTTCACAAAAATTGGGTCTGTATATCAACTATCGAGGAAAATGAAAAATTTCAGGAATGAATTTGGATGATACATGTTGCTGATGAAGTAATGAATGAAATATTCTAGTTTTTTTATGTAGAAAAGAATAAGACTTTTATATACACTCTTAATCTTTAGATTGGAAATGAATAATGCTCGAGATAATATCATTTTTGTGGCTACTAAAAATATAACAAGTATAACATCGAAAGTAACCTTTTTCGTGACTCTGGCTTGTAAGAATTGCTGCATTTACTTCACTTGCTGTCTTAAGGCGGTGGGAAATGTCAAAAAGCTCTTTAACCGGGCAAGTAGAGGCATCTTCAAAAACAAGAAGGGCTACAGTTTTTTCCAATTCTTCCAGAAACGCTTTCTGCATAAAGATTCAACAAATTGTATGAATCGTGTTTAAGCATCAACAAGAAGATTTAAAAAACAGGTATTTTGCACAGTCAATGAGCAAAGTGAAATCTTCAAGTAAAATTTTTTTACAGATACAAAGTGAAATACAATGACTTACGTTTTCTTCGCCACATGGTGCAAGTTCTTCCTGAGCAAACTCCAAGGCCTCTTCTGTCTTCCCTTGTCGAATAAGTTCTATCAACATTTGCTGCTGAAGATGAAAAAACAGCTCCTGATTCTTTTCTAGTATCTACAAACACGGGTTCAAAGAAGAAATAAGATTTTGATTCTTTCATATACAAGAAAAGTGAATGGAAACTGTTCACACAAGAAGAGAAAAATATGCAAATGAAAGAAGCATTGTACCTCAGGATTCAAATCATTAATTTTGTCAATAGCATCCTCGACATTTCCGTTTTGAACAGCCTTTTTAACAGCCATTCGATCAGTGATAGTCGCAAGATCAATCTCTGCTGTTTCTCGATAAGAAAATTAAAAGAAGATAGATAAGATAGCCTCAACATCTAACACACCAATTTCACAAACAAAACTGAGACTTTAACAAAAAAGGATACGTTTAGTTCCAGACTCTCTTTGAAATTTCTCAGCAGCTTCTACATATCCTTCAGTCACAAGAAAATTCATCACCAAAGTATTCATATCTTCTTTCCTAAGCTTTACAGCATTTAGTTTCTTCTCCCATTCTTCACGTGTGATTACTTTCTTTGAAGTAGCCTGTGATGGACCACAACTAAATTAGGTCAACAAGAATGCAAAAAAAAGATTCAATTTTTCTAAAAACACATTATCAATTTCAATCAAAGAACACAAGAACATACTCAAAGGAATCTAATTTACCATTTCTTCGTCGTCGTCGTCTTCTTCTTCAAGTTGATTAATGAAAATTCGAAACAATGACATTAGAACGCCATTGCGGCTCCCATCTTGAATATAATCCACTCAATTCAATTTACCTGTTCGAACCCTTTACAGAGTTGTTTCAAAAGAAATTAACTTTGCGATTAGACGGAGATCGAGATTAATTTAGGGCTTGTATCAAAATTGGAGCTTTGATCCAAAAACAGCACAAGAACCGTAGTTCTAAGGAAGAAGAGAGTGTACGGCTATTTTCTCGGAAAATTGAGAACAATAATCCGGGAAAGATGTACCTGGAGAAGAGGAGAGAATCTAAGGAAGATTATCAGCGAAAGATTCTGGCGACTAAGCCGGAGATTTGAGAGATCGGTAGCTTCTAGATTGCCTGCGAAAGTCTCTTCTCTGGATTCTACAATCTGATAATGGAGGTTTTCGAGTTTCTTAGAGGATTTTGGCGAACCGTTGATGAACCGATCCGGTTTAAACTATTAAAGGGGCTCTGTTGATTTGGCGTGGTTATTTGTTAACCGGATAGCTTGGTTCGGTAACGCTACATTTGAATTCATTTCCAAATGATTCAATACACTTAAGAATTTAAAACTATTTTAATTTCAATAAAACAGATTTTAATGAAGTATTTAGAATCTTATTTAAGTAATTACTGAATTTTAAAATCTCGATTTATAAAATATTAGATTCAATAACAATAGATTTTAATGCATAGTTCAATTAGTCAAGAATTGAATAACTATTGATTATGATTGGATTTATGTTATATTAAAATATATTATTAGATCAAATCCTCTAAATGATATTTTTTATATCATATATGTGCCACATAAACATTTTGAATTTCCGATGCAATATCTTCCAATCTAAACAATATTAATTTAATCAACTGCATTTGGAAACTAAGTCCCAAAACATGTTTTTTGCACATGGCTGTTTGTGTGAAACCGCAAATCCGACAAAGGACCAATTGAACAGTAGAGATCTTCTAGTTGACTAAGTGTACATAGAACCTAGATTCAATGGACCACTAATTCTTTAATAACATTTTTCTCAATTGATTTGGAAGGACGTAGTGAAGAAGCTACATAAAAACTTCTTTGGTCTCTTTTTATGGTTTCTTTTGGCAACTCCTAACTACCCAAAATCAAAGGCTCTACATTATCACATTGGTAAACAACCATTTTGAGACATGACAAGAACAGAATCGTATAGATCACATAACGGACAAGCTCCTTCTCATCAAACTATATACAAAATCGTAGACTTATATGTATGCATTCAACAAAACTTCATATCTACAAATGAAGGGATTCAAAATGAAAATCTCTTATTATACAAGTCCGGTTTCAGGACTAAAGAATGAATACAAGTGTCCGAGGAGTTCATTGCTCTCACCTCCCACGATCACTTTTTACTTGGGCCTTATTATCTATTTTATGGTTTGGTTAGATTCATATTTATCTTCTCTATCATTAATATATGGTAATCTAATATAAGCTTAGAAAATTTACTTCTAAAAAATTATCTACTTTCTTCATACAAGTTAACTTACCAAATTCTCATTTTCTTATTTTGGCTTTTTGCAAATTTTTCCCCCGGTCAACAAGTCTTTTAGTCATACATTATGTTTAAATTTTAGTAACCTATTTAATATTTTATATCAAATAAAGATAAGACTTTTATTTCACACAAATAAAACAACATACAAGTACTTTGCATCATTAAATGGTCTTGGTCTTATTTTTTTAAAATTTTCTTCTGTTAAAAATAGAATATTTTCTAAAGATAAAATATGAGAAAGATAGAGAATAATCAAATTTTCTTATTGATTATTGTTTTTTTTCTTATCGTATACATAACATCACAACATCCATATTTATAGTAATATGGTTACACTTAAGTAGGTAAGAATGGAGTGAAATATACATGTGGGTGATTAGTAAGTTAGTGTGTAAGTTGGTGTGATGTATAATCACATTAACCATATTTTTCTTAACACTCCCCCTTGATTATTCATCACTAGTAATATATTACGTACTGCCTCGTTAAAAACCTAATCATGGAAAAACCCAATGGGATAAAAACCATGATAAGGGAAAAAGAGTGCAGTCTCCCCCTCGAAATGATGGATATGATCTTTTCCTTATAGATCACGTAGATGACGCATTCCGATACTACGAACATGTTTTCTGAATGTTGTAGTAGGAAGTGCTTTTGTGAACATATCAGCTGCATTGTCTGTTGAACAGATGTATTGGATATCCACTTCTCGATTCTTTTCGAGTTATTGTGTGTAGGAGAAATATCTCGGTGAAATATGCTTCGTTTTGTCACTTTTGATGTAACCTTCTTTAAGTTGAGCGACACATGTAGCATTATCTTCGAATAATTTTGTTGGTTCCTTATCAATGGTTATGCCGCTTGCTTCTTGTATGTGTTGAGTCATGGATCTGAGCCACACACATTCTCGACATGCTTCATGGAGTGCAATAGTTTCTGCATGATTTGAGGAAGTGGCGACTAACGTTTGTTTCTGTGAACGCCACGATATTGCAGTTCCTCCAATTGTAAAGACATATCCGGTTTGGGATCGAGCTTTATGCGGATCTGATAAATAACCTGCATCTGCAAAACCAACTAGACCAATTTTGGATTTTCTAGGGTAAAATAATCCTAAATTAATTGTGCCTTGGAGATAACGGAAAATATGTTTGATACCATTCCAATGTCTCCGTGTAGGAGATGAATTGTATCTTGCAAGTAAATTAGTAGCAAATGCTATATCTGGTCTTGTACAATTTGCAAGATACATAAGTCCACCGATAGCACTCATATAAGGTACTTCGGAACCAAGTATTTCCTCGTTATCTTCACAAGGTCTGAATGGATCTTTCTCAATATTCAAAGATCTATTTACCATTGGAGTACTCAAAGGAGTTGCTTTATCCATGTAAAAGCATTTTAATATCCTTTTAACATAGTTTGATTGATGCACAAATATGCACAAATATTCCATCTTGTAAATGCTCTATCTGGAGTCCGAGACAAAATTTTGTCTTTCCAAGATCTTTCATTTCGAACTCTTCTTTCATATGAGTTCTTGCATCATTAATCTCCTTCGGAGTTCCAATTATATTTAGGTCATCGACATAAACAGCAATGATCACAAATCCTGATAGGGATTTCTTAATAAAGACGCAAGGACTGATTTCATTATTTACATACCCTTTCTTCAATAAATATTCGCTTAAGCGATTATACCACATGCGTCCGGATTGTTTTAATCCGTAAAGTGATCGCTGTAATTTGACCGCATATATATCACTAGACTTTGAGCTTAGTGCCTCAGGGATTTTAAATCCTTCTGGGATTTTCATGTATATTTCGTTATCCAGTGATCCATATAAATATGCTGTCACTACATCCATAAGGTACATATCTAGATTATTAGATGCTGTTAGGCTCATTAAGTACCTGAATGTAATTGCATCCATGACCGGGGAATATGTTTCTTCATAATCAATTCTTGGTCTTTGAGAAAAACCTTGTGCAACAAGTCGTGCTTTATATCGTGTGATTTCATTTCTTTCATTTCTTCTTCGCACGAAAACCCACTTGCACCCAATAGGTTTTATATCATTAGACGTAGTGACAATACGTCCAAAAACATTTCTTTTGTTGAGGGAAAACAATTCAATTTGCATGGCACTTTTCCATTGTTCCCAATCATGTCTTCTTTGACATTCTGATACGGATCTTGGATCGAGATCATCATTTTCCTGATCGATCTCTTTGGATACAGAAAAAAAAAAAATATTCCATTATCATCATTAATATCATTTCTAGCCCATAATTTTCCATCTTGGGCATAGTTAATGGAAATCTCACATTTTTCTGTATTATCTTTTTCCTGAGGATTTTTCTCGTTATCTGGTTCTTCTTGAACTTTTTCATTTTCTTCTCCTATTTTCTTTTTCTTTCGGGGATTTTTATTTTTAGAGCCTATTGGCCTCCCGCGCTTTAGTTGAATTTTAGGTTCATTCGCTTTGCTTCCATTGAGTTCCTCTATTGGAATTTCAACTCTTGATGGAGCATTTGCAACGGGGATATAAGATTTTGTGACTCTTTTTGTATCTGTGAACGCATCTGGTAATTGATTTGCCATATTTTGTAAATGTACAATTTTTTGTACTTCCATTTCGCGTTCTTTATTTGGAGGATCAAGATATATCAAAGATGGTGTAAACCATGTAATATCTTTTGGTATTTTTTTAACTCCTCCCCCTAACGCTGGAAATTCATCTTCATTAAAATAGCAATCAGCAAAACGTGCCGTAAACATGTCACCAGTTTGTGGTTCAAGATATCGAATTATACTTGGTGATGCATAACCGACGTATATACCCAATCTCCTTTGTGGCCCCATTTTTGTTTTTTGTGGTGGGGCTATAGGAACATAAACCGCACATCCAAAAATACGGAGATGGGATACATTTGACTCTTGGCCAGATGTTAGTTGTATAGGAGAATATGTATTTTGCGCACTTGGTCGTATCTGGACCAATGCCGCAGCATGCAAGATTGCATGACCCCATATAGAAATTGGGAGTTTTGTTCTCATTATTAACGGTCTAGCAATGAGTTGCAACCATTTAATCAAAGACTCAGCCATGCCATTTTGGGTATGAACATGAGGAACCGGATGCTCAACATCGATTCCTATTGATAAACAATAGTCGTTAAAAGCTTGTGAAGTGAATTTACCAGCGTTATCAAGCCTAACTTTCTTTATGGCATAGTCAGGGAAATGTGCTTTCAACCTGATTATTTGGGCAATGAATTTTACGAAAGCCGTATTTCGTGTTGTCAATAGACACATATATGATCATCTACTAGATGCGTTAATTAATACCATAAAGTATCGAAATGGCCCGCATGAAGGGTGGATTGGTCCACATATATCACCATGTATTCTTGCTAAGAATATTGGAGATTCATTCCCAACTTTGGCTGGAGATGGTCGAATTATGAGTTTTCCTTGAGAACATGCTTTACATGAAAACTCACGAGATTGTAAAATCTTCTCGTTTTTTAATGGATGACCTTTTGAGTTTTTCACAATTTTTCGCATCATGATTGAACCAGGATGTCCAAGTCTTTCATGCCAAACTTTAAATGTATTAGTAATATTTGTGGCATATGATGCGATCATGTATATCTTTGTGCAATATAATCCGGAGGATAACATTGGTAGTTCTTCCAATATATGTTTCCTCTCTTTTGTAATATAGAGATATTCAATGCCATTTTTATTCATAGTTTCTATATGATATCCATTTCTTCGGATATCTTTGAAACTTATCAAGTTTCGATGAGACTTAGGGGAATATAATGCATCACTTATTTCAAATTTCGTTCCCCTTGGCATTAGGAAACTTGCGTTTCCAGAACCCATAATAATATTTGCACTTCCAGAAATAGTACTCACGCTTCCAGCGGAGTCTTTTATTTTGAGTGAGGAAAAATATTTTTTATCTTTAAGAATTGTATGAATCGTAGCACTGTCTGCTAGACATATTTCTTTATCGTCAATCTCGAACTTTGACATTTTTCTGAGACAAAATATAAAGTATTAATAAAACATGGATTTAAAACTTATATAAAATTATTTTATAATAAACTTGTAAAAGTATAAGTCATAATATTTTACAATGAAAAACAATATTCATAAAGACAAGTAATACAATCATAGCGATATCATGTTGCTTTTAATATTCCTATTTCCCGTCATCATTATCAACAAAGAAATCGGCAATATCAAGAAGAGGTTCATCCTCTATGCCATGAAAGGAAGGTCTAGCCTCATCCTCTGTGCCATGGAAAGAAGGTCCAGGTTCATCAGAGATGAGGTTGGCTTCAGCATCATTTCCTTTTTCTTTTTTAGATGCTTGATAAAGATCGGCCAAATGTTTTGGTATACGGTATGTTTGATACCAATGCCCTTTCATGCCACATCTGTAACATACAGTTTCTTTTGGCTTTTTCACAACACGACCAACATCATTCACTTGAAGGTTTCTGTTGGTGTTTTCAGCATTGTTGTGATGGAAACTCCTTCCTCTTCCTCGTCCACGACCTCTTCCAAAACCGCGACCACGGCCTCGACCGCGTCCTCGTCCTCGTCCTCGACCACGCCAATTATTAAAACTAGATGAAGCAATATTTGCTTCTGGCAGTGGAGCTGATCCAGTGGGACGAGATTGATGGTTTAACATCACAATCTCATTATTTTGTTCTGAAACAAGAAGAGTTTGCATTAAATATGAATAAACAGTATACTCTCTTGCTCGGTATTGTTGTTGCAGAATCACATTTCCAGGATGAAATGTTTGGAGTGTTTTTTCGATCATATCGAAATCACTTACTTTCTCTCCACATAACATCATCTTGGAAGTAATTCCGAACAAAGCGGAATTATATTTTTCCACACTTTTATGATCCTGAAATCTGAGATTAAGCCACTCATGTTTGGCTTTTGGTAAGATCACATAATTTTGGTGATCAAACATATCTTTTAGTGATTTCCAGAGATCAGATGGATCATCTTTTGTGATGTATTGGTCTTTTAGACCATCGTGGATATGATGACACAAAAATATCATAGATTGTGCCTTTTGTTCATCTGATGTCTCTTTTGATACATCGATGGTATCAAGGAGTTTTTTTTTCTTTCAGATGCCTTTGTACTGCCACTGCCCATGTCATATAATTTTTTCCAGAAATATCAAGGGCAGCAATTTCGAGTTTTTCCAAGTTCGACATGATATCTGTATTCATAATATAATAATTTGTTAACAAATGTCTCATAAAAAAATATAATAATAATTATTATTATTTTATTGATGATATGATATTGCATATTAAAAAGTACCGGTTACATTAATAATGCAAGCGATTACAAAGAAAAAGATTGCATAAAAGAGTAAACCGATGTTTACGATGAACTCTTCGTGAGAAAATTCTCCAACGAAAAGACCGTAAACAAATGCAAGAATTACAAAGAAAATAATGATTAAAACCAAACGAAACATTCTTCAAAACTTCAAAAACTTCAAATCTTCAAAACTTCAAATAAAGCGATTTTTCGGAGAAAGATTTTAAGAGAGATGAAAAAAATTTTTGATGAGATGAATGAGTGAAAAAAAAATGAGTGGATTTATAGATTGAAAATCACTATTTACTAGCCGTTTATGACCGTTATATAATCGTTGGGAGTGAAAAAAATGATCTGGAAAATCTTGAAAATCAATCAGATAAATTTACGAAATTCAGATGAAAATATATGCATACTAGTGATAAAAACTTCTTTTATAATGATTATAGCATGAACAAATATTAAAGAATAATATTATGGTGACGGAGTCATCCATATCAGAATAATAACAGTAAATAAATTATGGCATCTGAGACGTCTATTATTATGGTGCATAAAAACATCCATAATGTAAAAACATTAAATAAATTATTAATGGGGCGACCGAGTTGCACTCCGATAATAATAAATTTAAATTTTTCGTCTTCGAGACTTAAATTTATAATGTCATTAAGACATTCATTTTACGGAGGCATAGCCTACCATATGATCTGAGAAGACATAGTCTTATGATCATGATCGTGAAGGTATAACCTTTCACAACGATCGGTTTGGAGAAGGCAACACCATTCTTTTCGAAAATAATAAAAATAATTGAAATATAATTTAAATTGGATATGAATTAGATTTAACCTTTTTTGGTATATTGACGGATTTGATGAACGATAATTTTTCGATTGTGAATAGTAACTACCGGCGATGAATAGTAACTTCTGGCGAAAATTGTTTAGATTCGATCTGAGCGATTGTGCTTTTCTGGTATATTGACGGATTGGATGAACGGAAAACTTCCGACGATGAATAGTAACTACCGGCGATGAATAGTAACTTCCGGCAGAAATTATTTAGATTCGATCGGAACGATCGTGCTGATAACGTGTTAAAAATAGAATATTTTCTAAAGATAAAATATGAGAAAGATAGAGAGTAATCAAATTTTCTTATTGATTATTGTTTTTTTTTCTTATCGTATACATAACATCACAACATCCATATTTATAGTAATATAGTTACATTTAAGTAGGTAAGAATGGAGTAAAATATACATGTGAGTGATTAATAAGTTAGTGTGTAAGTTGGTGTGATGTATAATCACATTAACCATATTTTTCTTAACATCTTCTACTTTTTATTTCATTTGTTTATAATTGTGAATTTGCTTTAACAATGAAACTAGATATTAAAAGAAAAAACCTTAATAAAGGCAAAAAAGATGACGGCGCATATGGAGTATAATTAAAAGTTTAATAACCATACAATATACATTATTAAATAATGGAAAAAAAAGAGAAAGATTTCTTCGACCGTTCCTTATAAAAGTGGACAAGTCTCTAGCTCATTTTTACCTTTTCCAATTCGGAGAAAGCCAAAAGAGAAGGAAAATAAAAAGAAACCACCGGCCGCAAGAAAAGTCGCGTTTTTGTTCCGACCCAACTGCTCTCTCTCTACTTTTCCTGGAAAATTCCGTCTTCTTCATTCACCCAATTCACAATCCTTCTTCTTTATTTACCCGAAATTTCTCAAAATACTTGGATCTACGCTTCCTTAAGTCTTCTGAATTCGATTTGATTGTGATTTCCGGGAGGCAAATTTCGTTACTTTTGATTTGGGTTTTCCGATTTAGGGTTTGTTTGTTCTTCACCCTTTCTCGGGTTAGGGTTTGTTTTTTAAATTTCGTGATGGGTGAGGAAGGTTCAGTGTTTGATTTACCGGCTGATGATGGTGATGGTGGTTTTGAGTTTGAAGATGATGATGAGGATCTCACTATTGACATCGATACGATTTATCGGATTTTAGATGAGAAACCTGATTCTGCTGAGGTATTTTTTGGCTTTTGGGGGAGCTTCAGAATTTCGATTATGAACTTGATTGGGCTTTAATTTCGTTTTTTGATTAGCTCCGTTGTAAAATAGAGTTAGGAAAATTGAACATTGATTTTTAATGCTCTGTTAAAGATATTTGAATTTGTTCATATTGTTTAATGTATGTTTGAATCACAATTCGAAACTAACCTTGTCAGTGACTACTTTTAGGGTAGCCAAGATAATTCATCGCCAGTTGATTCATCTGTTAACGAGCACAACAATTCACAGTTGCAAAATGGTTAGTAGTTCTAAAGGATACATTTTTGTAATAATTTTATGGTTACATTTTACTTCTATGGTCAATGATAGTTCTTGGATTTTTTCTTTGTTTCTTGAATAGGAGGATCTCAGATGGTTGATTGGCTTCCTTCTCGGGATTCATGTAGCTTAAGAGCCTCACAACCTGGGACAGGGGTTTCTGGTTCATTCGATGACCATGTGAAAATGGACCCTGGGATGAGCCCTTCACCTGCTCATACTTGCTCTGCAAGTCTTAAAGATTGGTTTTCTTTAAGCCAGGGTGAGCAGCCTGTGGAAACATGTGGTGTATCTCAATCTGAGATGACTAGTTGTAGTATATCGTCTAGTTTCTCTGATCATGATGGCAATGTGGCCTTCAATCCTGTGAATTGTGACGTTGACACTATTTCCAAGCAGGATGACAAGATGATCCATTCCAAATGTATGCACCTTCTCTTCTAAATATCAGGTTTTTCTGTGTGTGTAAATTTTGATGCTACTCATCCATCTGTTGCTAATTTACACATTCCTCATTTATTTTACATCATACTGCAGTTACTTCGACTCCATATTTCGAACATGTGCCTGGATATAGAGCAGGATTGGGAGCCAATCATAATTTCTCTGCCATGTCTGGTGTTTTTCATAATTCGAATTCTCTCAGTGACGGTGCGGATAACTATGTCTCTTCTGCACAAGATTGCTACAATACAAATGGTGCATCCTTCTCAGAACATACCCCCAAATTTGTCCAGAATTTCGCTTTTCAGTTCTTTCCCAATAAAGAAGAAGCTGTAAATGATGTTGACAGTGGAGTAAGTGAGTCTCAGTCAGATGCAGCCAGCTGGATGATTTTTGATAGACATGGGAGAATAGATAATGGATCTTTAGAAAGGAAACCTGCTGTTGATTTTTCTAATGCAAGAGGGATCAGTGTCAAGAGTGAAAGTAATCCTTCAGTTTCTCCTGCCTTTGTCAAACCATACAACAGTTTTGACTGTCATTTAGCTGATATTAACCTTGACCGGCCTGATAACTGTTCAAGCAGTTTTCAAGATAATAAAGCTGTTCATGTGATGGTTAAACCAGAGGCTGAGTCAGAAAAAATGGTCTACAGTTCAGTTCCAGGGGAAGATAGTTTCAGGGACGATGCTTATGCACCTGGAGAAACCAATCATTGGTGGTCTGGTGCATCAAGCTGTGCAGTCTCGTATCAAACAGATATTGCAAAGGGACACTCATTTATGGCACCACAAACAGCTTTCCCTAGCCAAGACAATGGCAACAGAAGCTTCAATAATTTTTATGATTCAGATGCATGTTTGCAATATGTTGCAGCAGATCCCAGCCAAGTGACACAGAGCAATGACTATTTAGACTTTCAAATACAACAAGGAGACTGTGAACATATTCAACCGAGGAGCATTGATTCTAATTTCTCAAATGCCAGCTTTGAATCAGTTCAAAGTCATTCTTCAGAATATATATCCGATAGTGATAATGATTCTGACATCTGCATTATAGAAACTAATGGCCACGCTGCAGTCCCATATCGACCTCTAGCTATGAAAAAGCCAGTAGTTTCTTCGGAATATTCTACAATTGGTCATAATTTTAACCAATCTGCCCTGAAGCTTCAGTCAAACAAAGAAAATATTATCTTTCAAGCTGCATTGCAGGTTAGTGGCTGTTAGTCTTATAAGGGAGTAGGCGTTTTGCCGAATTGTCATTGTATCTTTTGTTGATTCTATTTTACTTTCTGCCACGCACCAACAGTCCAACACCTTCGTTTTTGCTGATATGCAGATACATGTTTGTTTGTATAGAAATATCTGTTTGAAACCCTGATCATGATTAAGTCGAAAATGTTGTATGGGGCTATAATGGGACTAAAAGGTTCCTGGCATATAATGCATGTGTGCTATTAATGAAAGTCCCATATTAACCTTTATTCTTCATATTAATCCAGACTCATTAGATCTCATGACTTCGTCTTACTTGACAGGATCTCTCTCAGCCTAATGCTGAAGCAAGTCCGCCTGATGGTGTCTTGACAGTCCCGCTTCTGAAACATCAGGTATGTAATTATCAATTGTAAAACATTCCCTGTAGATGTTCAAAATACAAGCCGTAGAAATTAAATGCATGGTGTACTTTATCGATGTACTGTTTGCTTAACTATCATGATTTGGTCCCAATATGAAAATTGGAATTCTATTCACTGGATATGATTTTCCAACTTGATGGTTGTATGTTTTGGTAAATGTTAATAGAGATATTTATTATTGTATTGACTTGACTGTATATCATGGACAGCGAATTGCATTATCATGGATGGCCCAGAAGGAGACAACCGGCTTCCCTTGTTCAGGAGGAATTCTTGCTGATGATCAGGTTATTATTATCTTCGGTTGTAATCTTTCTCATGTCAATAGCTGATAAAACGGTCGCTTAAAATTTTGTAAATTTCCGTTTTTTTAAATCAAATTTCCTGGTATAATTTTCTTTTGCAGGGACTTGGGAAGACAGTTTCCACTATAGCTCTTATACTAAAGGAACGGTCTACATGTGCCCAAGCATGTGAAGAAAGTATTAAGAAAGAATTTTTTGACCTAGAAAGCGAGAGTGGAGAATGTGCAGATAGTGTGGGTAAGGCGAGGGGAAGACCTGCTGCTGGAACGCTTGTTGTCTGTCCCACTAGTGTAATGCGCCAGTGGGCTGATGAATTGAATAAGAAGGTGACTAGTGAAGCAAATCTCTCTGTTCTAGTATATCATGGGTCTAGCAGAACAAAGGATCCTCATGAGTTGGCTAAGTATGATGTTGTTGTTACCACATATTCTATTGTTAGTATGGAAGTGCCGAAGCAGCCTCTTGTTGATGATGAGGACGAAGAGAAGGGTAGTGTACATGATGGTGGAGCTGCAACTGCAGCTGCTGGCTTTTGCTCAAACAAGAAAAGGAAATATCCTCCCGATTCTAAGAAGAGGGGCTCAAAGAAGAAGAAACAGGTTGAGTTTCTGTCTGGCCCACTTGCGAAAGTTTCATGGTTTAGAGTTGTTCTAGACGAGGCACAGAGCATTAAGAATTACAAAACCCAAGTTGCAAGAGCATGCTGGGGCCTTCGTGCTAAACGGAGGTGGTGTTTGTCTGGCACTCCAATCCAGAATTCAATTGATGACCTCTACAGCTACTTTCGATTCCTAAAATATGATCCTTATTCTTCCTACGTATTGTTCTGTAGCACAATTAAGAACCCTATAACTAGGAATCCAGTGAAAGGATATCAGAAGCTGCAGGCTATCCTGAAAACAGTGATGCTTCGCCGTACTAAAGGTCAGTCTACTGATATTGAAGCTAAATTGCTTTGATTGTACGAGGGTTTTTATGGTTTCTAACTGGTAAACATATTAGGTTCATTTCTTGATGGGAAACCCATAATCTCTTTACCTCCGAAGTCCATTGAGTTGAGGAAAGTGGATTTCACAGATGAGGAACGTGATTTTTACTCCAAATTAGAGGCCGAATCTCGTAGTCAATTCCAGGTTTGGCTGTGTTCTCAATATACCATTAAAAGGAATTTGCATTATACCATGAATAGATGGTTGTAAGTATGCATTTGCCATTGTATGTATTTACATTCCGGAAGCTTAAGTTTTTTTGTCTTTTTCTTTTATATCAGGAATATGCAGAAGCCGGAACAGTGAAGCAGAATTATGTAAATATCTTGTTGATGCTCTTGCGCCTTCGCCAAGCTTGTGATCACCCTCTTCTCGTTAATGGTGAATACAGTTTTACCTGGGAATCCTCTGTCGGGTTAGCGAAGAAGCAGATTTGCTCGGAAGCTTCATTGGCCATTTGTGGTATCTGCAATGTAAGATTTTTTCTCTTCTTATTTTTTTCTGTTCTGACAAACATGAAAGAAGAGTTCTGAAATATTATGAAAAATTCAACACATGGAATTATAAGCATCAGTGGATGTTGAAAATCATATTCAGCAAGGGTTTTTACTCTATTATGCAGATCCTTGAGTTATCTCATTTAATATCGCCTTTCTTTGTCAACCCATAATATAGTTTTCTTGACTAGTCAGTTTTTAATATATATCCTTTCTTTACACACAGGATGCACCTGAAGATGCTGTTGTTTCAGTTTGTGGACATGTTTTCTGTAAACAGTGCATTTATGAACGCCTTACAGGTGATAATAATTACTGCCCCCTTGCAAACTGCAATGCCAGACTTACCATCTCATCACTTTCTTCCGAAGCGAGATTGGACGATGCTACGCCTGGCATGCAGGATTGTGTTACTTCAGATCATGTTGAGAGTTTTGGCCCTTGTTCTGATGAAGATCTTCCATATGGTTCATCTAAAATCAAGGCTGCTTTAGAGATCTTACAATCACTGGCCAGACCGCAGTATTTGACAGATACGAAACAGATCTCTCAAAACATTGAGGACTCGCCTCTTCCTGTAACTCCAGTTAAGAATGAGGGTAGTAACCTTGATGTTCAAGTTAAGGTAGCTGGAGAAAAAGCCATTGTTTTTTCCCAGTGGACAAAGATGCTAGACCTACTTCAAGCTTCTCTGGTAAGTTCGCGTATTCAGTTTAGAAGGCTTGATGGAACAATGTCAGTTGCTGCTCGAGATAAAGCAGTGCAGGATTTTAACACTCTCCCTGAGGTACATAGCCATTAATTGAATTTTAAGGACTTGGGTTCACTCACCGTCTATGATAACAACCCATGATGATATATTTTTCTGGCTGTTTTTGTTTATTACCCTATAGGTGTCTGTAATGATAATGTCTCTCAAAGCTGCTAGTCTCGGACTAAACATGGTGGCAGCTTGTCATGTTCTGATGCTGGACTTATGGTGGAACCCAACAACCGAGGATCAAGCAATTGATAGAGCACATCGTATAGGACAGACACGACCAGTGACAGTGGTTCGCTTCACAGTAAAAGATACAGTTGAAGATCGGATATTGGCCCTTCAGGTATTATGAATTGGCCCTTTAGTTTCTCTAAAAACTTCAAGCCATTTCACTTTTGATCTCTGAACACGTTTTGTCGATGCAGCAAAAGAAGAGAATGATGGTAGCCTCTGCATTTGGAGAAGATGAAAAAGGAAGCCGACAGTCTCACCTCACCGTGGAGGACTTGAGCTACCTGTTTATGGCAGATTCATGAGAGCAAGGTTCGAGCTCTTTTTTGACCAATGCAGGCGGGTACATATGATAGGATTTTCTTGGGTTTTTTGTGCAGCTTTTGGAAGAAGAAACTCTTGGTTTAACTGACTTACAGGTTTGTGCAAAAGAAAGATTAGAAAAAACTTTTGGGGGGTTTGGGATACAGAAATAGAAAGCTGATCCGATTTGTTGATCCATTTAGATATTTAGGTATTGGCAATTGAATATGGAAGAAGACAATAGGAGCCATTTGATTTTCAATTTCTCATTGTAAGATCACAATGTGAGTTATAGATTACTTCTTCAAGATCTTCTCTTTCCTCGTACATTGTCATAAATAGTTTTGACAAATTGTTTAGAAAATTTATGTGTTAGCTGAATAGAGGATTGCTTTCGATTTGGTTAAAATATGGTTAAGCATTTTAAATTGGAACTGAGATCAAAAGTACATAAGACTGAAACCGCCCATCTCTAGTGACATCACCTATGATTGGATTGGAATATTCACTCATAAATATTAACAATTCCTTGGATTTGAAATCTCATAGAAAATATTCTTCAATCGGCTTCGAGTCTTGTGAAAACTTTTACTATATAGAACATATGAATAAACATCAGATAGAGAATCCGAGTTATGTTACATCTGTGGTTTATATAACGCAAACACAAGACAAGACCGAATAAATTTTTGACCGGTCAAATCGATGGATGAGAACTAAATCTTCATAAAACATTTTTGGTATTCTCTAATGCTTTATTTCGATTCCTTATTCTCATATCATATTTTTCAGGTAATATCAAAAAAAGGTCGAATTGATACTTTCCCTTTATTTGACTCCATATTATCCACCAAACCGTCCCTGGTCTCAATTTATCTCCAAGTTTTCTTTCCATCTACCTTCAATTTCTATCTATCTATCGGTTACCAATAAAAAATTGATTAACAAATGATTAATAAAAGGAAAAATGGAAGGACAAGGACAAGAACTATGTTTCTGCATGAAACCGGTTAGCTTTACCAAGAACCAAAGGCATGTTAAGAGTCATAAGACTAATGCATACTCCCTCTATTTCATTTTAAGTGTTATTTTATATTTTACAATTTATTTTATTATAAGTATTTTTTCTGTTTCCAATATAGTTTTTTGATAAAACTTATACTTTGACCCCTATTATTTACTGTAATTAACCAATAAAAAAATTTGTTTAATGTATTAATAAGAGATAAAAAAAAGTTTTATTGTTTTTTTAATCTGTGTGTAAAAACCTTAAACTACACTTATAATGAAACAGAATGAGTATTAAGGTTCAAGAGACAAGTTATTGGAAAGTAGTTCAATACTCTCAACACTTCGCAAATAAAGACATAGAGATCCAAAGTCCATAAATTCAAATCAAACCTTAAACTCACTCATATCGCATCAATTAATATCATTAGTTCCTTGTAGAAACTTTCTTAAGATTTTGTTTTGCTAAAAATTATGTTGTAAACTCTAATTTGTGACGGTTGTAATGGTTATCCAATTGTAGCTATGTGTATGATACAAGTAGTATCAAATTTGAGCCAATTGGTCTTTAATGTTTTGACCACTTTTTCTACCATTTGTTTGTCAGTATTTTTAATTTTGACTGACTTTTTTTACTGTAGCTCATTTTCGTTTACACATTCGTGATCACTTGTTTTTCGTCTAAAATTAGTCAAAATAGATGAGTTTACCACTTTTTCTATCGGACTAATGGTCAAAAATTGATAGTTTTCTTGTAATGCAAAGATTTGCGACAATTTTAATAGTAATAAATTTGCGGCTATTAAATTAGTTACAATTAATTGCATAGAATATTTACGTATTTTGTTTATCCTTCGTCATTGGTGACAGTCAGGTCTGGGTGGTAATGGTCAGGTCTGGGTCCAACAGATGTAGCCGTCGGATTCGGATTTAGCGCATATTGGTTGATAAGATGTATTGATAATTTTTTTCTTTTTTTTGTTAACTAGGAGGATTTTGGGTCTGGATTTTAATCCGGCACCAGTCTTTAATTATATCTGATATCATGACGTAAAATATCTTTTCGACTGGAAATTGAATTAGGAACACAAGGGAACTAACTTTCTGCCTTTAACCACTAGTTCAAAGCAACTGGTGGTATATTTTCAGTTAGTTAGTGAATATTTCTTCCGTTTCATATTAAATGTCGTTTTGGATTTTAAAATTCGTTTTATATTAGTTGTCGTTTTATGTTTTCAATGCATATGTTTGATAAGATTTCTAATTTTGTTCCTCATATTTTAATGTCTTGACCAATGAAATAAAATCAAATAAATATTAATTAGTAGTAAAACAATAAATTAAATGTTTTTTTAATATGTTTGAAACAAACAAGTAATTTGAAACGAAAAGAGTAATAAATAGTGTTTTCAGTCAAGCCAAGACAACTACAAAATGCACACATTTAATATATTGTAATGGTTTAGTTGGTACAAATTACAAAATTAATCCTATATAGAAACATTTTAGTGGATATGCAAAAAATAGAATAATGACCAACAGAAGCGGTCCCCATCATTTGTCACACATTCTATTTTCTCAAATTTCATTCTAAGTTACATTAATATAAAAACAATAACATCTTAGCATTATAACCATTTAAAGATTATTAAATAGAAAGATCTTGGAGAAAAAAGATAAATTATCCACGCATCACGCATGCATTCTCAGATGTTAAAAGTATTATATTCACGCATTCTAAATATAGAAAATATATCAGCTATAATGGGCTACTCACCAACTCAAGGGTTCTATGGAAAGGATTATATATAAGACTGCATAATTTAAAGATCAATTTAAAAATATCGAAGTTATCTTTCTATTACAAACCAAATGATGTCATCGAACCGTTGAAACCTATTTTCTATCAGACAAATAGATAAACTATACATCTAACCTTTCCAAAAAAAAATACAAAATAATAAACTGATAGGAAACCAAATGTCACACGGAAGATTTAATGCGAATAATATTTTTTATCCTCGAATTCCTTGATATAGTAAGTTGAATTCCATGTCAAAACCATTCAACAAATCACTAATTAATTTTTATTTAATTTTAATCTCTTTTTATATTTTTAATCTTCACCACTTAATTAATTATTATAATTCACCTTATACCGAATTTAGTTTAAAATAAAATAAAAAATACCACCAAATATATAGGAATATATATCTCATTTGCCTTTCGCAAAGATCAGTTGTTCAAAGATATTTTAACGTGCCATGTCTTTTTCCTTTCCTCGTCATGAGATTTTTTAAATTCTAACTAGAGAGTTTAGTTCTAGACTTCTAGCGAATTCGTGCTCAATGGACATATATTTAAGGTTTATTTTATGTAGTTATGCTATTGTGGGGCTATTCAATTCTCTTATTTCCACAGGTTTAAATAGAGCATCTTCAATGGAAGGTTCGATGAGATTTTTACAGTATTTTAAAATTAAAATATTAATAAACTAACAAGAATTTCTTACACTATTTAATTGTTTATTAATATTTTAATATATTTTATTTTTTTAAAACTCCATCTTAAAACTTTCTATTGAGGATGCTCTAATAAAGTTGCAATAACTTTTTGCCATTTATTCGTGATTAAAACCCATAAAAGATAAAGTACTTCATCCGCTCCATGAAAGTCATAGCATATAAATTTTCTTGAAAGAATGCTAATATATTCAAAAATATTCAATTGATAATTTGACCTAAGATTGATCTGTTATGTGATATAGGATCATATATATATATATATATATATTTTTAAACATATTTTTATTTATTATAATATTAGTAAAAACTATTTCATTTAATTAATAATTAATTTAAAACTATATAAAAAAGCTTATAACTGAATATAACCCCAAAAAAATATTTCGTGTTCCATAGTTGTAGAATTTTACGATTACTTTCTGATAGAAAAACATGAAAAACAAAATTTAATGGTTATTAATTGTTAATTTTGGAGAAGAATTGAAGAAAAGCGAAAGACTATGTGTGTGTCTTTTTTTTTTTTGTTAAATTATTCGTAACCATTGGAGTGTACATTTTAAAACACCCCGATTTTTAGATGATTATAAATCGATAGTAAATAACGGTAGTTCTTGATGGAATTAATGGGCTAATACATTAATGTAATGTTGGTTTAGGTCCCAATCACCTAATTACCTGCTTCCCATTAACTGTGCGAGGTGTATTATTATTCAACTACCATGGCTTTCTCTGGTTCAATTGGGCTTTAAGTTATGTTAGGTTTGTTTTGTAAATTATAAGTACTCTACTCTGTATTAACTTTTGTTCCAGTTTATCAGAAAACTTTTTACTAAAATACTAGAAATAAACTTTAAAATAAATTCTTCCTTGTCGACAAAAAAATAAAAATAAATAAATAAATTATTCCTCTGTCTCACTTTTATAAGATGTTTTAGGAATTTTTCTTTATTTTATTTTATTAGATATTTTTCATATTTTTAAGCAGTATTTAAATGCATTTAATATTTTGTGATAATTATATTATGCAATATTTTCTATGATTGCTTGAATCAATTTAAAGTAAAAAATTAAATAATAATTTTATAAAAAAATAAATTTTTTAATATGCGTGCTTTTAACCAAAACAACTAATAAAATTACAGAAAGAGAGTAGAAAACAATATACTATTTGATCGATAAATACCCTGTTATAGTTTTTGATGAAATAATTAGACCAAGTGATTAAACTAAAGCCATTGATCGCCTTATAGGATACTATTATTCCATACCCACGTAGTTATATATTTTCATATTAAAAATACATAAATTCTCCTTGATACAAGATCGAGTCACGATCTTAATTCCCTTATAAATAGATAGACATCAAAGCCTTGATATCTAATCCATCTCATCTTATTACTTAGTATCGCCATTCAAAATCATCAAACTATGAACATTTTCAATGTGTCCTTTGCTTTGTGTATTTGCACTCTTTTCGTTTTTGTTTTGTCCGATAGTCCGAGAGATCTCGTGACAAACTTTCCTGGGCAACCAAAAGTGAGCTTCATACATTTTTCCGGTTATGTCACAGTCAATGAAACCAACGGTAGAGCTTTGTTTTATTGGTTCTTCGAGGCTATGACTCAACCCAACGTGAAGCCTTTAGTACTATTATGGCTTAACGGAGGTAACCAAACCCACAAGTTGACTTATGTGGAAACATATTTATGCTAATTTCATATATTTTTTCTTACATAAATTTATTTTTTGGATACATTTTTTCGATATTTTCATTGTTTATACCTTATAATATATAGGTCCTGGATGTTCTTCTGTGGGTTACGGAGCAACACAAGAGATTGGTCCATTTCTCGTCGATAACAAAGGAAACAGTATTAGTTTTAACCCATATGCATGGAATAAAGGTATATTAAAGTATGTTAATTTATTTATTTATGTTCATCATAGATTCATAATCATCATCTTCAGCTCAACCATATATATATATATATATATGCATTATATAAAGAGTTTAAAAAGGTTAAATTTGGTAATGCAGAGGCTAACATATTGTTTCTTGAATCTCCGGCTGGTGTTGGATTTTTGTATTCAAACACAACTAGTGATTATAGAAAACTCGGCGATGACTTTACACTACTTGGGAGGTTCAAAGATGCAAAGATGGCGTAGACGAAATACTCAAAAAATACAAAGAGATCGATCAATTCAGTCTTTACACTTCTCTCTGCATCGACCATCCATCAAAGCTTGATGACTGCGCTAATTCCAAAACGGTAAACTAATTATAAAACACTTTTATTAATTGTGAGTTTTGTTCTGCGACAAGAACTTATATAACTTAAACAGATACCGAGGCTGTTCGATGGATTTGACCCGTGTTTGGATGATTATGCAAAAGAATTATATAACAGAGCTGATGTTCAAAAGGCTCTTCATGCCACTGATGGTGTTCATCTCAAGAACTGGACCATTTGCAAGTGTATATATAACTCATGATATTTTATTTTATTTTTCTTAATTTTTTCGGATAATATGATAGAAATAATCTAAACTAATCACTAATTTTTTCTTCGTTTTCTTCCGAGACACAGCACTGATATTCTCAATCAATGGAACTCGACTGATTCAAAGCGATCGGTTTTGCCTATATATAAGAAACTCATTGCCGGAGGATTTAGAGTTTGGGTTTACAGGTAATTTTTTTGGTAACATTTTCGGCAAACATAAATTTCATAAAACAAGTATTTAAGTTTTATCCATTTTATATGAGCAATGGGACTGAAATATATACATTCTAAACTTGGTTGCTTTCCACCCAAGAAAACTGTATTTCCATCTGTTCCCCTTTAACTCACTGGTTCATTGGAATTTTTTTTTATTATAATGATAATCATACATATACAATAAGCTGAAATGTTTTTATTCTTCCTTTGGTGACTCAGCGGCGATACTGACGGAAGAGTTCCGGTACTCTCGACAAGGTATAGCATAAATAAACTGGAGTTACCAATCAAGACAGCTTGGAGGCCATGGTACCACGAGAAACAGGTCCCAATTAGTAATCTCATTTGAAATATTATTGATCGATGTTATTTCATACCAAGATTTGTTTATGAAACTTGATTACGTATTAAAAAAATAAAACAATTCGTTTTAATGATTATTAGGTAAGTGGATGGTTTCAAGAATACGAAGGTTTAACGTTTGCAACGTTCAAAGGAGCAGGACATGATGTGCCTTCCTTCAAACCTAGTGAATCTCTTGCGTTTTTCTCTGCCTTCCTCAACGGAGTTCCTCCTCCTTCGTCGCGACAGAGTTCGAAGTAAATATAAAAATGTGGCAAATTCAAAATAGAAAAAGAGACAAATTTACTCAGAAAATGGTCATATATAAACTCTTTTAAGTTTATGTATTACCTTTTCGTTCACGGTAGGGTAAATTATAAACTTATGTAGTGCCAGCATACCTTCCAAGAACGAAACTCATTCCAAGCACGTTTATGATTATAATAACAACTCTTATATTTATTTCTTTTAGCCTATACTAACTAATAAATAGAGTTCTACTAGTGTAATTTTTAAAAAATTTCTAAAAATCTGAAAAAATAAAAATTGTACAAAGAGAATACAGTATTGTTCCTTGGCTGAAACAGAACAACGAGAGGAAGAGCCAGAGGAAAAGGATCCAAATTTAGATTCAACGAAGTGAGACTATCAAGAAGTAGCCTCTAATAGTGGTGGGCTGATGCGACACTGAAACATTTGGACTCGACATTAGGATGGTACGGTTGCGCTCTAGATAAAGGATCTAAACGTGCTCTGATGAGACGGGTTACGTAATTTCCCCACCTAGAGACGCCAAAAGGCTAGACTAAGATGTGTGTAAGAGTACTTGCATCTTGCTCCTTTCATATCAAGTATAAGGAGGCTTGCATTATAGAGTATATAGAAAATATATCTTAATATGTATATATATATATATATTTATATTCTATATGCATAACAATTCATGTGATATTGGAGCATGTTGACGGATATTTAACCCAGATCAGAATGTCTTCAAAGGATGATGGAAGAGAGAGTCTTTCAGGACAGTCAATTATTGTTGTGAATTATGACATATTATCAAAATCTAAGAAAGCCAAAGAGTGGCATAATCAAATATGGTTAAATCCTTAAATTTAATAATTAAAATATTTTTTTAAAGAAAAATTTGGCTAAGATAACCCCTATTTTTAGGGAGTAGCTATAATAACATTTTTTTTTTGCTAAAATGATCTTGTTTGGAAATAATTTTTTAGAATACCAAAACTGTCCCTTTCTAACTAATAAACATATTTTAAAAACAAAATTATTAGTAAATTATTATTTTATTTGATTAAATATTTTTGTATTCATATGTATAATTATAACCGCATTTTTAATATTTGTTCTACTTGGGTCAAAGAATAAAGTTTTTTCAAAAAAGCTAAAAATCATTACAAAATTATGTCAAATATTAGCAGATTCTGCCAAATATTTGTAAACATTTTCAGATATTCTCAAAATTTGTTGATGTTCACATAATTTGTCAAATATTCGTAAAGTTTTCATATATTTGCAAAATCTGTCAAATACTCACAAAGTCTAAAAAATACTTGCAAAGTGTAAAAAATGCTTACAAAGTCTACAAAATTCTCGCAGAGTCTGCCAAATGTTCTTAGAGTCTATCAAATGTTCTTAGAGTCTGCTAACTGCTTGCAGAATCTGTCAAATATTCGTAAAATTTGCCAAAAATCTGCAAAATCTATCAACTATTTTGTATAGTCTACCAACTATTCTGCAGACTCTGCCAAACATTTGTAAAATCTGCTAGATATTTATGGAGAGTGTGCTATATTTTCTTGTAGAATTTCCTAAATATATGAAAAGTTTGCTCGTTATTTTGCAGTGTTTACCAAATATTTGCAAAGTCTGTCAGATTTTCACAGAATCTACAAAATATTTGTAAAGTCAGACAAATGTGTGCAAAGTCTGTTAAATCTTCGCATAATCTGCCAAAAATCTGTTGAGTTTGTCAGATCTTTGTTGAGTCTGTCGAAAGTATTTTTGAAAAAAATTTCTCTCAAATTTTAATTTTTTTTATAAGTTACTTTGGCTATTTAAAAATAAAATGGAGTAATATGGCAAATCACCATTTAAACATAAACATAAGTTATTCTTCTTATTAATTGTATAGTTAAATCAGTTTACATTATATTATCACTGGATTAATAGATTGCAACAAAAACATTTCAAATACATAATAACGTCAATAGCACACATCAGTTACTTTAGACAATTTTATTTTTTAAAGGTCAACTGTTGACTAACAAGATGGCAACAAATCTATTAATTGCCCCAAAAGACCACTCTTCCGTATCCACCTAATTTGTTTATTTCCATATTGAAAACAAACTGTAAAAAACAAAATCGAATCACAATATTTCCTATATGTAGATGGAAAATTCAAGTCTTATGTCTCTTTTCACTTCTTGTAATTCCTAATTACTTCTTGTAATCTCTTTTCAAAATCTCACTCCTTAATGAGTGCTCAGACGATGAACATTTACAAAAATTTTATTGCCTCGTGTCTTTACACTCTTTTCACGTCTGTTTCGTCTGATAGTCCAGAGGCATTGCGAGATCGCGTAACGGATTTGCCTGGTCAACCTGATGTGAGCTTCAGACATTATGCCGGTTATGTCCCTATTAACAACCCAACAAACTTAATATCATTCTCATTAATTTTGTAAAGCTGTACAGTGTACGGTATATATATACAAGTATGACTATACTAAGTATTTACACATTTATACTGAAGTATTCACAATAATGCCACACTCTAATATACCCCCCTCAAGCCTCTGAAACTGAAAGTACATCTGGTAAGAAGAGGCTTGAAATAGACATTCTATCAAGAAGAGAATGGAAAGGACCCGGATGCAAAGGCGTAGTCAAGATATCTGCATGTTGGTTAGAACTAGCAACATGAAACAACTTCATAAATCCATTCTTGACTTGATCACGAACTGTGTGACAATCAATTTCTATGTGCTTTGTTCTTTCATGAAAGATGGGGTTAGAAGCTATGCGAATCGCTGACTTGTTGTCGCAGAACAACTTTGCGGAAGTATGCATTGTAACCTTTAGATCTTTCAACAACTGGTTCAGCCATAACAATTCACATGTAGCTAAGGCCATGCTTCGATATTCTGCTTCTGTACTACTTTGACTCACCGTTTGCTGCTTCTTTGATTTTCAATTGATCAATGACTTGCCAAGATAAACACAGAAACCAGTGATCGATCTCCGAGAATCAGGGCAAGCACCCCAATCTGCATCAGCAAATGCATTAAGGCATAATTCTGAATCAGCTGCATAAAATAAACCTTGACCTGGATTGTTCTTGATATAACGAATGACTTTGTAGGCAGCGTCAAGATGGATATCAGTAGGTACAGATAAAAACTGACTCAAGTAATTCACCGAGAAGGTAATGTCCAGTCTGGTGATCGTCAAGTATAAAAGACGGCCAATAAGTTCGCGATATACAGTGGGACTCTCCAACAATGTCCATGTATCCCTTGTAAGTTTAACAGTAGGATCCATTGGCACAGTTGAAGGCCTACAAGCTAACATTCTTGTTGTCTCCAAGATATCCAGAGCATACTTGCGTTGACAAACAGAGATTCCAGAAGCATTGCGAGCAATTTCAAGACCAAGAAAGTACTTGGGTGACCCCATGTCCTTGATCTTAAAAGCTTGGTGTAAAACATCCTTAAGTGCCTGTAGCTCAACATCACAATTGGAAGCAATTAGTATATCATCAACATATACCAACAGAGCAATGAAGACAGATCTTGTTTGCTTAACAAAAAGAGTATTGTCACTAGGAGATTGTTCAAATCCAGCTTTCAATATCACACTGGAAAAACAATGATACCACTGGCGAGAAGCCTGCTTCAAACCATACAGAGACTTATGTTGGCGACAAACTGGATTAGGAGGAAGTATCCCATCGGGTGGTGTACTCATATAGATTTCTTCATCAAGATCACCGTGCAAGAAAGCATTAGTGATATCCATCTGAGTAAGTGTCCAACCATGAACAGAAGCCAAGCCTAACACAAGTTTAACACTAGCAAGCTTAACCACAGGGGAAAAAGTTTCTATATAATCAATTTTCTCTTGCTGAGTGTAACCTTTAGCCACTAAACGAGCTTTATAACGATTTATCGATCCATCTGAGTTATATTTGGTAGTGAAAACCCATTTACACCCTATCACGTGCTTACCAGGTGGTAAAAATTCAACAGACCAAGTTCTATTTAGTTCAAGAGCAGTAATCTCCACATCCATAGCATTGTTCCAGAATGGATTACCAATAGCTTGCAAAAAATTGGATGGTTCCGTTTCAGTTGAACAAGAAAGAACAAATTATTGATATAGTGGTTTTAGCTTTGAATAGGTAAGAACTGAAGAGATAGGAAAAGGTAAGTAAGAAGAAGTTGACTCAGGAATTTGAACAGGATGAGGGAGTAAATGAGGACCAAAAATTGATTTTGTGTCTGAAATAGTAATGAGAGCACAGTGATAGTCAGATAAGTAACCTGGAGTTTTGATCTGACGTTTTGGTCTCTCAATGTGTACTGTTATTTCTCCAATGCCAGAGGGAACAGTCTCTTGTGACAGATGACTTGTGCTAGAGCCTGAAGATGTCAATGCAGGTGCAAATGAAGATGTAGATGCAGATGCCAATGCTTGTGAAACAGGATTAGACAATGGCACAGGAGTATAAGAAGTCATATCAATGCTAACAGGAGTAGATAATGGCAATATCGATTTACTAATCAAATCACCCATAGACATTGAAGACTATTCAGTTTTAAACAGGAAAATTGTTTCATGGAAAGCCACATTTCGAGATATAGGGATCTGAATAGTATCAAGATTCAACATCTTATATCCTTTATATCCAAAAGGATATCCTAAGAAAATACAAGGCATAACTCTAGGTGTAAACTTGTTTCTATCTTTTGTTAGGTAGAAACGTAACATAAACAACCAAATGATCTCAAGAATTCATAGTCCGGTTTTTTCTTAGAAAGTAATTCATAAGGAGAGAATTTTTTCAGTAATAATGATGGAGTTCTATTGATTAAAAAACTGCAGTGAGAATGCAATCACTCCAATAAGTTAAAGGAGCATTCGATTGAAATAGTAATGCCCTAGCCACATTCAAAAGATGTTGATGTTTACGTTCTACAACATAGTTTTGTTGTGGTGTATAAGCACAAGAAAACTGGTGAATAATGCCATGTTCTTTAACAAGATTCGTGAAAGCAAGTTCAGGAGCATTATCACTTCTAAAAGATTTAATGACATAATCATATTGTGTTTTAACATGTTTAAGAAATTCTGGTAAAATTGTGGAAACATCACTTTTATTTCTTAACATACTAACCCAAGTTACTCTTGTACAATCATCAACAATAGTAAGGAAATATTTATATCCATCTATAGACTCTGTTGAGAAAGGACCCCAAATATCTAAATGAATAAGGTCAAAAAGAGATTGTGATAGACGATTATTTGAAACAAAGGGTAATTTCTTTTGCTTAGCTAATGGACAAATTTCACAATGTGAGACACTAGACTTAGACATAGAAACATTACCAAACATATGCTGTAATTTGACAGAAGATGGATGCCCAAGGCGTTGATGCCAAAGATGTTCATCCAGAACCAAGAATCCACAAAACTCAGAGGAAGAAAAATTGATAAAAGATGAAGTGACATCAGTCTTTAAGATATAAAGACTGTGTATAAGGTGCCTCTACCAATCGTCAAATCCCGAGAATGGTCCTGAAGAAAACAAGAATCATGATAAAAATGAGTTGAGCAATGGTTATGTTGCAACAAAGAACTAACACTAATCAGGTTGAATTTAAATGTTGGAATATGCAAAACATTATGCAATATAAGATAATCCGATATAAGCACAGTGTTCGTATTAGTAATTGGGACTCTAGCACCATCTGGCATAGAAACTGTGACCCCGAAAAAACCTCATTAAACATTGATAGATCAGAACAAACATGACTAGTAGCTCCACTGTCAATTATCCAAGCACCATTAGGAATAGCAGAATATAGTGATGAAAGACAATGATGTTGAAAGGTGAATGTGTGATTTTCAAAACGAAGACTAGAAGAAGGAAAATCAATTGAAACAGTACCAGTAGAAGAAATAGCAGCCATGGCACCATGTTCTGTGATCGTTGCCGTTGAAAAAGGGGATACCTGCTCTGGAGCTCGAACCTGGTTATTAAGTTGATGAACCAAGGACTTAACCTGATCAGGACTAAACTGACTTGAACCTGGAGTATTTCAAGTCGCCGTATCTGTTCCATCTTCTTCACACATCTCATTCTTGCTGTGATTGAAGTTTTTTCTTCCGCTTTTTCGTTTTGTTTCTTGTATCTGATCTTCGATTGAGGTTAGATTTTCAGATCTCAGCTCGATTCATCTTCGATTGAGCTAGATTTCACTTCGTTTCTTATCGATTCATTTCCTTTGATCGATAATTCATCAATTCGTTCTTTCTTTGACCTCTGATTGTAACTAGTTCTTTCGTTCGTAGTTCAGTCGATTTCTATCATCCACTGACAGATATGGCTAATCAAAATACTCATCATCGGAGCTTGATCGGAGAATCAAAACTTGATCGGAAAATCAAGAAATTTAATCGGAGAAAAAGTTTGTTATGGTAGCTCTAATACCATATTAACAACCCAACAAACTTAATATCATTCTCATTAATTTTGTAAAGCTGTACAGCGTACGGTATATATATACAAATATAACTATACTAAGTATTTACACATTTATACTGAAGTATTCACAATAATGCCACACTTTAATAGTCCCGGTCAATAAAACAAATGGGAGGGCTATGTTTTATTGGTTTTCGAGGCTATGAGTCTTCCAAACCAGAGACCTTTAGTACTGTGGCTTAATGGAGGTAATCAAACTCAATTTTTGACTTTTAAAGAAACATATTTTGTTAATCTTATTCTTACACATACAGTTTTCTTTCAAAAAAAATTGATTTAGTGGGACACTTGTTTTAATTTTGTTTTAATTTTTGTTATTATAATATGTAAGTATAGGGCCTGGATGTTCTTCTGTGGGATACGGAGCAACTCAAGAGAATGGTCCATTTCTCGTGGAGAACAAAGGAACCAGAATTAAGTTTAACCCCTACGCATGGAATAAAGGTATACCAGATTTTTTCATTATTTATGTTTGATGTATCTTTAGTTCTTTACATTAATCATATAGTATATGTCAAAATTCGTGGTCTTTTCATCTCAAAAATGGCAATGAACGAAATGAGTCTTGTTCGTTATTATTTGAAGATGTAATTATTTTAATTTTTTCTGTCCAGTGTAAGATTCTTAATTATATATTTTAAGGTTAATAGATATGTTACATTTGTTGATGCAGCAGCCAACATGCTCTTTCTAGAATCTCCCGTTGGTGTTGGGTTTTCGTATTCAAACACAACTAGTGATTATAAAGAAATTGGCGATGATTTTACAGGTATGTATGTATATATATGTTTGTTTTTTATTCTATATATTTTATCTGTTAGTGTTCATGGAATAGATATCCAAACTTTTTTGTATTATGATCTATTTCGTTAATATATACTCTAAGAGTATGTTCGATATGTATCAGTTCTAGAAGTAGTTGGATTTGTCATCTGAGTATTAGATTCAATCCGTAAAATTTATTCAAAACCTAACAATTCTAAAATATCAAATTGATGAAAATAGATTGCAATATTCATTCAAAACAGTACTAACAGTTTTGCTTGATAACTATGTATAACACAATCAACAGCGAGAGACACTTACGCCTTCATCCAAAAGTGGTTAAAGAGATTCCCAGCTTACAAAGGAAACGATTTTTATATAGCAGGAGAGAGCTATGCAGGTTTGGACTAATTAGTAAAAACATTATAGTATATACGTCGTCTATGCATGGTTTTGATTCATAAACGCAAGCATGCACGAAATTGATATATACAGTGTCGACACTTCAAAATGTATTGGAAATTCAACGCTTAATTCCTCCGTTGGTTCGAGGCGATTCAAGACTAATCTCGCCAATTTGAAGATGGTAATATAAGACTCGTTTAAGCGTATAGATATATGTAACATTGTGTGTAATGACTAAAACTTACATGAAACTTTTTCAATAGATGCCGAGGCTGATGGGTGGATACGACCCGTGTTTGGATGATTACTCAAGAGTGTTCTTCAACAGAGCAGATGTTCAGAAAGCTCTTCATGCAAGTGATGGTGTTCATCTTAAAAATTGGAGCATTTGCAAGTACTACTACTCTTCTTTATTTATCGTACTAAAATTATTTTCGCATATATATAACTTATCTAGGATAATCTCCATTGTTTTTCCGTGAAATAGCGATGATATATTTGATAACTGGCTTGATTAAAAGCCCTCGGTTTTGCCCACTTATAAGAAACTAATCGCTGGAGGGTTGAGAATATGGGTTTACAGGTAAAATTTGAGCTTCTAAATTTCCTATTTTCAGATTTGATAATAATCCACTACATACATATGATGAATATGGGACTAAAATGTATATTCTAAACTTTATCTCAACTTCAGCTTGGGATCTTCTATTATCATATTTTTTTGGTATTTTCCGATACATGCATATACGATAATTTTCTTGTGTTGTTTTTCTTCCCCTACTTGTTGGCTCAGTGGAGATATCGACGGAAGAGTTTCCGTACTTGGGACAAGGTACTGCATAAATAAATTAGAATTACCCATCAAGATGTCTTGGAGGCCATGGTACCATCAGAAACAGGTCAAAATGATCACATTCATAATTTACTAATCGATCATTGTACAAGAAGATTTGTTTTTGCAGCCTGATCAGAAATTGGTTTTGTTGATGATCACTAGGTAAGTGGATGGCTTCAAGAGTATGAAGGTCTAACTTTTGCAACAATCAAAGGAGCAGGACATGATGTGCCTACCTTTAAACCTAGCGAATCCCTTGCGTTTTTCTCCGCCTTTCTTAACGGAAGTCCTCCTCCTTTGACGCGATAGAGAGAATCACATTACATTGATGGTTATAATAAGCTAATATATAATATAGTTTTGTAAGAATTTTGACACATTTGTATGTGTTTAATTTTCCTTGGAATAAAGGATTTCAAACTCAAAACCATGCAGCAATAATCCACCGGATCAACAAAGTTTTTTTTGGATAGAATTTATGATTTTATATTGGTTTAAGGAACGATAACATTAGGTGGAAAAGGAGAAAATGTACATTATAACCGACATCGACTTGCGGGGTGAACAAACCCGATACAATAGCAATAAATTTAAGAAGTCGAGCCTCGGAAAGAGTATGCTTGAACCTTGGCTTATGCCTTCTTGTGAACCAAGTGTTTCTAATTAATACCATGGTCAACCGAGGTGCGGCAGATTTAAGAGTCATAATTTCCAAGTAAAATCTAACTGACAGTAAGCATGCAAGAAAATCCCATATCAATTTTAATAGTATTTAGTAATATAGATAGTTTTCACTTCCAATATGAGATTCGAACAAAATTTTATTCCTAAAGCTAGCGCAAATCAATTCGAAAACAATATAGTTTCTAAATCTTTCACACTCACACACCTACAATTTCTTAACAATATGCACAAAAAGATAATACTGTTGTATACAAAGATTATTCACCAATCCATACATAACATAGATATATCACAGATTAATTAGTAGAAGCACGGTGAGAATATCGTCGGCATCATTGGTACCCGTTTTCTCTGCGTGGCAACAACCTTGAGAGGCTTATGTTGATACTCAAGACGTGAGGCAATAATGGGTTTATGACCACGATAACTTCTTCTCAACCACATAGATGTTTTCAATGCCCCGTAATCATCATTTCTCTTAAATTCAAGAATCTTTGGAGAATGGTTCAAAAGCAAAGGAAGAATCATAAACTCATCACCATGTCCCAACAGTGGCATAGGCTCCATCTCATAAACATTCACGGGTTCGTAGAGAGCCTTCTTAATGTCTTGAAGCATCTCCGTGTCCGAATCAAAACGGTTCTTTTTGTTAAAAAACATCTCGAAGACTTTGCAACAAGACATGTGAATCTCTTTGCATGGTTTTGGTAAATCACTTAGCCCATCAACTAGTATATGCTCCAGAAACTCTTTCCTTTTCGAATCAATTATCTTTTCGATGTGTGCGATCGAGTCCTCAATCTCGATACCTGCATGATTCCTCATGTGGAGGAGCACGGAGTTGATCTTCCCTTGTTCTTCTTCCTTCTGCAATTTTTGATCGTTTTAAGTACAAAAGTATGGTAAAAAAAAAAGGGACAAGAGTATGGTCAAAAAAAAAAGGACAAGAGTATGGGGATGAAAAACTGTAAATTTATTCTTTTGAGCTTACATTTTTTCAAGTCTCAGGATTAGTACCCATTAGTTTGATTTGGATCAATCAAAACCGTTTTAATGATGGACCCACTCGTAGTAACACAAAGAGGTACGAGTTTTATGGATGGTACAATATAGTGGTAAAATTGTTAGTAAATTTTAAAACGGTAAAAACAGCGATATGATTTTTATGGTACTACTATTTCCTTGTGCCATCATTTTCCTGACGCCTTTACTAAATGGGTTACATAGTAAACAGTACATGTTGTACCACAGTGGTATAACATTATCAATTAAAACCGATACTTTTATTTTTTGTAAATATAATAGATACTAGTCCCAATCCTACGTTAATCCCATATACGGAGGCCACCATAAATCGATCCTTGGTCGGAAATTTATTTATTTTCTTGTAGTGTTAATTACCACTAATATAAAATTCTATTAACATATTTGTAAAGCTCTAAGTCCGAAGAAAAAACAAACATATCCAAAGTTTGAATCACCTGATAACTTTGTAGATCATTTAAGAGTCGAGGTATGATCATGAGCAATTTAGTTACGTTGTCGTAATTTCCGAGTTGGAGTTTGTGATTGGGAAAACAAGGTTCCATGAGACATGAGATGGAAAGAGCAATAGTGTGTGCTGCGATTGAGATCATTCCGTTTCGAAGATATTCTTCCATCGACGCTTTGTGTCCCTTCTTAGTCCATTCAGCTTCACGTAGCCACGACTCAAATGTTTCACCCCACTGCATAGAATTATAATAAGAAAATATTTGTGACAATAAATTATCCCAAAAAAAAAATCTAAAATGCTGCAAGTCTTTGTAATTTTGAATATAAGTTTACATTATTAAAAATTTGTAAATTATATTTTTATTTTAAGATTTTGAGAAAATTACTCAACCATAATATGTCGTTGAAAGAAATAAATAAATTGAGAGTATAAAAAAGTCTACAATGTCTTTTTTTTTGTTTGTTAAAAGAAAAGCTACAATGTTAATAGGTCACGAACAATATTGGTCAATTGATGAAGAAGTTATTATTATTATTAGTTACATTTCTAAATCAAAGTCAGTAACCTTTAAACTTACTAATTCATAATAATACTCACGAGGAGCTTATATCTGATCTACAGAGTTAATCAAAATTGGTTTTTTTGTTTTCGTTGAATTATGCTTTAAGAACAAAAAGTCATGGTTTATGATAAATCCTTAATCAGTTTACTCTTATAGAAGTTGAGTTTTTTTTTTTCAATGCATTAAAAGAGGATTATGTGGTCCAAACCTTTTTTTTATAAATAAAATAAGTGGTTCAAACTTTTTTTTTTTGACATGAAAAGTGTTCCAAACTTGTTTAAGATAAATCGTTTTCTGAAAAGTATAATTTCTTTGGACAGGTATCGAGTGAAAGAGACATTACGATGTTACGAAGATGGTCTGATATGTCGGTTCCGTGTTGCTTACTGCAAGTCTCTGCAGTCTCTCTTACAATATCATCAAGGGCTCTAAAAATGAATTGTCCATGACCTTTAAGCTCTTCTCCTTCCCATCTATCATATATACGTTAAAACAATTAAATCAAGAATCAACAGAATAATAAGAGATGATTAAGTTATAGTTAGGACTGTCTCTAATTACACAAGCATAACCGGTCTTAACCAATGTACCTTAAGATGGCTTTCGTAAGAGCTTTCAAATCATCCAAACAACCTTCCTCATCAAAGAAATCATCGGCAATTGTGATGAGGATGCCACTCTTTGCTGCAAGCTTACCAACTCTAATGGCATATTCATAGGGCAATGAAGTCGCAGTTGCAAAGTAACAATACGTTGTCTTCTCTCTGCCAAAGCCAATATCATTAAGTCCCCATTTCTTCACCCACCTGTCAATTGCTATTGTTAGCCTATATATATTTACTTCATAATTAAGAGTTTTGTATACAAACAGCGAAATTTCGCTATACCGAAATGTTTTTGTTCTCACAAAACAATTAAAGTCTACTTACATTGTCAATTCCTCCAGCTCCCGTCGGTAGTTGGCTTGTTGGAACTCGAAGTTTCTTGCAGCAAGATGAGACAGTTTATCGCTATATGAAGTATGTAGGCTGATTCCATAAATCATACACACGCAAAAAAAGCCCTTAATTTAACAATTTTTTAATGGATAGGCAATTGGAAAGATCATTTGCATATGTACTATATATACCTTAGAAAGGAAGCTTTTCCGATAGAGAAAACATTTGAGTTCTTGTCCTCAATCCACATCCTATGATCAAGGTGTTTGAGTCGAGCTATCCATGGAGTACTTAATTCAAGCTTAATCTGCAAATCAATCATTATTTATTTGAATGATTAAGCCATGTACTTGTAATCACTTAAAATACTTCAATTTATTGAGAAATCTCAGTACCACTCTTTCATGGATCCACGTAATTTTCTCGAGTAAATTTCGAGTATATTCTCTTGCTTCTTCAAGCTCATGCTCTCCCGGAAACATGAGATCTGTGGCTCTGTATACACTTAAGATTACGAGGACGAAATAGTCTATATTTCTTTCTAAATGATTTCGGGTTTCTTGATCATTCAAGAACCAACAAAAGCTTCCTGAAAAGCATTTATACAAAGACTTTTAAACTCGGTGAAGAAAAGATCAGAGAATTCTCGTTGATAAATTAAATCTTTAAATAGGATAGTTTGATCTTTGAAATCCATTTTAAAAACTAACAGATAACTTCTCTTTAAAAAAAAAACAAATTTAGTTCGTGAAAATTTTAGATCTTCGGTCCATAATGACTTTCAACGAGATCGCAAACTATGATGAAAGACACACAAAACGGAAATTCTTACTTGGTGAAACATCACGACCATGCATTCTTAACATCCGAAATGCAAGAGAGTCTTTGTGCAGTTTATCCGCTCCTTGTAGCTCCTTATAGAGAAAAAAACATGTTTAATTTGCTTAGCTATTTTTGTATATGAAAAGAAAATTAGGAGATGGTGAATATAATTGTTTTTCTTACATGTAAACGTGTTGAAGAACATATTCAATCTCTGTACCGAAGAACTCTCCTAAACCAATACTCTCGATTAGATCAACCATGGAGAGTTTTATGAGTTCTTCATTAAGAGGATACTTTTGTGGCACTGAAACAATAAATTACACATAGCTTGTTAAGAAAATATAAAAATGCATTTAAAAAATAACAATATACAAATGATCCATAGCTTTGGGATAACTAGAATGTTGATTTAACCTCCATTAGGGCATCTTTGAACGAGGTTTTGAAGATAAGCTAGACACTTTGTGTTGCGAGTGAGCATAAACGCTGATGCAGTTGCCGAAGGCGACTGAAACAAAGAGCCATCGATAGTATCGAGGCTCTTAACGATGATGTCTTCATGATTTTCGACATATAATTTCGTTGTCAACACCTCTAGATATGCTAGTAGAGGTTTGTGGTTACAATCATCCACCATTTTTTCTCTGTAAAACAAGAAAACCTGATTAGTTTTTAATATTTATATATGATTATGGGGGAAAATATTGATCAAGATTTTTTATCATGTAACGTTACCTTTTGAGAATTTCTCGGCGTTGATAAAACATTTTTTTGATCATTTTGATACAGCGACTAGAAAAGACAAAGTGGATGCCACGTTGTTGAGCAAGCTCAAGGATTCCTGTGAATTTGATTACGAACCAACGAGGATAAGATCTGTCTTCATTGCTGTATTTCTCAATTACCATTTCCGTAGTTCTTTCAATATATCTCTTCCCTATAATTTAAAAATAAATTATTTTTGGTGAAATGGTTAAATATATTAAACTGGTAAAAAAATATTCATTTACAAAATGCTTATAAAACATGTGATAGACTATAAATATGTGCTTTTCGTTCGAATAAAAACGAAAAATGTATTTTTGTACATGTTTGGACGTGAATAGCGAAGTAAGCCATGCATGTGATGCTTACGTAGTGAGTTACGTTTTACATGTACGATGTTTGCAAAAAGAGCCAAAAAACACAAAGTCAAAGTCAACGCACCTTTGTGGAGATGAAAAGGCCCAATGTTCCATTTGTGAAGTGCTACAACACAAGCAAGAGTGGAAGTCAGAATGTACATGCCTTCTTCGCCGTCTCCGTCTCCGGCGTCAGTCACCAGAGTATAACGGCCGGAGTTTCCCCAAAAACCTTCTCTGGCATTTTGATTGCACAGAATCCAATCAAGACAATCTTGGAACATCGGTTTAAGCTCATCATCACCTACGTTGTCGTCTTCTTCGATCATGGCTAACCAAGCAGTGTCGTAAGCGGAAGGAGAGACAAATGAGTAAGGATCAAGATTGATGTTGGACAATTGAATTTCTCTCTTGATCTCATTGACCAAAGTGTGGAGATCATCAGAAGAGAAAGGGGACTTCATTGTTTTCATATATTCTTTTTCTCTCTCTTAAGGATGGTCTTTGGATATTATGTGTTAACGTATAGGTCACTAATTTGGCTCTGTTTATATAGAGTGAAAGAATATGAATATCGAGTTTAAATGTAAAAACGTGAAAAATGTGGCAGAAGATCCGTAATTTGAATGACATCGTCTCTATTAGATGAAGGGTCTACTCCTCTCTTGGTATCCCCATGTGTCACACTATTAAATCATTAATGTAATAACCCTACAACACTCTTTATCATTTACAATTTGAAGTTCATAATTCTTGATAAATACGTAAAGGATTTTTTTTTACCAACTTTGTTTTCTTAATAATGATCTAAAGTCCATAATTCTTGATTAATTAATATTTTTTCATATTAATTTATGATTCAGTTAATTAAATTAATCATTTCAAACATATCATATAGTAATCTTTATAAGAAAAACTCTTTATAAAAAAAAACGAAGACTAGTTTGCATAAATTTCAAATTACTAAATTAGATTTTGCTTCTTAAATAGAAAAATATGAAACTTAAACCATATTTTAATTTATTTACGACACTACATCAAAAAAAAAGCAAAAGTTTTCAACGTTCATATAGAAATTATGACCAATTTTTGAAATTGACTATTTCACAATAAAAAAAAAAACAAGAATTCCTAACGTGTGAAATTAGAATATACGAGGTCTTTATTTGATAATAAAATTGTAAAAATCTATTATTTGGAATTTTCCCTAGAAATTAAGTGGTTTCCTTAAAAAGCCATGAAACAATAACTTCTAATTTTGATTCCGATTCTAAACAAGGAACTGACGAACCTTCCATACAACATAGGTTCCCATTAACAAATATATGTCTGGCCACCAAATACAAGTTTCTGTGGATGTATATTTAATTATTATTTAAATAATATTTTATAATAAAGTTTATAATTAAATAAAAATTTATTGTTACATTACCTAAGTCAGTAAATACATATATATATATATATATAACCAAATCATATCTTCTAAATATTTGTCAGTTGAAGTATTAACTAAGCTTTTAAATCTATGCTTGAATTGTATTTTTAATAATAACATATAGTATATTTTTTACAAAACAAATATTGTTTAAAAAAAAAAAAATTTTAACTGGTGTGGTATTCCCAATACTAGCAAAAAAATTAACAATATTTTTTCTCTAATTTCTAAAAAAATGATATAAAAATTTCTTATAAGAAAAAAGTATAAATTGGGCAATTTTAATTTCATTGTTTTATAATAGTTTTCTTCTGGCGTTGCTAGTTCTTATATCGATACCAATAATTGATTTGGGAACTTAACTATATACATGAGATTATTAAACTGTTATCAAGTTACAATCTGCGGGGTAGGCAAAAGTCAAATCGAAGGACAAATATATAAGAGAAAATTTAAATTGTTGTATGCATGAGAGACACATAATACAAGTTAAAAACAAATTCGATAACTTAAAAGTATAAAAGCCAATGTCTATTCACTTTTCCATAACCTTAATAGGATACAATATTAAATTGACTTTTCCAGTGCCGGTACACTGAGAAAATAAATTTGAGGACTAAACTTTTAAGTTAGTATATGCTAATTAATATGAAACCAAAAAAAGTTACATAGTGCACAGTGAAGATCTAAGTATTTGAAATCATCAAAACAATTACTAGCTAGCACGCACGTTAGATAAGTTAATAATATTTTTCAATTAACATTGATTTTGGACATTATCTTCCATCCATCAATATATATGATATGTTCTTAAATTTGTGTATACCACTGAATAGATTGATCGAGTCACCAGGGCCGATCCCATATATTGGGGTGGGGTCAGTTGACACTCTATATAAAAAAAAATTCGGTATATATAAAATTTTTTTTGGTTGAAAATAAACTTTGAATCCATAAAACTTTAGGTTTTTTTACCTTATTTACTTTTTGAACTCGTTAACTTATTTTTAAAAAATTCTAGCAATTGCAAAACTCAAAACTCATTTTATTTTTGACCCTTGTAAAAAAAATTATGGATTCGCCACTGGTCACGACCGGATCGATAACGTGAAACATGCATGATTCGTCAAAAATAAAAGTATGACTAGAAAGTATTTATATGAGAATTCTGCTAAAAAAACTATTAAACTTAATAAAAATTGCAAACTCAATATTCATCTTAAAACTGTATAAGTCAACTTATTCACCCGTAAAGTCACCCATGGTACAGCTAACATATATCATCGATATGATACCGTCAACTACTTCTGTTAAAAAACTAACAGTCGTTTTGAATCAAAATGTGTTGTTTATTTTTCTGATCGTTTTTCTTTGTTCAAAACAACAAAAGCTTTCTCTTTTTATCATTTACTTTCATTTAATATAATTAAAAAAGGGGAAAAAAATCAAATTGTCTTCTTCTACCTCTTTCTTCGTCTGTTGTTCCTCCTTTATCTGTTCCTCTTTCTTCATTGACTCTTAATTTCTGCTAAAAAATTATTATCATCATCGTCACAATTGGAGTCCGACAATTTCTATGAATCGGACACGACGTTTACGCTGTCGGAAGATTCTAGTCACAGATCGGTCTCTAGTTCTAAGATGTATTTGATTCATCTTTGGATTTTTGGATTTTATTCATTTTAATATGTTATGAGCTATCTTTGGATTGTATTTATGTTGTATAATATTTTTATTGATGTATTGTTATGGATCCGGAAAAATCCCTAAATCTTTCCACTCAAATCTCATCCATATAGATTTATCAAACAATTCACTCAAAGGCTCAATCCACAACTCCATTAATCATCTCCCAAACCTAAAGTCTCTAAATTTATCTCATAATCTTATCTCTGGCCAAATACCAAACAAAATCGGGAACTTGATATTGCTAAAAAACTTGTCTTTAGCTTCAAACAAATTCTCAGGAGCAATCCCTAATCCACTTTCATCGATTTCTCAACTCACATATTTGGATCTAAGTATGAATCAACTAAACGACACTATGATAATTCCTTCAATGGAGTTTCGCCATTGAACGAAAGCTTTATCAGTATTTAAAAAGAAAAAAAAAAGAAAAAAAGCTTTATCAGAAGTCTCAATGTTTTCGAAATTGGAGGAACAGTGATCTATGTTACAACAATACTGTTATATCGTCAAGATTGAAGCTTGGTATTGCCTCGTGTGATAAATATGGTTTGGTTTGATTATATAGCACATGATTTTCGTGTTCAAAAGATTAACCCCCACAATTTTGAAGTGAGTGTGGAACTTACAATTTTTAATAAGCTTGATGGTATTTTAGCAGAAAACCTATTTTTATCTTGCCTTTAATTCTTGTGATGTGGAATATATAGAAGAAGGGTGGCCATATACTATAAGTTGACAATAAAACCAAGTGATTCAAAGACAATAGTCTTCTAAATGGGAAAACTATTTTTTTAACTATTATTTTCAAGGGAAAATTTTTAAAAATAAACCTTTTCACAATTATATTATATATAAAAATATTTTCTATATTATAATTTCACCCCCTAAAAGTCTTTTTCACAATAAAATTGTAAAATAACTCATTTCAAGAATTGACACTGTTTTCAAACTCGTAAAAGTATTATACTATCATACTCGTCAGAACAAATAATACTATAAAGAAATGGTTTGCTTGGAAAATCTTCGAAAGGAGCAATGACAACAAGAAACGACAACAATTCTCGAGTATTTACTGAAAACTATATTCTTACTGAAATACATTCTAAAACTCGATAGAAGTATTTTTTGTCAATCAAGTCCACTATGTTTTTTAATCACCCTACTATGAATTATGAAGGAAAGAAAAACTCATTAAAGTTTGGTTCAACTATTTTTACAAACATTTTCGAACATCGAAAATTAATCTAAGCTCTAGATTATGATAATCAAGTCTAGCATTAACAACAATTCATAGTGAAGAAGTCAAAAGAATGTAAGCGTCGGCAAAGCAAATCAACAACCAATCCATTCAAAACTACCAAACGCATAACCCAGAAAGAGAGACTCAGGGGCGGATCCAGCCAAAATTATCAATGGGTGCAAAAATGTTACTAGCAAAAATTGAATCTGCCACCTCAAGTTTTTAGTGGGTACACTATTAACCAAATTGCTACTTTAACTATAATATTTAATGTAAAATTTCAAATATATAAATTTTAGTGTGTGTATATATTGTAACCAAATATGAAAAGCTAGATAAAACATAACCAAATATGAAACAAATGAGAGAATATGGTATTTCGAATTTCTTCACTACATTGGATGAAAATGAATTATCATCTTCATACAAGATTTCTTGGATCTAAACAGCCTTTATCAACTTATGAAAATCAAAACTTTCACTAAAAGTAGTAAATTGGGTTAGCACCTCGGTAAAAATTGGGTGGGATAACCATGTGGTAGCTAGTTTGGTGATAGAAATTGATTTGGGGAAAGATTTAAATCTATTGGTCCTGAGTTTGATTCTCCCCAGAAACAAAGACAAAAATGAGGTCATATCTTAGATCTCATTAGAAAACCCGGGGCCAAACTAGTTATCGATATTGTCTTCCTAAAGATTAATTGGGTCTTGGCTTAGATCATTCCTGATTAACCAAGAAAAAAACAAAAAAGCTGGATCAGAGACAGAATCTTGAAAGTGATAACATCAAATATGATCCGGTTAAAACAATCAAAATCTTGTCTAGATTTCTTGGGTTTATCGATTGCAAGATCAACTCAACTATTTCTTCCATCCTCCATGTTTTTTTTACTTCTCTTATTACACCTCTCACGCCAAATTTTCATCATATATCAGAAATCTAACATTTGATTTCTTGGGTTTGTGTATTCGATCTCATTTTTGGTTAGATTGAATAAAATTTGGTCATATTAAAAACATGAATTTTTTTATAATGGCACATTTTTTAACTTCATTTTATTAGAAACATACTGAGTTCGAGGAAACGATCTAACATACGACAGTTTCGTGGGTCCTTTTTTTTCTACCCCTATAATCAAATGCTGTGTTATCGTTCCATAAGAGACGGTGGATTGTCATTATCCCGAGTCCAAATTCAGCTATGGTTTTGCTACTTTTGTACTACTTTTTAATCAGAAAAAACAAACCTAATTTTTTAAGATTTATTTTTTAAATAGGCGTGTGGGTGTGATTTTAGCTAGGTAGATTTTGTACTATTACTTTCTTTTCTTCCTTTTTTGTCTACATTATTTAGGTCAGTGTGGGAGAGTTAGAAAGTTTATTGTTCACTGTTTGTCGGATATATATTTTTTTTGAATAATACTTTATTTATCTTCTTTTTTTTCCATAAAGGGATACCATTTCTGATAATACACGCAGCTGGAACAAGCAATAATACATAGAGATCAGGGGAGAAATATAAGATGAATGATTCAACCAACCAGGGTGAAGGAGCTTTAGTGAAATGATAGTTAGAATAGCCAAAAACATTTGATTGGATATGAAAATATTATGGTTTTAGTTTATCATTCGTTGACTAGTCTAATTAACTATGTTTTTGTAAGGCTATAATTTGCTGGTGCGAAAAATGTGGTCTTGTCTTTCACATTTATTTTTGTCTGGTGCTAGCAACCATTAAACATGCAAATTACCGACAAAAGAAAACATGTTCCGAATTGAGAAAATCAATCCTATGAATAAAACAAGCTATTTTCATTTCATGTCAAACCAGTCTACGTGGTATCAATTATTTGATTATTGTGTTCACTGCTGACGTCATCACGATGTTTTTGCTTACACATATATTTTTTATAATTCATTAAGTCTACAATCGAATACATGTTTAAAATATCCGAAATGTGTCTAATTAAAACTTTAATGCTCCACAACTTAATAATTTCTCACTTGGGACAAAAGTTTCTAACCAGCCCGCTCACCACAGATTTTTTTTCGTCTAATTTAATTTCCAATTACTAAAAAATCTTTCATTTCATTTTTGAGTAGTAAGCTATAAAATGGTAAATTTACACTATAAAACCTTCATGGTATGATTGTAATTAAATATACAAACTAAAAACTAAAACTGTAAAAAACCAACTCATAAAAGCGGGATTACCATCCCATAGTATCTTGCAGCCAAAACCTTAACGGTTCAAACTTAAGTACATTGAAAAGAGACTTAATGGTTTTTTTATTTTTAATATGAGGAGATTCTGGACAGAAGCTCATACAGACCCAAAAACAAAACATGTAATATTAGTTTCGTTCTAAACGTTACTCGAATTCGACGACCTCTAAATTTTGCCTAAAATCTTTACCTCTCGAGTTAACAACACTCAAACTAACGACACTTGGTTAAAAATAACGTTCAACACAATACATAACTCTATTAGAAGATAAGATCAAAGTAGATTTAGATATATATTAGGAGATTTAGATATATTCTATTTTTGGTAGAGATAGACTTTATTTTTGTATATAAATACGTTTGTATGTGTTTGAGAATCAATAACAAAAACATTATTAAATCAAAGTCTAAACTTAACAAACTCATTCTCTCTTGAGCTCTTTAAATCGTGTGATCCTGCAGACTGTCTTGCATGAGCTTGGGCTTGTTTGGTGGGTTGGCTTTCTGTGCTTTGGCCTTTGAATTCCATTGAATACTTTTTACTTTAAAAAATAATATTTTCATTGGGAAATATATAGAAATCCCTCTTATCGAAAGAAGAAAATAAATCTATCATCCAACCAAAAGAGAGAAAGTGATATATTTGGAGCTGCATGTTGTAGTGAAATAGACCTCACAATAGTGAAAATGACTAGATGTAGAGAAAGAAGATTACATGCCATTATGACCATGACTATTCAACAATGCATAATTAAAATTTAGAATTTCTTGGAATATCACTAGAACCTAATTGGAATATCAAGCTCATATAGTTTATTTACGAATGTTGATGGGATCGTAAAGAGCCTTCTTAATGTCTTGAACCATGTCCGTGTCCGAATCATAACGATTCTTTTTGTTGAAGAACATCTCAAAAACTTTGCACAAAGACATGTGAATATCTTTGCATGGTTTAGGCAACTCACTGAATTCATCCATTAGGATATGTTCCATAAATTGTTTCCTCTTGGAATCAATGATCTTTTCAATATGAGAAATTGAATCCTCTATCTGGAAACCACAATGATTTCTCATGTGGAGTAGCACGGAGTTGATCTTGCCTTGTTCTTTTTCCTTCTACAAATTTCAATATCACGAGTTTGGTCATCTAAGAGAGCATGCATATCATAGGCCTAAAAGATAAGAACTTTATATAACATATTAATTTTATCCAGAATTTAATAGTATATATAAGAACTAGTAACTATATTTACCCTTGCATTTAAAATACTTTACTACATTTTGAAGCATATATAGACTTGTATACGTTGAAAACTCAGTCAGGTTAGACTCAATTCGGCCCTTAAAAAAAATCGGTCTGGTCCAACTTTTTTTGAGTATAATAAATCTTGGACCAAACTGGTTTTCTGTTTTTTGGCTATCCTGATTTATTTCCAACTTTAATTAATCATGAAAATGGAAATTATTCTATTGTTCGATTCAGCCCATAAAATATTTCGATGTTCTACAAACAGACCCACCCTAAAATTCTGAGCTTTTCTGTGCCTCAAAGTTCATACCGCACTCTATCTTTCAGATTGGATCATGCTCCTAATTGACATGTCTAATAACATGGTACACTTAAGTTAAATATATACATATATATTATATAATAGATTAATTCAGGTATTATAGAGATTGACATTACCTGGTAACTCTGTAAATCGTTAAGGAGTCGGGTAACGGTCATGAGCAATGTTGTTATGGTATCGTAATTTCCAGGTTTGAGTTTGTGTTGGGGAAAACAAGATTCCATGAGACACGAAGTGGGAAGAGCAATGGTGTGTGCTGCGATTGAGATCATTCCATTTCGAAGATATTCTTCCATCGATGGTATGTGTCCCTTCTTACTCCATTTAGCTTCAAGTAGCCAAGACTCAAATGTTTCATTCCACTGCGTAGTCATTATTTAGCTCATTAATTCTATAACGGAAATTAAGTTATAAATATTTTTGGTTTTTTTTATTTAGTTATTATTTTTGAATAAATTTAAGAATCGTTTTCCTAGAAAATACCGATATAAAATAATTTGATTTTAAAATAAGAAGCCGGTGAAAACTTTATTTTTTATTAAACCAAAATAATCTTTTCAATTGACAAAAAAAGTTAGTAGATACCAGCACGGTAAACTTAACTTTGTTCTTTCTATCTGCAAATAGAAATATTGAATTTTTTAAAAAATCTAATTTAAGTGTATATGTACTACTTTTTTTGCTAATTAGTTAAGTATGTACTTGATTGAACAACAGATCAACATACCAATTAGTTTGCTGATATGATTATTTAAAATTTAATTCCCAAAACGAAAATCATGGTAAAATAAAGAAGATCTTGATTTATAAAAGACATACAATGTTGCGAAGATGGTTTGTTATGTCAGTGCCTTGATCCTTAAGGCAAGTCTCAGCAGTCTCTTTTACAAGATTATCAAGTGCTTGGAATATGATCTTGCCGTGATCTTTAAGCTCTTCTCCTTCCCATCTATCATTTATATAAATGTAAATAATAATTTAATCAACAATCAACATAATAGCAAGATTTTAAATAGATAAGTAAGTCATTAGGACCTCTTATCACACCAGCATAACCGAATTTTTAACTAATGCACCTTAGAACAGCTTTGGTAAGAGCTTTCAATTCATCAACAGAACCTTCTTCATCAAAGAAATAATCAGCAACAGTAATAAGGATCCCACTCTTTGCCATAAGCTTACGAATATTAGCTGCGGATTTAAAAGGAAATGAAGTGCTTGATGAAGCTGCAAAGTAGCAATATGTTGTCTTCTCTCTTCCAAATCCGATATCGTTTAGTCCTGACTTCTTCACCCACCTGGCTCAAATTAAAAGATCACTTTATATTCCAAGATTGATATATATAGAGTGGAAGGAAGAGATATGTATGTTAGGAATTTTCTAGGGTTTTATCTCAAAACATATATCTCAATACTTACTTCATCAAGTCATCCATCTCACTCCTATATACAGCTTGTCGAAGTTCGAAATTTCTCTCAGCAAGATGAGTAAGCTTGTCGCTGTTTATACTGCATAATTATATTATGATTTCAATGACAATTGAAAAACCCAAGTAAGCTTTGCTATTGTAAAAATATAAATGTATGTATATTGTATAGTTACCGGATCAAAGAGGCTTTTCCAACTGAGAAAGCATTTGAGTCCTTGTCCTCAATCCACATCCTATGATCAAGATGTTTGAGTCGAGCCATCCATGGAGTACTTATTTCATGTTTAATGTGAGAAGTAGGCACCATTTGTTCATCGATAAATTGACTTTTGCCAAGTAATTTACTGGAAAATTCTCTTGCTTCTTCGAGCTCACACTCTCCTGGAAACATAAGATCAGTTGCTCTGTAAACACTTAGCATCACAAAGAATAAACATTCAATGTTTGTCTCTAGATGATCTCGGACTTCTTCGTCACTCAAGAACCAGCAAAAGCTCTCTGCATCAAGTTTTTATGAAAAAAAAATGTCAGATTTGTAATTTTTTGGAATAGAGTCACTTGTACATATAAAATAGAGAATTAGTTCTTTACTAGGAAAAACATTGTAGCCGTTCATTCTTAGCATTCGAAACTCGAGAGATGCTTTGTGCAACTGATCTACTTTGGAAAATATGGGCATTCTCTTGACATCCTCGGTTTTGTAGCTCCTAAGGAAGAAAAGAAATAGAATAGAATACAAATCATTGTATAAAGATTAGTTAATTACATAATATATATAAAGAATGAAAGATCATAAGAGTGTTTCAGATTATTACTCACTTGTAAATATGTAGAAGAAAATGATCAATCTCTTCACTGAAAAACTCTCCTAAACCGAAGTTATCCATTATGTTGACCATGGAGAGTTTAATGAGTTCTTCACTCACGGGGTAAATTTGTGGAACTGTATTTAAATAAATTAGCATAAGCAGTTAATGATTTATCAAGATATTAATACTTTTTTCTTGATTAAAATGTGAAAAAGTACTTAAAAGTAACCTCCATGAGGACATCTTTGTACGAGAGATTGAAGATAAGCCAGACACTTTGTACTGCCTGATAGCATAAAAGCTGCTGCAGTTGCTGAAGGTGATTGAAACAAAGAACCATCGATATCACAAAGTTTCTCAATGATTTCTTCTTGATTTTCGGCGTATAATGTCGATGGCAATACTTCTAGATATGCAAGCAGTGACTGCCGATTGAAATGATCATCCACAAGTTTTTCTCTAAAAAATGTTGGTTACATAAGTATTAAAAATCTCACATCATAAATGAAAAAAACCGATATTACTATATTACCATGAATCGATTGACGCATTACCAATTGATTTTAAGTAAGAGATCAATAATACCTCAAACAATTGTTTAAATAATTTATTTCGTGCGTATAAACAAGATGTATCAAAATGATGAAAAATGACAAGATATATTGGTTGGCCGTATGAACATTAATTTCTAAGTTCATATTAATTTTTGTAACGTACCGGTGGAGAATCTCTTGGCGTTGAAAGAACAAGTTGTTGATCATTTTGTTGACTCGATTCGAGAAGAGAAATTGTAGGCCAAGTTGTTGAGCAAGCTCAAGTAGTCCAGTGAACATGAGAACGAGCCAACGAGGACAAGATACCTTCTTTTTAGGGTTGATATATTTTCCAATAATCATCTCCGTACTTCTTTCGATGTATATCGTCCCTAATTAATCAAGATGTATAAAGTATATGTACCCATAATTAATCTCTAATTGCGAAAAAAATCAAGGAAGATAAAATTCAACTTGGATTTGAAGAATATATAAATAATTAGCATGTGGTAAATTTCTGTTGATATAACATTCATTTTTAAATATAATGATCTCTTGGGTAAGATGTATACACTTATAAAAAAAATAGTGAGGTAATAATTGAAATATTTTAAATTTATGATATCAAATCAAGAAATTAATTACAAGGATATATAAATTGGTATAAGAGATTGATTTTTTAGATCAACTTTGTATTACTTAAACAGATATCACTTATTATGAAACCAAATAAGTAATGGATTTTTTTCAAGTATTAAATAATTTTACCCATGAAAAAAAAGCATTACACCTGCATGTGAACGTACACAATGCATGTAATTTTAATATATGTATAGTTTTCATCCAACACATGCAAAAAAAAAAAGGATAATTAAACCTAAGGTAAAAAAGAGTGTATAACGATTACCTTTGCGGACATGAAGACTTCCAATGTTCCATTTTCGGAGTGCTACAACACAAGCAAGTGTCGAAGTGAGGGTTTCGTCTCCATGTTCATCTCCGTGCCTCCCCCATATTCCTTCTACAAAGTTCTGATTGCTTAGAATCCAATCTAAACAACCTTGAAACATCGGTTTCCGAGTATCGACATCTTCGATCATGGCTAGCCAAGCTGTGTCATAAGCCGAGGGAGACACAAATGAGTAAGGATTTTTTTTAATCTTATCCAATTCAAATGTTTCTCTCTTGATCTCCTCTGCTAGAGAATAGAGTTCAGAAGTAAAACAATCGTCGAACTTCATCGTTTCTTTTTGTCTTTTTCTTTCTCGAATTTTTATAGCTTTATATGTTTTTTTTTTGTGTGGAAAAGCTTTATATGTTATTGTTCACCAAATTGTGTGTCTTTATATAATAGAGTCTAGATAACTTCGATGAAATTTCATAAAAAATGATCACGTGGAAAATGCAACTAGAAATCCCCAAGAAAACACCCCAGATAATGACAAAAAATCGTCCTCCACATGGTTATAAGTCATGTCTTAGTATTGAAACGAGCTTGTACAAATTGGTGGCGACCAAGAACCAAATACATTTGTGGTGGAGTGCCGTTTTTAGGGATAAACTAGTACTATGTTGAATCTGGAAATACACAAAAACAATAGGATATATCATAAAGTTATTTGTTTAGTCTAAAAATTTCCAAATTTTAGATATAGCGAAAACAACAAAGAAAAGAGAAATTTTTTATTATTATTAATCAACTAGATTAGGAGCCCTCCGATGAACATGTTTTCTAAACTTTAAAAATAAATTAAATTTAGGTAAAATGAATAAATTAAATATTTATTGTTAGTTAAATATCTTAAATTGTTTTAAGGAAAAAAGTAAAAATCATATTTCCTTATAAAAATAGTTATTTACATAAGTTTTTTTTACATGAATAAATTAAATTAACTTTTTATATTACAATTTAATTATTAACATATTAAAAATTTATACCACGTCAAGTAATTTTTTGTTCCATCTTGTTGTTTGTTTTTTCAATCACCGTGTGAGATATGTCTTAAAAAAATACCAGGAACCGAAATCAATCCAAATCCGACTCGAAAAGGAGTACCAAACCTAAATCCAAACCGACAAAAACCCAAATGCATCCTAGACTCCTGTATCCGAATAACTAAATCGAGAACGGAATGGATATCCGAAATACTCGAAATACAACTATATACCCACAAATATTAATAATATATAAACTTGATATAATTCAATTACCTTATAATTATAAAATCAAAAATATCAATTATTTTTAGACCGAAACAACTAAAATACCCAAAGTAACCAAAATATTTGAAAGTTCTTAATTATATTTGTGAAAATTTAATAAAATTTATTCAAATTTAACCAATTTTTAATTCATTTTTTCCGATATTCCGTGTACTCAAATCCAGATGAAACCGAACCAAAAATTGTAAATATCCGAATAAATCATAGGCTTCTAAACGCGATAGATCTGAACCAAACCCGAACGCCCAAACCTAGTGTGAGATCTGGAAAAATAGATATAGTAACTGATGGCTATGCTCTCGCTCATATATAGGCGAGATGTTCTTCTGGCAAGATCTTTGTCATCTCTGTGATGTCACCTTGTTCAGATCTTATTTCGGTTCCCAAAAAAATATCATTTCCCTCTCGCACCTTCACTCGCCAAAAACCTTCACCATTCCTTGACTCCTGACGTTTTCCAACAATATCCTCTAGCTCAACTCTTCCCTCACCGTCTCTCGATTGTATTCCTATCTCGGACTTTATACCTCAAAATGTTTAGTTTTCGCAGTTTCTTTTCTTTTTAGTCATTGGATTCTCATCCACCATTATCTTTAATCTTTAGCAGAAGTTCCTCCGCCTTGCTCCCTCCTATGGATCCATATTAGTCTATGAGATTTGGCTTCGCATAAGCAACTCTCTTATTTCCGGCTATTTTTTTATTTATTCCCTTTTGGAAAAGAACAATTTTTACTTTTTTTTCTTTGTGACAGATCATTTACACACTTTTTCTTCTCTATGGAAAATTTTTGTTTTTCAATTTTCATGTTCAGTGTTGTTTCTTTGTTTCGTAAACCGAAAATTTCTACCTATTTGTTATTTTGTGCCAATTATATGTAACTTCTGTTAACAATTTAGACAAAAATTTACTCTAAAATTTATTAAACACCTAACCAATTAGAATAGTAAATTAGGTTGGATTATAAAATAAAAATTAATCTTGTTCGTTTTAATAATTAGAAATGTGTAAAAAATTATTAGAGTTTAAATAATCTAAAAATCTCAATTTAGAAAGAAAGTTTAAATTTTATTGAAGTAATAAGATTTTACATATTTTAGAGTATATATATTTTATTATTTAATTTTTTTGTTGGTTTTATTTTCTCGGTTAAGAAAAACAAAAATAATACATTTTTTTCTACGTATAAGAGTCTTATCGATTAACCGACATGTGTCGTGATCAAATGATTAGAAGTGTGTTAGATTATTTTATTGGAACTTAAATAATATAAAAACTAAAAACCTAAATATGAGAAGGAAAATTTAAATTTTATAAAATTTTAAAGTTTAAAGTTTAAAGTCTAAATATCTATTTTATTATTTAATTTTTCTGTTGTTTTTTATCTAAATATCTGTTTGATTATGTGATCTTGATAATCATTTTTTACTTTAAATAATTAGAAACGTGTGATAAAATTTTTTATTAGAGCTTAAATAATACAAAAATCTACCTATATTAGAAAAATATAAAGTAAAATTTATCTATTTTATTATTTAATTTTCTTACTGGTTTTCTTTTTCTATTAAGAAAAACAAAAATAAAATAATATTTTTACATGTGTCAAAATTCCATCGATCGAGCATCACGTGTCATCATCTCGTTAATTAAAACTTTGATACGTGTCGAGCTCTCGTGAGAGCAACCAAGGTTTATAAAATAAGATATCAAAACTGAATGAAACTCTCAACAAAAGTAAGCTATTTATAATAGGATCACCGAAACCATTATAAGTTATAACTCTGAAATATTATTTTTTATCAAAATAGGAAAAGCATTACAATATAAATATAAATATAAATAAATTTCGAATAATGAATAATTATCCTAAACCTACTCTGCAGGCCTTGACAGCCAAAAAAAAAAAAATTGCAAGTACTCAGAATCTTAAATGGTTTTTCACATTAATGCTTTGCTTCTCCATATTACTTGTAAAGCAACACATGAGACCATGACGGATGACTCTATTTACAGCATTGTAAAACCTATGAAAAGATTTGAATCCTTAAATTTGCAAGAAACTGAGTGTTTTTTGTGTTCAAATCTCATACATGATGTAAACGCCTTTAAATCCAACCAATGAACAAGAGTGCTTCCACAATCTCTTTAATTAAATTTAATGGAAACAAAATAAGAGAGAGACAAAAAAAAACTCTATATTATTAACCAATATCAATATATTGGTATTTAATAAAAATATACAAAAGCTCTTGAAATCTTACAAGATAAGCCTCATCAAAATAGAATAAATAGAAACATAAACAAACAAAATACAAATAATGAATAATTATTAATTTGCAAAATCTAATTAATTACCTACAAATTCATGATCACTACTAGGCCTGTTACGGAGCGGATATTCGGCCCATTTGGGGATATCCGTATCCGTATCCGTATCCGTCCGATCCGTGATTTCATTATCCGTATCCGGATCCGTACGAAAACGGATATCCGGCGGATATCCGTATCCGTTTTTTTTTTAATTTAATATATTTTAATAATTATTTTGATTAAAAATTAACAAATGTCCGAATATTCGGCGGATATCCGGGTTTTCTTAAGGATTATGGGAAAATTTTTTTTTTAAAAAAATGGATAATTTACAGATACGGATAGCCGGTCCTAAATATTTTTATTATCCTTATCCTTATCCGGGCACCTCGGATATCCGCTTTTTCGGATACAAACCCGGATACGGATCCGGATATCCGGCAAATACGGATATCAGCTAACAGACCTAATCACTACGTACGATAGTTCTCGTAATTACATAAAACATAATATGTGAGAGACCAATAAAGAGCCTCATAAACTACAAACTTGGACGGCAGCATGTCCTTCTTGAGAGACTTTAGCCAGAAAATCCTCTCCTCATGTTTTTGTTCTTTAATGTCTTAATTATATATATATATATATATGTATATGATATATGTACAACTTAATTAGGGAAAGAACCAGAACCACATATACATTACGATATTTTCTAGGCCACTAAATAATTGAGTACGATGTCACCAAGATTATTATCGCATGGATTTTGAGGACCATGTCATTTTTGATAGGTACAAAGATTCAGAAACTAAGAACATGCATCTCCACATGGAAAGAAAATAATAGTACAACTAGATTTGTCTCATTTCTATTGGTTCTCCGGGAATATATTTTATTTCCTGTAACTAATAAGTAACAATCTTTATTATCATTGAGAGCACGTGATTGTTTTTTATTTCATGCTAAATTGAGGTATGATCCACACACAAAAAATGGAGAGAAGATGAGACAAATAACTGAGTTTTGTACGTAATCAAGAAGTTTCGGGCCTCAAGTTCATTATCTTTGGGGAGGTCACAGCCCAAACAGATTATTGAGTTCCCCTCCCACATATAGTGCTTGAATTCAAAAGCTTGTCCGGTTTCTTGGTGTACCTTTATAATGGGTAACTCTCTTCATCTAATTGTAATTGTGTGTTTCAATGAATTAAGTCATAAGTTGTCAAAAAATAGAAAACCTAATAATGTAACAAATCAGTTGCAACAAAAGAAACACACACACGCACCGTCCATAGACCATAATCAAAGACAACGGCTAACAATGTTCTTAGAATCGCTACTTAAATGACAATAATACTGACGACAACAAAAAATGTTAATAATACCTAAACAATTCAAATAATTCCCATGCTTAAGTCTAACCTAAGCGTTTTGTGATAATCGGCGTCGTTTCTGTAGTCATAACTCGTCAATTCTACTTCAGCCTTTAGTTCCACTTGTGGAAGACCACATATTTATGAGAGATTTATGCGAGTTTCTCACTGATGAGGTTCTTAGAATGGCTTGGGTTAACAGCATAAAATAAATCCACAGATAAATCTAAAACTAACAGAATAATACAATAACAATCCTTAATGCAGCTCATTTAGTGAAACACGATCTCTGGTGAAGATATATAGCTAGGCCATAAACGTAACTCACGCACAAGCTGTTTGTCATCATGCTTCATCACATACTTTTTCAAGAACTTATCATCAGTACCCACCAAGACAGATGATCCGATCAATCCTTTGGACATGGGAGCTTTGATTACGTTACACCTTGGGACAATCCTCTTCTCAGAGTACCTATGGGTGCAAAACCACAGCCTTTAGTGGCCAATTTATCTTCTTCACCACAAACTTAGTATTCACCATCTCTGCAAAATATATATCCAATGCACTGAGGATGACGGTTGACCATCATTGCAAACTCATCTTTGCTGAATCCTAGATCTATAAATGTTTCAATGGAGTTCAATGATAATAAAAACTGCTGAGGCACACCCAATTCTCTCAAAACCAAAGCATTTCTAATTTTCTTCTCCTACTTACTACCCTCTGCTAAAGAATGACATAACTTCTCGTACTTGCAACTCTTATCAACACCTACAATGTCTTTGACAAAATCATAGTATATGCTGATAGTTATATCCTCTTTCATTCCTAAGATTTTAGGAACTTTTGAACAGTTTCTGTGAGGTTACAGCTTGATAAGCTTCTGTAGACTGCAAAAACTGAAGCTTAGGAGCAAGTGATTTCTAAGCATCTAATACATGACAAAGGCAAATGCAAAGAAATAAACACCCCTAAAAACCTATTTACCAGTTAGAATATTGAATGCATAAAATACCCTATATTTTGTAAGAAATCTGAAAACTAAATCATTTGGTCGCAAGGTAAGGTTTTATCAAGATTACATGTGGTATAATTAACATGGAATCTTGGTTTAAATATAGTTTAGCTCAATCGAGCTAAACCAGAGTCGGTATTGAAAATTTGTGACAGAGCATTTGATCCTCTCCTCTGTAATAAAGACTAAAAGTATTTGATGTTTCTAGATTGATCTAAGCTAGTGAATTTCTAGGAATAATCATAGCCGACCTTAACTCATAAATCTGGTGCAGTGTGTCATCTTCTTCTGCTTAATTTCCTCACTTTTTGCTCAATTCGGTCCAATTTGATTACTGCGTGTTCGAGGAGTGTTAGGAGATAGAGAAAGTTATTTAAATCCCGAACATGAAGACAAAGATCAACTTTGAATTTGCTACAAATTCTAACCGCTTTGTTTCAATTTGTCTGTCCTCTTAGTAACTAAAGAAGCGGTTCAACCTCCAACTGCCTAAAAATGTGATACAGGAAAAAAAAAATCGAACTAAACCTTAAGTTTTCTTTAAAATTTCAGATTGAAGAAATAGAATACTGATTAAAAGACAAAACAGATTTGTATACCTCTATATATTCACATGTGACATATTTAATTTAGCTAACTTATCAAGAGAAAAATATACTTTCATAGTACTGTATTAGTCATTAATCAGCTTTTGTTATTAGTACACATCTTGCTACCAGCGAGTAAAAAGAGACGTATACACTTTTCTTGACGCAAACAGATACTTTTACATATGTGAGATCGTGTGTATATTATAAATATATATTGTTCCATATAATATATGTGCTGCAAACTATATTATGTGTGCATAGATACATAGATACATATCTATATAGATTACGAGTGCCAGTTCATGTTAGGAAGTTGAAACGCCTGTCTTAAAACCCCATGATCAGCTAGAGACGACGTCGTATCAATAACTCCATTTCCATGAAACCCCGAACTCTGAGGAATCTCACTAAGCATTGAAACAAAAGAGACATTGTAATTGTCATTGTTGAGATCACCTGTATGATGAAACCTCTTGCTCGATAAGAAAGATCCGAATGAAGATGATCCCGAGGCCTCGTGACCCATCCGGTACTGACCACACAAGGAACGTTTGTCTGAAGAGACGACCATACCGTCGAAAAAGTGTTCTTCGTTATTGTTATTGTTGTTGTTGTCGTTGTTGTCTAAGACCGATGTGGAAGAAGAATTAGCAGATGATTTTGAGAGCATTCCTTCCATTAGATCCTCTCTTAGTAATACTCTCTCCATTGTTGGTCTTTGTGAACTGTTCTTCTTATAGATCCTACATAGAACCCAATCGTCTAGCTGCAAAATTTTGATTTGTGGTACATTAATCAACGTAACAAACTATATATTATATAGGGATAAGAATAACGTGTCTCATTGATTCAACCTGCATAGTACTATCCTAAGTTTTTCCCAAAAAAAGATTTCGGTATGAGTTTCCATGTGAAAGAATATTGCAGACTCAAAAAGAATACAATAATTGTGGCAAATGTTACAAACTTGAATTGAACTACATAATTTAGTCTGGTGTTAGGCCTAAAAAAAAAAAAAACTTGAATTGAACTACATAATTTAGTCTGGTGAAACATTGTAATAAGTACTAACATACTTTCGTTATTTTGATTCCTTATGAGGTTTGATTATAGTATCTTAACATTTCATTACTAACAACAAAATACATTTTCCATGTGGTGATATGATATTTAATATCTTAGAATTTATATACGGAGACTCGAATTTGATGACCCAAAAACTTTAAGATGTTAGATCATTTCGCATACCCGTAGTGAGTTTTTCCTTGTGTTGGCTAAGTCAGGTGGCTTAGCTGCAGTGTTAAGGTTACCATCGGTGAGGCGATATTCATGCATGATCCAATCCGTTTTAATCCCTTTAGGAGGTTTTCCACCATAGAACACAAGTGCTTTCTTGACCCCAACCTTGTGACTATTGCATGCAAATATCGGTTTATCAGTTCCGGTTGCTTTCCAATAACCGGAAGTTGCTGCCCGGTTCGGCCTAACCCCATTTGGATACTTCCGATCTCTAGAACTAAAAAAGTACCACTCTTGCTCTCCAAAACTCGCCTTACCTAAATTAACCATTCAAAATAACATTATCTAAGTGATTATCATTATCTATATCAAATTTCTATTATGTTAGATTTTCAATAGTCATAAACAAATTAATGATCCATTTTAATCAAAACAACATATACTAATTATAAAAAAAAAAAGAAGCATATATACTTGGAAGCTCCCAAGGATCAAACTTGTAAAGATCAATCTCGGCGATGATTGAAACCGGAAGTGGAACAGAAGCAGCTTTCTTCTTGAGGTAATGAACTACTAGTTCTTCATCAGTCGGGTGAAACCGAAACCCGGGAGGAAGATGCGGATGGCCTGGCCCTATACTCGAATCTCCCATGTTTTCCATTAACACTCAAATGTTTTTTGTTTTCACGAAATCAGTCTCATGATCAAAGAGAATATATATGTAGGAAGAGTATAGAGATTTTGGAGAGTGAATGTGTGTTTCATATAAGATGAGAGAAGAAATAGGTGTTAGGTTTGTGTGTGCATATGAGTACCGAACTGGATCCCTCGACGGGAAAATGACACGTGGCTAATCGTGGGGCCCAGAATTAGCGGCCAATGGGCATTAAATTTTCGAAAAAGGCAGTTTTTTTTCGAACTGCCTTTATGTCATGCCTTTCTTATGCTACAACATCACGCACATACCTCATTTTGGTTTTTGTGTACGATTATATAAAAATATTAAATGTGGGGAATACTGTCTTATATATATTTTTAAATTATTGCATTATCAATGTGTTTTTCGTTTGTAATTGAACTCTATTAAATTATGAATATAATAGAAAGAAAATCCATATAGTCGACCGTAACTGAGAAGTTACACGTACATGTATAATAGTTCTTTTACTACCATACTTTCCAAAATTTTAATATCTAAAGTAATCAAGATTTTCAAATTATTGTTTAACAAACTGCGTTCCAAAGGCAATAATGGTGATGGCCTGATCAGCGGTATACAATTTCAACTTCTTAATAAATGGATTCATCATATTAGGATTATGAATCATTCCATCTGCTTACAAGTTTTAAACTTTAAAACATGTATACTCATGACTTCTTATGCTGGATAGCCAATGAGAGATCTTTTGATGAAATACGGTTTCAACGTCTCATCTTTTTAAATCATTTGCGACATTAAAAAAAAAAAGACAAGATGTAATTTGTCTTTTGAATACATGTATAACAATAAAATCTAAGATATTTTCATCTTTTGCTTAAGCCTAAGCCTAGATGCACATTTGATTCCTTCGAAAAAATTCTTGTTCGGGACAAGGCTCCATCAAATTCGCTAGTGATTAACTAAAATTTCATCAGGTAATTAAGTTGGTTCCAAAAACTTAAGTAATAATCAGCTGGTGAATGTTTGAGTTGTCATCACTATCACAACTAGTAGGCCCACAAAATATTTTATGCTTGGAACCCATATATTTTTAGGATGATCACGTAAGCAATGGTTTACACATTTTGGAATGAGAATAACCTGAGACTACATCGGTGCGAATTCCAAAGGCACATCATCATCATTTGCAAGATCTTGCATGCGCATTAAACGAGGAAAACTTCTCACCGTACCTCACTCGAGACAGCCCTAGCCGATTCACATCTTATCATTTGGCTCGAGCATTTTCAAACTTCTCAGCTAAGCACAAGTCTTTTACTCTATACATATCACTTTATCACTCTCATTGAAACTCTTCATCATGATTTCACTATATTTTTGTATTCCAACCATAAGATCAAACATTATTTTTTAAAATTTTAATATTTAAAATATGACTAACCATTAACAAAAAAGATAAAAAAGTATATTTGGTCAAAAAGTTATCAAAAAAAAAAGTTAATTTATTATGGTGGATCTTTGGCGTCAAATGGTGTCGCAGCGTAGTTCATAATATTTTATTTTCCTTTTTTGTTAATAATTAAATAAATATAATTTGGTTACCATTTTCTTGAATGTGAAAGATTTGAAAATACATATATTAGAGGAAAATCGTTTGTAGATCCACCAACTAGAAAAAATCTCTCATGCGACGACTAAGAAGCAAAGACGCGCGTGGAAGTCAATGAACATGTGTAACATATGCTTGGATTTTTTGACGTTCAAATTAATATGTTGAATAGTATAACTTAGTAAGAAACCTTAATGTTTCGAGGACTACATGAATTAATGATTTCACATAGTGATATTTACAAATTATATGTCACAACATAGTTACACATACAAACTAATTTAATATTATATTAATTATATGATTTATTAATTTTGCATATAACATTTACAGAGTATCATAAGTTATTTATCTGCACAACATTCCAACTATCAATTTTTTATTGATAAAGTGTAACAATCGACAGTGCCCGGTGATATTTCGGTGACACGGAAAAATCCGATCCGATTTACTTAAGGATCCAGTAAATTTTAATTATCCATTTTAATTTGATCCAAAATCCAACTCAGTTTAACAATCAAACCGGAACAAATTAAAACTAAACCGTCGGCCCAATCTAACGAAAAACCAAATCGATTCAACGTACAAAACTAAACATTAAAAGAATTCCAATCGATCTAAGTTTAGGTGTATATCAATTACGGTATGATATCAGTTACGGATATGCTGGATATCATTAACACTTTTCATATGACCAATAAGTACACGCTATAATTAATGCATGGTACATTAAAAAATTAGTATATTCATAGTGGATAAAGTTTAACAATAATATGTTCTGAAAGATATCATAATAGTATTGATCACTTAAATTTTTTTTTTTATATAAAAATTGGATCTAAGTCAGTTAATCCAAATTGAAACTTGTTTAGCAATAAAACATAAAAATACATTTTTGTAAGGGATTTTTTGAAAAATACCCTGATTATGTTACATAATTTGAAAAATACATATTTCATTTTTATTTTTTAGAATCTATTTTTACATATATGATATGACCATTTTGCTCTCATTAGATTTACAAGTCATTTATATTTTTAATAGATAAAAACGAATTTTCTAAATAATTATAATTTTTTAAAAAGTTTTAAGAAAAAGATGTTAAAAATCACTTATAGATAAGTCTCTAAAAATTAACCAGAAAAATAAAATAATATAACTTTACTTAATTATATATTAAAATATGTTTTAATCTTCAAAACACATTATCAATTTTTTAAAATTTAATTTTTTAAAAAATTATTATTCATCCTTTTAAGATTATTTTAGTAAAACAATATAAGTTTTTTTAAAACAAATAGAGGAAATCAGGAAAATTTTTATTTTATTCAAATAAGTAAATTAATATATAAATTTATAGAATTTATTTATAATTTATTAATAGATAAATCAATATATTTTTAAGAGATTTTCTTAGAATTTGTTTCCATATAAAATATTAATTTTCCAAATAAGATCCTTATTTTTTGGGTAAAATAAAATATGTTTTTAATCTTCAAAAATATTAGCGATTTTATTTTTTATTGATTTTTTCTAAAAAAAATATTATTCAGCTTTTAAAGGGTAGTTTAGTAAAACAATATCAATTTTGTTTTTGAAAAATAGAAGAAATAAGGAGAAGGTATTTTTCAAATTACAAAACTTAAATAGGGTATTTTCCTAAATTTTCTCTTTTTATAATGATTTATTAGTAATCATGTCAAAAAATGATTTATTAGTAATCAAAAATAACTTCAGCTAAAATGGATAATTAAGTTAATCGGGTCAGATTTTTTTGGGTCACCAGAATATCACCGGATTCCTTCGAACGTTACACAAGAATAATAAAAATTGATGGTTAGGATAGTGCGCACATGACTTATGATATTTCGTAAATGACATTATGTGAAATTAATAGTTTGTGTAATTATCTGAACATTAAATTAGTTTACATGTGTACATATGTCGTGACATATAGTTCGTATATGTCACTATGTAAAATCAATATTTGATATACTTATAGAACATTAACTTAGTTTGCATATGTAGATATATCGTGACTTATTGTTCGGGTAGATGAGAATTAATTTTTCAAATAAAACTAAAGAGTATACTTTTAAAAAGAGATATAATAATTTCTCTAAAAGATAGAATTTTAGTGCATAGAATCGAATTCAGATCCTTTTCAATGAGAACGAGGTATGATTTTTATAGAGAATAACCTGAACTAGTATAATAGTTCAAAATTTGGTCCGGAAGGGGTCCGGGACACTCGAACATATTTACCATTTTATTTCTGTTGTTGTTAATTTGTGTTAGTTGGTTGACAAGCTAGCGAATCTCAGGATGTGCAGAGGTAAAGAAAGTTGTTTGCAAAGTTTGTACTTGTCTATTTTATTTATGTGTTTTCTTCATCTTTAAGATGGCGAGTTAAGTTGTTTGAACTCATCCTTCTTGAGCATGAGCGAAGGACATATGATTAATATATAGATGAAGATTTCAAATATTAGCAATTATAAATCGTAAGTGACTTGTCCCCTTAGAGTTATAATTTATCTCTTAAGGGTAATGAGGACAAGACATGGTCTGAATCCTCAGTAGTGACAAGACAATTAGTATGAACACGTTTGATTTCCTTTGGCCATCTAACTACTAATCCGTGAATACTCTCGGGAACGGTTAAAACTGAGGATTTGCTTCAGAAACATTGGCAGTACTGGGCTAGAATTTTAAGCCTATAGTGGTTAGATTTTGCGGTTCTTTTCTTGCTTTTGAAGATGAGAACTACTATAGGCCTAAAATCTAAAATGATATTTAATTGAAATAAAAAAATAATTTTAAGACAATACGTATTCTGAAATAGAGGGAGCATCTTATATCTGCAATTAATTTTTTTTCTTATATATGAAGTATTGTTGTTTTGTATTTTCTGGCTTTGACCATTTCATTGAGTACAATTACGTACCATATACTATCTACTTTTGGGATGGTGACCGTTTCAAAGGATGTTTTACTTCTTTTTCCAACGGGTGCTAGTATAGAAGAACTAAGGAAAAGTAATAAACACCTTTTGACGCAAAATAAGTAATAAATATAAAAAGTATATGTACGTCTTTGAAGGTTTTTTAATCTTTTAATTCTTCAAACTGCACGAGAAAAGACAAAAATGCTTGCAAGTCAAAGGCAAGAATGAATTCATTCGTTTCTTGAAGTATTTTCAAATAAACACCAAATAGTTTCTTGAAGTCCAAAGTTAGAAAATTGAACTTTGAAATTTTCCTGGAGTATTAGTGCTAGAAAAATCACTAGTTTTGAATATTTAAAGAAAAAAGTGGCAACATATTTATATAAGAAAAATATACTATATTTCTATATGACAAAAAGTGGCAAGATATCTAAGATCCATTCCGACTATTATAATTTTTAAAAATACTTCCAGTGCACATTTCTTTTATATAAGCTTCTTATATAACCACTATAAATATAGACACATATCTATTTCCTGCCAATTCAAGACCAGTTCTTCTTCCACTACACTTCCAAAAAAAATATCAAAAAGATATTAAAACCAGTTCGTTATCTCCAAACCACTATTTCGATTGTTACAATCATTTTGATTCTTTCTTGTCAATTCAAAAAACTTCTCGATGCAACGTTTATTAGCACCTACTTCAAAACTTGCATATACAAGATACATAACTAATCCAACCCTACCTAACCCAAAGCTGTGTGATATTTTCATCAATCATCGAGGGATCGATACCAAGAAGACTATTTCAGGTCTGTTATATGATCATTTCACTCGACTATGTTTGAATGCTTTCTTGGATAGTAGGAGTTTAAAGCCCGGTGATAGGCTTTTCGTCGAGATCAATACGGCAATCAAAGCATGCGGGGTTGGTATTGCGGTTTTCTCTCCTCGTTACTGCGACTCTTATTTTTGTCTCCATGAACTCACGTTGCTCATGGAGAGCCAGAAGAGAGTCATCCCTATCTTTTGTGATGTCAAGCCATCGGAACTCCATGTTAAGGAAAACCGTACACGTCCGGCTGCTGAGATCCGGAGGTTTCGATTGGCTTTGGAGGAAGCAAAATATACCGTAGGACTCACGTTTGATACATCTAATGGGTATGTTCATCTGTGATTTCTGAACCATGTGTATGTAATGCAACACTTAGTTCATTTTTCTTAAATATTAAAATACTTTGGTGGCTTATAAGAAAGACATAACATTTGCTTGTTAAAACAATTCGAATGTTTTTATTTGATATATCATATAAGTGTTTTGTTTAATTATAAACCAAATCAAACAACCTTCTAACACAACAATAAAGAAGTTCATAAAAATATCGAAATTTAGTCTCTTTTAAATGTTAAGTTTAATTAATACTTAGCTAGCAAACACAACGTTTGTAACAATCAATCATATTTTTTAATTCATTGCCACATAGCTAAAGAATGAAATATGACTTGCCGCTATATTTTGACGTCAAACTTAGTTTTTGAAATTTTGCATAGATTGGTGATTTACTTTCATTGCATTTCGATTTCCATTGGCCATGGATTATTTGCATGTTAGAGTGCAAATATCTATGACTAGTAAGGAATTGAACTGATTTCTTCTGATGATTAGAGGAAGCCCTACACATATATATAAGCTTAATGTAAAATAACAAGCTTGTACGTATCTCTTAAAATGTAAATGCTAATTAAATGCAATTATCTTTTTCTTAATTAGACCATGTACGTAAAATTATTTTGCAGAGACTGGTCAGAATTCTTGGGCATAGCATCGGATGCAGTAACGAAGAACTTATTAGAAGTTGAAGAAAAGAGACTAATAAGCATCAACCCTACGTACAAGCACATATTTACTTAGGTCAATCAGTTGTTCAAAACAAAGCGTGTGTCTTTTTTTCCCCATTTAACTATTTATTTTGTGATTTGGATTAATCATTTTTTTTTTAATTGACTTCATTCTTGTAAGAAGTTAATTAATTGTGTTGATTCTTTTGTCCAAAAGTGGACTTATTTTGTAGCTAATAATCATACAAAATAAGCGTGTTTTGTTTCTTTTGATTTCATTATTTATTTTGTGATTTGGACTAATCATTCTTTTTTTCAATTAAATTCATTCTTGTAAGAAGTTAATTAATTGTGTTGATTATTTTAAATAATCATACAAAATGTAACAAAATTAATAAATATAATCTTCCACTTTTTCAAATACCCTACGTTGTTTAGAAACAAAACTATTAAAGAAGAAATTTCCTAATTAATTTCAAAAAAAAAAAAAAGATGTCATGGTTTCGTATGCTATTTTTGTGTTGACTTTTCTTTGTCTTTGATAATTTTGATTTAACAACTTTAGATGGCTCAATTAGGAAATAAAATAATGAAAAAACGACGAGGAGGAAGAGCATAAACATTATTGGTAGGGACCACTAAATAATATTGGTCATGTTTACACCCAACCATGTGCTAAGCTTAACTCATCCTTTGCTGTCACCGAAAGCTTCGAATCCAAATCGACACAAAATAAAAAAACTAAGTCAACATGTCTCCTTCAAGTCTTCTCCTTTATCTTCCTTCTTCTTCTCCGAAGTCTTCTTCTCTGATTATTCTCTCTCTGAAGTCATGGATTCGAGAGCTATACTCGATTCCGCTTTGTTTCAACTCACTCCTACTCGCACCAGGTCTCACTTCTTCTTCTGCTTGACGATTAATTGATTTGGTTTGATCGTATTTGTTGAATTGTGTGTTTGTATTGGATTTTGAAGATTCGATCTGGTGCTTTTCTGTGGAAATAAGAAGGAGAAATTAGCTTCTGGAATTTTCGAACCATTCATTTCTCATCTTAAATTCGCTAGAGATCAGATCTCTAAAGGCGGTTACTCCATTTCTCTTCATCCTCCTACTTCTCACACTTCTTGGTTCACCAAATCTACTTTTGATCGGTAATTTTTGGAGAATTTTCGAAATTCAGATTCGAATTATGATCAAATCTGGTGCATATGTCAATTTATGCTGCATTATCTCTGAATTTTTTTATTATGGCCTTTTTAGAATTCTATAGAAATTGTGTGTGAACAATGTAAACGTTAACAGGTTTGTGAGATTCGTAAACACGCCTGCGATTATCGAGAGATTTGCGACTCTGGAGAAAGAGATTTTGCAGATTGAGAATTCTATTCAAGCTAATGAAATTGCCAATGCTGCTGATACTGAGCAATTACAAGACGGTATTATTCGTTTCGTCCGCGTAGAATTAACTTAGTAAAGCTAGCTTGTAATGTGACATAATAATACTAACTTTGTTTTGGTTATCATTTGCAGGTAATAGTAATCTAAGGAAGTCAAATGAGTCTGAGAAAGGCAATGCGGTTGCAGGAGAGGAGACATCGAAGTAACTTTTCTAGCTATGAAACTATACAAATTTATTTTGATGCAACTAATGGAGAAGTTTTGGTTTACTAATTGTGTTTTGTGTTTGTTTGTCACATTTATCAGGATTCAGCTTCAACGTCTTCTTGAAACGCGAAAAACATTGCTTCGGAGAGAGCAAGCAATGGCTTATGCAAGAGGAGTTGTTGCTGGTTATGAAATTGATAGTATTGATGATCTCATATTATTTGCTGATGCTTTTGGGGCGTCAAGGTTAAGGTATGTAAATACTACGTAACCATTTCATCGGTTTTTAGTCTTCTTTCATTTAAGATCATTTTGAAAGCTTTTGTCCTTTGCATCATTATGCAGGGAAGCATGTGTAAAGTATAAGGAACTATGGAAGAAGAAGCACGGAGATGGGCTTTGGATGGCGGAATTAACAGCTGTGAAAGCGTGTGCTCCAGCGGATATGTCATTGTTGGGTTCTTCAGGGATCATCCTCACCAATGAAGGTTCTGCTCTATCACTAAATGGGACCGACTCAATGCCATCTGAAAGTAGAGGTACCTTTGTAATTTATGATTTTACATTCCTAATTCTTCCAGTGCATATCTAATGTAAAGAAGTGTTGATTGGTAGATGACAAGTCGGTTAATTTAGACCAACATCCGTCCGGCGTTCCAAACTTTCAAGCACCAATGGGATGGCCGAACCATATGCCTCAATACTTCTATCCGCCTCCATACCAAGGCTATCCTTACCCGCCTATGCAACCTATGCCGAATCAAAACCAAGGAAACATGCAGTGGCCTTCAAGGGGGAAAACTTCCAAGAAAAAAGGGAAAAGGGATTCTGATGAAAATGAGTCTAGTGGATCAAGTGAATCTAGTGAATCTGACTCAGCTAGCGATGATTCTTCTTCTTCTTTGGAAGATCAAAGTAAAAGACACTCTCGTACGAGTAAAAACTCTCGTCGATCCAAGAAAAACAAGAAGAAGTCATCTAAAACTGTTATCATCCGTAATATTAACTACATAACACCTGAGGGAAGAAACGGAGACATGGAGGGAAATGAGTTTACGGACAACGGTTCCATCAAAGAGACTGTAGATGCAGCTGTTGGATTGCTCAAGGAAAATAGAGCTTACGAGGGAGAAAATTCTGGTGAAGGAAAACGAAGCAATGAGAATTGGGATTCTTTTCAGAATATTCTTATGAGGCACGATGATGGCTCAGATGTGCATTCGAAGGATGTTGTCAGTGAGGAGCATTTTACCCATAGAGGCTCTAGTCTGGGAGCGAATTCTAATGGCTTGCAATCAAAGAACACTGCCTCGGGTGATTCCATTATCATGACTCAGAAACACATAGCAAATGGAGGAGGAGCGGTCTTTGATCATTTTGAAAGTGAGGATAGTGCTCGTAGGCTTCCAAGAACGAGGGACTCAACTGAAGAATGTATGTTACTGCTAAAACGATCAGAAATGTTAGGAGATGAAAGCAAAGACATAGATAATGGTACAAGGGGTGAATTGTTGGTGAAGAAGTCAGGGAGTGGAGAGGATTGGTTTACGTCTAATCATCGTGCGGAAAACAACTACGGGAGAATGTCATTTGATGACAGCATTTTGACATCAGATGGTTCTGATAAGTGCAAAAAACAAGAATTCGTCGATGATTCTTTCATGGTCCATTCATCATCGCTCGCTGCTGATGATCTTTATGACTCTCGGTGGAGACCAGATATTGCTTTAGCCTCTGACATTGACAATGGTCATGCGAATGAAAAGCGTAATTCATGGGAGCCAAGTGATCTTTGTATGATTATTGAACGCAATTCAGGAGACTGTTTGGCTAATGATTACTCGATCGACTTCTCTGCTGAAGCAAATGCAAGGCTATCCAGTAACGGAACAGCTCAGGAGAAAGAAGATAAGGTCGTGCCAAGCAGTGAGAAGAAAAGTAATGTGAAGAATCCAGAAACACGCAAGTCTAGAACTCCAAGTAGAAGCAGAGCTGAGACCATGTCCAAGACTGCAAAGAAACCGACAGTAGCTAGCAGAACAATGGCACAGAAGAACAAGTTTGAAAAGGTAAGGAACAAATTCTTAAAAATTGCATTTTCCTTGGCGGTTTTTAATCCGATAATTTAAACAGTTTCTTACTGAGTTCGTCGTGGGTTTGTAGGAAGAAGAGATGCGGAAGAGAATAGAGAATCTTGTAATGGAAAGGCAGAGAAGAATTGCGGAGAGATCAGCCATGGCTACATCTCGAAAAGCTTCTCTAGACAAAGGTTCGAGTCGAGCTCCTTCGGGTCGCGAAAGGTAAAGAAAAACCGTTGAAATCAGTTAAAACCGTTGGAAACAAAACAGCGGTTGCTGCGTCAAATAAGATACTCGAAAGCCAAAACCGCTTTGTTTGGTCACTTGAAATATTCTTTTGATACATTCATAAATAAGTCAGATGGTGGTGGTGGTGATACTAAGCTCTCCTTGAGTTTGCTTGTGTCATGATTATTTATTTATTTATTTTTCTCAAACAATCTTCTGAATACTGATTTGTAAACTATGAGATTTCTATATATATTTGTAATTTGGATTAGATATACACAAAGATAAAGTGTACTCAATCTCTTAAAAGACTATCATCGGCAATGCGTTTAACTATATTTGAATAGTCCAGGTAAAGAAATATATTTGCAAGGAAACAATTGCGACAATGTTTCTAGTGTGGAGAAGACTAACAATAAAGTCTTTCGAGTCACTCCAAAAAAAGTTGTAGTGCATGATGCATATCAATAAAGTGTAGTTTACTAACGAATATAATTTCGTGACAATAAAAGAGTTAATATATTATAATAATTAATTTTATACTCGCGCGACATTTGTATATATATTATTGTTTGGTTATAACTATTTAAATTTATTTTATTAATATATTTTTAAATTATTACTAATAAATAATTAATTATTCTATAATAAAATACATATGTGAAAAAAAATTAAACTATTTTACTTTTATTTTGCTTATACTTTATTTTTTCTTATTGTTTATTCAATTTTTCATATTAAAACAAAACTTCATCAAATACTATGTAAACGTAATATCTTGTCAGTAAAATTTGTTGATTTTTTTCACTTAGATGTAATCTTCTTCTTACCTTTATTATATATTTTATTTGCATTTTAAAATTAACTACAAATTTTATTAATTTTAGTGTTTATACATTTATGATTCTTAAGTTTATTAAGCTCAAATTAATGATTACATGTTAAACAAAGAAATTGTTTATATATATATATATTATACTTAATTAAGTGATGATGATGTGTCATCCATGGAGAGACTTCATTCATCTATTATATATAGGATATGTATTTTATTTATTTTCAGATGCATTGAAAAGGAAAAAAAGATCCAAGATTTAGAGATTGTAGCATTTTAAAGATTTTTCTATTGTTATCTTTTTAGTCATTATGTTGTAATTATTAACAAAAAAAAAGAAAAAAAAATTCTCTGAGTTGTAAGGTTTTGTTGAAGGCTCTTTCTTGTTTTTTTTTCTTATAATATAATTTAATAAAAGATAATAATGCAAAAATGTCATTCATAGAGATACTTTATGTATTTCGAACACAAAGATCAGTAATACCAGGTGAAATGTCGCAAAGTTTTGTTTAGAGTAATAATATTGGCGATGAGTTGCACAAATCTTGAACGTATGTTATATTATTTCATATGAAGAGTAGAAAAATAGATAGGAAGACCTGAATATTAAATTTCAATTTTTAAAAGATATTAGAGTTCATATCTACAAGATTAAAAATTGAAAACAACCAAAAATTGTTATCATAATTGCATATGATAAGGTATTACTCTATGATAGGGGTATTGCCAATACATATTTCTCTTTTCTTTATGTCAACTACGTGTTAGGACTCAACCCCGATGATGATCTCAAATTTTTTTGTCACTCCGGATGGGAGGCTGGATACAATTATATTGAACAATTCAAGGTGTTTGACACATTTTTGAAAAAAATGTTTCTCAAGAACTTACAGCCTTACATGTATGGCTTCACATAAGTGCGAGGAACTAATGTTCAACTTGCAAGTTATGATTGATGGTATTACAAAGGGTGATAAGTTATTTGACGGTGTGGGCTCTCAAATAGAAGAATGTATGAGGGAATATCATGAGAAGATGTGAGTTAGAAAATAGTACGAGAGTTAGAAAATGTAATGGATGCGCTTACATATTGTTTTCCTAACCTCTCCTAATGACATTGAGGGTTTGCTTTTAGTTGTATTTTTGCTTAATGTAGTTGGAATTTTCAGATTTAATGCATGTTTAGTGATATTGGGCTTATAAAGTTATGATATCTGAAAACATTAATTTTGTTATGTAATTATGATATCACTTTTAGCTATAGAATAAACGTGAAAGCCTTAAATCTGTATTTAATTGAAGTTGGGCTAACATCATTTTGAAACTCCGTTTCTTTTAATTTGGAAATCAAAATCCTAAAATCTTGGTCACTTGATACAACCAAAATATTGCCTTTTGATGGAGGAAATGTATAAAGAAAAATTAGTTTCTCTTATATACATATATATCTATAACAATGTAGTTTCTAAAAGATGGATAATTTCTGTAAAGAACATGCATCTCTTTTGTTTGCTACTAAATAATCGACCCAAAGATTTTGAGAGAAGAGTATCATGACAAAAACAATAAAAAACAATGGTTTTCGAAAACTCTTTTTATATTCATGAATCATATAGAATGAGTTTTCTAAAAGCTGGAGAAAGAATTTTAAAGCCTAGAACAGATGCAACGATTGGAGAAGTGTTTTTTCGGAAAAAAAGAAAAAAAAAGAAGAAGGATACATGGCACTCAAAGAAATGAATGACTATCATCTTTTATAATATGAGAATTCGTCCAGGAAAACACCAAACTTTACCCGAATCGCCAAAAAAACACCAAATAAATGTTGACTTTCGAACTATGAGACTAAAGTGTTGGTGACTCGCCAAATCACCACACCGTTAGATGATTTAACGGGTTTTTTGACAGACGTTAATAAAACACTATTTCCGGTTAAGTAACACGACTTCATTTTGAAATATCATATACAATCCCTAATTTCCGGTTTTTGGTATCTTCGTCCTCCCATTCAAGCTCCTTTATATGTGTTAGAGGATCCATATTTATTACAGAGGATCCATCTTTGTTCTTAAGACATGGGTTGGTGTTTTTTGGGATTGTATGGTAAAGTTTGGTGTTTTACTGGACGAATTCCCTTTATAATATAGTATAATTTTCTTGACATCGGAGATTAAAAGTAACACTAACAAAGAAAGATAATAATGACAAGCGATGATGAGTTTGTGATGCTTTGAGATACTTTTTCAGGCTCTAAATGGCATGGAAGAATTGTGGAATTGTTGAAGAATATGGTGGAATTTGTTTTGTTTACCCGTTGGTGTTGTGGAAATTCCACAAAAAAAAAAGACTAAATAAAAGATAAAAAATAGTTCATAATTTAGGCATGAGCTATATCAAATTTAAATATAACTAATATTTTTGGATATATAACTTTATTTCAGATATTTTGGATATTCATTTGGTTCGGGTTCCGATTCGACTTTTTGGATATACGAGTCTAGGATCCGTTCGGATATTTTTTCAATTTCGGTTCGGTTTGGTTCTTCTTTTTCTGGGTCGATTTTTTGGTTTAAAGTATTTTCTCCATGCATTGTTCACATTATCTATGCTGAATGAAAGAATTGTTTTCGCAAATGTATAATTGAAATGATAAGGTAAATATAATTGGTTAAATAAAAGGTGTAACTTCATGATAAGAAAAAATAATAAAATAACAGTTCACATGCATGAAATAATTGCATCTATATAAACAATTGCAATTTCATGTTATTTGTTCAACGATCTATGTAAAAAAAATTGAGAGAAAAGTGTATCATTAAAAAATTACATCATTTGGGTAATATGTGGAATTGGAGGAAGTAGATAATCTAAATGAATTAATCAAATCAAACCAAATTGAATGTAAAAACAATTCAAACGGTATAATTTTTTTATATATCAAATTATCAAGATTCGAATCGGATTGAAGCTAACCAAATCAAACCAAACTGTTTAAGGGAATTCCACTAAAAATTAATAGATTGACTTAAATTAATATATCAATAAATTGTAGTTTACTAACGAATATAATTTCGTGACAATAAAAAAGAGTTAATAGTATATTATAATAATTTTCTTGACATCCAAGATTAAAAGTAACACTAATAAAGAAAGATAATGATAAGAAGTGACGATGAATTTGTGATGCTTTGAGATATTTTTCTGTTTGTTTGGTTTTTCAACGTTGCAGTTTTTGGGTAGATACTTTCATCGGAATAGTTGATTACTTTTTGTAAATATCTTTCCCTACTTGCAACTAACCCTATACTCAATAAGCAAATCAAAGAGACGTGAAGACAATGCTATTGCCGATTTTGCTTATAGTACTAACCACATCCTCGTATTACTCGAAATCCTACTCATTTCTTCAACCAAAGCTACTTTTTTAGTGGATCACAGCTCTGATTTTTTATTTATTATAAAAATCTACTCATTTCCTAAAGATTTCTGTGTCTTTCTTCAATCAAAGGTACTTTTTTTAGTTGATCTTAGGTCTAATCATTGTTTTTTTGCATTAATGGGTCTTAAACTTTTTCCTACAAAGCAAAGCAAAGTAGTAAACACATTGTACTATTACTTACAATCCTCTGTTTCATTCCTCTTTTTCCTAAAGTTTTTCTGTGTCTTTCAGGTACTTTTTTTTAGTTGATCTTAGGTCTGATCATTGTTTCTTGCATTATGGGTCTTGTCTTGATTTTGCAAGTTTGCTGTTTTTTTGCATATGTAAATGTTAGTTGTTGTACAATGCTCTATTCACTTAAGTGTCTCCCCTCAGGTTCTGATTATTGTCTCTCAGTTTTGGTAATCTCGGGTTTGATTCCAAGATAATCATCAATTCACTAGATGATCCATTCCATTTTTGATAACAGATTTTGTTGCTGTGATTCTAGATGAGACCAGAAATTCGCGAGATTATTCAGAAACTGCTCACGGATATGGAGGCGGCTAAGGGGTATCCTAAGGAGGAAGAAGATAAACGACGCAATGATGAGTTCATGTTCTGTTTCGGAAACTGCTACAAAATGGAGGAAACTGAGAGGCACATGACCAATAAAATTCTTTCTTTAGCACCAGAGCTTGTGATAACCCTCTTTCAGACGTATATAGACATGATATCGGATGAAGAGTCGAGACAGGTCGTATCTCAGGGAGGCTGAAGAGTGTGCACAGACGCGTGCAGAAGCTAACAGGGATCAAGGTGAGGCCAGTACTGCAAAGGCACCCACTTCTGACTGACTCATCTACATAATACAATGTTTGAGGATCCTATCATCAAACCATACATTGCCTTATTTTTAATAAGAGTGGTTTTGTGTGTCCTATACAAGATCCACGTTTCTCTTTTTCTTTGTTTTGGAGTTGTACTCCATTTTCTCTTTGTGATTACAAATAATTAGTATAATGAAATGCCAATAAAACAACTTTATATATCTTTATCATTAACCATGTATTTGTTTCTCTAGTTATATTCATAAAATTAATTAATTACAACTCAAGAGACTTGATGTGCTCGAGTTTTAACCCAAAATATTTTCTGCAAGTGCACAGACAAACGCAGTAGTATATGGGGTATCGAATCTACAGAGACCAAGGCTACACTATGAAATTATAGATTTTAATTTAAAGCTAAGACAATAAGGTTGGTTGTGTAATTTTCGGAACAACAAACAAATAAATAAATCGGTGTAAAATCAATTAATAAAAAGCATTAGGTTAAGGCGTTTCGCCGGTGATTCGGAGACAAGGCTGAGCAACTATTCAGGGCTAACTAACTATCGGTCTAGAACTCAAACATAAATAAATGTCGCCCCACTCTCGTGATGTATCGACAACTTTATCTAACAACCTAGATACCGAAACTCTCGTCTGGACCTAGCGAAGACGATAAGCATTAACAAGCGGGTTCAATCTGTTCACAATCAATCGTAACAATCAACTCTCGCTGGTTACGCACCAATTGCTCACCAATGATTTATCTAGCAACCTAGAGCACTTTCGTGAATAAGTTTAACCTAAAATCATAGACTAGGTGATCAAGCTAATCTAAGCATTAAGAATCCCTATTGGCGAAGACATATAAATTCCAATCCTATTTGTGCTCAGCCATTAACATCATAAATCACCATTGAAAACCTTAACCTAGCTAGGGATCTACTCACACATAGCGAAATCAAACACAACAAAGCAAGGAGATGAATTCATAATTCTTATTAAAGAGAATAAGGTTCAGGAAAACATCTCAAACAGAGTTGTGGTCTGATCGATAATGGGAGAATAGAGATCCAAAGCTGAGTAATACAAATCCAAATCGAAAAAGGTAGAAGAACAAAGTGGTGGTGTCTTAGAACCAAAAAAAACGTAGAACAAAACGTCGAACAGAACAGAATGAAAAAAGTCTGAGAACGTCGTCCTCAAAGTCTGAGGCGACTGGCTTCTTTTTATTCTAAAAATTAAATAAAAAACGTGTCTAGGTAAAATAGGAGGGAGCAGGTGCTCGCCAAGTCTGGAGCAGGTGCTCCCGCGGCGAAAAATCGACTTTTGGCTCAAAATTGCTTCTTTTGCTCCAATGTCTTCCAATATCTTCAATCCATGCTCCAGAGCCTCCAAATACCTGAAAAGACACAAAAAAACTAGAAAAGACTCGAAAACAAGATAAAAAGACTAGTTAAAATGGGACAAAATACTAATATATCAAGACCCACTTGCGTTTTCGCCAAGAAACCAATCTTGTGTGGTTTATGTACAGCGACAACTTCTTTTGGATCTTCTTGACGAGTCCTCTCTTCAAACAGCTCTCTTCTTTCTTTGTATTTAATTTGCCCCTAAGAACTAAGTAGAACACTTGCTTCAACCAAAGATTGAATTCAGATATGAGCAATCGAAAGAAACAAAACCTTAGAGCACAAGCCTTGACTGTAAAAACAAAATTTTGATTTCAGTTAAACAAAGCGTCCATTAAAGTCTTTCCCAATGTAATTTTTGATATCTTAGCTATTCGAAATAAACGTATGTAAACTGCAAGTGTTGGAGGAATTATCGAATCTGAACATTAGCTTTTGTCTATTGAAAAAGTATTGAACTTAGCTGAATTCAGCTGATTTTTTGTTTCCTTCCACCAATTTATTAGACCTATTATGACGAAGAGTGATTAATTTATGTGAAAGTGGGGATTTTCATAATCTAAAGTCAACAAGATTAGGTGGAAATTTGGAATTATTAGTAAAATAGTGATTATAATAAACATTGATGAGCTTTGTTTTTCTTAACATCGGTAGTTGGAACATGGAATACCTCGCAAAATCCAAAGTGGTTACTTGGTTAAAATAATACAAGTGGGCGATTAATCATAGTTGTTGAGCTTTGTATTTTTTTAAACATAGTTGCATTTAACCCAAACATTCTTTGAAATTTCAATTGCAAAGTGGACTGAAATCTAACTAATCCTCTCTTCCTTCGTCATTAGTAAAATAATCCTCTCTTCCTTCGTCATTAATTTGGATGCCAGAAAGTAATTGTCGTTTGGACTCGAGTTGACCTGAGATAAGAATAATCAAAGTCGTCCACATGGTCTGAAAATATTGAATTGTCAAAGTCTTTCGTATGCGAATATCTTTTTTAACTATTTTTTTTAATGATGATGAATAATATGTTTCTATTTTCTTTCAAAATCTCCTAACCACCCGTATTGCAGCAAAATGTTATCCAAAATATATCTTCGCTGAAAACACTTTTCAGCTTCGTCGTTACTTACTAAAAACTTATCTCTCTCTCTATCAAACTCTCACCATGGGGAATTGTGTGTCTTTCCAACTTTCTTGTGATCAAACCGTGAATGGTATCGTTAGATGCTTAAGTGATGAAGGTTATATTCGAACCATCAAGAAGAATCTCATAGCTCTGGAGAGGGAAATGGTAGATCTCAGAGCATTTCGACATGCGTTGCAGAACAGAGTAGCGAGAGAGGTGGAGACACCACATCGACAGAGGCTTGAAACTGTCAAGGTATGGCTTGAACGTGTCGATAGCATTGATATAAAGTTCCAAGATTTGCTTAGTACTAGTCCTGTTGAGCTTCAAAAGTTGTGTTTTTGTGGTTTATGTTCAAAAAATGTTTGTTCGAGCTACAAATATGGGAAAAGGGTATTCTTGTTGTTGGAAGAGGTTAAGATTCTCAGATCTGAGGGTAATTTTGAAGTGGTTACCGAGTTGACTCCCACATCTGGAGTGGAGGAGATGCCTACTCAGCCTACAGTTGGTCAGGAAGAAATGCTCGAAAAGGCATGGAATCGCCTTATGGAAGATAGAATCGGAATCATGGGTCTGCACGGTATGGGAGGTGTTGGGAAAACTACCCTTTTCAAGAAAATCCACAATAAGTTTGCTGAAACAGCCCGAAGGTTTGACGTTGTGATCTGGGTTGTGGTGTCTCAAAGCGCCCAAATTTCAAAGCTTCAAGAAGATATTGCACAAAAGCTAAACCTTTGTAACGAGGTGTGGAAGAATAAAACGGAAATTGATAAGGCCTCCGATATATACAAAGTTTTAAAGGGGAATAGATTTGTTTTGATGCTAGATGACATGTGGGAGAAAGTGGATTTAGACGCCATCGGAGTTCCATTTCCGACCAGAGAGAACAGATGCAAAGTAGCATTCACAACTCGTTCTCGGGAAGTATGTGGGCGGATGGGGGATCATGAACCGATGCAAGTCAACTGTTTGGGACCAGATAAAGCATGGGAATTATTTAAAAACAAGGTCGGAGACATTACATTAAGAAGAGATCCCGTTATTGTCGAGCTCGCAAAAAAGGTCGCTGAAAAGTGTCGTGGTCTGCCATTGGCGCTCAATGTCATTGGTGAGACAATGGCAACTAAAACTACGGTACAAGAATGGGAGCATGCAATCGATGTTTTGACTAGATCTGCTGCAGAGTTTTCTGACATGGAAAACAAAATTCTTCCAATTCTCAAGTACAGCTACGATAGCTTGAAGGATGAACATGTCAAGTCGTGTTTTCTCTATTGTGCTCTGTTTCCAGAAGATGGTGAGATATATAAAGAAAAATTGATAGACTATTGGATGTGCGAAGGATTCCTCGGGGAAGACGACCAAGCTATAAAAGAAGCGATGAATAAGGGTTATGATGTACTCGGTACCCTTATCCGTGTACATCTAGTGATGGAGGCTAATGAAGATGCGGTTGTGATGCATGACGTGGTTCGTGAAATGGCTCTGTGGATTGCATCTGACTTTGGGAAACAGAAAGAGACTTTTGTTGTGCAAGCAAAAGTTGGATTATGTGAAATACCAAAAGTCAAAAACTGGAGAGCTGTGAGAAGGATGTCATTAATGAATAATGATATTGAAGAGATAACATGCGCTTCCAATTGTTCTGAACTTACAACTCTGTTCCTCCAACGAAATAGATTGAAGAATCTGTCAGGTGAATTCATCCGGTCTATGCAAAAGCTAGTTGTTTTGGATCTATCATATAATAACAACTTCAGTGAACTTCCAGAGCAGATATCAGAGCTGGCCTCCTTGCAGTTTCTTGACTTGACTGATACAAGAATAGAGCAACTGCCTGTTGGTTTCCAAGAGTTGAAAAAGCTGACTCATCTGAATTTGACTGATATAACTAGACTTTGTAGTATCAGTGGGATATCAATGTTGCCCAGTTTAAGGATTTTGAAACTAGAAGGTTCTAAAGTTGATGGAGATGTAAGCTTAGTGAAGGAGCTGCAGCTGTTGGAGCATCTACAAGTTCTAACCATAAATATATCTACGGAGTTAGGTCTGAAGCAAATATTAGGCGATCAAAGGTTAGCGAACTGCGTCACTCGTCTAAATCTTCATAATCTCATGGTGAAAAATAGTCATATCTGGGATATAAAATGCAGAGAAAGCAAGACGAATTTTTCTGATTTACAGAATCCGACAAGACCATGCTTTACAAACCTCTCCAGCGTGTATATATTTGATTGCAAAGGCATTAAGGATCTGACTTGGCTTCTGTTTGCTCCAAATCTTGTCATCCTAGAAATTGCTTATTCAGATGACATGAAAGAAATTATAAACAAAGAGAAAGCAACCAATCTTACAGATATTACTCCATTTCTGAAACTCGAATTTTTATGGTTTAATAGTTTGCCTAAGCTGAAGAGTATCTACTGGAGTCCTCTCCCCTTTCCATTTTTGAAGAGCATAAATGCAAGAGAATGTCCAAAGCTGAGAAAGCTTCCCTTAAATGCTACCAGTGTCCCACGACTTGATGAATTTGAAATATTAATGTCTCCTGAAGGACAGAAAAAAGAGCTAGAATGGGAGGACGAAGATACCAAAAATCGTTTCTTGCCTTTAATCAAACGGGTAATCATTTCTCTTAATCTCTTCTGCTTCAGTTAATTTTTTATTTTCCTCTTTAAATTTCTTGATATGATCCATTTGCATCATCAAACCCAACAAACCACAAATTGGATCACATAACAGAATACTATTTTGAAAATTAGGCATTCTCTTATTCTCTTCACTTTTGGTTTTGACCTGGATTTGGTGATTTTGAGCTATTAATGTAGATGTTGATTTGTGTTCGTTGGAATGAGTCTTGTTAAAATTAGGGTTTGCAATTAGCATTCTTGTCTTTGATTGTTTCTATTGCCAGAAGATAGAATTTTCAGAATATGATGTGCCTCTCAATTTCAGGCGTTTCACAAGTGACACTAACTTTGTTTCTTTCTTTTTTTTTGTTTTTTAGTACTAAAACACCATTTACTCTGGATTGGGATCGTCATTCGTCACTGTCCGAAAGCTTTTGTCAAAGCTTCTTCTTCTGTTGCTTTCTCTTTTTTTTTTTGTGCTGAGTTGTTCATTTGGATTGTATTATTGCTTTTACTTAATTTGCATTCTGATGTTTCTGGAGTGTGTTGAGTTGTTCATTTGGATTATGTTTTTTCCTTTTCCTTTTGTATTACTTTGAACGGATTGGATCCTTTTGAAACTACATATTTACTCAATTAAGAGTTTATGCTTTTATGTAAAAGATTAATCTTCACAATAGTGATGCCTCTCACTGAAATCTAAATCCACACAATTGAAATTTTGTCTCCAATACATTATTCCTTTATTAAATCCAAAAATGAGTAACTAGAATGTGTTCATATATAATCATGAAACTAGAATGATTGTCACATCTCCTTGCAAAAATAGCTTTTTTATGATCTCTCTCCCAACATATAACAAAGCGAAAATAAGTAGCAGCTGAGGCTGTTCCACCAAGAGGATGTACGATCACTTCATCATTCACAGGACAACTAAGAACATCCTTATTTGTCTTTGTAACTGAGTAGCTGGTGAAACTTATCTGCACTGCCCAAACTTCTCACCGGAGCCAGTCCCATTGCTCTCCAGTATGAAATTTTGAGCTGTGGATCAAATCTACCATTGGTTAAGAGGTTACCTACACAAACAAAATCAAAATATAAGTCTAAGCAACTATATATAAACCTGATCTGTTTTCATCATATTCCATGTTTGAGCTATGAGTTCAGCTTTAACATACTCGGATTTGATTACTTAAGAAAGCAGAAAAAAGGAAATGTAACTTACCACTGTCTTGGACCAACAGTCTTGATGAGCAACGTTTAAATGATCTATTGTGGAGTTTGTATCAGAATCTATTGTCTGTCTTTCAAGAACTAAGTTAATCGGCTCACCATTCCCCCAACTACCCAAGTTATGACTGTAGCTCTGCCATGGAACCTTACGGTCATTATGTCACTAAGAAAAAAACTGCATTGCTGGCTGGTCCAGAGACAATGAGATCAGCAGTGGTTGAACAGTTCTGGCCTCCGCGGGTCAGCACAAATGTGATGATACAGTTCAAATCATCACCTTTGGCAATGAATGTTTGATTGATCTTGCCATCTTCGCCAAGCTGAACCGCATGTCCAGTATCAGTCAGTTCATTTGCATCATGAAACCCAACAAACCACAAATTGGATCACATTATACAAATTTAAAACCTCTATAAATTAATAATGTTGGGACCGGAAGATTTTATTAATTTAGAAAGAATATTAATTTATCGATAATTAATTTATCGTATATGCAATTTTTAATAAATTTTTGATGTAATTTGAGAAGATAATACCATAAGTTTTTGATGTAGTATGACAAAATTATAGATGAGTTACACAAAAATACAAATTTATGAATAAAAAAATAACACTAGTCATATTTCACTAAATGATCTTAGTTATATTTTATAGTTTTGCAAAATTATTAATTTATGATATTGATGGGACTATATAATTACATAGGATTTTCAAAAAAATTATTAGATTATTATTTTATCAAATTATGTTAATTATTACACTGGTTCAACTCGGGACCGAAACATATGTTAGAGCTATACTTGCGTACTTTCATTTTTACTAATTACTTATAGTGGTATTTTTTGGTGATGGAAAATAATAGAAAAGTAGAATAATGAAATTATTGACCATCACATGATCACATCTTATGAAAATATAACTTTTTCTATCTGCCAATTAGATGCCTCGTGGATGGAAAATATTTATCACCCTTTCATATTGAATTAGAAACGTTACTATGAGTGATGCAATGTTTGGTTGATAAAGGCTTGACTTGGATAGTATTGAGTAAAATTGTTCATATCTATGCCATATGAGAGGCAATCAAACGGATTGGCCTACGTTTTCGACAATAATTGGAAGAATTTTTTTGACTTCAAAACTTTTTTAGTTTTTCGTTAATTTTTTTTTGTTATAATATATGTTGATATTTTTACCAAAAATGCACTAACACAAAGTTTTCATTCTCTTATATAAACAATGTAATTTTGGAATATAGCTCATTTTCAAGGTAAGCATTATTCCACCGTAATCTAATATATGGTGTTTTGTTGTTAAAAAATAATAGATTAATTAGTTAATCATATAAATAAATAAGAGATTTATCATCCATTAATAAAAAATAACATATGTTAAAAATTGGAAAATACATAACTCACATGAGACATGTAGAAAACCAAAAATTACAAAATGTCATAATCTTGACATATTTTTGCGTCAAAAAAAAAAGAAAAGAAAATAGATACTCATATTTATGATTTTTTCTAATACCATGTTGTAATATATATAGATAAAAAGAAAATTCCCAAAGTGTGTGACTGTATAATTCACAAAATAGCGTAAAGATTAAAAAAATAATGAGGAAAAACCATCTTTCTTGAAAGAGTGGACAAAACAAAAGCAAATACCACAATGGAATAATAAAGTGGTTCTGCTTCTTAAAGAATAAACCAAAACTTAACTACTCTCTCTATCCTCACCACCTTCTTCTGCAAATTCCAAACTTCGCATCTCGCTTTCTGACATTCTTCGCCAATCGAATCACGCCTCTTCTTCTTCGGCTTCTATTTCTCTTTTGCGATCTCTCTGGGTTTTGGTTCTTCACGATTTCATCTCTACTTACAGCACCAATCGTTGGGGGTTTAGGGTTTTTGTATCGAAGTCACATCTGTAGCTTCGGAGAGACATAGTCGTCTTCTATTTTGGGCTAAATCCGAGGTGGGTTTTGCTCAAGTCATGTTCTTTTGGGTTTTAATCAATTCTTTTCGTGTAATTTTGAATTGCTAAAACCCTAAATCGAACTTGTCTTTTTGGGCGTAGCTCAAATTAGTCTCTGTAAACAGCTTTACAGTGATGATTCCGATGGATAATTACTGCGTACCGAGCACTAGCACGACCGGTTAAGTATTTCCGGCGAATTCAAGCATGACTGCATCGTCAGGATTCCATTTTACTGTAAATTCTCCAGCTTCCGTTACTGGACTCAAACATGAAGCTTCTTTGGCTGTCGATTGGTCTGTTGAAGAGCAGTATATATTGGAGAAAGGCCTTTCAAAGTAAGTGTCTTTCTTTTGCCCTTTCCTGTTATTCTCCATTGTTCGTTGTTCTCTGCAGATTTTGTTACTTCGTAGCTATTATATAATGTTAAAGTAGAAAAATATTGTATCTTTGAGAAGGACGGTTTAAGGATGTAGATGTAAAGGAAAAGGTTTTGCCTTTGCGTCTGTAATAGCACATATTGTTATCTCGAATCATAAGCCAATTCTGGTTCTTATAGATATATCAGTTTTGTACTCTTAGTTTTATAGGCAAGCTGGCTGAGTTTTACTTTCTTTTTCACATTTCAATGGTAGTTTTACTTTTCATGTTTCATGTTGTTTCTAGTTTGTTCTTTTATTTTTATGCTTGCTTGAAACATTTTTCTTGCCTTTTGTAGATTTAAAGATGAACCGCAAGTTACAAAGTATGTAAAGATTGCTGCAACTCTACCGGATAAAAGTGTACGGGATGTAGCAATGCGATGTAAATGGATGACGGTAAACTCCTAACGCTTTATCACTAAGTTTCAGTGAGTGGGTTGCATAATTCTTGTTATTCATGAGTTTTTGGTAATTTTGCTTGTTAGATTTAAAAATTTGAAAAATCACAATTCAGCAGGTTGTCATGAAAATAGTGATACAAGAGATATTTCTATAACAATAAAAGTATATGCAAAGTATAAGGGAACCAACATGGTGATGCTACTTTGGGTGTATGCTTTGTTAAAGATAAAGTCCTATGGGAAAAGTTCTTTTATATTTTCTGGCTATAAGGTAGTCTAAAACTTCTATTGCTCTATTGATTAAAAGACACTCTACTATATCATAAAGGTTTTCTAAAGTATGGTTAAGGGTGTGCAAGGGCAGAATAACGAGTATTGCTGGCGATAGATCTTGGCTTTTTGTTAGCTCTGGAGTCATGTTGGAACTTGATTTGACCTAAAGCTTGATTTGATTTCTGTAGTTACACTGAAACTAATTTCGCTTTATGGGCGATGTCAATATCCCTGGGCTTTTTAGACTTTCTGATGTTTATTTTGACATATTACCTTTCATGAAGGATAAGATTTCATATGGCCGACACTAGAGTTATGAAGAAATGATTAGAAACATTGGTTATATTGTCTTCAGTATGGCCTACACTGTAGTGTTAGATTTGCATAATAATATGGAAGAAAAAGTTAAAATTATAGTGCCGAATATTACCTTATCCGCTTATCCTTACTTTCTAAATCCCGTCATATTTCTTCTTTGAAGTTGGCCTGAAGAAATAGATATGTATTTTGTGACTTGAGATGCACAAGCAGATATATGACTCGTTCAAACATAAAGTTTCAACATTATCCTGTTTCAACGTTTATAATAACTGCTAGTTTGCTATTATTTTATCATTCAACAACTTAAATCCATGATCTTTAAGTTTGTGCTGTTGGCTAAGAATTGCATCCATTTTTACAGCAAAAACGAAGAAAAGGGGAAGAACATAGTGCCAGCACGAAGGCTAGCTATAGAAAGGTATGTTTGCTTAACTGAACCCTAGGGTATATCTTCTTCTGTAACTAAATAAGCAGATGAGGTTAGAAGGCTTAGGTTATATATTGATATAAAGTAGGTTATTGGCTGCAAATGGATTTTTGTTCAAATGGCTACAAACTTGTTTTCCTTGAGAATACAAGTAACTTATTTCTTCTTTATTAAGGTGGTGGATTTACCCCCTAAACTGAACATGTTCTCCACCATGCCGCAACAAAATGCTACATATGTCATGAACCATATGAGCCAGAGCGCACTCATGCCTTTTGAAGGTTAGTCCTATGTGGGTCACAGTATTGTCGGCATCATCTTCTTCTTCTTCTCTCTCTTGAAAAGTATATAACTGTAAAGAAGGATTATTTCAGAAAGACAAGGTCCATCTTGTCTGGAAAATCTCAATCAAATGTACTAAGAAATTTGCGGTTCATCTTGTTGATACCTGAATCTAGGCATCTCCTTAGTTGTGCCATCTTAAAAATGAAAACTCAGTCTTGCTAGCTAGATACCTTTTTTCTCACCTGTCATATTTTTAGGTTTTATATATTTTCCAACTTATATTTTTTAGGTTTAAGTGATGTGGTTATGGAGCGTCTACGGCAGAATGCTCAAGCTTTCGGCCAAATTTCCTCAAACCTTTCTGCAAGCAAGGTAATTGATTTGTATTTTGGTTATTGCAATCCTACGTGGCTGAATCTGATCCAAATGCTAGTTGGTAGAAAAAGATTGACATGAGCACAAAATTGACGAAAAAGGATCGTAGATCATATTTTGCACATGTACAGTGTTTATTCAATGCAACTTCTTGTTTGGCTGGGGAACATGTCGTTGTCCTTTTGTAACGGAATTCTCATGCTGACATTGTATTTTCTGTATACAGCCACAGGATAACATGAGTCTGTTTTATCTGGCAAGAAATAACATCAGTGCCATCTTGAATGAGTATGTGGATCTAATGGCACATTGAATCATTAATGATACATTTTTCTGTCGATTTTCTCCTTCTCGTTTATACCATGATTTATTAAACTCTTACTATCATTGCTACAGCATGAAGGAAATGCCTGGTATCATCAGCCGGATGCCGCCTCTGCCCGTTTCAATTGACAATGATCTTGCAAGCAGTTTAATGACGAGTACAACACATGTAAGTGATCTTTCATTTTCTCTGAACATGAATTGGATAAGAATATTAACGGGATTAAAAACTTCAAATACTTCCCCTACCAAATCTGTTTTTGTTTCATGAAAAAATATCTTATAGCTTCAAATAATCAGACTTCTAAAACCCCAAAAGTCGGCTTCTATTATTTTATGGGACTGATTTTGTACAAGAACATTGCTTTAGAACTCGATGTATTATGGAAAACCTTTCTGTATCGTTTAGCTCACTCCACATTTGATGTTAAAATAGAATCTTTTTATCCCATCTCTCAGCCGAGATCGTATATCATTCCCTCGAGCATCCATCTGAAGCAGGAGCCAAGAAACTGATGGGAAAGGAAACTGGATTTTGACCAATGCTAAGGAAATAGCACAAGAAACCGGTAAATGGCGGTTGCTCGTTGTTAACCCAGACTGAAAGATGACGGTTTGTCAACTGCTAAACCCTTTGTGCTGTCGGCTAATATTAACACAACCGCAGGCTAGCCAAATACCCTTTTCCAAATCCTTTATGTCGCCAAAACTGATTATTTTTCCGGTGCCAAAATGATTTGGCGGTCAATCCAAGATATGAATTCGTTGCACAGATCAATGTTAGAGTTGGTTGTATAGATTATAGCTGTTTCTGCAAGGTTTTAGACGAGAGTTACTTTAAGTTTGTATCAAGAACACATCTTTGTAAGGTTTGGTCTTCAGAGGCATTTCATATTTCAGTTGTTCTCAAATCAGCTGCCATATTATATGGCTCTTTTTCCATGTGTTGTTACCATTTGTCTCAATTCAGACAAATTTGTCTTAATGGTTTAAAAGGTGATGCAATGTTTCTTAATTTATGGATGGTTGTGACAGTATATATTATGGTAGAAAATTATATAATGTTATTACACGGGAAACAGAAACTCTACATAATTTATCCTATGTGAGATTTGGGGAGCCCATACACTCTGAACATGTAACACAAACTCTTTAACATATTATCGCCACGATTTGGGTAGAGGATCTCTCAGGTGGTTTCAAGCGGTCTTCCAAGAAGATAATGGTGGAGTGTCGGAGTTCTTGAAGGTGGGGATGATGGCCGAGTATCTTTCTCCTTTCACAGACTCTGGTTGGCCAATGGTCTCGAGCTCAGACATCTCTTTGGGAGTGAGTTTCACTGATAAAGCTCCAATGTTCTGATTGAAGTTTTCGATCTTAGTGGTCCCTGGGATGGGGCAAACATCATCTCCCTGATGATGAACCCATGCAAGGGCTAGTTGTGCTGGAGTGCATCCTTTCTTTTCCGATATTGCACAAACCTTCTCATAGAGAATTTTGTTGTGGTCTAAGTTTTCCTGTTGGAATCTTGGTAGAATCTGCAATAAAGAAACACAAATGAGCACACTTATCTAATGTTCATGAATCAAGTGTTTTGAATGCAAGAAAAAATAGTAATTGCCTCTCTGAAGTCACTATTGTCCAGCCTCTCAACAAGTTTGGGTCCTGATGCACACTGAGCTGTAACTTACATTTCATTTTGAAAGTTTCAAAGCCATAGCATGAAGTAGGATTGGGAAAGAAGGCTTACAGTGATTTCGATAGGAACACGAGTGTCGATCCGATGCTGATAGTAAAGATCAATGCAGGAAACATCAAGCCGCTTCAAACTAGCCTCACAAGCAACCCTGACATACTCAGGATCTCCCTTAATCTCTCTCTTTTCCTCTGCAAAACTGAATCCAAATTTGGTTGCAAGCTCAACTTTCTCCCTCACACCATCCTTGAGAACCTGACAGCAATTGAAATTTCAACAATGAATAAAAACATGAAAACCAAAGAATCGAGGCCCAAAACGATGAGAACACAAACACTAAAACATTTCTAACAATCTCTGGAAAGTGGAGATCAGGAATGACAGAAATCGAACCTTGGCGAGGAGCAACTCATTGGTGTGAGGACCATATACGTCGGAGGTGTCGAAGAAAGTAACGCCGGAGTCAATAGCGTGGTGGATAAGAGCGATGGCATCAGTTTCCGGCTTGGGAGGACCGTAGTGACCGGAGAGGCCCATGCAACCAAGTCCTTGTGCTGATACCTCAAGGCCTTGGCTTCCCAGCTTCATCCTCCTCACTCCCAATACAGCCATGGATTTTTCTTACACCTCTCGCTCTCTCGTTGAGTTTTAAATTGAGTGGTGACTGATTATGAAACAAAAACAAAGCCAAGAGACTTCTTATGTTTGGTGTAGTTTTAACACTCGAATCCTGGTTTAAGTAAACCAACAAAATCAAACCGGAAACAACATAAATGTATGATTTTTACCGTTAAGACTCTGTTTTGGTAAGAGAAGCACAAGTTATTGACTAATTGACTAGAAGTTGACAGAGAAGAAGCTGACCTTCATCATTGAGATTCCAAATTGGTGAGAGAAGCAAAAGTTAGACTAGAAGTTTTTTTTTTCTGTTAAATGGTTCAGAGAGAGAGAGAGAGAGTAGAAATTGGTAGAGAAGAAGCTGAATTTTTACCATTGAGACAATATATCGGTAAAGAAACAATAGTTAGTAGGAAAAGTGATAAACGCTGAAAAAGAATTCAAGAACAAGCACAGATCCTTTCGTAGAGTTGGGTAAGGTTTTGAGCAGATCATTTTTATAGAGTTTGGTCACAATATATGGAATGTAAATTGAAGTGTTCACTTGGGGGACTCTATACATAATGTATTCTTCTAGGCATAAACACTGAGATTTGGGTTTCCCTGGGTTAATATGTAGCTGTTGCAAGCAAAGATTCCAAATCATTTGCTCTAACTAACTTTAAATATATGGAAAAAAGTCGAAAATGTTCAAATATGATGGGATCATTCATTGGCATTAGCTGTCTAAACTCTAAAACCTAAGCCATGTGGAACATTTAACTCATGCTGATGGGTCACTAACACTATGCAGAGAGTGGTAGAGAAAAAAGTATTAACAGAATCTATTCACACCATCTGAATTTAGATCTATTCACACCATCTGAATTTGGTGTCATTATGGCTCTTCTTCCGTTTGTTGTTCTTCAAGAATTGTCTCACTGCTTCTTTGTTAATCTTGAACACAAAGGTTATTCCTCTAATCTGAAAAATTTGGACGTTCTAGTTATAGAAAGATGCATAAGAGCACGCTTGTACAAAGCATAAGCTCGTCGTGCTTACATTGATTGAACGACACGATGTGATGGTTACAATCTGTCCTGTATCGAGTTTTTCTCCATCTACAAGGATATGTTGCTTTCCAAGGTTCTTTAGAGAGAATGATCCGTTGTTCTCTAGCTTCACCAATGCCTTGGAAAACCATGGAGAACGACAAGTATAACACATAGAAACTAATCAGCAAGGTGGTAATGAACTAATTTAACTTTGGGAAAGGAAAAGTGGATCACCTGACGCCGAGATATCTTGCTCCCATAACCATATTTGCCCAAGTCAATGTCAACTTTTAGGCCATCAGATGATCTCCCAATAATTACCTATGAAAAATCAATGAGCTTTTCATGTAACTAAGATGACTTGATACGACATGGAAACTCTAAGATAGTAGAAAATGATTTCGTCTTACATACCTCGGGTTTTCTAACAAAATTCTTTGAATCACGACCATGCAAGACGGCAAATGCCCCTTGAGACATTATTGCTCTTCGCATTGAAGTTCTTGTGCATTGTTCCAATAATGCATGGCTTGGGTGCTTAGACATATTCCATTCTAGGAATCATAAAGCAAACGATAATTAAGACAACTATAGTTTGAGAGAGATATCACTGTTCTTCACAATATTCCTTGTGGATGCAACAGAGTGAATTAATTACACGATTGGACATCAAAAACCATATGAGTTTACCTTCCCTGTTTAAGCATGAATCTGAATCATCTGGGACTAGATTCAATCTGCGAATCTGGAGTTATTTTCATATGAAGTCAGAGATCAGAAAACACATTTAAGGATACTTTTGTGACATGCTTGTGTAAAGAGTAATCAGAGTTTACCATTGCATCAATGTCAGAAAAGCTAATCTCATCTCCACCATCAGCTTCTTCCTGATATAGAGTTGACGGGGTTTGAGCAAGTTCTTCATCCCTGTCCTCAGAGTTACTAACATTTACATATAATTGTTCATTTAAAGAACTACAGGGACCTGAACTATCTTCCAATAGAGGTAAGTTTCTCACTGCAGCTATAGTTTCACAAACTGACCACGGCCTACTAGGTCTTTCAAGGGTTTTTCTTAAAGGTATTGGAGAGATTTCAAGGCCAGTATTATCATCATGAACATTGCATTCATTTATACATCTGACAATCGGATCAAGTGAACACGTTTCTAGCAATACGCTTGACCAACCATCATCAGGAGGAACAACGCTGATCGGTATTGGATCATCGTCTTTCTTCCACATTTTCTCCATAGACTCATGCATGATGACAACAACTCCATATCTAACTTCAATAGCAGATGATTTCTCACAATAATTCTTGAAGATATCATAATTACATGGGACTTGAGGATCTTCTTTGTTAATACTACACCTCAAAATATCTTCAGATCCAGTTATCAAATCCTTGTCCTCTAGAACATGTTCTGATATAACATCAAACAATTCTGAAGATTCAGATAGGTCAGTGTCACTGTCTACAATTGAAAACTCATCAAGTGGATCATAAGGATTTTCCAAAAGATTTTCAAACCTCAAGTCACTTTCCTCTGCATAATCTAAACCTGGAAACATATCATCATCAACAGACTTGTGCCTACAAATTCTCTTTCTCATAACACAGAAGAGGCTTTCAAATTTCCTTTTGGCATTTGAACTCTCTGATGTATCTTTACTGGATATTTTGACATAATCATCCTGGAAGAGACCATAAGGAAGAAAATAAGATTAAGATGATAAAAAAAAAAAGGTTGTGGAATTGCTTAATTGGGAAATAAAATTTCCAAATCCAGCCATTAAAAAAAAAACAAATAGAGAGAGCGACGCACGAGAAGGTTCTTATTGCCGAAGAGATGTTGAGATTCTCGAATCCATGGCAAACCTTCCATTAAGTATTGTCTTCTCAGCGTCGATCAATTTCAGCTACAACGGAATCAAACTCAGTTTTTTTTTTGCTCCGTAAGGACACGATTTTAATCGAAAAGAAAAGCTGACGTCTATCGTTTTTAACTTTTACGCCTCTACTCTTTTAGTCATTTGCACCTCTTAACTAAGATTATTGTGATGGAATTAAGTTTAGAGGAAACGCAGGTTTAGACATATAGGAACAACTGGAAAATGCAGAGAAGAAGCCACAATCGATTAAGGTTTTAAGCTGTAAGAATTATTGTAAGTTTGTCTCAGTAAAGATTTTTTTTTTACAGTTTTGTCACAATTGTATGTAAATTGAAGTTTTAACTTGGGGAACTCTATACATGATTTATCCTTTGACAGCACATTATATTTGGATATCTTTTCTCCAAGACGCAGCTCACTCTATTACCTTGATCTTGTACCAACAGAAGTTAGACCACACCCACAGAAACTCAGCTTGGTTTTAAGCGGCTTTCCAAGAAGACAATGGTGGAGTCTCAGAGCTTTTGAAAGTGGGCATGATGCTACTGTACCTTTCTCCTTTCACAGATTCTGGTTGGGCAATGGACTCGAGCTCAGACATCTCTTCGGGAGTGAATTTTACTGATAAAGCTCCAATGAATTGATTGAAGTTTTCGATCTTAGTGGTTCCTGGAATGGCAAACATCATCTCCCTGGTGGTGAACCCAGGCAAGGGCTAGTTGTGCTGGAGTGCATCCTTTCTTTTCAGATAATGCACAAACCTTCTCATACAGAATCTTGTTGTGGTCTAATTTTTCTTGTTGAAATCTTGGTAGAGTCTGCAATAGTTGAGGTTATATAAAGTCATTTGATTTATCTATAGCTTCTCTAAGGTTCATCAAACAAACAAGTCATACAAAGCCTATGTAACTTGCCTTTCTGATATCATCATCGTCCAGCTTCTCAACAAGTTTGGGTCCTGATGCCAAGAAACCTCGTCCTAGAGGACTGTAAGCAATAATCCCAATCCCAAGTTCCCTAAGAATGAAAGTGAAGATGAAAAGTTACATGATTGATGGATAATGCTGTTAAGAGAATGATAGATCTTTATTGATTGAAACGATTGATTACAACGAATTTGATCGATACTTAAGAACACACTCTTGATATCGCCATAGTCGAGAGAAGGAATCTCTAACTACCTCCAAATCCAACTAACAAATCAATCGATAAAATGAAACAGAGAAGCCAAATCGTATTTGAAGACTAACATCTTCTTTTCTCTAATGCAGCATCCACGTCAGCAAGCTCAGCAAAGAAGTCAACTGGTCAAACCCTTCACCCCAGCCATAGTCTTCTTGTTCCTTGTATATACTCGCATGGGTCTATCAATACCCCCGTCGGCAACAAGAAGCTTGTCCTCAAGCTTCAAGTGAGGAAACTGCTTCATTAATAATGCCACACTCTCCCAAGAATTTTCATGAACATGCAAATTAGTCCAAGAGACTAGCACCTCCAAATGTCCATCTATCGAATAACGAGTGTCTAAAATAGACGCAGGTTCAACAATCAACTCCTCATTGGCTGTAAACGTTTGTGGCAGAGGTGATACCACATGGTCAGTACCCAAAACAGGCTTCAGCTGGGACACATAGAACACTGGATGCACTCGAGATTCTGTTGGTAACTTCAGTTTATAAGCAACCTCTCCCCCTCTGGCTAAAACCTCAAATGGACCATAATAACGAGCAGCCAGCTTTTGATACACACGTTTGGAGACAGATTGTTGGCGATAATGACTGAGTTTAAGAAAAGCCATATCTCCAACTGCAAATACTAATTCCCTTCTATGTTTATCAGCATTGTTTTTCATTCGATCTTGTGCCCTCTGTAATTGATCTTTAATTTGCACAATCATTGCATCTCTCTCCCTTAGCATTGCTTCTAACTCAAAGTTTGTGGTAGACCCTTCTTAATATTTCAATAAATTTGGTGCTTGTCTGCCATAAACCACCTGAAATGGAGTTGTTCCCAAGGCTGTATGATAGCTTGTATTATACCACAGCTCAGCCCAAGGTAAAAATTTGGCCCATGTTTTTGGATGAGCATACGCAAAAAACCGTAAATACGTCTCTAAACAGCGGTTCAATACTTCGGTTTTTCCATCAGACTGTGGGTGAAAAACAGTACTAAATTTCAGTTTTGTTCCTGACAGTCTGAACAATTCCCTCCAAAAAGTACTCAGAAAAATTCTGTCCCTATCTGACACGATCGATGATGGATAACCATGTAACCTCACAATCTCAGTCATAAACTTTTCTGCTACATCTTGTGATGTAAACGGATGCTTTAACCTTAAGAAATTAGCAAATTGACTCAACCTGTCAACCACGACCAAGATGACATTAGTACCATGAGAAACTGGTAGGCCTTCGATAAAATCCATGGATAAAGCTTCCCAAATCTGATCCGGAATAGGTAAGGGGTGCAATAATCCTGCAGGTGATAAAGTAGAGTATTTATGTCATTGACACACATCACATTTGGCGACATAGCTCTATATATCCTTTGTCATCTTCTTCCAATGAAACATCCTTTGTATCCTTTTTATAGTTTTTAATACTCCTGAATGTCCCCGTTCCAAACTATCATGAAACTCACTGAGAATCAAAGGTATATAAGCAGAGGATTTGGAAATCATTCATCTGCCTTTGTAGTACAATCTCCCTTCAGTTATCTTATATCCCTTTTTTCTCACTGTAGCCTCCTCTACTTTCTTCTTTAACTCAGCCAAAAACTCATCTGATTCAATTTCTTTGTATATATCTTGGAGTTGTAAGCACAGAGGCACAGTCAATGCCATCAAAGAAACAGAATTAAGTTGCTTAGGATCTGAACAAATTCTCGACAAGCCATCAGCAGCTTTGTTCTCAACATCAGGCTTGTATATAATGTCAAAATCATAGCCCAATAACTTTGTTAACCAACGCTGATAATCCATCAAAACTTCCTTTTGTTCCAGCAGAAACTTCAAACTCTTTTGATCAGTATGAACCAAAAACTTTCTGCCCAACAAATAATGCCTCCACTTCTGAATTGCTAAGACAATTGCCATCAGTTCTCGTTCATATATCGGCTTTATTTGCTCTCTAGCTGACAGACCCGAACTGAAATAAGCTATAGGTTTTTGTCTTTGCATCAGTACTGTGCATAGACCATAACCAGATGCATCGGATTCAACAAGAAAAATCTCTGTAAAATCTGGTAATGCCAGAACTGGGGCTGATATCATTGATTCCTTTAACTGATTGAATGCCATTTGAGCTTTATATGACCATTCAAACATATCCTTCTTCAGTAATTCTGTCAATGGCCTTGCTATTACTCCATAACCTTTCACAAACTTTCTGTAGTAACCTGTGAGTCGCAGGAAACCACACAACTCTTTCACAGTTTTTGGAGTTGGCCACTTCGTGATTGCTTCTGTTTTTGCAGGGTCAGTAGCTACTCCTTTATGAGATATAATATAACCCAAATATTCCACTTGAACTTGACCAAATAGACACTTTTTTTTGTTAGCTAACAGCTTCTGTTGTACAAAGATTTCTAATACTTGTTGTAAGTGTTGTACATGCTGTTCCATCGAATTGCTATACACCATAATATCATCAAAAAACACAAGCACAAACTTTCCCAAGTATGCTCTAAACAGATCATTTATCAAAGCTTGGAATGTTGTTGGTGCATTAGTGAGGCCAAAAGGCATCACTAAGAATCCATAGTGACCATCAGCAGTTCTGAAAGTTGTTTTATCAATATCATCCTCCTTCATACATATCTGATGATAACCAGAGCGCAAGTCCAGTTTCGAATAGAATTTGGCTCCATGAAGCTCATCAAGAAGCTGATCAACCATTGGTATAGGAAATTTATCCAGCACAGTCACCTTATTCAAAGCTCTATAGTCAATACAAAATCTCCAACTATCATCCTTCTTTTTGACTAGAACACTGGGCTTGAATAAAGGCTGCGACTCGGTCTGATTATTCCTGCAGCCAACATCTTTGATACTTGTTGAGACATCTCTTCTTTATAAGCTTGAGGATAACGTTATGGCCTTACACTTATTGGACCAGCTCCCGCTATTAAAGTAATAGCATGTTCATGTCCTCTTTTTGGTGGAAGCTGAGTGGGTTCTTCAAAAATAGTCACATACCTGTCCAATAAGTGTTGCACTTGTTGTGGTATTTGTTTTGTTTCCTCTTTCCAATCCATCTGAAACAGCTCAGAATTGTAATTCATTGACGTTTGCAGTGACTGCGAACAAGCCCCTTTGTTGACTAACACTGGATCCCCAAATAAAGTCACCACAGCTCCGTTATGTGTAAAGGACAATTCATGTGTTTCCCAATTCATAACACAGTTTCCCAATGTCCTTAACCACTGGATTCCCAATATAATATCAGTGTCACCAATGTCCAAGACTATAAAATCAGCTTGAAAATCCAATCCTTGAAGTTTAAAAGGAACTTGTTGACATATAGTAGACCCTGATGTTGTGATACCAGTGCCTAGTCGGATGGTCATATCCTTATTATGTGATGTTTTTAACTTTGACTTAGCCACCACAGTTGGATTGATAAAATTGTGTGTAGCCCCGCTATCCAACAAAACCAAGATCTTAACTCTCCCAATGTTTCCCCATAGCTTTGTAATTGAAAAGGAAGGCAAGCCCATCATAGACATCAAAGAAAATTCCACGACTTCTGTGACTGTCTCTATCTCGTTATCATAAAAATCAGCACATTCTTCCTTTATCACCTCCACTTCACAACCATTCAACACTGTGATCACTTTCAAATCCACATTCTGGCACTTATGCAATCTTGACCACGTTCCCTTGCATTTAAAACATAAACCTTGCTTCCTTAAGTCAGCTATCTCGGCTGGAGATAAACGAGAAACCATTTGTGCCCATTGTTGTGTTCTCCAATGTTGTTTATCTCCATGCGTTGACTGAACCAGCGGCTGTGTTTCCTTGATATTGTCACTGGTCTTCATATTCTCTTTGCCAATATCCATATTTGATTGATGAATCCCTGGTTTATAACTGTTGTAGTGAGAAGGAGACTTCAATGGCATGAAAACTGTTCTTCTTGGCTGAGTGTTTTGAGTTGTAGCCGCCATTGAAGAACAGAAAACACTATCTTCCATCCTCATAACAGCATTGAAATGCTCTGTCAATCCTTGAGGTTCCTTAATCTTGATTACCTCTTGCATCTCAGGTTTCAATCCCAAGTAAAAAAACATGCACTAAGTTTTCCTCATCCACGCCTGTCACCACTGTCGATAATTCTTCAAACTCGTTGACAAAATCCACAATCGATCCCGTCTGTTTCATACTGAACAACCGATTTCTTGGATTTTCATCTAACTTTTGACTGAATCTTGCGATAATCCTTTTCTTGAATTGAGACCAGTTCTGAAATTCAGCTCGTTCAATCTCTCTATTGTACCAGTTCAACACAGGACCTTGGAGACTGATTGACAACAGATCCAATCGATCTGCATCATTATACTTTCCCAAACGAAAAAACCTCTCTGCTTGCGTGATCCAACCATAGGGACGACTACCATCAAACGCAGGTAATTCATTTTTTTTCAACATTCTATTTCGATTCTCCAACACACTAGGAATTCCCCGATAACCTAAGTGATTGTCTATTTGTTCCGAATCACAGTCAATGGAATGCACCAGAGTTGGATTTGTTGAAGAAGAAGCGATTTGTTTCCCGCGTGCCTTCTCTGAGAACTGATTCGCTTCCATCCAAGCTAGAGTTTGTGAAATTAAACTTATATTCTTGTCGAGCGAATCCAATCGTGAATCCACCGAATCCAATGGACTCTCCATAGCTGAAACACGACTCGTAACTCCACTATATGACTCTGTTAATCGCTTCCAGCCACCGCGAAGCACCGTGAGCTCGCCGTTCAGCTCCGCCACAGAAGCTTGTAATTCCGAAGAAATTGACTCCGAATCCACCATTTCTTCACTCGTCATCCTCGCGTTTGTTCGATCCATCGTCACGACACACCAATCTGAAGGTCGCGTGTTCGATCCACGCTCACCGCACCAATTTGTTAAGAGAATGATAGATCTTTATTGATTGAAACGATTGATTACAATGAATTTGATCGATACTCAAGAACACACTCTTGATATCGCCATAGTCGAGAGAAGGAATCTCTAACTACCTCCAAATCCAACTAACAAATCAATCGATAAAATGAAACAGAGAAGCCAAATCGTATTTGAAGACTAACGTCTTCTTTTCTCTAATGCAGCATCCACGTCAGCAAGCTCAACAAAGAAGTCAACTGGTCAAATCCTTCACCCCAGCCAGAGTCTTCTTGTTCCTTGTATATACTCGCATGGGTCTATCAAATGCACCAAAAAAAGAATACGAAATCTGGATTACCTGCAGGTCGGGACGATTTCTTCTTCCACGTCTCTACTCCACAAGGACCACTCTAGCTGCACAGCAGTAATTGGGTGAACAGCATGCGCTCTTCTGATAGTTGAGGCAGAGGCTTCAGACAAACCAATATAACTTTTTTTTACCTTCTTCAACCAGCTTCTTCAGTTCTCCCATCTTGGAATTAACAGAGAAAATAAATTGTTAGCTTTCATTAAAGGTCAGGAAGTGTGGCAAACCAATCAGAGCTCAGAACCAACCCTGAAAGAGTCTATTCAAATGAAGAATCCCTAAGAGGAGATGATAAATCCCAAGACATTGGTTGTATATGAATAAGTTAGCAATTTCAGAGAGAGTAGCCCAAGCAGAAAACATCATCTCCATTCTATTAGTATTTTCTTCGACGCTATTAGCTTAAACATATACCAAGCCAAAGATGTGAAGCTAACTTAGATTCGAACACCATTGAAATACTGAACTATATAACTTCCACTTATCATTTGAAAGTAAGAAAGCTTACAGTGATTTCAATAGGGACACGAATATCAACCCGATGCTGATAATAAAGATCAACGCAGGCAACATTTAGTCTCTTTAAACTTGCCTCACAAGCAGCTCTAACATACGCAGGATCTCCCTTTATCTCTCTCTTCCCCTCTGCGTAGATGATACCAAATTTGGTGGCAAGCTCCACTTTCTCCTTCAATCCATCTTTGAGAGCCTGACATGATTCGAAACTTCAACAATGAACCATCATTTCCACAGCTATGAAATTCAAAGAAGCAAGGCCAATTCCCATCTCTAAGTCAATCTCTCGAAAATCAATCATCTAATAGCGAAAATCGAACCTTGGCGAGGAGCACTTCGTTAGTGTGAGGACCGTAGCTGTCAGAGGTATCAAAGAAAGTGACGCCGGAGTGAATAGCGTGGTGGAGGAGAGCGATTGCGTCAGGTTCCGGCTTGGGAGCACCGTAGAAAGCAGAGACGCACATGCAACCAAGACCTTGAGCCGACACCTCGAGGCCTTGGCTTCCTAGCTTCATCCTCTTCACTCCACACGCTTCCGCCATGTGAGTCTCTTGTAGAGAGAGTTGTGAATTGAGTGGAGTGGTTGGCGTCGGTGAGGGTGAGAATATATATGATTGGATTTTACTTTATTAACCAAAAGAAGTAGTGGAATTTCTCGAGTCAAAAATGGCATTAATAAATGAAGAAATTTTATTAGGATTCACTTTTTTCCAGATACAGAAATTTACTCCCGCTGACCCTTTAAATGGGTTAGTTTCTGTCTGTACTAGCTCATGAACTGACCAAGTTTGTTCATTTTTCAAATTAGAATGCAACCAAGTAACAAAGTATGCAACCTAGGGTACTAATACAAATTATACCAAGTTATACAAATTAGAATGCAACCTAGGGGTTTCTAGGATCGGTTACATATGAAAATGCAACAAGTAACAGACAAACTTAGCTAAATTAGCACAACAACAAAGTATGGTTTCTCAAACTTAATATTTTCCTGCGCATGGGTTGTAGCTGTAAGGTTTTACTTAAGTTTGTATCATAGAACAGTTTTCTTTATAGAGTTTGGTCACAATGTATGAAATGTAAATTGATGTTTTCACTTGGGGAACTCTATACATAATTTATTCTTCAAGGCATTAAACACTGATATATTTTGGTTTCCCTGGGAATGATATCCTACTCGAGAAGACCCCAACACATCTATTATTACCTTGATCTGGCCAGATTGACAGAAGTTAGACCACTTCAATGTCATCAACCATCACAACCAGAGAAATTCACCTGGTTTTTAAGTGGCTTTCCAAGAAGACAATGGTGGAGTCTCAGAGTTCTTGAAAGTGGCCATGGCGTTACTGTATCTTTCTCCTTTCACAAAACCTGGTTGGGCTATGGCCTCTAGCTCAGTCATCTCTTCAGGAGTGAGTTTCACTGATAAAGCTCCAATGTTCTGATTGAAGTTTTCAATCTTCGTGGTTCCTGGGATGGGGCAAACATCATCTCCCTGGTGGTGAACCCATGCCAGGGCTAGTTGTGCTGGAGTGCATCCTTTCTTCTCCGACATTGCACAAACCTTCTCATAGAGAATCTTGTTGTGGTCTAAGTTTTCCTGTTGGAATCTTGGTAGGCCCTGCAATAATAGAGTTTATATAATTAAGTCATTTGATTTATCCACAGCGTATCTAAGATTCAAACAAGTCATACAAAGCCTATATAACTTGCCTTTCTGAAGTCATTCTTATCTAGATTCTCAACAAGCTTGGGTCCTGCTGCAAAGAAACCTCGTCCTAGAGGACTGTAAGCAACAATCCCAATCTCAAGTTCCCTGCAGAATGAAAGACAAGATGTTACATGATTAATGGATAGTGTGAACAAGAAAAGAGGATGAAATCCTGGATTACCTGCAGGTTGGGACGATTTCTTCTTCCACGTCTCTCGTCCATAAGGACCATTCTAACTGCACAGCAGTAATTGGGTGAACAGCATGCGCTCTTCTGATAGTTGAGGCAGAGGCTTCAGACAGACCGATGTACTTTACTTTACCCTCTTCAACCAGCTTCTTCAGCTCTCCCATCTTGCAATTGACAAACAAAAGAAAATGTTAACTTCACCAAAAGGACACTTCTTTCTATAGAGGTCAGGAACTGTGGCAAACCAATTAGAGCTCAGAGCCGACCCTAAAAGAGTCTATTCAAACGAAAACTCCTTATGAAGAGATGACAAAATTCTTAAGTGACTAAATATCAACAAATAATTGGGATGAAATAGTAAATGGCTAATAAAGCTAAAGAGCACCCTATCCTACTCACAAGCTGGCTTTTAGTTAGGAGAGTATTTATATGTGCGGATAGATGAGAAAGCGTCAAATTAGCTAAATTAAAGATCACTTCACCGATTTCAGAAAGAGTAACCTGAGAAGAAAACATCATCTCCAATCTATTTTTGGACCCTATTAGTCCAAACAAATACCAAACCAAAGATTTGAAGCTCACTGAGATGAACTCAAGCACCATTGTGAAGAGGAAGCTTACAGTGATTTCAATAGGGACACGAGTATCGATCCGATGCTGATAGTAAAGATCAATGCAGGAAACATCAAGCCGCTTCAAACTAGCCTCACAAGCAGTCCTAACATACTCAGGATCTCCCTTTATCTCTCTCTTTCCCTCTGCATAGCTAATTCCAAATTTGGTGGCAAGCTCTACTTTCTCCCTCACACCATCCTTGAGAGCCTGATATAAATTAAAATTTCAACAATGAATAATCATTTCTACAGATATGAAATTCAAAGAAGCAAGGCCGATTCTCATATCTAATAGCGGAAATTCAAACAAAACAAGACCAAATGGCAAATCGGGGGAATTATCGAAATCGAACCTTGCCAAGAAGCACTTCGTTAGTCTCAGGGCCGTAGATATCGGAGGTGTCAAGGAGAGTAATGCCGGAGTTAATAGCGTGGTGGAGGAGAGCGATCGCGTCGGTTTCCGGCTTGGGAGCACCGTAGAAAGCAGAGAGACCCATACAACCAAGGCCTTGCGCCGATACTTCGAGACCTTGGCTTCCCAGCTTAATCCTCTTCACTCCGCAAGCTTCCGCCATGGATTTCTCTCACAAATAACTCTCTGGCTTCTGTAGGTGAGTCTCTTGTAGAGAGAGTTGTAAATTTGAGTAGAATGGTTGTTGAAGTTGGGGTTGGTGAAGAATGATGATGAATGAAGAAAACCGTGTGTCGCTTTTTTTGGTATCTATGGATTTTATTAACCAAAAGAAGTCATTACTTAATTAAAACCCTAACCTATTTTAACAAAGCAAATAAAACCTCAACTTATTTTCTCAAAGTAAATTAAAACCTTAGAATATATTGATATTAAATTTTAAATAGAAAACAAAACAAACTTGTTTTACCATTTGGTTTAAAGACTTTTTTTTCATTTAAAGTTAAAAGAATCTTAAAATTAAAAATCATATCACAAAAATTGACATTTTTAATACCAAGATAGGTAACCTCCATATTTTCTAATAATATGATGTTGATTCATCATTTTGACATATATTTTTCAAAATTCTCAAATCCAAATTCATTACATTTGCTACAAATTCAATAAAATTGTTTTCAGAAGAAAAAACATTTACATAAATGGTATTAATTAATAGCATGATTTGATGATGAACTTGATTGAATTTTGTTTCCGTAATTAGGATTCTTCAAAATAACGTACAAAGATAATATCAAATGTATGATACACTCGTAAGTCTTATTGGTAATCAATTTACAAAACAGTAAAACTATAAGAACTAGTGGTACCAAAAACATATTCATAGATTTTCATATTATTTATTATTATTTTTAATTGCTAAAAAACTTTTTACGCATTGTATCACCGGTCATAAACATTGTTTTCAATATCTTGATAGATTTTTATCATTAAATACAAAATTAAGCTTCTAAATCAAGTGATAACATAATTTTGTTTTGTTTTCTATTTAAAATTTAATATTAATAAATTCTAAGAGATTTTATTTTATTTTATTTTGATTAAATATGTTGGAGTTTTATTTGTTTTGCTGAGTAAGTTGGGGTTTTATTTGCTTCGCTGCAAAATGTTGGGTTTTAATTTACATCTTTAGTTTTTTTTTCTTTTTTGGCAATTCTTCCTTAATGAAGAAATTTTCACACAAAATCAACTTTGAAAAAGGCAAACAGAAATAATGTCAAGAAATTAAGGAAAAGATTATGAAAGCAATAATTTCACGACAGATAAGCAATCATCGTGGGTACTGAAGTTGTAGGCGCTCAAATTTCTGGAAATGAAATTGCGGACTAAATCTTATAAACGCGACACCGACGAAGCAAAGGCGAGACTTGGTCTCTGTCCTTAACTCAATAAATCACCGGTAGTGTGACCGTTTGACGCGACTTTTGAATCCCAAGATACAATTGCTAACGACCCTTTTTCGCAATACTCAAAAAAAGAATCCAGCGAACTATATATTCTACGATACTCTCGAGAGAACGACTTACGAATTTAAGGCGAGATCGAAGATTGAATTTTTTCTTGTTGGTTTTGCTTTTTCAGATCAGAAAGCGAATCAATTTTTTCTATCGAATTAATGCGATATATATAGGGTGAGAGGGGCGGTTTCCGCTCGAGAAATTCGCGGGCATATTCGGATATTCTAAGGAATATTCGAATATTCCTTTTTCCGAATTCTTGCAGCAAACGCAGAATATTCTTTCAAAGATTCATATATTCCTTTTTCCGAATTCCTTAATGGGCTTCAGAAACTCCTTACGAATTTTTCCCAAAAAGAAAACTCCCCAAATTTTCCCCAAAGCTCAGGGGCCTCTGGAGGCCCATTGCCACGATCCGACCCGACCCGGGCTGAGCGGCGGCGGCAGCGCGCGTGTGGTTCCCATTTTCTCATCCCATAGTCATTTAAACTCATGTATAAACATGACCATATATATACCACTTTAAAACACAACTTCCATGCAATGTGGGACAATTTCCACATTTCACTTAAAATTGAGGCTTTGCCACTTTTGGCCCATGCTCATTTCAATTCAACTTTTACACAATTTATAGACCCAATATGTCTTGGTAAATTGTGGTCCAACAAGTTTCACTTTTTCTTGCTCAATGTTTTATAGACTATATCCATGCATTTTTCCTTGGTTTGTAGACATAAGCCATCGAGCAAAATCGTGAATAACTGCGTGTATTGTAACTGTTACATCGACAAAACCATCTTCTAAAAGACAAACGTCTTGCAAGACTTCAACCAATATAAGACCCTCGTGAAAGCAACCATCATAATTTTCTATAATTTATTTTGCCACCATTTTAGGAACGATTTACCTTGCATCATTTTTTTATGTTAGAAACTTACAGAGGAATGAGTTTACCACAATACTCAACAAGATTGATACCGATAGCCTCATAGAGGTTACTGTCTGGACTTGCTGCTAAGTTAAGTTGTCTAATCAAAATCAAAACTTCTAATCTTGAACATGGTATATCACCCAATCGAACAACACAAATCACACTGCAAGATGAGAGAGAGAGAGAGAGAGAGAGCAACAGAGTGTAAATATGTAGTTTGAAAAGGATTCAATCCGTTCAAAGTAATACAAAAGGAAAATGGAAAACATAATCCAAGTAAACAACACACTGCAGAAACATCAGAATGCCAAGTAAAAGCAAATAATACAATCCAAATGAACAACATTGCACAAGTAAGAGAAAGCAACAGAAGAAGAAGTGTTGACTAAAGCTTTCGGACAGTGACGAATCCCGCAATCCAGAGTTAATGATGTTTTACACCGGACGCTGCTAAAGAAGAGAGAAAAACAAAAAGAAACAAAGTTACTGACAGTTGTGAAACGCAATGAAATTGAGAGGCACATCATATTCTGAAAAATCTATCTTCTGGCAAACCCATCTCCCTCACCAATAATAACTAAAAAGCTGAACCATTAATACAGAAAGACGAACCGTCAAGAAACAAATAGATCGATTCGTTACGATTTATATGTTTTGAATCATGAAACTAAGTTTTGCTGATTTCCCAATTTTCAGAAAGCAGCAACATCACAGACTTAAACCATAACTTAAAATCACCAAATTTAACATGAAAAAACCAATTCGTTAAACTAATTTCATAATCAACGAATAACAAGAATGTTAATTGCAAACCCTAATTTCAACAATTCCACAGTTCCAGACTCATTCATAAACCCCCAACGAACACAAATCAACATCAACATTAACAGCTCAAAATCACCAAATCTAGGTCAAAACCAAAATAATATTCTATATTGTGATCCAATTTTTGGTTTGTTGGGTTTCATGATGCAAATGGATCATATCTGTCTAATAACGAACATGAAATAAATTCAATGAGGAAAAGAAAAAATTAACTGAATCAGAAGAGATTAAGAGAAATGATTACCCGTTTGATTAAAGGCAAGAAACGATTTTTGGTATCTTCGTCCTCCCATTCAACCTCATTTTTCTGTTCTTCAGGATACATATATATTACCAATTCCTCACCAATGTGTGGGACACTTGTAGCATTTAAGGGAAGCTTTCTCAGCTTTGGACAGTCTCTTGCAGACATGCTCTTCGAAAATGGAAAGGGGAGAGGACTCCAGTAGATACTCTCCAGCTTAGGCAATCCACTCAATATTAAGCTTTCTAATTTCTGAAATGGAGTAATATCTGTAAGATTGGTTGCTTTCTCTTTGTTTATAATTTCTTCCATGTCATCTGAATAAACAATGCTTAGGGAGACTAGATTTGGAGCAAACAGAAGCCAAGTCAGATCCTTAATGCCATTGCACCCTTCTATTTCCACGCTGGAGAGGTTTGTAAAGCATGGTCTTGTCGGATTCTGTAAATCAGAAATATTAGTCTCGCTTTCTCTGCATTTTATATCTGTATCAATCTCCCAGACTTCACTATTTTCCATGCCGAGATAACTTAGATTCTTCATACTCGCAAGCAATGATATATCAAATGGCTGTTGTCGAAAACCGTCAATACCCAATTCCTTGGTGCAGCTCGCCAACCTTTGATCATCTGATAATTGCTTCAAACCCAACTCCGTAGATATTGTTATGGTTAGAACTTGTAGATGCTCCAACAGCTGCAGCTCCTTCACTAAGCTTACATCTCCGTAAACTTTAGAACCTATTAGTTTCAAAATCCTTAAACTCGACAACTTTGATATCCCACTGATACTACAAAGTCTCATTGTATCAGTCAAATTCATATGAGTCAGCTTTTTTAACTCTTGGAGACCAACAGGCAGTTGCTCTATATCTGTTCCCGACAAGCTAAGAAACTTCAAGGAGGCCAGCTCTGACATCTGCTCTGGAAGTTCATTGAAATCGGGATTAAGTGATAGATCCAAAACAACTAGCTTTTGCATAGACCGGATGAATTCACCTGACAGATTCTTCAATTTTACATTACCCTGGAGGAACAGAGTTGTAAGTTCAGAACACTTGGAAGCGCAATTTATCTCGTCAATATCATTATTCATTAATGACATCCTTCTCACAGCTCCCCAATCTTTGACTTTTGGTATTTCACGTAATCCAACGTTTATTTGCACAATAAAGTCAGATGCAATCCACAGAGCCATTTCGCCAACCACATCATGCATCACAACCGCATCTGTACTATCCTCCATCACTAAATGTGAACGGATAAGGGTACCGAGTACATGATAACCCTGATTCATCATATCTTTTATATCTTGGTCATCTTCCCCAATGAACCCCTCGCATATCCAGTAGTCTATCAATTTTTCTTTATCTATCTTCTCATCATCTGGAAACAGAGCACAATATAGGAAACACAACTTGATATGTTCATCCACCAAGCTATCGTAACTGAACTTCAGAATTGGAAGAATTTTATTATCCATGTTACAAAACTCTGCAGCGGATCTAGTCAAAACCTTGATTGCATGATCCCATTCTTGTACCGTAGTTTTCGCTGCCATTGTCTCACCAATGACATTGAGCGCCAGTGGCAAACCACAGCATTTTTTAGCAACCTTTTTTGCTTTCTCGACAATGTCGAGACTCAGTGTCTTGTCTCCGACATTGTTTTGAAACAATTTTCATGCTTTGTTCCATTCCAAACATTTGACTTCCAAAGGTTCATGATCCCTCATCTGCCCACATACATCCCGAGAACGTGTCGTAAATGCTACTTTGCAGCCATTATCTCTAGTCGGAAACGGAACTCCGATGGCTTCTAAATCCACTTTCTCCCATATGTCATCTAACATCGAAACAAACTTCTTCCCCTTCAACACTCTGTATATATCAACGGCCTTATCACTTTCATCTTTGTTCTTCCACTCCTCATCTTTGTTCTTCCACTCCTCAAAAAGGTGTAGCTTTTTTGCAACATCGTCTTGAAGCTTTGAAATCTTTGCGTCTTGAGACACCACGATCCAGATGACATCATCAAATCTACCGGCCATTTCAGCAAACTTGTTGTTGATTTTTTTGAAAAGGGTAGTTTTCCCAACACCTCCCATACCGTGCAGACCCATGATTCCGACTCCATCTTCCATAAGGCGTTTCCATGCTGTTTCAAGTATTTCTTCCTGGCCAACCGTAGGCTGAGTAGGCATCTCCTCCACTTCATGAGAATTTCTGTTGATGATCCCACATAAGAAACTAGAGATACGTATCAGATCATCAAGAGAATATTGGACAGAACAACAATTCCCCATGGTGCTAGAAAGAGAGAAATTTTATGAAGCTAAAGAAGTGTTTTCAGTGAAAAATATCTGGGATAAGAAAATTTCTCCAAAAAAAAAAAAAAAAAAAATACGGGTGGCTAGTTGATTTTCAGACCACCCATTCTGAGAAAAATATATTGACTTTTGATTATTCTTATTTGACGCTAGAGTCCATAAGACAACTGGCATTTAAATGCATTTGTGACTTTTCAAAATGACAACTGGCTTTCATTTTTTAGCATAGAGTAAAAAATTGAATCTTTGGTGCCTTGGTGGAACCATTACGGGATTGTTCATATCTATCTCTTTCTGTTTGGTGATTCAATATCTAAGACAGCTCTCTTCTCCTTTGAAACTATACATACGTATCAGTGTTTGATCATCACCAGAGGTCAATGACCAATCGCCCAGTTTGAATTATTATAACCATTTTAGATGCAACAAAATTACGTAAAAGCAATAATACAATCCAAATGAACAACTCAGCACAAAAAAAAATAGAGAAAGCAACAGAAGAAGAAGCTTTGATAAAAGCTTTCGGACAGTGACCACGCTGAGATAACTTAGATTCTTCATACTCGCAAGCAATGATATATCAAATGGCTGTTGTTGAAAACCCTCAATATCCAGATCCGCCACACCCATTACTGTGCTGATTTCAGTGTATTGGAGTTTTTTTATTACTAAAAAAGAGACAAAATCAAATTTGTAGTTGTATAATTTAATGGAATATGAATTCTCTAAACTTTGACGTCATTGATGATTTCATATCTCAGCATTCATCTTTTTGATTTCCGAAATCTCTTTAGAGCTTTGGAATTCTAAAATTTGGACCTATCCAAGAAAATTCTAAAAAACACAGTAGTTTGACTATAATCATTAACAATATAAAATTTGCTGTTTTTAGATGATGAAAAACAAAAAAGATAAGTAGATTAGGTGCTTCCCATCATCATGTTTTGCTTTGCAAACCACTGATTTGTAGTTGATTGAACATTTCCAATATTAAAATGCAACGAAAGAAATAGTTGCTGAACAAAATCTAAACTACTCCATGAATTTACTTGTTTAAACATGGATCGGTTTTTGGATTTAATCCAAAATTTTGTTTAACTTTAATTAAAATTTGTTCAATGTTAATGAAATTTGGTTAAATTTTGCAAACAAATATAACTAAAGATTTTTGGATATTTAGATTATTTAGGATGTTTTTGTTATTTGGTATTTTTGGGTATAAAATTATAACTAATATTTTTAGATATATAATTTTATTTCGGATTTTCAATTATTATTCAGTTTTTGGTTGGGTTCGGATAATTTAGATATAAACATTTAAAATTCGTTCGAAGTTTATGATTATTCGGTTCAGTTTTAAAACTAAATTTTTCGGTTTGGTTCCACTTTAACTTTTGGATTTCGGATTTTATGCACAGGCTAAAAATATGGTTGATTAAACCGAACAATCATCAACCATATTTTTCTAATTTTTCCTATACGTTAAATAAAATAAAATACGTCTACTACGGAAGTTACGCAGCCGAGAGACGCAATTATAGTCTCCAAAATCTTAGTTTGGAAGTATAAAATAATCGGATGATAAGTATTCTCCTAAAATGAAGTTGAACCTCAAACAAATCAAACTTATAATCACCAAAGAAATTTTCTAATTATAGCGAGAGGAACTTAATTAGAAAATTAACCCCATGCTAATTTCTATCCAATTTTTTTTTTTAATTTATCAAAAAACAAAATGGCGGGCTGCAACAAAGTTCAGCTGTCCCTCACGACTGTCGTCACAATCGTGATCATCCTCGCCACAAGCCAAGCCACGGAAGCGCGTGTCAGGAGCCTCTGCGCCCGAACCACATACCCAGCATTATGTCGACCACTCGTTAAAGGGCCAAACCTAAGACGTGCCACACACAGCACGATTGTAGCCTTAGAAGCTAAGACAAAACTCGCGATTGCAAACGCAGCTAGGTTCCAACACGGAAACGCAGCAATTTCGGTTTGCTGCATGACTCTTAGGGACGCATCTTTCAATCTTCTGAATGCAAGGAAGAGCCTTAGGAAACGAAATGTTTTGCTATTGAAAATGTTTTTGACCGCGGCTGTGTCGGATTTTGGCGTTTGTGTCGACGGATTCATAGAAACGCGTCAAGTTAACACCGTTCAGAATACTGCAGTTGAGCTCAGGAAGATTGCAACTAACGGCTTGTTGCTTGCTACATTGATTAGATGATCCAACCACACAAAGAAATAAGCATTACAAACTAATTCCTCAAAAACTGACAGAAAAAGCTTATTCTTAATTATGTAAATATTCAATTTTTTTTAGTTTTCAGAGGGTGTCATTGGTCAACATCGATTGTGTAATGTAATATAATAGAATTTTTAGCCATTTCAAAAATCTTCATAGCCCAGGAATTAACAAAACTTTGGGGGTTTCTTTTTCTGAGAATTTGATGATATATCAGTTTAACGGAATTAACAGAACAAACGTCTTTCTGAAGATGTGGTAAAAAAAAAAATCCACTATTCAGTTCATTTTGGAACACAGTTCGCAAAATTATGGTCCTAATTAACACTATAAATTGATTAAATTCTTAATTGGCTTGAGGGAGATTCAATAAAAGAGTAAAAGATAACTGTAAATATATTGAAGATGTAAGTAAAATAAGTGGAAAAAAGCCTAAACATATAAACATTTAACCATCGGTTCCATAGCCTGTTGCAGAACAAAAATGATTGTCCCAAGAACATAACAGCGGCAATGCGATACAAAGAAAACACTTACTTTGATGTGCGAATTATCTTACTCGTGATTACGTTTTTGTCATGAACCAAAATAAGATCTCAAAAAGGGGCTTACATTGTGCGAGCTGTCTCAACTGTAAATCCAAGCTAAGCCCGAAATAATTCACAAAAACATGAACAAAACAGTCTTAGGTGAAGTAAAACAGACTCATAAGATTTGATTTGATGATTCAGAGCCTATTTTTATTAGGAATAAGAAACAGAGCTATGAGAAGGCAAGTGCCACTAACACGACTAACAATGTCTTTGCCTGAAGGAAATAATGAAGGAGAAAGAGATGGAACAGAACTCTCACTCCCCCTGAGATACATCATCGAGCAGTTTTTTTGTCATTTCATTAACCTCCACGTTTTCCATCTTCAAGCGCCGGCGCATAGCAGGATGACTCTTTCCTGCTGCTGCGTATGTTCTAATCAACGGTTCAAAGATTTCTGCGCCCAAGTTATCTGTTCCCTTCTTTAAAATATCAACCAAATTCTCAGCTCCATTAACATCTTTTGTTTGCTCGAAATGACTCATCAAAGTTCTGACTGTTTCCTGTGACGGTAGCCACTTGCCACCATCTCCTTTGGCGATAGAAACTCCTTTAGACATACATTCAAGTGCTTGAGCCATATCACCGCTCTTTACATAGTAATCCATGAAGATCTCCCACGTTTTAGCATTAGCCTTGCCTCCTCTTCTAGGAGCTTTCTCCTTGAGCTCTTTTGCTTTTTCGATAAGACCACCTTTAGCATAAGCTCCAATCAATACATTCACAATCCTGATATCGTAAGTAGAACAGTTAGCTTGCCATTCCTTGAACAATGTCTCTGCACCTGGTAAATCTTTCAAGTTCACCAGCACTTGTATCATGTTTAGATAAGCTACATTTGTGGTTTTCGGAATAGCCAGCCTCAACGAACGCCAAATCCTGTAAACTTCAGTCACTTTTCCCAATCTTCCATACAAAGTAATAAGAAACTGATATGCCATAAAATCCTGCTGCGTGTTTTTCATCTCCAGTTCCTGAAGCGCCTTCTCAGCTTTCCCAGACAGTCCCGCATCAACATATATAGATGCCATATTGCTATATGTAGTCCAATCCGAAGCAACTCTACCATCTCTATTCATCTCTTCAATAACTCTCTCAACACCAGAAAGATCATTAGTAGCAGCCAAAGCCCTCATCCAGACATTATATGTATACGAATCCGGCATTACATTCTCAGCTTTCAATTCTTGAATCATCGCTGGAACCTTCTCAGGCTGACCTGTCTTAGTGTAAAGCGTCATGAGACTGTTATACGACATTGAACTAGGAGTAATGTTAAGCTCTTTCATCTTGTTCAATAGACCTTCGGCTTTCTCAGTCATCAACTCCTTGCAGTAACAGTTCAATAGAGATCCATACGTGAGCTCGGTTTTAGATGTTTCCGGAAGATCAACAAAATAATTCTCCCCAGCTACAATTCCTCGAGCTTTAGCAACAAGATCAAGATGAATCGCTTGATCACTCACTGTCTTGTTCATACCTCTCTCTTCCATAACTTCAGAGAGCTACAAACCAAAAATAACTACAATATAAATTCTCAAAAAACAATCATCACACAGTGAAAATCTAATCTAGTTTAACTTTTCGAGCTCATACCAATTTCAATACTAATTTGTTCGTAATGAGCATCAAAACTACAACTTTAATAATCTAAATTTCTACATATATTCAAATAAATGGTTGTATAATCATAAAAATCATTGTGAAACTAATTCGAAATGATTGAAGATGCGATTCGCAGGAATAAGATGGAATTTGATTTGATAATGAAACCTTGAGGGCTGGGTAATAGAGGCCGCGACTTCGGAGTTTCTTGATCGTATCTCCGACTTCCCATTTGAAGACGTGTTTAGTGCCTTTGAGGAACTGATTCAGCTGTTGTCGAACACTGACCTCATTGCCGCCATCTTTGAAGAGCCGATGGTAAAGCGGTTCTTCGATGTACTTCTTCGTTGATCTCTTTGTGACGCTCCTCGATCGGCTCAGATGTCGCATCGCCATTTTCTCGTTGGATCAGTAAGCAACGAGAGTAGAGACTCGTAGTGTCTATCTCTCGAGGCTTCCGGTAAAACCCTAATTCACTGTTACGATTCAAGCTCGAGAAGATTGGAGGAGAAAGAATATTGATTTGGACCTTTTAATGGGCTTAACTATTCATTTCATTTTGGCCCATATTATCAGATATAAATTTTGCGCCTTCAAAGTTCAAACGAGCTTCGTTAGTATAATAAAATCCATTAAGTGGGATGCGTCAACTAGGTTACAAAAGTTTAGTATAATATGGATTTGACTTGATACAAAAGTTACAAATATGAAAAACACCAAAAATTTTGTATACTTGAAATATAAATCATCACTAGTTTTTTTTATTTAAATAGCTACATAAGCTTAGGTGCTAATCTAGTAATCTATCAAAAATCCATAAGTTTGTGCAATACTGAGGGTGAAGCCACAAGCGAAATTCATTTAAAGACTTTGTTACGAGAGACCCTTTTGTGGAGTGAAACCTTTTGTAAACATTAACCAATGCCACAAAACCTCAACGTTTAACAATTTTGATCCAAGGACAAAAGCATAGACAGAAATGTCGCCAGCGTAAGAAAAAAATAGAACCATGTCGTGAAAGGTTACAAAGGGCCGTATGTAAAATAAAATTAAAATCACCATAAAGACAAATTCACAAGAATATGGCTTCTAAGACAAATTAAAGGAAATTTTGAATCAGCTAAAAAGTTTCAAAACGTGTTCTTTTTCTCTACTTTTTTCCTGTTTTGATTTGTTTCATTAATTCAGCAAAGTCCCCAAGGAATGTGGGAATCACAATGGCAGAGACGACGAAACTGAATGAGCCTTACACGAGTCTTAGTTCGTACTCACCAGCCATGGTTATGTATCTCACCCATGGAAGTGCTTGGTACCCGCTCTTCTCGATTATCTTCAGGTACCGAACCTACACACCAAAAAAAATAACATATAGTACATGAACTGCACCATTTAAATTAAAGTTTAATCTCTAACAGAAGAGCCACTAATGCATAGGGATGAGCTTAAGCTCACCTGAATCCCCGAAACAGTGAAATAAGGGATCTCGAATTTGACACGGATAGGAGCTTTTCGCTCAGGTGTTGCTTCTTCTGCTGTTATACTAGGAAGATGGAACTCTGCCCTCATCATGTACTCCTTTATATTGTATTTAGAGGTTAGCAGTGATACTATTTGGCTGATTGTTTCAACTGGATTAAGGAAAAAGTAGATACCTTGTTCCCCAGAAAAGATTTGATTTTCCAGACTAATGCGTCTTTTTCAGGAGCATAAGCGGCAGACCCTAGAGATGTCCTAACGGTGGGGTTAGATGCATCAGTTGGAACAGGGAACTCAATCTCGACGTTCGTTGCAGTGCTGCAGATAGAAGGTTCTTGATCAAAGGTTCCAATAATCTGATCATCAAGATCTTTGAATAGCAGCAAAAGAGAAAAGGGAAAGTGGAACAAAATCGTAGAATATATTTACCTTCGCTCCTTGAACTGACTTCTAGCTTTTACAAGCATCTCAACACGACTTCTGGAATGCCTTTCTATTTGCGCTTCCACCCATATAAGAGGCTTTACCTGAATGAGTATATAAGAGAAACATATCATGAGATATAGTTGCTAAACACAAGGAATATTTCCTACATATCATATATCCCACATGTCAAACCTGAGTACTGAGTCTATATGTCATCAGATCAAAAGCCCCATCAGGTGGTATGAAAGATATTGTCCTATCGTTTTCAAAACGGGCCAATCGAACACACCTGCATTAAAGAATCGTTTGTTGAAGATGAGAAAACATAAGTCCCAAACTGTAGAATCTTTTTGTTTGAATAAAAAGAAAGGTGAAGGGTTAGGATCATTGGAGAACTTTCCAAGTTTCAATATAATAGAAGCCAAAATGACGTACTGATGAAATTTGATGTCCTCTAAATCAATGGCTTTTCCCTTTGTTGCTCGTCCCTGCGCTTCCAGCAATACTCTATCATTCAGTCCTAACTTACACTCTGGCATTCCACTGCAATAGAATGGATCAAAGAGCAAAGGAGTCAAATAAAACGCCAAGATAACGCTAAAAGCAAAAGGAGCTTGAGATTTAACATGCTTTGGTTGATTAGGAACAATATCAAAAATTTGATGTGTTGACATACGTCAAGTAAGTTCGCATCTTCAGTGCTCCAACAACATCAGACCTGACAATTTGCCCATTACTGTTGACAAGAATATTTACATTCTCAATTACATCCAAGAAAACCTGGAAAAAGGAGCAGTTTGTCATCATTTGGAAACCTAAACACAACACAAATATGTTCCTCTCTTGAAAACAAAAGCACTCACTTCATTCTTCTTGTACTGTATTCCCTCACTCCTCCAAGATACAGCATTTGTCACAGCCATTGGAGGTCTCTGTGTAACTTCCATTCTATATGCATCAGTTTTGATGAATTCACTGAGGATTCTTGCTTCAGTATACTGAGGATAACCAAAGTCCATCATCTCGTCAAGTAGCTCATACTGCCAGCACCAGAATTCAATTTCAGCATCCAACAATGACAAATACTTTTTCAAAATTTTATCTTTTTGGTTGGCTAACTAATAGAAAAATAGATTGCCAAATAGTACAATAAGAGCAATGGCAGAAGCGTAACATACCACTACCACAAAGTTATCCCTCAATGATTCTTCTTCTAACTCCTCGAAGTAATGTTTGAAAACCTACAACCATTTTATAGATACCATTGCCAATACATCAAATTTCCGAAAAAAAGATGAAGCCTTGAGAGCCTTAAAAAGAAAAACTGAAGAATTTACTAGCCATACTTACATCGACTACACGATGAAGGAAGAAGAGAAGACTGGCAGCATTACAATTCTGCCTGGAAGCAATCATCAGGTATACATTACTATGTTGTACAAACATGTAAGTCACTCCATTATCGTAAGCAACAGGATCATTTGACTGTGAATCACCCTGAACAATTAAACAAAACGATGATGAGAATGACACTCTGATTCAAACTGCTAATCCAAACCTCCAGACCATTTAACCAATGATCAAACTTGTTCATTACTTCCAACAGTGGCATCAGATCACAGAGACGGACACGAATCCATCATCTTAGACTTTTATTTGTAGTACAGATGAAAACAAATATGAATCCAGCTTTTCTAAACCGATCAAGCGTGCTCATTGCTTTGAAATGTTTCAATTGCAATTGGCGAATCTCTCAAACACAAATCTACAAGTTCGTTCACTACTTATAGTTTCTTGGCCAATTCCACAGTAACAAACCACTCGGAACAGGCACAACAAGCCAGCAATAAACCACCGATCAATGAGCGGGAAGAGGAAATCGGAGAAACCTGTTTATCGATAAGCTTAGTGAAGAATCGTTCAGCTTGAGCAGCGGAGACATCGCCACGGTAATCACGCCAGACGAGAACGCGACCCTTGATATCGAGCAGAAACAGTGCGGAGGCCGCTCCTGCCATGTTCTTCCCTAGGAGTTTCGAATCAGATCCAAATGCGGAGGATTAATCAACGAGATCTGATGAATTATGTATGCTTCTATGGAGAAGAAGAAGTAGCCTCATCTAGATGGAGAATGAGGTAGATCTCTCGAAGCTCAGATTTTCCATTTCGTAATTGGTTCTTCTGGCGAGCTAATGATTTCGTTATCGTTCCTTTGATTAAAACGATAAAAATAAACGGAAGAATTTAGCAAAATATTCAGAAAAGAGCTATTTGCTACTCTTGATTTTGAGCTTCTCTTCGTTGAACTAACACGACGGCGTTTTATGTTTTCCGTTTTCCGATTTATTTTCTTTTAGCTTTTCGTCATTTTGAATATAAATGAACATCCAATAAATGGGCCCTAGTTTTGGGCTACATGGGTTTTTCTGTTAACCTAGCATGCACAAATGTAGAGAACTAGAAGTTTATTCAAGTATTTTAAAACTTGAGACTTAGCCCAATAGCTAGTGTGTGGCTCTCAAGTTCTCATCATAAATATAAGGATCATGAGATCTTAATTAATAGAGCAAACTCATCATATAACGATCATGGGATCTTAATAGATCATATAATATTCCAACTAATTTCTAGTGTAATACGATTTTCTAGGTAAAAAAATTTCCAGATGCTATTGGGTGTCTTTATTTGTGTGATGGTGTTCATTTTCTCGTAGATACTATATACATCCCTTTGTTTACCGTTTACAGTACTGGTTTGGTTCATTCACTTTGAAGAAATGGTTGTTCTAACTTAGGTTTTTGCTTTTTTTAATTCATGAGTAAGCCACTTTGTGAGTTGTGTCCTTGTGCGTTCATGAGTTCTTTCTGAGTCATACTCGGGTAAAGAACACGCTGACACTACGATAAGACCGAACGAATTATTGTTTTTGAGATCGTGGATTAATGTATATTTAACATAGAAAACCAATACTTTACACATGCTACAATGTTACACTCTAAATACCAATGTCTTTAAACATCAGTCCGTACATGTTTTGACTTTAATCATGAAATTCACCTTTTTACTCATCACAAAATAACAAAAAAATTTAAAGTTTATAACAACCAAACTTACCTATATTATTATAAAAAGTGTGCAAACGGATTTTTAAAAACAGTTTCATAACGACCAAAAAATGTAAAAGAAATAATCGAATGTTCACTACAAAAAAATGTCATTTTATATCGTTTAATTTGTATCACAAAAGTAAGTGATATTATTTTAAATTACTTATTTATAAATAAAATAAATGTATATGATTTAGCATCAATTATATTAACTGACGTTAAAATTCATTTGCAAATTCTAGGCATGTGATGAATCTTATAAAAATAACATAGCAATAGTGCAAAACTATGTTAAAGTATTATCGTATAATATAGATTAATCATTAACTAAAAGGAAAAATAAAAAAAGAGAATAAACTTACGAGTGTCCAGATCGTATATATATACATTGAACGAGCTGAGGCTTTCGGCAAATGTGATAGTGAACCAAACAGATCCTGCTTCCATCAATACTAGCTCCACTAGTGACTTAAACTCGATTCTATTTGAAACTTGGAGAGAAAAATATTATTTTATGGACCAAATACTATTCGCTATCAAAACTTTAGTTAAGATATCAGCTAATTTTTAAAAAGAGGCAACACGTCGAGTGATGATGAACTTTTCTTGAATTGCATCACATTCAACATGAAAGTGAATTTTGATAAGTTTTATACGTTTATAGACTACCGGATTAACCGCAATGTGAAGAGACGGTTATTGACTATTGCAAAAAATGAATTTATGGCATTTGCATCAAGCTATGGAAAATGGGTTTGTATTTAAGACTTCCCAAACTCACATGATTGACGTTATTGTTCCAAATCCAATTTTAAAAAGTACCAAGAGTGCTTTTTCTAGAGCTATCTCTACTCAATATTTAGAGTTTGAATTCCAAAAGAAAAACAATGACCTAGAAAACTACACCAAAACAAAAAAATACTTAAAAGTTCAGTTATGATATCATTATGAAATTTTCAATTGCATTTTTTCTGCTCTAGGTTTTGGAGAACAATCGCAAGAAAATTCTGTAATTTGGTGATTAAGAAACAAACAAAAAATTCACTTTTTCATCATTTACGTATGAATGTTTTTCTACGTACCTCCATGAATGAAAAAGACTTTTAATTCAAATAAATTTTTTCCATTCAAATATAACTATATAAGGAATATGAACATGTAAACTATTTATGTCTATACCCAAATTTTATTCATGATTGTAACTTTTCTTATTTATCTCATTTCACATTATTAATCTTTGGAATCTTTCGAACTTCTATACGGGAAGTATTCGTCAACCAATGGAAACCAAAAAAAAAAGAAGACTGAGAGCGTTGACTTCAGGTCTTCGAGTAGTTGACTAAAGAAAAGATGGGGTCAACCGTTTGATATGGTCAACAAATAAATACCAAGAATTCAAACCAGAAACCGAAGTATAGAAATAGAACAGACATTGACCAAAATTTCAAAACTTTCAAAGTAGACTCTCTTCTCGTCACTTCATTAACTACATGCACGGAAAATAATATAGAAATGGTTAAATATAGAACTAATTAAAAGTAATAAGTGCAAATTAAATTCACATGGCTTAGAGTCACGCGTTTCTTCGGGCTCCCTATTGTCATTAAAAACCTATTTGAGTATTTTTCTATACTTGGTCCATGTCGTCACTCACTCTAACACACATTCTTCATTTTTCAAGGATCACACACACATTCTTCCTTCAATCGGGTTCAGTAAAGTATAATTTACTTGTAGTTTCTAGAATCTTTGGCTTATTCTTTTGTAATATATATGTCCTAGTTATTATAGATGTAGTTTAACTATCTCATTATAAACAAAAAAATTAAAGATACTATGCGGACATATATATATATACCCAATATTTTATTACATATAACCGGTCTGAAAGTTAATGAATGTTATTCATCCATCTATAATCCATCATCATTGTTTTCTTTTAATAAGATATTAGTCTCTAGTTTCACAAAAAAAGTTTACTTCGGAGGACTATAATTAATGGAGTTTAACTAGAAAAGAGAAAAATAGATTATTCCAGACTGTATGTGCATGAAGATTTTATGTTTACAGTGGCCAGACAAAATGGTTGTAGAGAAACCATATTATAATTTGTTAATCTAAAGTTATTTAAAAATCAACATAGAAGTTAAGTTTAAGAGGTCATATATTCAAATGAGTACGGTATAAGATTTAGAAGGTTTTAAATAAAAAAAAATTTTGTTATATCAGATTTTTGAGGCATGTATAGAGACTCTAAGGATTTATTAAAAATATTCATCAGATTAATAAAAAGAATCCTATAGCAAAATGCATTCGCCTAAAAACATTCTTTTGTCTTTTCTTGTTTTGTTTTTTTTTTCCTTAAGCTCTATTTATTTGGCCGAAATCACGACATAATCACAAAACTTCTACCAACAATAACATAACGGAGTTCTAAATCATTAGCTAGGGAATGCACATTAAAATATTTTAGTTGACTAAATATCTTTCGCACCAAACTTTGAAATATTTTATCATGACTTTTCAATTTGTAATGAATAAATTTATGACTGAATATGATGATCTTAGTTTTTGCATGTTAATTAATTGCATGTAATCTCAAATTGCTATATATTACACTTATTTAATTTACGTGAATCCCTCAAAGACTTCTTCTTGTTAGAGAAGGTTTGATGATCATCATGCAGTTTATAGAGAATTTAATTGTTATTTGAATGAATGACGCTCACAGAACGGATCGGATGGTTCTAAAATTTAGTGTTTCATAGCAATTTTGATAAAAATTATATTTATACCCTAAAGCCTGAAGTTCCATTATTCACATCTATAATCCAAAATAAGACAATAACTAAGGACACGTACTCAATTCTTTGTACACAAAAGTATTCTTTCTCCCTTAAAAAAGAAAGCCACACAAAAAAAAAAAATTGATTCGTCATGTCTATTTTAATCCTCACTTTCACATTTAATAAAAGATACAATGTACACAGTACACTAAATCTCACAATCTCTATGTTCTTTTAATGTTAGTAGCAAAGTAAATACACTAAGATACGAATTTTCAAAAAATAATGAAAAACAATATTTTAATTGGGAAAAAATTAACCAAATTGAATCGACAATTGTCTTGAAGTCGTCGTTGATATAAGACCATCTTCTCTGAAATTCATGTCCCATTCCCTCTCGTTCAAAACTAACCTAACCTTTAAAAACCTAATCTTTATTCATTCATCTCCATTTCTCTGATTTTATCAAAACAATTCCCTGTTTCTCTCCAACTTCGTAAGATAACTTATGGAATTTTCCGGCAAGACCCACCACAAGTTTTACGACAAATTTGTCGAAACTGCAGAAGGAAAGACATGGGTCATCACCGGAATCTCCTTACATTCTCAAATGAAGCCGATTAGCCTCCCATCCTCTGCCGTAGCCAACACGGAAGACGAAGATCAGTGTCCGACGACTCCAACGGAAGCTTCCTTTAGAATACCGACAGTGTTGCCGTGTCCTCCGGCCCCAAAGAAACGGAAACCCTCATTGAAGTTTAGTTACGGCGGCGCTAGAGAGTTCTTCTCTCCACCGGATCTTGAGAGCGTCTTCATACAAAGAGCTACTTAATTCTCATTAGAATCTCTACTCTCTCTAACCTTTTTAGGTTTTTAAAAAATAATATATTCTTCAATTTATATATAGTTTAAATTCTTCATTACTTAAGCTCTTTTGCTCTTAAGCGCTTTCTTCGTTAAGTTCATTTTACACAAGGAAACTAACTGTTAGGAGTTAGGATACTAATTACGGTTAGCTTCGACATCATGCTCAGTAAAAGTGATAAATAAACTCCTAATATATAGTTTTAGTTTTTCTTTAACTTTGTTTACAGATCAAAAGATTTAACTTTCTATCTGTCTTCTTATTAAATTACTTATATTTTTCTTTGCATTTTTATAGCCTTGAACCCTTACCTCATTTTTTTTTTGGTAAAGTTACCTCATAATTTCTTAGGCTCGAAAGCGGTATATGATAAGATTTTAAACTTGTGTCCGGAAATCTAAACGGTTCTTGTGAAAATCGCACTTGGGGTTCATTGCTTTTACCATGGATATTTAATAAGTTTTCCAATAGAAATTACAAGTACTTTCGTTGAGGTTGAAATCAAGAATCTCGGTTGCAAAAACTTTTCTGAATGGTTGGAAAATTTTATAATTCAAGGTTCTCTCTTCTCCTTCTCTATCTCCTTCTCCTTCTACTTCTCCTTCTCCTTCTTATTATTAATATTACTAATCTTAGTATTAAGAGAAAACGCTCAATATACATGAAGTAGATGTTCCCAAGCTGTTCTTCTTCTGTTGCAGCTTCACAACCATCATGTTTGACATTGGAAACACACAAAATTCAGAAATTGATAATTTGTCCCTTGTAAACACGATAAGAAGAAACTGTAATGTGCACTGCACCAAAACTATTTTTTTTTTCATTTTATCAACATATGAATTTTGTGTTTTCCAATGTCACACAGGATGGTTGTGAAGCTGCAAGAGAAGAAGAGCAGCTTGGAGATATCTACTTTATGTATGTTGAGCGGCTTCTCTTAAACGTGTTCAAAAAAGAAAATGAAGATGAAGAGAAGTTGCGATTGCTAACACTCGAGGAGTCTGATACCGAAGAATGTAACTGGTGGTACCGAAAAATAGTTTTGGTGCAGTGCACATACTCTTACACTACAAATGTGATTTTTGGTGCAGTGCACACAAAAAAAAAAACCCCTCCTTTTTTCAATGAAGGAGATTTGATTTGCTACATTTTTTTTTTACTTTACAACTGCAAACAGTACAAAAAACAATACATAGCCAAAGGACTTAGCCTACCACTTAGTTGCGAGCCCAGCCTTTAATAGTGACACATACAAGAGTTGGTTCCATGTGTCCGGTACACCCGGCAAGCACCAATGGCTACAATCTTGGTGGCTCACGGCCTCTCTTTTCTCCTTTTCCGTTCTGTACGCCATTCTATATATCGACGGGTGACCATCTTTTCTGAAATCTGTTAGCCGACTTATGTTCATGTATATCACTGGAGTTTTCATTGTATCTTGGAGAATGTACTCCAGAGCTCTCATCTTGGAAGGATACTTTGCTAAGTACTTCGTGTTGTAGATCGGTTCTGTTTCTTTATGGCATTGTCCTCCTGAGTTCCATGGCCCTCCTCTGTAAAAGAGCTCTGGTTAAATACGGTCAAGAACACGTTTTGCAGTAGATAAGAAGTATTTTTCGATTGAGAATTACCTGAAATGTGTAACAGAATACCCTCTAAATACTACATGGGTTTGATTGCGATCGATGTTCTTATCGACCCATTTGGCCCAAGTAATGAGAGCTCGTTTATAAGCTTCAAGAACCTTGAGCCTCGGGTACACAACATTACCTTCTTGGTAATAGTTTTCTCTGAAAATCAAAATCACTGTTAACTAAAAACACAACGAGGTCTTTCTTATTCATGTTCTCTGTTTCAGACTCATACCCTAGCTTTGTTTTGTCGTGAGTCCACCAATGACCAGTGTTGAAAATCAGTATATCCGCATCTCGATACATGGACGTCGTCTTGTCCATCAAATCCAACCTTAAAGTCTCCAATGTCCCATTCACGCCTTTGAAACTCGATTCCCTAACAAAAAATGGCGAGCCAACGAAATCCACCGTGCAATTATAGTCCTGCAAGAATGGGGAAAAGATCGAAAAAAACATCAAGTAAGCATACATTGTTACAGCTTTTAGAATAGAAATAACCATTCCGAAGAATATCGATTAGCTTACCTCGAATCTAAAAGCGTAAAACCCTTTCTTCTTGAACTCTCTTCTACCTGAGATCTCATACACTCGTTTCTTGTCCTTGAGACTATGTCGAAGAATGCAAACAAGAGATTCCCACATGTTCCGGTTTATTGAATCCCCCACAAAAACTAGCTTCTTCCCTCTTAGCTTCTCCAAGAAATCAGTTCCATTCAACCTTTATAACATTGTACTACTTATCAGACAAAAACTAACAATCTAATTCAAGAACTCAGTTCACTCAAAACCTAATCAAGAACACCAAGAACCAAGCTACTAAGTTTTGGTTATATTACCTGGGAATGTCACATCCATTTGGCTGCCATCTCCATTTAACATAAGCATCATCAGGTCTGCCATTGGCGTGACAGTTGAAATCTCTGTCTATAAACGGACACGAACCAGATGGGTAATACGGCAACGTATCATCATCAGCTCTCACCCAACTTCCATCGTAGATATCACAATCCTCGTAAGAGCCTCTACTTCGATCTGTAGCCACAGAGCCATTATCATTGCTTGAATTCGTAGGCACAAATCTACCTCCCAAATCAGATACCAAGCTCGAGACATTTCCCACACTTATTGTAGCATTTGCTTGGAGGGTGTTTTGGTCATTTGCAAAACTCGAATTCTTCTCCACTGTTTCTCCAGATCTTTGTCCGGAATCAAAGCTTGAAACTTTACCTTCTCCAGACAAACTTGTATTCTTCGAACCAGTATCTCCAGATCTTTGTTCTGCATCAAAGCTTGAAACTTTACCTTCTCCAGACAAACTTGTATTCTTCGAACCAGTATCTCCAGATCTTTGTTCTGCATCAAAGCTTGGAACTTTAACATCTGGGACTTCGTCGGTGAGATTTACTACTTCGGGCTTCTCGTTCACTTGCTTGACAGAAGAAGTGTTTAGATTGGAGGTTTTGAAGCCTTGAAGCAGAGGAGAGACGAAGGGGAGATTGAAGGAGGAACTAGTGAAGGAGAGAAGTGTGAGGAGAATGAGAGAAGCGGCGATTCCTAAACCGAATCTGGTTAAGATGTTTCTTCTAGAAGACAGAATCTGGTCTGGAAACAGAAGTTTATTCGACGAATCCATCTTCTTGGTTCAAATGCAATTAGAGTGAAGAGAACATGTAGACTTGGAGAAGAAACTGAAAAATCAAAGAAAATGGTAAATTCTGGTTTTGAGTATGTAAAAGAGAGGGAGAGTTTATTAGGTTTTTATTAGGTTTTGATTTCAATGAGACTTGAGTTTGGGGGAACAGCGGTTTCTATTGATGATAACGATTTCTCATTTCAGTTTTAAACCACCATTGATGTTTATGAAAAGTTAAATTCAGGCTCCTTCTTAATGAAGGTTTTATGTATTTTATTACTAAAAATGAAATTGTTAATGAATGTTTTTTTTTGATAAGGAAATTGTTCATGAATGTTTCTCTTTCTTTTTTTTTGGCAATAATTGGTTAAGAATGTGGATCTAAACTTTTTTAAAATCAAATTATAACTGAAAAGTATGAAAACGTGAAATCTAATAACCTCCGAAATATGGAGGAACTGTAAAATTTTATTAATCTAAAATCTCAATGAAGGTAATAAAAAATTTGATAATACGAAATAACCCAAAGTATTAAAACTTAAAAGCAAATGAAAGAAATAAAAACATTGAGCTACAAGTTATTCGGTGCTCATTTTTATATTTTTGATGTTAGTGTTAATGGGATCGTGGAGGACCAAAAAACATGGTAAGCCACGTGTCATAAAAACTCATAAGAAGGACTCACGAGACTTTGGACCGACATAATTCTCGTTTATTACGATTGCTTATTGCCGCGTGATCTAACGGCTTCATGTGTGGTCTTAGCTGCAGGTGCACGCTTTTGTCGTCACACTGGAATAGTCTCCACCTGGCTTAAATTCGTTGATGCAGTAGAGAGTATAAAAAGAGTTAAGACCATCCTAATTTCCTATGTTCGGTGGGTTTTTCTTTGTCGTGTCGTTAAAAAGGTGTTAAGGAATAGTTGTAATTCTGAATTACGCTATGACCGAATAGAATTTGATTCGCTTGAACCAGGTCCAGTTTAAACCGAAATGAATTCGGTTTGGATTCTTTAATTTGGTTAGAGATGAATGTGGTTTAGGACATTCGAATTTTCTGTTTGGTTCATTTTAAATTTCTTGAGTTTCATGTTTTTTTTTCTTAGGTCTTGATTGTTTGTAGTTTTTGAAATAGTTTTTGGTTTTAGATTTTGGAAAATCTAATTTTCATCTATTCAAGATTTTACAAAAATAAATTCTCTAAAAGTTAAAGAAACTAATTTTTTGATAGTTTCTCTAATTTTTATAGAAAAACCAAAATCCATAATAATGTTGTTTTTCTCTTAAAATCTACATCAAAAAACAAAAAAAAATCAAAAAGTAAAAACCAAAAACCATTTAGAATATATCAATTATTCATGGCCTTAGTTTAAAAAAACGAGAACTGAATTAGAACCAAAAGTTTGACAAAAAAAAAGTAAATTAGAAACAAACAAAGTTTTATTTCAGTTTGGTCAGTTTGAAAAAATTTGCTTCGGTTTTGATCACTTTGAAAAAGATCTATCTGGATTGGAGTTAGGTTTGGTTTGGTTTTGCATTTTAAAAACAATTAAAAAAAAATTAATTTAAGTTGATATCATATTTTCTATATTTAAATTTAAAATTTTCATTTAATTTACAATATTCTTTAGTGATAAAATTCAATGAATTTAATTAATTTCAGTATATTCGGTAAAAATGATGTTTGTAATATCAAATTTATTTTGGTAATGGTCTAGGTTAAAATAGTTTGGTTCGGCTTTGATTTAAATGTTTTGGTTTGGCTTGATTTATATGTCCACAATTTCAAAATTATTGACTTTGTAGTGGTTTCACTGTAATTGAGTAAATCAACATTTTCTTTTGCATTAAATATTTGTACATCAAAATTACACTCAATTTTCAGATGTTGGCTCCACTTAATTTCACATCTATATAAACATTATAAAAAAAACAAAAAGAAATGTTAAAAAGAGAAAAAAGACGAACAAAAACGAACCCAAGAAAAAAAGAATGAATCATCATTCATTCATCGAGGACCCGAGAGCTCAATGGCTTCAACGACAAGAGATGATTCTTGGATATAATCGGAGTAATACCTCACACGCGGCGAAGAACTCAACATCCCCGGCGGCAACGGTGGTGGCTGTAGCCCCGCTGTACCATTCTGCGACGCTTCCCATCTCTCAGCTAAGCCGTCGCCTTCAAGCATTTTCATAACTTCGGACATTTTGGGTCGATGAGATGGATTGAATTGAGTGCAGAGAAGCGCAACTTGAACGATTTCTTCGAGTTCAACTCTATCGAACTTATCATTCAGATCTTTGTCTATTAATTGCTTTAGTTTACCTTCTTGATGCAGCTTCTTCACCTGCCAATATAACAATCTCATCTCTCAGAAACATAAACCGAACTAAATCGAACCAAAATTGAAATCTTTCTTCTATATGACTTGCAACCCAATCTAGATCGAAACTAAATCTAAACCGAAATCAAATCAAAGATAAACCAAACCAAACTGTAAAACTGAATTCATTTATAACTAACTAGTAAGATTATGCTAATGAACTGGAACCAAAGCCTATATAAAGCAGAACAGAATTCAAATTGCTCTTGATCAAGCACAAAAAAAAACCCAAAATTTAACCAAAACCGAGATTAAATCTACACTGATTCAAAATCAGAATCCAAATCCAAGTGATGGTTAATTTTGGTTTAAGTTTCCTATCAAACATGACTGAACCGAACAAAACCAGAATTACTACCAATGCCTCCAAGATTCTAGGAGGTGAAGCAAGAGAAGAAACAATGAAATGAGACTTACCCAGTCAAGCATTACGCCTTTTTGATGTGAGGATCGGCCAAAATCAAGAGCTTTCTGACCAGTAATGAGCTCAAGGAGAAGTATACCAAAGCCAAAGACATCAGTCTTCTCTGAGGACTGACCCGTCGATAAGTACTCAGGTGCAATATGGCCTACGGTTCCACGGACAGCAGTTGTGACGTGTGAGTCCCTATGGTCTAGAAGCTTGGCTAACCCGAAATCCCCTACAACTGCCTCAAAGTCCTCATCCAATAGAATGTTAGCTGCTTTCACATCTCGGTGTATGATCTTCGGGTCGCATTGCTCGTGTAGGTACACTAGTCCTCTAGCTGTCCCAACCGCTATCTTCTTCCTTCTCGACCAGTCTAATGCTGGTTCTCCTCGGATATTATCTAAACAAAAATTGCAGCAAGGTTGAACTACGAAAAACTTGCGAAAGAGAGCGAAGAGATAAAAAAGAATCCTGATCTGAAAACTAAATTACCTTTTAAGCGTGATGCAACGCTCCCATTTGGCATGTAAGGGTAGACAAGGATTCTCTCATTGTTGCTACTACAGAATCCGCGGAGTCTGAGGAGATTTCGATGAAGAGCCAAACTTATAGTCTCCACTTCTGTCTGAAACTGGACTTCTCCGCCCGCAATGTTACAGTCTTTGAGACGTTTAACAGCTACCAAAGATCCATCGTCTAAATGTCCTTTGTACACAATCCCATATCCTCCTCTTCCAAGAATGTTTTTAGAGTTGAAATGATTTGTTGCAGATCTAAGCTCTTTGAACTTAAACCTCTTTAAGTGTCCTAAGTTCACCTCTGGATCATATTGTTCTGCAAAATATTCATCATAAAGATGGAACAGTTAATTTTTGCGGAGGCATAAGATGATGGGAAGCCAAGATATTCTCAAGATACTAACCATTAACGTCAAAAAATATTTGCTTGTTACGTCGATATCTCCACCATAGAAACATTCCACTTGTAAATATAACAAAAAATGCTGCGCTGAAGCTTGCAGCGAACGCAAGAGCTACGTGATGGCCATTGGTATGAGTTCCTGAGTCATCTAAATCAACCAAAGAAGTAAGCAAAAGGGTCCATTGACGCAGAAGAAGAATACAGACCTATGAGAAACAGACGGTTAATACCTGATGGATCATCTTGTGGAAGTGTGAGAGGCTCAGGGAAGACAGCAGAACAGTTTGCAACAGCTTTTGGCCCACAGATTAACGCATTTCCTATTACCCTTGAGTCCAAGAAACAAAAAAAATACAATGGTGAATCTTAGTTTCACTTCGATGAAAAGATAAGTTCTTGAACAAGTCTAGTAACTCTTACTTGAAAGTTCTTGCAGACACTTTTGGCAGCGAACCGCTAAGATTGTTAAACGAAATGTCACTGAACATTCAAAATCAATAACAAAAAAGTTGGTAATTATTCTGCAAATGTATTTTGTTCAACAGTAGAACAATCGAAAGCAGAGTTTAAAGACATACACTAGAGTGAGTCCCTTGATTTTAGATAGAGACTCAGGGCAAGTTCCTGAAAGACTGTTATTGTTTAACCGCCTGAAAACACAAATGAACAAATACAGAACAACAAAACACTGAGACTTGAACTAGAATTTTGTAAACATCATGCAACAAAAGAGATTTGTGTGAAACCTTAAAGGAGCACTCACAAGTAATTCAAGTTCTTGAGTTCTCCAAGTGAATCCGGTATCTCCCCGGTGAATGAATTGTTCGAAAGATCAAGTGTCTGAAGCTTCTCTAACCTCCCAATCGTATCGGGAATTGGACCAGAGATTGCATTGTTTTGCAACAACCTAAACCACAAACCTTAAACTCAATAAGAACAATCCATAATTATGAAATAAGAATCAAAACACGGCAAAGACAATAATAACTTACACAGATTGTAGATAAGAGAGGTTTCCAATTCTAGGAGACAATGTACCAGACAAGCTTTGGCTAGGAAATTCCCTGTTTCATTAAGAAATCAAGATAAGTCTCAGAGATCTATCAGTTTTTTCTTTTGGTCCTCTGTAATAGAAGATAAGAGAAGAGAAGACTCACAGTGCAGAGACATAGCCATCAGTGCAAGTAACCATTCTCCAGCTACAAGGATCAACTGAATTCACATCCCAATTCTCAAGAACATTGTACGGATCATTCAATTCATTCTTTACTGCCACCAAAGCTGTCACTGCTCATTTCAAGCAAACAAAAAGATTCAGATTGAAAGAACAAATCTAGCCTCAAAACTCCTATGAATTCTTTTATTCTTAAAGCTGTATTTTTTTTATGGAAATTGAAAATCTTATCCAAGAAAAACTCAGAATTGTTCCACAGAGAATGAAGTAAAAACTTGAGCTGGTATTGGGTAAGTTTAGATATGAGTCTGATGAGCATTTAAAGCTGATATTTATTATCCAATAAAGATACAAAAAAGAACACAATCCACACAAACATTCACCGAAATTCTCGGAACAACAAAGAAAAATAGACAAAAAGATTACACAGAGAAATTCCAATCTTAAATCTCTATGTTTGGACAAAGGAACAAAATGCAATTTTTTCATTCAGAAATTAAGAACGGCTCCAAGAAGAAGAAGAAGAAGACTGACCTTCATAGTTAACACCAGCAGGAGAAAGTGTAGCAGTGGAGACATTGAAGAACCATACCAAAACCAAAAACCCTAATCTCCAAACCACAAATCTTTCATCTTCCATAGCCATATTCCTTCTTAAAGCAATAAACTTTTTTTTGGAAAAACAAAGTTTCAGTAAACCCACCAACTCATTTCTCTCTCTCCCACATGTGAAAAACCTTAGCTTTTTGACTATTTTCTTCTTCTCTGTCCCTTTTCAGACACAAAAACTTCTCTTTTCCCAGCAATGGACCTCTTTATTTCTCTGATTCAAATCAAATGGAGTAAAAGAAGAAGACCCAAATTGAAAAATGACGCCTTTCAAGATACTTAGATTAAAAAGAGAATTTTTGAATGAAGCATAAAGAGAATGAGAGGTTAAACAAGCAGTGACAAGGAAGAAGAAAGAGAAAACTATAAAGTATGAAGAGAATTTTCCCGAGAAACCAAGCAAACAAAACCACCAAAATGCTCTGAAAGTCTGAGAAATTTTCCTAGAGATCTGAGAAAAAAAAAAAAAAAGAATTCACAAAAGCTATTGAGTGATACTGCTTCTTGGTTTTTATTTTATCATTCTTTTTACTTTGGGCCGTTTGGGGTAGTTAGCTATTGAATAATTAATAAATACCACTATTACCAAATCATCTCATCTAATTTTCAAAGTGTTTCGTTCTAATTCAACACCACTATTACCAAATCATCTCATCTCATCAGCTTTCTCTCTCATTCACACCACCAAAAAAAAATGACAGAAAAAGGAATTAAATAATCATGAAAGAAAGGGACCAAACAAGCATAATCCAAAATGAAAATGCCAAAAAATCCACAAACACACACATAAAGATACTGACAGAATAACAAGAAAAGAAGAGACACTCTGTTTTTCTACCTTTTTTAAAGTTTTTATTTTATTTTTGTAAAATAAATTACTGGGAGGAAAAAAATAGTATGATTTATTATATGTTTCATGATTTCAGTTTGAATTTTTTTCTTTTTTTGCTTTAGGAAACACTTTAATTAATATACAAAAATGTGATTGGATTGAAAGGATGGGTCAGAGTGGAAGATAAAGAAAAACATAGAAACAAAGGACCTCTCTGATATTTTATTTTATTTGATTTTTGTTTTTAGAAAAGTTACAGAGGAAAAAAGAAGTCCTTTTTGTTGGGCAGATCACGTTCATGGCCTGTCTCCTATCTTGTTGGCTTTTCCGGGCTTCAATTATTTTTATCCCTTTTTCAGTTTTTCTTACAAACAGAATATCATTTTTAATTATACACTTTTAAAGGATCCTTTAATATATTTTACATTTAGAGGATAACTTCTCTTTACTATACGACATATATATTTTTTTTGATAAAACTACACGAAATATTTGCGTAGATATCAGTTACACAAAAGTTTTACATAACATGTTGAATGTTTTGCCACTTATGAATTATGATGGCTAATAGATATTGGCAATTTCATCACCATGACTATCGATCAGTAGCCTCCACAACAATATGCTTGCATAATGTGTAAAAAGCTTAATGCTTTCAGTTACATATCGTTATCCTCCTGTATATATACTATCCATAAGTATTTTTCCAAAACTGTACATTGTCTTATTCTGCCAAACTGAATTTGGAAGGCACAAGTATTTTCCACACTTCCTTTTATTGTATGTTATCTTGTGGTCTTGTTGTTAGATTACTCTTAACCTGAAAGTAATCCCTGAGTTTTGGTACTCTTCTAGTATTTTTATTTTGGTTTATGGATTTATTTAGGGAGAAAATTTATCATTAAAATAATTTTGGATTAGGCAAACATAGCACAAAAATTGAATTCCCTAGATTTTAGCCTTTTAGGAAAACAAAATCTTGAAACACTTGATTGGATAATAAAATAATTTTTTGGAAAACAAAATCCAAAAACCATGGTAGAATATGCTACCATTCAAGGTAGATGCCATAGAAATTTGACTCTTTTGTATATATATGTAGGCATGTTCCTTCTTGATGAGGGGCGGAAACTACGAACGGAGAAGACGATGCTCTGTTTTGAGGCAACGAAACAGAGTAAGGCAAAGTGACGATGGGAGAAGGAGAAAACGAAAAGATGAGATGATAACGAGGTTGAGATCGTTTCTAGGAATTGATATCAACAGGTTTTGCAAGTCCTCCTTGCAGGGCTTTGTATCAAAGCTCTTTAAATTTCTCTTTATTAAATTCAAAACCAAGATGATAAACAATAGAGTCTACGATCTCTATTTATAGAAAAGTAGAAAATACCTAATTGTAAAAGCTAAAGGAAATATTATCCTTTGAAATAAAATAAAATAAAAACTAAACAAATCTTAATTAGAACTGACATAAAAAACCATACCTTTTTGGGCAAGAAACACAACACCAAAGCCCAACAATAGTGATTAAGGTGCTGCATCAGGTCTCCCGGGGTAGGAGAGGATTCGTCCACGAATCTGGAGGTTCATTATCTCCGCGAAATGGAGAAAGATGCTTAACATTGAATACATTCGACGTTCGCATATCTGCTGGAAGCTTCATTTTGTAGGCGTTTGCGTTAATGCGCTGTAACACCTCAACAGGTCCAATCTTTCTAGACTTAAGCTTGTTGTATTCCCTTGCAGGAAACCGATCTTTTGTTAGAACTATCCAAACCAAATCACCAGGCTGAAACTCCAAAGCTCGACGTTTAGTATCAGCAGCCTCTTTATATTTTAACGTCGCATGTTCTAAATTCTCCTTAGCTTTAGTGTGAACTGATTGTAGTTCATCAACAAAATCAACAGCCTGTCCATGGCAACGAGATCGATTTGGTAAAGTTGATAAATCCAATGGGCAACGAGGAACCATTCTGTAAACCACTTTGAATGGTGAAAACCCAAGACTTCGGTTTAATGCATGGTTGTGAGCAAACTCGGCTTGACATAATTTGGCATCCCAACTTTTGATATTATCTCCCACTAGACACTGTAAAAGATCTCCAAGAGCTCGGTTAGTCACTTCAGTTTGGCCGTCGGACTGGGGATGATAAGCGGAGCTCATATTTAAACTTGTTCGGAGTAGTTTCCACAAAGAACGCCAAAAATGACTCAAGAAGCGAGTATCGCGATCAGAAACAATGGACAGAGGTAAACCGTGTAGACGATAGATTTCCCGAAAGAATAAAGTCGCCACACTAACCGCATTCGTAGTCTTCTTGCATGGAATAAAATGAGCCATTTTTGAAAAACGATCAACCACTACAAATATAGAATCGTTACCCCGTTGAGTTCGTGGAAGACCCAAGACAAAGTCAATGCTAATATCCGTCCAAGGTTGTGTTGGAATAGGTAAAGGAAGATATAACCCGACATTAGATGATTTCCCTTTTCTTTGTTTACAAAACGTTCCACATCACGCCGCAAAGAAGGACAAAAGTAAGATGACAAAACCAAATGCAAGGTACGATCTCGTCCAACATGTCCCTCATTGTGTAAGTCTTGAATGATTTGGAGCCTCAAACTATAAATTGGAACACAAATGCGCAGACCGTAAAAGAGAAATCCATCATGAACCATATAATCGGTACGAAGTCCTTGTTTGGCTTCGAGAAAAATCTTCGAAAAATGGGTATATGTGGTACAATTCTGCAAATGAAGCAAACCCCGGAACCGACGTGTGAATAGTCGCAAGTAAGGAATGTCGTCTGCTTAATGCATCTGCCACATGGTTCGTCGCACCTGACTGATGTTTAATAGAAAATGTGAATTGTTGGAGAAATGATATCCATGAAGCATGACGAGAAGAGACCTTTGCTTGACTATCCAAGTGGCGCAAAGCATCATGGTCAGTGAAAAGGATGAAGTCACAGTGAACCAAATAGTGACGCCAATTTTTAACAGCTTGTACAATGGCGTAAAATTTGACATCATACGTGCTATAACGAACACGGGCTCCTGATAATTTCTCGCTGTAGTAAGCAATAGGTTTTCCTTGTTGGCTCAAAACTGCTCCAATGTCGACTTTAGAAGCATCACAGTGGAGTTCAAACGTCAATGAAAAATCCGGCAAAACCAAAATCGGAGCAGAAGTGAGTTTAGTCTTAATCAAATGGAATGCTTCAGTCGCCGCATGAGTCCATGCAAATTTGACATTCTTCATACACTCAGTGATAGGAGCCATAATGGTATTAAAGTTATGTACAAAACGCCTGTAAAAAGACAACAATCCGTGAAAGCTATGCACTTCTGTAATTGTGTGCGGAATAAGCCAAGAGCGGACGGCCTCGACTTTAGCTGGATCCACTGATAACCTCTTACTAGAGACAACATATCCCAAAAATAAGACTTCCACAGCACCAAATTCACACTTATGTTTTGCGGCAACGAAACAGAGTAAGGCAAAGTGACGATGGGAGAAGGAGAAAACGAAAAGATGAGACGATAACGAGGTTGAGATCGTTTCCAGGAATCGATATCAACAGGTTTTGCAAGTCTTCCTTGCAGGGCTTTGTATCAAAGCTCTTTAAATTTCTCTTTATTAAATTCAAAACCAAGATGATAAACAATAGAGTCTACGATCTCTATTTATAGAGAAATAGAAAATACCTAATTGTAAAAGCTAAAGGAAATATTCTCCTTTGAAATAAAATAAAAAAAACTAAACAAACCTTAATTAGAACCGACATAAAAAATTATACCTTTTTGGGCAAGAAACACAACACCAAAGCCTAACAAGAATGATTAAGGCGCTGCATCACTTCTTTTTTCAACTATCTATTTATTCCACAAAACAAAGCATTTGTTTTGTATATTATTCAAACAAAATGGCTTTGTCAAAGTTTCGACTTGCAGCCCTTCTTATCTCCTATTTACTTGTTAATCAAAGGGTAACTATTTTTTTTTTCTCTTTTATTTAAAATTTTTATAATTCTCATATTTTTCTTGAAAATCTAGTTATTTAATAAACATATTTTTTTCCTAATAACAAAACTCACCCACATACAAATTGGTAGATACTGTTTTATAGAACAATAAATATATTTTTTTGAAATTTAATACATAATTTTGTTGGAAAAATATAGTACACTAATGATAATTTTGTATAGTTAATACATAGTTTTGTTGAAAAATATAGTACACTAATGATAATTTGGTTGTGAAAATTAATAGGATTCAAGACAGAAGATATCCAGAGTGGAGTATGTAATTTCAGAGGTTTATGTAAATATAAATTATTATAATAAAACTATAATTATTCAAAAATAATAATTTATTAAAATAAATTTTATAAAAATTTATTTCTCAAACTATAATTTTATTAGCATACTATTTTAATTAAAATTTTAAAAATGTAAAAATATAAATATATTATTAATTTTATAATATATTTATATTTAATTATATTTATTGGAATTATATTTAAGAATATATTTTTATTTTCACGTTTTCTATCTTTAAATTTTGATTAAAATAATATGCTGATAAAATTATAATTATAGTTTCGATATATTTTTTAAAACTTACGTTATAAATATGTATATATGTAAAAATATATTAGAATATGCATAAATAAATATTTTATATGTTATTCATAACTCTACCAATCACTTATATATGTATATTAGTTAGAGTTTAGAGCTGCATACTGCTATGCTATGTAGTGTTTATACTCCTTACAACTTCTGCTATATTACAAGCCATATCAATCGGTCATTTATCTGGGTCAGCACTAAGGTAAAACCCCGATTTAAGTTAAACGGGTAAAATCAACTAAAAAGCGGTAAAACCGGTAACCACCGGTTCGGTAAAAACAGATTATATGGAAAAACAGGCCCTTGACTCTATTGTAATAGGCCCACATTAAGTTTATAATGAAAGTCCATCTACACACAAAAAAACACATTCTTAATTAAATAAATGAATTAGCAGTAATAACGTAACTAAGAAACTAAAATGATGATGAGACATAAAAGTGAAAATACTAAGTAAAAAGAAGATACTTGTCAATTGTTTATGAGTAGTAAGAAACATAATCAAAACACAAAGTCTCAAACTCAATAAACGCTAAGAGTATTTGAAAGTAACCGATAAGAGTAAAGGCTTATGCAGCCGCAGTGATGTACTGGATTCCTCCTTGCAGATACATGTCATTGTTGCTTCAGGACCATACACCTTGAAATCAAAACAGACGTGCTCACAGGTCATTCAAGGAATACAAGGTTAGAAACGTGTTAGAAATTAAAACAATTAGAAACGTGTTATCGGGAATGTGTTAAGAGTTGATTTATTGTGTTGTAATATACCTCGATGGGAACACCGATTTCATCTCCAAGTGATCTCATTTTAGCAAGTCCTTTTTGGTAGTTTGGTCCTCCTCTCCTCACAAATATATGCATCCTTGCTGCTTTCAGCTTTGCTTCCAGTTAAAGGTTGAAGAAATCTCATATAATACTTTGTAGTCAAGGGCAATATACGTGTAGTCATAATTTTCAAAAAAATTGTGAAATTTTATTTTAATAAAATAATCAGTATTTTCTAAAAAAATGATTTTAATATAGTCTACCATTCAAGGAATACAAGGTTATATATATATTAGATTTGTATTCGCGATGTAGACAACACGTAGTAATGATTTTCAAAACAATTTTGTGAAACTTTATTTTATGAAATAATTAGTTATAAATATTAGGTGATGTTAATATAAAGTATATATTAGTAAATATTGATGTTTAGATTTTTAATAATGTGGATGATGTGGTTATTCACATTTTGATCAAATAAAAATAAAAATGAACATAATGATTAAAAAACTTAATAGGATATAATTATATATCAAATCTTACTTATGCTAAATTCCAGAAAAATTTATTACACTATATTATAAAAGATGGGTTTCCTTCTTTTTTTTTGCGATGTTTTGGGAAAAAAACCTAAAGTTGCGATGTTTCGTTTCTTTGGACCATATACTCTGTTTCTTTCCAAGGGATACATCTCCTCCGAATTAATTTGTTTATCCATATTTCCATCTGCATTTAAGTGATTTCAAAAATTTATTTATATATGAATCATAAATTTATCCTGAAATAATTAGATATATCTCTTATTCAAATTGTAAACATTTAGATTATATGAAAAATCCATGATAATGATAAATTTCATGGAACATTTTGCGCTGATACATTTGCATATGTATATTATAAAATTTGGGTTTCATGTTGTTGTATGATTGACACGTATCCTTCTTTTTCATTAAAACAAAAAAAAACAAAAGTTATATCTATTGGACTTGGACAATTCTTTGGTTTGGTGTATAAAATTCATATAGATATGTAATTCTCTGTCAAAATATGGTTCAATTTATATACAGTTGTATAAACTCGAAATATGGTTCAATGTATATACAGTTGTATAAACTCGAAAACGCTGCAATTTCTCAATTTCCAAATGTATGCTTCCATGGCTATGAAAGGATCCACCCCACATATTACAATCACATGAAAGGTTACGATTTACGATCACATGGTTACGCTTTCATCTCTTTTGGGAACCGATTCATCTCTTCATGGTTTTAAAGGTTTTTTTTTCAATCTTTCTCAAACATTATTGTGCAATGCATAACCAATTGAGAGGAAAAACAATATTTATTTAGTTTTATAGGTAATTACCCAGATTGTCTTGCACCAGTTGGGTGTGGACATGCATGAATCCTCCAACGGTGAAAATTTCCATCATTTTTTCAAGATCAATCGTTTCTCCTTGATCATTCTTCATTAATGAAATCAATAGGTAAACAAATGACATATATCAATGATTATGTGGCTACAACAAGAAAAGGGTTTCCAAAAAATTGTTTAAGAAAACAGAGACTCATGTAGCACCCAACGAATGAGTGATACCACATATGCGAGAAATACGATGCTTTCTTCTCCCTCTTCCAATCTTGGTGTGATTATGTCAGTCATAGTATCCACCTTCTCTACTTTTCGTAGACTCTCTTTCAGATAGGGTGCTGCTGCCATGTTCTGTCTCTGAGCGGTTCTATTTTACTCTCAAGAAACAACAGCCCAGCCGCCATGTTTATGTCCAAACCCATGAATACAAGTGACTAGGAGAATTTTAACTACGAGAGCAATTTCAAAGGTTTTGAATCAAAGATATATACTTCCTAGAAACAACATCGGTTCTGATGGGAAGCTAGAGTTTTATTTTCTCCTTAATTCTAGACAAGAGAGAATTAAAATCAGTGAGAAGAGGATGCAAGCAGAAATAATCATATAAAATGAAGAAGTATCCGAAGAAGAAGAAATTCAAGAAGTAGTTGTAATATTAAATCACAAAGAAATTTTTTAAAAAGGGTATTAGTGAAATGAAGCCTAAGCATAAATGGATTTGGTTTCATTGTATAGGTTAAGTAGGAGACAATACTTATGATAATGTTTTAAGTTAGTACAAAAGGGAAAATTGACGTATTGCCTTGGAGACCAATTTTTTCAATATATATTTATAGTGAGACAAATAAATGCAACGGAGAAGATAATGTTTTTCTAAAAGCTCATTTTTATTCCTTCTTCTAAGATCCTAGAGAAACCCACGATTTCTAACACATAGAAGAAGTCTAGGAGCAAGTTTAATCCGGACGAACAAAAGTTTCAGTTCCAGAAGAAGAAGATCTTACTAATATTGTATGAAATAATTTTAAATTAATAATGCTATTCACAAAAATTTATTATTCACAAACCTTATGAACAATATATAGTATTCTAGTGGATAATAATTTTTTGGCAGTACTATATGATCTACCATTCATATTTATTCTAACTTTACTCAGCACAAGAAGTGATTGATATGTTCTTATTCCTATAGTTTTGCAAAATTATGTACATACTTCAAGTTTATAATTAAAGTATCAATAAAAACTAGATCTTGAACATGTGACGCTTACTTTGAAGATAATTTCTTCAATGGTGGGTTTTGAATATTTAAAATTTTAGGAAAGAGCATATTATTTTAGTTTAATTTATCGTTTTTAAATGCAAAAGTATAAAAGAATGCGTTTAAATTATTTTTAGTCAAAATTTTCTGAAAATGGTATATAAAATTTGCAATGGTCCACGCATGCGCGAGTTAAAAATCTAGTTTTTCAAAAACTTGATTGGTGATTCAATGAGTTTTTTAAAATCAAAAAACAAAAACTGTTTCAATATCTATAAAACATTCAAGGCTAATCTTTTGGAATAGATTTTGGTTTTTGATTTCTTAGAAAAAATCATTATTTTAGTTTTAGGTATGATTTTCTACTTAAAAGGCCTATGTCTGGATTCTGTAGACTTTAAGCCAAAATCTTCAAAAACGGGCAATTGCCATTAATGTAATAACCATTGTAATATATGCTACCATTCAAGCTATACAAGTTATTTGTATATATATGTAGGCATGTTGTTTTAGATTTAATATCTTTTACACCAAAAAACACACTGATTATATAAGTTTATATCATTCAAACAAAATGGCTTTCTCAAAGTTTCAACTTTCAGCTCTTCTCTTCACATATTTTCTCCTATTTGCTTCCCAATCAACAAGTAAATATTTTATTTATTTTGATTTTTTTTATAAGTTATCTGGATGGAAGTTTTTTTTTGCAGTAAACCCTGTCTACAACAATATAGTACACTAATGATATTCGTCCTCCTGGATATTATTGTTGTTGTAGAACTCCTTAATTCCTCCAATGATCCTAAATAATTATAATTTTGGTTGGATGTATTATCATTATAAAAATTTAATAAAATTAGCAAAATAATTATTTAATTTCCACGTGTTAGTAGCATCGCAAGATTCTCTAAAGTTATAATTGGTCTGAAGTGGCATATGGGGATTATTCTTGTCCCATTGCGCCGTCCTATTCTCGATTCCGAATTCCAGTTTCAAATGGTAGTGCATTCACATATATTAGAAGCTTTTGATTTATGTTCGGAAACCGAACGGGACATGACGGTAATTAAAATTCCCGAAATTCTAAGTGGGACAAATTATATATACAAAACAATATATTAGATATAGTTGAATATGTATTTCATAATAATAGATATTGAAAATATAGAATATGATACATAGTTGAATATATTATATACATAACTATATATTATATATAGTTGAATATGATTTTTATATATTATGAATAATTGATAAATATGGTTTTTTGGTTAATTTATATATTCTCAATGATCAAAAAAATGTTTTGGATTTTGTAATTATCACATTTCTTTTAGCAATTCCACCTTCTATTACCAAAGCTTTGCTTTGTCCATCCGGATTCGCTGTAGCAGGCTGCAGAATTGTGTTAGGGGGAGAGGGAACAATCCCTTACCCATTTAATTTGATGGATTAATAGTTAAATGATTTGACTTATTTAATTAATAAATTAATTAATTAATAAATAGATCAATTAATTATTTAATTATCATAAAATCAATAAATAAATTATCATAAAATCAATAAATAAATTATTATCGTAAACAATAATAATAATCATCACCATCATCCTCATCATTACTATCATCATCATCATCCTCATCATTATCACCATCACCATCACCATCATCGTCATCATCATCATCACCGTGATCACTATCATCATCATCATCATCATCATCATCACCATCACCATCACCATCGTCATCATCATCATCACCGTGATCACTATCATCATCATCATCATCACCATCACCATCATCATCATCATCACCATCACCATCTTCATCATCATCACCATCATCATCATCATCATCATAATCATCATCACCATCACCATCTTCTTCATCATCATCATCATCATCATCATCACTATCATTATCATCATCATCATCATCATCATCATCACCATCATCATCATCATCATCATCACCAACATCATCACCATAATCATCATCATCACCATCGCCATCATCATCATCATAACCACCATCATCATCATCATCATCAACAGCATATTTCGGTGGAAAAAATAAAAAATCAAAATTTTGGTGGAAAAATTGCGGATTTTTCATTTTACAGATTTACATTTTCGTTTGAAAATTTATGAATCAAGTTTTTGAAAATGACGGGCCCATTTTTGGCGGGAAAATGACGGGATCGTTTTGACAAAAAAATGACAGGATTGTTTTTGGTGAAAAAATGACGGGATTGTTTTTGGCGGAAAAATGATATGACTGTTTTTTTGTGGGAAAATTGTTTATCTGTGTTTTGGCGGAAAATTTGTATATTTACATTTTGGCGTGAAAATTGAGAGATTATGAAAATTGGTTAAATTAGTTTGATTTACTTTAAAAAATTGATGGGTTAAATGGTTAACTATCAACCCATTTGATCCAATTCATTTGACTCACCAATCAATTTAACCATTAATCCATTTGACCTATCAATTCATTTGACCTATCAACCTATTAGGGTCAAAAATTTCAACCCATTAAGGTCAAAAACTTCAACTCATTATCCTTTATGAGTTAGATTGAGTTGGATCATACTCATAACACATGATCCATTTTGACACCCCTGGTAAAACCATATCATAATTTTATTTTCTGGTAAATTATGGCAATATTACCACGAATTGCCACGACTAGTATTTGTGGCAATTTTGTTACGAAATTGTCACAACAACATTCATGGCAATTTTGCCATGGTTTGCCACAAAATCTTTGTGGTTATTTTGACACAAATTGTCATGAAAAACACGTGAATGTATAGTACTAACATACAAATTTGTGGCAATCTACAAAATTGGACCCTAAAATCTATTTTTAAGTAAATAGTATTTTAATTATTAAATTTCTACACAAAATGTCAAATAAAATCGAATATATATATAAAAAGTATAATTAAATGTACCAAAAACCCCAAAACATAGAATAATACCAAGGGAAAAAAAGATTTGCACAGAGATGCAGATTTAAAACATTTTAATGATGAAATAAGCTTCGTCGTGATCTCTAGTCTTGTTAAATCCAACATTTTCAATGTCTTCATCACAATCTTCTTCTCAAGAAACAATTTGATCCCTCCCCTAAAAACGCAAAGCTGATAAAACCTTCAGTTTTCCCTTCAATGATTAATCTTCTTTAGAGGCTTGTTCAACTCAAAGAACTTGCTCTTTTAAGTATTTTCACCCTCCTAATATATGCACAAGATATATCAAATAAGATCAGCATAACAATTCATTGAGAAAACTAGAAAGATGCATAATCTAAATTGGATACCGACAAATACTAATTTGATTTAGCTAAACCCAAACATCACTGGATCACCTAAGCCTTGGAATACACCAAACAACCACCGATACCCTTTTGAATCATATTTCCTAAATCCTTAATTTCTAGAATAAACCAAACGAACAAAGTTTTGAATTTCTTTGAAACTTTCAGCACATTAGATACTCTAATGTCTCCGAACAAAAATTTCAAGGGAAATAAACATAAAACAACCAATTTATGAAACACATGTTCTAGAAGAAACCTCAAATACATAAAAAAAAAAAACTAATTTTTGAAAGGAAATTCGAAACAGACAAGAAAATTCCTCAAATCAACAAACAGAGACACCGATACCACAATTTTTTTTGTCATGGCAACTTTATCACGAAAGATTTATGACAAAATTTACCACAAATTTGCCACGATGTTGCCACATGATCCTTTTTTCTTATATATGTAACAAAATTATGGCAATTTTTTTTGCCACAAGTTGTTCCTGGCAAAGTTTTGGCAATTGACAGTTTTCCCTGTAATCAAAAATTTTATCGAAAAAAACCCTTAACCAAATGCTCCCTAACACTATTATCGAGGAAGAAACACTGCCCACCTCTCCGGCACCGGTGGAGCGGTGGCTCGCCGGCATCAAAAATTATCAGCCCCCGCTCGACTTCTGTTCAAGATCATGTCTCTTTTCTTCGTCTTCCTTTTAATTTTCTTTTTTCTTAAGCCCTCCCTCGTGTGTTCGTCCTTCTTTGGGGTTTTAGAGTCCCGAGATAGAGAGTAAAAATGGCAATGGGCGAGCCGTTTCCGTCTCGATCTGGTCACACGCCTGCTACAGAAGACAACAAACGAGAAGACCCTTGCATCCAAATGTTCTCCAAGCTTCAAATCTGAGATTGGTATCACACATTATGTTCTAGAGCTATGTATCCTAGAACCACCCTCGCGATCCACGTCGAACACCTACTCCACCGGATATCACTGACGCCTCTTACATCTTCCTGCGTTTCAAAGCAGCTCTTGCCAAAACTCTTTGCCATCCACTCGGATAGGAGGAGGACACTGCGGGGACCTCAAACGTCGCCTGAATCGGAGCAGAAACTGACGGCGGATGGATTTGACTTACTGCTCGCAAACCGTAGGAAGTGGCTGTTGCAAGATTCAGTGATGAGCAAGAAGACTAGTGGCGAAACCCTAATTTTCTTGATGGACTCTTCCCTTAGCCCATTATTCTCAAGCCTACTAAGTTTCATTCACTGGCCCAACAACAAAAATCTCGGCCCAGCCCATCCAACAGCTAAACTCGGATCAATACCGAATCTTCTGCAAAACTCTATGCTTCCGATGGTATGTAGTGTTAGTGAAAATTTATACATTTATAATTTTATATTAAAAAATAAAAATCTAACTAGTATCTATTTTTTATCAATAAAAAACTTTGTCGGTGATACAATGAGTTAAAAGCCCTTCCAAAATCTATAAAACATTAAAGGCTGTAGAGTTTTTGGAATAGATTTTGGTTTTTGTTTTCTCATAAATAATTATTATTTTATATTATATTTTCACTAAAAACATACATAACACAAAACCAGATTCCCTAGATTTTAATAAAACAAGATTTTCAAATATTTTACTGGGTAAAAAGTATTGTTTCATAAAAAATATTCCAAAACCATTGTAATATATTTTACCATTCAAGGAACACAAGGTTATAAATGTATATATTAGATTTGTATTTGCAATATTGACAACGTGTAGTCATAATTTTAAAAAATAAAAATCGTGAAATTTTATTTTAATAAAATAATTAGTATTTTCTAAAAAAAGATATTAATATATTCTACCATTCAAGGAATACAAGGTTATATATATATATATATATATATATATATATATATATTCCACCTTCAAAATTCATAAAGTCATTGCACCAAGCAATTGAGAATATGATCTTAACATGAATTTGAATTTTCCAGAAAATCAGAAAAATCTCGATTGTTACAATATCCCTTTCAACTAGTAGGACTATTGCCAAACCTGGTATAATTCTCTCTTAATCCAATCTCCAAAACACTACACACTTGGTTAATCTTTTTTGACACCTCTTGTCAACTTTCCAAATCACCAAATTGGTTCATCCCATAGTGGAACAACTTTGGTTCCGTCACAGAAATCTACAAACCACAAATACAAAAATCTTTCCAAAATTTTAAAACCAATTTCATTCCATCTAATGATGAAAAAATATTTCCCCCCATAATGCTTTTCCACTCCAAATTTCATTTTCCTTGGATTTTTTCATGGACATTAGATTTCTCATCAGATCCTATACCTATCATCAGACGAAGGTTCAAGGTAAAATGGTGGAATAAATTCAAAATTCCGTCCAATCTTTACTCTTCCAATATCTCAGATTGGATAAAAATACAAAATGCAAATTTACACAAATCTTTACCACAATCATCTCACCAATCTCTCAACCAAACACCGGAAACATCCCAATTCTTGGCCAACAAATCCAAAATGTTATCCATGTTGGCAGCTGCAAAATGAGAGGAAGAAATTAAGGCGATCTCCTTACGTTTTCTACTAGCAATTTCCGATCACAATTCTCAAGCTTCGGGAAGTGAAACAGATTCCAACATCCCTGACATCGATGAAGAAATATTCGGCAACAGTGGAACATAATATCTCCCTCTATTAAAATCAACAAAAACTGACAAAATATTTGACAAAAACATTGTTATGAATCTTTGAGTGCGATTTACTGCTACGAAATAAATCTTCGAGTGCAATCTACAGCTGCAAAGAAGACCCACAAATTTCCATCAGAAAAATAAAAAAATTGTATATTTTTATCAAATGTCAAACTCCATTTATTTAATGGAAATCACATTTTCTTAGTGGATTCATCTAAATTGTACCACTATCATATGTTTTATTATTATTTTATATATTTTAGTTGTGTGAAACTCCTCTATAAAGGAGTATAGGTTTGATTGTAATCGGTAGGTCTGGATTCTCTATTTTTTCTTTTCATCTCTCACACTCATCTCATTTCCTTCATAGCTCCCACCTCTCTCCTCTTGTAATCTCCTACATTGTTATGATCTCTCCTTATAAGTTTTATAAAGTATTTTGTTTATATTTTGTTATCTTAATTTTATTTATGTTTTAATTTATATGGTTGGTTTAACCGCCTTATTATTATTGAGTTAACATTTCAGTATAAAATTTAAATTAATTTTATAATTTCCACTTCCGCGTCCTCCTGATTATTGAGTTAACATTTTAGTATAAAATTTAAATTAATTTTATAATTTCCACTTTATAATTATATATATATATATATATATTAAAATTGAATCCGTGATGTCGACAACGCGTAATAATGATTTTCAAAACAATTTTGTGAAATTTTATTTTAATAAAATAATTAGCTATAAATGTTAGGTGATGTTAATATAAAGTACATATTAGTAAATATTGATGTTTAGATTATTTAATAATGTGGATGATGTGATTATTCACATTTTTATAGAAATATGATCAAATAAAGATATAAATGAACATAATGATTAAAAAATTAATAGGATATAATTATATATCAAATCTTACTTATGCTAAATTCTAGAAAAAACTTATTTTCTAAAAACTTGATTGGTGATTCAATGAGTTTTTAAAAAATAAAAACCAAAAAGTTTTTCAAAATCTATAAAACATTCAAGGCTAATCTTTTGGAATAGATTTTGGTTTGTTTTCTTAGAAAAATCATTATTTTAGGTTTGATTTTCTACTTAAAAGGCCTATGTCTGGATTCTGTAGATTTTAAGAAACCAAAATCTTCAAAAATGGGTAATTGCCATTAATGTAATAACCATTGTAATATATGCTACCATTCAAGCAATACAAGTTATTTGTATATATATGTAGGCATGTTGTTTTATTTTTAATATCTTTACACCAAAAAACACACTAATTATATAAGTTTATATCATTCAAACAAAATGGTTTTCTCAAAGTTTCAACTTTCAGCTATTCTCTTCACATATTTTCTCCTATTTGCTTCCCAATCAACAAGTAAATATTTTATTTATTTTGATTTTTTTATAAGTTATCTGGATGGAAGGTTTTTTTTTTGCAGTAAACCATTTATACAACAATACATAATTTCATTGGAAAAAAATATAGTACACTAATGATCATTTGCTTTTGGTGTGTAAATTAATATATAGTATCGAAGGCAAGTCCTGGACCGTGTAAATGGAAAGGTTCATGCATGGTTTCACCTGACTGTAATAAACGATGTGGACGTGGACCTCATAAGGAAGCTTTATGCATGTACACTTATGATATTCGTCCTCCTGGATATTATTGTTGTTGTAGAACTCGTTAATTCCTCCAATGATCCTAAATAATTATAATTTTGGTTGGATGTATTATCATTATAAAAATTTAATAAAATTAGCAAAGTAATTATTTAATTTCTACGTGTTAGTAGCATCGCAAGATTCTCTAAAATTATAATTGGTATGAAGTGGCATGTTGGGATAATTCTTGTCTCATCTGTTTTGTGCCGTCCTATTCTCGATCCTGAATTCCAGTCTCAAATGGTAGTGTATTCTCATATATTACAAGCTTTTGATTTATATTTGGAAACCGAATGGGACATGATGGTAATAAAAATTCCCGAAATTCCATCCGGGATCAATTATATATACGAAACAATACATTATATATAGTTGAGTATATATTTCATAATAATAGATATTGAAAATATAGAATATGATACAAAAACTTATTTTTATATATTATGAATAATTGATAAATATGCTTTTTTGTTAATTTATATATTCTCAATGATCAAAAAAATGTTTTGGATTTTGTAATTGTCACATTTTCTTATTCAGAAATTTCAGATTCGGTCCCGTTTCATCCCGTTTCCATCCCGAATTGTATATGGGATATAAATGGAAACTCTTATTTTGTTTCCAAAATTTCATCCCGTGGCCAAACTGGCATCTAATGTGCAAAATGATTCCCTTCCTAGAACTGAAAACCACAAAACCAACTAGGCAACAAAGTACTTTAATCTCAAAGTCAAGAAAATACTAATAAGTAAAAAAAAAAAAACTTGTTTATTATATATAAGTAGTAAGAAGAAACATAAGAAGAGAAACATAAATCCAACCATAAGTTCTTAAAACTCAAGAAACGTTGGCTAATATTATATAGTAAAGTGGCTCAAACCAGAAGGAGCATTTGATAGAGTAAAAGGCTTATTATGCAGCCGCTGTGATGTACTGGATTGCTTCTTTGCAGATACCTGTCATCGTTGCTTCAGGACCATACACCTTGAAATCAAACAGACATGTAAAAACAGTTAGAAACGGGTTAGCGGGAATTTTGTGTTTGAGTTTATTTTGACTGTGTTGTAATATACCTCGATGGGAACACCGATTTCATCGCCAAGTGATCTCATTTTAGCAAGTCCCTTTTGGTAGTTTGGTCCACGAATATATGCATCCTTGCTGCTTTCAGCTTTGCTTCCTGTAAAAAGGTTGAAGAAAGCTCATTTACACTTGATAGTCAGAGCAAAAAAAGGACTTTTGAGTATTCTACTCTCTTCTTGCTTACTTTTTCCTTTAGAGCTCGGATTATGCCATTGAAGGTAGCAGCAACATCGGTGAAGTTAGCAATTCCACCTCCTATAACCAAAGCTCTGCTTTTTCCATCCGGATTCGCTGTAGCACACTGCAGAATTGGGAAAAAAATGCAGTCAGAAATGAGACTTTATGTTTGGTCTTCAGATGCTTTTATGTGGATCTTTACATCGATGACAACTCTTGCGTACTGCAAAACCTCGTCTTCTTTTGGTGCTCCACTGTATTCAGCATAATTGCCAAGCTCAGATGCATATCCGAGATCTCCAACCTGGATAACATTTTAGTAGATGCTTTAGAGGCGAAGGCTTGTAATGAGAAAAAAATGCAGGAGATTCTCAGTGTTGATTAAGCATATAAGAACATACAGTATCAGCATAGATGACACTTGCACCTCCTCCAGCTAACATAGTCCAAATCCTTCCCTTGGGATTCAGAACGGTGAATTTCAAAGACGCACTTGTCTGCATATACAAAAGGGTCATAAGAGCATCATTACTGGAGAGACCCTAATGGGTTTCTTAACTAATTTTTTAATATTAATTTTAAGCTAAGAAACTATGCTAAGAAACCATATGTTTTTTTGCTTTATTGGAGTTCTTAAAAAAAATAGATTTTGTAAATGGCTGTCTTTAATGGCTCAATTCAATCATCCAAGTATTATACATTTGAAACATAACTACTCAATTCAATCATCCAAGTCTTTAATGGCTGTAAATGCTAGCATATGTATGGAAAACTTCTTTACCTGAGAAGAGAAGTTCTTGAATGGAGCGAGTTCTTGAGGTTCTTTAACTCAAGCATATGCCCCTACCAAGTATATATATGTCTCTCTCTTGACAACAACAAGGATCCCTTGAGCTTCAGCATATGCCCCTACCAAAAGAAACAGAAAAAGTTCAATTCATTAGGGTGAGAAAATCAGAGAAATACATCAAATACACAACATGCTCTTAACAGAAATCCAGTTCTTGCTGTTGTAATATCCTCTGCATCAGTAATCTATCAAGAAACCAAACTTCATTAGCTTTGCATCAGTAATCAATCAGTAATCTGTCAAGAAAGTAAACAAACATTATGAGAAACCAAACTTCATCAGTAACATGTTTGATCCTCTTGATATATATCACCAAATTGGCTGCAGTTTACACATTTTTGAGAAACCAAACTACATTAGCTTAATTGGCTGCAGTTTACACATTTTTGAGAAACCAAACTTCATTAGCTTTATGAGTTACCAGCTTCTCTTTAAACACAAACCAAACTTCATTAGCTTAATTATAGCCGATTACAAAACAAACACAAACAGACAAAGGTTCCTAATTATAGCCGATTACACAAACAGAAAAATAAACCAACTCCCTAATTATCCAACATCTCTGTAATAAGCTTCTGCTTTAGAGCTTCTTCAATCTCAGACAGAGGTTCTTTTTTTGCAATCAGACTATCAAGAAGACCCATCTTCGACAGTTCCTTTTTCATTGTTAAGTCTTTCTCTTTAATTTCCCACATGCTCTTAAACTCAGACAGAGTTTTGCCTTCAGCCTTCTCTCTTTTCCCTTTGGCTTTTGCCGCCTTCACTCCAGCAGGCCGATTGGTAGAAAGATCATGTTCTGCACACGAACCAGATGGTTGTGAACCCTCCTCACACCTTCTCCTTTTAGAGGATGCATCAGTCTTTGTTTGTGAAAGCTCACACCATTTCTGGTCATTCCTCAACTCCTTCCATGCGTGTTCAAGAGTGAACTTCTTGTTATGATCATTGAAGAAGATTTGGTGAGCAAGCTTAAGCACAGCATTTTCATTCTGTCCACTGGCCTTCTCTCTTGTTGCAGACTCATATGCACCGCAGAACTTGCACACCAAATCGTTGATCTTGTGCCACCTTTGCTTACATTGGCTAGCTTCACGGTGATCACGTGATGCAGCATTTGGACTTGCTGCATAGTAAGCTGCTATCCTCTTCCAGAATGCTAAACCTTTTTGCTCGTTGCCAACAACAGGGTCTTTGCTGGTGTTGAGCCAGGAACTGATGAGCAACACATCATCATTGGGGGTCCAAGGCCTTCTTTCTCTTCGCTCTTGAGGTGCAGGCTGAGAAGAGAGTTGCTCGTCTTGTTGGTTATTCAACAACTCAACAGAATTAGAGGGCTGGGAATATGGAAATATATCCATTGGAAAAATAAGAAAGAAGAGATTTGTTTGAAGATGAAAGGAAGGATAAGAAGCATCGGTTATATAAAGAAGCTAAAATTTCCCACAGATCTTCTGTAAAGAAGAACAAAGAGAATTAAATCGTATTAACCACCTATCTAACCACATTGACAAGACTTAAACCTAACTAAGAGCATTCAAAACCTATCTAACCAAGCCTTTATTACCATTATCTAACCAAACCTAACTAAGAAAATCGACTAATACATACATCAAGCAACCTTCTGTTCTGCCTGCTACTATAATGTCCTTTTTGATCAAGCCAACAGAAGTTTGTATATCAACCTGAAACTGTTTCAAAGCAGCATCGCCTATGTTTTTGTGGATTCGTATCTCCATACCTAAGCATCATTACCATTACACAAACAGAAAGGAAATATGTTTCAAATCAGAATCATAATAAGATGCAGAAACATATAAACTAATCAGTGTTTTACATAAACAAGACAAAATTCGAAATAAGTCGAAAATTGAAGTAACCGACCTGTACAGGCTTTGGGTCTGGTTTTTGTTTCTCAACTCTTCAAGAGGAAGAAGCTTTTGAACCCAGGAAGCTCTATAATCAAATTATAAAAGAAGAAAATAACAAATTCATATCCCAGGAATGGTCTCATGTTGCCTATCTGAAGAAGAATCGATCGAATGAAGTTGAAGAAGAAACGAATTGAATTGAACTGAATTGAATCGAATGGAGCTGAAGAAGAATTGAATCAAATGGAGCTGAAGAAGAATCGAGTCAAATGGAGCTGAAGAAGAATCGAAGATAATGGAATTGAATCGAATCGAATGGAGGTTAAGAAGAATCAAATCGAATCGACTTGAGCTGAAGGAAAATAGAATCGAATAGAATCGAAATTAGCTGTAAAATAATCGATTCGAGATCGAATCGAAGGGAGTTGATGAAGAACATTGAAGAAGAAACGAAAATAAGAAACGTTTCTAAAGTATCTAAAATAAGATATGTTTCTTCTTCTTTATTAAACTTAATATTTATTTTAATTAAAAAAAACTTAAGAAACCCACTTAAATACCCCCGATGGAGATGCTCTAAGATTCATACAAAACTGCTATTTTCTCGAAGTGCAAGTTCTACACAGATTGGTAATGATACCTTCTCATCTAAACCGTGGATGAAACTCTCTGTGGGGCTCATCACTCTTCCAAATGGCATAGGGAATTCAATGTCGCCCCACCTGCAAAATGTAAGAGGTTAAACATATTGCTTGAATACAGCAGTAGAAAAGCTTTTATCATGCCTTGTTGAAGCTCTTGACTTGGAACAATTGAAAAAAGTCGAAAGAGTCAAACTTACTTCTTAAAGTTTTTGAAAGCAGCTGTGTCATCAAGCTCACCCCTCATATCCAGAGGATAAGGCTTTCCATCAACCAATGTGAAAGGATTCATCTCCAAGAAAGTGAAATCAAGATCTAGAAGCCCATGAAAAAAGAAGAGAATAAAAAAGCTTCAGTTTTTGGTTCAGACTTTGTCACTGTGAATCTGCTTTGATTTGTGTGTAGAATCAGTGACATTTGGCATACCTTCGAATAGGGTAAAAATAACTTGAATAAAATCTTCAAGTTCCCCCTTGATCTGTGCATGAAAAATTTATAAGTCAAAAATAGCAAGTCTAAATTCGATAGTATATGTTCAATGAAATTTTCCTTTTTAATTGATATTCAGCTTCAATATACCTCTAGAGGAAGGGTTGCAACAAGAGGTGCACATATCTCAGGTGTCAAGGAAGCACCAGTCGGTATAGATATGGTCTTGACCTATAGAAAGTGGAGTTTCGATTCAATTATCAGCTTTACGACGTTAAGAAGATAGTGAAACTGACATTAGGAAATGAATGAAAAGCATCTGAACCACCTTGTCCCAATTCTCTTCGATGTCAATTCCTCCGCACTCAGAAAAGCTTATGCTGCAACCAAGTCTATCGGAGACCATATTAAGATAGAACTCCTCATTGTGTGGGACAAAGGGTTCAACAATGAATGTTGTTATGGGTCCTTTGCATCCACTCATCTCTACCTGTAGATGATAAGATAGACAAAAGGTAAACTGAAAGTAGAGGGAAGGGAACAACAAACAAGGTAAGAAAAGATGGTCTGAATTCAACAAAAACGACCTCTTTGCCCAAGCACTCTTTCACAAAAGTTGCAACTTCAGCGAAATCTAATTTCAAGGCAACCAAACCACTTTTGCCACGCTTTCCAAACAACATATCAGGTTTCACCACCAGCTTCTCGGATGAGAGCCAAGGCTCTCTCTCTACTAGCTCATTTAGATCAGTCTCTTGGGTAATCTAAAACACATATACGGATGAATAAAGCATTAACACAACAGAACAGGTAAAAGCATTATTCAATTTCAGAACCTAAAAAGGAGCAACATCAAAATTGTGTAGCCCTGTAGTCATTATCATAGACAATGAGATGGATAACTATCAACCAAGCAAATATAAACTGAGATTTCTGAAACTTATGGAACCAAGGTTGCAAATTTTTCACTTGAAACAGTATTTTTGACAAAATGTTGCAGCTTTTAGCATTAATGAAAGTTATTTTCTTAATCAAACAAAAACATTAAGCAGCAAACAAACAAACAAAAAAAATTCTTGATTAAGAAAAAAAACTGATTCATTGCGGAGAAAACAATGCACAGAACAAAAGTTTTTTAACAACAATTTGATCTGACTTGAACGGATCTGATAGGCAATTCTTTGCCAGAAAGCCTTTTGAAGTGTTCTTTCACCAGTCTCTTTGAGTCGTACTCTCTGATCTTCTTGCGAGCCATTTTTCACAACGAAACTATACAAAACACGAATTAAAAACTGAGAAATCTCACAGATCCAGTCTACTGAAACACACATAAAATTCAAAAAATAAAATCGCATCAATTGTTCAACTCAGGGGATCTAGCAATCAAACAGCGAGATCATTCAATTGGAGTCTAATGACGATTCAAAACACTCACGAATTCGACTGGATCAAACAAATTAAACTTCAAGGTAACAATGCACATCATATAGACCACAATGGCACACGAGAAGAGACGAGAAATAATGTACACTACAAGAACAAGCAGACCTCTAGCAATCACAAAATGGAGACTGATCAGAGAAGAATTATGAATAAGAAGAGAAATCGATGAAAATGGCGGATCTTACCGTTGAGAGAGAAATAAAAATGAAGTAGTAGTTAGCTAACAAAATCCAGAACTCTTAGAGCATCCACATCGTTAATCTTTAGGGCGGGTGTCTTCCCCAAAAAAAAATTGATTTTTTTTTTTTTTTTTAAATTAAAAAAAAAAATTTGATTTTTTTATTGTCGCAACGAATCACGTTGCGACACGTGTCGAATTTTTTTAAGACCAAGTGTCTCAACAAAGACACGGAAGACACCATTTGAAGACACTTTTGCGGGCCCCACCCTTTAAGACCCCATTTTTTCCACCGATGGACATGGTCTTAGAGCAACCACAATGGTTACTCATGGTGGGTGTCTTAAGAGTTTTTTATTATTATATTTAATATTAAACTAAGATAAGATTTTTCACTACTAATTGCCACTCCATTGCACACACTAGGGTGTCTTAAGATTTTTAAAATAAATAATTGTTGTAAATGTGTTTTTATTTTAGTTTTAATATATAATATAATAACTGTTGGGTTACATTTATGAAACACTAAAATTAAATTAGTTATAAACAACAAAAATTTATTACATTAAAAATGTTTTAACATATATTAAAAATAATTAATTTTTTGTAATGTGTTTTTTAGTTTTAATATATAGTATAATAAATGTCGGGTTAAAGTAATGAAAAAAAAACTAGACGCCGGACTTTCTTCCTATACGATCCAGGTTCGAGCACTTCAGCAATCTTCTTCAACTCTGGCCAAAATACAGCTTCCCAATTAAACCAATTTCCAAACAAAATATACAAACAATTGTGAAATTAATCGAAACTGAAGCTAAAAGATTGAGACTTACGCTGCAGCATTGATATAGGAGGAGAGACGACGGATTGAGTTGAGGTGTCCTCATTAGCTTTAATCTCCCAAGGCGATTGCTCAGAAACGATTCATCTCCGAAGTCGCACAGAGAGATGGATTGCTCAAAATTGCTTCATCATATGCAAAATCGAAGCTTGGATTCGACAATTCATCTACCAATTGATCAAAAAAGATGCGCACAGCCACATATCGATGAGATCAGAGAGAGATTCTTTCTTCTCTCTGCTTTGCATGCGAAGACGAAGAAGAGATAAAGATGAGATTGGGAGAATAATTTTTTGTCGGCAAAGCTGAAAAAAAAACAAAATTAACATAAACAAATAATTTGTCCAATACTACGCTGCCACGTGGGTGTCTTAAGACTGAGAAAATGTCTTCTACAATACCCGTGTCTTGCACTGTTGATGATTTTTCATTTTTTTTTAAATGGGCTAAGACACCACAAGGTCTGCATTGTGGATGGTCTTATGTTTCTCTATTGCTTACGGATTGCATTTGTATTTGAATATTATCATTTTTTTTTCTTTTTTTCTTTTCTCTAATTATCATTTCTGTCCAATTAAGTAAGAAAGAAACAAAAACAATATCCAATTATAACGGAAAGCATGTTAATTGTATTGTTTGAATTTTCTTTCACTACATAAATTATTCATGAAATAATTAGTGGTTTTATAAAATTAGGGATAGGAAAATTTAATTATATTTTACAACAAATTGTTGTTTTATATGTAGTTTTTGAAATCTCATTTGAAAAACAAGTTTATCAACTGGAATTTTGTGATCTATTTCCAAGAATTATAGTTAACCTGTTTTAGAAGAGGCTGGATTCCGGAGAATGTTCATAATCACACTCACTTAAACTTTCAAAAGTGTTGTTTTGAGACTTTTAAAATATTAAAAATATTCATCAAAAATGTTTTTTTTTTTAATCTTTTCTTTGCAAAACTCATTATTCTATACATCACACAATTAGAACCAAGTGTTTACCGAATAAATTTTTTATCATTCTACAAAAAAAACTTGTAACTAATAAAAACTATATCAATAGCTGGAAAACCTTTGGAGTTACTCTTCCATGATAAAGCTGGTGAACGTTCGTCCATAAAAGCTACCTAACTTGTAAGCCAACGTTTCAACTCCCAACCATCTGATTTTTCACTTTGCTATCCAATATTTTTGGATCAGTTCCCATTAGTTAGTCCGAGACATTTCTACTATTTCATATAATTTTTTGGCACTTCATAAAATTCCAATAAAAAAATAGTTTATACATTTAAAAAGTATTTAACTCACATCCATTCAGGAAACAATACAGACGTACGCAGTATTGATCATTTTACTTTGGTTTTCTCGGAGAAAACTTCTTCACGAGTAAGAGGGTTCTGACTTTGACCACTGTCAAGACTCTACATTCTACTAGGAAGTATATTAGCATGGCTTCATCTGCGCTACTATAAATCATAGCAAGTTAAATACATAACTTGCATAATGCGGCTTGAATATAATTTGAAAGCATGTTGAATACATAACTTGAAAGCTGTAGTAGACGATCGAGTTAGATTATCGCCCAAACTATAATTTCGACACAAATAGAAATTGTTCGTTGATGTTTTAGTGGCCATCTTGTTGACTTAGAAGTTGTTGCCAGCAGAGTCCCTTTTTAATGGGTTTTCTTCTATATCTTCCGGTCCTTGTGTTAGTTGATGAGAAACAGAGGATGCTCTGTTTTGTTCTGTGTTTCATACATCAGGCAAAGATGAATGGTTACAAAGCCAACTCCTTTTTATTAAAAACTGTACAACTTGTACGGCAAACTAAGCATATAAGGCATGTCCCAGAACAAGATTAACCGTCCATTTTATCATGTTCAAGCAAACCGGAGTCCTTGAATTTATCTTGCATCAATCCATCGATTCGAGCTGCCATCTCCGGAGTCAAGTAGTTGTGCCAATCTCCGGAGTCAAGTCCCGCCTTGGACCCTTGCAGCAACGTTAGTCTTGCCTGAGATCTCCACTGTGCCGGTTTGGGTTACTCTAAAAAACATACCTAACCAACTATACTCGATACCTGGAGTTAGCCATATAGTATCAGGTTTGGGTGCTCCAATGCTCACAAACAAACCAAGACTTGATCCTTTGTACATGGGAGAAGCTAAGATCATGGTTGAAGTGGAGTTGAATAAACCATTTCCTCAGAGAGTTGCAGCAAAAGATGAAAGCGGTACAGTCTATATGATTGATGTTGAGTACTAATTGTGGTAAATGTGGTCAATTAGGCCACAAAGAAGCACGATGTCTCAACCTTAATCCAAAACATCAAGCAACTGCTTCAAAACTCGAGGAATTGCATTCATTCACTGTCTCCAGAAAGCCAAACTCGGTCCCTGCTACTAGATCAGAAAATATATGATTTCTTCTTTGGATCATGTCTCTACCACAGTCTCAACTGCTGAGTCTGCTACTGTGTTAACTTCTTTGGTTGTTGTAGAAGATGCCTTAGCGGTTCTCACTTCCCCCAACAACTGCACCATGTTGAGCAGATCAGGTATGAAGACCAAGAAGTTAGCAATGAAGCCAAATGAACCAAGGTGTACCTAGTTGTACCAAGTCGTAGTTGCACCAAGTTGCACCTAGTTGGACTTGATGAACAGTACCTACGGAAATTAGTTAATTAATTTGTGGCTAGTGTTTTAGTCACATGTTGATTATTTGTGGCCACATGTTTTGTCTTTGTTACTTGAGATATTTTTTCTCATTATTGTAAGTAACCAGATTAGGATTTTTAGAGAAAAATCAAGAGAAGAAAAAAGTTTCTCTATCTTCTTCTTCTTTAAGCTTTCTTGTTTAGAAATCTGGATCTGGAAACTACAAAGGTTCTCTTTGTTTTTCTACATGGTATCAGAGCAATAACTTCATAGAGACATTATTTACTCAAGCTTTTGTTGAATCAAGCCTTTGATATGGAGAATCTCAAATACTTTACCCTACCGGTTGTTCTCAAGGGGAACAATTATCTCTTGTGGTCTAGAACCACTAAGACGGCGCTGAGGAGCCGGGGAGTGTGAATCCACTGTCTGATGGCTGAGGAGATGCTTCAGGGTCAAGGAGAAGGTGGCGTCACATCAAGTGGAGCTGAAGGAAGCAGCGGAAAAGCTAAAGAGGGAGATGTAGAGTCTCCAGCCCAAATTAGCTCAAGTAAAGGGGATTCCAAGTGGGTCCAAGAGGATCAGTTGGTACTGGCTGTGCTTCAGAGCTCTTTAGATCCTAGTATCCTAGCTTCCTATTCTTATGTAGAGACAGCTAAGGAGTTGTGGGATACACTCTTGGGAGTGTATGAAAATGAATCCAACCTTAGTAGGATTTACGAGATCAAGAAAGCTCTCGCCAATCTACAACAAGAAGGGAAGGATTTCAAGGATTTCTTTGGTGAGTTTAGGGGGTTATGGGCCGAGCTGGAAGTGCTCAGACCTCCCACTATAGATATCAAAGAAATGATAGACAGGAGAGAGCAAGACCAAGTGTTTGGTTTACTTCTCGCTCTTGATGAGTCCTATAGTGGACTGGTTCATCACATCTTACGGTTTGAGAAGCTGCCTACTCTCAACCAAGTTTGCATGATGATCCAGAAGGAGGAAGGCTCCAAGGGTCTCTTTAAAGGGACGAGCGAAGTTGCTCATGTGAGCAAAGGAAAAGAGGCCGGATGGACTGTCGACAAGAAGAACCTTGTGTGTGATCACTGCAAGATGAAGGGGCACTCCAAGGACAAGTGTTGGACTCTCTATCCACGTTTAAGGCCCAAGAATTTCAAGGGGATGGGTCAGACATCAAGGGGATTTGCTGGAGTAGCTACCTCAAACTCAAACGACTTGGTAAGAAGATCAGATTTAGATGCTCTCATCAAAAGCATCACCAAGCTGGCAGATTCTGGTAAGGGATTCTTTTCCTCTAGAACTCGCAAACCGGTTATTGTAGACTCTGGTGCTTCTCATCACATGATTAGTGATAGGGAATTGTTGTCTGATGTTAAGCCACATGGTGGAAAGATTACAATTGTGAATGAACAGGATGTTGAGATTAGAGGAATTGGGAATTTAGAGTTGTTTAAGAAGAAATTGAAAGCTCTATACTTGCCAGATTTTTCCAATAATATGTTATCTGTTCAGCAAGCTGCTAAGGACCTTGATTGCTTGGTTGTGTTTAGTTCTGATGATGTAAAGTTTCAGGACAATAAGTCTGGGGAGACCATAGGGGAAGGTTGCTCCAAGGGTGGTCTCTATGTTTTGGATAAGGAACAACCAGATGTTGATAAGTCGGCTCTTAGCTCCTTTTGGCATGAAAGGCTAGGACATCCTCATCTCAAAGCCCTTCAGCTTGCTCTGCCTAATCAGAAAGTTCAAGATCATCAAAAGTGTGAAGCTTGCATTTTAGGAAAACATTGTAGGAATGTGTTTCCTGAATCTTCAACTTTGTATGATGAGTGTTTTGATCTGGTACATTCTGATGTATGGACAGCACCTTGTGCAACTCGTGATCAATATAAATATTTTGTGTCATTTATCGATGAGAAGTCGAAATACACATGGATTACGCTTTTGCCTTCAAAGAGTCACTATTGAAAATTATCGAATTATCGTAAGTGTTGGAGGAATTATCGAATCTGAACATTAGCTTTTGTCTATTGAAAAAGTATTGAACTTAGCTGAATTCAGCTGATTTTTTGTTTCCTTCCACCAATTTATTAGACCTATTATGACAAAGAGTGATTAATTTATGTGAAAGTGGGGATTTTCATAATCTCAAGTCAACAAGATTAGGTGGAAATTTGGAATTATTAGTAAAATAGTGATTATAATAAACATTGATGAGCTTTGTTTTTCTTAACATCGGTAGTTGGAACATGGAATACCTCGCAAAATCCAAAGTGGTTACTTGGTTAAAATAATACAAGTGGGCGATTAATCATAGTTGTTGAGCTTTGTATTTTTTTAAACATAGTTGCATTTAACCCAAACATTCTTTGAAATTTCAATTGCAAAGTGGACTGAAATCTAACTAATCCTCTCTTCCTTCGTCATTAGTAAAATAATCCTCTCTTCCTTCGTCATTAATTTAACTATTTGTTTTAATGATGATGAACAATATGTTTCTATTTTCTTTGAAAATCTCCTAACCACCCGTATTGCAGCAAAATGTTATCCAAAATATATCTTCACTGAAAACACTTTTCAGCTTCAGCTTTAGCTTCGTCGTTACTTACTAAAAACTTATCTCTCTCTCTATCAAACTATCACCATGGGGAATTGTGTGTCTTTCCAACTTTCTTGTGATCAAACCGTGAATGCTATCGTTAGATGCTTAAGTGATGAAGGTTATATTCGAAGCATCAAGAAGAATCTCTTAGCTCTGGAGAGGGAAATGGTAGATCTCAGAGCATTTCGACATGCGTTGCAGAACAGAGTAGCGAGAGAGGTGGAGACACCACATCGACAGAGGCTTGAAACTGTCAAGGTATGGCTTGAACGTGTCGATAGCATTGATATAAAGTTCCAAGATTTGCTTAGTACTAGTCCTGTTGAGCTTCAAAGGTTGTGTTTTTGTGGTTTATGTTCAAAAAATGTTTGTTCGAGCTACAAATATGGGAAAAGGGTATTCTTGTTGTTGGAAGAGGTTAAGATTCTCAGATCTGAGGGTAATTTTGAAGTGGTTACCGAGTTGACTCCCACATCTGGAGTGGAGGAGATGCCTACTCAGCCTACAGTTGGTCAGGAAGAAATGCTCGAAAAGGCATGGAATCGCCTTATGGAAGATGGAGTCGGATTCATGGGTCTGCACGGTATGGGTGGTGTTGGGAAGACTACACTTTTCAAAAAAATCAACAACAAGTTTGCTGAAATTGCTGGTAGGTTTGATATTGTGATCTGGGTTGTGGTTTCTCAAGGAGCACAGACTTCAAAGCTTCAAGAAGATATTGCACAAAAGCTAAACCTTTGTGACGAAGTGTGGAAGAATAAAAGGGAAAGTGATAAAGCCTCCGATATATACAGAGTGTTGAAGGGGAAGAAGTTTGTTTTGATGTTAGATGACATATGGGAGAAAGTGGATTTAGAAGCCATCGGAGTTCCGTTTCTGACTAGAGATAATGGCTGCAAAGTAGCATTTACGACACGTTCTTGGGCTGTATGTGGGTCGATGGGGGATCATGAACCTATGGAAGTCAAATGTTTGGAATGGAACACAGCATGGGAATTGTTTCAAAACAAAGTCGGAGACAAGATACTGAGTCCCGACATTGTCGAGCAAGCAAAAACGGTTGCTAAAAAATGCCGTGGTTTGCCACTGGCGCTCAATGTCATTGGTGAGACAATGGCAGCTAAAACTACGGTACAAGAATGGGATCATGCAATCAAGGTTTTGACTAGATCCGCTGCAGAGTTTTCTAACATGGATAATAAAATTCTTCCAATTCTGAAGTTCAGTTACGATAGCTTGGTGGATGAACATATCAAGTTGTGTTTCCTATATTGTGCTCTGTTTCCAGAAGATCAGAATATATATAAAGAAAATTTGATAGACTACTGGACATGCGAGGGGTTCATTGGGGAAGATGACCAAGATATAAAAGATATGATGAATCAGGGTTATCATGTACTCGGTACCCTTATCCGTTCACATTTAGTGATGGAGGCTGCTTATACAGATGCGGTTGTGATGCATGATGTGGTTCGCGAAATGGCTCTGTGGATTGCATCCGATTTTGGGAAACAGAAAGAGGCTTTTGTTGTGCAAGCAAAAGTTGGATTACATGAAATACCAAAAGTCAAAGATTGGGGAGCTGTGAGAAGGATGTCATTAATGAATAATGATATTGAAGAGATAACCTGCACTTCCAATTGTTCTGAACTTACAACTCTGTTCCTCCAGAATAATAGATTGAAGAATCTGTCAGGTGAATTCATCCGGTCTATGCAAAAGCTAGTTGTTTTGGATCTATCAAGTAATTACAGATTGAATAAACTTCCAGAGCAGATATCAGAGCTGGCCTCCTTGCAGTTTCTTAACTTGTCGTCTACAAATATAAAGCAATTGCCTGTTGGTTTCCAAGAGTTGAAAAAGCTGACTCATCTAGATTTGACTTATACAATGAGTCTTTGTAGTATCAGTGGGATATCAAAGTTGTCAAGTTTAAGGATTTTGAAACTACAATATTCTAATGTTCATGGAGATGTAAGCTTAGTGAAGGAGCTGCAGCTGTTGGAGCATCTACAAGTTCTAACCATAACAATATCTACGGAGTTGGGTTTGAAGCAATTATCAGATGATCAAAGGTTGGCGAACTGCATCATTTATCTGGATATTGACGGTTTTCAACAACAGCCATTTGATATATCATTGCTTGCGAGTATGAAGAATCTTCGTGGTCTCAGGGTGGAACATAGTGATGTCTGGGAGATTAATATGAAATTTTCTGACTTACAGAATCCGACAAGACCTTGCTTTACAAACCTCTGCAGAGTGGATATAATTAGATGCAATGGCATTAAGGATCTGACTTGGCTTCTGTTTGCTCCAAATCTAGTCAACCTAGGCATTGAGGATTCATATGACGTGGAAGAAATTATAAACAAAGAGAAAGCAACCAATCTGACAGATATTACTCCATTTCAGAAACTAGAATACTTAGATTTGAATTATTTGCCTAAGCTGGAGAGTATCTACTGGAGTCCTCTCCCCTTTCCATTTTTGAAGCAGATATATGTAATCTATTGTCCAAAGCTGAGAAAGCTTCCTTTAAATGCTACAAGTGTCCCACGACTTGAGGAATTTGAAATATATATGTCTCCTGAAGGACAGAAAAAAGAGCTAGAATGGGAGGACGAAGATACCAAAAATCGTTTCTTGCCTTTAATCAAACGGGTAATCATTTCTCTTAATCTCTTCTGATTCAGTTAATTTTTTCTTTTCCTCATTGAATTTATTTCATGTTCGTTATTAGACAGATATGATCCATTTGCATCATGAAACCCAACAAACCACAAATTGGATCACATTATAGAATATTATTTTGGTTTTGACCTAGATTTGGTGATTTTGAGCTATTAATGTTGATGTTGATTTGTGTTCGTTGGAATGAGTCTGGAACTGGGTACTTGTTAAAATTAGGGTTTGCAATTACCATTCTTGTCTTTGATTATGAAATTAGTTTAACCAATTGCGGAATTGGTTCTTTGATGTTAAATTTGGTGATTTTAAGTTTCGCTTTAAGGCTATGATGTTGCTACTTTCTTGGTAATCTCTGAAAATTGAGAAATTATCAAATCTTTTTATTTTTTATTAATCATCAAATCTTAGTTTTCATGATTAAAAGATTTAAATCGTAACAAATCGAGCTGTTTGCTTCTTGATTAATATGTTATTGGTTAAGCACAGAGTTTCTTTATTTATTTCTCATTGCCTAATAACAAATGTCTTCTTGGTTGTTTTGCCTCCTTTCTATTAGGTAATGATCATTTCTCTTATTATCTTTTTGCTTGAATTTTTTTATTTATAATAAACCGATTAAAGTTAGTTTCAGCTTCTTTAGATATTATCATATTAATGGTGAGAGAGATGGCTTTGCCAGAAGATTGATTTTTTCAGAATATGTTGTGTCTCTCAATTTCATTGCCTTTCACTAGTGTCACTAACTTTGTTTCTTACTTTTTTTTTTCATCTTTAGTGGGATTGATGAAAACATCAATTACTCTGGATTGAGATTCGTCACTGTCCGAAAGCTTTTGTCAAAGCTTCTTCTGGTGTTGCTTTCTCTTTCTTATGCTATGTTGTTCATTTGGATTGTATTATTGCTTTTACTTAATTTGCATTCTGATATTTCTGGAGTGTGTTGAGTTGTTCATTTGGGTTGGATTATGTGTTTCCTTTTCCTTTTGTATTACTTTAAACGGATTGGATCCTTTTCAAACTACATATTTACTCAATTAAGAGTTTATGCTTTTATGTAAAAGATGATCTTCAGAATAGTGATGCCTCTCACTGAAATCTAAATCCACGCTTCTATCTGTTTTTTTGTTCTCTTTCATCTTGTAGTGTGTGACCGTTTGTGTTGTTCATTTGGTGATGATCAATATGAACAAGATGAAAACTTTTTGAATTTGCTACATCATTTGGATTTGGATAAGAAAAGCCAAGAGGATGTACGATCACTTCATCATTCACAGGACCACAAAGAACATCCTCATCTGTCTTTGTAACTGAGTAGCTGGTGAAACTTATCTGCACTTCAGCTTTTTCTGCTTCAAACACTAACCCAAACTTCTCACCGGAGCCAGTCCCATTGCTCTCCAGTGTGAAATTTTGAGCTGTGGATCATATCCACCATTGGTTAAGAGGTTACCTACACAAACAAAATCAAAAATATAAGTCTATGTAACTTATATATAAACCTGATCTGTTTTCATCATATTCCATGTTTGAGCTATGCGTTCAGCTTTAACATACTCGGATTTGATTACTTAAGAAAGCAGAAAAAAGGAAATGAACAAGGAAATGTAACTTACCACTGTCTTGGACCAACAGTCTTGATGAGCAACGTGTAAATGATCTATTGTGGAGTTTGTATCAGAATCTATTGAATCATTTCTTGCCTTTATTCTGTTAGGTAATCATTTCTCTTAATCTTCCCGGGTTTCTCTTCTGCTTCAGTTAATTTTTTCTTTTCCTCATTGAAATTCTTTCATGTTCGTTATTAGACTGATATGATCCATTTGCATCATGAAACCCAACGAATCACAAAAGTTTTTTCTAATTCTCTTCTCGTTTAGTTTTGATCTAGATTTGGTATTTTTGAGATATTATTGATGTTGATTTGTGTTTGTTTTTTTATGAATGAGACTGGAACTGGGGAGTGGGGGCTTGTTGAAATTAGGGGTTGCAATTAGCAATTCTTGTTATTCGTTGATTATGAAATTAGACGACTTGGTTCTTTCATGTTAAATTTGGTGATTTTCTTAGTTTAGCTTTTAAGTCTAGGATGTTGCTACTTTCTTGGTAATTTCTGAAAATTGGGAAATCATCAAATCTCAGTTTCATGATTCAAAACATTTAAACAGTAACGAATTTGTTAGCTTCTTGATTGTTCTGTCTTTCTGTACATAAGATTAATTATTGGTGAAGCACAGAGTTTCTTTATGGGTTTGGCAGAAGATAGATTTTTGAGAATATGTTGTGCCTCTCAATTTCATAAATGTCACTAACTTTGTTTCTTTTCTCTTCTTCTTTAGCCGCGCTACTGACTCTGTTCTAAAACATCATTTACTCTAGATTGGGATTCGTCACTGTCCAAAGCTTAATTCAACGCTTCTTTCTGCTGTTGCTTTCTCTTTCTTACGATGTGTTGTTCATTTGGATTGTATTATTGCCTTTAGTTTGCATTCTGATGTTTGTGGAGTGTGTTGTGTTGTTCACTTGGATATTTTGTACTCAGATTCTCTAATGCCAATTTCCTAAACATAACCGGAAGATGTAACTCTAAACTATCTAATGGCTTTCTGAATTTGGGGTGTTAAGAAGAGCCCATTTCACTTTATCATAGACGACGTGAAAGAATTGATGACAAAAAAAAAAATAGATAGCATGAAAGAATGTCTACCGAAGATAAGTGTTTTTTAATTTACTAGTAACTCTCTTCTTCGAGTTTGTCATCTAAATATTCTTGTAACTGTTAATCAATTAAATATAAAGAAGCATTCATTCTCGTTGTGAAGATTTAGACCTTAATCCTCTTTCCAAATTAACAATTTTAAGTGTGGATCTTACATCCACATTCCACACTATTTATTTTATAAATTTAGGAATCTTATCCATTTTTAATAACCAATTAAGTGAGTTAAATATTGGTAATTAGTTTTGAGGACGAATCATTTTTAACTGAATTGTGTGATATAATAGTTATTTTTTACTATTTTAACTTAAAATCATCAGATCTTCTTTTATATATATATATAATATTTGATTATATAATGAATAGAATAATTTGTCAAAATATCAACAAATATATATTTAATTTAAAAAATTTTGTGTATTATTTAGAAATCACACAATAAATATGTTCTAAAATCGAACTCATTAACAAAAAAATGTTCTAAATCTTTATAAAATCAACTTGAAATATTTTATATTAACATTTCTTTTATATTTTAAAAAAATGTATATTAATTTGTTAATTTTTATCTAGTGTATGAGCGTACACGGATTTCATAATCTAAAATTTCAGAATAAAAAATTTGGTATGTTGGATCGAAAAAAAGTTACTTGGATATGTTCAAAGTATGTAAAATTTAGAATAGTAATATAAATAATATTTTACTATTGATGTTTCGCCTTATAAGCGTCCTCCATAGAGACTTAGAGAAAAACAAAATTCAGATTACTATTTAAATTTTACCTATTTGAGACAGATCCGATTAATTATTTTTCGGATTCAACGGATCGAATTTGGTATTCTGAAATTTTAAGATATCAAATCTGTGTCCACTCCTACACTAGATAAAAATTAATTTAAGTAAGATCAATTTTATTTTAAAAATATAAAAGAAAATGTAATATAAAAAATTTCAAGTTTATTTTTATAAACATCTTAGAACATATTTATTATATGATTTCTATAATAATACATAAATTTTTAAATGAAATTTATATTTGTTGATATTTGACCAATTATTTTATTCATTATATAATATAAAAATATTATATATATAAGCATATCTGATTATTTTAAATTAAAATGGTAAAAATAATTATGGTGTTCCGCATATAATTCATGATTTTTCGTATATGTCACCATACTTTTGTAGTTGCGCACATAACTTATGATACTTCATGCATGTCACTAGGCGAAGTCAATAGTTTGTGTGGTTATCTGAACATTAAATTAGTTTGCATTTGTAACTATGTTGTGACCAATAGTTCGTGTAGTTGAGAATCAATTTTCCTAAAAAATTTGTGAGTATGATTTTAGATGTGTCAACTGCTCTTTTTCGTGGGCTCCGGTTTAGTACACATATATTTTAGTCCACTTTCGATTGATATTCAAATAGTATGCTAAACAATGAAAATATACACTTTTAAAACTACTTCGTCCACTTTCGATGACGTTTTGATGTTTCTGTCAGATTTTGATAAAAACAAACAGTGACATGTTGATGATATGACCAAAGGTTATATAGAAAGTGACTTTCGAGTTGGTAGAATTGACTTGCATAAATTCGGATGAGGGTTAATCTTGCAAAAAAAATAAAACTTGATAGTTTATTTACAGAAAACTAATTTATTAACATAGATTATGCAAAGATAAAAAAAAAAATTTACTAAAGCTTTATTTATATGCAAGAAAAGTAAAAGCATAAAACTCAATTTATAAAAGATCAAATGATTTTTAATTTATATCATGAAAAGGGGAAGAAAAAAAGTTGTTCAAAGTGACAAGTCTCTAAATTAACGACATTGATCTTCCTTACACAAAATTTTACATGAAACTATTTGCTTATATAACCGAGTTACATGGGCTTGTACTAGGTTTGTCCAATGTCATAAACTCTTAATCTTGGGCTTATTATATTTGCTTCAATAGTTAGATTTTATCTATGATTTGTTCGGCTCTTTCCAATTTCCAATACTTTGTGAGATCATCGTGCTTAAGACATTTAATTCTTCAATGTTTTTGATCTCTCCTCAATTTGGGAACCTCCATAGTACAAGAACTAAATGAAGTATCAAAAAATGTTTTCTAGGGTTTGCTAAACAAAATGACAAAAACCTGATTAAGCCTGTTAAATTTTCTTATGCTACTCGTAGAGTCGTATCCTAGAAAACAGGTTTATTTGTTTAGCAAGGAACAATAGACCATTTCAACACTTATATGGATCTATAAAATACAATTACTTATTTTAATTTGGGCAAGCCTAGGCATAATACTAGGACCCGATTATACTAACCAAAACTGACCCAAAAAAATCGGTTAAAGTCAGGTTCGGGTATGGTCATTTTACCCATGGGTCCTAGATTCATATACCTGTAGGTATCGATTTGGATACGAGTTTTATACAATACCTGATCGGGTATCCGAATATCCCAAACATAATAAATTAACACACTTTGATATTTTGGTATTTTTTGATATTTTAGTATATTTCGGGTATTTTGGTATTAACTTTTTTTACGGGTTCAAATATTTTTGGGTATTTTTTGGTATTTTTGAATAAAATTTTCATATATTTTTTGGGTATTTTTTGGTGTTTTTGGGTATCTGGGGTAAATTTTACCGATTTCGGATAATAATATACTCGAACTGGTTTGCACCCAAAAAATTTTGGGTTTTTACGAGTAACAATTTTTTAGACCTGAACTGATCCGAACCCAACCTGAAACTCTATGAATATCTATATGGGTACAAAACTTTTTTACTCGAAAGACTTTAACCAGATCAGTTCCTACCCGAACCCGACCCAAATATCCGAATGTCCACACCTATGAACCACGTAATTTTCCCTTTATAATATTGGGCTCTCTTATCCTGATTTACATATCAATCTCCATGTATCAACAAATTAAAAAAATTCATGATGAATTTACTTTATATAATATCACAAAAAATGTTGTTTTGAGAAAAACCATAAATTTGTTCTCCTCTAAGTTCGACTTCTATTTTATTTTATTTTGGTAGAATCTTTATATTGATAAAAGAGTTTCAAACTCCATGAAAAGATGAGGGATTACACATGAAGGTAACAAATATCAAACAATGGGTAACACATACCAAATCAAAGACCATACAAACGGTAGTATTAAACAAAGATAGATCGGAATGATATTTAACAAAACCCTAAAAATGACCAAATATCAAATAAAATCTTATAAACTTCATTCGTAAATCCTAAATTAAGAAAGAGAACAAAATCTTCCGCAGCCACAAAGGATAAAGAAACTGCAACAGAGGCAAAGAGGACACAATGCCGGAAGGAAGATCTTAGCAACACTGACAAATCTTTAGCCACGAAACCACTCAAAGCAAATGGTTGGATATTTTGGGCCTAGTGACGTGAAAATGAAATCAAACTCTAAAACCGAAATTTTATGTGAAACTAAAATAGTCATTTTTAACATATTTCCATGTTAGCATACATTATATGTTTTTGTTATAGCGGATAAACTCGCATTTGTTCTAGTTGAAATATTATGATAGGCCATGAGTTAAAGTAATTTTCAACGCCTTTTTTTACCACTCAGCCACCAAATCATTTCATCTTTTGACAATTTGTCAAATATCCCCAACGGTTAACTCTACTCTCTTTCTCTCTCTGCCTTACATTATTATTATCATCCACTTGTTGATTTAAAGAATCATTCGATTCGTTTCTCTCTTCTATTATCATCTCTTCTCCATCAAAATTCGCCAAACATGGAAGCCCTAATTCACCACTTCACTCTCCTCTCCGATCAAGCTCTCGTCGACAAAACATTCGATCCTTCAAGAATCGAAGACCTCATGCGTCTCTTCGAAGTCGATTCCTACAAAGCTTGAGCAGCACTTGAATCCGAACAGCAACAAGAGCTCGAAGAAGCTGAAGAATCTCTCCGTGAAGCCGAACTTGAACTCGATCGGTATAATTTCTCCCTTTTCCGTAGTTTTTGATTTTCACAGATCTGGTCAGATCTGAGTATATATGATTTTTAGGGATATGGAGTGGGGAATGGATGAGTATAGGCGAACGTTGGAGGAGATGGAGAGGATGGAAGCGGCGGAGCTTAAAGAGCTTGGGGAGAAAGCGGAGACTGCTAGGAGAACTGGGAATTTATTGGAGAAAGCTGCAACAATAGCTGCTAAACGTCGTATAGCGGCGGCGATGGGATCAGCCGCCGGGTCGATGAGATCGGCTTGGAAGGTTGCAGCTGGGAATAAGGTTCATCCATCTTGATCGGATTCGAGTCTGAAGTTGAAGATTAAGCAGAATAAGAAAAAAATAGTGTGTTACATTACATTTGAGTATATAAATATGAGATGATGATGAAAATGATTAGATGAAGGACACCGTTCAAGCCAACCAATTCCGATCGAAACCAAATCTCTCACCGTGTAAGATTTGGTGTCTTCCGTTTGTTTGGTGATTTTCTCTGTTTCTGTTTCTTAATGATTCTTAGTGTGATTCTTTCCTTGCTGTTTCTGGCTTTTATAACCTTTTCCAAATTTGTTAATCGATAGATTGGTGAAACTCTTTCTGAAATTTGTTATCTTTTTTAAAAAAAATCATAGAGGTCATGCCACCATCGACCAAGTTATGGCCAGTAATATATTTACCATCGCCGGAAGCCAAATACAAAGCAGCCTTAGCCATGTCAGCTTCTTCGCACTCAGTTCCTTTTAACTCACCCATCCCTTTTACTGCCTCACGGAGCTTTTCTTCTGTCACTTTTGGGAACATTTTCCGAAAGTAATTGAGAGTGAGCGGCGTCGACACCGCAGCTGCTGAGATACAGTTCGTGTTCGCAGAACTCGCTTGCCATCATCTTTACAGTTCCGGTGATTGCAAACTTTGAGATTGTGTATGAATTTTGTTGTCCAGTCTCAAACACAACAGGTTTGTAGCTCAATCTGTCAATTTTGTATCAACATTCATAGTTCAAGCTGTATATTGAATCTTCTCTTTTTTTATATCATTTTTATTGTCGTGTTAGATTCTTATGTTGTTATTTATATCAGATATAATGCTGCTGAGATCATTATACTCTGTTTCTTTGTTACTTCAGGGGTCTATAAACTTGCTAATGCATGTTTACATAAAGGAGTTTACAGCTATGGAAGGATATCTTCATTATTTAATAATTTTATTTTTTCCAAATTTGTTTTTAAAGTTTAATTTAATTTTTTAAAAATTTTTATTCATTTTCTAAATATGATATCAGGTGGCATTGATTTTGTGTCAGCAACTTAAATGACGTTAATAAAAAGTTCCGTTAATAATGGTCAAAACTTAAATAATTAATAATTTTATTTTTTCTAAATTTGTTTTTAATGTTTAATTTCGTCCAATAAATGTAGACTCTTATCAAACCACTGATCATACAAAATTTGTGCGGCTTTTTGATACCAATAAGATTTACACTAGAAAATTGATTGGTTCTCCCACAATTGTTCACAAACGCTAATCATACAAACCGCTATCTAGACCATTTTATAACGCTTAAATAAATAAATACAAAAACTTCTCACTCGCGTTTGAAAACACATTTAATTTTATTTCTTTTCGCCAAAACCCATTTAATTAATTTTTAGAAAAAGACTTTGTCGACCAGAATTTGCCGAAGGCTCACCAAAGGAACTGGCGTTGATTCTCAGGTTAGCCATATTCTAATCATACGATTTCCGCTGATTTTTCTGTAAAAATTGAAACTTGATTTGGGTTTTCGGAAACTTTATTCTTTGTTAGGGTTTTGTATGTGTCGTACACCAGATAATCGTCGGAATCAAACAGATATAAGAGTGGACGAAACGTAAACAAATTTTTTGCTTATGGTTTACTTTTTTCTGATAATTAAATTCAGATTCTTAAAAAATTGCCAAAATTTGTGTATTCTGTAATCTCATATTTATTTGCTTATGGTTTCTGTTGATTATGTTGAGTGATTCCGCCCACTACTCTGTTCAATTGTGATTAATGAAGTTATGACAAGTGATTAATGTTCAAACCTATAAGTTTCTGAGATAAAAGCTTAGAATTTATGGATTGTGGTTTCCATTATTGACCTGAATTCTCGAATTTTGAAATTTGCAGAACAGTGTTTACTCTTTGTGGAAGTTGCAGGGATTATCGTAGCTTGTTTTATTCAAGATACTTCTCCAGCAACAAGAAATGCCTCGGGAATTGTCAAGATCGAGGTCGAAATCTCCTTCACCTTCACGTCATTGCAAAAAGCGTTCTCGTTCTCCTGTATCGTATAAGCATTGCAGGAGAAGTAGAAGAGACATAAATCGTTCTCCATGTTCATCTTATTCAAATAGCAGGTGATTCCAATTTTATTTCTGCCTTATCATCCTTTTGATTATTCTTCTTCGAAAGATTATTATGTTGTTTTATCTAGATGCTCCAAGGAGTTTAGTGTTTGTTTGTGGAGTAATGAAAGGGGAAATCAATTTAGTTGTTGTGATGTTTTGTAACAATGAAGTTAGAAAGACTTGAGCTTTATGTTGTAGCAATGCAGCCTGCATATTCAATAAGACAGAAGGGATGTGTTCCTCTTGATAGTTGTATAAGTTTTTTTGACTACTTATTATGATTTTTATATTGAAAGGAAGCTTGTTAGAAAGAACATGCCTGAATGCACCAAATTGTCTTAAACAATATATTATAATAAACTATTGAAAATGGCTGAAAAGTTTGGAAGAGGGCGTGCTTGCTCTTGATGTTATTTAAGCTCAGTTTCTTCCCATTGTGTGGGAGGGGAAGCGAGCAGGTGATGGGCTCTTTCATTGATCGCTAGTCACGTTACATTAGCTTCTTCATGTGGTAAAAATTTGGAGCTGATTATTCTTAAGTGTATGAGGTAACTGTACTTACTTTTTGTTTTCTATTTGTGAACTGGTGGGCTATACCTGTTATCTTATCTTCATCTGCGTGGTTGTTCCCATGCTTTAAGCTTTTTCTTATCATTTTATTTTGGGTATTTTACAGACGACAAAGTCGTTCTGTATCTCCTAGGCGCAATAGGAATCGATCTCTTACTCCTAGGCGACATTCCCCAACTCCAAGACATTACAAAAGACAAAGGAGCAGGAGTAGGAGTTCTTCTCCATCTCCTCAGAAAAGATCTCCCACCACAACTGTTGGGTCTGCTGAACGTAGGAATGAAAATCTTAAAAGAGTAGAGGAAGAGAGGAAAAGGTATAGTGAGTAAAAAATAACTTATAACAGTATGGAAGCATGTTCAAAACTTAAGGTTTTATGTTCTTAAATGTGACTCTTATATAAATTAAAGTACTTGATGACAGTTTTATGAGTGCAACAGGCTTCACGACATTCTCCCACATGCTTCGCTTAAGGAAGATATTGCTATAGTTCAACTTGTTTGTATTCGACCCTCTGACACGAATCTCCTATTCACGAGTTCTGAAAGTCAGTTATATGGATAAGGATTCAGTTAGAGATGCATTAAACGTGGAAGCATGCTTGTATGACATAGTGAAGGTTTACTTGTGGTCTCTGTTGAGATATATAAAAATTCTGTACAAAACTTACATGTGGCTTTGGGGAAAGGGAAAGCGGATATGATCAACGAATATTCTGGGACTTGGAATAGTTTTTTTATTCTTTTGCTCATCAAGATCTAAAGACATCAGGAAATGAAATGGTTCAGGTGGTATTTAAAGGTTCTAAATCTGTTGTGGGTGTCCTCTAACTATTCTCTTATTTGTTTCTAGGCGTCAGCGGGAAGCGGAACTGAAGCTTATAGAGGAAGAAACTATGAATAGGGTGGAAGAAACTATTACAAAAATGGTTGAGGAAAGCTTACAGACTGTGGAAATTAAAATGGAAATTCAAAGGCGGTTGGAGGAAGGACGGAAGAGACTTCATGAAGAAGTAGCCGCTCAACTTGAGAAGGAGAAGGCAAATTCTCTTATTGAAGCTAAAGAAAAAGAGGTAATGTCGTCAAAAAAGAATATACATAATGCCATTTTCACTTCGAGGATTGTTTTATTAGATGCTCTTTTCTTGCTCAATCTTACTATAGATAATCTTATTCATCATGTGAATTCGTTTCTAGAGGTGAGTGACTGCCAAAAGAAATTTAAAAAATCTTGAGCAACATTGCCCTTATAAAAACTGATCCTTTGTGGTTCTCTTTATGAGTTCCTGGTTACATAACTTGGTTATCATATCAATGTGAATCTGTTTATCATAGAACATTGTTGAGAAAAAAAGAGAGCCTTTTTCAGGGGTTCATGCGATGTTTATTACAGGAAAGAGCGCAAAGAGAGAGAGAAGAATTGGAAAGAATAGAGGAAGAGAACCGAATGAAAGTGGAAGAAGCTCAGAGAAAAGAGGCAATGGAGAGGCAGAGGAAAGAGGAGGAACGGTATCGAGAGCTCGAGGAACTGCAACTACAAAAAGAAGAGGTGATGCGAAGGAAGAAAGCTGAAGAAGAAGAAGAACGTCTCAAACAGATGAAACTCTTGGGTAAGAACAAATCACGCCCAAAGTTATCCTTTGCATTTGGCTCCAAATGAAAAATACTGAAAGAAAACAAAATTCAGTAATTAGTTATTTTGTTATTTGCGTTGGATCTTGTTTCCTCAAGATTGCTTATGATTATTAGCTTCTTGTGGGAAACTCAAACTGGAATTTGTATTCTTAGTTTCTAGTTTTCTAATTCTATGCTGTAAGATGTATCAACTAAGAGTTTAATTTCTATTCCAACAGTGCAAATATGTTTATAACATCAATTCTAATATATTTTTTCATCGAAATTCTAATATTTCTTTGAATGACACCGCTTTGTGGTCTTAAACCTGTTCTAGTCTTCCAGAGGATCAAAAATACATTAATGTAATTCTTGGCGCGCAAGAAACAGTCTCCAAGGTTAGGGTTTTGACAAATGGAAGAATGCGAACATCCGCATAGCTGTAAGGCAAAGTTCATAGATTAACTCATAAGCCATAACAGGGATTTTGCATACTAGTCCCAATTTGGGTGTACATTTAAAATTTATCTTTGATCAAAAAACTGTACTCTTGTGTACTCTTTGATCCAATAAATTTACACTTTTTTGTCCGGGTAAAGTAAGTAATTTAGTCCATTAAGATTTAAGAACAAAAAAAAAAGGAAACAAATAGAAAAAAGTACTAGATCCTGTGTATTCACTAAAATAGTAAAAAAAAATTTGTTAATATTAGGAAGCATTCCATTATGGAAATTTTCTGAATAATAGAATAAAAAATGGAACACACAGAAAAATGTAAAAAGTTGAGAGATGAGAAAAGAAGAGAGCAGTGTAAAAGAGACGAAGATGCAAATTACAAATAATCTTTGCGTAGTTTGATCTCTTTGTTAGAAAAAATGGGAGGCAAAAAACAAAAGATAAAGATTGAAAAGATCGAAAAGAAAACAGTCAGATCGGTTTCTTTCACAAAACACAAAACAGTCACAAAACGGTCACATTGACGATTTTTTTAATGATTGCAGCATTGATCCTTTAACTTGATCAACTTATTTTATTATCATGTTTTAGGTTAATCTCTAATCTAGTGGCACCTTCTTTTTGATTTTTTGTGTTTTTTTTTTTGGTTCGGGAATTATTCTACCGACCTAGAACCAAAATAGTGTTCATTGTCGATTTTGTTTTTAGAATTTCTAATTACTCCTAGAGTTTTTTTTCACGAATAATTGATGAATGTAGTGTTTTAATGGATTTGAATGTATTTTAAATTCAAAGTAAAATCCAATGTTATTCAGTCATGTATTTGCTGAAATACATTAAAATACAGTGTTATTGGATTACAACATTTGTTTGTGTATTTTAAAATACATTAAAAACAATTGTTATTCAACATTGATCCTTTGAATTGATCAACTTCTTTTATCATCATGTCCAGTTTTAGGTCAATATCTGATCTAGCAACGTATTTTTTTTTTTTTTTTACTGGCCGAGCTACCGAACTAATTAAAACAAAAAAAAAATTGTTCAGTCCTGTGCGGTTTGATTGGAATTTGTTTTTTTTTTTTTTTGCGTCTATTACTCTATCTACAATACTCTTAAAACTTTGTATCCACTGCGGTCTCTGGAAATCAAACCGCAGACAAAGAGTAGAAGCCTTTTAACATTTTGGGTTGTGTTTTTGGAGAAAAATAAAACTTAAATACTCTTAAGAAGAAACTTAAATACTTTTATGTCGAAAAGATTAGTACATTGAGAAAGGAACAAATCTACACTTAAAAATAATAATTGAAAACTTTTTGAAGTATTATAAGATCCTAAAATGTTAGTGTACATAAGAACACTACGAGCCAATCCCACAGAGTCTTTTATGGCTTATGAACAGGAAAGAATATCGACTGAGTCAAATCACGAACCATTTGATCTAATGGTCCGTTGATCTCTCTACGCTTTTTTCTGGGAATACCTTAAGGAGGAAATCGACGAATCGTTTAGAGTAAAGCGTAGGTTCGATGGCTGAAATTGTCATCGGATCATACTGCATAGATTTACAAGAATGTTCCACTCTCTTCTTCAAGTTGTACTCTTGGAGGATGTCTATGATGCCCATGTACACAACCACGTCATATACTTCAAAAAGCTCGACCGTTCTTGATTCCTCCTTATCTTGACTGAGTTTGTGGTGGGCTTGTGCAGGCATGTTCACTCCTAACTGTACCCGGAGCCTGAATATGACTCCAAAAGGTATGTTTGCAGTCAAATTTAATGAACAGGAAATAACGTTATTTGGAGTGTGATCTTGTGGAGTTGAGTTAGGTTTTGATGGGAAGTGACTCACCTTGCAGTTCCAGGTAGAATAAGATCAACTTCTTTCTCGCCAACAGAGAATGCTCGTAATGTGCTACCTCTGATGTGAGGACCCGGGGCGGTATTAACAGAATTGGGTTCGTGAGTAACCAATAATAGCCCTTTAGGAATGGAAGGTTCACGAGGCATACTGACTGATGAAAACACAACAAAAACAAAAAACAGTAAGAGACACAAATCCATGACCTTGAACCTCCAATGTGAGCACTAAAACCTGATTTATCTAAGTAAGCAAACGACTAGTCTCTCTACGCTGTAAAGATGTAAGTCACTTAAAGAATTGAGGCAATACCTTCGATAGATGCATCACTTTCCTGATCTGACATTTCATTGGGAGGCTCCAGTTTATCATTAAGTTGCTCGGGAGCTCTAAAATGTAATCCCAATAGAAGACTGTAATCAATGATTTGCAGAGATTCCAAGAACGAGCAGTCCAAAATAATTTGCCTGCCATATGGGAAATATACAACAATTTTAGTTGTCCTTAGCATTGCAATCTAAATAGTTATGTGCATAAGAATGTAAAATAAAGAAAATCCGAGGAAGTTTTCGCTGATGGAACACAGGAGAAGCATCAAACAAAAACTTCACTATCAGAACTAAATTTAAAAGCCAGGCAAAGAAGAGCAAACATCTCATTTCTAGAGGTACGTGTGGAAACAGCAGTGAAAGTAAGACATTTGGTATAACCTCTCCCCCCTGCAGCTAATTTTTCTACCATAGGAAATAATTACTTTATCCCTTTTCAAGGATTCTGTTATGACTAGGCACAGAGAAATTATTAAATGCTTCAGTTCTTTAAATACTAGGCTATTAGGCCAAGTCTTGCCAAAATAGAAAGTTTAAGTAATTTGAGAACTTACTCTCCTGAAAAGATCTACAATTCCTATAAAGATAAGATTTATAACAGGAATAAAAACATAAATTTCAACACAGACATCCTTCACACATTCAATAGACAGTAAGAATAGAGCTAGAAAATTGCAACGCCTGAGATGTGATCATGAGATGTTCCCAGAAACAGGAAGCAGTTGCAGCAAGCACACTTATCTGGAAAATATACATGGCACAAAAACCTAGAGGTTCCATAGCAAATATGACTAAAATATATCATTCAGCTGACATGCATCACAGAGGAAACAATTATTAAAAGAAGTAGACAACTCACTTGAAGAGAGCCTCTCGCAGCAGCTTGTCCATCTGAAATTCATAAGCTAGATCAAGGTCTTTCATTGTAGTCTTTTCTCCCATTTTACTCTTTTCTGTATATCTCCCTTGAGAAGAGCCCTTAAGGTCATAGCGGCGATGAATCTTCAGTTCTGTGCAAAACATATTCCCCATGACCACAAAGCGTACCTATCAGAGAAGCACAACGCTCATGCCAAAAAGAAGTGAAATATAATGGAATATTAATATAGAAGGAATCAAACTAGTTCTTACCTTTTTACCCCACTTGAGTTTTATCCTGTGAACTCCAAAAACTTTCGTTATGAGCGTATTTTCATAGTCTCCTACATGTTCATAGTACCTAGGTAACATCCTGAGTAGAACCTATAAGAAAAAGAGATGCTCTTAGTCATACATATATATATCACTGAGATGTATCTTTCTACCTTAGTAATTAAGATTATGTTATCTACTAAGAAAAATACATACAAGGAAAGACAGACAAGACCATCTGTAGGTCACATGCATCCTAAAAAATGCAACAAGAAAAACCAACAGGAGCAAGAATCAGCTCACTTAACCAAAAGTTAAGAAGGGTTTACAATATTCCTAAACCATTATTATGCATAATGACAAGCAAGGAAAGATAACAGGTTGTTATAGTTATATCAAACCTTCAATTCAGATCTTTTTAATGTCTTTATCACAAATCTGTCGTCATGAGAAAGGTAGAAGATACTGCCACTTTTTCCAGGGGACGAAATTTCCCTCAGGCCATCATCGCCACAGATAGACATCATGTAGTCTGCAGCATCTAGCTTGAACATCTCTCTTAAATTCCTATGACATGCAATTGAACAACATGCATAGTAAATCATTTGAAGAACAAGTAAATCTTGAATACACTAAAAAAAGTGTTTACGAATAAAAGAATCCTCTTCGTTTAGAATTTCCGTTAAAAACTGCAAAAGGGAAGGAGTTTAAGGTGTTGAAAAAAGCATCAGTCCACAGCTAATTTAATCAGATTTATATTTGGCTAATATGATTTCTTTTAGAATTACTACAAACTTCTTTTGGTTAACAGATATCAAAATCCCTGACCATGATAAGATCCTTAAGCAGTTTATCCAATAAGATCAGTAATCCAGAGACCTGGCAGACACTGCGAAGTTCAAATATTTAACAAAAGTATTTCACACTGATGTCCAGTTTCCAGAATTTATAGACGTATTGTTAGAACCTATGATGCTATTACTTTTGCCGATTCTAAGCATTTTTGGAATATGGCAGAAGAAAATAGGTTTACCTGAAAACCATTGGGCAATAGTCTTTCCAATCGAAATCAATGGACTTGTGTGGAGGTGTATACTGGGAACCGTTTCTAGGGAAGAACATCATGATTCTGGCTCTTTCACTGAAGTCAGAAGCACGAACTTCTCGCCGAGGCACTGGTGTGATTTTCCCAACAGTATACCTGTGAACTTCAAAAGATTTGCTGTGTAAGAGGAATAACTAGTACAAGCATGGTCTAACTGTTTGTGTTCTGGTCTCACTCATTATCAAGTCAGAGTATGTAGAAATAACTGTGTTTTAGGCTATAACTGAGTAGTCTCAAAATCATATGAGCGTTGAGGAACATGTTCAGAAGTGGTTAAATGAAGCTCTCATTTCATTTTGACAACTACGATCTGTAAAATATGTTGTTCATAAGCTTTCACAAAGATAAATGACTTGTGTCTCGATCTCGTTTACCTGATACCGAGTTGGAGATTAAGCATTAGATAATGGTTCCATTTCCCTCCTAGAAAGCTCACACAAGCGCTAACTGTGACTTCTTTAGTACGATTCAAAGGTCTAGCCCTGTGTGACATGTCAATAGAACTCATAATTCGTTCTTTGATCAAAACTCCTTGCATGTATTCCCTTTCAAAAACTATAGGGTTCTTATCGCGTCCCTCGCTTATACCAGAGTCAACAGACCGTGCAGACTTGGATGAGGGCCCATGGTGCATAAAGTCTCTTGGAGGATCACCGATGCTCCAATTTTCATCGGGAAACCTCTCTGAAGTTCTCGTCAGTCCACTAGTTGTGGTTAACTCAGAAAGACTTCGCGACACAGCTCTTGAATTCCGTAAATCATCAATATTTATTGATGAATTATGAGAGAGGACAAAATTTCCAGTGTCATCATAACCAAAAGATCGATGCCACTTCTTTAGAGACGGGTGTTTACTACCAGCAGGATAAAAGACTCCATTCCCATCTTTTAGGCCACGTGACCAGGTTCCAAAATAAAAACCTCCATCAGCATACTTATAAACTCCAGAGCCATGTCTAAGACCATTCAACCAAAACCCATTAAAGAGATCACCATTTGCCCAGCTCATAACCCCTCTACCAGACATTTTACCCTTTTTCCAATTCCCAATGAACCTATTTCCATTGTACCAAGTATAACTACCACTCCCATCTTGTAATCCTTCTTTCCATGAGCCATCATATACATCTGAGTTACAATACTCTTTCCTTCCTAGTCCATGCCGTACATTCATTCTCCAGGCTCCACCATAAACAGATCCATCAGTAGAAGTCATGGTCCCAAAGCCATGAAGGTATCCCCCAGAGAAATCACCTTCATATTTAGCTCCAGATGACCACATAAGCTTTCCTCTCCCAGATATTTTCCCTTCTTCCCAATCACCCTCATAGATGATTCCATCAGACCATACATACTTTCCCCTCCCATGAGGAAATGTTCCTTTGAGTTGACCACAATAATAATCACCATTTGAGAATTCTCTCTCTCCAGGCCTGAGGAAAAACATAAATACACTCCACATCTAAGAATTTGAAAAAGAAAAAAAAAAAAAGTCAAATGCTGAAATGCAGTAAGATCTGTTGAAAATGAAAAACACACCTCGTTTCCATCTTGACAAGCACCTGGTGATTTCAGAACCAGCCTTTACATTTGATGCCTTACCAGGTTAAACCAATCATCTAAACACATGATATATAATTAACAACTGGGTTTATTCAGAACCCTGAGCTTCAAGCAGATGCAAATCACATTTGAGAAACACCAATCGACAAGGATTTCATGGAATTACAGTTCATGCTTCAACTCAGATCATCATAGATCCTTATTCCTTGTAATTAGCAAATATCTTCAGATGCTCTGCTCATAAATTGCTACACAATGTGCTGAAAATGACAGATTCTCCTGGAGCTAGCTTTTACCAAATCTCAAAGCTTCCCTTTTTCACTGAAATAAATAGCTCAAATTTGAGATTTAATCAAAATTAGGTTAAAACAATTAAGCTAATCAGTGGTATCAAACATAAAAATCCATAATTTTTCCAAGTACCTAAGCTCAATAAATTTCAATTTTTTCGAAAAATTTCAGATAACCCAAAATTATTAGCAAAATGCAACTCACCCAGCACCGACGATTCAAACGAATTACAACAAGAGATATGAAAAAGCCTCAAACCAATTAATTCTACAAAAAAAAGGGACCAAATCATTGAAGATAAGTTATTACTCAGTAGGAACTCGATATTTTGCAGAAAATGACTTTACGAGCTCGCGAAATAGACAACCAAATTCAAAAGGTAAGCAATTCGATAATCGCGTCGATTTGAAAAAGAAAAAAAACAAATAGTTGAAATACTCACCGGAATGAACTTAGAATCTCCCTGAAAGCTGAAGAAGAAGAAAGAGCAAAAAGAAAGAAGAAGAAGAAGAAGAAGAAGAAGAAGAAGAAGAAGAAGAAGAAGAAGAAGAAGAAAAGGTTAGATTGAAGATAATAGTGTTTGGTAGTTTAATAGAGAAGCTATTCAATTCGGAGAATTACTTGTTCTCTAAATGTTCCCATGCACGCAGGTCTTCTCTGAGTCTTTTTTTTTTTCCGATCTGTTTTTTTTTTTTTTTTTTAAAGCTTTTTTTTTTTGTTTCCTGTGTTGGCCCCACAGGCTCTGTTTTCCATTTTTTTTTGGGATTGTACGGTTCAAACTGAAAAGGCGTAGCTAGAAAGATAAAATCATAAAACTCATTTATGTTCTTTTTTTTTTTTTACATTATACTCTTGATATTTAAGATTATTCACACATATTAAAAAAGATTAAATTTTATAATTATTTTATTAGTTTGCTTTTTAGTTGATTTTTTTCTTTTCTTTTCATAGTTTCATTCCATATATGTAATCATTTCACTTTTTCTCTTTCTCACCTTTTTTTTATTTTCCTATTTTTTTATTTATCATGTTTTCCTATTTTCCCAAAAATATACTCATTACTTAATTTAAAATAGAAAATTTAGTTTACAAAATCAATTTTTTAGAGAAAAAAACACTCAAAACATCAATCTATTAGAAACTATTATTATTACTTCTCTAAGTAAATGGTTATAGTCAAAAACTATTTTACTGCTGATTTTCTTTTTTAAATGGCTCCAATTCCAAACTAGAGTAATGAAAATTCATACGAACTATGCATAGTTATATTGCAAAATAGTAAAGTTTAGTATAACTATGAATAATTAGTATGAAATATTGCAAAATAGTAAAGTTTAATATATATATATAAAGAATAATTTAAGAGATTAATGGTAATTTATGGATTTGTTAATGGAAATTAGATACTGAATTCTATTCGAGGGACAATATTTTGTAGTTATATTTTCTTTTCAATAACTCAATTCCGGAGAATTTATTCGGTAGAAAATCTATAGCTTGTACAAGATTTATGGTATTTTATGACCTATATCTTCATATTTAGTTTATGATTAGCTTTTTTCCAAGTAATTTAACATTAGTTTATACTATGTCTAAACAACATTTAAAGCTTGTATTACTCCATGTAAACAGTGTATGTTTAACTTTAAATGGGATGCTTATATTTTTTTTTCTACGAGATTTATTTTTAAATCTATGTAAAAAAGGTTTTAAATGACAAAAAGTACATGAGTTTACACAACTTTGGAAAATCATTCAAACTTTTGATTAAAAATATTGGGTTGTCAAACAAATCGACAAACCTTTTGATACAAACAAAGCTTGAAAAAAAAACAAAAGTAAAGTGAAGGTGAGAACTATAATCAGCTTTCTTAGGCCAAATTTTAAGGTTTTTCTGGTTTAGCATAAAAAATTAAGACTGATGTGCTGATTAATCTCTCAATCGATGCTCATAAAAATTCGGATATTTTGCCACTAAAAGTGTTTATACATATGTAAAGAATTATTGAAATCACAATAGGAAAATTCGAACTATGATAAAAAAAAAATGATATTTAGAGGGAAGCCTTCAATCATTTAACCATCACGGCTAAATTCAAATTTTGAGATTAGTTTTTTTTTGGTTAAAAGATTTTTTTTTTTTAGATTAGTTTTGGACTTTATGATCTTCCTACTACTATTAAATAAATAGAAAACCACTACAGTCAAGTTGAGACGTTTCACTACTTTGTTTGTCTCATTAGATCGACTTAATTAACTCAGATAAATCAATAATTGGATCAAAACAAACGTTTATACAAAAACTTTAGGTTCAATTATTTAAATTTTTATTTCACCTTGTTCCGCATCCAGGCGTGTCCCATTGAATATTGTAATGATATTTTTTTGTCCTTTGACTTTATTTTTAAGAATCAGCCTATTATTACGAAAGAAAATTTAAATACGATTTCGTTTTTTTATAAAGAGGTTTAATACGATTTCACGAATCGAATTTGATAGTGTTTGACATTTCCACTATATATAGTATGTTGCATGCATATGTAGACGTTAGGTACTTATCAGGATCATTTTAGGTGATACAATATTCTATATGATATTTCTATCTATTTGATAAAGATATTCTTTGCATTTTGATTTTTGGTTAAATATTAAATGATGTAGAGAATAATTTAGAACATATCAAGTTCAAACATTATAAAGCATGATTTCTTATACAATTAAAAAATAGGATAAATTTTTGGAACATTGATGGGGTTTTTTTTTAATGATTTTCTGACACGTAAATCTACATTTTAACTACGAGATTTAGACCGAAACATAAAAAATAGCTAGAAGACAGAGAAGAAAACCAAATTGCTTTCTACGTCAGATTTAAAAATATGATAATCATTTTAATCTGCTCTATATACAAAAAAATTCTTATGAAAAATACGCTTTACGCAAACAAAATCAAAGTAAGTAGGAATTTTTTTTGTAAGGATCTATGATATGTTTTTATCATGAAGGGTAACATTCTTTATAAGAAAAGTATGTTCTAAAGTCAGATATCATATAACAAATTGGATCACAGATTTTCGAATTGTGCAAAGACATGCTGATCCGACTATGCATGGTTGTCATATTAGCCAAATTTATGAACATGTCCTGCTTATCCTAAATGTATAGCAATTGACGTTTATATTTTTAATACATGTTGCTGACGATATATGCTTTTTTATTCTCTTAAAAGTTTATCAATATGACAATATGGTATACGAAATGAGCTTATCCATGATGCTTATACTTGAGGAATAAAGGATTGATTTTTAAAAATTCTTTTTAGCAACGTTTTGTTTATACTATATCAACGTTTTTCATTTTTTTGTTTTGGATCTTCTATTATATATAGGTTTCGGTCCAGACTATGTACATATTTGTATGATGTCGTAACGAGTTTGTCAGAAATCTGAAACTTCTGATATTTATTAAACAGTTAGACTGGCTTAGGATCTAGTATTAGTTTCTGTTTACTAGCTAGAGTTGCCAAAGTTTTGTTGAGTAGATCCAAACATTTTGGCAAGTGCTAGACTAAATACTATTAACCATATCAACATCATTTTTTGTTCAACAACTATGCATCAATATCATAAAACATAAAAAAGAAAAAGAAAAAGTAATTATATGTTATGACAAAATTCATTTGAAATTTATACGACTATTTCGAGCCAAGCATTAATTCATGAACGTGAATTCAAAATCTGTTGCCGCGGATATTTTGCTAAGAATATATATAAAATATAGACGTGGATGGTGTTAGTGGTACGTGTGAATAGATTATACTATAGATAGACATTTTACATTAAATATCTGGGCTCAACCGAACATGTCCAAACACAAGAAGACAAACTTACGAATACTTAGTTCTTTATATGATTTGTTTTGTTCAACGTTCGAAGCATCCAATGAAAACTTTCTTAGAAACTATATTATTGTAAATCATAAACGTCGCCCATCATCCCGTATGAGAACTATACGTAAAATCCAGCTCTATGTGGTCGTTCATTATCGTAAATGAGAAATAGCTAAAACCCAAAACTAACCAAATTTTTCATAGAAAAGTCATATAAAACATGAAGTACGACAGCTCAAACTTATAAGACTATACTATTTTCATATCTTTCTTCGTCTCATTTTATTTAAAAGTTCCTGCACTAGTAAAAGGAATTGTAAAACTGTTTAGAATGAGTACTAAATCATTTGTAGGAAGAATTTTTTAAATTTCTCATTAAAATCGTTCCTAACTATTTGTTGTGGTGTTTTTAGGTATTTTTAAAAGTTAATAGAAGTTTATCTTTCAAAATGCTCTTTGTTCTTCGAATAGACGTACAAAATAATATCAAGATAAGAAAAAAAATGTTAATCAATGTATTTACTTTCTTTAGGGCAATTCCAACCCATACACCAAATTTGGTGTTTTGGTGTTTTACATCTAACACCGACAACACCAAATCTCACACACAAAAAAAAAATTCTTTATTATTATATTATTAAACTTAAGATTCTTTTATTATTATATTATTAAATTTAAGAGTCTCTTAACTATTTTTAATATAATTAAACGTTAAGATTAATAATTAAGAAACTAATTTTTTATTCCTTAATTTGGAAAACGATTACAAAAGCTAATTAAAAATTACAAAATAATTACAAAAAAATTACAAAATAATTACAAAATATTCTCTTAATTTTTTAAAAAATTACAAGTGATAATTAAAAAAAAGATTGCAAAAGAAAAAAAAACGATTACAAAAAAAAATTAAAAAAAATTACAATCGATAACTTAAAAAATTAAAACATAAATAACAAAGTACTAATTTTCAGAATTACTATAAGCAGACCATATGTGTTCTACCAACGCATTTCGAAGTTCGATATAAGCATCTCGGTTTTTGATTTTTCTGTGTCGAGCTAAGAATGCTTGAAACCGAGCATCATCATCACCCGTCATCTCAACTTCTGGAGGTGGAAATTATGTTTGTTTTTGAACTGATGCGTCAAGATATTAATAACCCAGGATGCCAATTACTCAAGAGGCTTCAAATTCGATCATGTATGGCCTATACTTCGTGGTATTGAGAAATTCGCAAATAAGCAGAGTAGCCGAGTTGGTGCCTCCCAGAGTAGCTGAGTTGGTGCCTCACAGAGTATCCGATTTGGTGCCTCCCAAGAAGAAACTCCTAATGATTTTTCATCGCCATCACTCCAAGATGAGTCACCACCAACCTCTGGTATGAATTCATTCGATCTTAATACGAGTAGCGAAGAAGGTACTTTTAATATAACTCGAAGACCCTCGGGTGTGAAAAAAGCAAAGAAAAAACAACAATATGATGACCAATTTAAGAAAATATTGGAGCAAAATGAAAGGCTCATTAAACTATTGCTAAAGGTAACTCTGAAAGAAATGAAATTCAGAGGAAAAAAATCGAGGTACAAAGAATGAAGGAAGAGAATAAAATATTATTTGCGGATTTAAATTCCATAACCGATCCAGCATGTCAGGAGTATATTCAAAGTCAAAGGGCGATTATTATGAGCAGAGGAGGACAAAGAAACGAGTATGAAGAAACCAGAGAAGGATCTAACAGCCACTATCGTCCATCTCATCATCAAACCGATCACACTCAAGGAACCGGAGAAAGTTCTCACATCCAGTATCGTTCATCTCGTTATCAAAACAAGCAAACTCAAGGAGATAACGATGGAGGACAAGAAACTCATGGAGAAGACGAAATATCACCAAGTGACCCTCGAGATCTGTCCAACTACTATGATTTGCTAAGCGGAACCGGAACCATAAGCTTTTTCCCCGGGTTTTAGATTATGCTTCTTTTAATGTTGGTTTAATATTTGTTTTAATGTTGGTTTAATGTTTGTTTTATTGTTGTCGGTTTCATGTTTAATTCACCATTCGGTGTCTATTGTCCCAGTCGGTTTTATGTCGATTTAATGTAATTTGTCAGTTTTTATTATGTAACTCGTTTTAATGTCAATTTAATAAAATTAAGTGTTTAATCTCAATTAAATATCGATTTAAGCTTGGTTTAACAAAACTTTTTGAAGTTTAACCAAAAAAAAAAATTAATTGTGAAGCAATCAGTTTGTACTACATTTAATCTTAATTAAGCCTAATGTCGGTTTATTCTATTGTTTAATCTCGGTATTATCATTGGTATAATCTCAATTAAAACCAATCTCGGTTTATTCATCTTAATTTAACTAAATCGGAAGTCTTCTTCTTCCTCTTCTTAGCACCTCCACGGAGACGGAGCACAAGATGAAGCGTCGATTCCTTCTGCATGTTGTAGTCAGCAAGAGTACGGCCGTCTTCGAGCTGTTGACCGGCGAAAATCAATCGTTGTTGGTCCGGTGGGATCCCCTCCTTGTCTTGGATCTTCGCTTTGACATTGTCGATGGTGTCAGAGGACTCGACCTCGAGAGTAATGGTCTTACCCGTTAGGGGTTTCACGAAGATCTGCATCTTTGCGGCAAAGCAAACAACGGCTGGCATTATATTTTTGCCGACATTAAGTTTTTCCCGATCTTCTCCTCTGACACCGACAAACTCCTTCTCCGATCAAATTTCGTTTTCTTCTTTAATCATCCCACCAAATCACAAACGAATCATTCTCCTCCGCCTGTTTCCTCTTCCGAGACGAGATCTGGTGGTTTTTTTCTCATCGAATCGTGAATTACCTTTTCCCCAAATCCATTCATCCGACTCTTTCCTCCTCCGCGGGTTAATCTCCAACCGATTAAACCTTAATCACACCCAGATCTTTAATTAATTCTTCACACAATTTAAATCAAATCAAATCTCTCAAATTTGGTGTTTGGCGTTTGCCGTTTGCCACTCGGTTAGAAATGCTTGAAGACGGCAAATTTGCCGGATGCTATCGTGAATAGTAGAACGCCAAATATAGTGCTGTCCTGTTCACTTTTCGCTATTTATGCAGTTTGCCGTCCAAATTGCAGTCCGATTGGAGAGGATTCACCCCAAATTTGGCGTTTACCGTCTCCGGTTGGAGATGCTCTTACGCCATCCATCAAATTATTTAATAGAAGTTTTTCTTTCAAAATGCTCTTTTTTCTTGTATATTTTCGAAGAGACTCTTGTATATTTTCGAAGAGACGTACAAAATGATATCAAGATAAGAAAAATAAATATTTTAGAATCAATGTATTTACTTTCCTTTACGCCATCCATAAAATCTATGTGCTTTCAAAATGTTCTTTACATTGTGTTTTTATCCGTCGACATATCTTTGAACAAGAGTGAAACTCCCCAAAGTAAACGGTACACAGTAAACAAAAATGAATAAACAATGAGGTTGTTTTAAAAAGTCTAAACAAGTTAAAAATGATAGTAATAGTTGTTGAAAGGTAAAGGACGAAATAAATGAATTGAAAACAGAAGTATTGCATGTGATTGCGAAGAAAGTATAAATTATGAATAAAGAAGAAGTGATGAAGTTGTCACGTAACGCATCGAGACAAACAAAAAAAGGAGTGGTGTGGCCCTCTTCTGTTGCTGCCTTTTATTTGTCCCTCTCCTTGCCGTACTCCTAGTTGCTAAGTATCAAGATCTTACCTTCTTTAATATCTTTGTAAACTATTATTAACCTAATTTTAATTTCAATTTTTAAATAATTAATTCTCTACATGGATCTGATTCGTTCCCCACTCACCACCCGAAGGATCGATCCTATCCACGATGACCACTAAAACAATACAAAAACAAAACAAAATTTTAATTTCAGCACCTTACATCTAAGTTCTAACAGTTGTTTTCTTTTTTTTTTGGAGACAGATTGTATAAGTTGTTCGAATATTATTGATTTTGGTATATGATCTTATATAGAAATGAGCTCGATTTAAATAGGTCTGTGGTTGGTTTCATCATTCGTTTGACAAAAGTTTTGGTTTTAGTAGAATCTTCGTTTGACAAAAGTTTTGGTTTGAATAAGAGAGGGTCCTAGGGATCGGAGATGTCTTGGTTTAGATTTAACCCAATTTTTATATCTTATAGTAAGAACATAACACGTTCACGAGGTGTATGTTGGGATAGGTCAAATGTTTTTGAAATTTCTCAAGATTATGGTGAATTACTCCTGTGTGAATTTGTTTGTTCTTTATAATTCAATTTTTTAAATATATATTTAAATTGTATCAATTACAAATAAAATGATGCAAAACTAAATACAATTTATATCAAATAAAATAAGTGATAGTAAAATTAACAACTAGTGTATGATTGACAAAAATTTTAATATTTTAACATCATTTACTATAAGTGATGTTAAACAACTTTCTTTGTTTTTAATTTTGAGTCACTTTTGTAAATGAGGTTAAATAACTGATGCAAGAAAAATTATTTTCTACTAGTGATATGGCCGGACTTTAAAAAAAATCAATTCATAATTTTTTCTATGTAATTAAGTTTTTCATCTCAAACTTCTCTATTTAAATCTTTTCGTAAAACATTTTTGGTATGATCGAAAATATTTAAATTCGTAAGCTAAAAGATTTGTGATTCAAGATTGAGTAGTGGATATTGTAAGCACAACAAATAATAAACTATACGACCTTTTTATGCTTAAATGCTATGTGCCTATGTTGGCTTCATTTTTTATTTTTTTTGGAAAAAGTGATGTTGGCTTCATTTTTTTCTCTTTTTCTTTTTGATAACAATGATTGCTTCAATTTCTCGAAATGAGGTTCTAGTTTTTGCAAGTTAGTAATTAGGATTGTCAGTGAATTTAAAGAAAATGAAGTTGATTTGTTATAACAATACCTTATCTTTAAATGCCCAAATAATATATATATATATATATATATATATATATATATATATATTCAAATAGCTTAACTAAATTAACAGAAATAAATAAATGGTATAATACTTTTCTTTGAAATGTTGTAATACTTTTACGTTGTCTTTACATTTAACCCAATATATTTTCTTTTCTTTCCTATCACTTGTCAATGTCATATCATATATCTCTATCATCTATTTTCCCTTTTCTCCTCGCGTCCATTTTTTTTGTTCATGACTTTCATCATTCATGCATGCATCTCCAGTTCTCTACTATCGTGCTATCTTTTCTTTCTATACATCTAGTCAACCAAAATTTGTCCTAAGGAAACCAAAGTATGTCTTAAGGAAATCAATTTGATTGAATATGGAAAAGTAAATAAATAATACCAGGGCCAAAATCAGCACAATGGATTTTCTATTTATTTTTGCTGTCGATTGATAAAAAAAAACAGTAATCAAACTAAACAAAATGGACCTCTTTTTATCAAAAAAGAAAAAGGAAACTAAACAAAATGGACTACCAATTTAATGGTTACCGTCTCTTTGCACAAGAAGAAGAATACTTATTAGGGCTGTAAATGGTAAAAGATGAATTGTGGAATTCTAGCAGAATGTGGAATTCTAGCAGAATGTGGAATTATTGAATTTGTCACCAGTTAAGTTTGATCGAAATTCCACAAAAGATTAGTTGAGTAAAAGACAAAGAAACTTCACATTATTTCTGCATAATTTTTTTTTGCAAAATTACCAAACCAAACTAAAATTTAGGCTAGACATTTAAGTATGCGTTTGGGTTTGGATCAGTTTTTTTAAGTTTCAGATATTTTGGTATTAAGAGTTTAAGATCTAATCGGTTATTTCGAATTTTAGTTCGACTTCGGCTTGGTTCCATCCAGGAATCCAACCCAAAATATCAAAAAAAATTTCAATAGTTAAATTTGAAAAATGTGGTTAAATTTTACATATAAAATTTAAAACTTTCAGAAATTTTGGTTAAATTTGGTATCCATTCGGTCTTGTTTTGAATCGACTTTAGTTTCAGCTCATCGGATTTAAGAGTATATGATCTATTCGGGTATTTTATTGGTTATAGTTCGGTTCGATATCGCATTTTCAGATCAGTTCCAGTTTGGTTCTTATGTTTCGGGTATCTTGCTCATGCCTACTAACATTCATCAAATCAAATGAAACTGAATATAAAAATATTCCAAACGCTATAAATTTTTCTTATACCGAATTATCCAAGACCAAACTAAACCAAACTGTTTAACCAAAATCCATAAAAATTAATATATTAAATTAAATATATAGAAAAATCTACAAAAAAACTATAACTATTATTAAAATTAATTAGTTCTGTTTATTTTTGTTATAACTTGTTTATTTTTGTCTAAAACTGAATTGAAATCGAACCAAATAATATTCTATCCCAAATAGAATATATTGTTAAAACCCAAAAATTTTTTGTCTTGAACCAAACCGAATAACCAAATGCCCATCCTTAACTTTTGTTCTCTAAAAAAACAAAAAAAAATTATATTGTTAAAAAAAAATTATATCTAAAAGAAAAATGTATTTTTAGCTCATTAATTTTTGTAGTTATTAATTTTAGTTTTTATTTTTCATTTTTATGTTGTTTAATACATTATTTATCCATTTTTAAACAAGTTCATATTTTAAGTATTTTTTTAATTATTAATATTTATTTCATATTATTGTAATTATTTATATTATTAAATTGGATGTAAATTTATTTATTTTGTTAATCAATTATCTATTATATTACGCTACATTAAATCAGATTCCTTTGTTACCATTTGAATCTTTAATTATTCTGCCAAATTTCGTAAAAATCTCAAATAAATTCCGTTGGATTCCACACCATATGATTCACAACATAGAAAAAAATATACCATGCCTAGAACCTTTTCAGTTGAGACAAATAAGTTTGAAAACGAATTGATAGAAAAACACATGAATGATCTATTATTCAGCACAAAAAATAGTTTTAGAATAATGTGAGAGACAGAGCCGGTCCTGAGAAATTTGGGGCCCCAAACGAAAAAATAATTCTTCAATTACTTAATAAAAAAAACAAAAATTTCAGTCTCCTCAAAACTAAAGTTAAAAAAAAACTACAATAATATCTTTAAAAAATAACAACAATTTAAAACTTCTAAAAACAATACTTCTTCTATTTTTCTCGGCGAAATCATCTTTCAAACTTGTATAATCGAGATTTTTAACCATGATTTTTTCTCTTTTCTCTCAAGAAAATTCAAGTAGCTTTTTGCCTTACAATAAATTAACGATTCATATTTTTTTGAGAAAATATTACCTCTCTAAAACCAAAAGAAGAGAAAAAAAAATGAGAAGTCACGTAAAGAAGGAGGTTAACTTAAATTTCCCTTTTTTAATTAAATAATATATTGTAATATTTAAATAATAATAATTTGAGATCCACACAATATTTTATCAAATATTTATACGAAAATTAATACATTACTCATCATTTTCATATATATATTTTTTCACTCTTTGACGTCAACTAAAATACATATACATATATATATATATATATATATTATTTTTTTGTGAGGATCCCCTAAAAAATTGGATCCCATTCAAATGTTTCATAGAAATGTGTTCAACGCCGGCTCTGATGAGAGATATGATATAAATGTGACAGATTATCCTAAGAAGGATCTAGACAGAGCTCTTTAATTACGGAGATTATGTACTGGTCATACGGGGTGAGTGAAAAGTTAATCTCATTTCAAACATTCTATTTGCATCCACTGAACAGCTCTTAAACATGAACATGGTCTTAAACAGGTTCGTAACGTGCACAACTTTTGTCAGCACATATCTCACCTCTGGAAGTAGAGATTTGATGGTAAAAGATCTGAAATAAATTCTCATTCTCCAGTTAGAGTCCTTGTTAATTGTTAATGTTTATAGAATCCTCCTCTTTATAGAGACTCATTCTCTGGTGTTATGATTTGAAAAACTTTATCTATTTTCCTATAAATATATTAATTAATCAAACTGAGTTATCTACAAATTATATGCTTTATATGTAATAAACTATTTCCTTCATTTAAATTAAATGATGCTTTATGAAATTTTCATTTTACAAAAAGTGTCATTTTGCATATTCAATCCAAATTAAAAAAAAAATTAAGAAGTAAAGCTACTTTGCTCTTGCAAATGAAGTTCTTACGTAGCCAAAATAATTGTTCAAGAGTTTTTATTTCCCTGATATTGAAGAGTGCTATTTAGAAAACGATATGTGGTATAATATACTTTTAGAAAATAATTAATTAATGTGTAGAAATAACTTAAAACTAAATTTAAAATATATATTAATTTGTTTTTTATCATCATTTGGGCCACAACATGCCGGTTCAGTAGCCCAACTTCTCATACAAAGAGAATTATCTCTCATTTTGGAGAGAACCAGACTCGAATTTAGATTTGGTGGAATGACAACAGCGGTGAACCACTGGCCCACATGTTCTTTCCAAATGTATGTCACTATATGAACTTACAGACTTAGAGCTGTTGGATGATCTAAATCCAACTGTTTGGTAACATGTGGATGAATGTGACTCATGCCCAAATTAGAGGGAGCAAAACTTTGATCACCAGTCCATTTATTTGAATAAATCATTTTCTCTGACACGTCTAAAAATGGATATTGTTTTAATTAATTAATTCTTTTTGCAAATCTAAATGTCGCTTGAGTGGATGGTCAATTTAATCAAATAAAACAAAGTTTAAATCTTCGAAAGAAATTTTCGTTTTATATGATTTTTTTTTTATAATGTAGAGGTGTTTGAGCAGACTCGGCCCATAGCCTAACCAATTGAATCAATGACCTAAAACATAAAAATAATCTAGGAACATCTTTTAGGCAAAATTTTCTTTTTTAGGTCTATAGTTTTTTTTAATAAGATAAATTTTTGTTAGACCTTTTCTTAAATATGATTATAAGTTTTAACTTAACAAAACCTTAATTCTATGTGTTATTAATAATTTTGTGTTAGTTAAATTCTCATTTAGAAAAAGAAAAGAAAAACCTAAACAACATGAAACTTTTTTTTCTAATTGACTCCAACCAACTCTTTCCTCTTACGTATAATTTTTTTAGGTATGTAAATATCAGTTTATATTATTATTATTACAAACATTTAGGAACAAAATTATTATTGATTTACTTTGTACGCACTTGGATCGATTAATATTCATACTTTTATAAAAATTAGAATTATAGTGGGGTTGTTTATAATATGGTTGAAAAGCTATACCACATGAGTTGATGAATGATTGTGTTTGCTTGGGTGATAAGTCATAGCCTATCAAGTATATTCCCTGAAACCTGCATTGTTTTAATAATAATCAACAACTGAGTTCCATATCCTGCAATATACCTTTGAATATTGGCCACTTACCTTTGAATCGCAACTACTGCAAGAGACATATTTGGGATAATGTATATGTCTGTAACTGCTGGTGGCCCATTTTTATTAGACTCTAAATCTCCTGCCTCATTCTAACGAATATATAAAAAATACATAACAAAGACCTTCCAAATGATAAACTAGCAGAAGAATTCAATATTAACAAGGATCAAAACTTTTACCAGTGTCATAGCGTCAATTTTGGCAAGAAGTTTCCCAGATGAAATATTCTACAGTTTAACCTAATTCCATAAACAATTTATTAAAAAAGAAAAAAAAACATAATTTTTTTTTTATTTTGTTGAAATATAGCTGTTCTTACATTTTTAACTCTCTCTATCAAAAAGTTATCATATAAGTGGGTGGAAACATCTTTATCTTAACCATTTATGTTTATCTTTATCTTAACCACTTGTTAACCATTTATCTTTATCGTTATCTTTTAGGTGATCTGCTTTGAAGAAAAGTTCATGCCCACAAGCATCTCTGTAGGCTGCAAACATATATGGATGGTCTCCGGTGCATCCCTAACTTTTGTTCTCTAAAAAAACAAAATTTTTATATTGTTAAAATATTTTTTATTATATCTAAAAGAATAGTGTATTTTTAGCTCATTAATTTTTCTAGTTATTAATTTTAGTTTTTGTTTTGCATTTTTATGTTGTTTAATACATTATTTATCCATTAAAGCATATTTCATATTATTGTAACTATTTATATTATTCAATTGGATATAAATTTATTTATTTTGTTAATCAATTATCTATTATATTCCACTACATTCAGCCAGATTCCATTGTTATCATTTGAATATTTAATTATTCTGCCAGATTTCGCAAAAATCACAAATAAATTCTGTCAGATTCATCATTCAGCCAGATTTAACCGTTATTATTTAGACCCTAGGATTCACAACATAGAAAAAAGAAAATATACCATGCTTAGAATCTTTTTAGTTGAGAAATTTTATATAGATATATAATATATTTAGAATTATCTGTTTTTGTAGATAAATAAGTTTGAAAACAAAATGATAGAATAACACAGGAAAGAAATTAAAGTCATTTAACATTTTACCAAAAATAGAAAAAAACGAAAGTGTATGGACTCGGACGATTAATTACTCCGATAATTATTCAGCACAAAAGTAGTTTTAGAATGATCTATTTTCTAATTACTTTAGTTGTTTTATGAAATAAAATATAGAAAGACGGTAGAGGGTTTTAATATGAATACCATAAAACCTCTATAAATTAATACTTTGATAAATTAATATTTTTTTTCAGTCCCAAATTGATATTTTGACAAAAATATTACCTTCATAAATTAATACATACGATAAATTAATAAAATATCATAATCTAACATTATTAATTTATAGAGATTTTATAGTATATGATATTCTCTTGTTTCCACATGTTTAACTAATACTTGAAATCTCAACTTAATAAATGAAAAAGTCATAACGAATTTATGATAGTCGTCCACCAGTTGAAAGTTAAAAAAAACACACTCAATTTTAGGTTAAACATGTAGAAACAAAAAATTGACTGTTTTTTTAACTTTCACATACTTCCTCAAATATGTCAACTATTTACACATACTTCCTTAAATATGTCAACTACGATTTTTTTTTTGTCAACTACGATTTCTTAGGGTGCAAGTAGTTGACATATTTGAGTAAGTTGGAAGAGTTGAATCTAGTTTTCAATTCCATTCATCCAAAAAATGCACCATTTACAATAAATTTATTTTCATCCCAATTTTTTACTGGATCCCATTTATAGATGGAAAATGACTTGTCTCAATTCAAAATAGAAAAAAATGAGATGGACAACGAAAACTGTATATTTATCTTATTTTTACTATTCAAATCATTTTTAACCTTTTTAAAAACATTATTTGGATCAACAAAGCCTAAATTCTATTTTGCGAGATAACGTGATTTGTATCTATTTTGCCTTTATTCAACTAATAATTGTTGGCATCCTTATTAATGTTGCATCAGCTTATTGGAATTTAGGTACGGACCAAAAATATTACTGATGCATTAAATAACAAAAACTGTATATCTAACACTTCCACAAATTTCAAAAATTATTTCGGGATTAATCTGAAGACCCTGAACTTGTAAAAAATACGAAATGGTGTCAATAGGTCCAACTATAGCTGATAAGCCTAATAACAACTAATGAGCCCTAATTTTTTAAAATTTGGACTAGTTAGGCCCATTAAGCGGTTGGTGTAGGCCTGTTTCTTCGGCTGAAGCTGATTCACCAAAAACAACTGTTGAAATTACCATAACAACCTTTTACCATCTTCCTCCTAGAACCTTCATAATCCCACTCTCGATTCTAACTTTCCTTCTAGGGTTTTCTTCGACGATCAGACTCACGAAAGTTACAATCTGAGGAAAAATTTCGAGTGGATGATGAGTTACGAAGCTAACGGAGATGGCGTCGTCGTCTCCACCGAAAAAAACATCAACAGGGAGGAGAACTACATAGCTCTAGAGAGCTCGCCTTTTAAGTCCCTTGGTGGCGAGGACGTTCATGAAGACTCCAAGTTTCGAGTATGTACAATGGATCCTCACATATTTTCCTTTTCTATTCAGTAGTTTTTTAGCTTCTCGTGTGTTAGATGGATAATTATAGTTCAGGATTCTCCTCCTCGGTTATGTTGTAAATTTGGTATAATTTTCAGGTCGTGCCTCTTCTATATTTTGCTGAATTCTGTATTTGATAAGTTGTTTTGAGGAGTTTATTGAATTGAGGCTATGATTTAGCTGTGTTAAGGGTCGAGTTTGAGCATATAAGACCTTGCATTGGTGGGAGCTTCTGGCTTAAGTGATGTTATTTGCGTTTTTACTTGTGGTTGTACTTGTACTTATGGAGAAGCCTTCGAAATTTGTTTGCCAGGAGGAATCTCATGATCTTGAAAAGGATTCTTTGAAAAGCAAGGAGAAAGACGTGGAAAAGGGACGTGAGAAGGATCGTCATCGTGAGAAGGACCGTGAAAGGGAGAGGAGCAGAGATAGAGATAGGGAGAAAAGCAGAGATAGAGATAGGGAGAAGAGTAAGGATAGGGAAAGAGACCGCCATCATAGAGATCGTTATAGGGACCGTAGCAGAGAACGTAGTGAGAAAAGGGAACGGGAGAGAGATGATTTGGATGGTGATGATCATTACAGAAGTCGAGACCGTGACAGGTTCTTATAGTGTTTCAATTGTCTTTCAGGTTTAAGATTGTTTTGTTCTTAAGTTGATGGTGTTATCTTTTATCGACAGGAGGAGGTCTCGTGATCGAGACAGAGATGAGAGGCACAGGCGACGATCACGCTCTCGGTCTTGGAGCCGCTCTGAACGTAGGTCAAGGTCAGAACATAGACATAAATCTGAACATAGATCACGTTCACGCTCAAGGTCACGGTCACGGTCAAAGAGGTACTTGGGTTCTCTATTATTTTTATCTTCTAGATAACTTCTTTTCGTTGCCCGTTATTGTTTAGTCTTTGAATACAATAGAAATATCAAGGTCTTCTGCTAGAAAGAATACTCCCTCCTTTATATGACCTGTACTGGTCTGTAGAATATTTTATTTCTTGAGGTTTATAGGCAGCTGATGTACTTACCATGTTCGGGAATGTACTTATGTTCGAACACGCATATTTAGTGTGATCTGGGTTGTTGATGTTTATGTGTGTTTCTTAGGTTTAGTTCAGGCGTTATTTTTTCGTAGTTGCTTCTACTGATATCTGACCCCTTAATTTTGGCTCTTTCAGCAAGAGGGTAAGTGGATTTGATATGGCGCCCCCGGCTTCTGCAATGTTAGCTGCTACTGCTGTTGCTGCAGCAGGTATATGCTTCATCATCTACTCAACTTTGTTATATTTCTTAACTGCTTGTTGTTTTTGGTTTTACGTAGTTTGGAAAGATCATAATCAATTACACGGTGTGACTTTGGTAAGCTGTGTTTTTTATTGCTTACTCGTGAACAGTGGACTTTAAAGTCTTGCTCTTTTCATAGGATGTCTTATTATTTTTGTTGCCTGGTGAAGTGGTTCTGGAACTGAGAATTTTTTTTTTTTTGTCTTTTTTTGTTGGTGTTTGTTTGCTTGTGTCTTGTCCCTTTGTAGTAAGAAGGCTATGTTGGGTTAGTTGCCCCACTGTGCTGACAATGAGCCGACCTCTCTAGCTTTAATTGTACGAGGAGGAATCAGTGCAACGGTTGTCATGGGTATTCTTCATCTTCAACTGGCAACTATATGCCTGTTTTCTAACCGTCCAAATTTTCACAACTGGAAACGAATATTAAATTACACTTTTCATATTAATGTTCTGAATATGTTGAGATATTTTCTACTGGTTGGTTTTGTTGGTAGCAAGGTGTTATCTGTAGCTTTGTACTTGTGGGTAGGTCCGCTCCTTTGGGAAAAATAATAATTTCTGACAAATATTCTACCGTGTGCTACATTTTTAAGCAGGCCAGGTTCCTAGTGTGCCAACTACTGCTACTATTCCTGGGATGTTCCCCAACATGTTTCCAATGGTCCCTGGTCAGGTATAAATCCTTACTTTTTTCGTCTCTTAGTAACCTATAAGTTCCTCTTTTCTCTTGTTTTATGCGAATATGCTTGTAACTTCCAATTTTTCTTATCACCTAGCAACTGGGTGCGCTTCCTATAATGCCAGTTCAGGCAATGACTCAGCAGGTAAGATCTATCACTCTATTTTGTTCTGAGTTTCTTCACCTTTTGTCAAGATCCCCTTCCCAAAAAACGTGTAATGATTACAGGCAACTAGGCATGCTCGACGAGTCTATGTGGGTGGCCTTCCACCAAGTGCAAATGAACAGGTTGTTACTTTTGTTTTTGTTTTCAGGATTTGTGACGTTTTGTTTATTATGGCCTTTTTAAAACCACTATGTTGGCCAATATCCATTGTAAGACTACTGAGAATGGGTTCCATGTTCCAGTCGGTGGCAACATTCTTTAGCCAAGTCATGGAGGCCATTGGGGGAAACACTGCTGGGCCAGGTACTGAAAAGTTCATTATTTTTTGTCCAAGATTTGCGACATATCTACACGAAAGCTCATCTTTTTTTCGTTGTTGTTGTGTGTTTCATTTGTAGGTGATGCGGTGGTCAATGTTTATATAAACCATGAAAAGAAGTTTGCTTTTGTGGAGATGAGATCTGTTGAGGAGGCTAGTAACGCGATGGCATTAGACGGCATTATATTAGAGGTGATTCGTTATCTATTAGATGTTTAGTCTTTATTAGTTACAACCCATGTTCTAAAAATCCCCGCCTAGCTCCGATTACTCCCCGTTTAGTCTCTAGGCCCACCCTCGCCGCCCGATTAGTGCCTAATCGCTAGGCCCACCTTCGCCGCCAGTTAATTTTTTTTTTGTTATTCAGACATTTAGATTGAGATTTTGTGTTATTTTACAATAACTTAAGTTCAAAATTTTAATGAAAATCATAAAAAAAATTTTAAAAATATGTTTTTATGTGTTTATTGCAATTTTAAAAACAATATTATAGAAAAATTTAATTATAATGGATTAATATATTTAAAAAACATTAAAATAGTTTTAAAACTATAAAACTAATCCCCGATTAATCCCCGTTTAATCTCCGATTTATTGGTTAGGCGCTAGGTCCACTCTTGCCGCCCGACGAGTGCCTAGCGATTTTTGGAACATTGGTTACTTACAACATGTATTGTGAGTATTGACATCATAGCTTTGAAATCTAGGGAGTTCCTGTAAAGGTGAGGAGGCCAACTGATTATAACCCGTCCCTTGCTGCAACTCTTGGTCCGAGCCAGCCTAATCCGAATCTCAACTTGGCGGCTGTTGGATTATCTTCGGGGTGTACTGGTGGGCTTGAGGGTCCCGATCGCATTTTTGTGGGTGGGCTTCCATATTACTTCACTGAGGCACAGATCAGGGAGCTCTTGGAGACTTTTGGCCCGCTCAGAGGTTTCAACTTGGTTAAAGACAGGGAAACTGGAAACTCGAAGGGATATGCGTTCTGTGTTTACCAAGATCCGTCGGTAACAGATATTGCATGTGCCGCTCTAAACGGGATTAAGATGGGTGATAAGACACTTACAGTTAGGCGTGCAATCCAGGGTGCGATTCAGCCTAAACCCGAGCAAGAAGAAGTATTACTTCATGCTCAACAGCAGATTGCTTTGCAGGTGAAGGATTCAGATTCACTTGATTGATTATCTGTTTACTTCATTTTTCATTTCTTCTATAAATTGTTTAGATCTCACTCTATCTAAATTTTCTGAAGATCACTAATTAAATTTGTCTCAAACTTCTGTAGCAGAGGCTAATGCTACTACCAGGAGGCACCCCTACCAAGATTGTCTGTTTGACTCAGGTGGTTACAGCTGATGATCTTCGAGACGCTGAAGAATATGCAGACATAATGGAGGACATGAGACAAGAAGGTCTAAAATTCGGTAAGCGATTTGATTTTTTGTTGGGTTTTTCATGACATTTTGCCATTACCACACACTTGTGCTTTTACAAGTCCAAACTTTTAATAATTCATTGTTGTGTGAAGGTAACTTGGTGAATGTTGTGATTCCGAGGCCCAATCCAGATCATGATCCAACACCAGGAGTTGGAAAGGTTTTGTTTCAACTCTCAGAAACAACGTTTACCAATTGATATGTAAACGAATACCCTAATAATATAATGTAAATGCAGGTTTTCTTAGAGTATGCGGATGTGGATGGCTCATCGAAGGCCAGATCGGGGATGAACGGAAGAAAATTTGGAGGAAACCAAGTGGTGGCTGTGTATTACCCCGAAAACAAGTATGCCCAAGGCGACTACGAAGACTGATCTATCTGTCTTCTTCTTAAGCTATAGTTTGGATATCTTAGCAACAAGTTCAAATCGTTTTTTTTTTTTTTTTTTACTTGTTAAGGTTTCACTAAGTGGGATATTTGTTTGTCCAGAATTTGACTGAAATAGTATGAAGGAATTTGGTACTTGTCTAGGCACAAATATCAATCATTTGAAAACTCTCGATTTTTAATTGTCTTCTAACCAGTTGAAAGACCAAACAACATCAGATTATATATGCAAATTGCATAGTAGGAGAGACGGCAATAGGGATATTGCGTTTTATATATTGCAAAAGAAACACTTTGAACAAATAGCACCAGTGGTCTAGTGGTAGAATAGTACCCTGCCACGGTACAGAATCGGGTTCGATTCCCGGCTGGTGCATTGAGCTATGATGATTTAGGCTTTAGCGTTGGTTGGGTCCTTCGCGTCTCTGATTTTTCAGATGACATCTCGCCGCGTGACTGAGCTCTCTTTTTTTTTTTCCGCCTTTTTTCCATGGAATCTCTCTTCTCAATGCATATTATTTCCTTAAAAGTATTAATAGAGTAGGGATCATGAATGGAAAAATCTAATTTGTAAATTTTAGATTATAATTGCACTCACAATTTAAACCTTTGAATCAATTATGTTTTAAGTGATCTTTAGATTATAATTTATGATTTTTAGATTTTAGATTTTATAAAAAATAGAAAAAGAAAAAATATTTAAATGAGAAAAACGCATTGTTAGAAAAACTAAGAGTTCAAGGATAAATAGTAAAAAACCAAAAAAACTGGATTCCTTATTTTATAGAGAAACTACATTTCAGAATATCTTGAATGGGTAAATAATAAGAGGTGTTCTAGATGAAGAATTTGAAGAGATTTGAGTTTTAATGAGTTTTGAAATGATTTGGTTACATTTTGGCGAATTAGAAATTTTGTAATTAAATTATCTGAAATCTCACATAAAACCATGAGATTTTGATTTTTTTTTTTTTTAACTAAGAAATCTCCTGAAATCTCAATTGAAACTTTCAAATCCAATTCTTAAATTTTTTTCAATAATAGTAGATTTAATTGTATATTTTAATCGTGTTGTAATTCCACATCCGATACAATCCGATAGAGTCGTTGATTATGTAATAGTACCAACTCGTGGACGTGGTGGCTTGGGGAAAAAAGATTTGCCTAATCGAGTACTCTAAGAAGTAACAGCCTGGTCCATACTCTTTCTGGCAAAGGGTCCTAGGGGGAAAATCTATCCCACGGTAGATGGTCTCTGTCCATTCTCGTAAATACTTTGAGTGGGTGTATGTTCCCATGAGCGCCACTTTTTTTAGAGGTTTAAACAGACTAAACCAAATCGATTGTTTTGGTCCCTGATTGTTTCTTTGAATAGCTTTCACCTTGAGCACAAAGGGTTGTTCGGGTGATTTCTATGAGTTAGTGACCAACTCCCCTTCTTCATAAATTTGAAGACATGGCTTCTTGAAATCGTCAACAAAGCAAGTCTGATGCTACATTCATAGCTATGTTTGATACCCAAGACGAGAAGTTCCAGAAGCTCCTAGAATGCTTAGAGCCTCTACGCGAGAACCAGGCAGGTCTGTTCCGTGGCATAAGCCATATAAGGTTTACGGTTTAAAATTTTGTTTTTCCTGTTTGTAAGGCTTAGGCCTAAAATTTATTTTTTCCCTTTTAATTCTGATTTTTTTAACTTACTAAAAACTGTTGATCTCTTTCAAGATTTTGCATCAAATATCAGTTAGGGTTTTCTGAAAAATTTAACTCTTTACAAATCATTACTTTCGCAACAAAAACTTTTATTAGGTTATTTTTTGTTTGGTTTTGATGTTTTATGTTTTTATGTCCTTACTTAAAAGGGTAACTTCTGTTTCTTTCGTTTGGAGTTGAAAATGTTAATATTATGTCGGAAAAAAACTAATCTTGCTTAGGACCTTCGATATCGTTGGACTAGCCCAGTACAAGTCAACAACTTTACTCTATCCGATTTGTACAGCTTCGTCTGTTTAACTGCATGCCAAATGGTTAAACATGTCCAAGTCCTAATCACGATCCAATACAAAGACGTACAAGATAGCATGTTAGCCAAGGCAAACTCTTTACAGATTTGTCCTCTAAGCCAGGAAATGAATCTCTGTCACATCTACGAAGTTTGCAAATGGATGAAAACCAAAACTGGTATTGAAGCTTTTGTGGTTGTGGAAGTGCAACGTAATGCTACGGAGGTGAGCCGCCGCAAAAGGGAGGATGGTTACTGAATCGGTTATGATCAGAGCTTCTAACGTTCAATTCGCTGAGTATATCTCTGAGCTAAAGAAAGCTCGTGCGGTCTTGGAGAAAGAGAATGATATTGTTGTTCGTCTACCGTCTATGAGACAAGTACCGGCCAGTTTCTGCATTTGATGTAGCCACCAATATTTTTCATGAAGAGGCAGTTCTTGGTTTTTGTAGGAAAGAAGGGAGTTAAATATGTGGTTTTTATAAGTATGTGGAAGGATTGATTGAACCTAAGAATTAGGAACTGAGTTTTGCTTTACGCGAAGCAGATAATCTTCGGGCTGTTCTTAAGGAAATGGAATGTTTTGAAGTTCCTGTGTCGTCCAAGGATGGAAATTGTGGTGTTGGTGAAAGGAGGAAAGGCATTGAGTCGGTGCTTGGTCATGGTGGAGAAACAAGTTCTTTTTTTTTTTTGGTAAAGGTACCATACACTTCAACTTAAGTTGAAATTTACATGAAAAATTATAGGCCGAAGAATATTTAAGGCTACTGAATAATTTAAGATAAAAGATACCTAACGAACACAATTTGTAAAAGAATGACACAAACAGTATGATGATGGTGATGACATTGATAATGATAAGATGTCACCTAAAAGCATGCAATTGTATGGAAAACATATCAAAGGAAGACTTTTACACACTTTCCTTCTTTTTTGTTGACCCAATTTATCATTTTTACTGGAATGTTTGTACTTTAACTAAAAATTATGAATTTTTTTTTCTTTTCATAGTTTTTTTGGAAAGAAATTTAACTTAGTTTAAGATAAGAAAAATGTAGAAACGTTCAGTCAACATTTTAATTTATTAACATAAAGGAGCGAATTAAGAAAATTGAGATTTTTTTTTGGTCAAATGAAAATTATAGGGTAGAGAGTGATTATGTCTATATCTGTTTCTCTCATCAAGGAAAAATATAATATATACCAAAAAATTATCAAAATTTTTCCATAGTTTTTATTCTCAGAAACTTAATATTTTAATATATTTAGAGTCAATATTTTGTTTTGTTAATGTAGTAAATCTGTAAATGAGTTTGCCGATTCCTCTGCTATATTTACAGAAAACAATTATACTTTTTAAACTATATCAAGTAAAAAAAAAAATTGATTCATAAACTATAGTTTGCTCTGTTTGTCTTCCTTAGCTTTGCATAAGTTCAATTCAAATTCACGAGAAATTAAAACAAACTAAAGTACGATGATGAATCATAACTATGTTTTCTATTCAGATTTTTCTCTGTTGTTTACCGAAATATAGGTTCTCGACCACTATTGAATTTTTGTATATTTTTTGTTTACAAGAATTTCCCGCTCACCGGAGTTTAGCCGGAGAGATAACAATGACCAGTCTCAGCTCGATTAAATCAGTCAGTGTAATCTGTAATGATCCATACGCAACTGAATCCTCTAGCGAAGATGAATCAATCTCCGGCAGTGATCCTCGCCGTCCGATCTGTATCCCGACATTGATCGAAAGGTACGAGAACGATCCAAATTCAAAGTCAGGGACGGCGAAACGAAATCTGAATTCTTCGCCGAGATTCAGAGGTGTACGAAAACGATCATCGGGAAGATTCACGGCGGAGATTAGAGATCCGTTTGAGAAAAAGAAGAAATGGATTGGAACCAAACCACCGTCCAACCGCAAAACGGTAAATACGGAAATTAGTACGGAGAAAACATTCAATTTCGGTTATGGTTATGAAGAAGAAGAGGTAATGGTTGGTACAATGTTGGAAGATCCGTTAATGACAATGCCATTTCCAGATATTTTTGGAGATTCAATTGCTGACGTAAATGATTTATGTGTACATTTTAATTCAGAGGAATTTACTTCGATTTTAAATGAATCGAAGTTCGAATTTTTGTAAAATAACATTGAATCTAAGAATGAGAATTAGAGTACTTTGGAATCTGATTTTGATCTGATTACGGATGATTCGCAGGAAGAAAATTTTCAGGTACTAGAAGATTTTCTGTTGGATGATAAGTATGTATCCATCCATGTCTTGGGATTGGAAAAAGGATAGCTGGTAGTATTTGACCTTAGTTTAGTTATGACATATTAGCACATTACACTGACCAGCACTCATCTCTCAAAGAACACAACATGAGTTCCTCAAATCCTCTCATTCTCTATCTCCAATGGAATCAGAAACCGTCACTACCGCACCGAGCCTGAGACAGATTCAACAGAGTTCAAGAAGAATCAGAAACGGTACCAAGGCCTAATCGCCACCTTTCCTCACGTGAAAGGCTGGAGACCGAAAGCTCCGCTGATCGAATACGGTGGTCACTGGTTCGTACAGCCTCTCTTAGAAGGCTCCCTTTACGCACAAGAGTTCTTTCAAGCAAGAACCACTGACTTACTCGTTTGTAGCTACCCAAAGACAGGTACCACTGGGCTCAAAGCTCTAACTTTCTCCATAGCTAATAGATCTCGCTTCGACAAATCCTCAAACCCTCTCCTAAAACGTAACCCTCACGAGCTTGTTCCTTTCATTGAGATGGAATTCGCTTACTTCCCTCAAGTTGATGCTCTCAAAGACAAAGGGAGCACTCTTTTTTCAACTCATATTCCGTATGGATTGTTACCGGAGTCGGTTGTGAAATCAGGATGTAAGATGGTTTACATCTGGAGAGACCCAAAGAACACTTTCATCTCAATGTGGACTTTCTTCTTCCAAAAGCAAATCTCTTATATGGTTAGTTTACAGCACAAGTTGTGTTAAGTTGTATACTGGAAAAGTCCAAATGTACTGTTTCTACTTTCTAATAAAAAAAGAAACTGGCTTTGTTCATCTTTGCCTGATATGTGCAAAGTCTTGATTCTCTGAAACGTGTGATTCAATCTCGTTCCTATTCAAATAAACAGAGATGAACTAGCTCTGTGATTACAAAAGTTTCGAATAGGTAATCTTTGTTTTTTTATCTGTAGGAACTATATACTTATAACTTATTTTGTTGTCGCAAAATCATGTTTATGCAATTCAAAACTCTGGTGCAAAATCTCTGTAATTTGTGAAACACTAAATCGTAACTTCGGTAGATGGTCCAACATATACTTAGGAGGTGTTATTCAATTAGGTTTTAAAATGCTTTTAACGTATTTCAATTTGAGAGGTATTATGAAATCCATGAGAAAATGTTGGTATTTTGTTTACTTATGTTTTAGATAAGAAAGTACATTAAAATCTATTCTAATCCAAATGTAACTAAATCAATCATTGTTGAATAACAATTGTTTTTAATGTATTTTAAAATACACAAACAAATGTTGTAATCCAATAACACTGTATTTCAGCAAATACATGACTGAATAACATTGGATTTTACTTTGAATTTAAAATACATTCAAATCCATTAAAACACTACATTCATCAATTATTCGTGAAAAAAACTCTAGGAGTAATTAGAAATTCTAAAAACAAAATCGACAATGAACACTATTTTGGTTCTAGGTCGGTAGAATAATTCCCGAACCAAAAAAAAAACACAAAAAATCAAAAAGAAGGCGCCACTAGATTAGAGATTAACCTAAAACATGATAATAAAATAAGTTGATCAAGTTAAAGGATCAATGCTGCAATCATTAAAAAAATCGTCAATGTGAAGATAATCTTTCTCGTTCTCCAACAAATTAGCAGAACCAGAACTTTCTCCTTCAAATATGGGATTTTGATTCGTCGTCACTTCGTTGCTTTGAAGCTGAATAACCTCCTCCTTCTCCTGATGAATCACTAACCCTTTTATCTCTTTGATTGCTCTTCACGGCATCATCTAATCGTAGCTTCACATTGTTCAACATGCTCGTAACCGCATCGACCGCTTCTTTCAACTCGTCTACGTTCTCTAACCTGTCAAAGACTTCGTCTTCCCACCAAAACCCTAACCCTGACCTGTTCTCTAATTGGTAACTTATCGGAAGAGCTGGAACGTGATCGTGAAGCAAAGAGGAGACAACGTGATCGACAGAAGAATGACCAAAAGAGAAGAAAGAAGCATGAGAATTGGAAGAAAGAGCACTTGCTAAAATTGCGATTTGAGTGGCGGGAGAGATACAACATAGCTCTGAAGCTTTACGGAACATACCGTTTCTGCGTTTTGTGAAAGCAACATATCTAACTTTTTTCTTTTCGATCTTTTCAATCTTTATCTTTTGTTTTTTTCCTCCCATTTTTTCTAACACAGAGATTGTTTGCATATTCCTATCTTTATACTGCTCTCTTCTCTCAACCCTTTACCTTTTTTCTGGGTGTGTTCCATTTTTTGTTCTATTCCAAATTCAGAAAATTTCCATAATGGGTGCTTCCAATCCTAATATTACATTTATTTTTTACTATTTTTACTAAATACACAAGAGTAGGCTTTTCTAGTTTTCTTCTGTTTGTTTTTCCATTTTTTTTTCTTGGTTTTTAATGGACTAATTTATACACTTCTCCCCGAAGAAAAAAGTAAAAATAAACCTAATTTTATTTGGTAGTAGTACTGGAGAAGTTAAATATTATTGTAAACTCATGTTGGGACTAATATCAAAATCTCCGTTACAAGTTAATAAGTGAACTTCGTCTACTGCTCTGAGGATGTTGGGAAGCCTAGACAATTCTGTCACATTTAATTCTGTCAAAACCATAACGTTCAGAGGCGGTTCCTTACGCAACCAAGAAAGACCTTATCTTCTTTCTCCCTCCTTCGTTTGTTGAGTGGCTATGACGTCATGATGGACGGAGGAAGGTGGGTTTGGTGGTGGAGTCGGCGATGGAGATTATAAAATAGTTCGCAGTGGAGACATCTCATCTAGGGATCGTGAGTTGAGAGAAGATAATTTATATAAAGTATAAAACAGTTGCAGAATATGAAATAGTTATATAGCTCATTGGGTATACCAACGAGCTATGTTTTCGTGGTGGCTTAGGGTTTTGTCCTTAATTATTAGCTTACCCAAAACCCTAAATCTCATTGCCCGGTCCTTTATTAAGAGCAAATCTGTTGTTTGACAGATGGTCTTGGTCCTATAGCTCTTGGACACATTTGAGCGGGAATGTTCCCATGAGTGCCATTTTAAAAAATTATAATCACTATTTTTGTAAATGTAGATTTTTCTTAATCTTCTTTTCTTTGGGGTAACTGTAAAGCTTATTAACCGTGTTACTTTTTGTTTTTCATTACCTTTTTGTGGGACTGACTCGCACTCCAGTCAGGATCATCATCGTCTGCTACATTTGGATTAATGTTCTCATCTCTTCTCCTCTTCCCTGAACCAGTACTCTCGTTCTTACCGGTTATGTAGTGGCCATTGATGGTTGATTCTATGGTTTCCAATAACCGATCCCCATACTTGCTCACCTTGGCTCTGTTTAGAGTTTAAAAGATAAACATCACCAAAGCCCCTGAGTTTTCTTCATTGCTTTGGTTAGAGAAATAGAGATTAAAAAGCTTAAAGATACTTACTTTCCAAGACCACTGATATCGAGGAGTTCCTCTTTTGTTCTGGGAAGTCTTTTACTTATCTGTTTAAGCGTCGCATTGCTACAAACACAGAGGGAATTTTCTATTATGCACTTATGACCTGAGAAAGACACAGAAAATGCCATGGATTTTGAACTTACCCAAATATATGGTATGCCATGACTCCGTCTGAGGATTCTTTGATTATATCAGCACGAAGATTTTTCAAGGCTGTGAAAAAATTTTCGGAGAGAGTCTAGCACGACATTGAGATAAATGAAGCAGAGCCTTTAGCAATTCAGAGTTATGGTTTAATATTTGAGCAAGAAAAGGAAACAATGATACAAAAAGATATACCAAATCTTGTGGGGCAGCATCTACTATTGTAAGAGTAGTTTGGTTTAGTGGAACTTTTGCTGGATTTGCGATGGATTTGCTCGGCTTTACTGCTTTTACAGAGGAAGAAAATCTGCAAAAAGATATGTCAATCTAAGAAATTAACCTTTATTCAAAACAATTAATAGCAGCAGTGGCATTGCAGTAAGAACAGATAGATAATCAGGCAGAAAACATGAAGCTCTGCTGCTCTAAGATCATTTCCCTACGTTTGAGCTACTGATGACAATGATTTGGTTGCAAGTAGTTCATGAGAACACTAAAGAAAGATATATTTCGAGTATAAAGTCAAACCTCATCTTTATAGTCTGGCCTCCAGACAAGAGTGAGGCGGCCTTTGATCTATTCACCTATATAAAAAGATAGATAAATGGATGTTACCTGTGCACACAGATATATTTGTACACTCACACATTCATTCTTAAGAATAATTAACCAGAGCGAAAACCGCAAAGAGCCAAATTTTAGTCCAAAAGAACCTCCAGCAACGACTGATATCCACACAGATCTCTTTTACAACAACAAACTTAGTTAAAAAGGTAAATAAGAATTAATTGTACCTTCAGCAACGACGATATAGATCCATACAGATCACTTTTTCTAACACCCTCTGAGAGAATGTCCTCTGTCACGAGATAGTGCAGGATACGAGAGGCTTCATTTTTAGCTAAATGCTTCCCTGCTCCGTGGAGGTACAAGGTGTCATGTCTGTGTTTCTTGATCTAAAAGCCAAAAGCCAATTACTTCCAAGTGAGTGATACTGATAGGATTCATGAATTTTGAGACATTAATTGTTCGAATTATCAGATTCTGCAAATAGAATCGAAATAAATGTTAGTTGTGCATACCGTCTGGTTTAAGGATCCCCTGTAGAGTTCTGCAATATGAGCTGACGAAAATTTTTCTCCTGTTAGCTTCACCAGTTCAACCTATCCAGCCACAAAAGATTGTGGTACATCACCGGTACAACATCCAGCAGGTAAAGTACATGACGGAATTCAGATGAATCCTATACCAGTTGCTTTGCAATCAAAGTTACATCTTTGTCAATCAAACTTTTGCTGCTCGAACAATTATCACACGTGTTTTTGCAGTTTGTCGAATCAAATTTTTCCCCCAAATGAACTAACTGTAAGAAACGTCGACAATCCACCTCATTTTCACAGTAACTAACCTGAACCAGCCAAATTTGGGAAATATATCTCAGCAAGTAAATTTAAAACTTTGAAGGCAAACACAAGGAATATTGCGAATAAATACCATGCGGAGAAGGTTTTCCGTGTTCGTTTCGAGCATCCTCCCGGAACTTGCTTTACAGTTATATCCCGTTTTCATAGGGCCTTGGCCAAGTCCTCCTTGGCTAATCATATGCTTCACTCGCATCTGAAAAAAAAAAAAAATTGAACCACAAACATGACCAAGAGCATCGATATTCCTCCAGAGTAGTAACTTGATAATGTGTTAGATTTATGCAACTTACATAATCACCATAACTGTAATACAAAACACATGATGACCTCTGGCCATCCCTACCAGCACGTCCACATTCCTTACATGAAAACAAAATTAGCCAATGTGAGTTCTAGCAGATATCAGTTTACGCCGGATTGATGTAAAATAAAATTTCAAAAGATATTTTATAATTGAGTGTTGAATAAAACACCTGATGATAGCCTTCTATGGACTTCGGGAGAGAGTGATGAATTACAAAACGAACATCAGGCTTATTGATTCCTGAAATACCAGTGTTAGCAGGCAGCAAACTTCAATCAATCAAAGTGGTTATAGCGGAGACCATTCATTACCCATTCCAAATGCTACTGTAGCACATATTATATTGATTTCATCCTTGCTCCATCTTTTCTGTACAAAGGCACGTTTACCAGGATCCATACTGGCATGGTAGAAGGCTGCTTTATGGCCAAACTTCTGAAAATAGTATGCACATCCAAATTGGAATATAATATATGTGGTATATGTTCACAGTATGTAAAGCCTCCATATTTAACAGATACGAGATTAGCAAACAAACGACCAACCCGCAAAGTTTCAGTGACTTTTTCGCAGTCCATTCTTGAAAGACAATAAATGATGCCACATTCATCAAAATGATTTTCCCTGATAAACTTGTCAATATCTTCCGGACACTTATTTGTCTTGGGAACAACAGAATACCTGCAATGTTTTTGATAAGAAAAATTCTGAACGCAGAATTCGTTTAAGCTATTTTCAGTACATTACCATAGATTTGGGCGATTAAAACTTTGCCGGAACACAACACAGTTAACCAGGCCAAGAGCTTGTACAACATCTTCTTTTACACTGGCTGTTGCAGTAGCTGTCAAAGCTAAGACGGGAATGTTAGGAAACTTCTTTTTGAGAACACCAAGACCCTGCATGGTCCAACATTTTTTTGGAGGAGAAAGAGGACGATTATGTTTCTTGAAAACAGAAATGTAAGAGGAGTGGCTGCAAGCTTTAAACAGGCTAACCTGGTAGTCTGGTCGAAAGTCATGCCCCCACTGATTCACACAATGAGCTTCATCAATAACAAATCGAGCAAGCAAACTACGCGAGTTTAAGCTTTCAAGGTGCCTCAAAAGGGAATCACTTCTGTAGTCAAGAAAGAGAAGCTTTTCAGCTGGATGTTACTGGTAATATCTTTCACAATAGAAAAGACTTACAATTCTTTTCCACATCTATGACTAATAACCAATCCTAGCACTATAAGATGTAAGACTTAGATCCAAATATATCGAAAAACTATTGCAAGTATCTGAAGTTATAATAAATTCAGCACCAGCTAATACAGTTTAACCCAGGAAATATCTAAAACCAGGAGAGAGTTTTTAGGAGTTGGTCCCAGGCCTTATCAAATATTCAAATTCTTTTGGGTGATACTCACCACAAAAGCTAGCTTAAGGGTTTGGATGCTTTTAGATCTTCTAAGGCTTTGATTTGTTCCACTCCTATCCGACATGGGAATTTTTCGAATACCCACATTCTCAAAATCAAAAACTAAAGAAAATAATGACTCACTTTGCCACTTTTTCCGGTGTGACATACAGTAACTTGTATTTAGAATTGTCAGAGCTCAGTTCCCGAAGTATCTCTAGTTGTTCGGCCCACTCCATTCCGGCACTTAAGGAAGCAGCAGGTATATTGGTCTATAGCCATGACTCACAAACAAAAGTGTAAATCAGGACACAATTTATGATTACAACTTATCAATGAAATAGAAGACAGAAACAACATCTCTGTGGTTACTGAAGTTCTCACCTGCAATAAGTTCATTATCTGGTCTTGAATGAGTGAAACAAGTGGAGAAATGACTAAAGTTATTCCTGCACAGATCAGAGCGGGGAGCTGCAGAGGAAAAGATGTTACGAAGAAGTTCTGAGGTCCTAGACGCAGAGCAAATCTTATGACACTGAAATATATCCTCCACCAAGACAGAATCTAGCTTAAAATTTCACCCTAAAGCACAACCTGAAACTGTCATCACTTTCTTACAAGATGTAAGCAAAATCTGAGTATAGAATAAAACCTAGATAAAAGCCAGAAATAGCTTTTAGAATAAAAAATGGCATTTAAAAGTAACAGTTAAGATGTCGTTACCTGATATGTCAAACTTTTTCCCCCTCCAGTTGGCATCAAAACAAAAACATCACAACCACTCATTGTAGCATTAATGATCTCTCTTTGGTTGGGTCGAAATGAGTGGTTTCCGAACACTCTTTTGTTATTGACCTAACCATTGCAATGGAGCACATGAGTACATGGGAGGAAAGTAAATAAAAGAACAAGCTAAAGACAGATAACTAATCACCTCCAGGTTTTTTGTCCAAGGAAAATCACGACTGCTCCACTTTTTGTCATTAGAACCATCGTTATAAGTGATATCGATAATCTTACGAATATATTGTTCCCTCTCTCCAGGACCAGATGGAAAATCATATCTATCTTCAGGAAATAAACATTCTGTTGGCGTATTCCAACTATCAGTTACATATCTTCCTTGTTCCTGAGAGTCTATTTCATAAACCACCTTATGATTTGTTGTTTGAGATGTTTCATACTGAATATTATGAGTAGGAGTAGATGCCAAACACTGAGATTTATTCCTTTCTTTATCTTGGATAAGGATCTCGAGCTGCTGAATTTGCTTTTTCAACAGTAACCTAGCAACGACACAAGTGTCAACAGATTAGAAACTACCCCAGAACTCAAGGCATACTCCTAGTTGTGAGGCATTTAACGAACAAAAAAAAAGCAAAAAAAAAGGCAAAAAAAAAAAGCATACATGTTATCAGTTGTTTCTTTAGGCCTAACTCATTCATGCTGTATAATTTCCTAATAGGTTTTCTTTATAACGGATCACAGCCTCTGAAAGAAGCTAAATTGTTTCCAAATAGGACAAAGCAAAGAAACAGGGAATATAATTGATGGGAATACAAACCTCTTTTGGTGAAGCTGTTCAAAATGATCAGGTCTCACGCCAGTAGCATTGTCAAGGAGTTCATTTGATATTGCAAGCAACGTGTCCTTCATTTGTTCCACATGGGTGGAAGCTTCAGGACAAAGCCCTAGCTGTGTGGATAGTAAAGCAAACAAAATGAGAAACCCAATTGGTTTATGAAATAACTATGGTGAAATGAGAGAATTGATAGCCATACCTTTATTCCATGACTACAGTTGGAACATAATTCAGGAGGCAAACATGGCTCTTGTACTGTTTTGGAAGCAAATATATCCACATATGGAACTATTGTTGTTAACTTAGATAGTGATGGATGGGAGGTATACGTTGACTGGCAGTGTTCCATCACAATTTGGTCTACATCGATATGCTGCGCTCCAAGGTTAGCAAATGTTAGACATAATCTATTACATTACTCTGCACAAGTAGATATGCAAATTTTCATTCTAGATCCACTGAAAAAGAGTACAAATTCCAAAGTTAGCTGTAGAGAGTATCCTACCAACTTTGTAAAACAATATGTTACACTTTACTCGGCTAGGGCTGAGTGATACTACAAATCAAAATTGAGAAAAAGTTTCTTGTTTACATGAAAAAAAAGTACTAAGATTTTGAAAAGGTGACCTGGTTGTACCAAGAACATTACCTTGAATATGTCATCATCATCAATCTCATCAAGACTAGCTTCCCAAGGTTCCACCTGTCTAGCTGGGAGTGCGGAATTTATGATTGGTGGTGTCTCCATACCATTTGTATATTCACATCCAGTTACTGAGTCTCCAACCTCATCATTTACCCGCAGAACCTTGCCGGTAGTTATTTTATCATTACCTAGAGAAGAGGAGGATAAAAGGTCAAAAGATCTTGCAGTTCCTCTAACATTCCTTTGACTATGCTCTTGTTGATTGTGCGCGTAGAAAGATCTATCAGCATTGGATGTAACTTTAACAGTGGATCCTCTCGTAGAACATGAATTATTAGTGCTGCCATCATCAATTGCAGGCGTATTGCCAGGTCTCAGGTAGGTATTATTTTTTGAGAGAATTGTAAGAGCACACCAAGCCTAACAACATAGGATAACAACTCAAGTTATATATATACAATGAAAGAAAAGAGGCTTCACTTCCAGGGGAAGAGCAATCCAACAGAAACCAAATTAAAAGCTACAGTGAGCTAACTGATTTACTCAGAGACAGGAAAAGGAAGAAAGTAAACTACGGACAGAAGATCCTCCACAAGCAACATGCTGAGAGGATTGGATAAGTAAAAAATTTCAGCTACCATCAGAAGTTTTCCTTCAAGAATATTACCTTTGCAATTTGTTGTCGAGCCAAAGTTTGCACAGTTACAGGAGTGATGTTGTCAATTGACCTAGACATAGAGAAACAAACTTTTCAGATAACCATAGACCACTGCAGCTAAATGACTGATACCTAGAGAAAACTGAGAAAACCTCCCAAGAGTTTCCATCATTGACATTATTTACTAGAAAGATCATAGGATGATATCATAAACAGCTAGCTATTTCCCTTCAACAATACTGAAGAATGAATGCATATATAAGACGGATTTTCACTTAGAAAGCAATACCTTGTTTTATCTCAAGTTTACCTATATCCAGAATCAAAACAGAAAATGACACAGATTCAAATGATGCTGGCAAAAAGTAGATGATACAACATGGTGGAACACTATCCTTGAAGTCAGTGGAATAAGTCTAGTAACCAAACAACTGATAGACATAGACTCAGGGATACAAAAGCGAAGGAACAACATCATAAGACAGAAAGAGCTGATTCCTCCTTAAAAGAATATATAGCAATACCTTGAAGCCATTTCTCTATCTCTTCTATGAATTTCTAGAGAGTAAAGGAAATTGGAGCCCATACACTTATTCAAGGATGGTATACACTCAAAAGCCTTTGCATGTTCCGACCAATTTGTTTGAGGAATTTAACCTCTGGATATACTCACTTCAGGGAGATGACTCCCCCTGCATTTAAACAGTCAGAAATCAAGATCAATCAGGAAAACTAAAAGAAAAGTTCCGTGAGAAGTTGTTTATAAAACAAAAAATTTACAGAGGAAAGATCAATTTTGCCTCATTTTCTTAGCACCGATCATAGATTCAACATGCGGAAGAGAGCTTTCAGCAATCTTATCTTCTCTTGTCACCACGATTTAGTGTACTTCAGAACCAAAAAATAAAAGTGATGTTGTGATAACTGTGGAAGCTGATGAAGATACAACAAAAACTGCAGAAATTGCATATAATTAACAACTGAAGATACAATTTCAACGAATTTCGCGATTAATATCATACTCTGAATGTTTTCCCTCTTCAAAAAAAACGAAGAACCCAACAAATTCGAACATATAAACATTGCTAAAAAGTTCTCCAAAAGCTGGAAATCGGAAATCAAGCGAGCTGATATGACTAACGAAGATTCTATTTACTCAGAGACACTGGAGAAGATACTCAAAACTTAGCAGCCGTAATCGAATTCGCAGGCGAAATCAAAACACCTCGGTGAGAGAAAGAGCGAACGAAAAACCCTAGAAATGACTGGGAAACGGGAAGCTGAGATTACATTTCAAATCGATGATACTCTCTTGCTTCTGCGTTGAATTGCGACACTCTTCTAGAAGCGAGGAATCAATTGCTATAATGCCATCAATTGAGAAATTCTTTTCTCTCGTGCCACCCTCTATTTTTTTTATTTCTTTTAACATTATTTTTTAAATCAAAAATAAGGTAAAAGTCTAAAAAACCAATCAAAAATTTAAAACTACCAACCTAACCAACATATCAGACCCAAACCCAATAATCCATCAGATCCGATCCAATTAATGTAATTGTTTTTTGATTTTTTACCCAAAATCAATTGTAAATCGTAAAAGTGAAACCAATACCCTAACTTAACTTACTTCGCCGCTGTCGCTGTATCATCCAACTTCTCTCCTTCTCCTCCGATTGAATTACCGGAGCTTTGCTCATCTTTAGTAGCCGCCGATCGTGTTCTTCAATTCTGTAAGATCCATTGTTTTCTTCTCTTTTTCCGTGGTGGTTCACTCGTGTTGTTCAATTAATGGAACTCCAATTAGTGTCAATCGAAGTAGTCAAATTGAAGTAGTCAAATTGTCAATGAAACTTGAGATTTAACTCATCTCGTGTTGCTTCTCTATGTTTAGTTGTCCTATTTGCTATCGATTTGTTGTTGTTGTGATTTATGAGTAGTTGTCGTAGTTGTTCTAGTTGATCTCGGATTTTCATAACACGTTGTATTGTTGTTCTTGTTATCTCAAGAATGGTAAAATTAAGAGACCGTAGTGGGATTTATGAGTCAACAAGAGGAGGGCGAAAGGATGGAAAAAAAGATACCACGAACAAGTAGATGCTCTACTTGATCCAAATCCTCGTGTAATTGATCCAATGAAGCAATTATAGAAGGTTCAAGAGAAGCAACTATAGAAACTTCAAAAGAAGCAGGTATAGAAGCTTCAACGGAAGAAGAACAAGAGGAAGACGAAGAGGAAGGAGAAGAAGAAAATGAAGAGGTAGAGGAAGAAGAAGAAAATGAAAAAACAGAGGAAGAAGTGGAAGAAGAAAATGAAGAGCAACAGGTAGAAGAAGAAAATGAAGATGAAGAAGAAGAAGAAGAAGAAGAAGAAGAAGAAGAAGAAGAAGAAGAAGAAGAAGAAGAAGAAGAGAAAAACGCAAGTGAAGGTGATGGGGATGAAGAAAACCTTGACCATCAGGTATATTCATTAAGATCTCTATACATTACTTGAACTGTGAGTAGGGTTATGGAAATAGTTTAGGAAATTAGAAATGGTGGTTCTAAAACAACTAGAACAACTAGGACAACTTAGGCTTATTTTTGTGGTTTAGTACAACTCGGATAACTGGAAAAACTACGGATAACTGGAACAACTGTGGAGTTTATGTGTTTAAATTTGCAGGATAGTGATGATGATGATTGGCAACCACTACAGACCAGAGAAGATGTTCTTTGCTCCTACTTGAATACAACAAGGTCTGTAAGTTTGGAATTAGGTGTAGTGTGACCCAGAAGATGGAATACATAGAGAAGAATTTTGCAGAAGAAGTGAAGTGGTTCATGGACCATTCTCAGTTTAAGCATGTATTCCACATGCCTAGGGAGCGAAACCACATGAGTCAAGGCATGTGGATGCTTTTGCTTCGAACAGCCTATAATCAGAGCGAAAGAGAGTGTTGGTTTGTGGTGAATGGAGTGCCTATTAGGTATTCTATTAAAGAGCATGCGCTGTTATGACCTCTTTGTATAACAAAAACATAACATAGTTGTACTTAGTTGACCCTTGTAGTACAAATCCAAGAATTACAAATACAAATAAAATACATAAACAAATTAGGTTTCCTCATCAATACTTTCAGGCTCCAACCATCTCTCCAAGTCTATGCCAGCCACAAGTTTGTTCCGCCTAATCCTTTTTGAGCGACGTTCTCCGGTCGATGGAAACAGGTTTTCTTGGTGTCTTCCCGATTTTTTTGTGTAATCCGGAGGTAAGGCAAACAATTCTTCAATTTCAGAAGGAATAATCCACTTTGACTGATGCGGCACTACATGAATCGTCATGTAATAAGCCAATGCCCACGTTTCAATCAAGTAATATTTGGAGCATAGATCATAGACTTGGATATTCGCTGTTCTAGATGCTTTCTTCCTCAGCTCCCTTGCAGCGGCTATTGCATGGACACACGGATACTTGTCTACATCAAAACATCTGCAAGAACAACTTTTCATTTTCAAGTCCACCAAATAAGTTATCCCATCCAGCCCAATAACGTTGTATTCAAGGTGGTAGCTGTTGAGCTCAGTCACATTTAAACGATTGGCAACAACACATCGTTCGTGCAATACATTCTCCACAAAAGGAACCAATTTCTTTGTCGCCAATGCACTCCCAGATTCATTCCTATGTATGTTAAACCATTCAGAAATTTTCTCAATAATCGCATCAATCATAGGTAACAGGTCGTACTTCCTCGCTTTCTTAAACACACTGTTTAATGATTCTGCAGAATTGCTAGTGTCTAAGTTATACTTGTCTCCTTCAAAATGGCATCTTGCCCATTTCTCCAACCCTATACTCTTCTCTAGATATGCAGCGGCTTTAGGAAATCTACTCCTTAATTCAGCATACTCTCTGTTGAACTCACTCTTAGTATAAGCATGAGCGCAATCCCTAAATTTTTCCACGCATTGATCCTTCTCATTCTTCACATGTCCTCTCACATTTTGAGCCAAATGCCATATACAATGTCCATGCAGTGCGCTCGGGTACACTTCAATGACTGCCTTGATGATGCTTGCATGTCTATCGCTTATAAAAACCAAACCAGGAATATCTGGTACAACTGTTTTCAGCTTTTTGAAAAACCAGGTCCAACTAACATCTTTTTCACTATCAATTACACCAAACGCAATGGGATAATGATGACGATTACCATCCTGAGCTGTTGCAAAAACTAACATACCACCATATACAGTCTTAAGAAAAGTTGCATCCACAACTATCACTTTCCTCATTGCACTAAACCCTTCAATGCTAGCGCCCAAAGCGATGAATAGATATTTAAACCTTTTTTCTGCATCCAATTCCACACTTGTTACTGTCCCACGATTTACTTTCTCTAACATGTATAGATAAGAAAACAACAACTTGTAGTTTTCTTCAGGACTCCCTCGCACATCACTAACATGTTGTTTTTTCCCTCTCCAAGCAGTAGAGTAGGAACAATGAAAACCAAGTCTTCCTTTAACAAGACTCATAATGTCTTTAGGAGTCGGAGTCCCTAAATTACTTAGATAGTCTTCATGCAAAACTGATGCTACTAATCGTGGTGTGCCTCTCTGTAGACTATTGCTTGTAGTCTCAATAGACCGAGAGCATGTATGCATCTTTCTATGTACTCTGACACTCCAGAAATCAGATTTCTTTATTTTCGCAACTCGTAAATACCATCTACAACCTTCTGAAGCTTGACGGCATCGTAGCATAAGTCGCTCTGAGTCCGACTTAATAGTTATGAAACCAAAACAGTTCTTATTTGCAGCTCTGTTAACCAAATCTCGCACAGACTCCTTTGAACAAAATTCTTGATCTATTTCAAGACCCGTACCATCTTCCCATTCTATAACTACCTGAATTTCTTCCACAGAACGTGGAAACTCAATATATTCATGCCTACATTCCAAACCGTCATCCACATGGTTATCCATCGGGCTATCCACAACAACAATTTCGTTACGAGATACATTCTCACAATCTTCATTAACACCATCTTCATTACCAGCGTTAACATCATTACCATTAACAACATTCTGCATCAGCTCTTCAATAACCAGCTCATCATCTTCGCCTGCTATTTCACAATAATTCACACCAAATGAACTTCCTACCTCTGCTCTTGAAAGCTGTTCCACCATCTCGTTGTTTTCCAACTCATTTAATAACTCCACATGCAAAACTGGTTTAAGTCCCTCTTTATCCACTGATGTTATAAAAACATATATGTCCTCGTCATTTACAATATATGACTCTCTCCGAGATTTAGATAGACTGTAACTCAATTTCAGCTTTCCCGAGGTTTCATCAATTGCAACCTTCCTGCATATCTTATCTACTAACACAAAATAAGTTATCTCCTCCAAAGATGAGGTTTTAAATGATATACCGTATATAGAATTTCTTGAAATCCATTCATGCTCTTCTGAATAGTCCTCTCCATAGTCAAAATGTGCGTTTGTGTGGTTGTTCTTCTTCATTGCCCCCTGAAAATAGAATTACACAGGTTGTCAAAATTACGATTTACACAGTTTTTCTAGTTGTCCCATTTGTCCCATTGTTTCAGTTTTACCAGTTGTACCATTTGTCCCAGTTGTCATATTGTCTCTTAGTTATACCATATGTGCCATTTCTCCCAGTTAAACCAATTCACTTATTTCTGCAGATCTCGTTTATCGGAAATCTAATCGGGGCTCCAAATAACTAAGATTCAACAACTACATTCGCAAAATATTACCATTTCACATTATTACTAACCAAATCGACCATAAATCGAGCATACCCAATTAATAAAATCTCCAATGTTCAAAGAAGGTAACAAAAATATAGAACTTACTTTGTTTTAGCAATGGTGGATGAGAATTGAGGATCTAAGATAAATTTAACAATTGCCGGTGAGATCGAAGCTATTCATTACCGAGGAAGAAGCTTCGAGCCAACGAAGAACCTCGATCTCCTCTCAACGAAGAAGAAGTTCAGTTCGAGTGACGACCTTTCCGACAACGAAGCTCATTTGTTTTATCTCGTTTGTAATTTCAGAAAACGAGCTCAGTCGAGTCGAATGCTCTTCCGATCGAAGTCCGACAGCGACAACGAGCTTCATTCATTGACTTTCAAGCGTTGAATCGGATTTCTTATTAAGGGTATATTAGGCATAACACATTATCAATGGCATACAGAATTAAGAGTGTCACGCCAGAATAAAAAATTTCATTTCGTGGCATAAGAGAAGGGTGCTCAGAAGCGAGAGAGGAGAAGAAAGAGCCTATGGCGGGATAGTTAAAGAGGTTCTCTTCTACCTCACACTCACAGACAGCAAAAACAAATATATTTTGAATTTAAAGGAAATTAAAGTTAAAATATTAAATACTGTTATGAAATATATATATAATATAAGGTGGGATATGTATATAAATATATGTATATAATATATATATATATATATATATATATATATTTGAGGAGATGTGCGTAGAGAAGTGAAAGAGTTAAACTCTTATGTTTTCTTTTTTTTTTCGTTTCTTTTTCACACATAAGTTACATTATATAGCAAACGTAAGTCGGCTAAACTTACCGACGTAAATATAAAATATTATAATATTAAAATAGATAATTAATTATTTCTAATACTCCCCTTTAATTATCCATCACTATTGATATATTACGTACTGCCTCGTTAAAAACCTTATCATGAAAAAACTCAGTGGGATAAAAACCATGACAAGGGAAAAAGAGTACAGTGACGTAATCTCCCCCTGAAATGATGGACAAATCTTCTTCTTCATAAATCTCGTAAGTGACGCATTCCGATACTATGAACATGTTTTCTGAATGTTGTAGTGGAAAGCGCCTTCGTGAATAAATCTGCTGCATTGTCAGTAGAACGAACGTATTGGATGTCTACTTCTTGATTTTTCTCGAGTTCTCGTATATATGAGAAAAATCTTGGGGGAATATGCTTTGTTCTGTCGCTCTTGATATAGCCTTCTTTGAGTTGCGCGACACAGGCAGCATTGTCTTCGAACAATTTCGTTGGCTCTTTATTAATGACTATTCCGCTTGATTCTTGTATATGTTGAGTCATCGATCTGAGCCACACACATTCTCTACATGCCTCGTGAAGCGCAATGGTCTCTGCATAATTTGATGAAGTAGCAACCAAAGTCTGTTTTTGCGAACGCCAAGAGATTGCAGTACCTCCAACTGTAAAAACATATCCTGTTTGCGATCGGGCTTTATGTGGATCTGATAGATAGCCTGCATCTGCAAAACCAGCTAAAACAAAAGTGGAGTTTCTAGGGTAAAATAATCCCAAGTCAGTTGTTCCCTGAAGATAACGAAAAACATGTTTTATTCCAATCCAATGTCTATGCGTGGGAGATGAAGTATATCTTGCAAGTAAATTTACAGCAAATACTATATCTGGTCGGGTACAATTTGCAAGATACATAAGTCCCCCAATAGCGTTCATATAAGGTACTTCAGGACCTAATACTTCTTCGTTATCCTCACAAGGTCGAAATGGATCTTTATCAACATTAAGCGACCTATTGACCATTGGAGTACTCAAAGGAGTCGCTTTATCCATATAAAAGCGTTTTAAGATCCTTTTCGTATAATTTGATTGATGTATAAAAATTCCATCTCGATGATGCTCGATCTGGAGTCCAAGACAAAATTTTGTCTGTCCAAGATCTTTCATTTCGAACTCTTCTTTCATATGAGTTCTAGCATCATCAATCTCCTTTTGAGTGCCAATTATATTCAGGTCATCCACATATACAGCGATGATCACAAAACCAAATAAAGATTTCTTAATAAATACACAAGGACATATCGCATTATTGCTATATCCTTTACTCAATAAATATTCACTTAAGCGATTATATCACATGCATCCGGATTGCTTTAATCCGTAAAGTGATCGTTGTAATTTGACTGAACATATTTCTTTAGCTTTTGAGCTTAATGCTTCAGGCATTTTCAATCCTTCAGGGATTTTCATATATATCTCATTATCAAGTGATCCATATAGATATGCAGTCACAACATCCATTAGATGCATTTCTAGATTTTTGGATGCCGCTAAGCTCATCAAAAATCTGAAAGTAATTGCATCCATAACCGGAGAATATGTTTCTTCATAATCAATTCCCGGTCTTTGAGAAAATCCTTGGGCAACAAGTCGGGCTTTGTATCTTGTTACCTCATTTTTCTCATTTCTTTTCCGAACAAAAACCCATTTATATCCGACGGGTTTTACATGTTCGGGCGTTGTGACGATAGGTCCAAAAACTTTTCTTTTATTGAGGGAGTTCAACTCAGTTTTCATGGCTATTTTCCATTTCTCCCAATCAAATCTTTTCTGGCATTCTAATATCGACCTTGGATCTGGATCATCATTTTCATAATCAATTTCCTTGGATACAGCGAACGAGAAAATTCCATCATCATCTTCTATCTTATTTCTAGCCCATACTTTTCCATTTTGGGCATAGTTGATGGAAATCTCATATTTTTCTAAATCAGTTCCGTCTTCAGGACTTTTATTTTCGTCTTCAGGACTTTTCGCTGTATTTGGTTCTTCTAGACCAATCTCATTCATTTTTCCCAATTTCTTTTTCTTTCGGGGATTTTTATCCTTTGATCCCACTGGTCTCCCCCTTTTCAATTGAACTTTAGATTCATTTATTTTTTCATCATTTTGTTCTTCTGGAACATTAATTCTTGATGGAACATTTGCAGCGGGTATATATGATTTTGTCACCCTTTTTGTATCAGTGAACGCATCTGGTAATTGATTTGCCAAATTCTGTAAATGTACAACTTTTTGAACTTCCAGTTCACGTTGTTTCGTTGGGGGATCAAGGTACAATAACGACGATGTGCACCAAGTAATATCTTTTGGAACTTCCTTAATTCCTCCCCCTAACGCTGGGAATTCATCTTCATTGAAATGACAATCGACAAAACGTGCCGTAAACATATCACCAGTTCGCGGTTCAAGATAACGAATTATACTTGGTGATGTATACCCGATATATATTCCCAATCTCCTCTGTGGTCCCATTTTCGTTCTTTGTGGAGGAGCTATAGGGACATAAACCGCACACCCAAAAACTCGGAGATGGGATATATCTGGCTGCTGGCCAGATACTAATTGTTTTGGGGAGTACTTATGATATGCACTTGGCCGTATTTGAATTAGTGCAGCAGCATGCAAAATTGCATGACCCCATACTGAAATTGGGAGCTTTGTTCTCAATATTAGCTGTCTAGCAATAAATTGTAACCGTTTAATCAAAGACTCGGCCAAGCCATTTTGTGTATGAACATGTGGGACCGGATGTTCAACATCAATTCCTAATGACATACAATAGTCATTGAAGGCTTGTGAAGTGAATTCACCAGCGTTATCAAGTCTTACTTTCTTTATTGTATAATCAGGGAATTGTGCTCTCAACCTGATTATCTGGGCAATGAATCTTGCAAAAGCCGTATTTCGTGTAGTCAATAGACATACATATGACCATCTGCTGGATGCATCAATCAATACCATAAAATATCGAAATGGCCCGCATTGTGGGTGAATAGGCCCACATATATCACCATGTATTCTCTCTAAGAATACTGGAGATTCATTCCTTATTTTAGCTGATGACGGCCGAGTTATTAGTTTTCCTTGAGAACAAGCATTACATAAAAATTCTCTCGATTGAAAAATCTTCTGGTTTTTCAACGGATGACCATTTGAATTTTCCACAATTTTTCTCATCATGACTGAACCAGGATGCCCTAAACGTTCATGCCAGATTTTAAATGTACTTGTAAACTTCGGCTTTACTGTAATATATGATTCAGTATTATTTATTTTTGTGGAATATATTCCGGAGGATAGAGCTGCTAGCTCTTCTAATATCTGTTTTCTCTCCGAAATAACTGATGTAATGCAAAGATATTCGATGCCATTCTTATTTATAGTTTCTATGTGATATCCATTTCTGCGGATATCTCTGAAGCTTAACAAATTTCTATAAGATTTAGGGGAAAATAATGCATCATCTATTTCAAATTTTGTTCCCCTTGGCATTGAAAAACTGACTCTTCCGGAGCCCATAATAATTTTTGCATTACCAGATATAGTATTCACGCTTCCAGCGGAATCTTTTATTTTAAGGGAGGAGAAATACTTTTTATCCTTAATTATTGTGTGCGTTGTAGCACTGTCTGCCAGACATATGTCTCCATCCCCGATGTCAAAGATTGACATTTTCTGAATTTAAAAATATTCATAAAAGATACGTTAATATAACAAAACAAAAGATTTATATTACAATGAAACTATCTTACAACAAAACACAACAAAAATATTAGGAGTTCTATTTTATTTTCTTCTTCAGGAAGATCAACAAACATCATGCCATAGTCTCTTCTTCAGGAAGATCTTAATCATTTAGTTTCTCGTTGATGGCTTCAGGATCAACTACAAAATCAGCAATATCGAGAGAGATATCATCATTTAAGCCATCGAAAGAAGGTCCAGATCCACCATGAATGAAGTTGGTTTCATTTGCTCTTTCTTTAGCCTTTTGTGAATCTTGATATAGATCGGCCAAATGTTTAGGTGTACAACAAGTACGTGACCAATGTCCTTTCACGCCGCATCTGTAGCAAGCATTTTCATGCTGCTTATATGTCACACGACCAACTTCGCTCCCTTTGAAGTTTTTGTTATTTTTTTCAGCATTGAAATCATTAGGACGGAACCTTTTTCCTTGTCCGCGTCCACGTCCACGTCCATATCCTCTTCGTCCACGGCCACGATCATAACCTCGACCGCGCCCTCGTCCATAATTATAATTGGATGATGCAACATTCGCTTCTGGGAATGAAGCTGATCCAGTAGGACGAGTTTGATGGTTTAACATCACAAGTTCATTATTTTGTTCTGCAACCAATAGAACTTGCATCAACTCTGAATACTTCTGGTATCCATTTGCCCGGTATTGTTGCTGCAGGATTACATTTCCAGGGTGAAAAGTTTGGAGAGTTTTTGCGATCATATCATAATCGCTTATCTTCTCCCCACATAGAATTATTCTGGAAGTAATTCCAAACAAAGCGGAATTATATTCACTAACATTTTTGTAATCCTGAAACCGGAGATTCAACCACTCATGTTTAGCTTTCGGTAAGATCACATATTTCTGGTGATCGAACCTATCTTTGAGTGATTGCCAAAGATCAGCAGGATCTTCTTTTGTCATATATTCATCTTTTAAACCATCATGGATATAGTGGGTTAAAAATATCATAGCACTAGCCTTTTTCTCTTCAGGAGTAGGCTTTGATTTTTCGATGGTGTCAAGGAGCCCTCTTGCTTTTAAATGCATCCTTGCTGCAACTGCCCACCTCATATAATTATTTCCAGATATATCAAGGGCAGCAATCTCGAGTTTTGCTAGATTTGACATGATAACTGTATAACAATTTACTAAGCATAAATTTAATTAAAATTCAACTTAAAGATAAAATTTAAATGGCATGATAAAATTTTAAAATTTGTAAGCAATAAAACATAAATTAAAATAATAAATAATAATAAATTAAAATTAAAATAACAATAATTTAAAGTGTATAATTTGTCTTCTGGACAAATTTATTATGTCTTCTGGACATAAAGTTCTTCTGGAACTTTCATGTATGTCTTCTACACATAGAGTTCTTCTGAAACTTTTATGTATGTCTTCTAGACATAGAGTTCTTCTGGAACTCTTATATATGTCTTTTGGACATAGAGTTCTTCAGGAACTTTTTCAATAAATGTCTTCTGGACATTTAGTTATAGATAAGGCTTTGATCTGAGGTGACATAGTCTACCATATGATCATAAGCTGTTTGAGGTGGCAGAGCCTACCATATGATCTGAGGTGACATAGTCTACCATATAATCATCATGATCGTAAAAAGGCATAGCCTCCAATAACGATCAGTTCGGGGAAGGCAGCGCCTATCATCCCGAAATAACATATAAACGCAGAACCTATCTTTCCGTTATCAGAAAATAAATTAGACATAAATTAAAACATAAATTAAACCTCACCTTTTCGGTATTAGAGCGGATCGTGCTGATAACGTGTTATGAAATATATATATAATATAAGGTGGGATATGTATATAAATATATGTATATAATATATATATATATATATATATGTTTGAGGAGATGTGCGTAGAGGAGTGAAAGAGTTAAACTCTTATGTTTTCTTTTTTTTTCGTTTCTTTTTCACACATAAGTTACATTATATAGCAAACGTAAGTCGGCAAAACTTACCGACGTAAATATAAAATATTATAATATTAAAATGGATAATTAATTATTTCTAACAAATACAACGTTCTATTTCGGTTTTAGATTCCCCATTTTTAAAAAAAACAACGATAACAAAAAAAATTAAGGTCGCGATGAATTCTGAAAATTTGATTGCAGTTTTTTTTTCTCTCAAATTAATGTCACTGAAAAAATGAAATTCTGAGAGTTTCAAACACAATAACAAAAAGAAACATAATATATACAGGATATTTTATTTTAAGGTAGCGATGCCCAAACCAGGACTCATCACCAACAAGTCTGTTCTTTCTTGAACTGAGGTTTTACAAGACTTCCACATGTAAAATCCCAAAGCATTTATAAGACGAACCTTTTAAAAATTACGAACCAAAAAAAAATGGAAAGATAGAGAGCGAGAGATAATTCGAAAGACCAACGAAAACTTTCTTAAGGGAAAAAAAAAACCCAATCTTTTTGATTTTTTAACTGACTCGGACTTCTCCACTAGCATGCACTTGCTTCACCGTCTTATCATACTCATCTTCTTCATCTTCTTCTTCTTCTTCAACTTCCTCAACCTCTTCCTCTGCATCTTCCTCCTTGGCCTCACCATCTTCCTCTCCTCCCCACCCAAATGCTCCAATTGATCGAGAAACAGGAGCAGGAATTTTTGCCTCATCCACAATCTTCATGATCTCTTCAACGGTTTGGAGAGAGAATGTTGGGTTCTCTTTCCTGAAGTATGCAGCTTGAGCTGTCTCTGTAAGTTCCCTTGGCAGGTTCTTTAGGAACCATGGATGTTTCTTGATTTCAGCAATGGTAATCCTCTGCAATCAGAAAACGATAAGTTATATGAGTAATATTCTCACTAAGGATGGATTAAGCTTTTTGAGAGGGTGATGATACCTTGATTGCATTGGCAACAAAGATGCGGGAGAGGAGGTGCTTGCAATCCTGTGAGATATGGACATAGTCCGGGATCTTGTACTGGACAGCCATTATTCTCTGTAACAATGTGGCAACAAGAGTAAGTAGGTCGCGCCATTTCTTAAATTAAAGAGTGCAAAAACAAAAAAACCTACTTGTATTGTTTTCCTGAAGTTTTTGGGATCCTCTTGGTCTTCAAATGGGTACGCTCCAACCAGCATGACATAAAGAGTCACACCACAAGACCATACATCAGCCATCTGAACGAGAGAAAAAAACATAAGTACAAACCGTTGTTGATTATTGTGAAGATGATGATTCCAAATCCAAACAAATAAGATCATAAGAATTTCATAGAGCCTTTGTATTGGTCAAGGTAAGCATTTGGGATACATCATGTTTCTAAAAATCCGTCCACTTCTTATGCATGGCTCAGGGTTAGATAGCTTACGATTATTATTGACCAAATGCACACCAGAAAGGGATAGCAATCATATTAGATGATAAACATGGAAAATAACACATATAATTAAAAAGACGAATCTTTTTCAATCACTTAATAAATTCTGCCCAAATCTACGAAGGCAACAGCAGATCTTTTTCCAAGATGGGGCATTATCTATGCCATAACATGAAGGGTCTAAATGTATCAAAATATTATGCATGAGCAAAAGTTGAAAGAGCTACCTATACAGGAAGATTTTTTCAAACTATATGCTCTATCAAGGTGTTAAGCTCACTTGATATACCAATACTTGCACAGTAATAAGATTACCTTGCCATCATATTCTCTAAAAAGAAAAGAACCTCCAGGTGCAATATGATGCTGGAGTTCCAACAGTCGATTTGGGCCTAGAGTGCAACAGTGAGGACTACAAAAAAACAAAAAAAAAAAAAATCACATGAAAGTGACAAGGTCCCTCGCAAATGGACGGAAAATAACAACATAGAAGCTTGTTACGACAAGAGAAATTAAGAAATCACTAGCATATTCAAGTGCGTGCTGGTGATATATGCCAGACCTTGGAATAACCAAAATCACAGATTTTCAATCGTGGAGCAGGACTTCCATCCAAGAGGGTATTCTCGAGCTTCAGATCTCTGTGGCATATTTGCTGTGACAAAAAGGAAATAATGTTAAGTACTGAACTAATAAAGCAAAAGATTCTGTATATATATGAAGTTAAAAAAAAAAAAAAAAAAACTTTGTAACCCATTTATTTCCCTTACCATAGCATGACAATAACTGACTCCTGATATAAGCTGCTGGAAAAAGTATCTTGCCTGAAAAAGAAAAATGTGCACAAAAAGCTTGAATATCATAATCAGAGAAGCTGCTCGAAATTATGTACAACACAAATTCCTTTGGTTTCCCATGCTACGAAATACAAATAAAAATCTACATGTTTTTCTCTTTCCTTTCCTCTCAATTAATGTTAGACCATACAGAACTCTGATATTGATCACATATTACAACATGACTTTAAATCTGTAAATGCAAAGCTCACCTCATCCTCACTGAATCTTCCAGCGCTACATATACGCTCAAATAGCTCACCTCCAGCAGCATATTCCATGACAATGGCGATATGCGTTGGTGTCAAAACCACCTGAAAATGCCAAAAGATAAAACCCACATAAAGCACATGGGAGATGCCAGATGTGAAAACTACCAACTTCCGCTGAGACTTTTCACCATAGATATAAACATGCCATCATGAAGCTGTAGAAAACATGCACTTACCTCCTTGAACCGGATTATATTCGGATGGCGAAGTGATTTGTGGTTAATAATCTCTCTCGCCACGTTCTCATCAATCTGTTCACCAAAAAAGTTAAAAAAATTACATAAATCAATCTTTGATTCTGTAAGACACAGCATTAAACACAGACAAACACAAAGTAAGAAACCCAGATAAGCAAAATACACAAATCGGTCTTCGTATATGGAAATCTGAAATCACAGCTTATGAGATCAGAGAAACATCAATAACTCCTAACACTCCAATTAGCAATAAATTGAGATAGAATATGTTATGAGATAGAACCTTAGGGCCACGCTCGATGTACTTCATAGCAACGAGTTCTTTGGAGTTTTTGACTCTCATGAGCCTAGCCACTCCAAAATTCCCAGCACCGATGTCTTTAACCAGCTCGTACTTTAACCAGCTTTTTTTATCCAACTTAACTTCAGTTCATTTCTACCAACTCATAATAACACACAGATTTCACGAGAATTTAAAAAAAAAAAAAAAGGCCAAAAAAAAAAAACGAAAAAAAAAAAAAAATTTGAAAAAACTCGCGATTGGTAAAAACGCTTTGCGAGTGAGAATGGAATCGGAGAGAATAGAGAAAGCAAAAAGCGAATCGTTTATCTTGTTTTTCTTATCCGTGAAGAAAATTCAAGAGAAGATATGATTACGATTACAAGGATGATGCAGTAATCTCCAATCGTTCCTTGCTGGCTTCTTCTCACCGAGTCACGATGGCTTTTCTTATTTTTTTAATCATTTAATTTTTAAAAAATTATTGAGGTATATTAAATTAAAGGTGGGACCCATATTACGTTCAATCAATTCAATAATGTATCCTTTGCTGACTGACAACGTCGCTATAAGGGAAAAGGATTTTTAGTTATGTCACAGAATTGCGCCTATGCTTTCTTTATCTTCTTCTTCTCTTCAACTGTGGATAACTCGAAATATTTTAAAATCATACATCAATTTAGTTCTCTATTCGATTTTTTTTTAATTAAAAAAGTTATTATTTACCGTTATTAGACTTATACATTTTTTTTTGTCTACTAGACTTATACATTTCTTTAAGATTAAGTTGTAATTGTACCTAACGGTCAAAGACTCAAAAGTTTAAAATATTACATCACGTAAACTCTAATCTGAAATATGACTTTTCCGATTTGGGGCAAGTTATGAATTAACGTGAAAATAGTCAAACATTGGCTTATTGTTATTGGTAGACTGGCTGGTTTGAAGTATACTTTCCGAATATGATAATATCTTAATCACCTTGAATTATAGTGGAGATTTCAAAAGTCGTTTGTTTGTTTAAAATAATTCAAGGTATAATCTACTTAAAATCTCCTATATATTAACTCAAAAACCAAATTAATAAAGAGAAAAAATTTAACGTGTTGAAATCGTGTACTATCGATGTATAAAATAATGGGTATACGTGTAGCATTTGTTGGTATGTAGAGGCGGCCATATCGTCGACTCGAATGTGATCAGATCACAATTTAATTGAAGTTGGGCTTAGTTGCGTAACCCAAAATATTTAAACATGTAAGTATAAACCTGTGTAAAAGGCAAAGGCCTTTTATCAAAAAACAAAAAAAACTTAGTTGTATTTAAGGCAGTGTTTAACACTCATTAACATGATAATTTACTTCTTTAAACTTCTTATTTATTAAGAATCATTGTCATTCAGAAAAATTTATCCAATCACATAATTTTAATTTTGCAACTTTTCGTTATGAAATTTTGTTTTCTATAAATTTTATTATGAAATATAATTTTATTTTATGCGATTATACAATGTTTATCAATTGGAGCATACGTGTGTACTAGTAAATTTATATTTTTTATTTATTTAATGTATACTAGTACTATTTTGTTACTAATAAAAAATAAGTACTAGCCCGATTTTAATATGATCCACAATACTACACAACCATTCGCACCGTTAGTGTAGTTTTTTTCTCTTGTGATGGTGTCTTTGATTTTCATCAGAACCAACGCTAAAAATAGCAAACAGCTTGAAAAATTCGTAAAATTTTGTTTCTGACATTAATATTGTTTCTCGTCTTGCCTTTTTTTTTTTTAAACACGTCTTGACTGCTTATATGTAACTACAAATTCTACAATTATATCCTCTTATGGTTTTGTAAACTTGTTTAATCTTCTTATAAATAACGAATAGATTTTTTTTTCAACGAGACTTTTTATTACAGCAACCAAAATGCAACGTAGAGAGTTCTATTTCTACCATTACATATCAGTGTATTACCAGAAGACAAATTATCGACAATCACTCTGAAACTGGAAAACAAGAGTATCTTGAAGGGATATCTGCATCCAAAAGATTTTCTAGTTCCAAAAAACATGAACCAAGATGCACATGAAAGACTTTCAATACTCCTTGTGCATTCATATTCTTGAAATTAACCAAATTAAGCAGATTTAGTTGTTACTTTACACTTTGAAGGCTCTCTAACCTCATATTTTACAGAAGCATTAACATTGATTTCAAATTCAAAGTATGATATAAGATTAGAGCCAGTTGATTCCTTTTTCACTTGTCTTGAAAAATGAGGTATTGAAACAACAAAATGAGACATTGTTTCCACAAATTGATGTATGGATTCGTTGCAGAGGATTAGCTGCTGCTATTTCTTTAGAATTAAATGGATATCAGATCAGGAAAAGATTGATCATGCAACTGAACTTGATGATTCTGATTATTCGCATTGTTATCATTAGAAATTTCTTCTTCTTCTTGAACCCTCACCACATGATGATCATGATAGACTATGGAGATTGGAATTTGGAGAAATGGACAGTGACTACATAACAAATATATTTTAAAACCCAAAAAAAAACCATTTACGATTAGATTCTGGTAATGGGCTTTCTGGTTTTGAAGGCCCAATCGATATAGTAAAACGAGTGCATAACTCTACGAAACGATATGCTAAGAATCTCTCTGATCGCTAGTTGCCGAGAAAATTATAGAACTGACAAAATTGTAATATCATATATATATGCCACCTGAATCGTATCTCCGAGACGAGTCATTGGTCTTAACACATTCCCACCACCGTCTCTGTCTCCTCCCTCAGATCTGATCCTCTTCCATTGGTCCTCCGTCATGCCGTCTTCCTCCGCCTTCCAATTTCTCTTCTCGGTTTACTCCGCCGCCGCTTGCATCTTCCTTCTTCTGTCTCCGGCCTTTGCCTCTGACTCAGATCATAAGGTTAGATTTGGATCTCTAGTGGCGGCCGTTTTTTTTTCCTCTTAGCTGTAGCTCGAATCGAGTTCTTTGCTCTTAGATCTCGCTATTGCATGTGTTTCTGTCTGTTTATATTGGCTTGGATCTGTTCAATTTTTGGTGGTGTTAGGGCTTAGAGGCTTGATCCAGCTGTTTTTTTCTCCCTGCAATTCTAGCAAGTGTTTCTCCACTCTGTTTTAGGTTTCTCTTTTTCACAGCATTATGATTAGGTTTTGATATGGTTTATATTTTCGTTGATTTGAGTCGCCTAAGTTCAGTTGCTGCTTGTGGCATTATTACTAACTTAATGTCTTGTGTTTGGTTTTTGCAACGATCATTGTCTATAGATGTTCTTCTGTATGATTGTTTGTTCAATTTGAGACATTTAGTAGAGAGCAGTGGTACTGGAATGTGCTCCTGCAATTCATTGTTAGGTCTAGCTTTTGCTGATGATATATATAGATCATATATGTTATCTAGATCTAATAGATTTTGTGGCTGGGAGAGATAAGCGTCTAATGTTTCTAAATTTACTTTAATTGTGATTGCTTGTCGATATGTCGAAGTTATTCCATGATTGTGGACATTTTTGGATCAAAATTGGTCGGGTTTCTTGTAAGAGTTGAGGTCAATAGATCTTTAACTGCAAGGCTTCATCTTCTGGCTGCCTTTTTTTTTCCCTCGGAGCTTTCCTTGTGAAGTTTACACTTTAAATAAGTACTTAGTTCAGTCGGTAGCAATTAGCTATTCTGATAAGATAAAATTAGTCTTTTCCTAAATATGCTTTGTTTTTGAGGATGGTAATGTTGCAACAACAGGTTTTGTATTGATATCCCTTTTTCTTCCAAAAGGGTGATTGGATTCTTTGTTTTCTATCCGTATTTTGTAAGATGATTTGTATAGTACTGCTGAACATACAAAATATTGCACGAAAAGAGTTCCAATATTTCTGATGTTATCCGTTCTGGGTTTTGGTGTATGACTCTTGTTTGGTTCCATATGTTTTCCAACTGTTCTCATTTCTTTCACCTCATGAAATTTGGTCTTTTGCTTTTACTTTTCCAGTATCAACCTGATGAACAGGTTACCCTGTGGGTGAACAAAGTTGGCCCATATAATAATCCACAAGAAACATATAACTATTATAGCCTTCCGTTTTGCCGCAAAACTGAAAACAGTGTTCACAAATGGGGTGGTCTTGGTGAGGTTCTTGGTGGAAACGAGCTCATTGACAGCCAGATCGACATAAAGTTCTTGAGTATGTTAATTCTTATGCTAGTTTCTCTCTCGTAATTGTTATTTTGATTGCCCAAGAGTTATATTGCTGTCTTCTGTTTCCCTCTCAGAAAATGTTGACAGAAGCTTGATCTGTCGATTGGAACTCGATGAAGCTAAGGTCAAGCATTTCAAAGATGCCATCGAAAATAGTTACTGGTTTGAATTATTTATGGGTATGTATCGCATTTACTTGTACATATTGCTGATGAAGAAGTATGAAAGAAAAAAGTTGATTCTCGATTCAAAAAGATGTTGCTGTTTGTTATATTTGAAACTGAGAGTCTTTTTGAATTATCAAGGGAACTCATGTTGCTGTATTATAAACATTTTTAAAAGCAATTTGCATATGCTTCTAAGACTTTACTAAAGGTTATTTTTTTTTCATGAGATCATTCTACAATGTACCATATGTATTCACTATTCTTATATCAGTGGAACTTATAGTTTAAGCATCTTTCATTTTCTAATCTTCTGTCTTACTTATTTTGTCTTACAAATGATGTATATGGCGTACGTGGATATGCAAGTTCAGATGATCTGCCTTTGTGGGGTATGATATTATATATATTCACTTTGTACGCCCAAATTTTTAGTTCAGTTCAAGGTATAATTATTTTACCATCTCATTGTTGTTATAGGCTTTGTGGGCGAGCTGCCTCCTGGAAAAAATAATGAGAATGGCAGGCATGTTCTTTACACCCATAAGAATATTATTGTCAAATACAACAAAGACCAGGTCAGTTGTTTCTTTGCCGCTACGTAGTATTAAGGATCTCATATGAACTTTCCCGTGATCTTATTTTATCTTCTTTGTGTAGATTATTCATGTGAATCTCACTCAAGACAATCCAAGGCCGTTGGAAGCAGAGAGGACAGTGGACTTGACATATTCTGTGAAATGGATCCCAACCAATGTCACATTTGCTCGTCGTTTTGATGTTTATCTGGACTATCCATTCTTTGAACACCAGGTAAATCATAGCACGTAATGTCTTGTTTATCCTTCTGCCATCAGATTTTGATTGATATTTGCTTCAGCGTTTGATAATTTATTACAGTGAATGCTCCTTTACTTGCTTGTTGATTAAATTGCTAAAACGTTGCCTCAAGATGTTTATTTAGCTATTATAACTGTTTTAAGGTGAACTTTTATCGTGCAGATCCATTGGTTCTCCATCTTTAATTCGTTCATGATGGTTATATTCCTCACTGGTTTGGTCTCAATGATTTTAATGAGGACTCTCAGAAATGACTATGCGAAGTATGCCCGGGAAGACGATGATCTGGAGAGCTTGGTAATGTCTACTCAAACTCTTATCTATTGTACCTGCAGAAGTTTTCTTACTATTACAATTGTGTTGTCCACTTGTCAATATATATCTTCATTGTAAATGCAAGACCGTGGAGCCATTTGTGACAGTTAGTATTGTTGAGCACAGGAACGGGATGTAAGTGAAGAATCTGGATGGAAACTCGTGCATGGAGATGTGTTCCGACCACCACGTAGTCTGGTTCTTCTATCAGCTGTTGTTGGTACAGGTGCACAGTTGGCTTTGCTTGTTCTTCTTGTCATATTAATGGCAATCATTGGGACACTCTATGTTGGGTATGTATTACACTCTTTAGTTTCAACCAACTTCTCATTCGGTTTTTGTTTGAATATCATTTTTGCAATGTGAACCTCTTATTCTGGTTTATCCTTATTCAGGAGAGGAGCGATTGTCACAACTTTTATAGTTTGCTATGCTCTGACGTCATTTGTTTCTGGTTATGTGAGTGGTGGAATGTACTCGAGAAGTGGAGGTATGTTGTATCATTTCTTATTGAATGCAGCATGCTCTCCGATGATATACCTTACCTTGATTCATTTCAAATTTCACTTATGCTTATTTGTTCAGGTAAACATTGGATCAAGTGCATGATCCTCACAGCTTCTCTCTTCCCATTCTTGTGCTTTGGAATCGGATTTATCCTAAACACAATCGCCATATTCTATGGATCTCTTGCGGCTATTCCCTTTGGAACACTGGTGGTTGTTTTCGTAATTTGGGGTTTCATCTCTTTCCCTCTTGCCCTCCTCGGGACAGTCGTTGGTAGAAACTGGAGTGGTGCTCCAAACAATCCATGCCGTGTTAAAACAATCCCACGTCCAATCCCTGAGAAAAAATGGTACTTGACTCCATCAGTAGTCTCTCTTATGGGAGGTCTTTTACCCTTTGGCAGCATCTTCATTGAAATGTACTTCGTCTTCACATCCTTCTGGAATTACAAGGTAAAAATCTCTTACAACTTACAAGTTCAATTAGAAAGAATGGGAAAAAATAAAAACCGATCTTGTGTAAAAGTAGTGTTGCATTTCTTAATGGGATTTTTGGTATTGCGACAGGTATACTATGTATACGGGTTCATGCTGCTTGTCTTTTTGATTCTTGTTGTCGTGACCGTCTGTGTAACAATTGTGGGAACCTATTTCTTGCTGAATGCGGAAAACTATCACTGGCAATGGACTTCATTCTTCTCAGCTGCTTCGACTGCGGTTTACGTCTACTTATACTCGATCTATTACTACTACGTAAAGACCAAGATGTTTGGTTTTTTCCAAACCAGCTTCTATTTCGGATACACCTTGATGTTCTGTCTTGGCCTTGGAATCCTTTGTGGTTAGTTTCTTTTTCACTCTCCCCTGTCACTACAAACCTAAAAGTTGTCATTGGCTTGGTCTAAAGATTGTTTGGTAAAAATGTGCAGGAGCTGTTGGGTTCTTAGGATCGAACCTGTTTGTTAGGAGGATCTACAGAAACATCAAGTGCGACTAGAGAGAGTTACCAAACCCAAAACAAAAAAAAAACCGCAGTAAAGATGGATTGGGGAATCTTCTTGGAGGAAGTTAAGTCCGTAAGGGAGAAGCTTCTTACGGTTGGGAGAGAGGGAACGAATGGAGGAGGTTGTAAGATCCAACGTTTATTATATTCTTCTTAAGATCTTAATTTTTTTTTCTGGGGGAGAGAAGCCTTACGCTTTTTTGTTTTGTTTTCTTCTTTTTCTTTTCTTTTTGTTTGGTTTAATCTCTCCCTTTTGGTAAAGTGGAATCTGCTCTATTTAATTTAGGATTCAGTGATACTGTTGGTTCTCTTGTTTCTTGTAATGCAGGAAAATCCAATTTCTAAAATTAAACCTTCCCCAAAAAAAAAAACAGAAAACTTAGGGTCAGAAATTTTGGTAATTATAATTTGCAGGTTATGAGCCAAACCAAATTGGTTACCGAAGTAAATCCAAATTCTGCTGATCGGTTCGATTCGGTTAGGCTAAATCTGTTCCCTGAATATGCTGTTATATTCCCACACCTTTTGTCGAGGTGTACCAAGAGAGACCACGTAATACTCACCTCAACAAGATATTGTAAAAGTGTGTCAAACACAAATCACACACAAAAGGGAAAACAAAATCACCAAATAAATATAGACGATAATCCAAACAATCCACACGATTAACGCCACGTGGCAGATAGGATTCCCACAACAATCCTACCTTTATTATCTTCTTCTCTCCTTCACACTCTCCACGCCATTTCCACAAGCCATAATCCCCACAAAAATCCCAACTTTATCTCAAAACACACAAAAATGGCTTCCACTGCTCTCTCAAGCGCCATCGTCGGAACTTCCTTCATCCGCCGTCACACGGCACCCACCAGCCTCCGTTCTCTCCCGTCAGTCAACACACAATCCCTCTTTGGCCTCAAATCAACCACCGCTCGTGGTGGCCGTGTCACAGCCATGGCTACATACAAGGTCAAATTCATCACACCTGAAGGAGAGCAAGAGATTGAGTGTGAAGACGACGTTTACGTCCTCGACGCAGCTGAGGAAGCTGGACTTGATTTGCCTTACTCGTGCCGTGCTGGTTCTTGCTCAAGCTGTGCTGGTAAAGTTGTGTCTGGTTCTGTTGATCAGTCTGACCAGAGTTTCCTTGATGATGACCAGATTGGTGAAGGATATGTTCTCACTTGTGCGGCTTATCCTACTTCTGATGTTGTCATTAAAACCCACCAAGAAGAAGAGATTGTTTAAGCCCAAGCTTTTTATGGTTTATTAAAAGTTTATTAATCTTGTCTTTATCATAATTTTTACATTTTGGGTTTGAGTTTGTTGTTACTAAAACCTATTGTTGTCTGTTGTCATTGTTCTTGGTTTCGCCCACCTTTTGGTAACATCAATGGATCACATTTTAAACTATATGCTACATTTTTGATGAGAATCTAACATTATCTTTAAACATTCTTAATTCAATTTCTTGAAATCTAAGATTTATAAACTCTAGAAAGAACTATACACATTCTAGCTATAGGCGAAACGAAACTATGAAATCTTAAGAGTCTAATTAAGCCCAAATGGCTAGAGAAGACATGAGTCCAGCTCCAAGGAACAACATAAGATACAATTTGAAGCCTACTAAATCACTTGTCATTGTTACTGTCGATTTTTCTTTCTATCCTATTTGCTTCTGCCGACTGAACCACTAATTCGATCAATCATCAATGGCTGATCTTAGAGACAAACCATACGGTAAACAACTCTTTTAAGAGACAACTAACCGTCTAAGCGAGTGGAATTAATGAGGCTGTTTATTTCGTGACACTGTGTATTTGGTTAAGACCGGTTTACCCCTTAACCGATATTTCTAACTGAGATCCTTGTACTGCCTATAGGCAGTGCCGGCCCTGGGCTCCTCCTGCTTTATACATCAACAAGAATATATTTTTGTTAAAGGCATCATTTTCAATGAAATTGCATCTAGTCTAGTGGCTGAGTCATTGTATCTTACTCTTGTGTCTCAAGTCCGACACCTACAACTTTTGCTTTAGGCATCAGATTGTTTTGGATCGGACCTGCTTATAGGTATAAGAACCCCCAGCTTTACTACGTTTCATCAGATGAGTATGTTATTCACATAATGTTAATCTGGTTACTTGGTCGGTATAGGGGTAAACCATAATCCAAACTGATAATCCTGGCAAAAAAAGAATATTGGTGCAAGTAATGTTTTTTTTCCTCTCTTTTAGATGTAATATATGAAGCTTAAGGAAGACATAATTAAGTAGAAAAATGTAGAAACAGATATAAGCTTCGAATTTTAAACAAAATCTTTAGGCTCTATACCCTTCATGTAAATCCTACAATATGACCATGCAAGACAACTAGAAGTCTAGAACTACAACCATGTGTTTAGTTATCATTCTTTTTGTGTTGATCAGTCTGACCAGAGTTTCCTTGATAATGACCAGCTTAGTGCAGGATATGTTCTCACTTGTGTGGCTTTTCCTACTTCTGATGTTGTCATTAAAACCCACCAAGAAGACGAGCTTGCTTAAGCCCAAACTTTTAATCATGTCTTTGTTATAAATTTTTACATTTTTGGGTTGAGTTTGTTGTTACTAAGATTTTTTGTTGTCTCTTGTAGTTTGTCATCATCTTTTGGAAAACATCAATAATGACATTTTAAAGCTTTTGGTACACTTTCAATGAGAATCTAACATTATCTTTAAACTTTGGAAATTAAATTTCTTGAAATTTAAGATTGATAAACTCTAGAAAGAACTATACACATTGTAGCTATAGGAGAAACTATGAAATCTTAGAGTCTAATTAAGCCCAAATGGCTAGAGAAGACATGAGTCCAGCTCCGAGGAACAACATTATATAAGATACGATTTGAAGCCGAAAGTTACAGCTCATTTTTGTACTCAAGAAATCAGCAGCTATGAGATCCACTAAAGCCATGTATACAAGAATCCCGGCAGAGAGCGAATCCAAGATACCTTCGGTGACTAATGCTCCAACGCTGTGAGAATTGAAAGATGACGCCACTGCAGTTCCAATACCGATCCCTATCGGTGTTGTGAGGGCGAAAAAGCAAGCCATTATGGTTGCTGATTTGTTCCTGAATTGTGCTTGGGATATGCATCCACCGAGCGCAAATCCTTCAAAGAATTGGTGGAATGATAGTGCTGCGATCAGAGGACGGATTGTGCAAGGAGACTGAGATACTCCAAGGGATATACCGATGATAATCGAGTGTGACACAATTCCGAGCTCCAGAACCTAACCATATTTAACAAGATGAGATTAGTAAACACAAATTTGTGAAGAACGCGAAATTACTTAATTCAAAATGTTCTTTTTCCATATATTCCTTGAATGTACAAACTACATTTGCAACTCTGTAAGACTCAGGAAAAATGGAACAGAGATTTGTACCTGACTAACAACGACATGCCTAGCTCCATTTCCGAGCTCCAAGCCCCCGTGCACGTGTCCATGTCCATGTCCATGAGCATGACCAACTTCGATTTTACGGTGTCCGTCACATGAACCATTTCCATGAGGGTGACTATGTCTATGGTGAGCAGCATGAGCATGAATGCCAACAATGTGAATCCCACCACTGTCTTCTTCTCCAAACACTTTCTCATCGTTTGTTCTATCCGCAACCACAGGAACAACAATACTCGGTGATTGTTCACGGCCAGGTTCAACATACTCACTAGCATCACTCTCTTGCTTCCGTTCATAGTACTGCGTCCCCATAAAATCCACAAGCAGAGTGATTAAAGCAGCAACCATGGCAAAGAACCCCGGGAAAGGGAACTTAGACCAAGGAAAATCAGGTAAGCATGGGTTTCTCAAAGCTTCCGTGCCACCAGCCAACATGTGAACAAAACCCGTGGCAAGGATCACACCAGCTGCAAAGGCTTTAGCAGTCACAAAGAGATTACCATCGATTTGAAGGAACCGACGGTTCCTGCCAAAGAGTGGTATAGCTACACCTGCAGCTCCAGCTAAGAGAATAGAAGCAATGGCTACAAATTTAAGTAGAAATGCAGCAGAATCATCACGACAAAGGTCTGATTCGCTGGCATAGCAAAGGACTTTAGTTGAAGAAGCAGCCATTGTCTCAGGAACTATCTGCAAAATGGACTCTGTTGCTGTTTTTGGGAACAGAGGACCAATGCAACGAATCAAACATATCAGAGCAAATCCAAGACTGAGAATTGAATTACTAAATTCCTGAATTATCCAAATTATGAGAACCTAGAGAATCTCTAGTCAATCAAACTTCGAAATCACATGCAAAGACTGTGAATTGAGAAGAAAGAAGTAATCTTTAATTGAAAGGAAATAGTTGATCAAGTGTTCGATGAAATACCTGAGAGAGAATCTCTTTCTAATCCGAGTAAGTATAAAGGAAGCAATTTCCAAAGAACCTAAATAGCAAAACCAGAATCAGTTTCTCGCAATTCAAAACACATTCAATTGAAAACATCGAAGGACTAAAAGGGTTGGTGATTCACGAACATCGATGAAGAACATTGGGGTCTAAGATGTCTTCGGGATCAAGAAAAGTGAAGAAATTGCATAGAATTCTCGCAAACCCAGAAAATGAATCACAATTATAAATGAGAATCTGCAAGTTGGAGAAAGATACAAGTAATGTCGACATCGTGAGGGAGGTTGCAGTTGAGCAACGGGTTTAGAATTTTGAGTGTTTGGTTTATATATTAAGATTTCCCGAATATTCAAGGAACACGCCAACTCATGTCGACATTTTGGCGTTATTTTTCTCTTTTTTTTTTTTAATTACAATTTTTGACTAACTTATTTTTCTTTCTTAATTGTTAAATACAACTGTGCCCCTAACAATTTTTTTGGACTGGAAAGAAACAATTTATTGGATTTTAAAAAATAATGTCCTAGTTGAACAAAATATAATAATAGTATTCCCTACCAAAACCCAATTTGGTCGATTGCAATAACTCATAAGTATCTCGAAAACATGCAAAAACATATTTAATCTTTTTTTTTTTGGTTTTTAACATATTTAATCTGATCGTCTCTAAAGTTATTGATAAAGTTTTATGAGATATTTACCGAATGAAGTTTTGTGTTTTCTAAGTTATTTAAAAAATTAAGAAATAAGGGTGTCACGTTTTTTTTTGTTTTTGATAAAATGGAACAAAGTATATTTACAAACGCTTTGGGCAAGCATTTTCATTAGGCCAAAAAAAGGGCCAAACTGAAACTAAAGAGAAGAATATTGAGAACTTTGTTTTGGTTTTGGTTCTAATTTCTTGGCTGTCACATCTTTGTTTTGGTTTTGGTTCTAATTTCTTGGCATGTATTGGTTTGGTTTGCACCGGATACGATACCGTTTTAGTTTTTTTAGTGTTTAACATTGTTTCTTGCGCAATATCATTGAGATATTAAGAAACAATAAGCCATCAACAGCAAATTACTTACCACAATAGTGAAGTATGTAATTAAATCTCTTTAGGCAAACCTGTGGTTTTTAAATCATCAAATCTCTTTTATTTTTATCAATAATGGACATAATAGGTTTAGCTTAGCCTTAGCCTCTCTCTTACAAATTCAACGACACCGTCACAACAACCAGTTAGATATGACAAAAACGTCAGGCTGTTCGATGCAAACCAGTATCCGATATATATGAAAGATGCAAAACAAATCAGTTCTCATGTCAACATAGTGCCTTAAAACAGAATTTTTTTTTTTGAGATTGAAGATTTTAGGGAATATTTTTTAGTACCTAATACTTATATTGCAAATCCAATGGTCATACCTTTTTTCCCGGTAAAATGTGAAGTATTATACCATTTTTAAATTTGTGACAACGTTACAAAGAAAACTAAGAAGACGAAAAAAATATTTTTTTGCAACAAAGACTAAGATTACAACAAGCACAAAAAGACGGACAAAACACAACAACAAAAAGAAGCACGCAAAACTAGCCAGTAGAGACTCGAAGAAGAAACACCGATTCTGAACGGTACTACTCGGACATTCACGTGATTACCACGGCTCTAAGAACCCGAGTCCTCATCCTTGTTGCTACGAGCAATCCCCACCCGAGGCCCTCCTCAAAACCTCAGAAACAAGCATGCCTACATCTTCTCTGAAGACTAATGTGAAAACGAGACTGTTACAGCAAATTAAAACACATCCAGCGGCACGGGAGCCTCTACGGACAGTTAGAGAAACCGCTTCCAACCGCCATTCTCGAGATTGAGAAGGTACATGAATCATCTCCCACGGATGAGAAATAACCATCGGGAACGAACCGCCGCCTCTATTCTACATTTAAATCCCACCAGAGCTTCACCCAAAAGCATCCCCCAATGGACATACCTTGATGGTGAGAGTCTTCAGATGTGGAGGTTTCTTTAGGAGAACTTTTAAACCTCTCCAAGAAATATCTGGTTCAGTTGGAAATGATAAGTGATAAATGTTTTTCAAACACTAGGGGGCTTTTCGGATGTCATAAAACAGCTAGTACATAATAATAATAAAAAACAAAGTAGTTATTGTTAAAATTTCAATCTACGGATTAAAACTTCAACAAACATTGTAATGTCAAGCATTGTTCCTAGATATTAATTTACCATCGCCGTGTCAGTAAAGTCTGAGCAAACAATCTGAACATTTTTTACTCCCTTAATCAAATTCGTTAGATGGTTGGTAGCCCAACCATTTACTACAATAAGTTTGATCTTAGCTTTAACAAGAGAGTTGAGATGAACAACTGGATATGATACTCATCTAGAAGAACATCAACATATACTAAAAGTAGACAAGACTCGGTGTATCAAGACTATAAGTAACTCGGAATTGTAGTATTTGAACCTCTTTTTTTTGGGGTCAAACCTAGCTTTTTTTTATTTCAATAACAAAGTTTAAACTCCATTAGAGGAGTATACATCAAGGCATAAAGTGCCAATAGAACAAGTACGTTAACCAAAAGGGTGGTTGGATGATGTGTGTCAGGTTTTACCTCAGATGGACACAACGGAAAGGCTGTAAGTTCACAACCAAATCGCATGTAGTACTTAAGGATCGATCCCACAGAGATTGATGTTTCCAAGACGAGTTTATTAAGAGTAAAATGAGAACAGGACGAAAATGTATTTGAAGGAGTGAATGAAACCTAAAGCAATAAAAGAAGAGTTGGGCGTTTTGGAGACATATTCAGGGACTACGGTTCTCAATAGTTTCAGTGGTTATCATGCATTTTTCTTTTGTAGGATTCTAAAACTCGCAACACAAAGGGTGTTCTTTCTATAAACAAGAGTACCTTTGGTAGGTAAGCTAAATATGTTTAGTCTCCTCCATGACTCAACCAGTGGGCAGGTGACGATGGGGACCATTCATGCATTATTTCCTAGTGGTCTTAATTCAAAGCAGCTCCACAACTAGGCTTGGTTGGTTGGTTGTGATGCTAACTACTCTATCTAGCTATTTCAGGAGAAGGTGTTGCGACTACCGTCGGGACCCTCTTCTTGGATCAGTTGTAAGTGATCAATGAAACAATAAGCTTTAAGAACAGATCTAGATAGAAGAATCCTAATCATAAGATAGTAGAAAAACAAATCTAACAACCTAACATATCAAACCATGAATCTCCTTCAATTAACCCCCAATAAACCCAACAAAGAAGCAAAACGAAATTATGAACATAAATAAATAGATAATAGAGTTTAGAATACTCATCGATGAGGTAGAAAGAGGAGGATTTGTCTCCCTTGAAAGCTTGAAACGAAACAATGCGAAAAACCCTAGAAACTATGATATGATGATGGAGAATGCCCAAGGGGGCTGACTTAGATGTGTACATGATGAAGAGCGGTTAAGAGGCCGACTTGAATCTTCTATGGCGTCAAAGAGTGTATTTATAGGTCTTTAGGAGTCTTCTAAGTCGGTTTGGGCCTTTCCAACTCGAATTAGGTTAATTGATGTCAGTTTGGGCTAAATGAGCTTTGGATGTGGCCCAGCGCTGACTTAGGACTCCAAACCACGCCAGGAAGGGCTATGGCACTCCTGCGGGCTCTCTTGTCGCGAGCACCTTGAATATGAAGTTCAGAAATTGTAGAAAAACATGCTTTGCTCCTTTTTTTTTTTTTAATCCTTTTTACTTAAAAACTTGTATTGACCTCTTGAAACTAGAAATACTCAGAAATATGGTTCAAAAGCACTTTAATCATATCAAAACACTTATTAATCATCTCAAAATCATAGCTAAAATGGATAAAATAACGATGTTATCATTACACAAACTGGAAATGCTAAACACAAATAAGAACTCAAATAGAGCCTTGGGGATAAGGGCGAGCCTAGGAGTTTAGCCATTGTAGCAAACGTACCAATACACCCGATAAAGAAGAAATCTTCATCTTGGTAGACTTGATTGCCTTCACCAAAAAGAGGGAGTAACGCCTCCAACATAGTTGAGGTCACAGTGTCAGTTTCATCAAAACCTGAGCGAGAAAGGAGTATCATCCACACTTCTGCTCCAAGCAGAACACACTTCAACATGATGCTCCCTATACCGAAACCACTAAAGATAAGTGGTGTAATTGTGAGGATAAAACTCTCCGTAACGGAGCTCATGGGACTATTGTCCACAAGAACGAGATTAACTGGTAAGGTCCTAGCAATAAACGCTATGAGTTCCAGCACCGTAGCTACGAACATATAAAGACTGTTACAAATTCTGCATAATGCAGCAAGGATCTGCACCAGGGCGGTAATAATGCCACCAGAGGGCACACTAGCCATCAAAGTCATCTGAATCCCGCAATCCACATAACCATGTCTAAAATTTCTTCCCTAAACCGATAGCTCTCGAAAGGAGGAGAAATAGAAGGTAAAGTAGCGAGTACCTGGAGGATCGGGAGGGTTGGAAATGTTACTGGCGTGGTGGTGGTCGAAAAGAGACAAATTTCTAGAGTCGTCGAAAAACAGTCCGGTGCGGCGAGACGAGTCCCACCGACGGAGGATAAGGAGTTACTCCTTGGTACAATAGAAGATATTGAGTTCTTTTCGAGCCAAAATGAGTGAAGCAGGGGAAGAGAAGAGACGCAAGAAGTGAGGCTAATAAATCTTGAACATCATAGAGAAGATTGTATCATAGTTTTTCTGAATCCATGAATAGACTTAAGCAAATCTACTGAACGACTTTGAATTCGCACTTGGAAGAAGCTCTGGGAAGCTTTTCCAGATCAGCTATGAGTTTTAGCTTTCTTGTACCTGTTGCTCGAGAATGAACTTTCACCAGCTTAAGGCACGACAATTTCTCCAAGATAAGCTTCATTTGTATCAATTCTTCGGGACAACCCTTGTACACAGTTATAATTAGGACCTCTAAAGGACACGACAGTATGAAAGAATACTCCGACAAGCAATCGCAAACTTCTGGACCAACAAAGAAACCCCTATAATAATAGTGCAAGGGACCCTGAAACAAAGACATGCAATATTTGAGATTGAAGATTAAATATTATGATCAGTAATAAATAAAATTTATTTGGGGGTTTAATTAGGTCATACGTTGATGGTAAGAATCTTAAGATTTGGAGATTTCTTGATCCGGATTTGTAGGCCGACAACCCAACAGAAGTGAGGAAGAATGAGGAGGTTAACATATAAGGGGGGGGTTTATTGGTTTTATGATTTTCAAAGAGTTAAAAGTTTTAGAGAGGTTACTGTTATTCAATCTGGAATTTCCAAAACTCTATTAAAGTATTGTGTTATTGGTTTTGGTAGTTTTAAAATTTTGTTTACAATCATTTAAAGTCATGAGTTATTGGTTCAAGATTAAAAAAAACTCAATCAAAGTCATGTGTTATTCAAATAAAATGAATTTAAGTGACTTTATCATTAGATTAAAATCTAGTATTATTGGATTAAAAACACACATTCATAGTTTGAGTTTCAATTCATATTGAGACGACGACAACAACAACCAATATAACCGAACGACAACACGCACATCATTTCAGAACTGATCTTGTGAAATGCTCTCTTGCAGTCGCGAACGCCTGACTTATCGTCTGAAGACAAAAAAATTAAAGCCGCAACGAAATGTAACAAGTTCATTAGTAATGGTGCTACTTGAGAGGTCGGATTAATGTAACTTTATGAAGGTTTGTATCAAGATGAAAATATCAAGAAAATATGATCAACGATTTGTTGTATAAGAAACATGGTACCTGCTCGGATAGAGGAGCGTTAGGATCATTGCTATTGATCCCTGCTTTTTCTACGATCACGTTTGCATCCGTCTCCAGAACAATACTGAGATATAAGATAGTATTAGGCTATATATAACCTACGAAACAGTTCATTTATCTAATGGGTCTAGAAAATGTTGAAAGGAGAAGAAAGTTTCATATACCCGCCATCGATAATTTCATTGAAGCATAGAAAAATGAGATCAAGGTTGTCCAATGCCTCTCTCTTATCAAAATTGCCTCTGTAATTTGGGTTTGGAAGAGAGGAAGGTTGCAAAATCAAGCTAATAATTTTTGGGAATGTAAAAATATTAAATAATCTGAAGCTGTAATCAGAGCCAAACCTAAGGAGAAGGCTCACTGCATCGAAGAGTCCCTGAAGCACACTGGCTAAGATAAGCTCGTTTTCCTCATCACCGCCCGTAACAAAGAAATGGAGATCTTGCACAATTTTGTACACAATTATGTTGTTCTCCAATGCTGTCACTTCCACTGCATATATATCAAGAACAAGGAGATTGTTACAACTAAAAGTCCATGCAGACATAAATAATATCAGGCTTGATAAAGATTCAATGAAAGTTACTCAACAAGAAACTGATGAGTATCTAAAACAGGATTCATGATGAAAATTTACCTTCTGTTCGAGCATTTGTTTTTTGAGCCTTGTTAAACACAGATTTTTCAAATGCTTCTTTTGCTGAATTCGTTGGCCAGTCATCCGAGTAATACTTAACCGCTATACACTTTCCTTCAGAATCCAAAAGCAACATGTTTTTCACTTTTGGGGACAATTCCTATGTAAAAAATTTCAAAAAATCCATGGGAAAGTATGAGATTGTGAGATACTGCAAATCACCAATCAAAAGATGATCTTTTTGGAACTTAAGCATTGAGGTGTATGTAATAGCACAACTGAGAGATGAATGTAGATGAACATGAATCAGTTCCACGGTACCAATCTCTTACCGCACTAGCACAGATATTTCAAGCATTCTGTTTTCACAAAAGAATCAAACAAAACGATAAGATTGTCTAATAGGGTAACACCTAGTTAGTGAATATCCAAGAATCAAATATCAGAAAATGGCTTATTATATATATCATTTCCCCTGAAGAATTAAATGCAGGTTAATATCAAACCAATGGCACTCTAAATGAAAAAAACTTGTAAACCAACGTTAATGGTATCGATTAAAACTTCACAGAAAATGTCTTCATAGGCCTCAAACATTGATCAAATGTGCAATATGTATCGGATATTAAACATCTATACAAGGCCTCAGAAAGCCAAACTGCTAAACAAACATCTTCTCCAGTCTTGCTTCTATTCCAAACTTATCTTCAAATTCAACATGCCACATAAACAAAAATTAATGCAGCTCCATCACATATGTTTTTTTGTTCTGTGTCCATCACACATGTTGAACAATTCTAAACCATTAACCATAAGGCAAACCAAAATTTTAAAAGTGTAATTAGCCAAGTAACATCAGATACTCAAACTAGCTCCTATGGCTTCAAATTAATGCCAAAACTCCTTGATTTTTCGCTATCCTGATCACAATAGCCAAAATTAGTTCAGTAAAAAACTCCAAGTTTTGCAAAGATCTAAGATGACCACTTACAACGAACTATTGATGAATTCTGGATGAAACATGCCACATAGATAAAATCATATATTTTGTTGAACAATTCTAAACCATTTACCGTAAGGCAAACCAAGACTATCAAAGTGTAATTAGCCAAGTAAGATCAGCAACTCAAACTAACTTCTACATGCGTAAAATTAAAGCCAAAACTCTTTGATTTTTCGCTATCATAATCATAGCCAAAATTAGTTCAGTTAAAATGTCCGCAAAACAAGTCTTACAAAGATCTAAGATGACCACTTTACACTTACAATATGAATTCTGGATGATACAACTCTGAATACAAAATCTGAATTCTTGACTTATTGCATATATTCATATACAAATAAAACTTATCTTATCAGTTGATAATTTAATTTTTTAACTTCCTCTTCAAGTGGCGTCTCTCATGGCGATCGGAGCTCCCATCTTCTTCCTCTTCGCTCACGGCCCTCCCCTCCGATATGGGGAAGAGAAAATCAACTAAGATGCGTTCCTCACCAGCGCGAATCCAGCCTTCAAAGTCAAAGAGCTCTGGATCTCCTTCTGCCTAGAAAAATGTGCCTGAGGAAAAAACAACAGATCTTACCCAGATCTCGTCGGAATCACCTTCAGCCACTAATGCCCAAGCTTCTATCACTCCAATAGACTCGGCCAGTACAGCTACACCAGGATCTGACTCGAAGCAAGCTTCGATTCCTGTTGTCGTCACCGTCGCATCCGAGACAACCAACATTGTCACGCCTGTGACAACCACCACCGTCGCACCTGTGAAAACAGCCACCGCCGTTGACGCATCACTGTCTGTTACTCCAGCAGAGACAACTAGACCGACCTGGTGTGACCACGCCAAAGGCACGACAAAGCAGCTTAAGAAGAGAGGCACTCCTTTCTTGTTGGATTCGGGTGAGGTTTGTGTGGAAATCCCTAACACTGTAATAGAGAGAAACAAGAAATCTTGGGAAAACTTCATCCTGGGACAGTTTTATTCGGATCCTCCATCTCAAGGGACAGTCCACGCGATTGTTAATGGAATATGGAGTAGAAGACTTCGTGATGTTACCGTGTCTAAAATGGAAGGGAATGCCTACCTTTTTAGAGTCCCAAATGCTCTAACTAGAACTCGCATCCTAAGCCAAGGGCTTTGGCAAATCGAGGGCCAGACGATGTTTATGGCGAAGTGGGAACCCGTTCCAATTCCGGAGAAACCGGAACTCACTTCAGCTCCGATATGGGTTGAGTTTAGGGACGTTCCACACCAGTTCTGGTCTGAAGAAGGTTTGGAGCATATTGCGGGAATGGTTGGTCATCCTAAAGGTCTCCACCCATCGACTGCGAACATGACCAATCTAGAGGTCGCTAAAGTACTCACTGTGATTGATCCTAGGAAGCCTCTTCCTGAAGGTGTGAATGTCAAATTTGAAACGGGCAAGGTATGTCGTATACGTGTATCTAGCCCTTGGATGCCCCCTATTTGCAGCCATTGCAAAGGAGTGGGACATAGTATCAAGCGGTGTTCGACAGCTCCAATTACTTGTACAGGCTGCAAATCTTCTATCCATACCACGGAAAATTATCCCAGAGCAAAGGCAAAGTCCGTCACAAAGAAGAAGAAGAATAACAAGAATATTGACTCCGCGGTTACCTCGGATCAGAATCAAGCAAAGGTGATTGAACAGGACAGGGCAGTTGAGGCTTCTTCATCTAAAACACAGGTCATTGAATCAGTTGCACCAGAGTCTCCAACATCCTCTTCCTTGGTTGCTGGAGGTTCAGGTTCTCTTATCTCAACAACACAGGGAACACCAACATCAGCTACTCAGGGTACTATTCAGATTGATGCATCGGGTGGCTCTCTCACTTTAGACTTGTCAGTAAAGCCTAACAAAGAGAATCTGGTGTCTGAGACAGGGTCACCTTCTACCATGGTAGTAAAAGATTGCCCGAGTAATATGGAGTTGGAAAAACAGTTTACTCTAGTGACAAGCAAGAGGCAGCTGCGTAGCAACCGGGGCAAGGGCCCCATCCACAATTAATATATATGTGTAGTAACATTTTTTGTTGGAATGTCCGCGGGTTCAATACTTACAATCACCGAAGCGGTTTTAAGAAGTGGTATAATATTAACCACCCTATTTTGGGAAGTTTCATTGAGACTCGAGTCAAGCAGCCCAAGGAGGTAAATTCTATCGCCTCCATTTTACCGGGTTGGAATTATATTGAAAATTATAGTTTCTCTGAGCTAGGGAAGATTTGGGTCTTGTGGCATCCTAGTGTTTCTGTTTCTATCTTGGAAAAGTCACTGCAGATGATTACTTGTGAAGTACAATTGCCAGATTATGACTGTTTGCTCGTTGTGTCTTTTGTATATGCTGCAAACTGTGAAATATTGCGAAGGGAGCTTTGGGCTGAGTTGGTGGATCTGTCAACTGATCCGAGAATTGTTGGGAAACCCTGGGTGATATTGGGAGATTTTAATGAAACGCTTAATCTTTCAAAGCATTCAAAGCAGACATCTCAAAGATTGGATAGAGGAATGAGAGATTTCAGAGAGTGCTTAGTCTCAGCCTCCTTGGATGATCTTAACTATAGAGGCTCCACCTACCCTTGGTGGAATCATTAAGATGCAGATCCAGTGGCTAAGAAGCTAGATCGAATATTAGTTAATGACGAATGGGGCTCTGTTTTTCCTTCGTCGGTTGCATTTTTTGGAGAGCCGGACTTCTCGGATCATAGTCCTAGCTGCCTTAAGCTAAACCCATTAGTTCAGAGGCCTAGGAGACCGTTTAAGTTCTTTAATCTGATCTTGAAGATTCCACAATTCTTACCTCTTGTTCAACATTATTGGTACTCGTTGCTCTTTGAAGGATCTGCTATGTTTAGAGTCTCCCAGAAACTCAAGGCCTTAAAAAGTGTGATCAGAGCTTTTAGTCGTGACAACTATTCAAACATAGAGAAGAGAACCCGAGAGGCGCATGAGACCTTACTTGAGTGGCAGAGACAGATGCTAACCAATCCCTCTACTACACTTGCTTCTTCTCTTGCGGAAGCACATAGAAAGTGGAGCACTCTAGCTTTAGTAGAGGAATCTTTCTTTTTTCAGAAATCTCGGGTTACATGGCTCAGTGAGGGAGATGGAAATACAGCTTATTTTCATAAAATGGTTGCAACTAGACGTGCCATCAATCATGTTCACTTCCTCATCACAGATGCAGGTACTCGTCTAGAATCACAAACTGATATGATGAATCATTGTGGTGATTACTTTGCAGACCTGCTAGGAAGTCCATCTCCTCCATCCTCTTTCTCTATAGAGGAGATAGAGGTTTTGATAAGTTACAGATGTTCTCCGAAATCTGCTAGGAGACTAGAAAGGAACTTTTCTTCTTAGGAAATTCGAGAGGCTCTCTTCTCATTGCCAAGGAACAAATGCTCTGGTCCAGATGGTTACTCTCAGGAGTTCCTTATGGGTTGCTGGAGTGTGGTGGGTCCTGAGATCACAGCTGCTGTGGCTGAGTTCTTCTCATCGGGTAAAATTCTGAAACAATGGAACTCCACAACGCTTGCACTTATTCCAAAGATTCCAAATGCAGCTATGATCACTGATTTTAGACCAATATCGTGTTGTAATACCGTTTATAAGGTCATATCCAAGTTATTGGCTGGTAGACTTCAGAAGTTCCTCCCAGAAGTGGTATCACATTCTCAATCAGCATTTTTACCGGGACGTCTCCTTGCAGAAAATGTTCTTTTGGCTACTGAAATTGTACATGGCTATGGTTGGAAGAACATTGATCCTAGAGCCATGCTAAAGGTAGATTTGCGTAAGGCCTTTGATTCAGTTCATTGGGATTTTGTTATAGCTATTCTGAAAGCTATCAATCTCCCACCCAGATTCGTGAATTGGATCTCACAATGCATCACCACTCCAAGATTCTCTATTGCTTTGAATGGTCAATTAGGGGGTTTCTTCAAGAGTACTAAGGGATTAAGACAGGGCGACGCAATATCTCCCTATTTGTTTGTGCTTGTTATGGAAATATTCTCATCCTTGCTCCAATCTCAGTTTGTACAAGGGCGAATTGGCTTCCATCCTAACACTGCAGAGCTTCAAATTTCACATCTTATGTTTGCGGACGATGTGATGATATTTTTTTGATGGAAAGCCCTCATCTCTACAGGGTATTACATCTACATTGCAAAATTTTGCAGATTGGTCTGGACTGCTAATGAACAGAGAGAAGACTGAGCTTTACCATGCGGGACTAAACCAATTGGAATCCTCCAACCTAGCTAGGTTGGGATTCCCCACTGGTTCTCTACCTATTCGTTACCTTGGGCTACCTCTAATGCATCGCAAACTCAAGTTGTCAGAGTATTCTCCTCTTCTTGAAAAAATAACCAAACGATTTAAAGAATGGGCAGTAAGATCCCTATCATTTGCAGGACGTCTTCAGCTCATCTCTTCAGTGATATATGGGCTGGTTAATTTTTGGTGCTCAGCTTTCTTGCTTCCTAAGGGTTGTGTCAAGAGAATAGAAGCCCTTTGTACTCGTTTTCTGTGGACTGGTGACATTGAAAGTGGTAGGGGAGCCAAGGTGGCTTGGCACACAGTCTGCTTACCAAAGAAAGAAGGAGGACTTGGTCTGCGCAGCTTAGCTAGCTGGAATACTACTCTGCTGCTCAAATTCATTTGGCTTCTCTTCTCTCAGAGCGGATCTCTTTGGGTTGCATGGCATAAGTATCATAAACTCAGAGGCACTAGTTTCTGGGCTATTGACGAAAATTTGAATGATTCGTGGGGATGGAGAACTCTTCTTAGGCTTCGGCCATTGGCTGAAACGTTTGTCAAGTGTGTTGTTGGGAATGGCCAGAAAGCAAGCTTCTGGTTTGATTCTTGGACCCCTCTAGGTCCATTAATCAAGCTGCTTGGATCTGATGGACCTCGTCTTGTGGGACTTCCAATTAACTCTAGAGTGGCTGCTGCTTGCTCTTCAGTAGGTTGGCGACTCCCTGAGCCTCGATCAGACCAGCTACTCAGCCTCCATATCCACCTTACTACCAGTCATCTTCCAACTTCATCGTTGGTGGAGGATCATTATGTTTGGTCGGTAAATGGGCACAACAACACGGTTTTCTCCTCAAGATTAACATGGGAAGTTCTGCGACCTCGTGAGAATGTTAAGCCTTGGGCTAATGCGATCTGGTTCAAAGGAGCTACTCTAGCCCATGCTTTCACCATGTGGATAGCTCAGTTGGACAGAATGCCTACTAGAACTCGGATCGCCTCATGGGGTATCTCCACGGACACTAGATGTTATTTGTGCTCTGCTTATGATGAGACTAGAGATCACATGCTTCTCCGTTGTGAATTCAGTGACATGGTTTGGGGTTTTGTTTTATTTCGACTTGGCCTTCCAGCTCACACCTTTTTCACTTGGGACTCCCTTATCGCATGGACGGAGTTATCTTTGGATACATCCCCCTCCCTCCTCCGCAAATTGGTCGCTCACTCCACAGTTTATAACATATGGAAAGAGCGAAACAAGAGGCTCCATATTCAGCAAGCAACCCCTGCACCGATCATCTTCAAGGCCATTGACAAGCAAATAAGAAACACAATCAATGCTAGAAGGAAGCGGAAGAAATTCAGCAACCTAATGGCTCATTGGCTACAAAGGGACTAATCCCCCTATCATAGCCTCCTAAACTAGACCCAAATGTTCCCTTGTTTTTTTATTTCTTTTTTGGCAAGGCAGCAAAAACAGCTGAACAATATTTTGTAAAGCAAACTTTTCATTTCTTTTAATGATATTTACATTCATATCAAAAAAAAAAAAAAAACTTATCGCATGCAATTCTTTTTCTGGTTTTCCAATGATTTTCCTGGGCAACTAAAAGCAATATCAAATCTCACAAACCCGCAACGAATCCATAGGAACCGAAACGGTGCAAAAGAAAAAGTGAAATCTTTGGTAAAGAAGACGAGAACAGATAATTACCATGGCTTAAGGAGACAAAATCGGCCGGAGAAAACTCTGAGGAAGCTCGAGTAAGTATGGCAAAGAAAATTCTTTGATACGTTACAAATAAGGCAATTCATATTTACTTATTCTCTGTTTTAGAACATATTTACTTAAGGAATATACTTTCTCAAAAAAAAAAAAAAACTTTTCTAGATTTTTCTGGTTTCTAAAATATTTATTGAAAAAACTTTTAAATAAATTTTTATTAGTTAATATTGGTAAATTGTAAACCTTAAGAAATATTAATCGAGAGTATTTAAATTATTGAATTACTACTTGTTTATATTTATTGCCTATATGATATTGGAAAGTGTTCAATGTATAAAGATAATATATTTATTATTAAGTATTATTGTTTTTAAAATTTTTTTGGTGTGAAATACTCAAAAAATCAAATTTTCTAAGGAGTAGTTGACTTGTTTTTTCTTCTTGTAGTCAACTAATTACATGATTTAACTACTTTACCAAACAATTTTTTTTAATAATTTCATACCATTGAGTACTAAATTTTAGAAATTTTAGTCCATTTGATTTGAGCTTTAAAACGAATAGGTTATAGAGAATATGTGTAGTTGTATATGTAACAGAACTTTTATCCTCGGATCCTGAATTAGTTAACAATAAAACTAAAACTTATTTCATTAAGGGCCGAAAGCTAGAATGGCCCATAATTTAGCATAAATAACTAGAATAACCCTCGTTTTTTTAAAGGATTTTTAAGGTGTTTTAACCCAAAAGTACCCCTGAACTTTTTGTTAGGAAAAAAATAGTTTTCGAAAATGCCATTAAATTTTTTTTTCAAGTGCGCTAAAGTTGTTGGTATTTACAAAAATGCCACCGTGTTTTAACAAAAATCCGCAGACCATGTTGCTGCACACTTAATTTTTTGCACATTTATTTTAGTTATCGCGGATTTATTTCGCATATTTGTTTTTCATGTTCTCGCACATTTATTTTCAATGTTGCCGCACATTTATTATTCCGCACATTTATTTTGTCTTATGGCGGAGTTACTTAGAACCGCGAGTTTGTTTTGCACATTTATTTCATCACATTATAGCGGACTTATTTTTATTTTTTAGCCGCACAGATATTCAAAATAGTCGCCGCTGATTTAATTTTATAGTTGTCGCACATTTATGTTATCATGTTGTGGCGGACTTATTTGTATATGTTACTGCACACTTATTTCTGCCGTTGATGCACACTTATTGAAATCATGTAATCGCACAGTTATTCCCTTTTGTTGTAGCGGATTTAATGTATATGTGAATGCACACTTTTTTTAATTGTTGTCGCAGACTTTTTTTTAACAGTTACCGCACAATTTTTTGGTTTGTTACTGCACACTTATTTGTAACGTTGCTGCACATATATTTGTAATGATACTGCACATTTATTTCCTCTTGCTGTGGTGGACTTATTTGTAATGTTACTGCACACTTTTTCTTATAGTTGCTGCACATATATTTGTAATGATACTGCACATTTATTTCCTCTTGCTGTGGCGGACTTATTTGTAATGTTACTGCACACTTTTTCTTATAGTTGCTGCACATATATTTGTAATGATACTGCACATTTATTTCTTCTTGCTGTGGCGGACTTATTTGTAATGTTACTGCACACTTTTTCTTATAGTTGCTGCACATATATTTTTAATGTTACTGCACATTTATTTCCTCTTGCTGTGGCGGACTTATTTGTAATGTTACTGCACAGTTTTTCTTATAGTGGCCGCACAATTTTTTTAATAGTTACCGCACACTTTTTTTAACATTACCGCACACTTTTTTAATAGTTATGGCACACTTATTCGTAACGTTGCTGCACATGTATTTATAATGTTACTGCACATTTATTTTCTCTTGTTGTGGCAGCCTTATTTGTAATGTTACTGCACACTTTTTCTTATCGTTACCGCACACATTGTTTTACTTTGGCTGCGGAATTGTTTATACTTTTGCTGCGGATTTAGTTTTTTTTTGCTGCGGATTTATTTATTATTTGGATGCGGATTTGTTGTACTTTAGATGCGGATTTGTTTATTCTTTGGTTGCGGATTTGTTTTTTCTTAAGCTGCGGATTTGTTTTACTTTGGTACCGGATATAGTTTTGTTTCGTTGCGGATTTGTTTTGCTTTGGCTGCAGACTTGTTCTTATCAGTTACTGCAGATTTGTATAATGCAATCTGGGCCACAAGATTTAGGGTTTTCCCTTGCCGTCATCTTCTCCTTCACCTCGTTCCCCTTAGTGTTTTTTTTTTGGGCAGCCCAGCCATCTACATCTTCCTCTTTCTTCATCATTTCTCTCTAATTTTGACCTTTTCTTCTTAATTTTCTTCCCCTTGGCGTAATTTTTGTCCTTTTTTCATCTTCATCTACACTTTTTTTCCTCTTTCTAGTTTTTCTTTGAAAGGAATGGAACAAATTGTACTTGTATGTGGAAAATGGAGCTTTGAAAAGTGTAGATGGTTGTTTGTTGTCGATGCTAAGCGAGGATCTAGAATCCTAGGAGCTGATGATAGGATGATTTATGAGGATTTCATTGGAATGGTGTTTGAAGATTTTGGGTTGGATAATAGAGTATATGATGTGAAACTGAGCTACATGTTTCATAAGAAGATTATGCAGAAATTGCCCCAAGATACACCTCCCGTATATGTTGAGAATTGTAGGCAATTCAAAACTTTTTTGGGCCAATCCAAAGTAGATATGCTTCGGCTTTGTGTGGAAGTGAAGGATAAGACTGATATCAAGAAGACATTAGACGTTGAGGTTCCAAAAGCTGAAGAGAATGATGAAGATGGTAACGATGATGATGAAGATGATGATGAATCGAGATTCGATTATTGTGACGACTCTGATGGAACAGATTCAGGCGATGAGAATTTTTCAGCTTATGGGATATTGCCTGAAGAAGAAGAAGAAGAAGAAGAAGAAGAAGAAGAAGAAAAAGATGAGAATTTTTCAGCTTATGGGATATCCGCAGCAACATTTAAAACTCATCATTACCAAAAATAAACCCGCAGCAACATTGAAAAAAAATTTATCAAACCTAAATAAATAAATCTGCAGCAATATTTAAAACTCAGCAATACCAAAAATAAATCTGCAGCAACATGACATCAAAACCAAAAAATAAATCCGCAGCAACAATGAATAACCTTTATCAATACCGAAATAAATCCGCAGCAACATTTAAAACTCATCATTACCAAAAATAAACCCGCAGCAACATTGAAAAAACATTTATCAAAACTAATTAAATAAATCCGCAGCAACATTTAAAACTCAGCAATACCAAAAATAAATCCGCAGCAACATTACATCAATACCAAAAAATAAATACGCAGCAATAATGAATAACCTTTTTCAATACCTAAATAAATCTGCAGCAACATTTAAAACTCATCAATACCAAAAATAAACCCGCAACAACAATGAAAAAACGCTTATCAATGCCAAATTAAATACGCAGCAACAATGAAAAAACATTTATCAATACCAAAATAAATCCGCAGCAACATTACATCAATATCAAAAAATAAATACGCAGCAACAATGAATAACCTTTATCAATACCTAAATAAATCCGCATCAACATTTAAAACTCATCAATACCAAAAAATAAATACGCAGCAAAAATATAAAAACATTTATCATTACCAAAATAAATCCACGGCAATATAAGAGTAAAGCTCAACTAACCGGTGTTTTACTTGTTGCTTCATCGTCTTGCTTGACATCTTCTTTCTTAGAATTGGAATCACTAACGTCTATCGATTTGCTCTTTCTTCCTCGCTCTCGGAGATCATTGATATCTTCCTTAATTGTAGCAAGATTCGCATCAAACCCTTCCATTCTTGTCTCAAAACCGTCAAATTTTTTCTCCAAGCTAACAAGTTGCCCGTCAAATTTTTCCCCCATGTTGTTAAGTTGCCCAGCAAAGGTTTCCAACACCTTCATCATTCCAGCAATGGAACCCCTAGTCTCCTCATCATCCTGTATATTTTTAAACTAGAGTTATAATATCATAAACAAAAACAACCAACAAGAGTAATCACAAAGAAACAAGTGTACTAACCTTTGAGTGTTCCTTTCCTTTCTTCTTCTTTTTCTTAGAAGTTTCAGCTCCATCAGACGGAACATCAGACCTCAAAGTCTTCAAATCCTCAACTTTTACACGCTTTTTCAAGACTGGTTCCTCCACAGGCAAAACATTTGCAACCAATTCACCTCCAATGATATCTTCGATCAACTTGTCAAGTTTCGGATCGAAGTTTTGATAATTGTCACTCCATTGAGGATACTTACCTTCTAATGCAACCGGAAGCATATGCCTCACACGAATCTAAATAGAAGACAATGACAATATTAATCTCAAAATAATAACATTTAAAAACCATTATCAAAACTAAAACAAATCCGCACCAACATTAAAAAACCCTTATCAAAACTAAAACAAATCCGCATCAACACATTAATATCGCATCAAAAACAAAAATTAAATCCGCAGCAACATGAAAATAACCCATAACCAATATCAACATTAATCCGCAGTAACATAAAGAAGAAGACCATATCATACCTGTCCATGTTTAGCTTTCTCATCAGCTATTAAGTCCTCAAATCTGAAACGTTGACGACATCCTTTCCAGTTAAGAAGTGGTAGGACATCAATCCAATTCCGCCTAAACCCATACAACTCTCCTAGTGCTGGAACAGATTCAAATATCCATATTAGCAGAGCATGAACACATCCGTTTAATTGGTAAGTGGCTCCTTTGTAATGTCCAACTTTAACCGAATTTACTAAACTAGTAAATCCGGCTCTACCCCAAGGATATTTTTCAAACCTCTCTGTATCAAAGACTCTTATTGCACTACTCAAACAAATCCTTGATCCGTGATTGATACCATATACTCCAACATGCAGAATGCATAACCGTCCTAACATCTTCCTCTTCTCCTTATCCCAACCCTGACAAGTTTTTAAAACTTTCACCAACTCCTCCCAAGTAGGTCCTTCTCCTAATGGAACTTTCATTTCTTTCCACAAAGCTTTATAATCAACGTCACACAACTCTGATTCATCTGATGGAAATGGGTCACAATTCAGACCGGTGATATCCTTGAACTCATGTAGTGAAAACCTGAGTGGTTGACCATCAATTAAAGACCAAAACTCATGAATATTGTCGACAGCCAGCTGATGTGAGAGGAAGAAATCGACAATCGAGGAAGCCCATATGTACTTGTGCGTCACATCTATGTCGGTAAGCTTAAGAAAAACTCCAACAGATGACTCCTTTAACTCACTTACGCATCTTCACCAAGATATTCTTTCATGATCTTGAATTTGGAAAGAAAACAATAGTGGTTCATGCTCTTAATTTGAATATGAGGTTTCCCATCTTTGTAAAGTCTTGGAGGGTAAGAAGAACCCATGTATCTGCAATATAAACACAAACGAAATCTACTATCGAAAGCACTAAATAAATAAAAAATGTGCGGTTAAAGAAAAACAAATGTGCAGCCAAGCCAAAGAAATGTCCAGCCACCAAGCCAAAGAAATGTCCAGCCACCAAGCAAAACAAATATGCAGCCAAGCCAAAGAAATGTGCAGCCACCAAGCATGCCAAAGAAATGTCCAGCCACCAAGCAAAAGAAATGTGCAGCCAAAGCAAAACAAAAGAAGTAAACAAATGTGCAGCCAAAAACAAAGGAACTAAACAAATGTTCGGCCAAAGCAAAACAAATGTGCAGCCAAAGCAAAACAAATGTGCAACCAAAACAAAATAACGGAAATAAACAAATGTGCAGCCAAAGAAACTAAACAAATGTGCAGCAAAAAGAAAACAAATGTGCGGCCAAAGAAAAACAAATGTGCGGGCAAAGCATAACAAAGTGATAAACATTTGACCGAACAACAAACAAATGTGCAGTAAGTAAAGACCAAATGCAAAATATCAAACAAATGTGCGGCCAAATATGGAACAAATGTGCGGCCAAATATCGAACAAATGTCCGGGAAAGAACGAAGAACGAACAAATGTGCAGCCAAGTAAGGCGACAGTTAAGACAAAAATATCTAAAGATTCCGGCGATAGTAATAAGTCTCTGAATGCTAAGACTAGACACAATGCGAGACCATTTCCAAAGTTCCCAGTTGACACCACATATAGTTAAGTCTTCAAGCACAACGCAAGCATCAAGAAGCATTTTGAACGCACAGTCACGACCAAAATCAAAGAACTTAATCTTATCAAGATAAAGACTCTTGAGTGGTGGGAGAAGAGCATTCTCAGGGAGATTGTCAATAGCAAAATGACAACCTAATGACAGTTCAGTAATTGTCTCGCAAGTGAAAAGCTCAAAAGGCAGTGAATATCGTCCTTCTTTGCCATTTGCCCATAGTTTAAGAACCAAGACACCACGCTTGAGCACATCACGTAGACAACGGTTGATAAGATTAAAAATACATTATTGGAGATTAAATGGAGAAATCTGGAAAATGAATGAACAATTTTAATGGAGTAGCTTTTAATCGAAATCTAAACTATTTGAAGTTTTGAACCCAAACCAAACCTGGCTGAATTACAGCTGGCGCAAAATGATTGGCTCTAAAAATAAGGAGCTTTGTTTATGAGGAGAGTATTAAAACAGCAAAATTGATTGAAAATAAAAATTTCAAATTTCTCCAGTTCCTCGTCATCATCTTCCATTCTTCTCACTGCTTTCAAGAAATTGCGATCTAGTTCCCTTTGAAGATTGAATTTCGCAGCAGAAAGCTCTCGAATTTCACGGTACAAGCCACGAATTGATCGGATTTAGTGGTCGTCTACCCCAATTTCTGCAGATTTCGCTTCAGTTTTCTGGGTTTACGATGCTCTAAGTATGGATAGATTCAGCAATTAACCAATTGATCTAATTTATGAAATCATCTCCTTACTCTCGACAGATGATGTTGCGAGATTACAATATGCCTCCAAGAAGTTTAAGAGTCTTGTTTCCGTCATACCCAATCTTGTTTTTGAATCTTCGTCTGAGATTAGAGGATGTTTGATTTACTTCGTTTCTGGGATATTAGCTCGACATGAAAGTCACCGTGTTAGAAGACTCTCTCTGAAACTGAGGTATCTGAACTTTGACTCATCTCGGTGCAACCTTGTCAACGAGTGTCTAAGCAATGTGTTAAAGAGAGGTGTGTTGGATCTTGAACTTGACATTAATGTCAAAGAAGATTACAAACTTCTTTCTGAGATGTTCACTTGCAAGAGCGTTGTGAAACTGAAGCTAGGGTCTGGTTTTGTCATTGACTTGATCCCTGGCAATGCTCTGCTTCCATCGCTTAAGACTCTCATTCTTGATTCAGTTCGGTTCGTTGATCTTGATGGTTGTGCATTCCAAAAGCTTATTTCTGCTTGCCCTGTGCCTGAAGAGTTAGTCATCGATCCTCTCAACTGGGAAAAGTGGAAATGGTGTCGCGTTTTGTCTAGTATGAGCCTTGAGAGATTTACTACTCGGCGTAATGTATGGGAAGGAGAAGAAGATTATGTTCGCTCTGATTCTGAGTTACTTAGTCTTGATACACCGAGTCTTGTCTACTTAGAATATGCTGATGTTCTTCTAGATGGGTATCCATTTGTTAATCTCAACTCTCTTGTTGAAGCTAAGCTCGATCTTCCTGAACTAGGCATTGAGCTTAACCCCCATCTAACGAATCTGATTAAAGGGTTAAAAAATGTTCAGAAACTTCACTTAGACTATTCTGACACAGTGTCCGTAAGTGTTCTAAATTGTTATCTTGGTAGACATTACAATGTTTGTTGAAGTTATGATCCGTAGATTGCAATTTTAACACTCACTAGTTGATTTTTATTATGTACCAGATGTTTGATGCCTTTCATGAAGCAGTCCCATTGTTTGAAAACATGTCACATTTATCAGTTGCAACTCAACCAGGTACCTGTTGGGAAGGTTTGCAAGTTATCCTAAAGAAATCCCCAAATCTGAAGGCTCTCACCATCAATGTATGACCAAAAACTTCATTGGATTTTGCACTATCGATATATATTCGTAAAATTTTCAATCTCAAAATGTTCGTCTTTTTCAGGATACTTTGCATTATCATGATCGTCGGGATAGGGAAACTGTTTGCGAATGCTTGTTGGGGTACTCTTTCCTATTGACCTGCCCTATAGAGGTCTTAAAGATAACCATGTTCCAAGGAGATATTGGAGAGATGGTGCAAATAGAGCATGTCTTGGAGAAATTGCCGTGTCTTGAGCTATTGGAACTTCATGTTCAGGCAAGATCATCTTACAAAAAGCGGCAGATCATTGAAGGTCAAATTTTCTTGATAAAACTGTAGTTTGTTGCCTCAACATTAACTTTCATATCTTTTCATTTTTGATATTGTTCTGAATCGAACAGCTCTGCTTGACGTTTTTGTCATCTCTAACTGGTTGTTATGTCGTTGCTAAGCGTTTGTAAGAGAGAGGCTAAGGCTAAGCTAAGCCTATTAGCAGGTTCCATCATTGACAAAAATAAAAAGAGATTTAACAATTTAACTTTTCCCAAAGTAATTTTCTTTGATGGCTTTTATTTCTTTTTGCTGCAAACGAGAAACTATGTCAAACTGTTAAACGTTGTCGTATCCTTAATTTAACTCTGGTTCATTTTGGTTTATTACGTTTGAAGACCAGTGCAAACCAAACCAATAAATTAGAACCAAATAAAAAACAATCCAGAAAATTAAGTACTAAACAACATCTTTTACACTTTTGCTTCTATGCCAAACTTATCTTCAAATTCACTTATGTTGGAAAATTCTAAACATTAACCGTAAGACAAACCAAGATTTGAATTTGGAGTGGGTGATTACAGCCGGCGCTAAACGATTGGATTAAAAAATGTAATCCGAGTATAAAATTAAAAGAGCGAAACTGACTGAAAATAAAAATTCAAATATCTCCAGTCGTCTATCTTCCATTATCTTTTTTTTTTAATAGAATGTAAAATTTATTCAAAAGCCTTTTTTACATCAAGTGTAGCATAATTATAGAGATTCTATAATACTTCTAAAAAATAGAAATCATAGGTACATTGTTTTATCTAGTGTCAAACCACATCTTCATTCCTTTGTCAAGTCTCGAGTCACCCATGGCTCGAATTGTTGATAGTCTATTCCGAACTTGCTTGTCTATGATTTTGGTGAGATAAGTATGGTGTGTTGCCGGTTCCCCATGCCGTCTACCATTTCTTTCTCTCCAAATCGAGTGGATTGTAATTTGAAAAACATATCTCAAAATGAATAACATGACTTTTTCTTGGCTTGTATCGACAAGCAGATCCAGTAGAGTATCCCATTGGGTTGTGAATTGTGATCCAAGTAGCTTCTGAGTATGAATCTTCCAAACCCCAGCTGAGTATGGACATGTGAAGAAAATATGGTTTCGTGTCTCCCTTGGCTTCGAGCATAAAGAACAACCTGTTGAAGCATTATTGTTCCATCGTAGAATTCTATCTCCCGTTGACAATCTATTCTTTGCTGCAAGCCAAGCCATGAAAGCATACTTTGGCGTATAGTGGGTGAACCATATGCCTTTGTACCAGTTCACTGTTGGCTGCACTTCTCGTATTAACCTCCATGTGTGTTTTGAATTGAATTTCGATTCAAATTTATCTGACTTTTGTTGCCACAACACCACATCCTCAGCTTAGAAAGTTCCTTTTTGACGCTGGAGAGTAATAGCTTCTTCTATTTCCAATAAGTGGGCTACTCGATGATGCCGAGTTCTATGTGTTGCCAGTACATTCTCCATAGTAGAATCCATAGGTATTCCCATATCTCTAGTACCCTGTGGTCCTGTAAGATCAATAAGTCTACCTAGTCGAGACCAATTATCATACCAAAAAGAAGTCAATGCTCCCTTATAAACTTCCTTTCTACTTAGAGATGCTGCCAAGTCTCTAAGTTTCAAAAGCTTCTTCCATGTCCATGAGCCAAGAGAAGATGTTTCTTTAACTGACCATATAGAGCCTTTCCGTATTAAGTACTATCGAATCCAATTTACCCACAGTGAACCATTTGCTGATTGGATTCGCCATATAAGTTTCAAGCAACTAACTGTATTAGCTTCCGAAATCGATCTTAATCCCAAACCTCCCTCTTCTTTCGGCTTACATACATCTATCCAAGCAACCTTCACCTTTTTTGGATTTAGTTCTGGTCCAGACCACAAAAATGAAGCACAAAGTTTGTCTATTTCCTCAATACAAGATCGAGGGAGCCGAAATGCAGATATCCAAAAGTTTGTGAGACTATGGATTACTGAAGCAATAAGTTGTAATCTACCAGCAAAGGAGAGGTACCTTGCAGTCCAACTGCTTATTCTTGATTGAATCTTCTCTATCAAAGGTGTATAGTCCTGAACTGTCATTTTCTTTGTCAAAAGAGGTAGACCCAAATATCTCACAGGTAATGAGCCACTATCAAATGGAAAGCTCTGTAAAATATCATCCTTGACTCCATCTGAAACCCCCGCCATAAAAAGAGTTGATTTTTCGAGACTTATCTTCAAACCTGAGGCGGCAGCGAAATCCTTGAAGACTTGAAGAATACCTGCTATAGATTGTTTCTTCCCATCCGAAAAAACCAACAAGTCATCCGCAAAACATAAGTGTGTGAGTCGAAGATTCTAACAATATGGATGATATCCAAATCGTCTCTCCTTTGCTGCTTTGTCCAGCATTTTCGATAATACATGCATACAGATTACAAAGAAATAAGGAGATAAGGAACAACCTTGACGGAGACCTCTTTTACTTCTGAAAAAACCAGCCAATTCCCCATTCACTTGGACTGAAAACGAAGCTGTGGTGAGGCATAGTTTAAGCCAGTGAATATACTTTTCAGGAAACCCCAACACCTTTAAAGTGGATAAGAGAAAAGGCCATTGAACCGAATCAAAAGCTTTGGATATATCAATTTTCACCGCACATCTAGCTGAGAACGTGTCTTTATGATAATTCTTTACCAGTTCTGAAGCTAATAAAACATTCTCCATAAGGAGACGGTCCTTTACAAACGCTGATTGGTTGGGAGATATGAATTTAGGTAATACTTGCTTCAATCGATTCGCCAAGATCTTTGAGATAACTTTATATATAACATTGCAGCATGAGATTGGTCGATAATCTTTCATCGATTCTGATTGAGATTTCTTTGGAATGAGTGCCAAAATAGTAGTGTTTAAGCCCTTCGGTAAAAAGCCTTTCACAAAAAATGATTGAACCGCCAGAACCACATCTTTCCCAATAATTTCCCAAGCTTCCTTGAAGAATTCACAAGTAAAACCTGACTGAAAATAAAAATTCAAATTTCTCCAGTCGTCTATCTTCCATTATCTTTCAAGAAAATGCTACAATTGCGATCTATTTCTTCGTCAAATTCTCTTTGAAGTTTGAATTTCGCATCAGAAAGCTCTCAAATTTCATGGTACAAGCGAGGAATTGATCGGGTTTAGTCTTTGTCTACCCCAAATTCTCCACATTTCGCTTCAGTTTTCTTGTTTCTGTAGAAACACGTCTGTGATAATTTCTGGGTGTATGCTCGAAGTATGGATAGAATTAGCAATTTACCAAAGGATCTTATATATCACATTATCTCCGTCCTCTCGACAAAGCAAGCTCTGTGCTTAAAGTATGCCTCCAAGAAGTTTAAGAGTCTTGTTTCCGTCATACCCAATCTTGAATTTGAATCATCGTCTGAGATTAGAGGATGTTTGCTTTATTTCGTTTCTGGGATATTAGCTCGACCAGCCAGTCACCATCTAAGAAGGTTCTCTCTGAAACTGCCGTTTATCAACTTTGACGCATCTCGATATAAACTTGTCAACGAGTGTCTAAGCAATGTTTTGAATCGTGGTGTATTGGATCTTGAACTCGATATTAATGTCAAAGAAGATTACCCACTGCCTTCTGAAATCTTGACTTGCAAGAGCGTTGTGAAACTGAAGCTAGGGTTTGGTTTTGTTATTGACTTGATCCCCAAGAATGCTCTGCTTCCATCACTTAAGACTCTCATTCTTGATTCAGTTCGGTTCGTTGATCTTGATGGTTGTGCATTCCAAAAGCTTATTTCTGCTTGCCCTGTGCTTGAGGAGTTAGTCATCGATCGTCTCAACTGGGAAAAGTGGAATTGGTCTCGCTCTGTGTCTAGTCTGACCCTTGAGAGATTTACTACTCGGCGTGAAGTATGGGGAGACAAGTATTTTCGCTCTGATTCTGAGATTCTTAGTCTTGATACACCAAGTCTTGTTTACTTAGAATATGCTGATTGAAATTTCTAGAGACTAGATAATTTATGTTAAAGTGCGGAAGCGATTTATTAGATTACTCCCCTCGTGGCCTGTCTTCTACTTGATGAAGTCCTTGCTATGAGTGCTTCACTCCTACTGCAACCTCTTCACACGACAATCTCTCTCAAACAACCACAGCAAAATATCCTTTCAAGATAGACCTGTTTTGTATGTCACTGTTAAAACTGAATCAAAAGGCGTGAGAAGCTATGAAGTCTTCTTCAGCTATTTATACTGAAATACCTTGAACGATCTTTTAACCTGCAGAGAATTATCATTTAATCTGCAACAGATCTTTCCTTTCAAGTAAAGAAAATAATTTAAAATATATCATTAATATAAATTATATCAAATCATGACTCAACCAAGTTATTCATAAAATGTAAATATTCCAATATTAATTATAATATCAAATCCTAGAATTCTTGATTCTACACTGATGTTCTTCTAGATGACTATCCAGTTGTTAATCTCAGTCTTCGTGAAGTAAACATTGATTACGATCTAACGAATCTGATTAAAGGGTTAAAATATGTTCAGATTCTTCCCATAGACCTTGTTGACACATTGCACGTAAGTGTTCTCTATTGTTATCTTGCTAGAAATTAGAATGTTTGTTGATGTTTTAATTAATCCGTAGATTGCAATTTTAATACTCACTACTTGATTCTTCTTCTGTAGTAGCTGTTTTATGTCTTTCGTGAAGTAGTCCCAATGTTTCAAAACATGTCTCGTTTATCATTTCTAGCTGAACCAGAGGATTGATGCATCTCACTTAGTAACCGAGATGCATCACTCCATCTTCCGTAATTACAAAGGCAACTTATGAGGGAGTTGTACGTAAAAACATTTGGTCTAATTCCTTTCTTCTCCATTATGTTGAACAGGTTGAGTGCATCATTCACGTGTTGTGCTTGCAAAGACCATCAATAGTTGTGCTGTAGATTACAACATTAGCCTCAATTTTCCCTGATTCCATCTTCTTGAGCAGAGTTAAAGCCAAATCAGTATCACCGCTCTTACATACTCCATTTACTACAACACCATATGTAACTAAATCTGGTGGACAGCCTTTTCTTACCATGCGTTCAACTAGAGCCACAGCTTCGGAAGCTTTGTTGTGGAGAAAAAGTCCATGGATTAGAGTTGTAAATGTGACTGTATTAGGTTGGAATCCCATTTCCACCATTTGATCAACCAAAGCTGCGGCATCAGAAGTCCTATTCCCACAACAGAAACCATTGAGCAACTAGTTAAGCGTAACAATGCTAGGCTCATAGCCGAGTTTAAACATCTTGCAAAGAACAGCTAAAGCAAGAGATAGTTGAGAGGAGCGGCAAAAACAATTTACGAAAATACTGTAAGTATAGAGATCATGTTTAATTCCCAACTTTTGGATCTTTTCACCCAGAGAGATGACAACATCAAACTTCTTCATTTTGGCAACAGCACTCAACAATTTATTGAACTCAATAATGGAAGGATAAGGACGAGACTTGACCATTTCACTGAACAAACCAATTGCATCATCTAACTTTATATCACTCAGCCCATTTCTCAATATCTCTCTGTACTCAAGACCGAGACCAGAAAAAGCTCGTACCCAGAAACAAGAGAAACTGCAATGAGTAAACGAAGGAGGAGCACTTCCAAGTTTACCTTTTTCGAGAAGACGCCGATGAACAAATCTCTCTGCCGTCGACGAAATCGCAAAAGATCTCCTCATCTTCTTCAAAGCTTGATTGGGTTACTTCTCAATTTCAGACTCGGAATCTATAAACCCTAAATGAGCATTCTTCAACCACTGAAGGAGAGACTCACGGGGAGAGTGCGACTCTTGTATAAAAAAAAAACTAGCAATTTACCAAAGTTTCCAACTTTTTAAACGATTTTTTTTTTAGGAAATATAAATAATTTTTGAGTACAGAAGAAATAGTTAAAAATTTCACAAAACTTCAAACACTACCAAAAAACTCTTTTGCGAAAAATCTTATAGCAATTAGAAACGATACTGTGGAAGGAAAGTTAGGTGAAGAAGGAGAGTAAGGTAGAGGAGATTCAAGTTAATACAGGAAGCAAGTATGTTCAATGGTCTTCATTTAAGCTCTGATGTTGTAATTAGGTTTCAATTTTGTGTAAATTGATTTTGTTAAGAAGAAGATGGGGTTGTTCCTAAAGAGTCATATGTTTTCGATGCAACAACATTGGTGTTTCTCTTGCTATGTATTTGCTTTAGATTCATTTTTAGTTGACTATACTGCAGTATATCTTCTTGACATTGATATGATATACTGCAGCATTTGTTTTTGTAAGATCACAAGTCTTCTTTGTTTCGGGATTAGGTTTAGTTTAGTTTAGTTTTCAGAGAAATCATCAAGGCTTCTTTGAAATACTTCATTGTGGCTGGAGATAAGACATTGGTTAACTGGACTGTATCTCAGACTGTATTGATATCTTTTTTTTCGTTTCATTTCAACAGAATAAAGATGGCACAAAACTTTGGCTTTTGATAGAGCTACAATGTAACTATAGGTAAGTAATCTTATAAAGAGATTTGGAGATTGCGCTGAAGCTGGATCGGCATGTTATTTGCTGAAGACCTGTGAAGATCTACAGTGTCATTCACTATATTATCTCTTTGGCAATAATATCACTTGAGGAAACTCCTTTTTTTATATGTAATGAAAAAACATATTCAGAAACTTTGTGTACAAAAACAGAATCAAGATTGAAAAACCAAACCAAGTTCTTTATTTGAACCCAATGGAAGTAGAAATTTGTCAAAACAAATTAAAAACCGCATCCAAACTAAAACGATAATAATGCCAAACCAAGTCTGAGATCTTCTTGAAGGTAAGAGTGTCTTCTGATGCTCACCACTGATCTTGTATTAAGCTAACAATGAAATACACAAAGCACAGTACCAGTCATCTTCATGAAGCTCACACACAGTTTACACATTACAACATGAAGACTGTGTTGAAAAGTAAAACAACATAAATATTTAATTCACCTCAAGTGCTTTGAAGGGAAGAGTGTTGCTCTACCACTCCTCTCCTCTAGAGGATGATGAGACTGTTTAAGAAAGCATATGGAGAAAGCTTTTGTCCAATCTCCCATCATGTAACATATTAGTCACCAAGGCAATGGTTGAAGCATCTCCCTCAAACCCGCAACTCCTCATTTCTTTAATGAGTTCAGCTGATGCTGCTTTGTCACCATCTCTAAGGCATGCTCTGATCAATGTATTATATGTACGATCATTTGGCAAAGGCCCGGCTTCTTTCATTTTTCTGAACAAGGCATCTGCTTCTTGGAGTAGGCGTTTATTACACAATCCTGATATCATTATAGTGTAGCTTACAACATCAGGAATCACTCCTTTCAGGCTGAGACTACAAAATAAATCCCAACCATATTCCACCTTTACAGCCTTACACATCCCTTCAATCATAATATTATATGTGACGATATCAAGTTTTATTTCACTCTTTTGCATATGCTCGAATACCACCAATGCTTTCTCTAGCTTCTCATTATTACAAAGTCCATCTAACAAAATGTTGTATGTCATAATGCTGGGAGGCACACCATCAGATTCCATCTCTTTAAATACTTTCTGGGCACTCTCACAATCTCCTTCTTGGAAAAACCCTTGGATAAGAGTGCTGTAAGAGATTGTGTCTCCAACCAATCCTCTTTGAGACATCTAGCGGAAGAGTTTCATACCTTGTTCTACCTTTTTACGCTTGAAAAATCCCTTTATAAGCGTATTATAAGTCACTACATCTGGGAGACAGTCCTTGCTAATCATCAAGGCAAGGATCTGCTTAGCCTCATCTAGGCGATCGTGCATACAAAATCCGTTGATCAATGAAGTATAAGTGAAAATATCAGGATCTATAGACCTTTTGATCATCTCCTCATACAGTTTTTCGGCCTCTAATAGCTTCCCTTCTTTTACAAACCCATCGATCAATGCGTTGAAAGTAATGACATCGGGGTCTATTTTCCTCTCAATCATATCACTAAGTAACCGAGAGGCATCACTCCATCTTCCGTAATTACAAAGGCAGCTTATTAGGGAGCTGTAGGTAAAAACATCAGGTCTAATTCCTTTGTTCTCCATTTCATTGAACAGGTCAAGTGCATCATTCACACGCCTGTATTTGCAGAGACTATCAATGATCGTGCTGTAGATTACAACATCAGCCTTTATTTTCCATGCTTCCATCCTCTTGAGCAGATTTAAAGCCAAATCAGTGTCACCTCTCTTACAAACTCCATTTACTACAACACCATAAGTAACTAGACTCGGTTGACAACCTTTCACAGCCATCCGTTCAACTAGAGCCACAGCTTCGGATGCTTTGCTGTGGAGAAAAAGTCCATGGATTAGAGTTGTAAATGTGACTGTATTAGGTTGGAATCCCATTTCCACCATTTGATCAACCAAAGCTACGGCATCTGAAATCCTCTTACCGTGACAGTATCCATTGAGAAGCGAAGAAAGCGTGACTATATCAGGCTCATAACCAATTTTCATCATCTTGCCAAGAATTGCTAAAGCAAGAGAGAGTTGAGAGCAGCGGCAGAAACAGTTAATCAAAATACTGTATGTATAGAGATTATGTGCAATTCCTAACTTTTGCATCTGCTCGCCCAGAGAGATGACAACATCAAACTTCTTCATTTTGGCAACAACACTCAACAATTTACTGAACTCAATAATCGAAGGATAAGGACGAGACTGCACCATTTCACCGAACAAACCAATTGCATCATCTAACTTCATATCGCGAAGCTCATTTTTACTCAATTTCTCTCTGTAATCATAACTAGAAAAAGTTCGTCTCCAGAAAGGACTAGGAGCAGTTCCAGCATTACCTTTCTCCGAAAGATTCCGATGAACAAATCTCTTGCCCGTAATCGCAATTAATCTCCTCATCCTCTTCGTTTTGCTTCACCTTCGAAAATGGCTTCTCAGGCTACACTTTAGTGGAGAAAACGTCTCAGATGTCCCTAAATGGGAAAGTGTAATCTCAAAACTCCCCATTATAAACTGAATTTTTGTTTGGAATTAATTTAAATCGGAAAATGGTGTTTGACTATGTTACCCTAGACAAAATCGAAAATTTACATACAAAACCTAGGTTTTATCCGAAAACCCAGAACCTAATTGGATCTGACCCGGAAACGCGAAATCACCCTCAATTACTCCATCAATTCGATCGAATCCCTAATTTTTAAAAATCAAAACAGAAATCGGCAACTTCTGAAAAGAACTGCTCTCTCTAAGAACAGAACTCTCTTCGTGAAACTAGGGATAACTACACGAATCCTACGCGATTTTCTACTAGATTGTTGTGTTCGATCGAAAACCCTTGTGCACGAAGATGGCTAGGACAAGGTGGGGAAGAAGAGAGTGGCCAATCTCGTGATAAAGATGAGGAAGTCGGCCGGAATGGAGAAGAAGGAGATACAGTGTCGGATGAGGGAAGCACAAGCCGAACCTTGAGCGAGTCAAGGGTAAGTAGTTTGATTCGATAGATATATTGCTTAGTTCGGAGAGGTATAACTATGTAGAACTAGGAAATACTAATTCGTTTTAGTTAGGGAAATTGGCTTTGTTGTTGAGGTAATTCATTTTATTTAGGTAAAATGGTTAACTTGGTAATAATTGGAATTGAATTTGTAGGTTTTAAGTAGTAGAACAGATCATTATGTGTTTTGCTAAATTTATGAAAATGTATAACTAGTAATACTCTGTAAAACTTGTTGTTGCAGGGTTCTGAGGAGATGGTGGCGCCACTACAACCTCTGAGAATGTACTTCGCGCCTTCGGAGTACAACAAGAAAATCAAATTGGCAACTCGGTGCTATATTTATGAAGCCTTGAAGACGCTTGATGAATTGGAACATCCCCTCACGGCATTTGAGCGGAAATGGTTTAAAGAGCATCCGCAATTCAAACACATATTCCACATGCCGCGGGAAAGAAACCACAAGGTTATGGGGATGTGGATGCTCCTTCTCCGAACTGCATGCCTTGAAAAGAAGAAAGAAGCGTGGTTTGTTGTCAACGGGACTCCGATCCGTTATGGGATCAAGGAGCACGCTTTGATATCGGGGTTGAATAGCAAGAATTATCCCGTCAACTATAACAAGGCAGGCGGTGAGGCCTTTATGAAAAGACAATTTAAGGGGATGATGGTCCGATATCAAGACGTGAAAAAGAAGCTAGAGGAAATGGTCCCGGGAGAGCGAACTCGAGATAGGTTGAAGATGGTGATCCTCTTCTTCTTATCTAGCATTGTGATCGCACAAACGAAGATGGGAGATGATGCCACCCCTGTGGAGCCCTTCTTTCTAAAAGCGGTGGATGATCTGAATTTATGTAAGACATTTCCTTGGGGGAGATTGTCTTTTGATCACTTGCTAGGAGAGATCGAGCACACAATGGCTCATTTTGAAGGGACCGTCAAGGGTACATTATGGCCGGTTCCAGGTTTTTGTATTCCTATGGAGGTTAGTTAAAATTATTTGAGGTTATTGTTCATTGTTAGTAATTCTTATAATTGAAGCTAACTCTAACTATATGTGTTGTGTAGCTTTTAGCATTTGAGGCAATTCCGGAGTTGGGGGATCAATTCTTAGAAGCTTATCCAGGGGCAGACGAAAATTGTCCTAGGATGTGCAAGAAAAGGTTCAAGAAAGGCGAATGTAAAGGGTTTCCTCTTTCAAAAATTTACAAAACACTTGGTACAACTGTGGTGAGTTATCCTAGTTATACTAGTTATCTTCAGCATATAAATTATTTTGGGTTGTCATGTTTTTAATTTTTTTCATTGTTTACGTTGACAGGATATTGATAGTATCCTACCAGTTAGAGATGAAGAATACCCTCTGATGGCTGACATCACGGAAGAAGATGACGACGATGATAAGTGATATATCATGGTTTTTACCGATTTTAACCATGATATAGGAGTCTTTAATTGAGTCTTTTTAGTATTTTATATGTCTTTGGAGTCTTTTTAGAGTATTTTACAGATTTATACACGTTTGGGATCTTTTACGTGATTTGGAGCATTTATGGAGCTTTGTAGCATATGGAGATGCAGAATCATGCAGAGACGTCAGAAGTTTGGCATTCGTTGAAGAACTTCCAACCGGTGGATTGAGCTCATATTTTGATACAAAATATATTAATGGATTAGCTTTCATTTGGAAGTGATTTGAGATCATTCCAACGGTGCGATCAAAAGTTATGCTAGTTTCCGTGGAAGCAGTCCAGTCTGTCATGCGAAGGAAGTAAGTCGAGCCATGGGTGTCGATCGACACCACTCAACAGTGTCGATCGACACTGTTACTCTGACGCGAGAAAACACAATTTTAAAGATTACAAAGTTGCCCTGAAGTTCTACTTAATTACAGAAGACCCCAAATCGTGATTATCATTATAATTAGGTTTTTCAGCCACTTTGTTAGGCTAAGCTTTATTTTACTCTTGATACTTGGAGAGATTTTGGGGGAGACAACTCTGAACCCCTTTGTTTCTTATTGATTTCTTCTATGCAATTCTATTCATCTATGATTTCTGTTCCATTAATCATGTCTGAGTAGTTTCACAGTTAGGCTAAGGGTTTTCAAGAGTTTCTGATGGATTATTGAATTGATTATATTATCGGGATTAATTGTTAGGGTTCTTCACCTAGGTTGTTCTCAATGCTAATTCTAGGAGGCACGACAGTGCAAGTGGAATTTAGATCTTAGGTTGTTGAAATAGCACGAGAGTGTGATTGATAACCTGATCTACCTAGAGTGAGCAAAATTACTTTCTCGCAACAAGAGTTGGTTTAGGTATTTTGTGAACGTTACAAATCTGGACTTTAAAGCTGATTTAGATTCGCAGGATTCGCAACGACAGTTGTTTTTCTAGAATTTAGGTTTAGTTAGTTAGCGCAACGACAGTTGGTTAATTATTACATAGACATAGAAAACTACGCAGCGACAGCTGGTAGGATTCATGTGATTTGCGTCTAGAACGGTTCTTTATTAAAATCCTGACAATATAGTTGATTCACAGTTCTGATGATTCCTGAGATTACCCTATGCCTAGCATTTTCCATCTATTGACTTACATCTATTTTACTTTTCTGCATTGTTATTTCATTACAATCTTTCTAGTTTAGCTTAATACTTTTACTGATAATCTATTGCGTAAACTTAGTCCATGTGGATTTGATCCCTAAATACTACAGTGATCTCTTAATTTGAGAGAGTAGCTCAGGGTAAATTTGAGCATATCAAATTTTGGCGCCGTTGCCGGGGACTATTGAATTTACCATTAGATTTAAGTTTAAGTTTTTGTCTAAATTTTCTTTTATTTTGTTACTGATCTCGTTCTTTCTTTCTTGTTTAAGTTGTGTGTTTTAGGTTGTTGATGTACAATTGATGAATTTCGAAGCTTCCCTCCTTGGAAATGTCTCTCAACTTAGTGACCTCTTCTTCGATAGCGAGTTCCCAAGATTTCCGAATGTGTAAGCCATCATTATGCACATAAAGACATATATACCATCATATTATGCCATTAATCTAAAATTGATATCCTCTTCTCACCTTAAACGCATTGCATGTTAAGTATTTCCTTCCTATATGCGGCGCTATGGTCACTACAAGAAAAATACCGCAAAACTGACGGCCAATTTCGTCGGAAATCCGTCGGATTTGGCAAAATCCGTCGGAAATCCGTTGGTTTTTTCCGTCGCTTCTATCTCGTCGGAAATAAAAGCTGCTTCGGAAATCCGTTGGTTTTTAATCCGTCGGTGTTCCATCGGTTCTAAACCGACGGATTTCTGATATTTATAAACAGATGGATTTCCGACGGACACATTTCCGACGGATTTCCGACGGACACAATATTAATAATATTTAATTTATTGTAATTAATATTAATTAATTGTAATAATTATAATTAATTGTAATTAATTATAATTAATATATAAAATTAATTCAGAATAATTATAAGTTAAAATTTAAAATTATAATTATAAAAAATTTTAATTATAAAATTTTAATTACAATTAAAATTAAAATTAAAATTAAAATAAAAAATTAAATTACACTTCTTTAAATATGTTTGTAATATGATTTGTTACTCATTTCAATGATAAAATACTAACAAATACCTTGTTGCATATTAAATATACCAAAATTAGAAAATTTTATTTGTTATGTTTATAAATCATCGCTTAAGTATATGTATCATTGTCTAACATGTAAACATGATTGTATTAATTTTTCTAATTTTGGTATATATGATATATAAAATGGTTTTTGGTATTATTTTATGATTGAAATGAGTAACATAGCATACTACAAACATATTTCAAGTTAAATGGATCGTAAAAGACCACGAAACGTGTCTCGTTCTAAGGTTTAGTCTGACATATGACTAGACAAGCCAAAAAAACAAATTCCGAAAAAAATCCGTTGGAAATCCGTCGGAAAATTTCTGACGGATTTTCGACGTAACTAGGTGTGTCCGTCGAAAAGCCATCGGAAATTTTCCGACGGAAATTAATCCGTCGGAAATTTCAGACAGATTTCTGACGGAATCGTCAGTTTTCATGTTTATCGAAAATATGTCGCAAATCCGTCGGAAATTCCGTCGGTTTTGCGGTAAATTTCTTGTAGTGTAAGGGATTTACTTGAATGTTTATGGTACAAATATTGTAATTATGGATGTACACTATGAGTAGATGTTGAGTCGATTTCTGTAACATTTGGTTAAATTATAAATGGACAATTATTTCTCAAATTTTTAATCTTGGACGAGAAGTTAAAGAAAAAATATAAGATAAAGTTGAAGGAAAAAATTCTATTAATCTTTAAGTTAATAAAAATGGAAATAAAGATCATGCATGCAAGTTTTTTGATATTATCTAAAATCATATCAAATATCTACTCTCTTTTTTTTTAAGTTTAGTAAGAGCTTTATGGAAAAAAAGATCAATGAGAATGTTGAATCTTATTTCTGAAGTGTTTATATTTCTCATCTAGTCATCTTAAAACAAAAGAATATTTACCCAATAAAATACCTAGGCGAAAAAAGAAGGAATAGTTCAAATATGGGGAAATAATCTTAAACCTTTTAATTTTCTTAAAATCTAAAAAATCTACTAGTGGTAGTGTTGACACAAAGAAAGATCCTATCTGCTTCCCTGTTATGTGTTAACTATAGAGATATGCTCCAATGTTATAGCCTTATAGGATCACATTTATTTGCCAAAGATTCTTGTTCTTTATCAAAAAAAATATTCCTTTTATTTGATACTATTCCTTGAGCCTAAGTTCCTTCTAGCTCCTATAAATGTCAATGTTCTCCTCTACACTTTACACGACAACACTAAAGAGAATCTAAAAGTCTTTTTTAAAGCCCTTGTTTCTTACAAACAGAAAACCTCTTTTCACTTGCACTTGAAGTGGAGTGCATCACAAAGATTCAAGAAAAATAAATCCGAAAGGATGATCTTCGATTCAAAGGTCCTGAATCATCAACCAAACCAAATACCTCAAGAGTTTGTATGGCCCGACCATGAGAAACCCTCTCCAAATGTTCCAATCCTCCAAGTTCCCATCATCGACCTTGCTGGCTTCCTCTCCGGCCACCCGTTCTTGGTCTCGGAGGCTACAAGACTAGTTTCGGAAGCGTCAAAGAAACATGTTTTTTTCCTAGTCACCAACCACGGAGTTGACGAGAGGCTCTTGGCCGCTGCCCATTCGCAGATGGACACATTCTTTAAGTCACCGAATTGTGAGAAACAGAAGGCCTAGAGGAAATGGGCTGAAATCTCCGGTTATGCTAGCAGTTTTGTCGGGAGATTCTCCTCGAATCTCCCGTGGAAGGAAACGCTGTCGTTGTTATTCTCCCCGGAGGAGAAGAACGAAAACAACTCCCAAACCGTTAAAGATTACATTATTAAGACAATGGGGTGTCGGGGTGTGTTCTCGTCCTTGGCCAAGAGTTGTGTGTTTTTGGCTCGCGATGACCATTATTCAGCACCACTCACCTTGGGGGCTACTGTAGTTTCGAGATAAGGTTGTGGGCTGAGGTTCATACAACAGCTGAAACAGGTCAGTAGTGGGGTGCTCCCTCTCTCATGGCTGAGGTTGTTCTTTCTCTCCTTGGTCTTATACTTTGAGTCTTACTGTGAGGTTTGTGATTGTCCTTTCAATTGCGGAGACTTTGATTTGGTTTGTGCAACCGTTTTACTTCAGCCTCGGCGTTGGAGTTCCTTCTAGACTTTCTCCTTGTTTTCAAAATCGATGTATCGAGCAAGGCTTCCCGGTGGATTGTTGATGTAGAGTACCTATCTCTTGTCCCCCTTTGAATCGATCTCTGGTGGTTTTGGCTTTGTTTAAGTGGCTTACAATAGTTTGTTTGTTTTAGTTTAATTTGGTTAAGTAGTTTTTTGCTTCTTGTTGGTTCTCTCTTTTGGCTTTTTGCCCATAGTGATTTATCTTTTTTCACCATCTATGTAATCCTCGAATGTATTTTGCAACGTTGGTAATGGAAATTTCAGATGACAAATTTTTTTTTGTATCTTTTTACTGTTTATTGTTAGAATTATTAAGGGAAAAATGTCATTAAAACCTCGAACTTTCAAAATGTGGCCATTTAAACCTTCAACTTTGTCGTAGGCCATTTTAAGCATAAACTTCCGTTGACTACGTAAGAAAAACACAAAGTTATCTTTGACCAAGCCAATTAGCCAAGCTGTTAAATCCGATAACAAAGCAACTAATAGATGTTAATCTATCGTTAACCAGTCTCTGTTAGTCTCAAAACGACGACGTTTTGAAGAGAACTTCAATTAAAATCAGAAAATCAAAATCTCCAAATCAATTTCAAACTTCAAACCCTAATTTTGATTTCTCTCAATCAAAATCCCCAAATCATTTCGATTTCTCAATCAATCAAAAATTATTCATCTCTGAATGCCGAAAGTGAGACATAATGGAGTGGTTAAGTTTGTCGGAGAAGGAGATGAAGCTCAAGCTCCACTGCAAGTCGAAACAGATTGTGTCGTCGGAGATGGAGATGAAGCTGAAGCTCCACCCCAAGTCGAAGCAGATAGTGTTATCAGAGATGGAGTTCGAGCTCCACCAGAAGGCGTTCAAGACACTGATGTCGAAAAGGGAGGTCCAGACTCTGATGCCGGAAATGGAGGTCCAGCTCAACCGGTTATAGCTGTATCGGAGTCTGTTGCCGGAGTTAAAGGCCGAGCTCCACGACGGCGTAAAAAACAAAAAAGAAAAAGAGTTGAAGAGGTTGATCCTGAAGATGATTGTGCGGTGTATGGTGATGAAGACTGCGACAATGTTGATGAATCAGTAGGTGGTGGAGAAAATGATGATAATGAAATGCACGGTGGTTTAGGTGTTGATGAGCATGTGAACATTGAAGATGACTTCCCAGATGTTGTTATAGAAGAAGAAGCTGGTTCTGATACTGACAGCGGTGATGATATATTTGATGAAGACAAGATGCCAGATCCTTTGTCATCTGGTGACGAAGATGAGCTCGAAGAACATAAAGATAAAGAAGAGGCAGGTCGTAGTTCTGTTAACGATCCAGATGGTTTGCTAGCAGTTGGGAAAACATACAACTCTCTTGAAGACTTCAAGCTTGCAGTGTTGATGTACTCTTTAAATACAAGGTATGATATCAAACTTTATAGGTCTCAAGCTACTGTGGTTGGTGCGAAGTATTGCTATGTTGATGATGATGGGCTTAAATGTCCATGGAGAGTGTATTGTTCTTATGAGAAGAGGAAGCATAAGTTGCAAATAAGAGTTTATGTCAATGAGCATATTTGTGTGAGGTCAGGCTATTCGAAGATGTTGAAGCGGTCTTATATCGCATTTTTGTTTGTGGAAAGGCTGAGATTGAATCCAAAGCTTACAAAACACGATATGGTTGCTGAGATTAAGAGGGAATGCAACTTGGAAGTGACTCCAGACCAGTGTGCGAAGGCGAAGACCAAAGTGATGAGTGCAAGAAAGGCTAGTCATGAATCCCATTTTGCACGAATATGGGACTATCAAGCAGAGGTTTTAACGCAGAACAAAGACTCAGAATTTGAGATTGAGACAGTCCCAGGGCCAGTGATTGGAAGCAAACAGAGGTTAAACCGTTTATATGTTTGTTTCAAATCACAAAAAGATTCTTAGAAACAAACATGTAGACCCATCATAGGATTAGATGGAGCTTTTTTAAAATGGGATATAAAAGGTCATGTTCTAGCTGCAATTGGAAGAGATGGAGATAATAGGATAGTTCCTCTTGCTTGGGCAGTTGTAGAAATAGAAAATGACGATAACTGGGACTGGTTTTTGAAACATCTCTCTGCAAGTTTGGGTCTTCTTAGTATGACTACTCTAGCTATTATTTCAGATAAATAATCGGTAAGCCTTGTTACTATTAGGACTGGTTTATTTGTGGTTTTTGCCGGTTTCTAAACTGATTTGTTTGTGTTTTTTTTGCAGGGTCTAGTGAAAGCTATCCATACCATACTTCCACAAGCTGAGCATCGATAGTGTGCAAAACACATAATGGATAATTGGAAGAGGGACAGCCATGATCAAGAACTACAACGTCTTTTTTGGAAGATAGCACGCAGCTACACCACAGGAGAGTTCACTGATAATATGGCAAAGCTAAAGAATTACAATCCTCAAGCCTACACATCTCTGCAATTCACTAATCCACTTACCTGGTCCAGAGCTTTCTTTAGGATTGGCACTTGCTGCAATGACAACCTCAACAATCTAAGTGAGTCGTTCAATAGGACTATTAGACAGGCCAGGAGAAAGCCTTTACTTGATTTGCTAGAGGATATCAGGAGGCAATGCATGCTCAGAAATGCAAAGAGGTTTATCATAGCTGATAGGATGAAGACAAGGTTCACAAAGAGAGCTCATGTCGAGATTGAGAAGATGATAGCTGGGGCACAATATTGCACGAGATATATGGCCAGAAACAACATACATGAGGTATATCACAATGATATTGGCTACAGTGTTGATATGGTTGAAAGAACTTGTGGTTGCAGGAAATGGCAGATGATTGGAATCCCATGTATTCATGCTGCAAGTGTGATTATAGGGAAAAAAAAAAGGTTGAGGACTATGTCAGTGAGTATTACACAAGGACAATGTGGCGAGAAACATACAGAGATGGTACTAGACCTGTCCAAGGGATGCCATTGTGGCCTAGATTGAATAGGTTACTTGTCTTGCCACCACCATGGAGAAGAGGCAATCCCGGAAGACCACCTAACTACACTAAAAGAAATCTACCGCAAAACCGACGGAATTTCCGACGGACACTAATTCCGTCAGAAATTTCCGACGGCTTACCAACGGATTCCCGAGATTTGAAAATTTTGGGAATCCGTCAGAAATCCGTCGGAATTTTCCGATGGAAATATTTCCGTCAGAAATTTCCGACAGATGTCAGACGGAATTTCCGACGGAAATCCGAGCCGTTTCATTCCGATGGATTTCTGACAGAATTTCCGATGGAAATTTATATTCCGACGGATATCCATGCCGTATTATTCCGACGGAAATCCGACGGATATCCATGCCATTATATTCCGACGGATTTCCGACGGCTTCTGGAAAAATGTCGGATAATATGAACGTTAATGTATCCGTTGAATTTACCATTTTAAGCCGACGGATTTCCGACGGAAATCCGACGGAAACGAGTTTATATATATGTTTCTCCCTTCCTCCATCCCATTACACAACAATCTTAATTTCATATCTCTCTCTCATTTCTTGTGTACTTAATACGAATTCTATAAAAAAAAGTGAAAAATATGTCTAGATATTTTCGATCATGGATGGACGAACCATTAATGGATCCGGAGATGAACAACTTGAACGAGGAGTATGCACGAGGCATATACGAGTTCATGGAAGTGGCGGGAAAGCAACCGCGTGTTCAAAAATCAGGTAAGTTAAAATGTCCATGTTCAATTTGTAGGAATTCTCATAATGTTGCGATAGAGATAGTTTGGCATCATTTGTATAGTACCCGGTTTACGCCGGGTTACAAGATATGGTATTTACATGGAGAAACAAATGTTGAGTATGGTAGTACTAGTGAACCAACTGTCTCAGATTGTTTAGGAGGTAGCACGGAAGAAGATGTAGGTGTAGGGAGCGTGCAGATGGTGAATGATGCGTTTAGAGAAAATGTCGAGTTTAGCGGTGAAGAAAGATATAGGTTCAAAGAACCTAATGTAGAAGCAAGAAGATTTTTTGATATGTTAGATGCTGCAAAGCAGCCACTATATAAAGGGTGTAAAGAAGGTCATTCGCCTTTATCAGCTGCAAGTAGATTAATGACGATTAAGACGGATTACAATTTGGCAGAGGAGTGCGTTGATGCGATAACAGATTGGGCAAAAAATTTATTGCCAGAAGATAATCTTTTACCCGGATCATACTACGAGGTACAAAAACTTGTATCTGGTCTTGGGTTACCGTATAAGGTAATAGATGTGTGCATCGACAACAGTATGCTATATTGGAGAGAAGATGAAAACCGCAAATGATGTTGATTTTGTCGTAAACCACGGTATCAGGAAAGTAGTGGCATAATTCAAATTCCATATAAACGTATGTGGTATTTACCAATAACAGAGAGGTTGAAGAGGTTATATACTTCTCAGCGCACAGCAGAGCCAATGAGATGGCATGCAGAACATCGTCAAGATGGAGATATTACACATCCTTCAGACGCAGAAGCTTGGAAACATTTTCAATCATTGTATCCGGAGTTTGCGTATGAGCGAAGGAATGTGTACCTCGGGTTATGTACATATGGTTTTAACCCATTTGGGAAGAAGGGAAGGAAGTATTCGTTATGGCCCGTATTTGTAACCCCTTACAATTTGCCTCCATCTCTGTGCATGCGTAGAGAATTTTTATATCTATCGATTCTTGTTCCCGGCCCAGCGCATCCGAAGAGATCACTTGATATATTCCTCCAGCCATTGATCTATGAGTTACAAATGCTATGGGAGCATGGTGTGGAAGCGTACGATGTTTCGACCCAGCAAAACTTTAAGATGCGTGCGGTGCTTATGTGGACCATAAGCGATTTTCCAGCATATGGTATGTTATCTGGATGGACAACACATGGGAGATTATAGTGTCCGTATTGCCAAGACAACACAGATGCATTCCAACTAAAGCACGGTAGAAAAAGTTGTTGGTTTGATTGTCATAGGGGATTTTTACCGAGTGATCATCCGTATCGTCGTTCGAGAACAATGTTTACAAAGGGTAGGCAAGTTTTTGATGGTCTACCGCCTGAGATAGATGGTGAAACTTTATTGGAGCAGTTGAGAGATTTTGGTGCTGAGACGACTCCTTATTGTGGGGGTAATGGACATGAACCTATTTATGGTGTCGGTGAATTTCATAGCTGGCACAAGAAGAGCATATTTTGGGATTTGTCTTACTGGAAGAACCATTTATTGCGGCATAATCTTGATGTGATGCACGTTGAGAAGAACTTTTTTGAGAACATCATGAACACAGTCTTAAACGTCCAAGGGAAGACGAAAAACAATATGAAATCTAGATTAGACTTGCCAGCATATTGCGATCGAGGTTTTCTTGAAGTGCTCCCAAATGGTCAATGTCCATTTCTATTATACCGATTAGAAGCAACAAAGAAAACAGAATTTTTTGATTGGATTCACGACGATGTTAAATTCACTGATGGATACGCATCTAATCTGCATAACTGCATCGATTATGGAGAAGGAAAGTTTAATGGAATGAAGAGTCATGATTGTCACGTTGTGATGCAGAGGTTTCTTCCATTCGCTTTTGCTCATCTTCTCCATAAAGACGTCCACCAAGCAATTGCAGGAGTAGGTGCTTTCTTTCGCGATTTATGCACAAGAACACTTACTGTTGAGGGAATCCAAAATTTACAGGCCAATATCCCGGTGATCCTTTGTAATTTGGAGAAGATATTTCCACCATCTTTCTTTGATGTGATGGAACATTTTCCGATCCACCTCCCACGAGAAGCTGAACTAGGAGGCCCGGTTCAATACCATTGGATGTATCCATTTGAGTGGTATATGTTTCATCTGAAGAAAAAGGTTAAGAATTTGAGTAGAGTAGAGGGATCTATTATCGCCCAGAGCATCAACGAAGAGGCCTCACAGTTTGCTGAATATTACTTCCCGTCAAAAGTTCGTACGAAGAGTAGACGTCCTAGTCGCCATGATGATCGTGGTGAGAGAGCGATTTACTCCGTCGTTGTTCCAGAGTTATTTTCCCAAGTTGGGCGAGTCAGTGGCAAAGGAAAAAGGCGTAAATTATCTCAAGAAGAGTTTAAACACTTGCAAACAAAAGGTAAACACAAATTCTTTTGTGTCATTTAATGTATAATTGATTATTTTATATGTTATTATTAACTTGTCAACTATTTTGGTTTTCGTACAGGATTTACATGGCATTAATACGCGGGTACTATATGGATAAGACAGAAGATGAGCTTCAAGTCCATAAGGAGGAGGAATTTATGCCTTGGTTGCAATTTTACGTAAGTGTTTAAAAACACTAAATCATTTAATAAATTATTTTAAATACTAATTTGTAACTTATTTTTGTAGGTTTCTGAATGACTAATAAGCGGACAGACATTTCCCACATGGTTATTGGAATTTTTTAATGGTCCAAACTACATTGCAACTTCTTATCCTAGATACTGCAGTCGTGGATATGGGTTTAGGGTTCATGACGAGAGAAGGACAATGCAAACTTCAGATTCTGGTATTTCAGTGAAATCTGGTAATGATGTGTACTACGGCGTTCTTCAGAAAATATTGGAAGTGCGGTACCCAGGAATGTTAGACTTGAGGTGCATTGTTTTCAAGTGTGATTGGTATGATTCAACACTCGGTCGTGGGCTTCATGTAGACCAATTTGGTGTTACGTCTGTTAATTCAAGTCGGAGACTAGAAACGTATGACCCATTCATTCTAGGATCACAAGCTGAGCAGGTAGGGTACTAATATTAGTGTTATTAATACTCAATTCCTTATTTAGGTATAATACTTACAAAAGTAATATGTTTTTTTTAGGTGTGCTATATTCGTTACCCTCGAGTTACACGGTGGACGGATCCTTGGCGCACAGTTACTAAAGTGACCCCGCGAGGAAGAATTTATGGAGTGGCAGAACACGATCCTTTACAGCCAGCAGAAGGTGTTCCAATGGATCTAGTTGAGTCTTCTTGTGCTCTGGATCTTGTTGTTGATTTCACACAATTTGGTTTAGTTTTTTCCGACTCAGAAGAAGAAGAAGGTGAATTTTATGAGGATTCAGACTCAATTCCATCTGAGGGATCATCATCATCATCATCTAATGAAGATTAGTTATACACGTGGTTTGTAATATTTTTTGGTATTACAGAAAGTTGTAAATTTATTATTTTGTATTTTATTTATTTTTGACATTACGGTGTAAATCATAGGTCCTCGAACACCGCAGCTGCCGAGCATTTTATAAGCTCAATTTCAGCTTTGTATATTTTTACAAATTTTAATAAAATAAGATTTTGCCATAAATTAAAAATTCCCTAAACAAACACATTAACAAACCCACAAAACTCATTAAACCACTTAAAAACTAAATTAAATATGACCCGCAAAACCGTCGGAAATCTGTCGGATTTTCTGACGGATTTCCGACGGTAATATAATTTAAAACCTTAAAAACGGACACGTGTTTTCGTTAAAAACAAATACCCGTCGGAAATCCGTCGGATTTTCCGACGGATATCCGACGGTTTTCGGGGGTTTGGGGTTTACATGGTCAAATTGTAATTTCTTGTACATCAAGACAATGTTAACAACAAACTTTGACAAAATAAACTAAATTATGTGATATATAACATATTTTGATAAGATTTTGTTTTTATACATTGTTCGACCGAAAATGTTTCATAGATAAACGTATAGTTAACGTACAAGTTTACCAAATACGAAATAATCATCTAAACTTTTGAAATTTGTCAAATGAAAAATTTCTATAAGTTATTTGTGTTTGGAAACATGAATTTAGAATACTATAAACATATGTTTACTGAAATAGTGCGTAAATAACCACTAAAACCACAAACCCGACGGGTTTGTGGTAACACGTGTCCCCGTTTAAGGATTGACTGGCCAATCATAAGACATGCATATTTTTTCTATCCGTCGGAACTTTCTGACGGATTTCCGACGGACAATGAAAATGTAACCGCGAAACTCTTTTCGTTTTCCGCGAAACTCTGACGGAAATCCGTCGGAAAGTTCTGACGGATTCGCGAAAATTTAGGCGCTAACCTTTCCGAAACCTTATCGAAAACGTGTGTAATTTACTTTTTTTAAAATGACGGATTTCTGACGGATATATCCGTCGGAAATATCGTAATATATACAGACTTCATCTTCTTCCTCCTCACTTTCGCAGACTTGAAAAAAACCTTCCAAAATCGCCAAATCTCTCCCAAGCTTCCGGATTTCCGTCGATATATCATCCAAATGTCTAACAATCCCCCAAACTTGTAAGTTTTGAAGTTTATATTATGGATTGTTAAGTTTTTAGTTAGATTGATTGTTTAGAAAATTAGAATTGTTAGATTTAGGTTTGTAATGTTAGATTTAGGTTTGTAATTGTTAGATTTAGGTTTGTAATTGTTAGATTTTGGTTTGTAATGTATTTAGGTTTGTAATTGTTAGATTTAGGATTGTTATGTTTATTGAAATTATTTGTTTTGTTAATTTATTTATTAATTGTATTATTTATAATTATTTTCATGCATTAATATTTTCTTAATTTTGGTATGAATTATAATTTTTAGAAAATTATGATTATTTTTTTGATAATTTTTAATCATGTTAGTAATTTATAATTATTTTCATGAATTATTCATTCTTTTATAAATCATGGATTTACAAATTTTAAATTGTTTTGGAATTAATACTTATAATTTATTATTTTGATAATGTATAATTATTTCATGTAATAATCATGTATTTACAAATTTATAATGGTTTTGGAATTAATACTTATAAATATAAATTTATGAGGATTTTAGTAATTTATAAGTTTTTCCATAAATTATTCCTTCTTTTATAAAAGTATAATTGTTTTGGACTAATAATGAATTTAAAATATTTTTTTCATACTTTTTTTTATTTTCATTATTATTAATTTTTCATATAATGTTTGATATTTTTTTTAATTTTTCTAGGGATTACAGTAGGTTTGTCCGTTCAGGACATGGCGGACGTAGTAGTCGCCGGGGAGGTACAGCCGGTTCGAGGAGTTCTCCTATACCGGAGACACCTATACCGGAGACACATATCCCGGAGACAGCGCCTATGCAGACGCCTTCACCTACTGCACTGTCGCATATGAGCGTCGAGGACTTTGTTGCTCAACCAGGACGAGATAGATTGTCTCGTCTCTATCCGGATTGCGTAGGCAGAGACACATGGTAAGTTTTTGTTAATTTTAAGATTTTTAATATTTATTTACTATTATTACTTTAGTTACAATTCAAATTATTTGCACTAATTTATTTTGTAGGTTTGGAGATTCCGGATATGAGATTTCCAAGTCCATTAACCGGATGCTCAATGGAATGCTTCGGCATCCGTACCCGACTTACAACCAAATGCCGATGGCGGATCAGGAATTGTGGTTTCGCCAGTACCTCATATTTTAAATTTTTTTACTTTTATTTAATATAGTTTATATTATTTGAATTTTTGATTTGCAGCAAGAATTTACTTGGGACAGCCTCATGACCGCCTCGGTTAGACGATGCTTCGATAAAAAAGCAGCGAGAATGTATTCGTGGAAGCTGAACGAGTGGAAGGAGAAGTGGCACAAGAATGATGTCCCAAGGGAGTTGCTTTCCAACCCGGGTCTATGGAGCGTCGAGGACTTTGTCGCTCAACCAGGACGAGATAGATTGTCTCGTCTCTATCCGGATTGCGTAGGCAGAGACACATGGTACGTTTTTGTTAATTTTAAGATTTTTAATATTTATTTACTATTATTATTTTAGTTACAATTCAAATTATTTGCACTAATTTCTTTTGTAGGTTTGGAGATTCCGGATATGAGATTTCCAAGTCCATTAACCGGATGCTCAATGGAATGCTTCGGCATCCGTACCCGACTTACAACCAAATGCCGATGGCGGATCAGGAATTGTGGTTTCGCCAGTACCTCATATTTTAAATTTTTTTACTTTTATTTAATATAGTTTATATTATTTGAATTTTTGATTTGCAGCAAGAATTTACTTGGGACAGCCTCATGACCGCCTCGGTTAGACGATGCTTCGATAAAAAAGCAGCGAGAATGTATTCGTGGAAGCTGAACGAGTGGAAGGAGAAGTGGCACAAGAATGATGTCCCAAGGGAGTTGCTTTCCAACCCGGGTCTATGGAGCGGGTTATGCACTTATTGGAGTGAAGAACCGACCAAGACAAGCTCCACAACTCATTCTGCGTGCCGAAACAGCGATCGCAAAGGAAAAGGCAAGGCGACGCACAATCTAGGAGCGGTTAGATTGGTCACACGGGCCAAACAACTAGTAAGTTTTTTATTTAATTAAAATTTTGTTATTTAACTTTTATAATTTTATAGTTTACTAAATTTTCATTTTTGTAGTTTCGGCAAGACGGTGTCCCACCTTCCGCTATCACATTGCTCAAGGATGCGCATACCAGCAGGAAGAACCATGAAATCCAAGATCCGCTGGCTCGGGAGATCATTGACAATTATGAGAAGATGAAGGAAGACTTCCTCCTTTCTCAGCCAATCATCGAAGGAACGCCTCCAATGACCGATCTTCCGATCGAGAAGATTAACGAATTCGTCTACGAGGTAAGTAAAATATATATTTATATCGTTTTTTTGTAATTTCTAATTTTTAACAAAATTTTCGTTTCTTACCGCAGTGTACTCCGAAGACAAAAGGTCGTGTATTTGGTCTTCCGGACGACGACTCTTTTTCTGCAACTTCGCGTTTTTACGGCGATTTTCCAGATATTAGGGCACAGCTTGCACAACGAGACGCTGAGATGGACGCCATGAAGACGCAGCTGCAACAGCTCGCAGAAGAACAAGAAGCGCATCGCCTCCAACGAGAAGCGGATCGCCTCCAACGAGAAGCGGATAGCCTCCAACGAGAAGCGGATCGCCTCCAACAAGAAGCGGAACGTGAGAGAACCCGCAAATTGGATGCCGATAACCTGGTATTGCAGCAACGCGGAATTCTTATCTCGCTTCCCGCCCTCGTAGTTTTAGTTTTTTTTTTCTTTTTTATTTGAATTATTTTAGAAATATTGAATTTCATTTTGAATTATTGCATTATTATATTATTATTATTTCTTTAATTTTAATTTATATTAGATTTTAATTATTTAATTTATATTTTAAAACAAATTTTAAAAATTAATAAATTTATTTTTAAATATTCGATTTTATAATTAAAAAAATTTAAATAATTCCGTCAGAAATCCGTCGGTTTGTATCCGTCGGAAACCCGTCGGTTTATATCTGACGGAATACAGAAATCAGAAATCCATCGGAAATCAGTCGGTTTTAAAGCCGTCGGTGTTCCGTCGGTTAAAAACCGATGGAACACCGATGGATTTCTGATTCTTATAAACCGACGAATTTCCGACGAATATATAACCGACGGCATACCGACGGATATATAACCGACGGATTTCCGATGGATGTATAACCGACGGCATCCCGAGGGATGTATAACCTACGGATATCCGTAGGGGATTTAAATATCAGATATCCGTCCGAAATCCGTAGGTTATACATCCCTCGGGATGCCGTCGGTTATACATCCGTCAGAAATCCATCGGTTATATATCCGTCGGTATGCCGTCGGTTATATATCCGTCAGAAATCCGTCGGTTTATAAGAATCAGAAATCCGTCGGTGTTCCGTCGGTTTTTAACCGATGGATTTTTGACGATATTTTTATTTCCGACGAGATAGAAGCGACGGAAAAAACCGACGGATATCCGACGGATTTTGCAGAATTCGACGGATTTCCGACGGAATTGGCCGTCAGTTTCGCGGTAGATTTCTTGTAGTGCTATGCTAGGAGGAAAGGAAGAAATGAAACTTCGTCTTCTTCAAATAACCAAAAGATGTCAAGGGAAAAGAGAATCGTGACATGCTTAAACTGCCATGAAGAAGGGCACAACAAGCAAGGTTACAAAAATCAAAATGTTGTCAGTCTACCAAAGAAACCAAGAGGTCGACCACGGAAATATCCAATTCAGGTTTGTTTTCTGATTTCCAAACCTCACTGAAATCATGTATATTTTTCATATGACTCATCTCACAACTGAATTAGGAACCACAAGAAATTGGATCACAATCACAGCCTCATCAAGGATCACAAGGATCACAGTCACAACCTCATCAAGGATCACAAGGATCACAGTCACAACCTCATCAAGGATCACAAGGATCACAAGCACAACCTCATCAAGGATCATAAGCACAAGGAGCATCACAAAGAGCACAAGCACGAGGAGCATCACAAAGATCACAAGGACGAGCATCACAAAGATTACAAGCACGAGCATCACAAAGGCAAGCTCACGGATCAAGATCACAAGCAGAAGCACAAGGATCACAAGCAGAAGCACAACCACCTGGACAAGGATCAGGAGCACAAAGATTTAGTAGAATGGATGCATGGTTTGAGTGTTCCAGACAGATTTGAATCTGTTATATCTTCGGTTTTTTGTTGTTGTCTGAACCTATTCTGTTTTGTCTCGGTTTTTTGTTCATGTTGACTGGTTTGGTTCATGTTTGAATATTTTATGACTGGTTTGGTTGATTGAAAAATCAAAATTGATTTTGGGAATTTTAATTGAGAGTGAAGTTTGAAATTGATTTGGGGATTTTGATTTTCTGATTTTAATTGAAGTTCTCTTCAAAACGTCGTCGTTTTGAGACTAACGGAGACTGGTTAATGATAGATTAATATCTGTTAGTTGCTTCATTATCGGATTTAACGGCTTAGCTAATTGGCTTGGTCAAAGATAAATTTGTGTTTTTCTTACGTAGTCAACGGAAGTTTATGCTTAAAATGGCCTACGACAAAGTTGAAGGTTTAAATGGCCATATTTTGAAAGTTCGAGGTTTTAATGACATTTTTCCCGAATTATTAATGGTTGTACTTTTTTGTGGATAATTTTGCACAATGTTTATTGTAAATTTGATATACTCTCGTATCAGATTTAATATTAATATTATTATCATATATCTACTGCTGTGCAAAAAATACTTGTAGAAATATACGTTTTCAATTTTCAAATTACTTTTATTTATTTCTAAGGTCGAAAGTGTCTTCAAGAAATAAACAAAACCAAGAGAGGATGACGTGTGGAAAATGGCGAATCGTGGATATAAGCTCCGTATCCTTACAATTTTCTGGCGATTTTGTTTGGTTCTTAAGCTGAATAAAATTGAATATACTCTTAGATTTATTTAGCTCCATTCTGAGAAATTTGAGTCTTTTTTTTCACTGAATCGTTAGGGTTTTATAGAACAAACTTTGGTTTATTAGCTTCTTTTTCATTTTTGTTGGTAATATGCTATTGGATGAGTTTTATCAGCATTTCAAGATTTTAGCAAAAATTAATTCCGTGGTCAAAAATGTTTCTATTCTCGTCTGCTTAACCAAACTGTGAGAATTTTTTCTTGATATGATTTGAATCCATTATGTTGACCTGCTTTATATTTTCCTGTCGTGTTGCTTTAAAAGGGTGTTCTTTTGTTGATATGTTCTTGTCTTGGTTTTGCATATAAACTTAACTTGATTTGGAAACTTAGAGGAGTTTTTGGCTCATTCTGCAAATGTGAATTGCTTAAGTATCGGAAAGAAGACATCACGGCTCCTTATAACTGGCGGTGATGATTACAAAGTCAACCTTTGGGCCATTGGCAAGCCTACTTCTTTAATGGTCTGTTTCACATTTCATCTCTTCTTTAAATTGTTCTGCTTCATCTTAAGCTATCAAAGTTTTGACCAGTATGTGTTTTGTTTCTACTAATTTCTTGATCAAAAACTGTGTTTTCTTGGATAGAAGAATGATGCTATATCCTTTTCGTTTCTTGTTGCCAGAGTCTATGTGCAGTGGATTCAGTAGCTTTAGTCGACGCTTCTTCTTCTGTTGCTTTCTCTTTCTTCTGTTATTTTTTAAAGCATAGTTGCATCAAAAGTGATTATAGTAATCCAAACCGGCCGATTAATCATTGACTTTTGTATTATTTAAAAGGTATTTAAAACATAGTTGCAGTATATATAATCCAAACTCGGCGATTAAATCATGGACTTTTGTATTATTTAAAACATAGTTTTTTTTTTGTTTTTTGGTTTAATATTAAAAAAACATAGTTGTGTCTAAACTAAACCTCTTTTGGAACAATTGCAGAAATTACAACGCAAAGTGGGATGAAATCTAACTAATCTTCTCATCTTTCGTCATTTGTAAAATGCTTTTCTCCTAAAACACTTCTTCCGCTTTAGCTTTGGCTTCGTTGTTGTTTGGTGAAAATAATACCTCTTTCTTTCAACATGGGGAATTGTGTGTCTTTCCAACTTTCTTGTGATCAAACCGTGAATGCTATCGTTAGATGCTTACGTGGTAAAGATTTCTCATCGAATCCAAACAAAATCTAAATCATTTTTGTGCCCCTTATCTCTAAACTTTTCTCCAAACAAACCCCAACCAGACCCGAAACAGTTTTTCGCCATGGCGGGATCGTCCACGTTCAAAGAACGGCTACCGCAACATCAAGTGTTCATCAACTTTCGTGGGGTGGAGTTACGCAATGGATTCGTCAGCCATCTCGTCACGGCGTTGGAAAGTAATGAGATTAATGTCTTCATCGACAACCACGAAGACAGAGGCCAACCCATAGAAATACTATTCAAGAGAATTAAGGAGTCAAGAATCGCTCTGGCTATCTTCTCTGGGAAGTACACGGAGTCATCCTGGTGCGTGAGAGAGCTGGCGATGATCAAGGATTGTATGGATAAAGGAACACTCGAGGTGATTCCCATCTTCTACAAGGTGCTCCCATCCACGGTGAGATATTTAATGGGGGAATTTGGTGATGCATTCAGGGATATGGCTCACAATGATGAGAGGGAGGAGGAGTGGAAGGAAGCTTTTCAGGCGATTTCTTTGATAATGGGCACCGTTCTGGATGAAAAAAGGTAACTGATTTTGCTCGAGTGGTTGAAACTTTATCAAAAGCTATACCCTGTAGAACACTAGTGATTAGAATTGTAGAGATTGATTTACGAAACATTTCATGGGAATTAAGTATGGTCATGATCTCATTAACTGTTTTCCTCACTCATATTATATACAGCAACGAGAGCGATGAAGTAAAAAAAACTGTGGAGGATGTTAAGAAAGTGCTGAAAAAAATTCTGTTGGAGGGAAGCCAAATTGCCGCTGTGGAGACTACAGAAGTGGAGGGAAGCCTACTCAGCCTACAGTTGGTCAGGAAGAAATGCTCGAAACGGCATGAAATCGCCTTATGGAAGATGGAGTCGGGATAATGGGCCTGCACGGTATGGGTGGTGTAGGCAAAACTACCCTTTTCAAAAAAATCAACAACAAGTTTGCTGTAATAGCTGGTAGGTTTGACGTTGTGATATGGGTTGTGGTTTCTCAAGGAGCACAGACTTCAAAGCTTCAAGAAGATATTGCACAAAAGCTAAACCTTTGTGACGAAGTGTGGAAGAATAAAAGGGAAAGTGGTAAAGCCTCCGATATATACAGAGTGTTGAAGAGGAAGAAGTTTGTTTTGATGTTAGATGACATATGGGAGAAAGTGGATTTAGAAGCCATCGGAGTTCCGTTTCCGACTAGAGATAATGGCTTCAAAGTAGCATTTACGACACGTTCTCGGGATGTATGTGGGCAGATGAGGGATCATGAACCTTTGGAAGTCAAATGTTTGGAATGGAACAAAGCATGGGAATTGTTTCAAAACAATGTCGGAGACAAGACAGAGTCCAGAAATTGTCGAGCAAGCAAAAAAGGTTGCTAAAAAATGCCGTGGTTTGCCACTGGCGCTCAATGTCATTGGTGAGACAATGGCAGCTAAAACTACGGTACAAGAATGGGATCATGCAATCAAGGTTTTGACTACATCCGCTGCAGAGTTTTCTAACATGGATAATAAAATTCTTCCAATTCTGAAGTTCAGTTACGATAGCTTGGTGGATGAACATATCAAGTTGTGTTTCCTATATTGTGCTCTGTTTCCAGATGATGAGAAGATAGATAAAGAAAAATTGATAGACTACTGGATATGCGAGGGGTTCATTGGGGAAGATGACCAAGATATAAAAGATATGATGAATCAGGGTCATCATGTACTCGGTACCCTTATCCGTTCACATTTAGTGATGGAGGATAGTACAAATGCGGTTGTGATGCATGATGTGGTTCGCGACACGGCTCTGTGGATTGCATCCGATTTTGGGAAACAGAAAGAGGCTTTTGTTGTGAAAGCAAAAGTTGGATTACATGAAATACCAAAAGTCAAAGATTGGGGAGCTGTGAGAAGGATGTCATTAATGAATAATTATATTGACGAGATAAATTGCGCTTCCAAGTGTTCTGAACTTACAACTCTGTTCCTCCAGTATAATAGTTTGAAGAATCTGTCAGGTGAATTCATCCGGTCTATGAAAAAGCTACTTGTTTTGGATCTATCATTTAATCGGAGCTTGAATAAACTTCCAGAGCAGATATCAGAGCTGGCCTCCTTGCAGTTTCTTGACTTGTCGTTTACAGGTATAAAGCAACTGCCTGTTGGTTTCCAAGAGTTGAAAAAGCTGACTCATCTGGATTTGACTGATACATATAGACTTTGTAGTATAAGTGGGACATCAAAGTTGTCGAGTTTAAGGATTTTGAAACTATTTGGTTCTAAAGTTGATGGAGATGTAAGCTTAATGAAGGAGCTGCAGCTGTTGGAGCATCTACAAGTTCTAACCATAAAGATATCTACAAAGTTGGGTTTGAAGCAATTATCAGATGATCAAAGGTTGGTGACAAACCTCTCCAGCGTGGCTATAATTGGATGCAATGGCATTAAGGATCTGACTTGGCTTCTGTTTGCTCCAAATCTTGTCCGCCTATTCATTGGTATTTCAAATGACGTGCAAGAAATTATTAACAAAGAGAAAGCAACCAATCTGACAGATATTACTCCATTTCAGAAATTAGAATACTTAGATTTGAATTATTTGCCTAAGCTGGAGAGTATCTACTGGAGTCCTCTCCCCTTTCCATTTTTGAATTGGATATCTGCATTCCGCTGTCCAAAGCTGAGAAAGCTTCCCTTAAATGCTACAAGTGTCCCACGACTTGAGGAATTTGAAATAGATATTAGACCTTCAGAACAGAAAAATGAGGTTGAATGGGAGGACGAAGGTACCAAAAATCGTTTCTTGCCTTTATTCAAAGGGGTAATCATTTCTCTTAATCTCTTCTGCTTCAATAAAATTTTTAGTTTCCTCTTTGAATTTCTTGATATGATCCATTTGCATCGTCAAACCCAACAAACCAAAAATTGGATCACATAATAGAATACTATTTTGAAAATTAGGCATTCTCTTATTCTCTTCACTTTTGGTTTTGACCTAGATTTGGTGATTTTGAGCTATTAATGTTGATCTTGATTTGTGTTCGTTGGAATGAGTCTGGAACTGGGTACTTGTTAAAATTAGGGTTTGCAATTACCATTCTTGTCTTTCTGTACAGAGTTTCTTTATGGGTTTGGCAGAAGATAGATTTTTGAGAATATGTTGTGCCTCTCAATTTCATAAATGTCACTAACTTTGTTTCTTTTCTCTTCTTCTTTAGCCGCGCTACTGACTCTGTTCTAAAACATCATTTACTCTAGATTGGGATTCGTCACTGTCCAAAGCTTAATTCAACGCTTCTTCTGCTGTTGCTTTCTCTTTCTTACGATGTGTTGTTCATTTGGATTGTATTATTGCCTTTAGTTTGCATTCTGATGTTTGTGGAGTGTGTTGTGTTGTTCACTTGGATTTTGTTTTTCATTTTCCTTTTTTATTACTTTTTCAAACTACATATTTACTCAATTAAGGTAAAAGGGGATCTTCAGAGTATGTGATGCATCTCACTAAAATCAAAATCCACGCTTTTATATTCTAGTGTGTGGCTGTTTGTGTTGCTCATTTGGGTGATGGTTAACATGATCAAGATGAAAAGTTTTGATTTTGTACTCAGATAATTCTCTAATGTCAATTTCCTAAACATAACCTGAAGATGTAATTCTAAACTATCTAATGGCTTTCTGAATTTGGGGTGTTAAGAAGAGCCCATTTCACTTTATCATAGAAGACGTGAAAGAGTGTCTACCGAAGATAAGTGTTTGATGAGATCAAACTCCAACTCCAAATAGCAATTTAGTTTTTTCTCCAATACATAATTCCTTTTTAACTCCACGAAACAAATATTGCGAATACATTATATTTTCATTTTAATTATTTTTAGTAATATTATTTGTTGGTATTGTCGATATAATAGCCAAAACAAAAGTTCACAAAATGAAGGTGGAGTCAACTAATATATGTAGAAAAAGTGAGCCATCAAATCATGGAAGGAAGAATTACAATATTAATGCAAATGAAAAAGTTATAATTATCGTTCAAAAATAAGTGCAACAAATACCATCAAACACGGAATACATTTCTGATTTCTTAGTCTCAATATTGATGGAGTTATACCCAAAAGAGCAAAACCAAAGATGCAAAATTAGGTACAGTCAAATGTCTTTGTGTAAAAGATTAATGCTTGCTTGGAGACAATCACAATTCATATAAGCAAAAGATTACCATTTTGCTCATATAGAACTCCGGTTAACCCAAATCAGCTTGGTCTAACTCTTTTTTTTTTTTGTTGATGATCGGTGAAGAAACAAGTATAACCGCTACACAGAGAAGACCATGGTGCCCGTAGAAAAGAAAAAAACAAGTGTTCAATGGTTCATGCTCACAAGATGAAGGACAACAATGTCTAAATGACTTATCAAGTACATGGTTCAACTTTTAATATAATTTTGGACTGTAAAAAGCGAGACAGAGCTCGAGTATTGATGATATTCATATTATGTATACCGAAATGTAAATTGTTCATGTGATGGCTGGACTCATTGAGAACGATCTGCCTAACGTACTTCATCTAGAGAAATTTTTGGTCAAGTTATGTTTTCCTCGATAGTAGTTGTTGAAGTAAGACTTTGATCGAATCCCAATTTTATTTTTATGCTCTTTAGGTAATTTTTTCTTCTATTTCCACTACGTTTCGGTAACCAAATAAATGTTTTTCCTCTTCATTCCTATCCATTTTTTTCATTATTATTGTTTTTGTATATCTTTCTATACTGGCTAATCCTTTTCCACATTTATGCTCTTAAATTAAAACTATTTTTTTTAGAAAACTCTAACTATAAATTACTAGATTTCAAAAACAGAGATTATAAATATATATAAGTACTATTAAACCTATTTTAAGTAGTGGGTTATGTAGGTTTTTTGACAAACATTAATATAATAAAAGAAAATATGATTAGAAGTAGAAAAAAATCTTGGTATATTTTAAAATAAAAGGGGCCACATTTTAATGAATTTGCTTTAGACTTCTAATATGTAAGGACTCGACATGTGTATATAAATGTCTATATGTCAAATATAAATTCTTGCTTGGAGAGGATCACAACTTCACAAGTCATAACTACATATAAGCAAAAAAAAAAAAAATGAAGTTAGCTGCAATCTTCTTGGCTACTTGTGTCTTTATTCTCCCTTTTCCCAAGCCACCTTTCACAAGGTCTTATCATTCTACTAAGATGACCATTTTGCTCATAGAACTCCGGTTAACCCAAACCAGCATGGATTAACTCTTTTTTTTCTTTTTTTTTTCTGTTGATGAATTAGGTGAAGCTGCTGCGCAGAGAAGGCCGTGGTGCCCGTCAAAAAAACAAGTGTTCAGTGGTTCGTGCTCAAACGATGGAGCACAACAATGTCTAAATGACTTATTAAGTACATGGGATCCAAGTGTTAGGCTCAGCCCAGTTCACTGCACTTGCACTCCTCAACCTAATAACAACCGTCTCTGCAATTGTCCTAATATGATTTGCCCCTAAAACTATGTTACATGATCAAACATAAAATATTTTCTTAAAATGTTATTGTCTTGATTTCGCCAATTATTTTTAAAATAATTAAATTTATGATCTCTACATAAAACAGTTTAGCAATCTAAGTGCTAGTGATCTAGCAAATGGAGATGGATCATGGGCCTTCCCCCTTGGACCCATCTTTGGAGCAGGCCTATTAAAGCCTAAACATTTTTATCCAGTTCGAAACATTTTTACCGTTCAAAGTAGCTACTAATTGGTAACAAAAAATGCAGAATTACAGAATCCTGTTCGATTAACCAAGGAATACATTAGAATGAGCAATACATCAAAGGTCGAGATGACATTAATTTATTTGATTTGGCCATTAAACTTGCGAGAGAATAGCTGTATTTTAGCAACAATTCTGCATAATTATATGAGAAAACTAATAAAATCCTACATAATCTTAAAGCTATTTATCCATTATCGTTCAATTTTCTCAAATTTTATGCATAACATGTTTAATCTTCATATTTATAAACAGAATAATATTCTAATCGATTTCATATAAAGCCGACCGAATAAAATATTTCTCACAACGTGGTCCACAGATGTACTCCATTTCCATAATATTCTAATAGATATATTATGTTTGTTGATTAATATAATGAAATTAAGAAAATGAAGTCTATCAACAAAGAAGAAAAAGTAATAATAAACTAAAGACAAAGGGGGGTAGGTGAAGACCGTGAAGTGAACCAACTTGTGTAGAAAGTATGATCCACGAAATCATTACAAGAAAGATACATTATACGTAAGTGACAAATTTATAATTATCATCCCAAAAAATCAAATGCAACCAAATATAGATGATGCTTTAAATGATAAATTATCCGATGTTTTAGTCTAGATTTCGGTCTATGATTCTAAGTGATTCAGAAAAAAAAAAACACAAATTCAACAAAAAGATAGCTTAACATAAAACACGAATTCCAGTTTTTGAGTCTCAATATTAATGGGACTACCCAAAACGGCAAAACACAAGAGACAAAGATTATCTACAGTCAAGTGATATGTAAATATTAGTGCTTGTTTGGAAACAACCACTAAGTCATAACAATATATAAAAAAAGAGAGAAGAAACTTACAAGGAAATATGAAGCTGGCTGCAATCTTCTTAGCTACTTGTGTCTTATTCTCCCTTCTCCCTAGCCACCTTTCACAAGGTCCTATCATTCTACTGAGTTTACCGTTTTGCTCATCGAACTCCGGTTAACCCAACCCAGCTTGGTTTAACTCTTTTTTTTTTCCTCTGTTGATGAATTAGGTGAAGCTATTGTGCAGAGAAGGCCGTGGTGCCCTTCAAAAAAACAAGTGTTTAGTGGTTCATGCTCAACAGATGGAGGACAACAATGTTTAAATGACTTGTTAAGTACATGGGATCCAAGTGTAAGGCTAAGCCCAATCTACTGTGATTGCACTCCTCAATCTCACAACAAGCGCCTCTGCACTTGTCCTATTATGATTTGCCTCTAGAAAACTTGTATTTAAAACCCCAAACTTGTTCTATATCATTTTCCTATTTATCATTAATAATAGTTGAATTTCCGATGAGAACCCATCTCTAAATAAATGCGAAAACAAGTTTTGTTTTTTGGGTACCAGTTTGTGTCTGTTGCAGTTTCATTGCATCATAGCCTTACTCAAGCTCAAGAACTTGGGTTGGTTGATGGAGGATGTTGTCGCGCTAGATACGGGACTTCAGATACTATTCCAGCAATGTCTTCTCCTATAATCACTGTGTTTCCAATAGAAGCTGCTTGTTTCTTGATGTAGCCTAACCCGAAATGACCAGACCCGTCTCTTCCCCTAGTGTAGCTCGTTAGCTTGCCCACCTGAATATAATGTTTATCAACTAGTCAAGGAATAATAGAGAAAAACGTGGTGCTCTTCTTCTTTTTTTTTAGCTACTAAGGCATGTACATAAACGCTCAAAAACCTTTTTCCCGTCGAATGTGATGGTGCTGCCAGGTTCAGCTGGTGCAGAGAGATTAAGTCCACATAACCTTTGCTTGATTCCATCATATGTCATGAGTCTTGCTATGGTCTCCTGTCCCTTATAACATCCTGAGATGTTTAAAGGTTACTTAAGACGCGTCTTGTATCATTTTAGTAAACAGAAAAAAGCATCTCAAATACCTTTGTTCAGAGAGATCGAGTTCCATAGACCCGCCTCCAAAACATTGAATTCCTTGCTGAGTTCTCTCTCAGGTGCTGGTCTTCCTGACAAACATCAACGCTTTGGCATGAGAAAACATATAGTTTTCTATTCTTATTCACTAAATTAACAGTTACAAAAAATCTAACAAGTCTGATTTTGCAAAAATAGCAAAGCAAAGAAGTCAAGAACAGCTTTGTAAAACACTGCTTCCAAATCTGAGAGTATATTTATGAGCTTCTTGCCTATATTAGGTAAATATCGAACAATCATGCCTTTAGCAGTGACCACAAACTCGCAGGACATTTAGATTTTGGAGATTAACGGGTTCTATTCGTATCATCGGTGAGAAACCAAATCGAGTAACACTGATGGCGCCTATGTTTGGACAATAGTTATACTAACCTTGAGTGATTCTAAGTTTCTCCCAGGCAACAGAACCCATTGGAATGGCACCTTCAGATAAAAGAGTCTTCCAGAGTGAAACAGCACCCCCTTGTGACATTAACATGGTAAAGCCTTCATCGGAAATTAGACTTCCGACCCCAACTGTTATTGGCATTCCATCAAACTGACAAAGAGTGGAATTGTTACTACATGTCGCTTCACAAGATCTGTTTTGAGATTAGAAAAAGGCTTACACTATAATGCTTATGCGTGCCATATGGCTGCCCAATAAGATCTCCCAGATTCAGTTTAGTCATAATCTGTTTCAACTTCTTGACATTAGCATAAAAACAAATGTATTTGAACTACCATAAATGCTAAACAGAGAATGTTTTACAAGGATTTGTCACTCTGCTTAAAGAATAATCTTACTTGGTTGCTTTTGGGTCCTGCTAAAGCAAATAAGCAAGTTTGCTTGGTGATGTCCTTGATCTCTACCTTGTCAGCAAAAAAAATGTACCTGAGGATACGAAGATGAGAATAAGTGATGCCAAGGTTCTCAAAAATGAAGCTTGAATTTCAAAGAAACCAGCAAATATTTTGTATAAGAACAAGGATGTACTTATTCAGCATCTCAATTATGCTTTGGCACGTCGTTGGAGAAACCGTTAGCATTATTGCATTTTTCTGAAAATAAAATGAGCCGTTTTAACACAAACCTTGCGTATAAAAATATCTCCCCTAAGGAAGGAGTATTATTACCATGATCCAGGCATGTGCAATATCTATCGTCCGTGCTGTTGGGGTAACGAATACAGTATCACATCCCTTCAGTAACAAGCAAACAGATCCAACAAGTGGTTACAAGTCACAGAGGAAACAATATACACTCGACGCAAATATCCCTAAAAAGAGACTCACCTGTCCTTCATTAAGGCATTCAAAATTTGCAGTAGTTTGGTTGTGAAGGAACTGAACGCGGTCATCTCCACTAACTTGATGGCAATAAGTTAAAACAACAGACCATCAGGTGAATTAGAACCAATTCCATGTCGAAAAATCAATGGTAAGACAAGAGATAAATAAGGATATACCTCGTATTCTCCCAAAATGTGAGAGGTCCACAACCTATAGTCAGGTTTTTGATCAAACAAGAATCATAATGCAAACAACCAAAGAGCTCCAAAGTTAAACTAAAAAAAAAAGATAAGTTTAAGCTATACATACCACAACTCCATTATCAAATGCATCGAGAGCTTCATCGTCGTTATCAAAACTCTCAACAATACCATCTTCTGAAACTTTCCCTCCAGCAACACTAATTGTATCCTTCACAAGTCCATAAGCAAAAGGCGAAAATGCATTAGCATAATTATACTACTCAGAAACATCCAATTCACAAGAGAGCAAAAACAAAACCCAAAAATTATTACTAATTTCTCGAAAACTCTTTTAACAATAGCTTCCAATAACTGATTCATAGACTTTAACACTTAATACTCAAGAGAAACTGTAATTTGCGGCAGCAAGCTCACATGGAGATCGTGATCGATTGGAGGTGGCGAGAAATCAAACTGCAATGAATCAGAAGCAGAGACGCATCGGAGTCGGAGCTGAAACTTTCGTTCTGGAGACCCACAATTTCGGAGACGAAGTGAGCGGTGGCGAAGAACAGTTGCGTTGTAGAGACATGGAAGCAGAGCAGTAGCAGTATTGGTGATGTGGCTAACACAATCTATCCTCATCATCGCCATGTCCGTACAACTCTTCAGAGTTGAGAAGGTCCCTTATTGTTATCTACTACTGAAGTATAACTCCTTTCTCTCTGATTGGCCGATGAATAACCAAACAAACTACAAAATGGGGAAAATGTGCAAAATTACATTTTCTTGGACTGAAGCATAATTTTCAGAAACATACTCATAATCATATTATATGAGTGATAAACATTGCTTTACCAACCCTTTTTTTTTCTCCCCGTTTTTAGATTTTACCAATTTTTGTTCACCTTGTTAATATCTCCAAAGCTCGTCTCTTTGGCCAGTGACTATACAAGCAAACAAGGAACAAAAAAAAACAGAGGCCAAAAATAAATACAATATACAGCAAAACAAAGGAATATAAACTTTAGTCCACTAAAAGAGGAGCATGATGAGGGTTTTGAGGGGAAGTAGTATCTGCAAACACTTGAGCTTCATCTTCATCTCTCACAACATCTCTAAACATCGATAGAAATGAGTTCAGTCCTTCTGAGGAAGCACCACCTAGAATCCATAGTAGCATTGAGCTGAACGAGCTCATCGCGCCTGCTTGTGGGTTAGGCTCTGCAGGAATGGTGTTTGTTGCATTCTCTTCTTGCTCTTGATGTTGCGCTGGATTCTCGACTCCTCCATCTGCTGTTGGAGTTCTTGTTTCCGTGTTTTGGTTTGGGATTGTGTTGTTTGGACCAGGTGGAGATCGGTTTCTTGTTGCTCTGTTCAGCCTTGTGATGTGAAGAGTTGATGCTAGGATCGTTGAGGAAGTGATGTGGAAGTCTGAATGTTGCTGAAGGTGTGACTGTCGGCTTTGAAGGAATCTTTGAAGAGCCGGTACCTGTGGTTTTGAGTTTAGTTTTCAGATAAAAACTTTTCATTGAAGCCTTACTGGATTTAGCTTGTTGGAATCAAACATTTACCTCAAAACGGTTCCAGAAGTATAGAATCAAGTGTTGCATGAATGCAGCGGTTGTCATAAGGGCAAGATAAGAAAAGCCTATAGAAAGCATTGCAGTAAGTGAGTGTCCGAAATTACAGTAGTTAATGAGGTATATATAAAATAAAACCTTGGTTCTTACCATATGCATACGAGAAGAAATAAATGTGGAACACCAAGAAGTACAGCAAAAAGAAACGAGGGAAGAACTTCATCGATATTGGTGTCCTGACACTGCAATATTCAAAGATAGGACTTTGTCGTTATTACATTGAACAGCTAGAAAACAAACTTTAAATTGGTAGTGAGTGAGGCAAAAGAGGAGATCAAACCTTATCAGGGTGAATAATTCACACAGCCAGACAAGAACTAGAACCATGAAAGCCAATAGCTGATCATCGTAAAACTCAAACAGGAAGAACAGAATCCCAATCATAATCTGCAATTTCAAATAGTTATATTATGTCGGTCAAGAAAATCCACTGAAATTTTGGAATAAAAAGAACCAGGGATGTCTAGGCATACTGGTACAAAGACAAGCGATTCAATCACGTGGACAAAGATCAACTGAAATGTTGGTAATCGATGCTGGGCATGGTGTTGAAGCTGCACTGCAACAAATTGACATCGAAACAAAGATGATTGTTGAGAGGCAAAGATGGGAAACCATAAGCTATTGGAATAGAAGAAAGACAAACCTGTAAACTTCAACATGCGAGTTTGTGTCTCTCGCAATGTGAATGACACAGACATTGTAGTTGTGAAAAACACAAAAAGTGACATCATAAGCACACCACATTTCGTCACCAAGTAATCTGCATACACCAGGAATAATAGTATTACTCAATATTTTAGAGTAAATGCTTACACTGAACTACAGATAAAGTTGCAAGATGCAAGGGAAAAATTCTAACATATGTCGTTAACAAGACAGAACATGACAAACCTCCAAATTGCGTAGAACCTTCAAGAAGTTCTTGGGAGTAACTAAGATTGTAAAACTCTCTTGTCTGGTAGTTGTATAGATAACCTGTAATGGAGTAAGTTGGTAGTCATATGGAGTGCAAACTGCAGCTTTCACAATACCACATAGAAATAATCAAAGGGACATGAGAAGCCCACAATGACAGATGGAGAAATCATGTTAAAGCTACCAACAATGACATTGGTTATTCTACACTATGCATAGTCATGTATGGACCAATTGATGGTGCACACTAATCTCCGACTAGAATTCCCAGAGGATAACGTAATTTAACGTAACAATAAAAGATAAAAGACAACCTCTGTTTAGTGGTAGCCTAACCTTTCAGATGGAAACAGGTTATACACAATATACAAAAGTAAGGACAAACACAGAGTTGAGGAATCACAGGCCTCGAAGGATGCAGATATATAACTTCACCCTGCCTAACTGTGAAATGAAGAGACCCACAAATAATGAAACTTGCATGAACAATACCTACCTTGACCAGCAGAGTTCTGTAAGCTATTCATTAAAATAGTATCATATCCTACAACTCTGTTTATAAGAAGTTGCTGCCACCTGCAAAAGTAATTCAATTTTAAGAACCTTATCACTAATACACAGCCTTCCAATTAAATTAATCGTTTCCAAAATGAGGGCCAATTACATGAATATTACCTGTTGCCAAAGCAGGGATGCCGTGCCGATATGCTGACATTTGCAGTGCGGATGTTATGCCGTGACTTTGCTTCATCAGGCAGCAAAAAGTAACCCTAGATAGAAAAAGTGCAACGCAATTCTAAGACTGAACCAGAAATTCTACTAATGAATTCCTCATTTTCACATCTTCTTAATAAAATAGGTTATTCTGGAGTAAAAGATGCTTGAGCATTTTCCTCTAGTCAAATTTAAATTCTTAACAGAGCATAATGTTTACCTTTTCCATGGTATATAGATATGTTGGCTCAAACTCTTGAGTTCTTCTCTCAAGCCATTGAACTGACAAGAAAATCAACAAACAAATTAATTTCAAACATTGTAGTTCATGCAGACATCTCCCCACCAAAAGCAAAGCGAAAAGCCAAACCTCTGTAATTGTACTCTTCTAATAACTAAATCTTTTAAATGAAAAATCGTAGAACGCCTATTCAGAAGAGACCCATAAACAGAAATTTTATTTGGTAGTTTGCAAATCTACCAAAACAAGCAATGCTTTTCACAAGGAAATGTATGTATTCAGATTTAATTTTACATTTTTGTAAAGGGTCACCGTTGTCTAATATGTTCAATTAGATGATGAAGAACAAAACCAATATAACTATAAAATGGAGATTCTATTGAGGTGGCTTTTACCTGCATAGTAGTTGACTTTATCCATATACAGAACATGCAACAATTTGGGCACATCAAGGTTCAATGGTATGCCGATGATGTTCTGCATTTCAATTTCGAAGAGCAAAACAATTTGTTTTAGTCAAAATTCAAATAGTAAGGATTGTAACACAGCAGATGACCTAAGTACTGTGGCACCAAAATACAGATATCCTTAGGAGCTAAATTTCGTAGCTAGACCTACGTCCATGTTCCTCACAAAATAAAGGGAACAACTACTGTAACACTTGAGTCACGTGCCAGTTAAGTTTTTCAGCAACATATATTTTTGATCAAAAGAGTACCACTTAAGAATTATGCTTCATAAGTGATATACCAAAGATATACAACGTCTATATATGACAGCCATAAGCACTATCTAAGTTAGAATTTGAGAAAAAAGGAGATGAAACAAAGATGTGAGAGCAAGTCATTATTCTCACATATTCTAAGGCATTTAAGAGACAACTCACCCATATTTTTCTTACACCTCTGAGGATCCATGCTGTTTTCTGTAGAATATAAGATATGCGCCTATACCACCTTTTGGGAAAGCGAAGGATAGCTGCTCTGACAGTCTCTTTTGCAGACACTGAGAAACTACTGCGGGGCTCTTCTTTATCAACTTTAACAAATATATCACCGACATTTTCTTCACTGGTAAAGCTTTCTGCATGGTTGCAAAATGGCAGCATCAGTCCCTGCAAGCTTCAAAGATATATACCACCTACAGGCAGTCTATCCAAACCAATTTAACCACAGCATACTTCCAAAGATAAACAATCACCGTGATCAGTCTTTGAGACTTCTAATTTATCAGTTGCAGCTTCAACTTGAGGAACATCTGCAGCAGTACTTTCATCATTACGTGACCACAACCCTGCACTTGTTATCTATACCACGTGAATCAGTTGGTGCTATATATGTTGTAGATAAAAAAAAAAAATTGTGGCTAACTGATTATAAGAAAGAGATTTCAAATTACGAGTAGCTACGTCTCGCAAGAAGTGAGCAACCAGCTCATGGGCCTGGAAAATCTAGAACTTTTACTAATTATGTAAGCTAGCATCAGAAAGGATAACAACTACGTACCTTGATTTGCATAAGCTCTGCCTCAGATAACTCAACTCCAGTCAGCTCACTTGAACAACCAGGCTATGCAAGAAAAGAATTTTTTTTAACAAATATAGTTAGTGAGGAACAATAAAGGACAGATAAGAGAAGCTTAGGAGAGGATAGCATGGAATATCTTAGGAAGCCATGCAGGCTACATGAAACTCAACTAAGCCGACAGAAAAAACGATGAAAATCTGATTAAGCAAGAAAAACGATGAAAACTCCTACATCATCCTTCTCAAACTGTAATATCTCAATCTTAAATTTCAACCATGAAGTCATATAAACAGAGGCAATTTACAGCTTAATCTTCTCCACAATTTGGCTAATCCTAGACCCAAACCTCTCCGGTGGTTAACCCTAGAGAAAGATTTTTCGTTGAACGAAGTTCACTAATACCAATCAAAAGAGAGTCAATTACCTGCTGAACATAATTGGCGTGCATAACAACAAGGATGCAGAACAACGTGACCGCAACGCAGAGGTACGTATACTCTAAAAAGCCTCTAATTCTAGGCGTTAAGATCTGCGAAAACCTCTCCTGAACCCTAATAAACGTCTGCTCCGGATCCATATTCGATCTCCGGTACACTTCTTCGTCTTCTTCTTAGAGCTGTAAGGAGTGCGTCGACATCGAATTTGAATTGCTCGGCGTCGAGGATCGTAGATTTGAATTTCCTCTCGTTCTGGGAGAATCACAGAGTACCGAATCCACAGAAATTGAAGATTGAAAGCACCGCGAATTATATTTTTACTTTTGTGCTTCTTAGTTTTTATATATAAAAAATACATTTTTGTGATTTCGGAACTGAGCCTGAGGACAAGAGTTCGAAACTCCCTCACGAACATAAATTATATCGTGAAAGCTTTTTTTACATTTTATAACTACTTAGAAAATTACATTCCATGAAGAGTTCTGGAATCTGTAGACAGAAAACAAAGAAAACTCAAGAACAAGCAAATTCATTACTTTAATACAATCACAATAGTAATTTAGCACTGTCATTCATGTTCGTAGCTAATATCTAATTGATGATTCATAACCATTTGTAGAGATATGTGGCCATTACAATCTTTCTCTACCTTATCTTAGCTCAATCAGACTTGCCTTCTCCTTTTAGAGTCTTGACAGAAACTCATCAAACGACACCGTGTATTGATGAAACTGTAAACATCAAAGACAAGGCTCAATATTTATAATAGATCATATCTTTGGCGAAATTTTTGAGGCAATTCAGCTGAGAATAATGGAAAAGAAAGAAACCTGCTTCACGATCTCTTCATATTTAGCGGCTAATTGTTTCACTCTAGCTTCTCCTGACTGTTTCACCTGGTTAGTCTTGGCAGTATTCTCATCAACCTGTTGATATATAAACAACGAAAACTTAAGGCAATGATAAAGCATCGTCCACAACAGATTCATATTATCAGATGTTCAAAAGCAAGGGAGCATTACCATAGCTACTACTGATTCAACATCCATTTGCCTGGCTTCAAGTTGACGTCTTTTGGATTCAACTTCCAGTTTTAATTCATTCAGTTGTTTTGTCCAATCTTCAAACATGACTGCTTTTTCTTTCTCTAATTGTTTCAATGATTCGTGCAACTGTTCCACTGTTGAGAGAATAGAAAATTACAGCCTTTGTACCAAAAACAAAATTGAGAAACGATATCTAAAGAGGGAAGGAATAAACCAAGACTTGCCTATTCTTTCCCGCTCAACCACTTTTGCCTCGAGTGATTTGTAAGCTACCCCATCCTCACTCAGCTTAGCTTTCAGAGCTTTGAATTCTTTCTCAACTGTTTTCGCATTGGTTACCTGTAACATCATCAAACACACATAAAAAGAAATATTACATCTCCTTTCAATAAATTGGAAGGGCATGTGGCAAGAGATGCAATGCATGGTACACAATCTACACGCAATGAAAGAGGAAACAAATGTTTTTTCTTAGTCACCTGTTTGTTAATTGACTGCAGTTGCGAAGATGCCTTTGACATTTTCTTGAATGCCTGCAAAAGGCACCCATAGATAGAAGGAACTTGATTACCACAACGATAAAGCAAAACATTGATGTACACCCATTAAGCACAAATGGTGAAAGTATAAAACTATTGCAAGACTAAACCAAACTAAAAATCTGAAGTAACAAGGTCCCAATCGAAATAATGTCCACCTTGAATTCACTCTCATCCACTAACCACTATACACCAAAATAAATAAAGTTCTACCTAAAGATCCTGGACAGAATTTTGTGGAGCATGAACAAAAGTGTCAGTGGGTAACAGCAATAAACACCAGACTTAGAAGAATATTAATGTTGTTGAGATCCTATCTTTCTAACCAAATTGTTTGAGAGCAGTACCCGCGTTGACCAAAGATTTGGTAACAGTTAGCCATCAAGTTGCCAAGGATGTCATAAATGCATTTAGCTAAAGTACTGACTAATAGGATTTAGTACTAATCTAGAGTGTTTCATTAGATACCTTTTCATAAACCTCAAGGATGGCAGCCTTTTCCTGAAAAGTTTCCATTGCTGATTGTTCAGCTTTCTTTGTTTCCCCGAGCACTAGTTTCTTCTCTTCTAAAGTTCCCTGTCTCCACAAAAAAACATTTGAACAAATTCTATCTTAGAACTGGTGCTAGTAGGAACAAAAATATACCTGCAACTTGTCCGGGGATTGAACAATTAGTGAGCGAAGGTTTGCATTTTCTTGGACAGTTTGCACAAGGTCAAACTCTGCTTTGGAAATCTGTAGAGAGAAAACGATATGTCAGGATCAGAAAACGCCTCTCAGATTGTGCATATTCAGATCGCCTAATTGACAAACAGGATATGTTTCTTCGCCATCTTAATCAAGGTAACTTCAAAATCAACTAAATCACATAACCCCATTTAGGTTTAGGAAGGAGCCCTTGACGCCGTATCCTCTGGCTTTTTACCTCGTTATCCATTTGTGTACTCTTCTCTCTCATTTTCTGGAAGGTAGCTCGCAGTGACAGCTGCTGATTATTGAGTCCTGATATTGTCTGATTCAGTTCTTCAATATTAGCTTCTAACTCTTGGACAAATGGTAAATCCCTTTCACAGGCTTCATCAAACTCTGCAATCTCTGCATTTAACTGCACATATAACATTTAGAAAAAGATAATGGCTTATCTATGGGAAAAAGATTTTTCTTGCATTACCTGGGAAATCTTTGCCTCCCACTGCTTCCGCTGCTCATCAAGGAGAGTCAACTCTTCTGCCTTTGGTCTTATAAGATTCATTTTTGAATCTCTAGTACGAAAAAGAAGATGCAAATAATCATGAGAGCATCAAACTGTAGAGATCCATTATTGAATCTCTAGTCCAGGAAAGAAGATGTAAATGATCATGAGAGCATCAAATTATAGAGATATTGTAGAATCTGGCAGGGAAAGAGCACTCTCTATCTTTATCTTGAATGCTAACCACTTTGTCTAAATTCTCTGTCCCTTACTGAACTTTTGGCGTATTGAAAACTCCTAAAAGCTATTTGAAACTCAAAAATTTGTAATCTTTTTTTTCCATTTCTAAGTCAAGTATGACAAGTAAGAACTCATCTCTTCTCAAAGTATAAACCTGGTTAAAAAGGTCTCTCTATTTCAATTTCTTGGTGCATCCAAATAAAAACTACAGAGAACTCAGCTAATTTTACTTTCCAGCATCAAAAAGATTTAAGCAGAAGGGACTTACTTGTGTAAACCATAATTCAAAAGAGCACTGATAAAAAACTCGGTTCGGGATGACTCTGGCCGTAATAGATCCTTGAAATTAATCTTTAATGGACAATCCACCATATCTAGCATATCTTCCATTTTGCAATAAAGATTCATAGCTTGGACTGAGCTGGTATGAAGATCTGGATTCTCCAATTGCTCCAGGGCCTCAAATTCAACTTGCCCTTTGTCTTCTCTGCCATAGATTTGAAATGGGAAGACCAAATGTTAACAAAAAAAAAACAATTAAAAACTGAAGCCGCATCAGATATTCGAACTGCTCAAACAGACCAAGAATGAGAATATCAAAGTTCCCCAAACTGAAAAAAATTAGGGCTTTAAAAAAACATAGCAGTTCATACAAAAAGAGTTTTTTTTTTCAAAATCCCCATGATCATAAAGATATTTACACAGGAGATGAATAATTTCTGGCACAATTCGATCGCCCAGCTTGAATCAGACGACGCAATTCAAAACATACCAAAATTCAACAGTAAAATCAATGCTCAGCTAAGGAACTAGGGTTTGAGGATTCCATACTCATTGAGGACGTCGAGATAGATAAGAAGTCTGGTGTAAACCTCGGAGACGAAGTCGGGAGTAGGGTTTCGGAAGTCGGCCTCCTTAACGCTGGCGATCTGAGCCTCCGTGAGCGCCGTGATAATGTCGGAACGAGAGAACCTCGGATACTCGTAGGCCGACATAGTTTCAGTTTGTCTGCTTCGATTTTGGCTTTGGTATTTCTGGATTCGAAGAAACTGAGAAGGGAACAACCAAAATTTGGAAAAAAATGAAGAAGAAGAGAATTGTTTTTGCCTTTGATTTTCCCGCCTAGAAGAAGGGCACCGGCATTCAAAAAGAGAATCTGCAGTCACCGGAGTCCGGATGAAGGAGATGGATATTGGATTAGCTTTGAAATAAATAAACGTTTTTTGTAGCTTTAATATAAAAAATATTTACACCCAAAATTTTACTAAAAGTAATTATTGTTAAGTGCTAGCACATCATTTATTGATATTTTATTTGTCAAACTAAATTTTTATCCGGTTAATTTCTATATTTTTGTCATTTATATTTTCCGCTTTTATGATTCACATTCTCACATGATGTTATACAAAACCACTTTTTAGGCTAAAATAAATAGAATCAAGTAAGTGCAATCGACTTAACTAAATCAAAATTCATTAAAAAAAATTTCAATAGTTCTATATTAAATGAATTTTGTTTTATTATTGAAAAATTAAAATCATCAAAACCTAAAATTGAATTCTTCGGTTTTGATCATTTTCGTTATCTGAGTAAAAGAACTAAAAATTTATAATGTAGAAAATTCAATTCATTTTTGTATATTGGAAAATTCGATTTATTTTTATAGTTTGGAAAATTCAATTCATTTTTTTTCAATGTGGAAATTATTTGATTCCATTTATTATTTTGATAATTTATTTCACATGCTTTTAATTATACGCATTGGCTAAAATTTACACAAGCAATTATTATTATTATATTCTTTGGTGGATTTGAACCAAACTTAACGTAATACTTTGATTCAGCATGAATTGTCAATAGATTCTCCAATATCGCAATGATCTGATTCATCCCTCTTCAATAACACAAACAATTTAGAACAGAAGCAGCAAAGTTTCATAAAAGAACTCGGTACTTGATAACATCCATTGGACTAATTTATAGAAGCAGCAAAGTTCCAAAAAACACATTCATAATAGCATCCATAAGACAATAATCATCATTAACAAACTTGAAAACAGGAACAACAGATGATACAACTCTATGGTGTTTTAAAAAAAGCTACTAAGAAGCCGAGGGAGGGATTGGTTTCACAGCGCTTTGAATCCGCTGAAAAGCTAATCTTACTCTTTCCTTAAGACCTTCATGCTCACTCTCTACATCTCCACTCTCTTTATCGAGCTGAGCAACATTGCCATCGACCCTAATCACCAGTTTCCCGTTCTCTCCTAGTTTCACATCCCCGAAGAGTGACACAAGAAGCGCGTATATCACTTTCTCCACTTTCTTCCCGTTCTCTTCCTCAGATTTCACAACGTCTTCTTCTTCCACAACGATCTTGGGGACTTCACGGCTGATGTTTAGAATCAGAGCTACAATGGAGTCTGAAACCATGTCACTTATCGGATCTGATGACCACTGAAGCGAGATGTGCTTCTCTGACTCTTGTTTCACAGTTACTCTTTCATGTACTTTCAGTGCTGGAAGCCCTGTTTCTTCGTCTGTTGAAGATTCAACGCTCTCGAATATCTTCTCGAGGCGATGTTTTATCACACCGAAAGCTCCAGCGAATGGGATTGTAATCCGCTGAGTTACAGTTGCTGTTGATAGCTGTGAGAAAACATGGAGATCATCAGGTGCCATTATCTGATAAGTGAAACCTTTCTTCACCAGAATCCCGCTCACTGTATCGCCAACATCTGGTGTCTTTTCCGCCAATCTCCCAATGGTTTTCGCCATTTTCTCAGAATTAAAATACATTTCAACAGACTCACAGTTCTTCGGGGTCATGATCTTTGTGTTTCCATCAGGAAACACCGTGAAGAGCTTCTGCTTGAGCCTCATCATCTCGTTAGCTTCACCGTGAACAAGAATGATGTTAGGAGGCATGAGCTCTTTCAAGAACGTGCTTGTCTGTGCGTAATCTGCGTGAGCAGAGAACGCGATATAGTGCACTTGCATGTTGAGAGGAGCAGTAAGACCGTTCATAAGAGTCACCTCCTTTGGTTCATTGATTATCGTCTTCGCCAGTGTACCTTCCACCATATAACCCGGTATGATACAAGAATTTTTCTTATCTGAACACCAGCTGTCAAAGAGTTGCCTCGAGAGACCACTTTGAAGACCTCCTGGAGTAGCCATAACCACAGATGGACCAACATCTCTGAAATCATCAATGCTGTTTAATGGAGAAATGTGCTTGAACACAAATGGATTAGAATTTGCGAACTGGTTGCGGATTCTGTCGTTCATAGATAAAATGTAAGTTTGGTAAACTGCCATACACTTTTTGGCAAGTGGTGATGCGTAGTAGATTGGGATATTGTGTAGATCAGGGTGGTTCGCCCAGTATTCATCTAAGATCAATAGAAGTTCCTGAGCACGACCCAGTGCAAAAGCTGGGATCAGCACACGCCCACCCTGAGCAACTGTTGAATGGATTACATCAGTGAAGCGTTTCTCACGGATGTGACGAGATTGATGAAGTTGGACACCAGAAGTAGATTCAATGATGCAAATGTCAGGGGAGAATTGAGGAAGCTCAGCTGCTCTAAGATGTCGGTCTTCCTCACGGGAATAATCGCCTGTGTAGAGGATTCTGACACCGGCTATATCCACCATAAACATGGCTGCACCCAAAACATGGCCTGCCGTATAGCACCAGAACTTTATGCCATTCACTTCAACCGTTTGATGGAAATCAATTACCTAGAGAGGAAGCAAACAAAAGTTTAACTCAATGATCACTGTTTGAAACGAGTTTAAATTCTTTTGAACTTAACCTTAACTCAATGGAGTGATCATATATGACACAATGTTGTTTGTCTACAGAAGTTGTTGGATTCTATATAGAAAAACTTGAGCACACTTCCATTTCTCTTAAGAAGAGAATAACCAATCGAGAAAACGACCAAGGAATCGATATTCTGTTCTTAAATCATGCATGTGACAGAAACATCAATTCCAAAATAAAATAAATAACAAGAACCAAGCTGGAATAGGATGCAGTTGCAGTACCAACCTCAATTCTGTCCATGGACTTGTTGATGTCTTGTTCATCGAACAGCATGTCTTCAACTGACACTTTGCTGACTTTTACATAATCTGTAAGCAACAGCTTGTAGATAGCCTTTGTAGCATGTGTCATGAAAACACGTCCTTTGAATGTAGTCTAACCAAAGATTACAAACATAAATTAGTTCCTAGCTAATGTTTAAACTAATCAACAACAAAATCATTCAAGAAAAACAAACCTTCTCCAGAAAATAAGGTAAAGATGCTGCATGATCCAAATGAAAGCTGCAACAGAAAACATGATCTTAAACCAAGAAACCTCTCACCAAAAAGAACCAAAAACAGATTTCTCAACTAGACAAAAAGACACAAAGAAGAAAACTCCAGGCTTCTAAAAGCTTGAACCAATCCAAGAAAGGTTTCCTCAACATATCATGCTTTTGTTTTTGTATAGTAAATTTGAAGATTTTGCCCTACTAGCATCCCAATATATCACTGTAGACTAGAAAACTTATAAATATCGCCAAATCAACTTCAAATTATCATTCTACTCAAATCAAGAGCTTTGTTTTCTTTTCAAAATTCCTCTTTTTCTTAGATTGATTCCCTTCGACCAACCGATAACACAAAGAAGAGCAAGAAGAAGTAACCATACTGAGTAATCAAGAGGACATCAATGGTGGAAGGATCAATCTCATCGAAGTAAGGCAACGCAGCCATTCCCGAATACGCAGGATGAATCCCACAATCAAACTGCAAACACACAACAAATTCAAAAAATAAGACATTCCCAAATCAAAAATCAAACACATTAGCACGAAGAAATTTGACGGAAACTGACCAGAATCGTTTTGCCTCTGAAGGACATGTAAACACAAGACCGACCCACTTCGTTCCCAGCGCCCAAAGGAGTAATGATAAGTTGATCTCCATCTCGTGACATTGGTTGCTCTCGTCTTTTCAGAGAGGAAGAAGCCATTGTTCGATTTCCTTCGAAGAGAATCCACTAAGAACTATGGAAGAAAATGCAATTTCCGATATTTAAACCCTAAAACGCTAAAACTGGTCGTGTTATTTTTTTTTTGCTAGAGAAAAAGGAAAAAAAAATAGAGACGACCACAGTGGGAGTCGAACCCACGACCTTCTGATCCGAAGTCAGACGCGCTAATCCACTGCGCTATGCGGTGGATACAGACAACTACATCTTTTAATATAACTAAAATAGAAAACTTAACCGGTTAAGAACGAGATTAACTTATACCGGACCCTTGTGTTGATTTTCCCAATTTTTTAGTCTGCGAAAGAAGAGAAATTTTGAAGTTTTCTCGGCGATGATGGAGCGAACATACGGCCGTCGTAAACCAGGGATGTTAAGGACATTCTCCGACTCCTTTAACGACACCGTTTCGCAGGTGGAATATCTTTCATCGTCTTCATCTCCGGACATCGTAGAGCCACTTGATTTCTCCACTCAAGAGTCATCCTCACTCTGGAATTTTTCTTCAAGATCCAATTTTTTTGATGATGATTTCTCTCAGAAGAGGGCCAAGAGACCCAGGAACGGTGGTAGAGCTTTCGGTGGTTTGACTTCAACTTTGATGGAAGCGCAAGAGTTTGGAGAATTAATGGAGAACGAGGACGAAGTTAACTTCGCGCTTGATGGGTTGAAGAAAGGACATCATGTGAGGATCAGAAGAGCTGCACTATCGACTCTATTGTCGATTTGCGAATCTCAACATCAGCGACGTTCTTTGAGGGTTTTAGGGTACGTCGTCAGCTTCCAGGGTTTGTTCTTTATCCAGTTCTTGGAAATTTCCTGAATTGGGTTTTGGCTATTTTCCAATAGTCTGGATTAGGGCACAATTGGGTACAATTCCTTGTAGCTAACTAAGCCACATTTTTTTAGGGTATGAATATGTAGAAACTAATGAAGATTTTCTGGTTTCTGGTAAAACGTGTGTTGAATCTGTCAAAGAACTGGAATTTTTGATTTGGCAGTTTTAGTACAGTTAATGAGTGTTGTGAAGTCTCACTAAAAGTTTCCCCTTTTTTTTTGTTCTGGGAGTTTTTTATTGCAGGACCTCACAATCAATACTTGATGCGATTTTGGGTCTCAGCCTTGATGACACACCAAGCAATCTTGCTGCAGTTACCCTTTTCTTTGTGATAACGGCTGATGTAAGCTACTCACGCATTATTTGCTTTGCAATGTTCTTTTCTCTTGCTGCATTGGCATTTTTCGCTTGTTTACCGTTTTACTTTCATTATTCTAGGGTCAAGATGAGCACTTTATGGAGTCATCCAACTCCATCAAGTTTTTGATAAAGCTGTTGAGACCTGTGGTTTTTGCCAGTACTAAAGGGAAGCCGCGGAATATAGGATCTAGGCTCTTATCAATAATCAAGGATGTTGATGCAGCACGTGATGCAGCCAATATGCATGATTCAAGCTCTTGTGATATAGTGTCTAGAGCCCAGGACATTCTTGTTAATTGCAAGGAGTTGAGATTGATTGATAGCTATAAAATTGAAAGGATGGGGCCTGAGCTAAGTACGAAATGGGTAGCTTTGTTGTTGATGGAGAAGGCGTGCTTGTCCAAAATCTCTTTTGATGGTAATTCAACTTCTTGTCTGATTTGCTGGAAACAATTACTAGCTAACTATATAAAGGCCATGAGTGTCGGTGTATTAGATTTGGGTAATAGAAATTGAAAAGCCATTAGCTCTAGTGATTTATTTTCCTTCCCATGATTCAGTTTAACAAATGTGTTGGCGCTAGTAGATCTTACAGCAAGCTTGTAATTGATCTCTTTTGTTTTTTGCTAATTATTTATTTTGTTCTCCCTCATCCAGATACCTCTGGTACTGTGAAAAAAACTGGTGGAATGTTCAAGGAGAAACTGCGAAAACTTGGAGGACTTGATGCAGTCTTTGACGTCGTTATGGATTGCCACGCTGTAATGGAGGTGTGAACCTGTATGTTTTGGGATCTTGTGATCCCCATCTTTGTCATCAGCTTAAGTTTCTTTTTATAAGATAAGAACTCCCATCTTTGTTTGGCTAGGACGTCAATAACTTGTATAAAGTGTGGTAGATTGTTAGCTTTGTAATTGTTCGGGTATCTTCAGGGTCATATTAAATTTCAATCCAATTTTATTGCTGAAAGCCGTTGCAAGTAAAGGTGTTTTACTCGTCAAGGTGGTTTAATGCTATTGTGACTGCCCAGAATACTTTTGTGGTGGACAAGAAAGATTTCTGTCTTAGTGGAGGCAAAGACTCTGTACTTAAGTTGTCATTGGTTACTGGAACTTTGCGATTGTATTCAATAAGAGTATCTAATGCGTATTTTGTGTGCAGAGCTGGGTGGCACATGACACACTCTCTGTCGAGGATATAAAAGATGACTTGAATAAGCAAAGTCTGATGTTGCTCCTGAAATGTCTAAAAATCATGGAGAATGCTACATTCCTCAGCACAGAAAACCAGGTAGCTTTTATGTCTTTTGGATTCCTAGAGTCACGATATCTTGTATTGAATAGCTCTGTAACTGAAAAAATAACTGTAAATGTTATTTCTTTCAGAATCATTTGCTCGGATTTAATAAAAGTATGGGTTCTCATGGACCCCGACTGTCTTTCACAGAGCTCATGATAAGTGTCATCAAGATACTTTCAGGTACACAATGCCTAGTTTTGGAAATTTTCCATGACTTCCTCCGATGTTATCATCTCTTATTCTGATGGCTGGTTGTACTGAATACACCAGATCTTCAGTTACGTGCTCGGAGAAATGAAAAGCATCCTCACCCTCGTGCAAATGGTGTTAATAGTGAGTCTATTTTGGGAGAAAATTGTAAAGGTATTTCATTCTGATAGCCACAGACCCGACTCCACCTCTTGTTACTTTTTACTCTCTCTATCTCTCTCTGTCGCTTTGTATGTTATTCTCTGCTCAGCCACATCTATCTTCTGCAGTTAACAAGGAGGTTGTGACAATAAGTTCAGATACTTGGTCTATCACTAGATGCAGCTCCATGAGAAGTGCGAGTGTATCCAAGAGAAATCAGTCTGCATTCTTGTTAGATTGCTCCACGAAATCAGTGTCGGGGTCTCAATCAAGTTTGGTGTCAATAAATGATCCCTGCACTCTAACGACAAGAGCTGGTTACAACACTGGATTGTTTGCTGGCAGATTGGCCTCATTGGGTCGTGACATTTCCAGAAGCAATGCTAGTCAAGTTAGAAAACCCATTTGTAAAAAAGTTGGAAACTCTGGATCTTTGGAGGATAGCCAGGATCCTTATGCATTTGATTTGGAAGATTCAGGACCTTCCAAACGGGCAGCGGTAACAAAAAATAAATCTAAAGATCGAAAAAGGAAGGGAAGCTACAGAGATAATAAAGATGAACGTTCACATCAGCTCTTCTCAAGCCAGGAGGTATCAAACCATGGCTTAAATTCTCAGGAAGAATCAAGTGGTAGAGATCACCATGTAACAGAGCAACCATTTTCAACATATGACATTGATAAAGGATGTCTCTCTCTTTTATCTGATTGCCTTTTAACAGCTGTGAAGGTAATGTACAGTCTTCTTAATAAGTATTTTCTGTTCTGTAGCAAATTTCCTCGGCTCGAACGAATTAATTTTGGAACAGAATTGGATCTCACCTTATACAGTAATCTATTTAGATGTGGGGATATCATGTTATCCCTTGCAACTTTCTGATGCTATGATCATATTCTCAGGTTTTAATGAACTTAACAAATGAGAATTCCGTTGGTTGTCGGAAAGTTGCTGCCTTCGGAGGACTGGAGAGCATGGCTGAATTAATTGCTGGACACTTTCCTTCCTTCACCAGATCTCCCCCTCTCAGTAAGCTGGAAATGTCGGGGACGCGCCACCCGAAAAATAAACATCTCACAGACGAGGAATTAGATTTTCTTGTTGCCATCTTGGGGTTACTGGTAAACTTGGTGGAGAAAGATGGAACAAACAGGTACCAAACACGCTGCTCTTTTCGATTTACATCTTTATGTTGTGAACATAGAGTGTGTACTGACATCAAAATTCTTAGAAGGGGAGAAAATAGTCACTAGTTGTTTTCTATGCAAATTGGAGAAACTCTTGATTTCATGATTCTATTCGTGATCTGACTCATACAGTCATACCCAATGACTTCAAAAGATCTTCCGTGACTAGTTATTGCTTTGTTGTAGGTCAAGGCTTGCGGCAGCTAGTGTTCCTATTACCGATCCAGAAGGGTTGCAAGAGAGTGAACAAGACATGATTCCTCTTTTATGTTCAATATTTCTTACCAATCAAGGATCCGCAGACACCAAAGAAGAAACAAGTCCTTTCACTTTGGTTAGTAATCTAAATATTGTATTCTTATCGATTCTCAAAAGGCCCTTAGAAAGTATGTCTTAAACCTGTCTTTTCCTCATGTTTCAGGATGATGAAGAAGCTGTTTTACAAAGCGAAAAGGAAGCGGAAAAGATGATCGTGGAGGCCTATTCTGCCCTTTTACTCGCATTTCTGTCTACACAAAGGTTATTTATTTTCTTAGCTTCCTCTCTCTCTCTCTCTCTCTGCCTCTTTAGGTGCTCTAATTCTCGAAAAGCTGTAACATAATCTCTTATTCTTAGCAGTAGAAGTATACGCAATGCGATCAGAGATTATCTCCCACAACGCAACCTGGCAATTCTCGTACCAGTGTTGGATAGATTTGTGGTATGTTCCCCGCAACCCTTTCTATTTCAGTCTTAGAAATCGATGTGGTAAGCAGACTCGAACCTTCTTCCTACTGTGTAGGCATTTCATACAACGCTGGACATGATTCCTCCGGAAACTCATAAAGCGGTTATGAAAGTTATCGAGTCGTGCAAATTGCCATAAGACAGAAAACAATCAGGCGAAATCTTCCTTCTCTTTCAGTGTACAGATTCTGCAACAGTTTGGGTTTGCTCCACTCTTATAGTTAGTGATCACACAATGATAATGTTCCATGTATTAATATAGATAGATACCACAAATAGAGCATCTTAATTCTCTCTTTAGAGGTTTAGCTTCTCTTGTTCGACTTAGATTTGTAATTCATTCTTTTGTACTTTTTGTCATACAAAGAAAGAACTAACAGATTTATGGAAATAGAATGCTTCATGAATGTATCTCATTTTACTATTATTTTTTATATTGTTTTTCCTCTGATGACAAATCACATTTTAAAAGACTTATATTATACTGGAATTTTTGTATCCCTCTCGAAATTTGTTGACGGGGAAGTCCAAGCGTTTGCTACGATTTTCTTGTTATTTCCGAAAATTTCATTAAAAATGCCTTTTATTGTTTTTGTCGTCACATAAACAATGTCTAAAATATCATCATATAGAGAATAACCAAATATAATTTTATCAAACAAACTAACACATGAATTTACTAACGAATTAAATTCAAAAATAATTTACTATTAAAAAAATTCAAAAATAGTTTATGAGAACTCATATCTAATTAACCAGTAGATATTCAATCCCACCAAATTTGGATTTTAAAAAAAAAAAAATTACAAAAAATCTTGATTATAAATATATTTTAAAGGCAACAAACCTATTTTTTTATCAAGATGTTCCCAAATATAAATAGAATAATAGTTTAAATCAAATATAAATTTGTTAGTTATATCATTGTATATATGTCTATAGAAATTAATTAAAATTAGCAAAAATATTTGACCAATTTTGTTCTTCCACAATTGTTTTTAAATTTAATCACTAAAATGATGATATTATATGATAATCTATGTTGCTTGTGTGCTAATAGTTTGATAGAATTATTGTCAATTGTTAATTTCATGCAACTTATGTGCAAAGCGTTTGATGTTGTTATGCTAATATAAGATTTTCTACAAAGAATGTTTGGTTTGTCGGTCTCATTAGCAAACTGAGGTGCCCAAATATTTGATGGAATGTATGGTATTCCCTCGAATATCCAACTTATTCCCTCTCTTTTCTGTCTATATTCGCAATTCTAAACAGATGAGTTTGATTTCAAGGATAAGTTCCAAGAACATAGAAATCGGCTGGACCAATGAGAACTAAAACGCCTGCCTTAATACTAGGATTAGCTTTACCCAATAGCTTTTCTAAACGACATTTGTGAAACTCTTGAGATTATATCGGCTTCCAAGGCAATGTGGATACACTACAAAATTTCCATCCATATAAAAAAAATTCTCATGTCTCAACTTCTCATTTGTTATCCATATTTATTTGGAAATTTTCGCAAAAAAATTCTAACTAAAAATCTAAATTTATAATTTTCGGTAAAAAAATATGATTATACAATTTATTAAATTTCATGCAATTAATTAATTATTAGTAAATCAAAATCTCGCTTACTAATACTAAATATTAACTTTACTTACTTCAACAAAAATTAAAATGGAAAAAAACAAAATAACTTGTAAGTATGTTAATTGGTCGATTAGATTTTAACATATATCAATTTTTAATTTATTTATCATGTATTAATCAATAAACAATGAATGTTGAAGTTCAAAATGAATACAATTTATTGATTAATAAATTTTTAAATATTACTGATCGATATATATGATTGAAACCTAGTTTTAGTATGATACTAGAGATCCTTATATTGTATTTACCGTAATTTTAAAATCCAATTAAAAAAAAAGTATTAGCCAGAATTCAAAACAACTACGAAGGTTACTAATGAAAATCTAAATATTTCTATGAATAGAGACAAACATAAAATTTATTATACACGCATCAATTTACGGGTCCTAATCTACTTATACATAAAGGTCCAATTGTAGATTCCTAAATTGGTATGTATCTATCAATATCTGATTCATCTATTCCTATATGATTTAATTTCAATTAATGTGAAACAAATCATAATTTCGCAATATATATTTTTTTTATCATTAAAGGGTTTTTGTTAAAATACTGAAATACCCAGAAAATATATATAATTATTCCTTATTTTTCATCGTCTGCTAAAAAGATCTGCGCTTCATCTGCTTCCTCCTCCACAATTCAGCACACCTCTCTCCCTCTTCCACCTTTCCGTCTGCTTTCGCCGCCCGTCGATCTCTGCAACACTTTCCGGCGATTTCTCCGTATCGTCTCAAGTGAGTTTCCTTCAAATTTCTTCTCTCTCTCGATTTCTCTCTTTTTCCTTTTCCCCCTTTTTCCGCCGCCAACGTAGTCTGGATTCCTTGTTTCGTCCGGCCTTAGCTATTCGAATCGAATTTAAGATCTATACGAGAGATCGATCGTTCTCCGTCTCTGAATTCGTCAGATTTTAACTCAGAACTCGAATAGGTTTCGCTAAATTGCGATTTGGCGTTTGACCTCACCGCTGCGTGATTCATTACTCCAATTGGTTAAGTCCTCGAATAAGCATAACATGAGTCCTATCTTCAGCTAATTGGAGGGAATGAAAGGGGAAGTAGTTAGAAATGGTGTTCATCCATCTAAGCCCTAAACTAGGAGCTTAATTGAGGAAAAGTTCATTCAATTTATAAATCTATGATCAATCTTTTTCTGTTCTAACTGTGAACTTCTAATAATTTCAGGTGATAGTGAAAACCAGTTAAATTCGTTCGCTTGGGAGCTTCCTCAGAAGCTATGGGTGATTTATTAGAGAACGAGCTTTTGGAAGCTGCTGGGAGACCTAATGCATCAGGGAGGGGCCGCCGTTCTCAGCCTCCATCATCGAGGAGACGTGAGGGTTCTTACTCTGATGGTAGTAGTGATTCAAGGGATGATTCTGATGAAGATCGTGGTTATGCGAGTAGAAAACCGTCTGGTTCTCAAGTACCTTTGAAGAAGAGATTAGAGGCAGAGAGAGAAGATCGAGCTGCTCGAGTTGAAGGTGGTTATGGTGATGGTCTATCTGATCATGAAGGTGATAGCAGCGAAGAATCTGATTTTGGGGATGATCTTTACAAGAATGAAGAAGATCGGCAGAAGCTTGCTGGAATGACAGAGTTTCAGAGAGAGATGATTCTGGCTGAACGTGCTGATAAGAAAGGTGATAAGAACTTCACTGAGAAACTTAGATCGAAGAGGGAAAATGAGAAGACCCCTGTTTCAAAAAAGGAGACCCAGCCTGTTCCAGCCTCTCGTGGTGTGCGTTCGTCTGCTAGATCTGCAGACAGAGCGGCTGCAAAGGATGATGCCCTGAACGAATTGAGGGCAAAGCGTATGAAGCAGCAGGACCCAGCGGCTCTCAGGAAACTGAGAGATGCATCAAAAGGTGGTTCAGGTAGTCGAGATTTCTCATCAATGAAGAGGAAACCGTTAGCTTCCTCCAATTTGAGTAGCTCCAGCCAAAGTGATAGTGATAGTAGGTCTCAAAGTGACGATGAAGGCTCAAATGGAGGAATGCTCGACAGTGACGATGACAGGTCAGATGTGCCTACGTTTGAGGATGTTAAGGAAATTACCATCAGACGGTCTAAGCTTGCAAAATGGCTAATGGAGCCTTTCTTTGAAGAGCTTATTGTTGGGTGCTTTGTGAGGGTTGGGATTGGAAGGTCAAAGAGCGGTCCAATTTACAGACTCTGCTTGGTGAGGAATGTAGATGCAACCGAGCCAGACAAGGCTTACAAGCTAGTGAACAAAACTACACACAAGTACCTTAATGTCATGTGGGGAAATGAAAGCTCGGCGGCTCGATGGCAAATGGCAATGATCTCAGATGGGCATCCGCTGGAGGAAGAATATAGGCAATGGATCAGAGAGGTTGAGCGAACAAATGGTCGCATGCCCACAAAGCAAGATATATCAGAGAAGAAAGAGGCAATCAAAAGAACAAACAGTTTTGTTTACTCAGCGGAAACCGTCAAACAGATGTTGCAGGAGAAAAAATCTGCCTCAATCAGGCCTATGAATATTGCGGCTGAGAAAGATAGGCTTAGAAAAGAGTTGGAACTTGCGCAGGGCAAAAACGATGAAGCAGGTGTAGAGCGGATCAAAGCGAAAATCAAACAGCTCGATGCGTCACGGAAGAAGAAAGAGGTAGATAAGAAAGCGCTTAAACTTGCCGAGATGAACAAAAAGAACAGAGCCGAGAATTTCAAGAATGCATCCGAAGTAAAATCAATTACCGCTAGTCTGAAGGCCGGTGAAGCTGGATATGATCCGTTTTCAAGGAGATGGACCCGATCATCGAACTACTACAATGGAAAAAACAAGGGGAAAGATGAAGGAGATAACGAGGCAGCGGTTGCAGCAGCAGTTGAGACCAATGTAGCAGATGCAGGAGCAGGTGTTGAAGCGACAGAAGCTGCTTTAGAAGCAGCTGCAGATGCAGGGAAGCTTATAGACACAAGAGCACCAATAGGTCAAGGGGCAGAACACAATCTACTTCATAACTTTGAATTGCCATTATCGCTAACGGCATTGCAGAAGTACGGAGGACCTCAAGGAGTACAGAAAGCGTTCATGGCGAGGAAACAGTTGATAGAAGCAACAGTGGGATGTAGAGTTGTTGAGAACGATGGCAAGAGACATGGCCTTACGTTAACTGTTAGTGATTACAAGAGAAGAAGAGGTCTTCTCTGATTTATGATGGATTATGTCACAAAGTGTCAGTGTTCATCATTATCTTCTAAAAACTGCTTCGTTTCTTCATATTTTTTTTCCGCTTGTACTCGATATGTCTAGAGCAATTTGTTTTTTTCCTGAAATATTTTTGTACTCATTTTTGTGTGAACTCTCTTCATTAGTGTACGATTGCTTGAGATTAGAAATTTAAGTCTTCTCCACTCTTTAAGTTAGATGATTTTCGCCAATATTCTAAAATACGTTATACAGTAGTGACCAGTGAGTAGACCGTCTACTGTAGACGTATAGCAGATTACCGTATATACAAGCATAATAGTGGATAATGTTTTGTTTAAATATTAGATACAATCATTTAATTTTAAAATTTTAAGGAATAATTTTTATTAGAGAAAAAGATATAATTTTGTTCAAAATATTTCAAAATATTAACATAACAATAGTTCAATTTTTTAAACCTTTTAAAAGAACATCGTTTTTATCATATATTCACCGTATAAATACTGTATATAGGGCAATATATTTTTATCATATGATGAGTCTATTAAATAAATATTTGTAATATTAAAATTAAAATATTTAAGATATAAATTCAAATCAAAGCTAAGGGAGGCAATCATTTTGTTAAACATCCGTCCATTAATATTTGAGTAACGATAGGTCTAAACTGGTAAAGTCAAAATTTGAGATTTTCATTGTTTAATTAGATTGTTGTTGGAGTGTTTAAAAAATAAATGCTAAATTTTATATTTATATTACTTGTGACAGCAGTTACAAAAGATAACGAATGAAATAACGGAAACACCAAAAACTAAGAAAACAACAAAGCAACAATAGAATATCAAAAATGGATCAAATATATGTCAATTCTTAAAACTGTAAGCAATAGCGCTTACAGTTTCTCTGGAAACAAACACAAAATCGGATCTATTTTTTGGAATTAGAATTTACTTTAGGTTCACATAAATTTGAGTTTTAGACTCTTTCCCCTATATACAATTTTTTTTTTAAATCACTATATACAAAAGTAATTATTATTAACATGAATGTAACAAATAACTATTTGACCGGAAATTGTGTTATATTGTATCATATTAAGTGTAATTTAAATGTTCTCACACATATTTTTTTTTTACTTCACTCATTATCTATATTATAAAAGATGGGTTTCTTTCTTTCTTTGTCCTCTATTTTTTTGTAGGAAAAAAAAACTAAAGTTGCGATGTTTGTTGCTTTTGACCAGATACTCTGTTTCTTTCCAAATGATGCATCTCTTCTGAATTAAGTTATTTATACATATTTCTATCTGCATTTAAGTGATTTCAAAAATTCATTTATATATGAATCATGGAATTATTCTGAAATGATTAGATATATCTCATATTCAAATTGTAAACATTTAGATTATATGAAAAAAATGATGACAATGATAAATTTTATGGAAAACTTTGCACTGATACATTTGTCACCCTATATTTTCAAGTGATACTTGAGACTTTTGATTGAGAATTTGTCCACTAACATCGTCTACGGTTTTAACCTTGGTTACGTAATCAACGGAAATTCTATATTTTGTGATTTATGTTACTGTAATTATGGATGCTAATTTGAACTCCAACGCCAACCATGGGCAAACTCCGGCGAGAGCGCATTAAGTTTGGTGTAAAATACAATATTAGCCGTGGGCCTCGCACTGCAATTACGATCACTAACGCTAGCTAGGAAGTGTTTTGGATGTAATGTAACCACATAGTACTTGGGTGAAACTATGAAAGCGACAGCGCAGTTTGTGATAACCCACAAACTGTTAGAGGCAGTGTAGGCAAAGGGTCTTTCCAATTATACCACTATTTCAAATCTACGTGAATGTCAAGATAGATCATTAGTGTTACTTTGTAGTTTAATTAGTATTTATTCTCGAGAAATACTCAAGATGTTATACAGATGCCATTGGATTAGTTTATATTCAATGATGTACACAAACAATACAAAACCTTATGATTTTATGATGAAACAAGGTAAATAAGATCATTTTTATTCACATAGTTTTCATAGTTGAGATGTAGATTGATATGATTATGAGAGACATGAACCACAGTGATTACCACTCCCATAAAATGAAGTCTTCCAACAAAACTACATTGAACATAAATCATTCTTTTGTGAGCATTGGTTCAATCGTAAGATTATGTTCAGTCCCATTACAAACAAACATCAAGTTAGAATACACTTTGAAGAATATGCAGAGAAAGAGAAGAACATTGTAAGGTAGCCAAACTAAAAATTGATTAGAGAGTGAGTGGCGGAGATGATACATAAGATGATACATTACATATTTGCAACTCTTATGATACATATGACATATCTTAGGATGGTTCTTATGTAGGTTCGACGGTTTGGTGTGAAGATGCCTACTTTTTGCTCAGTTTCATTAACTAAAAGAATAAGAAGATGCTAACTTAATTATTGGATTATATTATGCCTGGAAAGATGACATCTTATTATATAAAATTTAGTTCATCTCATGAGAATTGGACACGTGTCAAAATTGTAATTGACAGGATCACAAGACATATTGATTTATCGATTAGATTTTGACATATGTAAAAAACAAGTTTTATTATTTTTTCTTAATCAAAAAAGAAAACTAACATAAACGAAAATGATAATAGATATTTTTTACTTTCTTATTTTTTGATATGTGAAGTCGTATTGTTTAGTTTTCAATAATATTTGAAATTTTCATTTAAAATTTGGATTTCTATATTAGACACACATGAAAGAATACCAAACATTACAAAGGCAAACAAAAAAATAAGGAAGAACAAACGGAAATTTGAAACGATATAGTGAAAAAAACAAGAAAATGAGAATTTTAAAATATTGATGTTTGCTTCTGCAACTTATAAGAGAATATAAGTTATATATAGACACGAGAGGAAGATCATCAACATCAATTTTAGTGAGCCAAATAGGTAAATCAATGGCAACAAGAGCGTCAAGAGTTGATCTTATGTACAAAATGTTAAGAGTATTGAAATGAGATTCAAGATATCACTAAACAATTTTGTATGATTTTTTGACGCAATTTACATATAATTTACATATAAATGAGGCAAAATAACAAATTGGTTAGAAATTTGTATAGTATTCCTGATTTTGGAACAAAAAACAACACTTCTCTTGAAGAGAATGTTTTCTCCATAAAGGAGACATAGCGTAGAAATAATCTCTCTAAAAAAACGAACTCATAACTGATTTTTTCAAAAGAGAGGAAGTTGAAACAAGAGACATATATCCACACAAAAAGAATTGACTCCGTCGTTACCAATTATCATGAACAAATATGGATACAAAGTAGTGAGAAAGACGATGTGCCTTCTACTGGAAATTGAAATGAGGGTGGATAGAAATCTAACGACATAAAAGAAAAGAATCCACGAACCAAACATTTTCGGATATTGAACTTAAGATATGAATAAAAATAGATTTTAAAATTTATCATTTATACAAATTTTAATTTAATCTTTAGCTTAAATTTAATATATTTTAAATTTTAAAGGTCTCCCCATCAGACGGATCCTAATCTAGTTATTAATAAACTGTATAATCTTATATTTTTTTTTATTAATACACTAAAATAATGTGATTAAAACTAAAAATTTAGCTCAAATACTACTTTAAAAAACTAAAATGACACTTAGTTTAAAACAAAAAATATTTTAAATGGCATTTAATATGAAATGACCACATGTTATAGTTGGAGTACAAATATGCAAGTTGTAAGCAGCCAGAAAGAAAAAAAGAAAAAAAATCCCATTAGGCAAATCAAATAAAAGTGTTGACTAATCGCTAAATCCATAAGAATCTATATCATTATAACGTCTGTATATTTTAAAAACGAATAAAATCATTATTATAATATTAATATATCACACAGTGTGATTTACAGTATAAAATATACCTTGAATTAATGTTACATACCAACAACCAATCTTATTAATTATTGCATACGGTCAGTCAATAATTAGTGTTTCAATTGCAGAAGAAACCGATTAAAAGTCGTTACCGGGCTGGGCAACTATCTTGCATGTGTCATACGAAGCAATCAAACAAAATTCAAATAAAATTTTGTTCACCTTATATGATTTACTGGTAAAAAACCATTTACGTAATTATTCAAAATAAAGAAATAAAAAGTGATATAATCTAAGCATCTTAGCCCCTTAAGTCTCGTATTTGGTCCTAACTGACATCTCTAATTATGCTGAATATTACAAGTAATTAGCTAGTAACCTCATTAAACCATTTTAGACCTAACACAATGCTTTATTAAATTCTAAAATTTTGATAAATCTAATCTAGAACTCTAACCACACTCTTTAGATGATATTTTACTAATCGTTTGCACTTGTTTTATAATATATAGTATCTTTTGTATTGGTAATCTTTCTCTTTCGCCATTTTTAATTGATATTTACGTACACGATATATATATATATATGTATGTATGCCAAATAATAATAATAGTTTATTTATTTTCTTACTCAACAAACAATTATCATCACATAATATACCCTCCTGTCCCAAAAAAATAGAAGTCAGAACAAGTCTTTGTATCTTTTGCAAAATTTGTTTGAAGAAATAAGAAAATGGAACAGAGCAAAAGAACAGAACAAGTTTTGTCATTGCAGAGATTGAAAAGATTTGTCGTCTCTTTTGTTTCATGTCTTCCCATGTCTTTCCTAGGTCTTCTTCTCATGTTTCTCTTGATCTACAATAGCTTCTCAATCTTTTCTCTCCATCTTGACCCCATCTCACCTATTCAATCCACTCTTTCACCAAATTATCACCAGGTTCTTCATCATGATCATAATCATCCATCATCATCAACATCTGAGCCAGATTCTTCATTGTTACTTGTAGTGAAAGAAACCTCTTTAGGTTTCGTAGAGAAGCAGAACGTTTCGTCGATGAGGATAGAGAGAAGGATAAGGAGATCGAAGAGAAGAATCGAGTTAAAAACCGTGATAACACAGAGGCCACAAGGCAAATCAAGACAGAGATTCAATACTCGGGTCAAGTCTTTCTTGTCAAAATCTTCTTGCGAGTCACTGTTCTTCATGACTTGGATCTCATCCATTGAATCTTTTGGTGATCGAGAACGATTCACCATAGAGAGTCTCTTCAAATCTCACCAAAATAGTTGTTTGATATTGATCTCAAACTCACTTGACTGTAACAGAGGAACTCTAATCTTGAAACCTTTTACAGATAAAGGGCTTAAAGTGCTTCCAATTAAACCTGATTTTGCTTACATCTTCAAAGATACATCAGCAGAGAAATGGTTTGAGAGATTGAAGAAAGGAATGTTCAGTCCAGGAGTGATTCCATTAGAGCAAAACCTCTCTAACCTTCTAAGATTAGTCTTGCTTTACAAATTCGGCGGAATCTACTTAGACACGGACGTTATAATCCTCAAACCTCTCACCAATCTCCACAACGTAATAGGAGCACAAACAGTTGATTCAGTCACAAGAAAATGGAGCAGGCTCAACAACGCGGTGCTCATCTTCGACAAGAACCATCCTTTGCTTAAAAGGTTCATCGACGAATTCTCAAGAACCTTCAACGGTAACAAATGGGGCCACAACGGTCCATACTTAGTGTCGAGAGTTGTTTCAAGACTCAACATTTCCTCCTCTTCGGATATGGGATTCTCTGTTCTTCCACCTTCTGCATTTTATCCAGTGGATTGGACTAGAATCCGTGGATTCTACAGAGCGCCCGCGAATGAGAGCGAGGCTAATTGTTTGCGGAAGAGGCTTACGCATTTACATAAGCATACCTTTGCTGTTCATCTTTGGAACAGAGAGAGTAAGAAGCTTAGGATTGAAGAAGGAAGCATCATTCATCAACTCATGTCTCATTCTTGCATCTTTTGTAACTCTTCTTCTTTACATCTTAGTTAAAACATGTAAAATAATTTTCCACAAGAGATAGAGACACACATAAAACACATATGTATGTGTTATGGCCATACAGAATTGCTGATCTATCTACCACTCTGAAGAGCCCTACTAATAGACTGTGTATTGTGTACCATGTACATAACAAGACTGGTTTTTTAGTTATTTATTGCAAAGATCAGGGGTAAATTCATCTTTCGTGTTTTACAAATCACTGACAAATGCTTGAGTCCCTAATGCAACCTTAGTGACGGTTGAGGCAGATCAGTTTTTTTAGTTACATATCAGTCTATCACAACTACCAGTGGCAAAATGGTAATTAACCAGGCTAATCTGCATATACCAGATATGAGTTATTGTGACCACTTCTTCGCAAAGCAGAATCTCCAAAAAGAAGTACTTAAGAGATAAACCACATCAACTTAACACTTTAATCTATTTCTCATATACAAACAAGAATACACACTAATTTGAACAATAAGATGATAACATTAACAACAATGGCCTAAACAGGTTTCTAGCTCTAAATCAGGTGTAAAGTTCTACATGCTACTCATTCGAATACCGGGATCTCTGGGAACCTCAAAGTCTTTGGACCTCGAAAGGCTCACATAGTAAAGCTCGGAAACAATCCCTGTGAGCACTATGAATGCAGCTCCAGCTCCAAACACGCCTTTCCTCAGTGATCGACAAGAAGGAGCGGTGCTCTCACCAAAGTAGACACGGTATCTTGTATGGTAAGCGTTTCGCACAGAGCCTGCGAGTAAACACACTTCTGCTATGAAGAAGAAAACCCTGCAACAATCCATAACATTCATATATGATACAACAAGTTATCATTTCACAATTAGAGACGATGAAATCATGTAGCTAACAAGCCAACAACTTATGCAATTAGAGAAAATTAGATGAAGTCCTGCCAACTTCAGCCACTTGAACAATCAACCATAGATACAGGAAACCTCAGAGAAAGTTTAATTCTTTGATCTTAAAGTTGATATCAACATAAGTTAAGTCTAATCTCCATTGATCTAAGCATATGTGACATAGTAGCCCTGATCTAAGTTTAAGGTTGGTTTGAATTGCATACATCTATGACTAGTAGAAGCTTAGAGCATACCAGCCACAGCCAATTCCGTTTTACTCGCATAAGGGCTAAGAATAATGAGTTAAAACTTATGTAATCTAAGATGATAATACATAGATTGTGAAGGAAGAGAGGAGCATTTTACCAGGTGGTAATGAAGAGAACAATAGCCCAGGATCTAGACCCACTTGGTGCCAAGGCTCTTCCACAGCATAAACATCGGCTCGCCACCATTATTAAGAGCTGACTCGCCAATAAGATGAGGAAAGAACCGACACCGAGCCCTGTTGCTATATCCTTGTCATACACACAGTAGCTTAAATCTTTTGATTCTCTAGAAACTTGCCACTGTGAACAAAATCAAGAACAACAACAACACAATGAACACAAAACAGGGACAAATCTCGTATTTTTACAAACCATAATTGAATCTAATCTCCAACTTCTCCTAAAGTTTTCAGCTTTCTATGAGAAACTCATTGAATTTCACACAACCCAAAAATTTGAAGAGCCAAACATAAAGGAATTATAAGGAGATAGATCAAGCGAGGTGAAATTGAGAGAAACCAATGAGGCGGAATCAAATCAATTATACAAGAAATGTTGGAGAAATCAGAGATAATGAGTGAAGCAGAGAAGAAGTAGAGTAGAGAGAAAGAGAAACTGACGGTGGTTCTTCGTTGCTCAGCAGCAACAGCAAGACCAAAAGCTATGAGATCAAACACGAACACCAGAAGCAGTAGCAATACAGAAGACATAGCAGCTCAACTAACAAAACCCTAAACCCAGAATGACCATGGGCGCTGGTGGTCATGGATATTTGTGACTCCTGATGGTTAGTAATTATGTTTGTCATTGAATATTTGTGATTTATCAACCTTCATGCCTTTCTTTATCTTCAGCAAACACTTGTTTGATAGGTCCTGCTTTTTTGGCACAAGCCTTTTGTCAGTAGGACCATAGCTTTTGGAAATTTTCATCTGTAATGGCGCTTTGTTATGTTTATGTCTCTTTGGAATTCCATCTTTATTTCAGGTAGAGTGCGGTATAGATTGTGAAAAAGCAATGGGGATTCCGAAATAAGTCTTCCACTCAATCTACAATTGCGATAAGTATTGTTCTAAGAAGTTTCTTCAGGAATCTGGTTTAAACCATATCATCATCCGGTTATGTGGTTTCATGCAAGTAAAGCCACATTTCCCTTTATCTATCTATCTCTTGTGCCTTTTAAAACTTATGCATCTAAATGGAATGAGGAAATTGAATATATAAAGGTTGAATGTGGTAATGGCTGATTTTTGTCTGATCCTGATAGGGTCTTATTGGTCAAAATGCCGTACCAATTTTAGAGGAAAAATCGGTTTGGGGAACAGGTGCACCAACTCGTTATTTGCTTCTATGACATCTGCTTTTAAGGCATTGATTTCTTCTTTGCTTCGTTATTTCTATGCTTGGTTCATTTCTTGCTTCTCTGATTTCACTGTTTAATTCATGGCTTACCTCTTTGTTTATTTCTCTACGGCTTGCTTGATTTTATTTTGTGCGAGTATAACTATTTGTCTAACATAGTTTTTCAATACTCTCTCTGTTTTATTTTATTTGTTGTTTTAGGTTTTAGCACACAAATTAAGAAAACATTCAAATTTTCTTTTTTACCCTTCATTAATACACTAAACAAGTTTTTTCATTGGTTATCACATTAAAATAATAAGGGTAATAAAATAAATTTTATTTAAAATCTGCATTGGAAACCCAAAACAACACTTATTTTGTAACAAAAAAAAAACCCTAAAACTACAAATAAAGTGAAACGGAGTATAATTGAAGTATTTATTAGTTATTACACTTAATTTTTGTTAATTTATTACAGTTATTATTAACTTATTCGCACACTAACTAACCATCTCTCTTAGCATGATTTCGCACACTAACTAACTTTCTCTCTAGCATGATTTTTGAATAATATAATTTAAGTGTTTATTACATTTGATTTTAATAAATTTATTGCAATTATAATCCATTATTTTTTCATTTTTCTTTTGTTCGTTAGAATTATTAAAATATTTTAAGCAGCACAGAATTGACATTTTGTATGCTAAATTTGTAATATGATGTATGAATTTCTCGACTCGATGACATGTGTACGAACGATTATTTGTTTATATGAAATACTTACGATTTAACTGATTTTTAAAATTAAAAAGGTACTTAGCTGTAGAATACCACAAGGTATTATCTATCTTTTTCTTTTTTTGTCATCTAGGTATTAGATATCTCTATAATCTATATATTATCATGAATTATTTAGATTATATATAGCTTCATAAATCCAATATGAATGGATGAGTAAGAGTCATATTTATATAAGACACGAAAATCCTTACTAAAAGGCATTATTATTTAACCTTGAAAGATAACAGAAAACACAAACAAACAAAAGTTTCAAGATTTAGATTCCCCTATTGTTGTTTCAAAGGCAAAGAATAAGATAGAAAAAAGAAAAAAAGAAACAGAAAATGATCGAAGAGATAGAAAAGATAACTATTTTTGTTGAGAATATTCATACATCAACAGGGTTTGTTGCAGAAACAGCGACGACGGAATCCACGACAGTCACCATCTGTGAAACCTTCATTGTGACAAACATTAGCGCAGTTGCTTCTGCTCAGACACGGTCCAGTGAACAACTGGCTACTCGATTGACATGTCCGTGCCTCCACCGTGACCGGACCCACCCCTAGAAACACATAAATAATCATATTTTCGTTATAACTATAGATTTATTTGAACGTAAGATATAGTAGGTAGATTATTCCTATTCATACACTTCTTATAGCAATAACCAAAATAAATGGATGATAACAAGATATCTATTGCAGCGCAACTAATAACTTAGACTGCATCAATACGGGTATCATATTACTCAGCAAATATATTATGTAGATAGATGATTACATATTAACATGAGTTTTTATTTAGATGTCACGAATCACGATGATATGAATTATGAACCTGTGGCAACGAGGAGCATGAACAATAAGGGAACGGTTGAGAACATGCAAGGAGAGAGCTTCATTTTTTTATGAGAGATCAGTTGCACTTAAGTGTTTTGCAGAGCTAATATGGTAGAAGATGGCACTTATATAAAGGGGCTAAAAATGTTTAAGATAGACTATTTATTTGCATTTCTATATCCCGTTATCAGATTTTTTCCAGAGTGGTTTGATCACAATATTGACGTTTCTTTGGATCTTGCTTTAGTTCATCTTTTATAATTTAGACAATGAACAAAACATGATTCTTCGATATGGGGGGAAAAAAAACCTAAGCTATTTATAAACCCAAAAAACATGACTCATTCGTTTTCCTCAGATTGCATATATTTTTTTATCTTTTTATAGAGTAAATTATTTACAATTCAAGAAAGTATATTTACATTAATCAAAGTTAAATTACCATTTTCGTAGTTCTTCCACCAAAAAAAAATCATTTATCACGTGACTAACCTACTCTATAAGAGTCTACCAAAAAACCACCATCATTTTTTTTGCTAAATTTCATTATTCTCATTTCTTCTGTCAGGTTTTGGCGTTGACATTTATACACTTGGTTTACAAATGAAAAGTAAAGAAAGAAAAAGTTTATAACAACAAACAATATTACATATTATGGCAACACAAAGTTCTTGCTTGACTTAAAAGGTTTTTAAGCCTTTCACTCAAAAAGACTCTGCATCTCCGAGCTCCCATGATACTTCTAAATCCTAATTTTTTTTTAATGGGGCTTCAAAATTACAAACTCAAAAAGTCAAAACAATAGGTTAAATCTTATACATATATATACCCTTTGATCGTTCGGTATCTTGGATTATTTTAAGGTTTGAAAAAGGCAAAAAGGAGTAGTAGTTGGGAACATGTGATGATGGAATTAACATGGGTTCTCAAAATCAGTTTGGATCTCCTGAGCCAACTCTCTGGTTAATGAATCAGCTCGATCGTCAAGTCCTCCAGCAAATGAATAGACTTTGAAAGCAAATTGAAATGCCCTCCACAGTATTTTAGCACATCCAACTGTCTTCTTAAGGCTCGGCTTTGCGTCAGGCGACACAAGCTTTTCGTCTCTTTTTTCCTGTGAATTCGATTTTGATCCATATGATTTCAGTTAAAAAAAGACTATCAAATAAAGGGTTTTAGTATTTGTAGCTGTTAGTTACCTTCAATGCAAGTTCCATACAGTTTGAGGAGATATCAACCATTGTCTCCTTGATCTGAATAAGTATATTGAAGTCAAAGTGGATATTGTGGCTCTGGAATTTCTTAGCTTCTTCATCTTTGGTTTGATCCAGCTTATCAATGTCTACTTTGATCTGTTTAATTCATTAATCAGTTTTGGATCTTTTAGTTACAGAGTGTTGTTGAAATGGTTTGAAATTAGGGTCTAAGGAAAGCAATTAAAATAAAGTAGTTACCTTTGTGAAGTAACGTTCGACTTTATCAAGAAGCTGATTCAGAGGAGGTTCTATCTTCCAGTTCTGTAGCTCGGTGATCATACCGTGTAGCTTCAAGTACAATGCAGCCGCCATTCTTATTGCTTCGAGCTTCTTCTGTGGAAACCCTTCGCATCGAGCAAGAACCTAAGAGTTTTGAAACAGTTTTCACAATCAAGAATCACAGAAACAGAGGACATAGAAGTGATGGTAAGAAGATGTACAAATGTTGCTGACCTGTGTCTCATCTGTTAGGTTTTCAAGAACTGATTCGACCCGACGGTGGAAACTAAGAAGCTCAGTCATGTCTTTGGTCTGGAACTTAGTGATCTCAATCTTCAGCTCATTGATTGATTTCATGTACTTTGCAATATCTTCTTGTATTTTTTGGAAATATGCAGACTTCTTTGTGATCTCAGCGAGAGCATCAGCCATTCCTTGCTTTCCACCAGCGGGAGCGCTTCCGCCTCCAGCTTTACTTCCGTTACCGCCGCCCGTTCTCGTTGCAGGATCACGCCCTTCAAATTTACCTTTAAGGAAGAAGTAAAGTTGCCCTAATTGGGTTGACCTTTTCAGCTTTGTAGGTGTTTTCTTGGGACGCAAGATTTTTGGTGGCGGTGGTGGAGCAGCTGCTCCATTTGCTATACCCATTCGAGGTGGTGGCGGATGCGGTCCTGCTGCTCTGTTTTCCATAGGAGGTGGTAGCAGTGGCGGTGCTGTTCCATTAGCTAGACGCATAGGAGGTGGTGGCGAAAATTCCGGCGCATTTTCAGTTTTTTCTGAAAGGTTGAGTTTGGATTCAGATGTTGAATCCAATGAAGAGATCTTCATGATAGTATCTTTTTCCTCATCAAGAACCACTGATTCTTCTGTCTCCAACTTCACATCAATTCTCTCTGTTTCATCCATCTTTTGCTTGATCTCCTCAACAACATTAATCTCAGTCTCTCCGTTGCTTTGATTTGGTTCCTGAGCTTCTTTCTGTGACAAAATGTGGATAGGGAGTCGCTTAACACCGATAGGACTAAGCTTCTCGAGTGCTTGAACTCTCATATTCCATAAAAGATGTGATGCAGAGTTTGCAAAGTCTCCAAATTTTCCCGGTGAACCCATCATTGGTTCGGGTAGAACTGATATTGGCGTGATTGGTGACCCACAAACCGAGTTTCTGCTGTCGGAGAATGATTCAGATGGTGGACTAGTGAGCACTTTCTTCTCTTCTTGTTCGTCAATCTCCATCATATCGAACCTTTCTTTTGACATCTTGATCAGTCCATCTAATGCTGCTAACACCTGTTCCACTGCAAAGCAAACAATACAATTTAAAGAGTTATGCAATCCAAAACATTTTAAACGTTTAAAAGATGATTTTCTTGTTACCTAGTCGATCGGACTGATTCTTCCCAACGCTGCTACTCCAATACTTGGATTTAGCTATCCATTCGGGGTTATCGATCCAGGAATCTCCAATAGATTTCAAAGCATTGAAGAAATGGTCAAGAACCTATGGGAGAAACATTTGATCAGGTTCAAGAAATGTGAACTCAGGACAGAGGAAGTCATATATTGGGATCATGTTTTGAATACCTTATCGACATTTGCGCGTCTAATTTCTGAGATATGTGAGCTGTGGATGATCTCAGGACTCATTTTCTGGAGATCTTTCATTGTAAGCCTCACCATCTAGCCAACAATACAAACAAGTGAGTCAAAATGACATTGAAGCATCTTGACACAATTAACAAGGACAACTTTGCGGTTTACAGTTTACACACATCGGTTATGGAAGGAGAACCGTCAAGAGGAGGAAGATCAATGATATCTCTAAAGGTAAACATCTTCCTGCGAAGCTCGACCATAAGAATGAAATTGCCTGTCCATTTAGGCGAGCTGCTCGTCTTGGGGATCTTAGCTTCTCTAATAGAAACATTCTTGATGTTGCCTATAGGCGATGAAACACGTTTTGATGATGTTAGGTTGCTCCCGGATAACATTGACTTAGATGATCTAATCGGTATGGGTGAGGAAGTAGTTTTAGGTGAAGAGGAAGTAGATTTAACATCCTGCTTGTTACTCTTGCTAACTTTAGGAGATGATTGCCCTTTTATAGGCTGACAAAAAGAAGAAAGATAAATATTTGGAATTAATTAAGGTTTTTACATTCTGAAAATTTTGGTAGTGCCCTCTTTTGGCTTTTTTCATAGAGTATTAAATCTAAAGAACCATCGTAACAAACAAGAAACCAGAGTAAGGAAGTTTAGAAACTAAGAATCTTGTCATAATAAAAACTAGATGTAGAGCGATTAAATGAACAAAAGATGCATCTTTTGTTATTGTATGAACAAAAAGATGCAGAATTTATGATACGAGCATGAAAATTCTGGTATGCCTTTTCAAACTAGTTCATATAAACCATATAACTCAACAGGCAAGAAGCTGATTAAACTAAGAGTTTTCAATGAATCATATGAATAATTTCCAAATATATGTAAAGGATTTTGTGGGTATATTGAAATAACCAAAATCAATCAAGAAATAAGAACAATATTTACCTGAAAGTACTTATTTGATGGTTTACGATTGAACAACATTGTTTTTTGGATTCCAAAACAGCTTTCGGCTGTCATAACTTGCCGGCGGCTTTATAATTTCTAATTAAAAAAAACTAGTTTTTTTGGTTTCTCTTGAAAAATTCAAAATAAAAAATGAATATCTACAGACTTATTCAAAGCCTTACAGCTGAAGCAATTAATAAAGAATGACATCACAATCATAGAATTCAGAATCTCGCAGAGCAATCTATATAGGGTTTGAGATTCAAGAGAGGCCTTTTTGCTGGGACTTATGGAACTTTCTCAAGAAAGAGAGAGCCAAAGGATAACAAATGTTGAATCTGTCTTTTTTATGGGCAAATTTCTCTCTCTTTTCTAAGTCTATCTTTTCCATAAGTTCTGTCAGGTTTTTCCATTGACATTTATACACTTAGTTTACAAAAAAAAGTAAAGAAAGAAAAAGTTTATAACAACAAAACAATATTACATATTATGTCAACACAAAGGTCTTGCTTGACTTCAAAGGTTTTTAAGCCTTTCACTCAAAAAGACTTTGCATCTCCGATAGCTCCCATAAAACTTCTAAATCCTAATATTTTTTGAGTGGGGCTTCAAAATTACAAACTCAAAAGTCAAAACAATAGGTTAAATCTTATACATATTTACCCTTTGATCGTTCTATATCGATCATTTTGGATAATTTTAAGGTTTTAAAAAGGCAAAAAAGAGTATGGGTTTTAGTTGGGAACTTGTGATGATGATCGGAAGGATGGAATTAGCATGGGTTCTCAGAATCAGTTTGGATCTCATGAGCCAACTCTCTGGTTAATAAATCAGCTCGATCGTCGTGTCCTCCAGCAAATGTGTAGACTTTGAAAGCAAATTGAAATGCCCTCCATAGCATTTTAGCACATCCAACTGTCTTCTTAAGGCTCGGCTTCCCGTCAGGCGACACAAGCTTTTCCTCTCTTTTTTCCTGTGAATTCGAATTTCATGATCCATGATTTCAGTTAACAAAAGACTATCAAATAAAGGGTTTTAAATATTTGTAGCTATTAGTTACCTTCAATGCAAGTTCCATACAGTTTGAGGAGATATCAACCATTGTCTCCTTGATCTGAATAAGTATATTGAAGTCAAAGTGGATATTGTGGCTCTGGAATTTCTTAGCTTCTTCATCTTTGGTTCGATCCAGCGTATCAATGTCTCCTTTGATCTGTTTTGGATCTTTTAGTTACAGAGTGTTGTTGGAATTGTTTGATGTTAGGCTATAAGGGAAGCAATTATTTAAAGTTACCTTCGTGAAGTAACGTTCGACTTTATCAAGAAGCTGATTCAGAGGAGGTTCTATCTTCCAGTTCTGTAGCTCGGTGATCATACCGTGTAGCTTCAAGTACAATGCAGCCGCCATTCTTATTGCTTCGAGCTTCTTCTGTGGAAACCCTTCGCATCGAGCAAGAACCTAAAAGTTTTGAAACACTTTAGCAATCAAGAATTCAAAAAAGCAGAGGACATAGAAGTGATGGTAAGAAGAATTTCAAAATGTTGCTGACCTGTGTCTCATCTGTTAGGTTTTCAAGAACTGATTCGACGCGACGGTGGAAGCTAAGAAGCTCAGTCATGTCTTTGGTCTGGAACTTAGTGATCTCAATCTTCAGCTCATTGATTGATTTCATGTATTTTGCAATATCTTCTTGTATTTGTTGGAAATATGCAGACTTCTTTGTGATCTCAGCGAGAGCGTCAGCCATTCCTTGCTTTCCACCAGCGGGAGCGCTTCCGGCTCCAGCTTTTCTTCCGCTTCCGCCCCCCGTTTTCCCTGCAGGATCACGCCCTTCTACTTTCCCTTTAAGGATTCTGTAAAGATTTCCTAATTGGGTTGACCTTTTCAGCTTTGTAGGTGCTTTCTTGGGACGCAAGCTTCTTGCAGCTCCGGGTGGCGGTGGTGGAGCAGCTGCTCCATTCGCCATACCCATTCGAGGTGGTGGTGGAGGCGGTCCTGCTGCTCCGTTTGCCATAGGAGGTGGTGGCGGTGGCGGTGCTGCTCCATTAGCTAGACGCATAGGAAGTGGTGGAGGAGGTGGTCCACCACTTCCACTATTCCCCATAGGCATTGGAGGTGGCGGTGGTGCTCTGTTTTGCATTGGTGGAGGAGGAGGTGGTAGTGTGGCCACTGCAGTCCCTGGAGGTGGAGGAGGCGGTGGTGGGGCTGCCGTAGTTCTTGGAGGTGGAGGAGGCGGTGGCGGAGCCACTGCAGTTACTGGATGTGGAGGAGGTGGCGGTGGTGGTGGAGCAGAGCCTTTTAAAGGCATAATTGCTGGAGGAGGCGGCGGTGGTGGTGGAGGAGGTGGCACTAATATCACCACATCAGCAATACGCGGTGGTGATGGAGGAGGAGGTGGTGGTGGTGGTGGTTGAGAAGTTGAAGATGCAGTTTTTATAGTGGGTAGTGGAGGAGGAGGAGGCGGCGGTGGTGGCGAAAATTCAGGCGCATTTTCAGTTTTTTCTGAATGATTGAGTTTGGATTCAGATGAAGAGATCTTCATGATAGTATCTTTTTCCTCATCAAGAACTACAGATTCTTCTGTCTCCATCTTCACATCAATGCTCTCTGTTTCATCCATCTTTTGCTTGATCTCCTCAACAACATTAATCTCAGTCTCTCCGTTGCTTTGATTTGGTTCTTGAGCTTCTTTCTGTGACAAAATGTGGATAGCGAGTCGCTTAACATCGATAGGACTAAGCTTCTCGAGTGCTTGAACTCTCATATTCCATAAAAGATGTGATGCAGAGTTTGCAAAGTCTCCAATTTTTCCAGGTGAACCCATCATTGGTTCGGGTAGAACTGATCTTGGCGTGATTGGTGACCCACAAAACGAGTTTCTGCTATCGGAGAATGATTTTCTATCAGAGAATGATTCAGATGGTGATAAAATTTGACTGCTCGATGTTTTAGCTGTTCGTGGACTAGTGAGCTCTTTCTTCTCTTCTTCTTCATCAATCTCCATCATATCGAACCTTTCTTTCGACATCTTGATCAGTCCATCTAATGCTGCTAACACTTGTTCCACTGCAAAGCAAACTAAACATTTTAAAGAGTTTCGAAATCCAAAACATTTTAAACGTTTAAAAGATGATTTTCTTGTTACCTAATCGATCAGACTGATTCTTCCCAACGCTGCTACTCCAATACTTGGATTTAGCTATCCATTCGGGGTTATCAATCCAGGAATCTCCAATAGATTTCAAAGCATTGAAGAAATGGTCAAGAACCTATGGGAGAAACATTTGATCAGATTCAAGAAATGTGAACTCAGGACAGAGGAAGTCATATATTGGGATCATGTTTTGAATACCTTATCGACATTTGCACGTCTAATTTCCAAGATATGTGAGCTGTGGATGATCTCAGGACACAGTTTCTGGAGATCTTTCATTGTAAGCATCACCATCTAGTGAATATTTCAAGCAAGTGAGTCAAAATACCATATAAAACATCTTGATACAATTAACAAGGAAGACTTTGTGGTTTACGCACATCGGTTATCGAAGGAGAACCATCAAGAGGAGGAAGATCAATGATGTCTCTAAAGGTAAACATCATTCTGCGAAGCTCGACCATAAGAATGAAGTTTCCTGTCCATTTAGGGGAGCTGCTCGTCTTGGGGCTCTTAGCTTCTCTAATAGAAACATTCTTGATGCTGCCTATAGGCGATGAAACACGTCTTGATGATGTAAAGTTGCTCCCGGATAATATTGACTTAGATGATCTAATTGGTATGGGTGAAGAAGTAGGTTTAGGTGAAGAAGAAGATGAAGATTTCACATCCTGCTTGTTACTCTTGCTAACTTTAGAAGATGCTTGCCCTTTTATAGGCTGAAAAACAAAAAAGGATAAATATTTGGAATTAAGGTTTTTTTACATTTTAAAAATATGATTCTGAAAATTTTGGTAGTGCCCTCTTTCGGCCTTTTTCATAGAGTTTATTTAGTCTAAAGAACCATCATAGCAACCAAGAAACCAGAGAAAGGCGAGGTTTAGAAACTAAGAATCTTGGCATCATAAAACTACATGTAGATACAAGCATGATCTAACAAAATGAAAATTTATGAGATTATGGTACGCCTTTTCAAACTAGTTCAAATAAACCATAACTCAAGACACAAGAAGCTGACTAAACTAAGACTTTTCAATGAATCATATGAACAATTTCCAAATATATGTAAAGGATTTTGTGAGTATATATTGAAATAACCAAAATCAATCAAGAAATAAGAACAATATTTACCTGTAACTTGCTTGATGGTTTACGACCGAACAACATTGTTGTTTGGATTCCAAAACAGCCTCCGGCTGTCATAACTTGCCGGCGACTCCGGCTTTATAATGTCTAATAAAAAACTAGTTTTTTTTTGTTTCTGTTGAAAAATTCAAAATAAAAAATGAATATCTACAGACTTATTCAAAGCCTTACAGCTGAAGAGATTAATTAAGAAATATTATCACAATCATATAATTCAGAGTCGTGCTGAGCAAATCTAATTAGGGTTTGAGATTCAAGAGAGGCCTTTTTGCTGGGACTAATGGAACTTTCTCAAGAAAGAGAGAGCCAAAGGAAAACAAATGTTGAATCTGTCTTTTTTATGGGCAAATTTCTCTAACTCTTCCTAAACCTATCTTGTCCATTCTTAGTTAGATTTGTTCTGTTTTTTTTTGTTACCTGTGCAATTACTAATTATATTTATTTGGGGAAAGTAGTTAAAAACGATAGAATTCCTTTATCTCATATTGTTTTCCCTACACTTATGTTTAATTGTTACACCCATTCTGTTTTACTTGAAGGATTATACCTTTTTCTATTTTGATTAAATGGTTACAGATATAAAAAAGAAGCATATTTATGTTGTTCAATAACACAAGAAGAAAAACCAAACTTTAACGTATAGTAGTTTAGAACTTGCACAAACTGCGGGTGCTTCAAAAAAAAAAAATTTTAAAGTAAAAATTCATATCAGATTTTTTTTTTGGGGGAAAACTGCAAAACAAACATTAAACTGATTAGTTTTTTAAAAAATATAAATTTTTTTTTTGTAGAACATATATTAAACAATATTTTATATGGGTTTTTATAATAAAATAATTAAAACATGGTTCTGATCAGTTATCCGTAAAATAACGAAATAATTCTACTAGGATTTTGCACATTTACCAATTATAAAATATATATATATATATGTCTTATAGTTTTACTTTTTGTTCGACCGTATGACATACGATTTGTTTTATAAAATGTGTTAAGACATAGTCTATGATATTTATGTTGGTTGCATGTTCATAACATATGTTTTGTGTAGATCCAAATCTCCGTGTATATGTATAATATTGTGGAAAAGCATAACATATATATATGTCAACTTATAATTTGTAATTATAAAAATGTGATTTTACATAACAATCTTTAAATATCCTTAGTTGGACTAGTTAAACGTCTTGCGGATAGTCTTAATAACGGTTCCTCTTAACAACACGAGAAGTCATAATAAAATAATATAGGTTGTGTGAACTTGCGAGTTTAAAATTTTTTATGTGGACTAAAAGGTTGAATATACTTTACCTTTTTGAGTATATATAATTATATATAATCCAAATTACAAAAATATAGTTTCATACTTTACCCAAATAAAATTACAAACCAATATTCAGAAAAGAATTTAAACAAAATAATAAATATATAATCTTGACACAAGCAAAATCAAAGAGAGGTCAGGTAACTAGTAGTAGTATCACTACAACCTGACTTATTTATGAATGTATCCAAAGAATTTTTGAAGTGACCAAACAAAGCGTTAATTTTGAGCATCTCATTTGACACAGCAACAGTGGCGTTTTTATCTGAAACAATGTTTTTCTAATCCTTGTTATGTTGCCCTTTCACGAACACGAGCTCGGCTCGAATCTTTATCTGAAACAATAGCTAGGGCAGTAGCATTATATGATTGTTTGTATCACGTTTATATTTTTCAGGGCATTTACTATTACATTCAGTGCTTGCAAACCAGAGTCTCCAGTTATATTAGCCTGCATTTTAATTGTGATTATCCCTGTAAGTAATTAATGTTATCATAATGCCCTCAGTCTAGATATTGGCCAACCTCTGTAAGTAAGTAATATGTATTAAGTGTTAGAATATTGATTTCCCAACAGAGTAAGAGAATGAAGAAACAAAGCAAGTATATATCACAACCTTGATCAAACGATTTTCTCAAAATAATTTAAGTAAACATGAGAACTTTTATTTATCAGAATTGAATCTGGAACATTTGTTTACATCAAAACAATAATGAGTTAAATAGAAGTGAAACAATACAAGTGAAGAGTTGTGTCTCTTTCTCCTTGTGACTCTTAAAACAAAAACTACCCAAACTTAAAAGTCACAGACCTTAATTAATACACACATATATACATATTTTAATTATTACTAATTAACTAACACTTAGAACATGAGTTATGTAACCATTTTTTATCAACTAGGATCACTTCTTTGAGTTCAGTCACAATGGCATGCAATACTTCACACAGTTACCTTCCATCCCCATATATGGAGCACCTTTGCCCAAGCACTAAGCTGCCTTGAGAGCTCATCAATCTCTAGTAGACCACCTGCTACAATCAAGATTTCTTACCAGCCACATGACAATCAATGAATGGATGAATGATAAACTGGATCAAGTAGACAATACAAAAAAAAAAAAAAAATAGTAACCAAAATATGATAAAATTGAACAAAATGAGTTTTTGTTTTGTGTTTCCATTATACTTTATATTTTCGAATCACAAAGGAGAAAATGGAAACGTTGGAGTACAACTCCTAAACAATGGGAAAAGGTAAAAGCAAAACCACCAAGTCTTGTTGGAACTTTGGATGGGCCTCCGGATACGTTTGGGGTTTGTTTCCTCATCTCGTTTAGTTGTATCAAACCCTCCATCTTCTTGAGGATCGTAGCTCTATCGACTCTAGGCGTCGTATTCATCCCGTCCAAACTCGCAACAGGGATTTCCGCTACGACTCGAAGAGCTTTGATGTTGGCAAGATGGATATCCTCCTTCTGCTTGTTCTCCTCAACAAACGATTCGGTTCTTGATGCCCTGGGTGCCGTTATGAGAGGGGAATAATAAACCTAGACGGAGGGAAACAAGTCAGTTCAAGAAATGAAAGAGAATCGAATTTAAACCCCTAGGGTCGATTGGTTGCACAGACTAATATAGTTCCTTTTACGAATGGACCCAAAAAAGCCTATTAATATAGTTGATTTTAGGAAAGCGAGAAACTGAACCAAAACCGAAGTGAAATCCAGTTGAACAGCATTTTACCTATATAATGTTTCTCTGATCCTTTTAATCACCTTTTGTGTTATTCACTGAGATAAGGATGTAATATAAATTTAGATGCTCACCTAGACCTCCACTCACAATCTCTTTATTGGTTCACTTCTTCCTCTTGACACTTATATACAGGGTAAAGCTTACCCTAACCAGAGAAGAGAATAGCAATTAATCCTTTAATTATGAAGTCTGTTAATGTGTGTTTAGCCTGGGCTACATTGGGACTGTACTATGCAACTCCAATGCTTGCTTCCCCATTAATGCAGAACTCTGTTCCTGCCATCACTTTAATCAAGGCTTGAGCTCTATATAAGGTTTTGTGTTCTTTCGATTGCTCAGATCTGAATTCAGTCTTTAGTTGAAGGAAGTGTTCATAGTGGATTAGTTCTTTGGGGCAAATTAAATACAAAGAAACAAGAGAGGTGTTTGAAGAAAGGATTCACGAAGATCCATAAGAAGTTCTCTCTGTACATAAACCACACAAGATTGGTTTCTTGGCGAAAACGCAAGTGGGTCTCTTGAGTTGTAATCAATTAATTTTGTTCATAAAATCAGAGAAACAAATATAGTTAATGAAAAAGATAGATAAAGTTGTTTTATTGGTATTTCATAATAGTAATTATTTTTGTAATCACAAAGAGAAAATGGAGTACAACTCCAAAACAAAGGGAAAAGAGAAATGTGGATCTTGTATAGGACACACAAAACCACTCTTATTAGCACACTAAAAATAAGGCAACATATGCTTTGATCATAGGATCCTCAAACATTGTATGAGGACTCAAAAGTTGGGGTGTTTGCAGTTAGGTCCACATGTATGAGATGTACTGGCCTCACCTTGATCCATTTTAGCTTCCTCAGAGTCATCACGCAGCTGTGAAAATCTTAGATCTTCATGCTCTTCTGCGTCCCTGAGATACACCTGTCTCGACTCTTCCTTTATACCGACCATAAACGTCTGAATGAGGATTCTCACATCCTCACGTCTTAAAGGAGGACATTTATTGGTTATGTGCCTCTCCATTTCCACCTTAGTGTAGCAGTTTCTGAAACAGAACATGAACTCATCCACAACTGCTTTTTCTTTTCCGGTTACCGCATTTTTCTTAACCCTCTCCATAGCTGTGAGCAGTTCCTGAATAGCCTCGCAAGTTTGTGGTCTCATCTACAATCACAGCAACAAAATTGATTATCAAATGGAATATGGATCATCTAGTGAATTGATGATTATTTTAGAATCAAACACAAGATTATCAGAACTGAGAGATAATAATCAGAATCTGAGAGGAGACACTTTAGTGAATAAAGCATTGTACATCAACTAAACATTTCATATGCAAAAAGCAGCAAAATTTCAAAAGCAAGACAAGACCCATAATGCAAGAAAAAATGATAAGACCTAAGATCAACTAAAAATAAGTACCTTTGACTGAAGTAAGACACAGAAAACTTTAGGAAAAAAGGGGAATGAAACGGAGGATTGTAAGACCCATTATGCAAGAAACAAAGATCATAACTAAAATCATACCTTGGATTGAAGAAAAAACACAGAAAAGAGGGGGGGGGGGGGATCGTTCGATAATACCAAGTGGTTCGCTAGAGAAAGGGGGTTTGTAACTGTTCGTAAATGAAATATCCTCTATAAGAGAAGGACGTGTGTCCGAGATTATTATCTAAAAAGTGCAGTACAAAGAGGTCAAACCGAACCGGAGAGAGCCAAACCGATAAATGAGTACAGGGCCATGCCTAGGAAGGAAAATTTTAAACATTCGCCTAGGGCCCTGTTTTATTTATAAAATTTTAGGGCCCTAAATATCAAAATATTTAATGATCTAATGGTTTTAAAGTTACCTCAAAGTATATCCCCATTCAGTTTCAAATCCTTATCATTGGTTTTTTAAATTTTTCATTGTTCATAATTAATTTTTGCTGCCAATACATGTTTATTTTCTTGTATTTGCCATACTTTTTATTTTCATTCACTCTTTAATTACTCTTACTTATAAATTTTACCAATAATTTATTTTAATTATTTTTTACAAACATAATTTTAAAAAATCAATTTAGTTTCTTTTATGATCCTTTTATAGTTTTTTTCTTAGAAAAATATTATTCACAAATTTCATAATTCATTATCATAATCATATAGAAAATATATTAATTACAGTTATTTTAATCTTAAAATTAGTATTAACAAATCATGTAGAGTATTATTATTTTTGGCCTAGGGTCCTAAAATCTCTAGGAACGGCTCTGAATGAGTACATGAGAAAGTTAAGTGAAATGAATGTCGTACTTAGGTACTGAATCTTTCTCTTCCTTCTCTCTCTTCCTCCGAAATTTCTAGGATCCCTCAATTGAGCAGTATGTTCTCCTTTTATAGCGTTCTTTCACCGCCTCTACTCTCTCCCTCTTTAGTGGGCTTATGGCCTTTTCGTCTTCTGAACGGACCTGGACATATATGGGCCGAGCAGCTGGGTTGTGCTCAGTCTACCTCCAACAGTAAGATGTGTTTAGTACTTGCTCTGTTTCATAGGTAAAACTTGAAGACCCATTATGCAAGAAAAAAAGATCAGACTTAGAATCCACTAAAAATACCTTTGATAGAAAAAATGTGTAGGAGAGAGTTCAATAAAATGTGTGTGTGTGTGTGTGGGAGGGGGGGAGGGGGAGGGAAGGGGGGTAGTTTGGTAATTTCAAGTGGTTCGGTAAAGAAAAAGGGTTCGTAAATGAAATACCCTCTATGAGAGAAGAACATATGTCTGGGATTATTATTAATTTTAAGTGTAGTGTAGTACAAAGAGGTCAAACCAAAAGAGAGCCGAACAGATAAATAAGTACATGAGAAAGTTAAGTGAAATGAATACCGAACTTAGGTACTGACTCTTTCTCTTCCTTCTCTCTCTTCCTCCGAAATTTTTAGGATCCCTCAATCAAGCAGTATGTTATCCTTTTATAGTTTTCTTCCACTGCCTCTGCTCTCTCCCTCTTTAGTGGGCTTATGGGCTTTTCGTTTTTTGAATAGACCTGGACATATCTGGGCCGAGCAGCTGGGTTGTGTTCGATCCACCTCCAACATTAAAATGTGTTTAGTACTTGCTTTGTTTTATAGGCAAAACTTGAAGACCCATTTTGCAAGAAACAAAGATCAGACCTGGAATCCACTAAAAATACCTTTGATTGAAGAAATATGTAGGAAAGAGTTCAACAAAATGTAGGATTTCCAGGTAATAATAGGACGGAGTGGTTAGTACTTGCTTTGCTTTATCGACAAAATTGGCAATATCATTGTCTTCACGTCTCTCTCATTTGCTTATTGAGTAGAGGGTTAGTTGCAACTAGGAAAATATATATACAAAAATTAATCAACTGTTCAGATTAAAGTATCTACCCAAAAACTGCAACATTGAAAAACCAAAGAAACAGAAAAAGAATCTCAAAGCATCATCATCACTTGTCATGATAATCTTTCTTTATTAGTGTTACTTTTAATCTCGGATGCCAAGAAAATTATTAAAAAAATCAACTTTTTTTTGTTGTCACGAAATGATATTGATAATTTGATATGCATGCAGTACAACTTTTTTCGAGGATTTTATTGTTAGTCTTCTCCACACTAGAAACATTGTTGCAATTGTTTCCTTGCATATATAAATAAACAAATAAATAAATAATCGTGACATAAGCAAAATCAAGGACACCATCTGACTTATTTATGAATGTATCGAAATAATTTTTTAGTGGCCAAACAAAGCATTTTGACTTTCGAGTATCTATCTCATTTGACTCAGCGACCGCGTCTTGTTCCCAACGGTTTTAACTGATTTCAACGGTTTGTATTTACCTTGTTATGTTGCCCTTTCGCGAACCGAAGGAGCTCGACTCGAACCTTTGTCTAGACAGGGCCGGCTTAGATAGGGGGCGAGAGGGGCGATGGCCTCGAGGTCTAATTCCGCGTCTTAATAATTAAAGGGTCCTATTTTTTATATATAAAAAATTATAATATATTTTATTATAAAAAAATTGAAATATTTTAAAATTTTAGACTGGAAGGGGTCCAAAATTTTTTTTATATGTATACATTTTTTATTTTTACTATAAAATTTATAAAAATATTACTCATTTAAAAATATTTAGTGGTTCAAAAAAAAAATTTTAGTAAAAAACCTAAAAAAAAAAAATTTTAAGGGTTCAAAATTTTTTTTTGCCCTAGGGTCCATGAATATATTGAGGAGGCTCTGTGTCTAGAGAAGCTTTTCGAGATGCAGCTATGGCTGATCTCTCCGCAATTCTTCTATGCCTTTCCATTACAAGATTATCTATTCTCTTATGCATCTCTTCTTCCTACCAAAAAATCTCAAAGATTAATCCGCTACGAACTCAGTAAAAAACTAATTCAATTATCGGATTCAAAACCGCTAAAGAAAATGCGAAAAACACAGTGTACATAAGAAAATAAAAAACGTCGTGCTCGTGCTTTTTTGTTAAAATTTTTAACAAATAAATTATTACAATGAGAAGTTAAATTTAACATTCCGACTCCAATACTATCGAAGTCAAGCCATTATCAACCAAACACTGCATCACCCATGTATAGTAGTGTTTCTAATTCAGTTTGAAAGGATGATAAACATATGACATCTCAGTCATCCTTTTAAACCCAATGAGTTCATCTCATTATATTAACCAACAAGATACAGCCAAGGCTACTTAATAGATCATTTTTCCATCCACGAGGCACCTAATTGGCAGATGAAAAAAAGTTAATATTTTTATAAGATGTGATCATGTGATGCTAGCACATGTGTTAGAGCTATACTTAGATATTTTCATTTTTACTACTTAGTTATATTGGTATTTTTTTTGGTGATGGTAAATAATAGAAAAGTTGAATAATGAAATTATTGACCAGTTTTTTTTTTTTTTTTTTTTTTTTTTAATTTATTGACCAGTTGAAACTAGAAACATAAGAACTAAAATATAAGAAATAGTAATATGCTATAACTATGAAGTGTGTTAATGTGTGTTTAACATGGGCTAAATTGGGACTGTACTATGCAACTCCAAGGCTTGCTTCCGCATTAATGCAGAACTCTGTTACTGCCATCACTTTTTAGTCAAGGCTTGTGCTCTAAGGTTTTGTTTCTTTCGATTGCTCAGATCTAAATCCAATCTTTCGTTGAAGCAAGTGTTCATAGTGCTGGGGATCTACTTAGTTCTTTGTGGGGCAAATTAAATACAAAGAAAGAAGAGATGTGTTTGAAAAGAGGAGTCAAGAAGATCCATAAGAACTTGTCGCTGTACATAAACTCACAAGATTGGTTTCTTGGCGAAAACGCAAGTGGGTCTCTTGCGTTGTAATCAATTAATTTTATGAATAAAATTAGAGAAACAAATATATGGTTAATGAAAAAGATAGATAAAGTTCTTTTATTGGTATGTCATTGTACTAATTTTTTTTGTAGTCACAAAGAGAAAATGGAGTACTAACTCCAAAACAAAGGAAAAGAGAAACGTGGATCTTGTATAGGAACACAAAACCACTCTTATTAAAAATAAGGCAATGTATGGTTTGATGATAGGATCCTCAAACATTGTATTAAGTAGATGAGTCAGTCAGAAGTGGGTGCTTCTGCAGCACGCAACTGTGCGCTTCTTAGTTCTGCGCCCTTGAGATACGCCTGTCTCGACTCTTCATCTGATATCATGAGTATAAACGTCTGAAAGAGGTTTGTCACAAGCTCAGGTGCTAAAGAAGGAATTTTATTGGTCATGTGCCTCTCAGTTTCCTCCCTGGTGTAGCAGTTTCCGAAACAGAACATGTACTCATCCATGCCTCGTTTTATTTCTCCCTCCTTCATACATCCCTTAATGTTTCCCATAGCCGTGAGCAGTTTCTGAATAACCTCGCGAGTTTCTGGTCTCATCTACAATCACACCAACAAAATCTATTATCAAAAATGGAATGGATCATCTAGTGAATTGATGATTATCTTATAGAATCAAACAAGATTATCAAAAAGCATTGTACATTTATATATGCAAAACGCAGCAAACTTTCAAAATCAAGACAAGACCCGTAATGCAAGAAACAATGATCAGACCTAAGATCAACTAAAAAAAAGTACCTTTGATTAAAAAAAGACACAGAAAACTTAAGGAAAGAGAGGAATGAAACAGAGGATTGTAAGTAATCGTACAATGTGCTTTGCTTTGTAGGCAAAAGTTTAAGACCCATTAATTCAAGAAACAATGATCATAACTAAAAACATACCTTTGATTGACACAAAAATGTATAGGAAAGAGAGCAGCAATGAAACCAAGATTGTGAGTATGAGTAAGATGAGTTTAGCATTTGCTCGGTTTTATAGACAAAATTTGAAGACCCATTATGCAAGAAACAAAGATCAGAGCTGGAATCCACTAAAAAGTAGCTTTGATTGAAGAAATCTGTAGGAAACGTAGGATTTCGAGTAATATGACGATGTGTTTAGTACTGTAAGCAAAACCGGCAATGGCATTGTCTTCACGTCTCTTTAATTTTCTTATTGAGTCGAGGGTTAGTTGCAACTATGGAAAGATATTTACAAAAAAAGTAATCAACTATTCCGATTAAAGTATCTACCTAAAAAGTATCTCAAAACATCACAAATTCATCATCACTTGTTATTATTATCTTTCTTTATTAGTGTTACTTATAATCTTGGATGTCAAGAAAATTATACACAAAACAAAACTCCCTTTGATTTCATCTGCTCCTTATCCCTCGTTTCTAAGCGTTGGGCTTATCGTGGCCCAGGAGCGAGATTCTTACGAAGAAAGGCATATTATAAACAATTATGTTCGGACTTTTATGCCCCTCGTTTAAAACGTCGTCGTTTAGAAACGCTACAGTCAAATTGGATCAGCAAGCTGGATCTAATCCACCATTTCTTCTGCAATTGTCATCTATTTTGCTTACTCGAGTAGAGAAAGATGATAGCTGTGATTGGATTGCTTCTGGGTTTTCTGATTTCAGCATTGTTCTTAATCCAAGGAAAGAGAAGAAGATCAAATGGTGATCAGGAGAAGAAGCAATCTAGTAATGAGGCTGTAGATTCAAGACCTAAAAGTTACAGTAAGAGTGAAGTCGCAGAACATAACAAAAGAAACGATTGTTGGATCATACTCAAAGACAAGGTATATGATGTTACTTCTTATGTTGAAGAGCATCCTGGTGGTGACGCCATTCTTGATCATGCTGGTGATGATTCTACTGTTGGGTTTTTCGGACCACAACACGGCACTCGTGTTTTCGACATTATCGAAGATTTCTACATCGGAGAACTTCGTATGTAAGAAAAAGAATTTGGCTTTTTGTTTCTTTTCTGATTGAAGATTTGAGATTGTAGAACTCTTTGTCTTGCTAGTGTAATGCCAAAGTTTCCTCCTTTTTCTGTTAATTTCATCTCAAATCTCAGGGTTTTTGCTTCTTTTTTCCGGAATCCACAAAGATAAAATTGAGCTTAAGCCTTAGCTCTGTTTCAAGGTTGCTAAATCAATCAATTTTGAGTTTAATCTATTCAACTTCTTGTGGGAATCAATAGAATCATAAGAGTGTGATGAAGAATCATCATAATATTCGACAAAAACATAGTGGAGATCTAGAATTCGAGTTTCATCATGTATTTTTGGTAACCAAACAAAACTACCAACGTTCATAGGAAGAAGGTCGGCCTACAGCTCGGCTAGGACGATCATAAGGACCCGGTCTGCTTCTATAGCCTCTTCCTTCATCACGTAACGGTCCCATACCTCCATATCTATCACTTGCATCCCTTGCGTATCTATCCCTGTCATAGCTTCTCTCTCTCCCGCGGTATTCATTCTCAAGATGATGATGTTCAGGCATCCCATACCTATCACTCACCAAGCGTTCTCCAGGTGGTGGATATCTACATTGTTTATGTATCAAAAGATCATGACTTTTCTAAACCAATACATGTTGGAACCATTTAGAATACCAAAGATAAGAGCTACAAACCTCTCCACTGGATAGTGATCACGAGTTTCATACTTGTCTCCACCTTCATAGCGGTCCGGCCAGTCCCTATAGCCATATCGTCCTCCATCACGGTCACGGCGTCCATCCATGACGCGATCACGCTCACGCACCCGCTCCAGCTCACGATCTCCATAGCGATCTTTGTGTCCATCGAATTCTCCAAGTCTAGAGAATATTGAAAATTGATCTCTGAACCGTCCTCGATCACCACCAGTTGATGGGCATTCTCGAGCCCAATGACCATGGCGTCCACACTTAAAGCACTCATCCTCACCTTCTCGATCACCACCCTTTCCTCGGGATGAATAGCCTCCACCCTTATGAAAATGGTCTGCATCCTCACCACCAACTTTGGGCTCAGCCTTGTTCACCGAGATGACTCTATCACCCAACTCCCTCCCATGCATGTGCTTAATTGCATCATCAGCTCCTCGGCGATCTGTGAATGTAATAAACCCAAAACCACGTGGACGGCCAGTATCTTTCCCCACCATGATCTGCAATTGACAAAGAAGGGTGATAATGTTATGACAATGCATATAAAGCAGCCAAAAACAAGATACATTACTAACAATCAGATTTTACATTAGAGTTAAGATATAAGCAGATACATAACATTTCTATCTCTCATATACCATGTACTAGAAGTGGCAAAATCAGAACATTCTCAAGCAAACAGAAGACAGCAAGAGCAACAAAATACTTTTTAGCTCTTGAAATCCATACACACAAAGTTTTCCTTCCTTTGAAGTCCTTAGAATCACACAACACAATGTCAAATTACATCTCGAAATACAAATCTACAAGGAGTGTCTCTCACACCAATAATCCTAGCAAAACAGTGTCCGAGATTAGCCTCTGGCTAAACCATACTTTCAGACCTTGCAACAGACATGTCACCACATATCAGTTCCACTAATAAAGAAGACAATATTCTGATCAAGACCATTATTGACCAGAAACTTATCATCTTGGTGTATAGATAAATAAAACCCAAGAATACAAACTGATTTGTATTCCAAAACCACTAACTCCAACAAAACGCAGAGAATCACTGAGTCAAACCAAAAGTACTTCACTGATGCTGAAAAAAGAGCCATAGCCAAGGGAACATGATGGAGTACAGTCCACAGAGTATGATCTGTACCAAAAATGTCGCATTTCCAAGCATACTGCTCTCAAACATATATTCAGGTCAAGAGAGGGTAGAGATGCGTGTCTACTTCCTAAGAAAGCTCCACTAATAATTCCTCAACTCCATCCTTCAATAAGTCAACAAAACCTCAAGAGATCAGTGTGTTTCTTCCTCAATCCATCTCAAACCATCACATATCACATACATGATACATTCCAAATATCATTCACTAAACAAAAAAGTTCAAACACGAGTCTCTGAAATTTCTGATCTTTCTGTTTGTATCACTCAATATAATGCAGCAGTACAAGCAAGGAAACGAGATTCAATAGTAGACCTGACACTCGATGATTTTTCCAAAGCGATCAAAAGAAGTCTCAAGCTGCTTCTCTGTAACATCCCAAGACAATCCTCCAACGAAGATTCTGCTTTCAAGCTTTCCATCGTTTTCTCTATCTCTCATCGTTGCAAACTCTCACTGAAACAAACGAGAAACAAGAAAACGTGTAAACGTTAGTTAGCCCACAAAATCAAACTCAAAAAACCTTAAAAAAACTCATCCTTTTCCATAGAATCACAAGCGAAACTACAACTCTACTTAAACAAGTCAATAATTTTCTATCGGAAATACGAATCGGGTCGAGAAAGCCCTAGAAATTTCGCATTGATAAACCCTAATTACTCACCGATAATCCTCGAAGGTGAGAACTTTCTGCGTTGGTGGTGATTGACATTGATGTAACTGGGGATTATCCAAAATTACTAAAACACCCTTAGAAATGTTAGTTAATTACAAAAATAACCTATAAACCCTAAAACCCTCTTCTATTTTATCACTTACTCACCCCTTTTGGTCGTCTCCAGGCTGTCTGCGAAACTTACGGTACAAAGTATCTTCTTTTCTGTTCACTCTAGTCCAAGTTTGGTCCTTTTCGATTATTTCTAGGAGAATTTCAATTTCTAAATTTAGGGTTTTTCATATTTTATCTTTGTAGAATAGAAGCACTTAGAAAAAATGATAAAGAGACGATTTTACAAGCTTGAGCATGGTGATAAAGACAGTGGATCCGATTCATCTTGCTTCTCTTCTGATTCTGATCCTGAGTCAGAAAAATCAGAAGAATCTGAAGAAGAAGACTCTGTTGCAGAAGTTTCAGAGAACGATGATTCTGGAGAATCTGATTCCCCAGGTTTGTTTCTTCAATTGAGCCATTATGTTTGTTCTTTTTTTGTGATTGTACTTAATGAGAACCTTTGGAGAAGTTTAAAAGTTAAGTGACGATCTTGGCTAATTCTCTTGTATAGCTGCTGATGACGATGCTGATGTTGATGATGATGATGATGATGATGATAACTCTGATGGTGATGGCTATGGAGGGAGATTAGAGGAGACATCAATAAATCGTAATCATGTGTTTGAAGAACCACCGGAAGAGGAGGAAGAGAACTATATCCTAGGTTGTATGATAAAATGCAAATCGGTTTATAAATGCAGATACTGTCCAACCATCGTTTGTTTGAATGAGGGAACAATGCAAGCACATGTTTCATCAAAGGTAAATTAGTTAGCTTTGAATTAAGATTGAATGTTTGGTCTTTTTCGGAATCAAGAAGAAGTAGATAATAAGCACGAGATTTGTTTTGAGCTACTCTTCAGTCTTGTAGTTTATGAAAACGGTTTTTTTCAATCATTTGACTCATTTCAGAAGCACGCTCGTATGGAGAAATTAGTGAAAGAGGGAAAGCTAAGAACTGATGACGATCCAGAGACGCCATCTCAGGTGACATTCGAGCAAATGTCAACAAGTGATTTGTGTTCTTCCAATGAGTCCTAACCAAATTTTTGCAAAAAACTTTAATGTAGGAGAAGCAGATGAAAGGAAACAAGAGGTCACAAAGACAGAGTAAGAGATCACAGAAACAGGAAAAGGTAAAGTAGCTTGCTCATTACTGTAACCTTGTGACCATGGTTGGTTTGTCGAAAACCTTATTGATTTGGTTTTTGAATATGAACATCCAGAGTTCATCAACCAAACATGGAGAAAATGAAGTAGTTGACAATCCAGAGACGCGATCTCAGGTTTTTCCTATTTGACATTTGAGCAAATGCAATAAGTGCTTTGTGTTCTTCAGTTGAGTCCTAACTAACAAAATTCTTGCAAAACTCTTAAATGTAGGAAACACAGATAAAAGAAAACAGTGGCTCACGTAGACAGCTTAAGAGATCACAAAAACAGGAAAAGGTAAAAGTATAGCCTACTCATTACTGTAATTCTAACCTTGTGACCATGGTTTGTCCGTCTAAAACCTTAACAATTCGTTTTTTAATATGAACATCCAGGGTTCATCGACCAAACATGGAGAAAACGAAGAAGTTGATAATCCAAAGATGCCATCTCAGGTTTTCATTTTGACATTCAAGAAATATCCAGCAAGTGCTTTGTGTTCTTCTGATGAGTCCTAACCTAATAGTTGGAAAAATCTTAAATGTAGGAGAAGCAGATAAAAGGAAACAGTTGGTCACGAAGACAGCTTAAGAGAGCACAGAAACAGGAAAAGGTAAAAGCAGCCTGCTTATAACTTTAGCCTTGTGACCATTAGAAACCTTATTGATCATTCTTTTATATGAACATTCAGAGTTCATTGACCAAACAAGGAGAAAACGAAGATGCAACACAAAAATCTAGAAAGAAAAGGCGTCAAACTAAGGATTGAAACCAGCAAAATGGTAAGCCTGGAAGATTGATCTATTTCACTTGGAAATTGATAGATACATGAAGAAACATAGGATGAGAATGAGTTGATTATGTGCTTTCCTTGAACTTCAAATTTTGTCTACAAAATATGGTCCTTGTAACTGATATATGGTTTTGATTAATTGAGTTATAAAATTCTTGTGTTTCCCGTTTTGTTCAATTTTGATCTGTCTACGACTTGTTATCCTTCGTTCTTCAATGGTCTTCCTCTTACACGGTTTGTAAACAAACTTAAGTAGATTTTGTTCATGTTTTATTTACACCAAAATAACTTACGTTGAAAATAAAATTTTAGATATCTCTCTATAACAAAGTAATGAGATGTACAATATGCAATTTGTAAACAAAGAATATGTAAATGTTAACATACATTTATTTAATAACACGAGAGATTCGGAAACATAAGTCGATAATTGGTTGAAGCAGGAAGCCAAAAATCAGATTACTTAAATCTTACATACAAACAAAATTCTGTTTACTTGAATAGTGTTGATCCAAAATCTTACATTGGTCTTTGGCTTTTCCTCTTATCTCCCCTAGTCAACACTCACCACTTGTCTCCAACTCATCTCTGCCTGAATCTTCAGAAAGACAAAAACTTTTAACGTGTTTTTCCCTTTTTTTTTATTCCTTGGTCTCCACCACCACAAATAAGACACTTTGCAAATAACATTATTGATGCACATATATGTGTAAAGCAATGTAAGTGTGCGTAGAAGATATTTACATAAAATAATATTTTGAAATAGGGAAGAGTGAACCAAGTGAGATTTGATTAACTTCTCCAACTGTTCTTAAAGTATGAACAAACAAGCATTGGCTTCACGTGACATCTCTACTTGTCATGTCCGTGAGTTTCTTCATCGATGTCATTACAAAACTGATTCTATCTTGAATTTCAAAACTCTTTCTTCGTCTTGATTCGATCATGGCCTCTTCTTCTTCTTCTTGCTATATGTTCTTCTTGGTGTTTGCTTTCTACTTGATTTCTGCGGTGAGATCAAGTGACATTGAAGCTCTACTGAGTTTAAAATCATCCATTGATCCTTCAAACTCGATTCAATGGCAAGGAACAGATCTTTGTAACTTGGAAGGAGTTAAGAAATGCATTAATGGAAGAGTCTCAAACCTTGTTCTTGAGAACTTGAACCTCACTGGCTCACTCAACGGCAAGAGTTTGAACCAGTTAGATCAACTTAGAGTTCTTAGTTTGAAAGGAAACAATCTCTTTGGTTCAATACCAAATCTCTCTGGTTTGATCAATCTCAAATCACTTTATCTCAACGATAACAACTTCTCCGGTGAGTTCCCTCAATCACTGACGACTCTTCACCGTTTGAAAACCATTGTTCTTTCCGGCAATCGGTTTTCCGGCAAGATCCCTACCTCGTTGCTTCGTCTTTCCCGTCTTTATACGCTTTACATTCAGGACAATCTCTTCTCTGGCTCCATTCCTCCTCTCAATCAAAGAACTCTCAGATTCTTGAATGTCTCCAAGAATCAGTTCTCTGGCCAAATCCCTCTAACAAGAGCGCTAAATCAGTTCAATGAGTCGTCGTTTACCGGCAACATTGCTCTCTGCGGCGATCAAGTTCAAAACTTATGCAATGAAACCACCGGAATCACTTCTACACCGTCAGCAAAACCAGCAATGCCAGTAGCCAAAACGCCAAGGAACAAAACGAAGCTTATCGGTATAGTTGGTGGGAGCATTTGTGGAGGAATTGCAATACTTCTTCTACTGACATTGCTTCTCATATGTCTGCTACGGCGACAGATCACAGCCAAGAGAGAAGAGAGGAGAAGCAAAGCTGTGGTAGAGTCAGAAGGAACAATGGTTGTAGAAACAGAGGAAGGCACAAGTGATTGGAAAAACAAAACCTTCTCATGGGAGAAAGAAAGTGATGAAGGATCAGTAGGGACTCTGGTTTTCTTGGGAAGAAGTGAATCAGAGATCACTGTGGTGAGATACTCCATGGATGATCTACTAAAAGCTTCAGCAGAAACGTTGGGAAGAGGAACTTTAGGTAGCACTTACAAGGCAGTGATGGAGTCTGGCTTCATTGTCACTGTTAAGAGGCTTAAGGATTCAGGGTTTCCTCGAATGGAGGAATTCAAGAGACATATTGAGATTCTTGGTAGGCTTAAACACCCTAATCTGGTGCATCTTAGAGCTTATTTTCAAGCCAAAGAAGAATGCTTGCTCGTTTACGATTACTTCCCCAATGGAAGTCTCTACTCTCTTATCCATGGTAAGTATTGCATACACATACATGTACACCTAGATTTTGGTTCTCTCAAGCTTGATGTGTTTTCTTGTTTGTAGGAAGTAAAGTTTCTGGGAGTGGGAAACCTCTTCATTGGACATCATGTCTGAAAATAGCTGAGGATTTAGCCATGGGACTTGTCTACATTCATCAGAATCCTGGCTTAACGCATGGGAACTTGAAATCATCCAATGTTTTGTTGGGTCCGGACTTTGAGTCCTGTCTCACAGACTATGGTCTCAGAGATCTTCAAGATCCTGACTCAGTTGAAGATACAAATGCAGCCTCTCTCTTTTACAAAGCTCCTGAATGCAGAGACTCACGCAAGGCCTCAACACAACCAGCTGATGTCTATAGCTTTGGAGTCCTACTTCTAGAGCTTCTAACAGGTAAAACTTCATTCCATGACCTTATTCATGAATACGGGTCTGATATTTCCACATGGGTGCGTGCGGTGAGAGAGGAAGAGACTGAATTAGGCGAGGAGCTGAGTTCTTCTGAGGAGAAACTTGAGGCTCTTTTGAGCATTGCGACGACCTGTGTAAATATTCGACCTGAAAACAGGCCTGTGATGAGAGAAGTATTGAAGATGGTGAAGGATGCAAGAGCTGAAGCAGCAATGTTCTCATCTTATAGTAGTGATCGTTCTCCTGGGAGATGGTCAGATACAGTTCAGAGCTTGCCAAGGGAGGATCATATGAGCATATGATGAGGCTAGTTGTTGTGTTTTCTACATTGTTAGATTTTTGAAGTAGCTAAGGGATTCATAGTGTAAAAGCTTTTATTGATGCCATTTTCATTGATTAGAGGGATTAATCATTGAACCGAAGATGAAATGCAAATATGCTTCAGTCATTGCATATAAAAATGCATGTAATACTCACTCTAATTAAAGAGGAAAAAAGGATCAAGTTGGATCCAGGAATAATATGCTCAGAATTCTAACACTAGACATAATGGTGCATCCAAACAAGTCCAAGAGCATATCAACTAGTCTCTTACCATAGGAACATACACCCGCTCGAAGTGTCCACGAGAATGGACCGAGATCATCTATTGAGAGATAGACTTGCCCCTAGGACCCTTTGCCAGAAGGAGTATGGACCGGGCTGTGACCACTTGGGGAACTCGGTTAAGCAAACCCTTTTGCCCCAAGCCACCATGTCCTCTATATAAAGAAAAACTTGATTTAACTTAGGCTCAGATAATCAGATTAGATCAGTAAGAAGATCCAATACCTCTCCATAGACCAGTCCTTGAAGATTGGTGACTTATAGACAGTGGCAATCAACTATTGCTAACAAAGTTAACACAACAATTATCATATTTATTTCAGAACATACAAAAAAAATAGTTGGCACATTAACCACGTACGTTAAAGCCAAAATTAATTTGAATGGTTCAATAATATTTTATTTTTGTTAACAATATGCAATTAAACTACGCGTTTGAAAAAAAAAAAAAAGATAGTATTATACAATTAAACGACAATGACACTAGAACTGAACACATCACTATACTACTGTCATGGTTGGTTTAATAATATTATACAATTAAATTTAGTTATGCGACAACTCAATAATATTACAAAATTAAATTGAGTTATGTGACAACTATACATCTATACTATTAATTGAGAGGAAGGACCAATATTTTGGCCAAGCTGTTTAAGCCATATTTAAATATGTACGGCTTAGACTATTGCTTTAATGTGTTTTAAAAAAAATAAAAATAAATGAAGGACAAAGCCGGAAAAACAACTCTCGCACTCAATAGATCCAAGCCGATATTTTATCTGACCTATGTAGAGACATGCTGATCTAAAGTTTGAACCGAATTTATAAATTCTGACCCGAAGACATATTTCTCTTGAACCTAATCAAACTTCTATTTTCGTACGTCCTCAATTGTCTCTCTTCTTTCCAGTTTCTATGTATATTAAATCCAGATTTTGTTAAAAAACTCCCGATACACTTTATGTTTTTCAATTCGCAACAGGATATATGTTTTTTTTGAAGAAAAAAGAAAATATCACAAACTCATTGCCAATACGATTGTTGGAGAATCAGAGAGATCAAAGAAGAATGATAAGTTAGTTTTGCTTAAAGGATTTAATTCGGTTTCTCATACTCTATCTCAGGTTTCTAGCGATCTCTATAAGAAGATACGTGAAATGTTACTTTTCTCTATTTCTCGCTCTCGCCTCTTTTTTTGTCCAACAGAAGGAATGAAGCTATGAATTCAGATTTTTCTTCTTCTTCTTCTTCTCCTTAGTTGTTTTCCGATTTTCTGATGAGATTTTGTTTTGTTCCTAGGTTTCAGATTATAGTCATGAGCAGATGCAACATGAGGTGGCGTCTGGCGATGGTGAGAAAAAGATATCTCGGATGAGAGTCTTAGAGATGACGATGTTCAGCATAATCATCACATGAAGAGTTTACCATCGGTTCGTCGTCTTTGAAGGTTCTAGAACATTCTAACAATAACAATATAACTATAATATTCCTTTTAGTTATTGTAAGATTCTTTCGATTATTTTGTAATTTGGAATTATTATATATGTATAATAAACTATAAATTTCTGTGTTACCACTTACCATGCCTTGCTTAAACTTCATGTAAATGGTCATATTCGTTTACTGACCGTTTTTCTAGTATAGTTAGATGTCGATTATGTACTGTTAAAAGAGAGACGTGGTCGTATCCATAATATAGCACATTCCCTGAAAACTGGTCACTACTTGAGTTAATTTGAAAACGTCTCCATAAGTTAATTTGAATTCCTGGGTTAAGTTATTCACTAATTGAGGTTAGCAAAATTATTCTGTAAAAAAAAAAAAAAAAAGAACCTATAGAAATTAAACGTGGCACTGGCAAAAGGGATTCTAAAAAGAAGAGCCTTGGACAAATAAAAAAAAGGAGAGAGCTCAGTCACGCGGCGAAATGTCATCTGATAAATCAGAGGTATGCGAAGGACCCAACCAACGCTGAAGCCTAAATCTTCATTGCTCAATGCGCCGGGAATCGATCCCGATTCTGTACCGTGGCAGGGTACTATTCTACCACTAGACCACTGGTGCTATTTGTTCAAAGTGTTTCTTTTGCAATATATAAACCGAAATATCTCTATTGCAGTCTTTCCTACTATGCAATTTGTATATATAGTCTGATGTTGTTTAGTAGTCACTAGTGAGAGACCTTAACATGTAAAAGAAAAATAAACAAAAAGATTTGAACTTGTTGCTAAGAGTTCCAAACTAAATCCCAAGCCACTATGTCCCACGAGTTGTTACTATTGCATAATAAACAACTCTATTGTTGGTACCGGGTTTAGCACCCTACTCCAGACCCGACCCAGATTCAGGTCAACCGCTTGGCCCAAATCAGTTCGGCCCAGCATAATCGAAGGCCCATACAAAGTAGAAGCTTCTGGGCCAAGGTAAGTCGGCGATAACCCTAAAAGCCCATAGAAACCGACCTAGAGGGAGTCATATAAATAGGGGAAGTCATTGAAGGCAAATCTATCGGAAATCACCAAGAAGACCTAGATTTCACATAGTTCTTGTCTTCTTGTTGAAAAACTCTAATCTCTTTCGTTACTCTCTTGATAGTCATCAATAAAACATCTAAATTCTCGATCTTTATACTCTTCTTCGTCCATAACCTTAATTGAACTTTATCGGTTCAACATCTATATATACTCACGATCGGATCCGTATGTATTAATTAGTGCGATTAAAATTAAGTAACCCCATGCCCAAGTCACGTGCTCCTTTCATCTGTTTCCCCAAATTGTCTAATTAGAAACCCTAATTTTGATCTTTCAAATAAACGATTCCTCAAAATGTGTACCATGGTAAAAACCCTCTATATATATATGACTTTGCTTGGGCGCAACGCAAGGAACCGTTTAGAGTTTTGGTGGGAAGACTAGAGATTTGCTCAAGTGAAAGTTTGTGATCAGCGAGGGTTTTTGAACTAAAATTATACCAAGAGAATAAGATCAATGTCTGATTCCTCAACTATATATGTGACAGAGTATATTCTCGCAAAGGATTCTAGAGAAAGTGATCTGTATGTATATGGAACCATCAAGCCTGTACATTTGCCAACCATCACATTCTACAAATAGGTTTGGTTCGAGAAGAAAGCTTTGTCTTGCCTCCTGAATTTTGTATCTTGCAACGTTTTCGAGGACAAGATGTTTTCTCAGAAAATGTTATAGAAAATGATATGTATGGTTCTCATTCATAAACAGAGATGTGTGTCATATGAGTGATGAATGATGATGTATCTTTCTCTTCAACGTTCACATAAACTACTTTCCCCAAAATAGTTGTGATCAGCTGCGTTTACCATCGGATGAATTCCAATTTGAACCGATACAAACCAACACTAAGTAAAATTCAGTGTTCTTCCTATTCATTTCGATACAAAATCCAAAATAAACTTGGAGCCATGCCAGTAGAGCTAACTCCAATCAAACTCGGAGTGCGCAGCAATTACACTTTCACATTTTTCTTCCAATATCTTCACTGCTTCGGTAAAAAGAACATCTGGAGGCTGTGATCCCGTGGACTCAATCGTAACTGAGAAAGACAATCAGAAACTCAATTAAGGTTTCTTTCAGATCATGAATTGTCGAGTTTAAGGAATGGTTTTTTTTTTCATTTCTTACATATAAAATGGCTCCTGACACGGCGTAGTTCCACTTGGGGTACCCATTCTTTTTTTTCCTCCATTGGTTTTGCTCCTTCTCCTCTTCCTTTTGCTTTTGCTTTTGCTTCAGCTTTCGCTTTCGCTTTCGCTTTTGCTTCTAATTCTGCCTTTCCTTCTCTTAAGCATTCCCTACACAACGTGCAATCACGCGGCCGAACTACCTTTGCCCTTTTCCTACCTGTTTTCCACTTTTGCAAGTTAATATGAAATCAAATTGCAGAGAGAGTTTCAGCCAGAGTTCTAAGGTTTCATCATAGTTTCCTATACGTTACTCAAAAGCAAGTTAAGAAAATTTTAAGATTTTCCAGGAAACTAGCAAACGCTTTTACTTCACCTTTGCCCATGTCTTCAATGTCGAAAACTTGTGCTGGGCAGACATTTACGAGATCTACAGCATTCTCATCCTCAAATTCCTTTAGTAGAACCACCTGAGATAAGTATACACAGCATAATGGAAAAAATTAGGAAGAGGCAAGAAAATAGTAAGCCCGTTTATTTAGAAAGTACAATAGATTGAGGTAAACTTCTCACCTCAGGAAGCATTCGATACCAAGCCGTTGCTACAGGGGACCACTTTGCATGTGTTTTACCAATTCCCTTAACTGCATGAGCTTCAAGCTCAATTTCCTACCAAAGAAGAAAAGGATAAAAGACTATGTAAGTGTTTCGTCTCTCATCTCAAGTAAAGTCCTCTTAAGTGTAACAAACAAGAAGAAGAGAATACATAGAAACAGTACCTGGCCAGGGCCGAGTTTTGCTATCAAGATATCTTGGAGGCTCGGAGTGATAGGATTATTAGCAAATTCAGGGAAGGAATCTTGGCTGCGGCTGAATGAAGTGTAAGTTTTTGGCTTCGAGTCTGAACCTCCTGATTCTTTAACTAACTCACTTCCATTTGGTAACCATATCAATTCGTTCGTTTTAACTTCAAGAAATAAAAATGAAACCTTTCATGAGGGATCGAGCTAACGATAAAACAAGTTCTCTTCTGGTGCTAACCAAAGAACATATATTACCTTTAAGACGTGGTTCACCCTTCGGACATTTCACATGGAGTTTGAAAACAATGGTGTTCTTTTCGTTTGGCTGATCATTTTCTATGACAAAGAGATCAAGCAATAAGCTACCATGAACGAAATATTTTCTTATGGGGATGGATCACATGCCACTGAATATTTTCTTACCGGATAAATATTCAAAGAGCCTAGGATCTGCAGCAATTGGAATAAGACCCAACCTTTGAGCAAGAACTTCGTCTTGAACAAGCGATGTATTGTTTGCTACAAACACTTTTTCAATAGCCATTGAAGGAAGCTGCAATAAAGGAACACTTTTAAACCAAAGAATATAATAACCAGGATTCATCAGAGGTGGTAGTGAGACAGTAAACAGACCTCAGCTAAAAGGATCCTTCGAAAAGCATTGGCGATTGGTGCATTAATACCAATCATATCAAATACAATATCTGTCTCGTCAAGACTAATCACATCAACTTTGAAATCTTCATTGAATTTTTCTAGGTTCACACTGTTGTCCACTCCCATAGACTTGTAGGCACCCGAGTAAAAGATACCCCCAGTCTTCAGAAAACACAGAACAAGATTAAAGACTTCAAATTTCAAACAATCATCACTTGATTAGAAGAAGAAAGACCAAAGCCACAATGTAATCTTGTAAAAATCTAAGACCACATTCACAAATTCACATCTTCTTTACTCAGTATTCAACACGAAATCCATGAACACAACAACGATAAAACTCTAACAGCCATTGAGGAAAGGCAATCAATTTCAAATTAGCTGCACTTATAAGCAACAATACAGAGCATGGACTTCAAATTTTGAAACAATCATTACTCAATATCATTTAGATTTGAAGAAGAAAGACCAAAGCCACAGTGTAATCTTGTAAAATGCTAAGACCAAACTCACAAATCTAAATCTTTTCTACTCTCTATTTGAACACAGCAACGATAAAACTCTTAACAGCCATTGAGAAAAAGCCAATAAATTTCTAATTAGCTGAACTTATAAGCAACAATACAGATCATAAAAGACTGTAATTTTGATCTAGAATGGCTCAATAAATTCACAATTTCACAGCTGCTTACTCTATATTTGAACACAACCATTGAGAAAAGCCAATAAATTTCAAATTAGCTAAACTTATAAGCATCAACAATACAGAGCATAAAGGACAGTAATTTTGATCTAGAATGGCTCAATAAATTCACAAACTCACAGCTTCTTACTCTGTATTTGAACACAGCCATTGAGAAAACCCAATAAATTTCAAAGTGGCTGAACTTATAAGCAGCAATACAGAGCATAAAGGACTGTAATTTTGATCCAGTATAGTTCTTACATGAATGGGAGCGTCATCTTTACAGATGACGCGAGTTCGCTGGAGCTCAAGATGCGGAGGAAGTCCGGTAGGGACGTCGGGGAGATCGTGTATGTTGAAATTCTTGGCCTCTATCTTTTCTGCTAAAGTCACAATCCTTTTCTCTTCTTTTTTTTTAGTGCTCATCTTCTCTGCAGCCAAGTTCGATAGTGCCAATCCTTGAGAATCCGAAATTAGGGTTTAAAAGAGAAGAGGAGGATGAGTTTGATGATGTTTAAACAAAAAGAAAGTTTCAATGCCACTTCACTTTCGTTCTTAATTCCATAAACCTGGAAAATTAGGGTTTATGGAAAACGAAGGAGACAAGGAGATACGATTGGGGTTTATGGACTTTTTTTTTTTCTCAATTTTTACCTTCGAGCGTGTATATTTTCAAGTCGTTTTGAATATAAATCCGAACAGATTTGGTCGAACCGGAATAAACTAATGTCTCATTAATTCGATTTTGATTCGTAATTTCGTGTTATAGATTTTAACTAATCGGCAAGAATTTAAAAGAAGTTTGATAGTTGGTTTGGTTCGGTTCAGAAACACCACTTTGATTTAGTTCATTTAAAAAGACACCGATTTATTATTTTTTATGCCCATCGAACTGAAATTATGAACTTCATAACCTACAATTTTGTAAAAATATTGTGAAATTATACACCGAAAAACTCTAAAAATGTTAAAAATTAAGTAAAAAAAAAAACTTAAAATTTTGGTTCACTTTTAAGATATATAATATTCATAATTTTTCTCAATCCAAATACGTAGATATTGCAACTTTTGATCTGAATGAACACAAACAACCCAAAGTAATTAGTATAGTGTATTAGTTAAAGTAAGTACACAAATTATGGATTTCTTAAAAACTATAATTAAAGATGTCTAGATGGTTTACACTTTAGACAAACGTTTAGGTGGCTGAAACAATCTTTTTTTTTTTGTCAAATGGCTGAAACAATCTAGACTCTCCAAATTCAATTAAACCAGTTTAAAACCCATAATTATGACCTCACAAAGCCTTACAAAAGCAACAATGTTTGCCATGTCTTGAAAACAAAGTATGAAGTAAACTAAAACAAATTACAGATATGTAGTGGGTAGTGGCTGTGGATGAGACAAATTGATAGTTTTCAAACCTTACCATAAAATCCCATTAACCTCATGCAAAGGTAGACTGGTATCGAACCATAAAATCTTAACGACTCACCTTTAATTTTTTTGTTTTGTTTTGAACGTCTTGTATTATAATTAGAAGGTGTTTACATTTATTTATTTTTTGTCATCAATTTAATATCAAATCTAATTTAGGTCATTAAGAAAAAAAGAAAAAAAAAACAAACCGGGTAGAGATGAAAGTCCACCTCAGAATCTACGTGGGATACATACAGGATGTGAAAGACAAATGGATCACTTTCATAATTAATTAGTAACAAATTAGGTTGTCGTATTAAAATTTTGAAATTTTCTTAATTTCATTAAATTTAACAAATAATGAATTAGTCCCAAAAAAATATATAAAAAGGAGTAAAAGGACAGAAACAAAATGCAGAAAGTGAAGTGAATGGCGTCACCAGAAAGGCACAACTCACGGGGAAATGAGCAGAACCAATACCACCGGCACCGATTATTATTACTATTATTCAAGATTTTTTTTTCTCTATTTTCAAGATTTTTTTAATACTATCGATTTTGCCACCCAACTTCTCCTACTACTCCACCACTGTGTCCTGCTTTCTCACCTCTCCATCATTCATTTTTTTTTTTTTCCCCATCCGTTTCTTTTCCTCTTTTATTCTTTCTTCTTCCTCTTCTCTTAAATTAAAATTTTTAGCCCTTCAAATTTAGTTAGTGGATGTTTTGTTTCTGTGCGTTTCAACAAACCCATTTTCTTCTTATTCTTCTTTTAAGATTCTGAATCTTTATTGAATTGGCTTCTCTTCGACTCCTTGTTTTTTGCAGGTTCTTGTTTTTCTTGAATTTAGTTAAAGAATCAAACTTTATTGCGATTTATTGTGTATGTTAATATTGATGATGGAGATTTTTCTTTCTTTCTTTCTTGTGTGTGTGTACAGGATCTGAATTCAGAAGGAAGATAGGGTTTGATTTGTTTTCTTTGTAAATCGGATGAAACTTTTGATTGGCAAATCTTTTAGAGGTAGAAATATTCTTTTACAAGATCTTTGAATATGTCTCGTTCGTTCGAGAGATTTGCCATGTTTGATCAATTTTGAGATATTTCTTTTGCCTATTTTAGTTATTTAGTTAAGTATTTATTGGGAGTAATTACCGGTTTAGTTAGATTGTATAGAATTTCCGGTCTAATTAAGATAAACCATACATGTATATATAGATTGTAATGTAGATCATTTCTTAATAATGAGAAAATATCTTCATCTAACAAACTCTCATCTCTTCTCTCTGATCTTCTCGTTCGTAATATGGTATCAGAGCCTTCGTGCTCAATTTCTCTTCAATCTCGCCATTGTTGACCTGATCTGAGCTCCGATTTTGTTAGATCTTCTCTCACGATGGTTACGATGAAGAAAATTCCGCGAAAAACAACTCGATCGAAGATTCCGTCAAGTTCTGAGGCGATTTCGACTCGGAAATCAACTCGATCTTGTGTTGTAGCAGCTTCTCCTCCCGATTCTCCTCCGGTTGCTAAGAATCAAGCTTCTAGAGCTTCGCGAGCTGCTTCACGAGCTGTTACTACTGATGAATCTCTCGATTCTTCTCCTCTTTACTTACACAATTCTGATCAACCAGGTTCGTATATCATATCTCTCAAACTTGATGGAACGAACTATGATGATTGGAATGCTGCGATGCAAATTGCTCTAGATGCTAAGAATAAGATAGGGTTTGTTGATGGAACTTTACTTCGTCCGGATGAATCTGATTCTAGTTTTAGGATTTGGTCTAGATGCAATAGCATGGTGAAATCTTGGCTGTTAAACACAGTTTCTTCTCAGATCTATCGTAGTGTTTTGCGATTGAATGATGTTGTGGATATATGGAAAGATTTATATGAACGTTTCCATATGAGTAACTTGCCTAGAACTTTCAATCTTACTCAAGAAATACAAGATTTCCGTCAAGGTTCTATGTCTCTGTCAGATTATTATACTATTTTGAAGACAATGTGGGATAATTTGGAAAGTGCAGAAGAACCTGATGCTCCTTGTATATGTGGAAAAGCATCTCGTCTGCATTTGAAGGCAGAGAGAGCTAAGATTGTGAAGTTTTTGGCTGGTTTGAATGAGTCATATGCCATAGTGAGGAGATAGATTATTATGAAGAAAGTTCTCCCCACTCTAGCTGAAGTTTATAACATTCTTGATCAAGATGACAGTCAGAAAGGATTCTCAAATGCTATTAATCCTCCAGCTGCTTTTCAGATTCAAGTATCTGAGAATGTTAGGTCGAACATGGATCAGCCTGAGATCTGTTATGTGAATTCTGGACCAAACTAAGGTTGTCCGATATGCTCACATTGCAACAGAGTTGGTCATATTGCAGAGAGATGCTACAGGAAGCATGGTTTTCCACCAGGGTTCAAACCAAGAGGGAAACCTTCGGAAAATCCAAAACCACAACCTATAGTAGCTCAGGTTGTTAAATCTCCTATGAACGAGTCTAAACCTGTGTCTCAGAATCTTGAAGGGTTGATTGGAAATCTGACAAAGGATCAAATTCAGCATTTTATTGCTTTGTTCAGTGCTCAGTTACAAACTCAACCAGCTAGTCACCTCAATGAAGCAAGTACATCAAAATCAGTTGATAACATGGGTATTTCCTTTTCATCTTCCACTTTCTCCTTTGTTGGTATTTTGACAGTGACTCAAAACATTTTAGTCAATAGTACCTGGGTGATTGATTCTGGTGCTACTCATCATGTATCTCATGATAGATCCTTATTTCAAGATCTGGATACTTCTATTATGAGTTATGTGAATCTTCCAACAGGATCAAGTGTTAAAATAAGTGGAGTGGGAACAGTTCGAATAAATAGACACATATCTCTTAAGAATGTGTTATTTATCCCAGAGTTCAGACTGAATCTCATTAGTATCAGTTCTTTGACGACTGATCTTTATTCAAAGGTGATTTTTGATAATTCTACTTGTAAAATTCAGGATCATATCAAGGGGTTGACGATTGGACAGGGTAGGCGTGTTGCAAACCTGTATGTGCTAAATACTCAAGATATCAAAGATGCATCTGTTTCAGTTAATGCAGTGGCAGATGTTGGAGTATGGCACAAACGTCTTGGTCATCCATCTTTTTCGAGACTTGATACTATCTCTGAAGCATTGGGCACAACCAAACACAAGAATAAGGATTCTGCCTTTTGTCATGTTTGTCATCTGGCTAAGCAGAAGAAATTATCCTTTCCATCTCAAAACAATATATGTAATACGACATTTGAATTGTTGCATATAGATATTTGGGGACCCTTTTCAGTTGAAACAGTTGATGGATATCGATATTTTTTAACTGTGGTTGATGATCATTCTCGTGCAACTTGGATATTTTTGCTCCGACATAAATCTGAGGTTATTACAGTGTTTCCAGCATTTCTCAAACAAGTTGAGAGGCAATATAATGTGAAGATTAAGGCTGTGAGATCAGACAATGCTCCTGAGTTAAAATTTGTTGCTTTGTTTCAAGAAAAGGGAATTGTTACTTACCATTCTTGTCCTCAGACACCTGAACAAAACTCAGTTGTGGAAAGGAAGCATCAACATATTTTAAACGTCGCCAAAGCTCTCATGTTTCAATCTCAAGTTCCTCTTTCATATTGGGGTAATTGTGTTTTGACTGTTGTGTTCCTCATTAACAGAACTCCTTCTCAGCTTCTTTCAAATAAAACTCCACATGAAGTTCTCACATGAAAGATTCCAGATTATTCTCTCTTGAAAACGTTTGGATGTCTATGTTATGGATCGACTTCTCCAAAACAGAGACATAAATTTCAGCCAAGATCAAGGGCTTGTTTGTTTCTGGGGTATCCTTCAAGTATCAAAGGGTATAAGTTACTGGATCTGGAGAGTAACACAGTGTTCATTTCAAGAAATGTAGTATTTCATGAAGACATATTTCCGATGGTCAAGAAAGATTGTTCATAGTCAGTTTTGGACTTCTTTACACCGACGGATTCTGAGTCTTCAGGTACTTCTTTTCATTCTTCCACAACCTCACCACCAGAAATTTCTTCTAAAAGAATACAGAGAAAGCCTATTCACTTACAAGACTATCACTGTTATTCTCTTCAAACGAAAAATCCATATCCTGTTTCTTCTACTATCTCTTACTCTAAAATTTCTCCATCTCATATTTGTTTCATTAACAATATCACCACTATACCTATTCCACAATCTTTTGCTGAGGCTCAGAAATCCAAAGAATGGTGTGAAGCAGTGGATAAGGAAGTTGATGCTATGGAGTCGACATCAACTTGGGATATTACTTCGTTACCAAAAGGGAAGAAAGCAGTGGGTTGTAAATGGGTTTTCACACTGAAATTTCATGCCGATGGAAGTTTGGAAAGATATAAAGCAAGGTTAGTTGCTAAAGGGTTTACTCAGAAAGGAGTGGATTTTAATGAGACTTTCTCTCCTGTTGCAAAAATGGCAACAGTAAAGCTGTTACTAAAAGTTTCAGCATCGAAGCAATGGCATCTCACTCAACTCGATATCTCTAATGCTTTTTTGAATGGTGATTTAGAAGAGGAAATTTATATGAAATTACCAGAAGGATATGCTGCTAGAAAGGGAGACAATCTTCCACCGAATGCTGTTCTAAGACTAAAGAAATCCATATATGGTCTCAAACAGGCATCGCGGCAGTGGTTCAAGAAACTTTCTGCAGCGTTGTTTCACTTAGATTTTGTTAGAGGCAGTGGAGATCACACGTTGTTTATTAGAAGCAGTGGTTCGGACTTTGTGGTAGTTCTGATTATGTCGATGACATTATTGTTGCCAGCACAAGTACATCTGCTATTAATCAATTGGTTGAAGATTTGAAACGATGTTTTAGACTGCGTGAGCTTGGTAATTTGAAATATTTCCTTGGATTGGAAGTAGCTCGCAGTTCTGAAGGTATTTCTTTATGTCAAAGGAAATATGCTTTAGATAACTTATCTTCTATTGACATGCTGGATTGTACCATATCTTCTAGTCCTATGATTCCGAATTTGAAGTTGTCTAAGGAGAATGGTGAACTTCTGGAAGATAGAGAGTTGTACAGACGGCTTGTTGGGAGATTGATGTACTTGACAATTACTAGGCCTGACATCACTTTTGCTGTTAATAAATTATGTCAATTCTCATCAGCTCCTCGTACATCTCATCTTGCCGCATTGTACAGAGTTCTTCAATATGTCAAAGGCACAGTTGGCCAAGGAATGTTTTACTCTGCATCAGATGATCTTTCCCTTAAAGGTTATGCTGACTCAGATTGGGCTTCATGTCCAGATAGTCGACGTTCTACTACTGGTTTTGCTATGTTCATTGGTTCTTCTTTGATTTCTTGGCGATCCAAGAAACAGCCAACAGTATCAAGGTCATCTGCAGAGGCTGAATATAGAGCTTTAGCTCTTGCTTCATGTGAAATGGCTTGGTTAAGTACTTTACTCAAAGACATACGAGTGAATACTTGTACCATTCCCATTTTATTTTCAGATAGTACTGCAGCAATCTATATTGCCACGAATCCTGTTTTTCATGAACGAACAAAACACATCGAAGTGAATTGTCATACAGTTCGGGAAAAGCTTGATAAAGGTCTGATCAAGTTACTTCATGTACGGACTGAGGATCAAGTGGCGGATATACTCACCAAACCTTTGTTCCCTAATCAGTTTGAGCATCTTAAATCCAAGATGAGCATTCAAAATATCTTCTGCACATCTTGAGGGGGACTATTGGGAGTAATTACCGGTTTAGTTAGATTGTATAGAATTTCCGGTCTAATTAAGATAAACCATACATGTATATATAGATTGTAATGTAGATCATTTCTTAATAATGAGAAAATATCTTCATCTAACAAACTCTCATCTCTTCTCTCTGATCTTCTCGTTCGTAATAGTATTTACAGAATCTTTGACCATCAATCTGGTTTTTAACTCCTTGTCTCACCAATTAATAGGCAAGATCATAGAAATTTCATCAAATATGCAAACTTTATTCTCCAGAAATATTTATTTAGGTTTGGTTGATTATAACAGCTCAACTCATTAGTTTCATCATCTGGGTGTTGATGAAGAATCAATCAACTCCTACTAGTTAGTATTTGTAATATATCCAGGCCTTGATCTAGAGCTTTTGAAGCTTAGTTTTCCTCAAAGAGCTTAACTTTGATCTTTAGTTGGATTGTAATCTGTATTGCTTTAGACAGTTAAATCTTGGCATGTCCTGGTTTTTCAGCTCATTGGTTTCATTTTTTTGCAGGTTTCTTACTGTAATTCTTCTGAAAGTTGGATACTTTACGGCTATATACACAAAACGGTTAAGCTCTAGAGAAGATGTTGGGAGGCAACAATGAGAACCCTGTGTCGCAGGTGCTAATTAACAATAGCCAGTTTCAGTACCAAACAAACCCATCACTGAATCAGCTTCACTTGCTCAGGACGAGTAAGTTTCTGAATTTTTTTGTTCATCATTTGGTTCAAATGTTGTTAGAATAGAACCTTATAGAGCTAAGTTTTTTCCTTTGTATGTGATTGCAGTGAGAGCTGGTTGCAACATTGATCCTGTGAACTACTTTGCTAATGATAACCTTGCTCCAATAATTCGGCATAATAGCAAACGTGGAAGGGAAACCGAAATGAATAATATCCAAAGACAGCAGAAACTGCAGATCTCTTTGAACTATAACTATAACAACAATAGTGTTGTTCAAGATGAAATCCCAAAGCAGAACTTAGTGTCAACTGGTCTGAGACTATCTAATGACGACGATGAGCGCAACTCTTCTGTAACTTCGGCAAATGGAAGCATCACAACTCCAGTTTTTCAGTCACTCGGTGACAATATCAGATTAAACCTAGATAGACAGAAAGATGAGCTTGATCAGTTTTTCAAATTCCAGGTACTTATTTTATCTGCAAAGCTTATGTCCTTGACTTACAAACTCCCACGTTCTTGATATTGTAGTCTATCTTGGTACAGGCGGATCAAATGGCAAAAGGTATGCGAGATATAAAACAGAGACATGTAACAACTTTTGTCACAGCCTTAGAGAAGGGTGTGAGCAAGAAGCTTCAAGAAAAAGACCAAGAGATCGAAAGCATGAACAAGAAGAACCGGGAACTCGTGGAGAAGATAAAACAAGTGGCAGGGGAAGCTCAGAACTGGCATTACAAAGCAAAGTACAATGAATCTGTGGTTAATGCCTTAAAGGTAAATCTGCAACAAGTGATGTCACATGGAAACAATAACAATGTAGCAGGAGTAGTAGCTGATCATCATCAAATGAAAGAAGGGTTTGGAGATAGTGAGATTGATGACGAGGCAGCCTCATACAACTACCTGAGCATCCCGGGGATGTCAAGTGCTGGGATGAGATGCAAGTCGTGTAACGTGAATGAGGTTTCGGTTTTGCTTGTGCCGTGTAGGCATTTGAGTTTGTGTAAAGACTGTGATGTGTTTACTGGTGTTTGTCCTGTTTGTCAGTCTTTGAAAACTTCTAGCGTTCAGGTCTTCTTCTCCTGAGTTTGTCTTCATGCTCTTGAAAAGTTAATTATGAAGAAACATGAACATATTTGTATGTGATGATGATGAGCCAAGATGAAAACTTGCTTGAGTCTGTGCTTTTGCCATTATCCTTAAACATGATTCTGTAATTTAGTAGTTATAAAGCAGCCGTTCTTTGAACAAGTGATACTAATTGAGTTAGAGTGCGACATATTAAAGCTGTGGATTTAGATACATTGCTAGAAGAAATCAAACGCTAATAGATGTTTTTGCTGGTCTCTTTCTCACACTTTTTTTTTTAATTGAGAAACTTCTTTCCCAAGCAAGGTTATTTTTGATTCTAAATATTTTTCTCGAAAACAAAATTTTATAATATAATGAAAGTTCTAAACAAACGCTCACTAAAAAGTAATATCTAAGTTAGAAGTGAGTTGGAAATATATAATTCTAATACCCCACATTTAGCCATTTCCCTTCACCAAATTCAAAGTTTTCGTTTACTTGGAGAAAAAAATGAGTATAATTGATAGTATTCCTTCAAGACAAACCCATAGTAGTAATGCTAAAGTAGTGTGATGAGTTGGAAGACCACATAAAGTTAGGTTGTCTCAATTTGTTTTAAAGAATTATTGGTTTTATTTCAGAAAATTTTGCTTGTGAGCAACCTAAGGGATCTATAATTTCTGTGTTTGCTTGTAAACACATTTTCCTAAACACAGAAAAAAGTGTTTGTTAGAGCATGAATGTACGATGTGAATTAGAAAATGGTCAAAAGGCTTGACAACACAAATTTGGATTAAAAAAAAATATGCCCACAGGCCACAAGCATATCGGACAATTAAAAATGAAAATCATACAAAGATAACACATTTTTGTTTGTGTTCTACCCAAAAAAAAACAAAAATCTTTATAATAATCATTTCAATCAAGTCTAAATAACATAGTATAAGTGAATGCTTTTGTAATGATATATCATGTGTTATTCTTTATGTTTTTGACATAATATATCTTTATACAAGATTCGTCTTATAGGAGGCATATTAGATCTAAGATTTGGGATGATTTTTTCTTTCAAATCTCACCTTATTGTATTGGTGATTCTCTAAAATATGTTTGGAATTCTATCTTAGTAGATATAATATTTGTTAAATTTATTTAAAATTTAAGGTTATTGGAATGGTCATTTCTAAAAGTTATTTCAAATATCGAGTTATTGAAAATATGAGATTTTATTGTTAAGGTGGTGGTATTAGATTGTGGTTTTCAATTGATTTTAGTGGATTTGAATTTACAGTTATTTTTAGTGGACTTTAATGAATTTAAATCCATCACTAATATTTTTTAGAAATTAGTAAGGATTGTCTTGTATTTGAAAATCATTGAAAACTAAATAACTGCCCACATTTTATACAATTTATACATACTAGCAGACATTTTTACAAAAGCTTTGGGACGTAGATCGTTTGATGATTTTCTTTTTAAGTTGGGTGTTTGTGATCTTCACTTATACGACTTTGTAGAATATGGCAAATATACATTTAGCTTGTAAATCTTCCTAATCTATGGGAAGCTAGGTATAATCTCTTGTGTATATATCTTGGCATTGGACGCATAATGGAACTCAAGCAAACTTTCTTACATACGTATAGGTTTCTTGACAAAAAGCGTGTGATTGAATAGTTTTATTCTCCGAACACCATTTCTGACATTTTGGGTCGATATTAATGTCTCGTGACCTCAACTTCGTTGCAATTGCTATTGCTTTTGCTAGTACTTGCCAAAGAAAATGTTTTAATTTTAAAAGAATGTCCAATTTCTAAAGTTGTTGACCTGAAATATGAATAATCAAAGTCGTCCACATAGAAAACACGTTATCTTAATAATGATGAACCAGTCACCGACAAAAAATATGTATCTATTTTTTTTTCTTTGAAAATCTCCTAACCACTCGTATTGGAGCAAAATGTTATCCAAAAATTTTCATTGAAAACACTTGTTCAGCTTCAGCGTTTTGCTTACTAAAACTTGATCTCTCTCTATCCCCAATTCACCATGGGGAATTGTGTGTCTTTCCAAGTTTCTTGTGATCAAACGTTGAATGGTATCTTTAGATGCTTATGTGGTGAAGGTTATATTCGAACCCTCAAGAAGAATCTCATAGCTCTGGAGAAGGAAATGGTAGATCTCAGAGCAATTCGACATGAGTTGCAGAACAGAGTAGCGAGAGAGGTAGATACACTACATCGACAGAGGCTTGAAACTGTCAAGGTATGGCTTGAACGTGTCGATAGCATTGATATACAGTTCGAAGATGTGCTTAGTACTCGAAAGTTGTGTTTCTGTGGTTTGTATTCAAAAAATGTATTTTTGAGCTACAAATATGGGAAAAAGGTATTCTTATTGCTGGAAGAGGTTAAGAAACTCAAATCGGAAGGTAATTTTGAAGTGGTTACTGAGTTGACTCCCACATCTGGAGTGAAGGAGAGGCCTACTCAGCCTACGGTTGGTCAGGAAGAAATGCTCGATAAGGCATGGAATCGCCTTATGGAAGATGGAGTCGGGATAATGGGCCTGCACGGTATGGGTGGCGTAGGCAAAACCACCCTTTTCAAGAAAATCCACAATAAGTTTGCTGAAACAGCCCGAAGGTTTGACGTTGTGATCTGGATTGTGGTGTCTCAAAGCGCAAAGATTTCAAAGCTTCAAGAAGATATTGCAAAAAAGCTACACCTTTTTGGGGAGGAGTGGAACAACAAAGAGGAAAGTGATAAGGCCGCTGATATATACAGCTTGTTGCAAGAGAAGAAGTTTGTTTTGATGTTAGATGACATATGGGAGAAAGTAGATTTAGAAGCCATCGGAGTTCCGTTTCCGACAAGAGATAATGGATGCAAAGTAGCATTTACGACACGTTCTCGGGATGTATGTGGGCAGATGAGGGATCATGAACCTTTGGAAGTCAAATGTTTGGAATGGAACAAAGCATGGGAATTGTTTCAAAACAATGTCGGAGACAAGACACTGAGTCCAGAAATTGTCGAGCAAGCAAAAAAGGTTGCTAAAAAATGCCGTGGTTTGCCACTGGCGCTCAATGTCATTGGTGAGACAATGGCAGCTAAAACTACGGTACAAGAATGGGATCATGCAATCAAGGTTTTGACTAGATCCGCTGCAGAGTTTTCTAACATGGATAATAAAATTCTTCCAATTCTGAAGTTCAGTTACGATAGCTTGGTGGATGAACATATCAAGTTGTGTTTCCTATATTGTGCTCTGTTTCCAGAAGATCAGAATATATATAAAGAAAATTTGATAGACTACTGGACATGCGAGGGGTTCATTGGGGAAGATGACCAAGATATAAAAGATATGATGAATCAGGGTTATCATGTACTCGGTACCCTTATCCGTTCACATTTAGTGATGGAGGCTGCTTATACAGATGCGGTTGTGATGCATGATGTGGTTCGCGAAATGGCTCTGTGGATTGCATCCGATTTTGGGAAACAGAAAGAGGCTTTTGTTGTGCAAGCAAAAGTTGGATTACATGAAATACCAAAAGTCAAAGATTGGGGAGCTGTGAGAAGGATGTCATTAATGAATAATGATATTGAAGAGATAACCTGCACTTCCAATTGTTCTGAACTTACAACTCTGTTCCTCCAGAAGAATATATTGAAGAATCTGTCAGGTGAATTCATCCGGTCTATGCAAAAGCTAGTTGTTTTGGATCTATCATGGAATCAGAGCTTGAATAAACTTCCAGAGCAGATATCAGAGCTGGCCTCCTTGCAGTTTCTTGACTTGTCGTTTACAGGTATAAAGCAACTGCCTGTTGGTTTCCAAGAGTTGAAAAAGCTGACTCATCTGAATTTGGCTGATACAGAGAGACTTTGTAGTATCAGTGGGATATCAAAGTTGTCGAGTTTAAGGATTTTGAAACTAATACATTCTAAAGTTGATGGAGATGTAAGCTTAGTGAAGGAGCTACAGCTGTTGGAGCATCTACAAGTTCTAACCATAACAATATCTACGGAGTTGGGTTTGAAGCAATTATCAGATGATCAAAGGTTGGCGAACTGCACCACGGGTCTGCTTATTAACGGTTTTCAACAACAGCCATTTGATATATCATTGCTTGCGAGTATGAAGAATCTAAGTTATCTCAAGGTGGGAAATAGTCATGTCTGGGAGATTAATATGAAATTTTCTGACTTACAGAATCCGACAAGACCTTGCTTTACAAACCTCTGCAGAGTGGCTATAATTGGATGCAATGGCATTAAGGATCTGACTTGGCTTCTGTTTGCTCCAAATCTAGTCTCCCTATACATTGGTGATTCAGATGACGTGGAAGAAATTATAAACAAAGAGAAAGCAACCAATCTTACAGATATTACTCCATTTCTGAAACTAGAAGAGTTATATTTGAGTAATTTGCCTAAGCTGGAGAGTATCTACTGGAGTCCTCTCCCCTTTCCATTTTTGAAGTACTTACATGCATACTACTGTCCAAAGCTGAGAAAGCTTCCCTTAAATGCTACAAGTGTCCCACACATTGGTGAGGAATTTGAAATAGTAATGTTACCTTCAGAACAGAAAAATGAGCTAGAATGGGAGGACGAAGATACCAAAAATCGTTTCTTGCCTTTAATCAAACGGGTAATCATTTCTCTTAATCTCTTCTGATTCAGTTAATTTTTTCTTTTCCTCATTGAATTTATTTCATGTTCGTTATTAGACAGATATGATCCATTTGCATCATGAAACCCAACAAACCACAAATTGGATCACATTATAGAATATTATTTTGGTTTTGACCTAGATTTGGTGATTTTGAGCTATTAATGTTGATGTTGATTTGTGTTCGTTGGAATGAGTCTGGAACTGGGTACTTGTTAAAATTAGGGTTTGCAATTAGCATTCTTGTCTTTGATTATGAAATTAGTTTAACCAATTGCGGAATTGGTTCTTTGATCTTAAATTTGGTGATTTTAAGTTTCGCTTTAAGGCTATGATGTTGCTACTTTCTTGGTAATCTCTGAAAATTGAGAAATTATCAGAATAAGTTGTCTCTCAATTTCATTGCCTTCACTAGTTTCACTCACTTTGTTTCTTACTTTTGTTTTTCATCTTTAGGGGCGTCGGGGCTAAAACATCAATAACTCTGGATTGAGATTCGTCACTGTCCGAAAGCTTTAGTAAAAGTTTCGTCTGGTGTTGCTTTCTCTTTCTTATGCCGTGTTGTTCATTTGGATTGTATTATTGCTTTCTTATACTTAATTTGCTACTGACTCTGTTCTAAAACATCATCATTCGTCACTGTCCGAAAGCTTTAGTCAACGCTTCTTCTTTCGGTTGCTTTCTATTACTTGTGCAGTGTTGTTCATTTGGATTGTATTATTGTTTTTACTTTGCATTCTGATGTTTGTGGAGTGTGTTGTGTTGTTCACTTGGATTTTGTTTTTCATTTTACTCAATTTAGAGTTTATGCTTTTAGGTAAAAGGGGATCTTCAGAGTATGTGATGCATCTCACTAAAATCAAAATCCACGCTTCTATATTCTAGTGTGTGACTGTTTGTGTTGTTCATTTGAGTGATGGTTAACATGATCAAGATGATTTTGTACTCAGATTCTCTAATGTCAGTTTCCTAAACATAACCAGAAGATCTAATTCTAAACTATCTAATGGCTTTCTGAATTTGGGGTGTTAAGAAGAGCCTATTTCACTTTATCATAGAAGACGTGAAAGAGTTGATGACAAAAAAAAAAAAAAAATAGATAGCATGAAAGAGTTTCTTTGCATCTTCAAACCCAACAAACCAAAAATTGGATCAAATAATAGAATACTATTTTGAAAATTAGGCATTTTCTAATTCTCTTCACTTTTGGTTTTGGCCTAGATTTGGTGATTTTGAGCTATTAATGTTGATGTTGATTTTGAGCTATTAATGTCTACCAAAGATAAGTGTTTCTTAATTTACAAGTAACTCTCTTCTTCGAGTTCGTCATCTAAATATTCTTGTAACCGTTAATCAATTAAATATAAAGAAGCATTCATTCTTGTTGTGAAGATTTAGACCTTAATCCTCTTTTCCAAATTAACAATTTTAAGTGTGGATCTTACATCCACATTCCACACTATTTATTTTATAAATAGGAATCTTATCCATTTTTAATAACCAATTAAGTGAGTTAAATATTGGTAGTTAGTTTTGAGGACAAATCATTTTTAACTGAATAGTGTGATATAATAGTCACTTTTTACTATTTTAACGTAAAATCATCAGATCTTCTTTTACATATATATATATATAATATTTAATTATATAATGAATAGAATAATTTGTCAAAATATCAACAAATATAAATTTAATTTAATTGTTTTGTGTATTATTTAGAAATCACACAATAAATATGTTCTAAAATCGAACCCATTTACGAAAAAAATATGTTCTAAATTTTTATAAAAATCAACTTGAAATGTTTTATATTAACGTTTCTTTTCTATTTAAAAAAAATAAAATGTATATTAATTTGTTAATTTTTATCTAGTGTATGTACGTACACAGATTTCATATTTTAAAATTTCAGAATAAAAAATTCGGTACGTCAGATCTAAGAAAAGTTACTCGAATATGTCCAAAGTATGTAAACATTAGAATAGTAATATAAATATTGTTTTACTATTGATGTTTCGCCTTATAAGCATCCTCCTATACTAGATAAAAATTAAATTAGTAAGATAAGTTTTATTTTTAAAAATATAAAAGAAAATGTAATATAAAAAAATTCAAGTTGATTTTTATAAACATTTTAAAACACATTTATTATATGATTTCTATAATAAAACACAATTTTTTTAATGAAATTTATATTTGTTAATATTTGACCAATTATTCTATTCATTATATAATATACAAAATATTATATATATATATATAAGCAGATCTGATTATTTTAAATTAAATTAGTAAAAAAATGATTATGGTGTTCTGCATATAATATATGATATTTTGTATATGTCACAATACTTTTGTAGTTGGAAATATGCAGGGGCGGATCTAGAAAATATTTTCATCCGGGGCAAAAATATAAAAAAAAAATTTAACCAGAGCAAATAATATAAAAATATTATGAATCGGGGCAAGTAATATAAAAAAAAATTTAAGCGGGACAAATAATAAAAAAAATTATGTACCGCGACAAATAAATAATAATTAATCGGGGCAATACAAAAAATTATTAAACAACTACACTAATTTTAAAAATTCATCCGGGGCAACTGCTCCTCCCAAAATTAGTGTACGTCCGCCACTGGGAACATGACTTATGATAATTCATGCATGTCACTATGCGAAGTCAATAGTTCGTATAGCTGATAATAAATTTTCCTAAGATTTTTGTGGATATGATTTTAGACGTGTCAACTGCTTTCTTTCGTGGGCTCCGGTTTACTACACATATATTTTAGTCCAGTTTCGGTTAATATTCAAATAGTATGCTGAACAATAAAAAATATACACTTTTAAAATTACTTCAACCAACAAACAGTGACAGTATTTTTTGTATTTTGGTTTTTTATCTTGAGTTTATATCATTCAAAATATCTCTAATAAACCTCCTATACGAATAGACTTTAATACTTTCTGTAGTCAGATTATTATTTTTTCATTTTGAAAATACATTAACTTTTATTTTTATAAATAATATACCAATTAGAGATCACATTCTGGGTGACGATAGAAATTAAAGTTCATTTAGGGTCAAACAACATGAAATTAAAGTCCAAATATGATTTCAAACAACATAAAATTAAAACATATGTGATTACAAAATAGATTAAACAGCTGGTATAGTGACCCTAAATGTAGCTTTTAGAATGTGAGCTAAGTTTATGCGTAGTTAATTCAGCGAGAATAAACAAAAGTGTAACCCAAAGATCTTAAATGATATAAAAAAACACACAAGGATACTTAGTGCGCATCACATAAAAAGAAAGAAGGGTAAAATAGTTGTTTATGCACTTGTGGCATCATGAATCACACAATTTTCTCTCAAACAAACCCACATAGCAACCAATTCATAAGCATTTAACAAAACGATATGTGGAGTCAGTGGAAATTAATCAACATATCAAAGTGACCAGAAACATTAAACTTCTTCTGAAGAAATAAGAGCATAAACGTTATTACCTACAAAAAAAAAGAAATAAGAGCAGAAAATGAAGAGACATCGGAATCTGAGTTATTACCCAATCGTAGCAACGGGATTATTAGAATGTGAGTTTCTCGCCGGATTTGAAAGAGGATGGGTGATCGGAACTTGGAAGACAGTTGAACAACGCGAAGAGACTTGAAGATGGGGGAAGCCGAAGACTGTAGGGGAGAAGAGAGACGTTTTGGATACAAATCATTGTAGGAGAAAGAATATCAGTGCTTATCTGATGGTATGTGAAGAGTTCAAAGGAAGAGAGATGATGCGTTTGGGTGAAGGTTTTATAGAGAGATTGCGTAGGAGTTATGAGTTCGGAGAAAGTGGCCATCAATTTCTTTTAATTGGAAGGAGTAGTGTGGATGATTGAATTAGAAGGAATAATGGTGATTCGAGATGAGGAAGGTGGTAGGTTAAGCGATTGATCTTATTGGGGTGACGTTTCGTGTGTGAGGGAGACGAAGACAGCTATGATGGAAGTCTGAAGTAAAGACGGGGGTGAAGATGGAGGAGAGAGTGAAGAAGACCAATCAAATAATTGTTATTATAAGTTATGAACTTAAATTAAAAAGTTTCATGTTTATAAATAATAGATTAAATTTTGTATACATTAATTCAAAAATATTATGATCTATAATTTAAAACAATTAATAACAATTAATTCAAAGAAATGTACATAAATTTTAAAATACATTGCTTAATTTGATATTTTAAAATTTATAATTAGAAACAAATATTGAATTTAAGTAGGTTATATGAACAAAAACTTGCATTTTGATTTATTTAAAATAAATCAAAGTATTAATAATTGTTATTATAAGTTATGAACTTAAATTAAAGAGTTTCAAGTTTATAAATAATAGATTAAAATTTTTACATTAATTCAAAAATATTATGATCTATAATTTGAAACAATTAATAAGGATTAGTTCAAAGAATTGTACATAAATTTTAAAATACATAGCTTAATTTTCTATTTTTAATTTTATAATTAGAAAATAATATTGAATTTAAATAGGTTATATGAACAAAAACATGCATTTTGATTATCAGAAATTGGTGTTCGAGCGAAAGAGAATTCATTCAATTGTGAAATACTCACGGAAACTTCTAGAAGCTTGAATGACAACTCCGAACTTTTAAAGGGCATAGAGAATGCATATTGAGAGATATATTGTGTTATCCCAAAACATTAACATGTTCAAGCCAAAAATTGAAAGATAAAATGAGTTATGTTATATAAAATTTTACAGCGCTCAAGTCATTGACCATACATCAAGAATGAACAGAGAAAAAAGAAACATGATGAAGATAATAAAGGTTATATTTAAAACGGGTGAACATGTTGTCTATGGTTCAAACTTTTGCATCGACGAAAGAAATAGGGATATTATGAGTGGAAATTAGAAACACATAAGGCGTTTATGGAAGGAGTTCAATGTTGTTGGTGATCTATGTAATACGGTCCATTGTTCAGTTTTATCGTGATGGTGAGGAAAAAATAGAGAACGATAGAGAACTAATGTGTATATTTTAAAAACGTATGAGATGTTTATGAATATAGATCAATATCTAAAACATCCAACTCAATTTTTGAAAAAGAGAAGTGTAAACATTTGTTGTTTTCTAACATAAGTTTTGAATCCTTTTGAGAGTTCCATCTCTTTATATTATACGATATTCAAGACCTACATAAAGATATAGATTTGAAGAATGGATTTATAGTTTGTTGGATTGGTTAAGTCGTGTGTAGTTGTGAGCATTTGATATAGTTGTATGATGCTTTTGGATGAAGTGATTTAAACGCTAATTTTCTTGGCAAGACCAATTGCGTCTATAACACATCTTATCTATCGCATGATTGCATGTCTACTGCAATCTAATGATTGAATGTCTTTTTTAATTATATAATATTCAATATTTTTTTGATCTAAAGTTGACAATTTTGATCAATATTACATGTAATGAGAAATTTTTATATGATTATAAATATACAAATATCAGATAACTAAAAAAATTTATGAACTCAAAATATATTTTTAAATTTAACTTTTGATAAATATAATTTAATACTATATATATGTTATCTATAAATTTTATTTTATTAGATACATATAAAACCGTTAAAGATGAGATATACTAAAACGTTTTATTGGCGAAATTTTTTAATAACTACATTAATAAATTACAATATAAAATTATGAGCAAAGTGCGGCTCACCAACTAGTAAACATAATCTATATTATTAAAAGGGAAGCATTATTAGAAAGTAACCTTTAAGTTCTAAGATATTTACATGAAATGCCACTATTTCTAAAAAAAAAAAAAGGGAGTGTTGGGAAAATTGGTCAAAGCAATTAAAACAAAACAGGCGGATCTATTAGGGGCATGGATCTTGGATCTTTCATGTTGGACGTGGATCGAGTGATATTATTTACAAACAAAAAATCAAATCTCTAATAAATCTGCAAAATTATTCAAACAAAAACAAAATCAGAATTAAAAAAATTTATACGAATCTGTTTCAAACCTCTAACCTACTTGACAATATTATACGAATCTTTATAAATATTTACCTCGAGTGATATTATTAACAAACATAAAGTAAATCTCCAACAAATCTGCAAAATTATTCAAACAAAAACAAAATCAGAATCAAAACCCTTAATATTTTTCTATAAAAGGGACCTCTGGGAAGAAACACATAACCTCAAACTTTGCAAACAATCTCTCCGTCCAAAACAATCAAAAATAGCTACTCTTTCTGAGTCAAGATCCTGCAAAATCTGGGGAAATCCAGGAAATCATTTTAACCGATGAAGTTGTAAGTTTTTATTTTTCTTAGAAACATGGTTACGTATCGTAAAATATACTGGGCAAATTGGATAGATAAATACATCATAATTATATAGCTTATCATCAATCATCATATAAACAAATAGAAACATATATATAGATAAACTTATTATTATCTCTTTTCTGTTTATTGTCTTATAATTTGTTTGATTGATAATGCATATTTACTTTGTGTGATTGTAGCTATCTAAAATTTAGCCTTGAGTGAATCAAGCAAATGTGAAACGCTTTTGGGAGCTTTGTGACCAAAGGAGATTGGTCCGATTTCTCTAATCAATTTATTTAGTTCCATTAAAATACCTCTTCCTTTGTTTCTTCTCGCATGCCTCAGCTTCATGATTTGTTTCATCCAGAGATAATCATCCAGTGAGTGCATGTAAAAGTCTTGAGAATCTGGAAGCAAAAAGAAATTCTGGATGAACCAGTTGAATTATTATTAGCAGATAAAAAGGTACTTCATTAGCCCAGTAAAAATTAAGTTCATGTATTATAGTCTGTGTTTGTTTGAAAAAAATAAAATATTTGTGTTAACTAAAAACAAATCATTGTTTCGATAGATGGTTTTGTTTGTTTCAAATGTTACATGAAAACATTACTTATATATATTACTTATATCTGCTTGAATAAGCGGGTATATAGGATCGAAGCCACTAGAACAAGACAGTGAATGCTGTTTTTAAGGAAAATTTTCAGAACATGTAAACTACATCACACCTTCTACAAAAGATCCTCAGGTTTGTATTTTTAATAGAAGTTATATTTTGACACAACAAAATATGGTTTTTATTCCTAAGTTTAATACAAAATAAACAGATTATAAAGTTGTTTTTCCTTTGCAGTTTAACAGATTACCATAAACACAAGGAATAAAGTCAAAACTATGATTCATGGTTCCAGAGCAATTGAAGGACTCATAGACATCATAGGGTTGATCGTCAAGTTCGTCAAAATTACAGCAAGAGATTCACATAAAACAAGCACATATAAAATATTAAGTGTTGTCACAAAGACTAGGGATCTCTAGGGATAAAACTGATCACCTTCAATCCAATTCCTAAAAATTTTATATGTTTTACTTGGTGAATCGGTTATCGAATTCAGTTTCAGCTTAACCTCTATGCTCCATTTATCTTATAAAAGAAATGGATCTAGATGAAAAGAAAAACAAGAAAACGTACTGTGAGCGGAGAGATGGAATAAGTTGTGATAACACCCAGAAATTCATCCATCTTTTCTGCATGCGATTTGAGTCAAATGCGAATCCATTGCCTTTATCTGAAAATGACGAGTCGGTGAAGGGACACTTTCCCTTTTCTTTTTTTCTTTCTTTCTCTTATTATGTTTGTTCACAGTTTTTCTTTTATTAGAAAAAAACCAATTATACATAAATTGAAATTCAAGGGCAGAGGCCCAAAGACAGGAAGCTCAATAACCCAATAAGCAAACAAACTCAACAAGGCATGATCGTGAGTTTTATATATATAGGCAGTCACATCAAATGTTCTGTTTTTACTTATTTAAAATTTCAGCATTGCAGAAATGTTTTTATGTGTAATTTGTTGATCATATATAGTTTATTCACTCTATGTGACTGCCTATATCACTCAATATTAAAATTCACCAAAAAAAAACTGAATAACCTAATCGAATCAATTAACTAAATGTATAACCTAATGGTTGAATTATTAAAAAACTGGTATATTTTTAGCATATGGATTTATCTACAAAACTCGCAGTAATATAATAAACGGGTTAAATTTTTTATTTTTCTAACTCCAATCTTTTATGGGTTAATCCACTAAAACTTGCAAAACATCTTACATGCGGAGAAATATTTATAAATTTTCAAATGGTTCATATAGGTCATTGGGTTTACGAAATTTTAATCTTTTTGGCGATTTTATATCTTATTTTATAGTTTACAATTTTAATTAAAATGTAATCAAACCACTCATCCAGTTCAAGGTCAATCCGAGTCCAACCGCTGGATCAATCCAAAGTATTGGTGAAACTATTATATTATTTTAAACATTCAAACATTCATAAACCAGACGGAAGCCGAATCGAATACCAAACTGGTATAAGTTCAAGATATGAATATTATACCAAATAAATATGTATATAGATATAGTCTCGAAGACCCAACAATGTATAAATAATTTTATAAATATTTCTTCTCATGTACTAGTGGGTCTGATCGAAATATTTTTTGGTGGGACGGATGCAGATCATCATATTTTGTAAAACGGATTTGTGGGTACACGCATTTTAAAAAAAAAATTATTAATTACTATTATTTTATAAAATTTAGTAGTTAAATTTTATAAATATAATAAATATATATATATCCAAAAATAGTTTTTTAAATACTAAAATTTTATTAATAAATATTAATTTTACTAAAATTATAAAAAAGATTTATAAATTATTATTTAAATATTTACGGGTTACCCGCGTATATCTGCAGATTTAAGCAGAACGGATGCAGATTAATTATTTTTATTTGGTGGGTTGTGGATTGCCGTTTGATGCAGATCACAAATTCATATAACTCGCTGCTGCGGCGGGTCGCAGATTACGGGTTTGATCCGCTTGACAGCGCTATGAACAAGTAAGGGACAAAACGGGATGAAACACAACAAATATGAATTATGTCCATGCGTTCGAAGAATAAATCTAAATTCAATCGTAAGTATAAATTTTCATAAATGTTTTTTAAAAAAATACGCGGACCCGATTACCTTAATTTTAATCATTTTTGGCGATTTTATATCTGAATTGATAGTTTATGAGTTTAGTATAAATATTACTGATCGCTAATTCGGTTCACGGTTAATTCCAATACAACATTCAGATTAGTCCGAGTGTCAAAATACTGATGAAATCATTATTATTTTTAATATTTATAAACTGGATTAAAATTAAACCGAATATATAATTGATATAAATTTGAATTATATATGTTATATCTAATAAAATATTTGTAAATATAACACTGTACGTGCAGGTCCTAATCTAGTTTGCAGTTAAAATGATTGACTAGAAATATCACCTCATATGAAAATTCATCTCATTTTACCTAGACATACCATAATAATTTAACTGTACCCATTCAACCATTGAAAAAAAAGTCAAAGACACGTGAACCTCACGTGATGTTATCCTCGACAAGCTGCATCATTCATTTCTCTTCCTCAAAACCCAACATTCAAATTCTTGTCTGTATAAACAAACCCGAACAGTGATTCTGATTCTGGTCACTCAATTTTATAATAGTTAGTCCTTTGGGCGTTATCTTCTCCAAATTGAGCTTCCAGACTAGTGATTCATGGAATTCGCGTTGAAGACGAGCCAAAATCTAATATTTTCTCTATAAAAGAAGTGAAATTTTTATGATTACGTCGTCGCTGATAATGCCCTCTTCGAAAGATTCGTGTTAAGAAGGTAAAGTTCCCAACTTCATATTCAATCATTTTCACTGTCGTAACTTATGTTGGAACAAAGGTTTTCAGTTATAGGATTCCAGAATCTCCGACTTCGACTCGGAAGTAGCTTCTTGTTCTACTGTTCTTGCTCTGCTTCTGTTATTAACTGAAAATATTTCTTCTTGTTTTACAGAGAACTAAAATGATGAATTTGGTTTCTCTATGTAACTTAAATTATGGGTTTGTGCCCATTAAAAAGTCAACTGATTTGTTTGTGAAACCGAGAGTCAGAAGGTAGTCTTAGTGCTTCATCCAAAGCTTTGTTCTTTTGATAATACTCTTTTTGTTGATGATGGATTCATCTACTTTGACTGTCACTAACATTATTTAGCTTAGATTTCCCAGCAGAGGTGATGTAATCACAAGATTACCGGTGTTTGATTCGAATACACGGAAGAATCTGATTGCTAAAACAAGAGGAGACCTTAGAATTGGGCCAATCTTTTGTAAGAGTTATGAAGATACAGCAAAAGTGTATCAAGAAGAGGAAATTACAAAAACAGAATTGATATGGAGAGCAATCAAACTACCCGTTTACTCTGTCGCTTTGATTCCTCTTACCGTATGTTTTCCTCAAGAAACCGGATATTTCCTCCATTGTCTTTATATGCTATGGTATATTCAATGTTCAAATGCCACAGGTTGGCGCTTCAGCGGCCTACTTAGAGACGGGTTTGTTCCTAGCTAAACGTTATGTTACTCTAATGCTCTCATCAATTCTTATCATTGCTTGGCTCAACCTAAGGTAATTGATTGATTCCCTTATAATTTTCTTTCAATCTATTAGCTAACTCTTTTCAAACATGGTTCAGCAATGATGTTTATGATTTCGATACGGGAGCTGATAAGAACAAAAAGGAATCGATTGTAAATCTAGGTGGAAGGTAAGTATCAAAGGACAGAGTTTGCAACTTTGAAGTTTATGTTTTTTTTACTCACTCCTAACAAATTTGCTTTGCGGGTTTTACTTGGAAAAGCCGCGGAGGAACCTTAGCCGCTGCAATCACATCGCTTGTGCTTGGTGTTTCTGGTCTAGTTTGGACATCTTTGATAGCAAGTAATATCCGTGCAATACTATTGCTGGCCTCGGCAATACTCTGCGGCTATGTATACCAGGTGAATGTTATGTTACTGCCTAGGTGAAAATTTTGATACTAATCTAAGATATTTCTAATTTGTATTACACTTTGAAATTGTCTTAGTGTCCACCTTTTCGGTTAAGTTACCAAGGATTAGGAGAGCCTCTATGCTTTGCAGCATTTGGTCCATTTGCTACTACTGCTTTTTATCTACTGCTCGGTAGCTCAAGGTATATCGAAACTTTGTCCAAACCTTAATCAATATGTATTTCAATAAGTTGTTAATAAGGGAAGTACTGGTAAATCGGATTTGGCAGCGAGTTGAGGCACCTTCCATTAAGCAGTAGGGTGCTTTCATCATCTCTTCTTGTTGGTTTTACAACATCTCTCATCCTTTTCTGCAGCCACTTTAATCAGGTTGGTTAAAGAAAACACAGCCTAATGATTCCTTGTATAACCCACACAATACTGATTGATTAACATTCAACAGGTTGAAGGAGATTTAGCTGTGGGGAAATTTTCACCTCTGGTACAAATGTGAAAACCTTAACCAGATTCTATATGAATATGATGATGTTTTTATGATTTGAGTGTTTTTCTTGTTTTACTCAGGTTCGGTTAGGGACTGAAAAAGGAGCATTTGTTGTGAGATGGTCTATTCGTTTGCTATATTCAATGCTTCTTGTTCTTGGTTTAACCAAGATTTTGCCACTACCTTGCACAGTAAGTTAGCAGATTCGAGACACATAACTTGAAAACAAAAACTTACAAAAAAAAAGTTTTTTTCTTTCTTTTGTTGGGTGTTACAGTTGATGTGTTTCCTGACATTACCAGTGGGGAATTGGGTTTCAAGCTATGTCGAAAAACACCACAAGGTAAGAAATTTAGATATGAAAATTGTGATACTTAGTTTTACTAATCTAATATTTCAATGCAGGAAAATGAGAAGATATTCATGGCCAAGTATTACTGTGTGAGACTCCACGTATTGTTAGGAGCCGCTTTGTCATTGGGACTTGTTATCGCTCGCTAGATTTCACTTACCAAACATTTGTTTTTTTCGTTGGCCTTGTTGTGTTTTTTTACCAAAGGAATTACAAATGTTTACTTATCAGCCTCTACAGTGTGTTGAAGAATTCAACTGTTATAAAACGACAATACTCAAACTGTTTTTTTGTTTTATTTTATAGTTACATCGAAATTTCTTACTGCTTTTTCTTCTTATAACAACATTTCGGTCAAACTGTTTTCTGTCTTTTCGCGGAACGATCATCCTACAAATAAAACAGATTAACTAGGGTCAAATTCCTCTATAAAGAGTCAAACGTTTTATACAATCTTTTATGCAAACAAAAATTAAGCAACCTTATTCAAACCCTTGCAAAACTATAGTAACATGAGCAAATAACTGAACAAAAGAAGAGTAAACAAATTTACTCTTCTATATGGATCCATTTCCACATTGCTGACAACTATTTTCTATTTATGGAAACAAATTTAGAATAAACATTTTAATTCAATCTAAACAACATACTATAAGTGAAATACCTTCAACTAGTAATATTGGTATATATGCAAATAATATGCCCGCCTTGAGAAATTAAACAGAGTTTGAGACATGTTTTGATATACAAACTTAATTTTCTTGTTTGAATAATTAATAAATGATTTTTACTTACCACAAACTCTTAAACAAAATCATTTTTTCAATAAATTTGATACTGAAATGTAGAGGTTTAGGATAATGTGGTAATATATAGTAGCCAATCCACTGAGATTTGAGGGAAAATTGTTTGTAATGATATATCATATGTTTTTTTTAATGCTTTTGAAATAATATACTTTGTACAAGATTTGTCTTTTAGGGGGCATATTGGATCTAAAATTTGAGATGATTTTATTGTTCTTTCAAATATCACCGTATTGTAATGGTAAGTCTCTAAAATTGTTTAAAATTCTAGCTTATTGGATATAATATTTTAAAATTTTATTTAAAATGTAAGTTTATTGGAATGGTCAATTTATAAAAATTATTTCATATCTCATGTTATTGAAAAACTGAGATTTCGTTATTAAAGTTAATCAAAAGTAAATTTGAATGATTTGGAAAGCCATTTGCAGTTAAAATGATTAAGTGAGAAATACCACCTCATATGAAAATTCATCCTCATGTGAAAATTCATCTCATTTTAGCTAGACATCCCATAACAATTTGGTTTAGTTGTAAATTTATGTCTACATGCATAGTTTACATATACCAATTCAACTCTTCATACTTGTTGAAGTTCAAACCCATAGGCCTTAAAGGCCCATTGTTTATTTGCATACTGAAAAAGGTCAAAACTGGCTCACGTCATTTTATTTTCCGACAAACTTGTTTTATCCACTTTATCATTCATTTCTCTTTCTCAAACACACAAGATTTGGTTTCAAGCTATGTGAGAAAGTACCACAAGATAAGAAGTTTAGAATGAAATTTGGAATACGCACACATTATTTGGAATCGCCTTGTCGATGAGACTCATTATTGCTTGCTGAGGTTTCATTAAATTCAAACATTTTTCTTTCTTTTTGGTTTTGTCGTATCTCAAATTGCTAAAAGTTTTACTGTAAATCTAGAATCAAATTATTTTATAGTTATTAAAATTGTAATACTCACACATTGTTTGGAGTCGCCCTGTCGATGGGACTCATTATTGATCGCTTGATGAAGTTTGATGAATTAATTTCTAAACATTTGTCTTTCTCATTGGTCTTGTTGCATTCCAAATTGCTAAAATTTTCACCGTAAATCTAGAATCAAATTATTGTATAGTTATTAAAATTCTAGTACTCATACATTACTTGGAGTCGGCTTGTTGATGGGACTCATTATTGCTTGATGAGGTTTTATTAATTAATTTCCAAACATTTGTCTTTCTCTTTGGTCTTGTTGTATTCCCAATTGCTAAAATTTTCACCGTAAATTTAGAATCAAATTATTGTATTGTTATTACATAAACAGTTCTAACTTTATCACAAAATATTCTTATATATTGAGAACTGTTAGATGTGTATTCAATTAAATGATTATATCTTAACATAAAAATATGTACATGAAAATATAAATCATTCATATTGTATGCCAGAGTGATTTTCAAATATCAATTTTAATCATTGTCTATATTGAACTTATTCGATATTTTTCTAAGAACTGCATATGTCATCGAGTATTTGGCTGGCTGAGGACATTTATCAAACCAAGAAACATAAATGATTTATACAGAAACTGAAGTTGGCATAGAAGGGCTAAATGGTCATTTGATAGCCAACGAATGGGAGTTCACTTCACGCCTCACGGAACGTTAAAACAAAACGAAACACAAAAATAATAATAAATAAATAATCACGAGCATGTCTTCGCAAAAAGACGGCAAAGGAGTTCGCTTCAAAAATCATGACATTCACATTCGATGACATTCCATTTGATCCTTTTTGGGTGTAGCTGACCCTTCACCTATGACAAATTGATTTGGTAGAGATTCATCTTGACGGGCTCAAGCACTTTTAGAGATACTACCCCACGAAAGTCCTATTGACCGTCGTGTTGCATACAGAAATAGAAAACGCATCTTTTAAAATTTGTAAAGCCACAGGAGAAAACAAAAGACAATTAAATAAAAACTAGAACAAAATCAGAGAAATAAGAGCCACATGAAAAAACTGCTACAGATTATTATTTTTAATCCTTAGTTTTATTAATTTATAATTTGATATTTTTAAAATGAATTTAACTTAGGAATTAATCATTTAGTTACTAACTTATATAGTCGTACCCAGGATTTTAGAAACCTAAAGCGGAAAAAACCTGTTATTCATAGATTTATATTGTAACAAAGATATAATATATAATTTATAATAAACACTATTTTTATATCTATGAATATACATTTTCTACTATTTTATTAAGCTAGAAAACATTTCTTAAGCAATAAAATATAATTTTATACTATTTTGTAATTAACAATATTTAAATCTATAAAAATATTAAAATTTAAGATAAATTTTATAAAATATTAGAAATAATTAACACTATTTTCTTAATATATAAAATAAGAATTTAAACTCAAGAAAAATCATACTAAAAAACATATTTCATCAATATAACAAAAATTATATTTTAAAATTAGGGGTCCTAAAATTTGCTAAATATTTGGGGGCCTAAAACAAAATTTTTTTTAATGCATAGTCACGCCTATGCTAACTTACTATATGAAACAATTCAAATATTTTTTGCCAAAAATAATAAAAACATATTATGTGAAACCATTCAACTATATATGAGTTTGAGTTTGAAGTTTTATATCCCAACATCTTAAAAGAAACAAAATATATCAAAACTTTTTTTTAATTGTTAAAGAAAAAAATTTACGTTTTGAAAATTTGTCAAATAAAGATTCCTTTTAAGTACATGGAAAATTTATAATTAATATATAGGTTATAAAAATATGTTAATTAATTTAGAACAAAAGAAACAATGATGAATGTTCGTATATGTATGTATACAGTACACATACTGTATATAAACAAATGTGCACACATGCAGTTACGTGTACGTACGTAGTGTGTGTAATGCATACATAGAATAAATTATTATAAATGTTTTTCGTTTTTGTTAAAATTATAAATGTTGGAATTTACTGAAAACGTCGACGACAGGTAACATATGTATGGCATTGGCAGAATTTTGTTTAATTTGGCGTATCAAGCAAATGGTACGGTCCACATATTATATATACATATTTTACATGATCAAGGAGTCAAGCTGTGAAGCCAAGAGGGGCTTATATAAATTGTATTTGTAATTTTATATTATCAAGTTTTGTTTGCTTGTCCCCTTCCTTTTAAATGAAACTACAAATTAGGAGTGGAATGATAAGCGACACTAAATCCAAACAACAACAAAAATCTAAATTGAAATAAAATTTGGTTTTAATACTGCAAGTTTATTTTTAGCGAACATACTTTAAACTAATTAAATACCATTTGCTACTACCAACCGTGTATGTGCTATGTATCTGTGTACCAGACTCGTCGTCTAATTGCAACTGGCACAAATACAATGAATTATGAGCTCGATCCACTGATCAAAATATTTTGATAAACAAATCTCTAAGTGCATGTAAAAACAAATTAAATTTATTTATTTAGCACAAAAAAATCCGGGTCTCATATAGAACAAAAGAATTATGTAAGGACTTTCTTTTTATTTTTAAACATCAATAAAAAATATTATAAAAAAAAACATCAATAAAATTTTGAAACTGTCATATATATATGCTCATTGTGGTGGTGGACATAGTTATCTATTTAAGAGAAATAAAACAGTACTCCTAGTAAATGGTTGTCTGACAAAACTCCCGATTCTTCAAAATCCTTTAAATACTAAATGAAATGAAAAGGGTTCTTGTTTCTTGGACTTAATTACTAGATGTCTCGTGTAACAATGAACAGTGGTATTTTGTTGAATTTAATGACAAAGGACATTTGAAAGTGGAAAGAATCTTGATTTTGTGAACAAATACAGACACACACAAAAATGTGATGGTGCCCCATGGGATCTCTCCCCTCACTCATATTCACACATTTACTGAAGTTTAAGTTTTATGTTCTTCTTATTATAGTGTCAACCATATGATCTAAGTGGTGATCCATATATTTCTTTTAATCTATGTTTACAATTAAATTTCGTTTAGAATATAAGAACTCACTCTTTAATGATATTTGTAAAATATAATTTCTTTTATGGTTTACAACATAGTATCATATATTACTTGTTGCACATAGTATCATCTATTACTTGTTGCACAAATTTAAAAAAGAGTATCATGCATGTATTACTTTATAATATAGTTTTTTTAACAGATTACTTTATAATATATTTATCTCATTTTGAATATAGGTTATTCAATTTTAAATAAGTAATAATTTATATTATACCTAACTACTTTTAACTTTTAATTATAGAAAAATTTATGTCGCCAACTAATTGTTATTCAATTTTAAATAACTAATAATTGTATATTATAGCTAACTACTTTTAATTATAGAAAAAAATTGTGTAGCCAACTAGTTTTAATAAAAACACTGGTATACATGTCTAATTTGTGTTTCTCTCCCTCTTGTGCATACTAGACTCCTCATTTCATTAGTACTTTTTGCCAAAAAAATCCTCAGATTTATGATTATGTATATATTGGGAATAATTTTCAGCTGTCGTCATTTATTTGCCAACCATAAAGTGACACATAAATCTCATACCTACAAAGAACCTTAAAGTAATATTTCCCATCAATTCAAATCCGTTCTTCAACTATGGTTTCGAGGCTCTACTACTCGCTAATTACTATCTCTGTTCTTGTACCAGTGATGCTCAGCCGGAAGATTCGATGTCGTTAAAAAGGCACCATCTCCTTCTATTCTAACAAACTCTTTTAAAAGTTATATAACACTAGAATGTAATATATATATATATATATATATATAAAGACAGTTTGTTTGTATTGTGATGCATCACAAAATCCTCCCGAGAACGAGTCCTTAGATAATTAAGTTTTCAAAGTGGAGATTTTAGGACAAAAGCTCATGTCCATATGTACTGATCACGAGAAAGGAAGAATTCGTAGAATCGTGTTGTGTGCAATTACTTTTTGTTGAGCGTATATGTGAGAAAGACTGAAAGAGAGACAGAGATGGATTGTGACTTGCGATCGAATACAACTTTTTTTTTTGGTAAAGGATCGAATACAACTTATTGAGGAGGTTGATTTCTTAGAAGAATAACTAATGAATTATTAAGTGTGACAAAAATAGATGAATATATAAAACAAATAAATGAGATGATAAAACTTAAAAGAAAGATTGGAGGAGTTGTGGAGACAAAAGCAATGCCCGTGAAGGAGATCCGGCGTTGAACACATTTCTATGAAACATTTGAATGAGGTTCCACTTTTTAGGGGGCCCTCACAAAAAAGATTATATATATATGTATATATATTTTAGTTGACGTCAAAGAGTGAAAATATATATATATGAAAATGATGAGTAATGTATTAATTTTCGTATAAATATTTGATAAAATATTGTGTGGATATCAAATTATTATTATTTAAATATTACAATATATTATTTAATTAAAAAAGGGGAATTTAAGTTAACCTCCTTCTTTATGTGACTTCTCATTTTTTTCTCTTCTTTTAGTTTTAGAGAGGTAATATTTTCTCAAAAAAAATCTGAATCGTTAATTTATTCTAAGGCAAAAAGCTACTTGAATTTTTTTGAGAGAAAAAAGAAAAAATCATGGTTAAAAATCTCGATTATACAAGTTTGAAAGATGATTTTGCAGAGAAAAATAGAAGAACTATTGTTTTTAGAAGCTTTAAATTGTTGTTATTTTTTAAAGATATTATTGTAGTTTTTTTTTAACTTTAGTTTTGTGAAGACTGAAATTTTTTTTTTTTCTATTAAGTAATTGAATAATTATTTTTTCTATTAAGTAATTAAATAATTATTTTTTCATTTAGGGCCTCAAATTTCTTAGAACCGGCTCTGTCGTGAAGTTGTGCATGTGAGCACTAAAAGAGATGTTATAATCACTGCCTATTGACAAAATATAGACCCAATCACATGTCTCGTCCATTTTTACAATCACACACAATATATATATATATATATATCTTTTTCTCGGAAGAAACTAAAACGACAACATACCAACCAATAAACTATCAAGATTTGTTCATCACAAAAAGAAAACGATTTTGGATACAGTTAACTAATTGGGTCTTAAAAATCAAAGTTCTTAATGCTCTCTTCATATGTCGAGTTTTAACCCAAAATATTTTCTGCAAGTGCACAGACACACGGAGTACTATATGGGGTATCGAATCCACAGAGACCAAAGTTACACTATGAAATTATAGATTTTAATTTAAAGCTAAGATAATATGGATTTTGTGTAATTTTCGGAACAGCAAATAACTAAATAAATCAGTGTAAAACAATTCATAAAAAAAAAGCACTAGGTTAAGACGTTTCGCCGGTGATTCGGAGATAAGGCTGAGCAACTATTCAGGGCTAACTAACTACCGGTCTAGAACTCAAACATAAATAAATGTCGCCCCACTCTCGTGATGTATCGACAACTTTATCTAACAACCTAGATACCGAAACTCTCGTCTGGACCTAGCGAAGACGATAAGCATTAACAAACGGGTTCAATATGTTCACAATCAATTGCAGCAATCAACTCTCGTTGGCTGCGCACCAATTGCTCACCAATGATTTATCTAGCAACCTAGAGCACTCTCGTGAATAAGTTTAACCTAAAATCATAGACTAGGTGATCAAGCTAATCTAAGCATTACGAACCCCTATTGGCGAAGACATATAAATTTCAATCCTATTTGTGCTCAGCCATTAACAACCTAAATCACCATTGAAAACCTTAACCTAGCTAGAGATCTACTTACACATAGCGAAATCAAACACAACAAGGCAATAAGATGAATTCATGATTTATTAAAAGGAATAAGGTTCAGGAAAACTTCTCAAACAGAGTTGTGGAATGATCGATGATAGGAGAATAGAGATCCAAAGCTGAGTAATACAAATCCCAAATCGAAAAGGAACAAAGTTGTGGTGTCTTAGAACCAAAAATAACCTAGAACGAAAAACTGAAGTCTGAAAGAGAACGTCCTCCAAGTCTGAGGTGGCTGGCCTCTTTTTATTCTAAAAATTAAATAAAAAACGTGTCTAGGTAAAATAGGTTGGAGCACCCCGGGCGAGCACCCTGGCGAGCACCTGCTCCGGGTGAAAAATCGACTTTTGGCTCAAAATTGCTTCTTTTGCTCCAATGTCTTCCAATATCTTCAATCCATGCTCCAAAGCCTCAAAATACCTGAAAAGACACAAAAAGAACTAGAAAAGAGTCGAAAACAATATAAAAAGACTAGTTAAAATGGGACAAAATACTAATATATCAACTCCCCCGGACTTAGACCTTTGTTTGTCCTCAAACAAAACAAAATCAAGAACTGAGAAGAGGTTTTGAAAATCACGGGAACTCACTTGCTTGTTGGAAAAATAAATTCGGACTTCATACCTTCTTCACTGGACCTTAGGACATGTACCGTAATTAGCCGTGGGGTTCATAACCTAACCTTAATAACTCACAACCCAACAGAAGTTTCGGGATCCCCACTGTCATCTCTTACATAGATTAATGAAAATAAAAAGTACAGTGATCTTACCAAGGGAAATCGGCCCAAAGGGTGCTGACTTCTTCTAACCGAAGACTCTCTCCCGCATGCTCTTCTCTTAACTCTTTCCTCTTCCGAACACAACAACATATATATTTTTTTTACTGAGGCTTTGCCTCACAGCCATCACTTTTCTGATGCTTCTTCTTATTATTTTTTTTTTATGGGACGAATCTCCATGAGGTCACAAAGGATACACGGGTCTACGCATCATCCCTTGGTTCACTTCGAAACTATTAGTTTTCCTTACAACAAGCTTTCCATGAGGTCACAAAGGATACACGGGTTTACGCATCATCCCTTGGTTCACTTGAGCTTGCTGCTTTGAACTCCTTCTTTTCTTTTTCTTATTATTATTATTTTTTTTTTATGATGTCGGACCGAGAGGAGAGTTAGAGAGAAAAGAGCATACTTTGTGGAGAGTTGCGGTGTCTTTTATGGTTCGAATAGGTCTTGCCCAATGGACGTCAAATCCCTGAGAAAGAAATTAAAAGTCAAGATTAGAAACCGAATAAAAATTAGAGATGACATTGGTTCAACCTATTTCCCGCCGAGTATGAGCTTTGGGGAATATTTAATCCTCCCAATGCCTTTCCGATACAGAACTTTGGCCAAGCTGTGAGTCATACAAGTAATCCTTAATCTGAAAATAAATTCAATAGATCAAGTTCATAATTCCCAAACAAGTTTTTGACTCAATAAAACACTAAAACAGACTCAATAAAAGTAAACCAAGCAGCAGGACCTGATTCACTAAAAAATCTAAGACTCTTGGGACTGACACAACAACGAGACTCAATAGAATATAAAATAAAATAAAATAACTAACCGCTCCCCCGGACTTAAATCACACCGTCTCGGATGTGAAAAAGAACGAGAGATTGGCGACAAATAAAAATAAAAACACACACGGATAATACAATGAGGATAGAGGGTATAGAGGGATATCACTGAGTAGTGGCGGTGTCAGAGTCATCGCCCATGGAGGACCCTGGTGGAGCAGGTGCTCGCCTCTTCCTATGGTGCAATGGCTACCCGGAGCCTGAGGTTGAGTTTGAAGGCTGGGGCGAGGCAGCTGCTGCGGCGGTGGTATGGCAACATCCTCGTGCCAATGTTTGCATGATCCTCTGCATGAAGCTGTTGTTTTTTTTCGTTGACTCGATCATCCACCTCCTGTACTCGGCAGTGTCAGCATCATCAGAGATGGGTGGAAGATCAAACTCACCTTGAGTAGAGGCGGCATGATAAGGAAGTGCGAGGCGCGGGACTGGAGTGGCGTCATCGTCGGTGGCATGACGAGATGTGCTTCGACGAGATATGCTCGGCCTAGCTGATGATGGCGATGAGGAACTGTGGAGGTGGGTGGAACGCAAGATCTTCCATGGTGTAGAGCTCAGTCACGACCGGGTTCGGAAGCTCGATGAGGTTAGACTCCCCGGTCGCAGTAATGAACTGGTAGTTGGACGGTGCGAGGATGATCTTGGAGGCGAGCAGGTGCTTCATATCCATCCGTGACAGCTGGGTAACATATGAAGCAGCTGAAAGATCCACTCGGTGGTGGCGAAATAGTGGAGTTAGGAGACTCCCTATTCGCTCAACTCTTTGCCCTTTGTTGTTCTCGGTTGGGCTGTCTTTGATTCCGCAAATCACCTCGGCAAAGCGGACGCCTAAATTGGAACGGTACACCTCGAACTGTTCAGTGTTTCCATTCCCTACAATATGACCACATCCCAAGAATAAAAGCAGCAACTCATCGATATGGGCTTTGTTACCCACAGCTCGTGGGAACAACATGTTGCTAAATATTCTCGCACAAATGCGAAGTGCGGGATGACGGAGGTGGTTTTGACTCGCAGAGTTGGACGAGTATGGTCCCGAGGCGATGTGGCTCCAGAATTCTTTGGACTGCGCGAACATCTTCGGGGAATCCAGATTGGTAACTGTCTCGCGAAAGCCATACAAGACGCAAAAACCCCACATAGCTATATCATATTTCGTTCCTCCAGCAAAGAACGAAAACGTACCCTCATCAAGTATTGGATTGTTGGGATCTTTGTATGTGAGGGTGGCGGTGGCAAGACATTACCTAACGAGGTCCGGGTAGAGGACGTCTTCCTCTAGTGCGAAGGACATGCAATGTGCGTGGCTTAGGACTCGCCGAACTTGGTCATGGAGACCCAACTGCTGCAGCGTAGTCTCGCACATGTACCTCGTAGGCTCCAGCTTCAGCCCGAGGAGCTGATTGTAGTAGTAGGCGTCGCGAGTGTCTCACGAATCCGGTGATAGTGGCAGAAGCTCCTTGATACCGAGATCAAAGGGAGTGTTTTTGGCTCGGGGCCACGGGTGCGTGGCGAGTCTCTCGATGGTGGCGGACCGTGGGGAGGTGCTAGCTTTGCTTTTTCCTTTGTTGGCGGCGAAGAACTGCTACAAAGGCATGATGAGAAAGGGAGCTTGGATACCGCGGTAGCGAGAGGCATTGCTTGGCCGATCGAGAAAAAGTCGAGAGCGACTTGCGGTGAGGCGGAGCACGAGATGAGACAGATCTTAACGAGGAGATCGGCGATGGCGGAGAGCTCGGAGTCACGGGTTGCGATTCGGCGACAGAGATGTAGAGGAGAGATGCGGTGGAGTTTCGCGGGGAGTGAGGCTTCGCGACTTAGGAGCGGTGGTGATGAAAGTAGCGGCGGTTTTGCGGAAATCTTTGTGATTTGAGCAGACGAGATGAGAGAAAGATGGCGATGGAGGTGAGATGTTGGTGCTCGGTTCGAGATATAAAGTGAGAGGAGGTAGGGTTTTCGGTAATTGGATGGTAGTGTTGACCGGTGCATGCGCCTGCAAAATAGGTAAAGAGGAAGTTAGTGGGATTGGGAAAAGGAAAATTTGGATTTTACATTTTGTTTTTGTTGACTCGGCGAGCACCCTGGCGGAGCAGGTGCTCGGGCCAGTTCTAAGGTGCTCGATTTCCCTTTTTTTTTTTTTTTTTTTTAAGATGATTAAAAACTGAAATCACAAATTAAAAATTAGTATTGAAAGAAATTTTAAATGAATTATGTACAAGAAACCTTACCGGTGGGTTGCCTCCCACCAAGCGCTTGTTTTAAGTCGTTAGCTCGACTTTGTAGACCGTTTAAGCGTGTGTATCCGCAAGTGTCACCTTCTCCAATGTGTGTATCCGCAAGATATGGCTTGATCATCTGGCCATTCACCACGAATTCGTCTCCTTTAGCGTTTAGCAACACCACAGCTCCATGTGGTCTAACTTCTTTGATCGTGAAAGGGCCAGACCATCTGGACTTCAGCTTACCTGGGAATAATCTGAGACGAGAGTTGAACAATAATACCTGTTCGTTGGGAGAAAAACTCCTGGGGAAGATCCTCTTGTCATGGTAGACTTTGTTCCGCTCCTTATAAATCCTTGAGTTGTCATAGGCGAGATGCCTAATTTCCTCGAACTCGTGCAGCTGCATGGATCTCCTTTCAAATGCTGGTAGGATGTCGAAGTTGAGAAGTTTAATAGCCCAGGCCGCTTTATACTCCAGTTCAACCGGAAGGTGGCATGCCTTTCCATACACCAAATGAAAAGGTGTTGTCCCCAACGGAGTCTTATATGCGGTCCTATACGCCCATAGAGCGTCCTCCAACTTCTTTGACCAATCCTTACGCGTGATGCTCACTATCTTCTGTAGGATACTCTTTATCTCTCTGTTGGAGATCTCGACCTGACCACTAGTTTGAGGGTGATAGGGAGAAGCTACCTTATGTGTAACGCCATTCTTTTTCAACAAGTTCTCAAAAACCTTGTTTATGAAGTGTGAGCCTTCATCGCTAATCACTACTCTAGGGACTCCAAACCTCGGAAAGATGACACTCTTGAACATCTTGATAACCACTCTAGCATCATTAGTTGGGCTAGCCAGCGCTTCAACCCATTTAGAAACATAGTCAACAGCCACTAGAATGTATTCATTACCGTAGGAAAATGGAAATGGTCCCATGAAGTCTATACCCCATACGTCGAAAACCTCAACTTCTAGAATAAAATTCTGGGGCATCTCATTACACTTACTGATGTTCTCTTGCCTTTGACACGCATCACACCTAGAAACAAATCTGTTTGCATCACGGAACATCGTCGGCCACTAATAACCGGCTTGTAAAGCCTTTGAAACAGTCTTAAATGTGGCAAAGTGCCCAGCATATGACGAACTGTGACAATGTTGTAGAATCCCAGGGATCTCTGCCTCAGACACGCATCTCCTATATAGCCCATCTGAACACTACTTGTATAAAAACAACTCATCCCAAAAATACCGCCTAATATCGCGAAAAAACTTCTTCCTTTTGCTTCCCACTAGGTTCTCAGGAACCTTATTAGCAGCCAAGAAGTTTGCAATCTCTCCAAACTATGGGAAACTAGAGGACTGATCGGTTTGAATCGATCCGCAAAAATTTTCGGGAGCAGGTGCTCGCGCAGGCGGAGCAAGTGCTCTCTCGGGTGCTCTGTCGGGTGCTCTGTCGGGTGCTCGGAAAATTTCGCATTTGCTGATAGAATATATCTGTTCATCTGGTAGACTATCCTCTATAGGTGTCTCCTCTTCAATCTGCAACCTGCTCAAGTGATCCACAACCCCATTTTCGGACTCTTTCTTGTCCTTTATCTCTAGATCGAACTCTTGCAACAAAAGGATCCACCTCAATAGTCTGGGCTTGGCATCCTTCTTTGTCAACAAATACTTCAAAGCAGCGTGATCAGTGTGAACAATAACCTTTGACCCGATGAGGTATGACTTGAACTTCTCAAAAGCGAAAACAATCACCAATAACTCCTTCTCGGTAGTGGCGTACCGACACTGAGCATCGTCCATCGTCCGGCTAGCATAATAGATCATGTGGAGCTTCTTATCTCTCCTCTGACCCAGAACAGCTCCCACAGCAAAATCACTTGCGTCTGTCATAATCTCAAACGGTAGCTCCCAATCTGGCGGTTGTACTATCGGTGCACTAACTGAGGCTCCCTTAATGGTGTGAAAAGCCGCCAAACAGTCACTATCAAACTCAAACTTCACCTCCTTACACAGCAATCTTGTAAGAGGCCTAGCAATCTTAGAAAAATCCTTGATAAAGCGACGGTAGAATCCCGCGTGTCCCAGAAAACTGCGGATTCCCTTAACCGAATTAGGCAGTTGTAAACTCATCATGATTTCTATCTTTGCCTTGTCAACTTCAATACCCTTCTCTGATATCTTGTGCCCAAGCACTATCCCATCTCGGACCATGAAGTGACACTTCTCCCAGTTGAGAACTAGATGCTTCTCCTCGCACCTTTGCCATACCCTGCACAAATTAGATAAACAAGAAGAAAACGAACTCCCATACACAGAAAAGTCGTCCATAAATACTTCCATAATATCCTCAAAAGGGTCAGTAAATATAGACATCATACAACGTTGAAACGTTGCTGGAGCATTACACAAACCGAATGGCATGCGACGGTACGCGAAAGTGCCATAAGGACATGTGAATGTCATCTTCTCCTGATCGTCAGGGTGGATAGGAAATTGGAAAAATCCTGAAAAACCATCTAAGAAATAGTAATATGGATGGTTAGCCAGACGCTCTAGCATCTGGTCAATAACCGGTAAAGGAAAATGATCCTTGCGAGTAGCAGCATTCAATTTCCGATAATCTATGCACATCCTATGTCCGGTTACTGTCCTAGTTGGTATTAGTTCGCTCCTATCATTTCTAATCACTGTAATACCTCCTTTCTTAGGGACTACATGCACAAGACTGACCCACTTACTGTCAGCAATAGCATAAATCACACCATCTTCTAGAAGTTTTATTATCTCTTTCTTGACGACATCTTTGAGGTTAGGGTTTAACCGCCTCTGATGCTCGACAGAAGTCATAGATTCATCCTCTAGATGTATTTTATGCATGCATAAGTCGGGAGATATACCAGTGATATCATCTAGTGAATATCCTAGAGCCTTCATATACTTCCTCAATTCACACAAAAGCAAGGTAATCTCTACATTGTTCAAATTCGCATTCACTATAACGGGATAGGTGGAGTTTAGACCAAGAAAAACGTACCTGAGCCCTACTGGGAGGGTCTTCAACTCAAGCTTTGGAGCTTTCAGCTCACTCCAAGAGCCACCAAAAATCGGATTTTCTGGAGCAGATGCTCCCTGTGCTGGCTGGGGTGCTGGCTGGGGTGCTCCCTGTGCTGGCTGGGGTGCTCCCTGGACCTCGATTTTTGTGCCTTCTCCCAGGCTCAGAAATTCATCTCCTTCCTCCACTCTGATGTTGGAATCAAGAAACTTAGCAAATCCATGGGTGTCTTCACTCAGAAAACCGTGTTCACCCTCGGGTTTAGTCAAAGCGACTTCTAAAGGATCGCTTGCCAAAATTTCTTTAACCACATCTTCTGATATCTCTGACCCATCATGGATCACAAATGTCTGTCCATCAATCATCGGTTTCTTGAGAAGCTTGCTCATCTCTAACCGAACTAACATATCTCCAAGACGGAGGTCAACTATGCCTTCTTCAACATCAATGATAGCACGAGCCATGCATAAGAAAGCTCTACCCAGAATCAGTGGGTCCTTGGGTTCTTCATTAAGTTCTAGAACCAGAAAATCAGTTGGGATAAATGTATCCCCGATTCGGACATGCATATCTTCAATAATACCCACCGGAAGCTTTGTAGACCGATCCACAAAAACTAATGAGATCTTTGTAGGCTTGAACTTGGTGAATCCCAGACGCTTAGCCACAGAATATGGCATTAGATTGACGCTGGAACCTAAATCACACAGAGAACAAGCAAACGTGCACGGTCTTATCTTCACCGAGATAACAAACCTCCCAGGATCTTCTTTCTTTTTCAACACCTTACTCTGAAGTATGGCACTGCACTCCTTAGAAACAATCATTACATTCTCTTCCTCAATAACTTTATCAGCAACCAGCTCTTTCATGTACCTCTTAAGCGAAGACATCATTTGCACGGCATCATTTGCACGGTATCAACCAAAGGAAGCTTCACCGTCAAATCCTTAAGCATCTCCTTACATTTTGCATCCTCCAAATCCTTGCGAAATTTCTTTGGAGGTACAGGATAAGAGACCTTAGGTACGTAGACTCGTTCTGGTAAAATTTCTAGGTTTTTTGAAATTTTCGTAGAAGCACCCTGTGGGAGCAGGTGCTCCGGAGCAGAATTGGGGTGCTCGCCGGATTTTTCTTCAGAACTGTTTGGAACAGTTCCCAGAGGTGTTCCTGAGCTTGATCCAACCTCAACATGTCCATCTTCGTCAGCAAAATCACTCCCTTGAGCCTGGTGCTTAGAAATCTTCTCCTTAGCCTTTCCGTGGAAGCTTTTCATCATAGGCGGTACCAGTAACTTTTCACTCCTCAACTCCACAGCATTCACGTGATACTTATTCCTGGGTAATTCACCTTTACCTGGAAGAGCTCCAGCTGGTCTCTTGATTGCCTCGGCGGTTTGAGCTACTTGTGTATCAAGCTTCTTCACATGCGCGGTAACAGCTTCATACTTAGCATTCAGATCAGTGTACATGTGATCTACCTTGGCATTAATCTTAGTAGACACCTTCTGTTGGTTAACCATTAGTTGCTGCATAAGACTCTTCAGCTCATCTTGAGATGTAGGCGCGGAGACAGCTTGTGGTGGTGTAGCGAAATTGGTGTTTTGTTGTTGGTTTCCTCCTTGGAACCGATTCTGATTCTGATTAGGGACGTACTGCTTTCCTTGAGTATTGCTGGAGTAAAACTTCTAAAAACCCTGAGCTTGTGGCAACTGATTCATACCTTCTTGTTGCGGATAAACTTGGTCTTGTGGGTTCTTGACATTGTTACTTCGGTAGGAGAGGTTGGGGTGGCTCCGATAATTTTGATTGAACCCACGGTTCTGGACATATCCCTGACCACTCACATAGTTAACCTCATGTACTCCAACATCGTCATCTTCTTCAAACTCTTGAGAAATAGGCGCAGCCCCATTCTCTTCCACAAACTTGACCGGTCTTTGACTTTCGCGTAGGACTAGGTTTACCTTTGCTGTCAGCTCATCTATCTTCTGAGTGTCCACACTGTTAATTTTTTTGGACCTATCATACTCAGGAGACCTGTTGCTAGATCTTGAAGCAAGGTTCTCTATCAGCTCAAAAGCACCATCTCTAGTTTTGGTCATAAAAGACCCGTTACTCGCAGCATTCAAGGCGTTGCGGTAATCCCATTCAACTCCATCATAAAATATTCCCAGAATCTGTTAATCTTTAAAATCGTGATGAGGGCATTCCCTACGGTATTCCTTCAGTCTTTCCCAAGCTTCACAAAAAGCTTCACCAGAATGTTGTTGGAAAGATAAAATCTTGTTTCGTAGAGCGGCTGTCTTAGACTTAGTGTAGAAGTGGTCCAAGAAAGCAGCTTTAACTTCATCCCACGTCCTCAAAGAACCAGCTGGCAATGACTTCAACCACCTCTGAGCCTTGTCAGCAAGAGAAAACAGAAACAGCTTGCATTTCAGAAATTCTGGCGGTACCCCATTAGAACCGGTGGTGCTGCAGATTTCTTCAAAATTTTCGATGTGATCCATCGGTATCTCAGCTGGGAGTCCGTGAAAGAGGTGTTGTTTCACCAATATGATCATCTGAGGCTTGATCTCATAGTCTTGCCTCTGAATTATTGGAGAAACAATAGCTGAACGGTTTTGATAAAATGCATGGGGATTATCCGAATCCCTTATACCCGGCTGAACTCGTGGAGCTGGTGGTTGATCTCTTCTCAACTGAGCAATCTGATCCCTTAGCAACTGTAACTGAGCAGCCATACCATTGTCTTGTTCAGCCATGATGACCGGAGCAGCTGTAAGTCTCTTTTGACGGTTTTGACGTTCGATGCGAGCTAACTCTTCGTTGGTGTGGATGATTAGATTTTCGGTGCAATTTCTTCTCGTTCTTCTACTGGTCATGCACCTGACACATAGCAGAAACAAATAAAAATAAAGATCAGTAGTTTCTTAGTCTGAAAATAAAATTGAAAATCAAAGGTAACGCAATTGGTCCCCAGCAACGGCGCCAAAAACTTGATGTGTCGAGTTTTAACCCAAAATATTTTCTGCAAGTGCACAGACACACGCAGTAGTATATGGGGTATCGAATCCACAGAGACCAAGGTTACACTATGAAATTATAGATTTTAATTTAAAGCTAAGACAATATGAGTTTTGTGTAATTTTTGGAACAGCAAATAACTAAATAAATCGGTGTAAAACAATTAATAAAAAAAAGCACTAGGTTAAGGCGTTTCGCCGGTGATTCGGAGACAAGGCTGAGCAACTATTCAGGGCTAACTAACTACCGGTCTAGAACTCAAACATAAATAAATGTCGCCCCACTCTCGTGATGTATCGATAACTTTATCTAACAACCTAGATACCGAAACTCTCGTCTGGACCTAGCGAAGACGATAAGCATTAACAAACAGGTTCAATATGTTCACAATCAATCGCAGCAATCAACTCTCGTTGGCTGCGCACCAATTGCTCACCAATGATTTATCTAGCAACCTAGAGCACTCTCGTGAATAACTTTAACCTAAAATTATAGACTAGGTGATCAAGCTAATCTAAGCATTACGAACCCCTATTGGTGAAGACATATAAATTTCAATCCTATTTGTGCTCAGCCATTAACAACCTAAATCACCATTGAAAACCTTAACCTAGCTAGAGATCTACTCACACATAGCGAAATCAAACACAACAAGGCAATAAGATGAATTCATGATTTATTAAAAGGAATAAGGTTCAGGAAAACTTCTCAAACAGAGTTGTGGAATGATCGATGATAGGAGAATAGTGATCCAAAGCTGAGTAATACAAATCCCAAATCGAAAAGGAACAAAGTGGTGGTGTCTTAGAACCAAAAATAACCTAGAACGAAAAACTGAAGTCTGAAAGAGAAAATCCTCCAAGTCTGAGGTGGCTGGCCTCTTTTTATTCTAAAAATTAAATAAAAAACGTGTCTAGGTAAAATAGGTTGGAGCACCCCGGGCGAGCACCCTGGCGAGCACCTGCTCCGGGTGAAAAATCGACTTTTGGCTCAAAATTGCTTCTTTTGCTCCAATGTCTTCCAATATCTTCAATCCATGCTCCAAATCCTCAAAATATCTGAAAAGACACAAAAGAACTATAAAAGACTCAAAAACAATATAAAAAGACTAGTTAAAATGGGACAAAATACTAATATATCATATCTCTTACGATTGTCACAACTCAACAACCATATTTATAGAATTAGATTTTCTTTTCTATTCCTATGATGAATGGAAAACTTTTTTTTCCTATTCTTAGTAGAACTAGATAATTTCTTTTAAGCCTATTTTGTCATTAACCAACTTGTTATTGATGTCTTGGGCTTCAAGCTTTAGAAGCTTATCCAACAAAAAATACACATTTTTTTTTAGGAAACCTATTTTCATTCACTTGATTACCTGAATGGGATACCAAGTGAATGATTTGTTCAAACACATTGAATGATTAGTTTAAGTTAAAACATATACTTATGTAATAATATAATACAAGATAGATGTAATCTGTAATGGGCTACGAGAATATCTGAAATTCTTAATCTAGCTAAACATTGAAGGGTGCAATATATTCATCAATGGAAACTATTTCCTTCTTTTTATCAAAAGAAAAAAATCTTTTAATGAAAAAAAAAATCCACATAACCAAAGATGATCACAGAAAATCAAATGAATCCGTGATGAATTGATGGTATGTAAAACTAATTAAATACTCAACAAAATTTACAAATTTTCTAAAAAGAAGTAATCGGGCGTTGTAGGAAAGTAAACCCACATAACCAAAGTTAGACGAGAAACGAGAGATGTAATTGTCAAATTCGATATCCCATAGTAAATACAGAGACCATAAGACACTTAGAGCATGTTCAATGGTTGAGATACACCCAAAAGAGTATCTCAACATTAACATATTAATATTTTGATATAATTTAATTATATATTTAATTTTTAATTTTAAAATAAAAAATAAACCAATAAAAAGGAACATATAGCATGAGAATCTTTAATTAAGAGACTTTAGTCTCTCACATGAGAGACTATCTCTCTTTCTCTCCTCCACTTTTTAGTTTTTTTTATTATTTTTAATAAAGAATATCTCATTGAAATACTCCATTGAGAATGCTCTTACTTGATCACCACGATGACACATCAACAAATACATCTATACACAATTGTGTATCCCTACGTGCATACATAAAAAACCAACCACCTCATTTTCAGTAGCCCCACTTTATGGTGCATACACTATAGTCATATAAGTAAGTATATATATATATGTATTTGTATGCGAGTAGATGAGGTTTTGCAACAAGAAAGGTATATGTGTTTGTCTGAACAGGTGCCTTTGTGGGTATGTTGTCTTGGCTTGCTCTAGTGTCTCAACCAACCAAAGTGGATCAGTCTCAACCAACCATTACTCAACACGTGGCACACATATCCCCTGATATTATATTCTCTAATTTATAAACTAATAATCTCCAAAAACTTAACTAATGAAAAGTGATAATCTCTCTATAATATGATATCGTATTTTTATCCAAATAAATAAATAATAATAATATGATATCGTATTTACCACTTCAAAAATGTAAAATTAGTTAATTAGTTATTTTTGTGAAAGAAATAGTTTTGGACCTTTGGTAGATCTGAGTATTTTGGGTCCTCGGGTCACCAGACCCTACTAGTCCGACCTAGTTAACGAACTTCTGAGGGAAAGATTATTAAAATTACTAGTAAGGATTATAATAACATATTTTTGGGGTTAAGAGTATGGATTAAGTAAATTATTAAGTATTCGAATTATCCATTGGCATAAGTATAAAAAAAGTAAGTTACATAAAATATTTAAAAATATTCGGACATGAATCCAACGATTATTCGATCTAAAAGGCATCGACAACGATTAAAAGTACCCGAGTTTTTCGTACCACATATGTTTGCATTATTTTATCGATTTTTAAAGGTACAGTTCGGAAACTCTTTTTAGTTACCTGAATTACTTATCCGATTTCTACAACTATTACTCGAAATAGACGATCATAACTTTTGGCATAAAAACAAGTGACTAAAAGCTTGAAACTTAAAAAAAAAAAAAAAAACTATAGAGGATAGTTTTCAATAAGTTTACTGACTAATGTTTACTGAATAATATTAAGGATGCCAAGATTACTCGCTATCAAATTCTTCAAAATTACAACCAAATCACACATAATTTTCTTCTGTGGACAATCTGCTTAATAAAGAAGTAGGAACCTTAGATTTTTAAGTTTAAGTGTCAATCCAAAAAGAAATCTTAGACTTTTAAGTTTATGAGATAATAATTTTGTGATGATAATACATAATTTTCTAAATAGATAATTTTTAGAGTTGTCACACATATTAAGAAACAATCAAATGTTTAGTTATACCTACATTATTCTCCAACACTAAACAAATTCTAACAACTATGAACCAATAGTATTTTAATAAATTGGATTATTTTCAATCATTAGTTCTTGACATGTGTATTTTATTAATAAAAAGTGTAGACAAATCTAGAAATTCAAGTTTTATGAAACAAGAAAAAAAGCTAAAAACCAAAATTTTTGATTAGAGGGAAATTAACAAAAAATTAAGCGTGTTATTTATTGAATGTATCTTTACAAATATACTCTTTGGTGTTTTCGTAAATTTATATATTACTATGTAACATATTTACCTATATATAATAATTAAAGGTAAACTCTCCATAGATGTAAGCATTTTAAAAATATTATATGAATTTTGATTTTGTTTAATATTTTAAAAACAATACATTAATTACTATATGTTAAATAAAATGTAGTATCCAAAAAACTGGCTCAAATGAATACAAATCAATTTCTTTATTATTACATTGAACTCTTAAGTTAGAAAACAATAGTTCCCCTAGTTTCTTACTGAAATAAACAATAGTTTCTTATGGAAAACAATAGTTGCCTATTTACGTAATGAAAATTCCATTTTGGGCTCCCCGTGAGTGGTTCTATTTTCTTGGAAAGATTCCTTATATAAACCCCTCGGAAAATCTTATTCTTTTCATTCACTCTATAACAACAACAACAACAACAAATCAACCTAAGTCTTTCTTCTTCTTCTTCTCTCTCAAACCACCACAAAGAGAAACACATATCATACAACAACAGCAAAAATAACTATGACAACGAGAGAGAGTCTAAGGCTACGAAGTATCAAAATTATGATACTAATGGCAATTCTGGTCTGGTCTGCAACTCTAGAGACCTGCATTGCCAGAAGAGGAAGACATTGGAGACACCACCATACAAGTTCCTCCTCCTTGTCTGATTCCTTGTCTAGCAAGAAACCAAAAACTCATGAGAACAACCACAACAATTATTCGCATAAGTCAAAACCCAAACCAAAACCGAAGCTTAAATCTCCGCCGCCAAAATCCGATGACGGTTCACCAATTGTATCACATCCGCCACCACAAGTCCAACCACCACCACCACCACCATCACCTCTTCCGCTACAGCCACTTGAGGGCTCTCAAGAATTCAATGTGTTGGATTTTGGCGCTACGGGTGATGGCATGAGTGATGACACTGAGGTACAAACTCAAAAATTATCCATTACAAAAATCAATCTATTGGTTCTTGATTAATCAAGAATATTAATCTTTGCTTTCATGAGAATTATTTTGAGAAAAAAGAACATAAAATGTGAATTACAGTTGAGAAGGTAACACGAGACAGAACAAGAAACAGAGCTAAACAAAAAAACAGCTTTCTCTCTGTTCTGTAAAGTTAAATAACTGTATCTCTTTCTTTCTTTTTTCCCTCTTAATGTTTTAAATTCCCCAAAAATCAAACAAACGAATACAGAGAAATGACAACAATAATACCCGATTCAAGAGGGGACCAGATTCTCTTTGCTTTTCCTCCATAATTGAGTTTGCTCTACAACAAAAAACTTAATGAAAATTAAAATAAAATAAAATAACGGAACTTGTTAAAGAGAAACTATACAATGACGAGTTTAATGATTCGTGCAGGCGTTTGAAGCGGCGTGGGCATCCGCCTGCAAAGTCGAGGCCTCAACGATGATTATACCGGCTGAATACATCTTCCTCGTTGGCCCGATTTCCTTCTCGGGTCCTTATTGTCAAGCAAACATTGTATTCCAAGTGAGAATTGATCATCAAAATTTTGAAGATTTTGAACAAAAATGTACATTTTCACTGAAAGATGTGAGCTTTTTTTATTGGCTGCAGCTAGATGGAATGATAGTAGCTCCTACGGATTCTGAGTCATGGGGAAGAGGGCTACTGTGGTGGATTGAGTTCACGAAGCTCAATGG